>OU342739.1:36490944-38890944 GCA_910589765.1 Avena atlantica | reverse complement strand
AAACTGCTAGACCTGAGACTTTCACCCCGGAAACAAGGACTCGAAGCTCAAAGAGCACCACAAAGAACGAAATCAACATGCGTTGCTACCCCACTTGCCGAGATCTTCTGGCTCACATTCATAAGGTGCACAGCTTTGATGTGGAAAACGCACCAACACCACACAACTAAAGCGCATGCACACAAAGAGCAGTGGATCATCATTTGCGCGTAGTCCCTAGGACAGCCACCGGTAGTAGGCGATCTCGACTCAACATGAGCATGCGAGATGATACCTTATGAGCCTAGTCGATCATCAAACGCGACCACCTTGCATCCCCGCATCAACACTTCAGTAATTGGGGTCGTGGAGGTGTCTAGCTAACATATCCAAGGTTTCGACAATACACTGTTGACTACGGTGTCAATGACGCATTGCAAGCACGCATCATGGTGATTAGGAGGACGGAGCGGCGTCCTTGGGAGCACGAGAAACATGGAAGTTATGAGGGCAACCAAAGAGATGCACCTTTGATCCAAGGCTCTTGGCACCTCTAGAACTTTCATAGGACTCTTCTATATCTTTTATTAGCCTATAAAGTCATGCATTGGCCTAATTCATCAAGTATGAAAAGAGTTTGAGTCAATCACGTCACAAACTTTCGGAATCCTAAAACTGCTTATGTACCACACAGTAATCAGGGTATTCACGTCCGGAGTCCGTTTGGTGCGAACTTTTTATCAATCGATATTAGCAGAAAAAATTACCAACAACTTTCATGTTTTGACTTTTTCCATTTGACGCCATCTTCAGGGTCCTATGGTCAATTTTCGAAAATTGTTATGCGGGAATAGATTTTAGATAACTCTAAATTTCACCATAATCAGCAATCTCTTTCCATACTTGTGCAATTTCTACAAAACAAAGTGTGAACCAAGAAATTATGCACTTTTTCAACTATTAGTACGTTAGTCCCAATAAATATAATAAAGTTGCAAAATAATATGAATTTTAACACAATAAACTATAAAGTTTATGTATGCATTTCACATGCATCAAGCATCAACACTGCAACAACCTCTCACACAAAAGATGAAGTGTGTGGCGGCAGCGCGGTGGCTGCATGTGATGTAGTTGTTTAGGTTGTTTCATGTTGGCCAAGTATGGCTTGATGGGGCTCGGTCTGGACCCCATCAGCCATGGAGGGGACAAATGGAAGTGGCGTGGCTCTAGCTGGCCGACGTCGATGAGCGGCGGGTGGGGTGCTGCAGCAGGAGATCCGTACATTGGGGTCTTGCAGGCCTAGATCTAGGCCAATCTCGGTGTGATATGGGCTGGGAGGGCCTCGACCAAAACTCACGTATGAAGATGGTTGTGCGCTCCTATCCGAGGGGTGGCGATAGTGCACTATTGCTACAGAGATCTCTGCCTACATGTCACGGTGGTGCGCAACAACGGTGCCCCTCGCCGGAGCGAGAGCTGGCAAGGTTAGGGATGGCTGACAAGCCCATGGACGGTGGCTGGCACAACTGGCCCTTCATGGGTTTCTGGGGCTCACAACATGCCTGGGAGCCCATTCCTTAGCCATGGTGTGGATGGGGTGTCAGATCTAAGTTAGGGTCCTAGATCTAACATATTCTAGCAGTCTCATTCTTTTGGGTCCTATGGACTTGACTAGAAGATGCTCGTCTGTGAGATCTAGGAACATGGCTTAATAGAAATGATAGGATACTCATACCAATAAGTTGTAACTTCTTTTTTGAAAGCTCGTCCAAAAAGAACTCTTAGGTTAAGTGTTCTTAGCCTAGAGAAATTTGAGAATGGGTGATCGAATGGAAAGTGGGTACCAGGTGCGAGTGAGAACAAAGTGCACAGAAAAGACTAGTGTTGGTCTATGGGGCCAGTCTAGAGATCCTAGTAAAGCTATCAGGAGTGGTGAGGACAAAGTGCGCAGAAAAGCCTAGTGTTGGTCTATGGGGCCATTCTAGAGATTGTAGTAAAGCTGTCAGGAGTGGCACCCTCGGGGCCTGTGTTTGGACGGGGTATTACAAGTGGTATCAAAGCTGATCCTCGCAGTTAGACGGTTGTGTGCGGGTTAGTGGCGGGACATGTGGAGCATGGCGCGTGTGGCCCGGAGTGGACACGGCATGGCGCATGTGCCGGCACTGGACACACAGATTGTGCCAAGAGGGGACGTTTCTGGCTTGTGCTTGATCGATGAGGGCATAGATCTTCTAAGGGTGGGTGTATGTGAGATCCAGGCACATGGCTTATTAGGATTGATAGGATACTCATACCAACAAATTGCAACTTATTTTCCAGAAGCTTATCTAGAAAGAACTAAGGTTAAGCGTGCTCGTCCTAGAGAAATTTAAGGATGGGTGACCGACCGGGAAGTGGGTACCGAGTGCGCACGAGTGAGAACAAAATGCGAAAAAAAGACTAGATGTGGTCTATGGGGCCAGTCTAGAGGTCCTAATAAATCTGTCAGGAGTGGCACCCCGGGGCAGATGTTTGGAAGGGGTGTTACATCATCCTTCATGTTAAGTCTCTACTTTCTAAAGGTTAATTGGTTGACTCTGACCTTACTCGTCCAATTAAGTGGATTTGTCGTCTGCTGCATCTTGGGTTTTGGATGTTGAGGTGGCGGCCTCTTATGGTGGAGTGCACGAACGACTCTATGACGAGCAGCGTGGCGGTGGTGATGGTATTCTCTTTGGTCATGTGGATGGCGAGGAGTATGCAATAGGGATCTTGGTATTGGCAGTTCCTCAACAACAATATCTGACAGATCGAGTCTCGGATACATGGCTTAGAGCCAGTGGGCGGTCTGACATACCATCCGTGTTTCGAAGACTTTTCTGGCCGAATACTCAGCGCTCCGGCCTAACGGCGGCTATGGCTATCGGTGTCATAACTTTCTTGGGAGCATAGTTGTGATCACCTTATTGACGTGCGGGCTTGGCTGAAAACCTTTGACCATCTCATACTCGTCAACAGAGGCGTGTTGCGTCGTCACCCTCTTAGGGCCATCGTTGTGAAGTTTCGGTACCCCTCGGTAATGCCACACCGTATTCGACGACAAGTTCAGTTTTTCTTGTTTTTTCTTGTTTATCTTGATCTGCTTTATAAGAGGATTTTCTCATCGCTTTGTATATGTTCAAACATTAATTAAGTCTTTCTGATGAAACAATATGAAACCATGAGAGTGGGTCTACCTGTGGCAACCCTCGTCGGTGGAACTCTGTTGTTTTTGCTGGAATTTGGCCTTGCTTTAGCCCATATCCCAATACAAATTCTGAAATTCTCTTGTCCCATGTGGGTATGGCAAGGGGTGTGACTAAAATTTAGTCCCACATTGCCAGTTGAGAGAGAGTTTGAGTGGTTTATAAGGGGGCTTTTCTAGTCCTTGTAAGAGAGTGAGGAGAGAAAGAGAGAGCCATTGCACACTCCTTCTTTGTCGGCACCCTAGCCTCTCCACACCACGCCTCGTCACGCACGTCACGACGCGCCGCGGGTTGCGGGAATCTTCCAGAGCTTATCTTTTTACTGCTCAAGAAATTAATTGTCTTATTAATTATGATTCTTAGGACGCGTTAATGTGGCCGTTTGAAAGAACATGTGGGCCCCCATGTGTGGTTTTGGTAATTAATGAAAATATCTATGGACTAATGCTTGTATCAAGTTGTACTTGTAGGAATTGTCCATAGGCAATGCTTGAACCATATGTTGGCTTCAAGGTTTAGAGAAGAAGAAAGTGAAGAGGATCAAGTGGTGACCAAGGTGTTCAAAGAGTGATCCATAGATTGGTCATGTGAGAGTTGATGAAAGTGAAGAGGATCAAGTGGTGACCAAGGTGTTCAAAGAGTGATCCATAGATTGGTCATGTGAGAGTTAAAACTATGAAGATCTCATGCTTAAAGCTTGCCAACCTCGGTGATCATGGATCAAGGAAGACAAGGTCAAAGTAAAGGTTTCCCCATGTTCTATGGGCGAGTAACTTGCAAGTCTTCATCAAGCAAGTGCGTACAAGAGCAATCAAGAAAGGTGTTCCATCTTGAGAAGGACAAGACCGTCTACATCATAATCAAGTGGAATATGCGCAAGGCAAAGGTATGATCTTGATAGGGTTTCTTTCTTACCGGTCTCGGGATGTTAGTTGGGGAGACTGGTTTATAGGATAGATAACCGTTCTATCAAGAGGGGCTCTCAAGTGAGTAACTCGATCATATCATTCAAAGAGAGCTCAAACCTTTGCATACTTTGCATCATCCTTTCTTGGTTATTATTTGGATCTTATCCATGTGAGGTTCTAGAGCTTGTGGTAATATTCATAACAATCCCTAGTTCATCAAAAACGGATTTCCCCTTTATATCTTATTGCGTTCTTGATCTTGGAGGTTTTATCGGTTTGTCTTTTAGAGATAGGTAAAACCTTCCATTATTTGGATCTTATCTATATGAGGTTCTAGAGCTTGTTGTAATATTCATAACAAGCTCTAGTTCATCAAAAACGGATTCCCCTTTTATATCATATTGTGTTTTTGATCTTTTAGGTTTTCCGGTTTCTCACAAAGAGAGGTATCTCACTTTATAATACATGAAATGTTCTCTCTTGGTGGAATCCAATATTTTCACTTTTTGTTGGGTACCTCTTGTTGTCCTCTTTCCAACAAAATTGGTTTCGGGTCAATCGGAGTTTCTAAACTCTAGATATCGCCTTTTGAAGTTTGCCTCTTATTTGGTCCAGACCGGAGTCTCCGGTCTGCGTGGACCGGAGTCTCCGGTGTGGTCCGGAGTTTTCGGAACTGTCTCCGGTGGTGACTTCAGAATCAAGGATGGGACATACTGTATGGGGGTACAGAGCCAGGTCCGGAGGCTACCCCGGAGTCTCCGGTGTTGGCTCAATCCGGAGTCTCCGGTGTTGGAAGACCGGAGTCTCCGGTCTTGTTGGGTCATAGATGGCCCAGGTCATTCAGATGGGCGGTCCGGAGGCTGGTCCGGAGATTGGCCGGAATCTCCGGTATATACCGGAGTCTCCGGTCTGACTTTCCCCAACGGGCAGAAAACGGTCAGAAATCTGTGGGCCTATAAAAAGGGGCCCTTCTTCCCCAATGTCCTTGCTCGAGTTTAAAGGCTTTATCCTCCATTCTTGACCCTCTTGAGCTTGCTCCCCCTTCAATACCTCCCTTGATTCTTGCATATACTTTATGGATTTGAAAGAGGAGATCTAGATCTACAATCCCACCAATCCATCTCTCCTCTAAGTGAGGGAACATCTTGGGATCTAGATCTTGGAGTCTTTTGTGGATTTGCTCCATTGTTCTTCCTCTCTTATTCCCCCACAAGCTTTTGTAGCTTTGGTGGAATTTGGGAGAGAAGGATTTGAGCACTACTTGTGTTCTTGCCATTTGCATTTGGTGCATCGGTTTGAGTTCTCCCCGGAGGATTTGGTGAGTGAAAGTTGAGAAGCTTTTTACTCTTGGGTTCTTGGAACCCTAGACGGTTTGTTGTGTTGCAGGTTGAGGCCTTGGTGGCGTTTGTTGGGAGCCTCCAATTAAGTTGTGGAGAAGTGCCCCAACCTTGTGGCCTTGGTGGCATTTGTTGGGAGCCTCCAATTAAGTTATGGAGAAGTGCCCCAACCTTGTGAGAGGTTCCGGTTTGCCACCGACAAGGCACCGATAGTGGAAGCGTGGATCGATCCCGTTGGGGTGAGATTCACAGGAGAATAAAGGAGGCCTTTTGTGGCGTTGGTGGTTTGATACCACCCCCTATCCAAACGAGACGTACTCCATGTTGGGAGGAACTTGGTAAAATATCGTCGTCCCCGCGTGCCTCGGTTATCTCTATGCCCGAGCTTTTACTTATGCACTTTACATTGTGATAGCCTTCATGCTTGAAGTAATCTATATCTTGCTATCACTTTGTTGCTTGTATTGCTCTGCATAAGTTGTTGGGTGCATATAGGCGATGCCTAGTTGTTCTAGGTTTTGTGCTCAACAAAGTAAAAGCTAGTTTAATTCCGCCTTTGTTGAGCAGCATATGTATCCTTTCAACGTTTCATTCTGGATTTTCTAGATTGTGGCTTACTCGAACGTGGGTTGCGCCCCATGATGGCGTTGCGTCAACATGGAGCGCTTCATCGGGTTTCAAACTCAAGACTTTGCCCCAACTAACACTGAGATTGTCAATCGCACCGGTTGCTGTAACAAAGGATTAACAGTATGGTGTGGAAGATGAAAGAGATTTGCAGCAAGTAAACAGTAATAGTGGAAGATGTATCAATGGTAATGATTGGACCGGGGTCCATAATTCACGAGAGGTGTTCTCCTTAGATAAACAAACATGGCATGCAGGTTAAACAAATTACAGCAGGGCAATTGACAGGACTGACCAAGGCATAACAATGCAATACTAGACATAAAGATCCTATGAGATTTGATTGGGCAATACAACAAGATACATAGACCGCCATCCAACTGCATTTATGAATAGAAGTCCACCTTTGGGTTTATCATCCGAACCCCCTCCAGTATTAAGTTGAAAGCAACACACAACTGCTTTAAGCAAAGTGTGTAAGGTAAACAATCCACTTGTTCCATGAACAAGAGACCGTTGTTTTCTCCCTAGTGTCAACATCACATCTACAATCTTAGAGATTTTTGTCACTTCCCTTGATTAAATAGAGGCATGAACCCACTATCGAGAATAAATACCCCCTCTTGGAGTCACTAGCATCTACTTGTCCAAGATAGATACTAGAAACGGAGAGCATGCAAGATCACAAACAAAACAGACATGATAGAATCAATAAGACAAAACCATTAATCAATCTGACATAGTAATCTTAATATCCATCGGATTCCCGCAAACACAACATGCATGATTACAAATAGATGATCTTGATCATGAACGGAGATCACAAGATCTAAACATGGTAGCACAAAGGAGGAGATACAACCATCTAGCTACTACATGGACCCGTAGTCCAAGGTGGAACTACTCACGCTTCATACTGGAGGCTGGCATGATGATGAAGAAATCCTCCGGGATGATCTCCCCTCCAGCAGGGTGCTAGGAAGAACTTCAAATCCCCTGATCTTGGGACGATGGTGGCGGCGTCTACGGATTGTTTCATGGAAGATTGATCGGGTACTTAGGGTTTTGGTATTGGTGGGTCTTTATAGGCGAAGAGGCGAGGCGGGGGGCACCTAGGGCGGCCGCACCCCCCAGGCGTGGGCCCACTTAGGCCGCGTGGCCAGGGTGTGGCCCCCTGGTGGATCCCCTCCGTCTCGTATTCTGGCTCCGTTTTTCGCACGGTAAAATATTGACTTTGGCTTTTGTCCCGTCCAATTTCAAGAATATTGATTTTCTGCCTTTTCTGGAACCAAAAACAGAAGAAAACATGCAACTGGCACTATGACATCTTGTTAATAGGTTAGTACCAGAAAACATATAAAACACCTCAAAGTGTAGACAAAGCAAAGTATATACTAAACAAGCATGGAACATCAAAAATTATAGATACATTTCCGACGTATCAAGCATCCCCAAGCTTAACTCCTGCTCGTCCTCAAGTAGGTAAGTGATAAAAAGAATAATTTTTGAGGTGACATGCACCATCAAAATAAAGATCAAACCATTTGCAAGCATTGAAAGTTGGGATCAAAGAACTCTAAATATGAGCATGAAAGATGGAGTTCTAACAGTAAGACAAAGTAACTATGCATGCAACATGAAAGGTTACAAACAAAGATCATGAATAACAATGCATTGAAAGACATTTGTTTGTTTCACATATAGAAAACATAGCATAGTGGCATTCAGCTTGTCCCTCATGGAGTAGCAAATAAATGCATAGGACACCTTCAAAGTTCATAAGGTTGACTAGATACAAATAGTTCAAGAACAAGCAATATCAACAATATGAATCAATCAATAAGTTTTGGTACAATGCACATAGAACTAAGAATGTCAATTATGCTCTCTTAAATGGTGCCTAAGGACAGAAGGTGGGGACTCAATATAATGGTGGAAGAAAGATCCTTCATAAAATAGGGAAGCAGGGATTTCAAGTCCCAAAAAGAGCTTCCAAAAATTATGGTACTTGTTAGCTTTCAGCTCACATTGCCCCTATCATAAGCATATTGAAGTGATTAAGGTTAAAGTGAACAAACTATGGAGTATATGCTTGACAAAGTATAAGTTGGCAATCTCATGTCCCTTGAATACGAGGGTCGCTCCTTATGCTACTCAACTATAGTCACATGTAAGTTCTTGTCATAGTAAGTACATGTGTATAATAGAGAACCGCCAACGGGGTACCCCTTGCACATGATACAGGAGCTGTCCCATAATAAAAATGACAAGGCAAGCAGACAATGAGCATCTTCTTATTTACCATGGGAAAATGGTGTTTTTTTCTCTCTTTCCTCTTTTCAATATGTCTCTCTCTTTTTTTATAAGAATAAAGCTTCATAGATTGCTCACTATGGTGATGCTGCAAGTTTCCACCATGATTAGGCATGGCTTAGGATAGTGGCCCAGGAGTTTCTCTAACACACATACATAACTCCATGGACTTACAAGCTCCCCTTTTATTTCACACCGACGACATCCATAAACAAAAGAGTTATCAACTGGGTAGATATTTATAGGTGTTGAAAGTGTTCCCCGTGACAGCACAGTTCTGCTAATCCCAACTTATAAGTGCAAGCATATACAACGTATAAGACACAATGGTTCAAGTTTATTAGGGCAAGAAAAATAAAGTGTGCCATCAAGTTCGTGAGAGCTTTAATCACTAAGTTTTCACATAACAAAAAGACGTTTTAATTGGAAGATAGATGAAAACAAGAATATACTTGGAATGGTGTAACACACCATGCATAGGAATTTATAGTGGACACTCTGAAATAACTTGGTTTCTTGGGATTTGGATGCATGGGTAGAGCTTACTCATACAAGTGGAGGCTAGAAAATGTTTGGGAGCGACCAACTAAGAGAGAAATAATGGCCATAATCACGCAGAGCGACAAAACATTACTAATCAAAGCATAAAGTGGTATCACAAGTCAAGGACTAAATGATCGTAGAGGCTATGGTGACTTGTTCATAGTCATAACATGGTGTAAGCATGTGCCAAGTCAACCCAAACAAAGCATCAAAGGAGAATATCACTAGTGATTAGAGTAACTAGAAGCAAATGGTTTCCATGCGGATATATATATCTAAATATGAGGAAATACATACCAAGAATCACTCTCACATACAAGATCCAAAATATGAGCAATAAAGGCATTCAGGAAAATTGGAACTTGTATGAGCAAAATGTGTCACATAGGAGCTAGATAATTATCAATATCAATTCTAAGTGACACAACCTCGAATGTTCACATTTTCTAGGATTGTAATATGCACTAAGCATATGACTCCCCCATAATGTGATACTACCATAAAACCAACACGAGGCAAAATGATACAAATAGAGATAATTATTGGACATTATAAAACTTAAATTTCTCATGAGAATTGTACCACATAGAGACTAGATAATATTTCAATATAAATTCTAGATGGTATTCCTCATGTACACACATTTTTAGGATTGTGGAATGGCATAACACTCCCCCAAAATGGGATATTCCATTAATATCTCACAAGAGCCAAATAAGATACCAAATATTATCAATTAAGGCTCAAACACAAGAAACACACATACAAGGTGTGCCACCTAATCATACACAAATATGCTTGATACCTCAAGATAACTAAGTGGAAAGCACAACATGTACAAAAGCATGGAAGATACAAAACCAACACATGCACAAGGGGGCGAGTAACTTTCAATGTAAAGAGTTTAGCAAATGTTACCGCAAGGAGGAACATTGGAAATATAATATAGTCATGATAATCCAAATGGCTTGGCTTGACAATAATAATTGATGAAGATACCTCAATTCTTCATAATGTAGCCAAGTCTCCAATGCCCTCCAAAACACACCTATTGATCAAGTTTTGGCTTGTTGGTCCCCAACCAAGTTGGGTCCTAAGAAGTTAGTCACAATAGGCTTGGCAACCCAAATGGTTCTTTTCTTGACACCACATTGGGCACCAACAAACTTGGCAAACATATTGCCAATATCATCCTTATAAAGTGAATAAGCATCATCAATCAAGATAGGATTGGATGAGGAGATACCAATAGTGCACGAGGAAGAAATGCGCCCCTTCTCACGGCATATGTAGCAAGTTCTACTCTTGCCATCTTTCTTCTTAGGTGAAGCCACAACTGAGGAAGAGCTCGAGAAGTCCTCTTAGGAAGAGGCCCGTCAATGACTTGAGGTGGAGCTTGAGGCCGCTTCCCTTGTTGCTTCACACTAAGAGGATTTTTCTTCAATGGGAAAGATCTAACATGGTGCCCTTCTTCCTTGCACTTGAAGAAAACAATGTTGGCCGGATTCTTGACTTGATCTTGGCCATTCTTCTTGTTGTCCTTGTGATTCAACTTGATAGTGGACTTGTTCTTGACATTGGAGTTGAATCCAAGCCCACTCTTGTCATTGGGGGATTTTTGCACACTCAAGATTTTGTTGAGTGTGGCCTTCCCTTGGTGACCCTTTTTCAAGTCGTTCTTTAAAGAAGTGACTTGAGCCTTGAGATCTTTGATTTCCTCTACATGCTTAGTTTCAACAAAAGTACTAGAGGAAGTATATGCTACATTGTTAGAGCAACAAGGCACGGAATGTAATTCATCACGAGATATAGCATGGTTGAGAGTGGATGAATTACAAGGACTAGCACATGACAATATAACATTTGGAGTAGATATAGTGCTAATGTCCACATGAGGCTCACTAGATTTTACCTTTGACATGATGGCCTCATGAGCTAACTTTAGCCTACCATGGGAGACTAGAAGATTCTCATGCAAGCTAGAGAGCTTAACATGACTTTCTTCTAATTTACCATAGTTGCTAGTTAGCAAAGCAATTTGAGACTTTAGCTCAACATTCTCCTTCAAAATAGATGCTTCACAAGAAATAGAGTTAGTAGCACAAGCATCATCACTATTAGCAAGAGGTGAGGGCAACTTGTCAAGCTCTTTTGAATATGAAGCTTTAAGTTCCTCATGTGACTCGGTGAGTTTGATGAGCTCACACTTCATGACCCTAGAGCCATTTTTGAGGTGCTCAAAATCCTCAAGGAGTTTAGCATAAGCAACTTGAAGCTCATCCTTTTTAATCTTGAAGGAGTTTGCCACCACAAGTTCTCTATCATGGTATTCCTTTACTCTAGATAATTCTAGAGAAAAAGTCTCCTTAAGAGATTCTTTGGTGGTTTGTTCTTCTTCAAGGGAGTCCTTTAGTTGTGCAATTTCATTAGCATACTCACGCTCAAGCGCAAACTTTTGAGAAATAATATTCTCTTGCTCCTCAATTAGTTTCTTGCCTTCAGTAGCACAAGTCAAGATTTCAAGAAATTTGGAGGAAGCAATTTTATTTATATGAAGAGCGGAAAAGACAATCTCTCCCATCTCTATAATAGAGGCAATATCATAATCACCTAGATGATCATCATAATTATCATTCTCAACCTCATCATCATCATAATCATGAGAAACAATGGGATCCAAAGAGGTTACCTTTATTCCCTTAGCCATAAGGCATATGTGAGAACCGGACGAAGGTGATGATGAGATTGCTCTTGTAGATCTATTCAAAAACTTGTCTTGTCCCTTGGAATCTTCATTTTCCTCTACATGGTTAGCAATACAAGCAATAGAGGAAGTAGAAGCATTTTTGTCATGGCAACAAGAAAGCCCAGGCATATCATCATGAGATTTATTCAATTCATTTCTACATGATATGCAAGGACTACTAACATAAGCATGTAAGAAGTTTGTAGTGCTAGAAGTGTTAAAGTCCAAAGATAGATCATTGCAACTAGATAGAGATGAGGGATTATAAATAGTAAGCACACTATCCAAATTGCAATTTCTATCACCACTCACCATATCATTACCTTGTGAAAAATCATATGTTGGTGAAGTGGTAGAAGATGAGAACTGTCACATCCCAAAATTTTCCAAATTTTGTAATGTGAAAAATAAATAAACAAAATAAATAATTGTTGAAATTTAGGGTGAAAAGAAACTTTTTGTTTCTAAAGTGGAAACATTAAAAACCATCTTGAACATCTTTGAATAAACTTAGAATCCAACTAAATTCAAATCAAGTGGAATGCATTCTTCATAAATGCATCTAGAAATTTGAACACCTGGAAAATAAACCAAAACTCTAAAACCCTAATGGAAGAAAAACATTTCCAAGTTATCTCAAAGACTAAGGGTTTGGTACATATAAATTTTTTTGTCAACAAAGATTTATAAAGGATAAAAAAGACAAATGGAAATATTATAAAACCATAGAAATTGATTTCATTCAATTTGGAACCAAAGATAAAATCTTATGAATTTAGTAAGATAAGGAAATTGAATTTCCAAAGCTAATAAATCACCTATCTAAAAATCCATACCAAATGGTGATCAAATAATCCTAAAGAGATTTTAAAAGATAAATAAATATCAAATAAGATTTTACAAATTGGAATCACCAAGTTTGGATCTTCAAATAAAAAGATATGTATTTTATAAGATAAAGAAAGAAATAATAAATAAGGACTATTTTAAAATGCCAAGTTAAATCTTGACCAAGCAAATAAAGTAAAATATTTTTGTTTAATAAAAAGAGTAAAGGATTATTCAAATAAAATCATGAGGATTTATTATTATCCAATTTCATTTAAGTAAAAGACATTTCCCATTTTAAATGAACATTAAAAACAAAATAAAGTAGTTTAAATAATAATTCAAAGTGTTTTATTTTTAAATAAAACCTAGTGAAAAGATTTGGTAAAATTTAGTTTTCAAATGGAGTTTGAAAACATTAATAAATCTTATTTGAATTAATACAAGGGCCTATTTTAAATAATTAAAAGACCCTAAAAAGAATAAAAGAATTATTCTAAATTTGACTTTAGAATATGTTAAATAACAGTATTAAAATCTACACAAAGTTTGGTAGAAGTTTGAATTCAAATAGTGTTTGATTTGTTTGAATAAAAACCAAATCAGAAAAATGAAAACAGAAAAAGAAAAGGATTCAGAACAAAAAAATGGAAGAATCCAGCCCAGCTAACCCAGCCCACTGGCCCAACTAGCCACTCCCTCTCTCCCCTCCCCCCCCCCGAAATGTTTTTCTTCTCACCGCAAAACAAACCCACTCAGTCGCTAACTGCTGGTCCCCACTGCCTCTCTCTCTCTCTCGCTGTCAAGCAGACCCCACCAGTCAGGTCATCTTCCTCACCCGCGCGACGACCCCGCCCCCAGTTCCTCCTCCGTCGTTTCTGCCTAATTAAATCCGCTTAAATTCGCGTTACTGTCGCGCTTAAACCTCGCTGCAACCACGCTCCCTTAAACACCTGCTCCCCCTCTCCATTTTCCCCCAAAAACCACCCACTCTCTGCCCCCAGGCTCGCACCGCGATGCCTCCGACAAGCATCCGCGGCGATTCCGGCCAGCCACTGTCGCCCCTCGCCCCCTCGACCACACGAGCGCATTCACCATCACCTGGAGAACCTCTCCGTAGCCTCCACTCGCCCCCGCGCACGCTCCACATCGTCGGCAACCTCGACGACAGCACGTTGCCGTCGTCTGTCACTTTTCTGTCGAGCTCTCCAGCACGCACCGTATCTTCACCAACAACAACAGACAGAGAAGCCCGACGCCAGGCACATCTCCGGCGAGGAATCACCGGTGATTCAGTGCGCCCCTCAACAAGCTACTGCCACGTTGAGCTCCAGCATGTCTCTGCGAGCCTGGTGAGCCTCCCCATTATCTTCCTCGCTTCCAGTAGCCGCCGCAGCGCCATAGACCGAGCGCGCTGCCTCTCACCGTCGCCGCGCACCGCCAGTTGTTGGTCGCTTGATCAACGGCCGTAGGATCTTGATCCAGTGGCTACGATAGAACACAACCCGAAGGGGCATCCTTTGATCCGATCCGTGCGATCCACTTTAGATCCAATGCTCCGCATTGGCTGATCCGTGCGAAGCGGTATGGGCGAATCAGGACATGAAGCGTGGCCTGTGATTTGTTTTAAAAACAGAATTTGTTCTATTAGATGATCAAACTTGTAAATTGCATAACTTTTAATCCACGCGTCCAAATTTTATAAATTTTATATCAATGGAATCAGCAGAACAAGTAATTTCCAACAATGTGCTTTGTTTAGTAAATTGCTTCTGTTAAATTGTTTGTTTTTGCAGAAACTTGTGTAGGCATAAGTTGAATATAAAATTTATTCTAGGAATGTTTTTAAAGTAAAATATTTGGAAAATGGATTGTTTTGAACCTACTGACTATATAAAGCAACTTGTGGAATTAAAAGAGAATTTTGTGAATTTAAAGAATAAATCTTTGATCTAGAACATTTCTAGTCAAATAAAAATATTTTTTATATGTTAAAAATGCTTTTTGGAGAAAAACCTTTGGGAAATGATTTGAATTAAACTCTCTGACCCTAAATACAAAGTTTTGTGATTTAAAATATATTTGGTGAACCCTATACAAATTATTACTTTGCTAAAAAGCATTTTCAACAACATAAAATATTGATTTGTATAAAAATGGTTTAAAGGTAAAACCTTTTACAAATGGTTTCAATATTAAACACTTGACCATAAAACACTAACATTTGTGTTTAAAAATGTATTTGTCAAACACTATAAGGTATTACTTTGGTTTAAGTCATTTATAACAAAACAAAAATGATTCACTAACTTAAAATTAAATGGTTTTACCACTTTTGTAAATGACCAATATGTGTTTTCAAATGTTTATAACCCATTAGAAAACACTTTTCCAAATAAAACAATCTTTTTCATGCTTGCATGCATTGCTTTGTTTTATTATTCTATGTGATGATTGCTTGAATGGTAGATTGAAATTGTGCCTTGATTGATTGAATTGTAGTGACATTTGAAGAGTGTGACTATTGCAAGATCAAGGAGTGAACTGATAATCTCTACCAAAAAGGCAAGTGATGCTTCATACTTTTGCCCTATTATTTTCAATATGCATTAGTGATATTTCTAAGTAGGACTTGCATGGAATTTTTGCTAAGTATAAACTATGCCATGGGAAATCCTAGTAGATGAAACCTTAGTAGAATTTTCCTGATGGGGATATGCCTACCGGGGTATACCCAGCAGGACGTTTCCGACTGGCCCAAGACCCGGCGAGTGGGCCTGCAGAACGGCGAGTGGATCGAAGCCCAGCCAGGAGCTGAGCGACTGGAAGCTGAAGGCCCAAGCGAGTAGATAGGCCCAGTCGAGTAAGGTTAAACGGCTATTGAAGCTTTAACCAAATCGGTTGAGATATGTAAACCCTAGGGGAGGTGAGCCTATATAAACCTCCCTATAGGGTGAGTACAGACACGTTCCCTCATACACCCAAGCGACTCGCCGCCTAGCCGCCGAGCTCGTCCATTGTAACACCTCCATAATACAATCTAGCAGGAGTAGGTCTTTACCCTCCGGGGGCCGAACCTGGGTAAAACCCTGTGTCTTTGCCCTCATCTCGCACCGCAGATGGCTGTCCGCCCTTGCCCCTCGTTCTACTACTCGCTGCCGATTGCAGCATCTGCCGTGACAATTCCCACGACAGTGGCGCCCACCGTGGGGCCTGGCCGGTCTGGCCGGTGTTCTGCGGCGAGATCCAATCTGCCCATTAACGAGACGGTCGCCACCGGCCGCATGATAGCGATCGGCGAGATGCTCCAGGTCTTGCCGAGCAGCTACGTCCCGGCGGTGTGACCCGTCACGCACAGCGTGATCCTGCCTATCGGCACGATCAGCCTCTTCGTCAGCCTCACCGACGTCATCGACTCAGAGGACTCGTCTCGCATCCGCGAGTCGCCGCCACGCGATCGGCTCTCCGAGAGCCAGATCCGTACGATCCACCGCCTCGCCTCCGAGTACAACTCGGCCCACAACAACGTGGCCGGGAATTCAGCGGCCGCAGAGGATGCGGCCCTCACCGACGACGCCGACTCGGCGACCCCAGCGTCACTCGCCGGATCCATCACCGCGGCCTCATCCGCGGGATCCATCGCCCAGGTCTCCAACGCGGGAGATTTCGAGGACCCCTCCATCCTCGGGATCTTCGAATTCGACTCCGGGTCGGAGAACTCCACCGATCTCCGCGACGAAACCTGTCGCTACACCGCGACCTACATGGCGACCGGCACCGACTCGCCAGAGGATCCATTCTCCACCCTTATCCCTCCTAACGCCACGGCCACGGAGGTCGAGGAACTCCGCCTGAAACTGGCGGAGGCGGTACGCAAGGAGCAAGCTGAGCGCGAAAAATTTCGCCTCGAGCAGGTGACGGCGCAGGAATTATCGCGCTACCACCAGCAGCGGATCAGGACGCGCCTGAACCCCACCGTTTAGGGGCTCGCCCTGAACTTCGACGATGAAAACGACCCGGCCCGCGTGGCCGAGCGCGCGATCTGCGAGAACGCGCCGCCAGGAGGGAGCGCCCGGCCACCGCCAGGATCAATGGCAATGGGTGCCCCACCTCCACCCAACCGCACCCCCCCAGGGACCAGCCGCGGATAGTAGTCTCCTCACGAGAGCGAGACGCAAACGGCCTTCCACTGTTCTCCACCCCGATGGACAACCTCGTGGCAGGCCGAGCAGCAGTCGACAGCATCACGGCGACCGGCAACGGCGCCCTGCAGATCGAATACGTCAAGGCCCTGCTTGCGAAGGTCGTCGAGCAGCAGAGAGCGGGCGCCGACTCGCAAGGACGGGTATACTCGCGTTCCTCAGGAAGCAGAGCGGCCTCCAGCGGCGGCAAACACCCTCAACTGCCCGCCACCAGAGCCACCGCAGCTCCAATACCGACCTGCTAACGCGGCACTCTACACCAACAACCCCAGGCCGGCAACCAACCTTGTCGCTGCCAACGGGAAACCAATCGACGCCCGCACCCACATCATCAACAACCAAAGCTGGCGCGCACGCCAGCCCGACGACCTGCGACATACCCTAACCAATCGCCGCGACGGTGAGCCCATGCGGTCGCTCAGCCGACTCGGGCCAAAGTGCTTCGGACCAATGATCCGAGGCGAGAAGTATCCGCCAAACTTCAAGGCGCCAAAAGAAATAGAAAAGTACGACTCCTCGTACGACCCCGCCGTGTGGCTCGACACATACCTCATGGCGATGGGGATCGCGGGCCACACTGACCTGCTCGCCGCCCATTACCTTCCCCTGATGATGGAGGGGACGTGCAGGCAGTGGATCAACACTCTTCCCCAGGACAGTATCGACTCCTGGGAGGAAATGCGCGACGCCTTCGTCAGGCACTTCGAGTGCTCCTACACCCGCGCCACCACTATTGAGGACCTGGAACGGTGCGTCCAGGGACCCCGGGAGTCGACCCGCAACTGGGTCCAACGGTGGCAAGAGCTTTGGTACAACGCGGTCGGCATCCACCCGGACACCGCGATCCATTGCTTCAAGACCTCGTGCCGCTACGAGCCCCTAGTCGCCAAGCTCAAGCGACACTCCCGCACACTCGACAACATCCCCGACCTCCTCGAGATCGCCAAACGATACGCCGAGGAAGATCCAAACCAGGAAACTGACGACGAGTCAGGAGGTCAACGCCGCACGGGCGGCAACGACGGCGGACGCCGAGCCGACCTACGCTACAGAGGCACTCGCCTCACTGGCAAACGCCACAGTGATGGGCGAGTCGACTTCGTCGCCAACGCCGGGCACGCGCAGCACGAGCCCAAAAGCTTCCGCCGCGACGGAGGGCAACGCCGCGACGGCGGCAACTACAAGAACAAGCCAAGGTTCGACCCCGCGACCCTCCTTAACCAACCATGTGCGTTCCATAGCAGGGAAGGAAAGCCCGCAACGCACACCACCGCCGACTGCCACACCCTCAGGGAAATCGAGAAGGCACGGCGAGCGCAGGAGGACCCCGACAACGACCCGCCAAACGGCGGAAAATTCGGCAAAGTAGCCGGCTCGCTCCACACCTTCACAGGCTTCAACACGAAGCACGAGAAGAAGGTCATCGCCCGCGCCGTCACCGTCAACGCGGTGGCCCAAATAGACGTCCCCCAATTCCTGAACTGGTCGGAGCAGCCCATCACCTGGAGCCGCCAAGACCACTCACCGCGCATCGAGTATCCAGGACGAGTCGCCTTGGTGGTCAAGCCCAACGTTGGCGACTACTGGCTCCCCAAGACACTGATGGACGGTGGCAGCTCCATCAACATCCTCTACCTCGACACCTTCAGGCGGCTGCGGCTCCCGCGGTCGATGATCGAGACGACCCACACCACATTCCACGGCATCGTCCCCGGTCGGAAGGCGTACCCGATCGGCAAGGTCACGCTGCCAGTCACCTTCGGCACACCGGCAAACTTCCGCACCGAGCGGATCGTCTTCGAGCAGGTGCCCTTCGACAGCCCCTACCACTGCGTCCTGGGGCGCCAGGCGTTCGCTAAATTCATGGCAGCGCCCCACTACGCGTACAACGCGATGAAGCTCCCCGGGCCGTGCGGCATCATCACCATCAACGGCGACCCCGACATGGCCGCCGAGTGCGAGGCCAAAGGAGCCGAGCTCGCCGACGCCGTCATCATGCCGGAGACCAACCTCGCCGACGAGCTCGCCAAGTACGCGAGCGGGGTCAACAACGACGACCCCACCATACTCAAGAAGCCCAACTCAGAAGGCGCAGGCACCTCAACCTTTGAGGCCACGACGCACACGCGCACCGTCGAGCTGGTACCAGGCGACTCCAGCCAGACGGTGACGATCGGGACGGGCATGAGCCCAGCGTAGGAAGGCGCGCTCATCGAGTTCCTCCGTGAGAACAGGGACATCTTCGCATGGAAACCCTCTGACATGCCCGTGTCCCTAGGGAGCTCGCTGAGCACAAGCTAAACGCCAACCCCAAAGTGCGACCTGTCAAGCAGTCGCTGCGGCCCTTCAATGAAGAACGCCGTCGAGCAATCGCTGAGGAAGTGCAGCGTCGACTCGCTGCTGGCTTCATCCGGCCAATCAAGTACTCCAAGTGGCTGGCAAACCCAGTCTTGGTCGAGAAGAAAAACGGGACCTGGAGAATGTGTATCGACTACACAAACCTGAACAGCGCCTGCCCCAAGGAGCAGTTCGTCCTCCCGCGGATTGACCAGATAATCGATTCAACCGCGGGCTCGGAGTCGCTATGTTTCCTCGACGCCTACTCTGGGTACAACCAGATCAAAATGGCTGTCGAAGACGAGGAGAAGACGGCGTTCATCACGCCATTTGGAGCCTTCTGCTACACTGCCATGACCTTCGGCCTCAAGAACGCCGGGGCAACCTACCAGCGGTGCATGCAAGAATGCCTCGCGAGCCAAATTGGCCGCAACATCCACGTCTACATCGACGACGTGGTCGTGAAGTCCGCTCGCCAAGGCGACCTACTCACCGACCTGGCGGAAACTTTCGCCAACCTGCGAAGATACAAGATAAAGCTCAACCCAGGCAAGTGCACCTTCGGTGTACCCACCGGACAACTACTGGGGTACGTCGTCTCCAAACGAGGGATCGAGGCGAACCCCACAAAGATCGACACGATCGCCCGGCTCGGCAAACACGAGTGCCTGCGCGACGTCCAGAAGCTGGCCGGGCGAGTAGCGGCTCTCAGTCGCTTCATCCCCCGCCTGGGCGAAAAGGCGATGCCTCTATACCGCCTGATGCGCAAGAACCCCACCTTCCAGTGGGACAAGGAGGCGGACGACGCGCTCCGCGACCTCAAAAAGGTGCTACTCGACGCCCCCGCCGACAAAGAACCCATGCTGGTTTACATCGCGGCGTCTGAGCGCGTCGTTAGCGCCGTGATGGTCGTCGAGCGACCAGAAGAAGGAAAGGAGCGCCCGGTCCAGCGGCCGGTGTACTACATCAGTGAGGTCCTCACCGAATCGCGCCAGCGGTACCCACAGTACCAAAAGCTAGTATACGCGGTCTTCAGGGCTCAGCTGCGCCTGGCGCACTACTTCCAGGAGCACCCGATCACGGTCGTCTCCTCAGCACCACTGCAAGACATCATCCGCAATCGCGAGGCGACCGGGCGGATCGCCAAGTGGGCTGTCGAGATCGGCGTCCACAACATCAAATACGAGCCACGAAAGGCGATCAAGTCACAGGCACTGGCAGACTTCATCGCCGACTGGGAGGAGGCCCAGCAGCCAGAGAAGCTGTCGTACCTCCACTACTGGAGCCTGCACTTCGACGGCTCCAAGAACGCGGATGGTGCAGGCGCAGGGATAGTGTTGACTTCACCAAAGGGCGACAAGCTCCGCTACATCCTCTGCCTCGATTTCACGCCCTGCACCAACAACATGGCTGAATACGAGGCCCTACTCCACGGCATGCGAGCCTCCAAGGAGATGAACGTCAATCGCCTAAGCTGCTACGGAGATTCCGACCTTGTCGCGGGGCAAGTCGCCGGCACCTGCGACGCCGTCTCCCCTACCATGGCGGCGTACCGCCAAGCGGTGGACAAGTTGGGCGGCCACTTCACCGGCTACTCTGTCGAGTGGATCGACAGGCGAAAGAATGAGGAGGCCGACGCACTCTCCCGCATCGGGTCGGCTCGACTCGCGCCTCCCGCCGGCGTTTTCCTCGACACGATTACCAAGCCATCAGTCTCTCCCCCGAGGCAGATCGACATTGGGGTCCCACTACAACCAGAGGCAGCCTTGGTCGCACTCGTCAACGAGCCAGACGACTGGACCAAGCCCTACATCGCCTACCTGGAAGCCGGCACCCTGCCAGCAGACGAGACAGATGCTCGAATGATCGCTCGTCGATGCAAGTCCTACACCATCATCGACGGCGAGCTCCACAAGCGCAGCGTCACCGGCGTGTTCCAACGCTGCGTCCAACCAGCTGAAGGACGCAAAATCCTCCACGACATTCACTCAGGTGACTGCGGCCACCACGCCGTCGCTCGCTCCCTGGTCGCCAAGGCTATGCGACACGGCTTCTACTGGCCCACCGCACACGCCGACGCTATCGACATCGTCCAGCGATGCGCCGGGTGCCAGAAGTACGCCAATCAGATGCACGTATCGAGCTCGGCGCTCAAAACAATCCCCATCACCTGGCCATTCGCTGTGTGGGGCATGGACATGGTAGGCCCCTTCAAGAAGGCCCCCTCTGGCTACACCCACCTGCTAGTCGCCGTCGACAAATTCACGAAGTGGGTGGAGGCCAAGCCAGTCCGGAAATGCGGCGGGAAGACCACCACTAAATTCTTACGCAAGCTCATATATCGCTACGGGTTCCCCAACAGCATCATCACGGACAACGGCACCAACTTCGCCAAGGGAGCCATGGCCGAATTCTGCGAAGAGCACCATATCCGGCTCGACCTCGCGTCAGTCGCCCACCCGGAGTCCAACGGCCAGGCGGAACGGGCCAACCAAAGTATCCTACACGGCCTGAAGTCGCGACTCCAAGTACCACTCGAGCGCATCGCCGGGTGCTGGGTCGAGGAGTTGCCCTCCGTCATATGGGGGATCCGCACCTCAGTCAACAGATCGACGGGATTCACCCCCTTCTTCATGGTCTACGGCGCCGAGGAAGTCATGCCCACCGACCTCGAACACGACTCGCCGCGGGTCGTCCACTACACGAAGGCTGCAAACGAGCTTGCCCGCCAAGACGGGATCGACCAACTCGACGAAGCACGCGACCTCGCTCGGTCACGTACCTCCATCTACCAGCAAGGACTCCGCCGCTACCACAGTCGGCGGGTGAAATCTCGCACCTTCCAGGAAGGCGACCTGGTGTTACGCCTCATCCAGGACAAGAAGGGCATGCACAAGCTCTCCCCTCCGTGGGAAGGCCCATTCGCTATCGGGCGCGTACTCGGCAACGACGCCTACTACCTCATCGACGTCCGCGGGGACGGCGAACTCGACGTCAAGCGACCATGGAATGTAAACCTCCTCCGGAAGTTCTACTCCTAGAACCCCACACATGTACTCTCCAGTCGCTATGAAATAAAAAGAAATGGTTACCGCAAATTGCGCCTACTCTCCATGACTTGTGCCACTCGCACTCGTAAAAACAGCGTTATCCTAAATGCAGAAGTCAACCTTTGGTACAGTGATCGGCACGGCTAAGTAGTGCGGTGTAAGAGCACTGAATCACTTCAGGTCTTGCATCGTCCACGAAAAACGCCAACCCGGAGCCCCACTGGAGTCGCCTAGCTCGACTGGTTCTACGAGCCAAGACAACTTCCCTCGCTTCTCACAGCGACCTTGGTCCTCCGCATCCTCGGCATAGCGACTCGAACAGCTAAGTACCACGCTCGGGGACTAAAGACCAGTTCGTCGCGAGCGGCCAGGGAAAACGCCAAGTAAGAGAGCATGCCCAGGACTCGCCACGCTACTGACCCAACGGGCCAGGCAGGAGCGACGCGCTCACACCAACGCGCTAAATCCTCAACCACCCTCGAGTCGCGACTAGAACAACCAAGTACCACGCTCGGGGACTCGGCCACCCGACCTCGTTCGCGCAAGGGAAAACGGTAAAGTATAGAGCACTCAAGGGAGTCGCCTTGCGGCTGGCTCTCCGAGCTCGGGCGAGTCGACCAAATCAACAAAACACATGATAACAACACACACATCATATACGAGGTAAACCCCACAAAAGGGCGGACGCGCTCGGGGACTCGTCCAAAATCAATCAAAAGAACACAAACAAATATCAAAATAGACACGACGTCTCATTCAATCACATGTTGCATTGTTTCATGTTACAAAATATGCCCGCGTGGCAGAACTGCTGCTAACGCCACAAGGCAAACTACCCTACTCTGCAGGCTTCGATGACGACTCACCAGCATCCCGGCGACTGCGGATGAACGCCGTGTACGGGTTTGATGGATACGTCGCCAGTTCACCCGCCATCTCCGCGCGAAAAGGCTGCTCGACCTTGAAGTCACGATGCGGCGGCTCGGGGTCGTTTGGCGCGACAACTGTCTCCTGGTACGGCAGGAGGTCGCCCATTGACCAGACACGTTCCGAGTACGTGGCGGCACGTTCTTGCAACTTGAGGACCTCGGACAGCTCCACCGCGCCAGTCGATGATGGATACCCACTCGTCACATCGTCAATGTCGAAAACTTCGGGGAAGTGGGCGAGTCCAAGGCTCAGTGCCGTCGACGCTCCACGCCGAAACGCCGACCGCGTCATGAACTCAACGACCGCGGGCGCCTTCTCCAAATACTTCCACACCTCAACGAGGTCGCTGGAAATCACCTCCGTGGGCGATATTTCTTGGAGGTAGGAACGGATGCACGTCGCCGACAACGTCGCCGAATCGACGAGCATGCTTACGCACTGCCTCGCGTCGAGCGAGCTCGCCTCTTCTTCGCTATCAATGATGCGACCTGCGAGTAGAAGATAATGATAAGTACGACGGACACCACAAAAACCACAACTATTAGAAAGGGGAGATGCACTCACCAAGCAACGGGCGGGCGAGTCCCGTGATGAAGCACTGAAGCGACGTATGGTCGTCCTGAAGCCCAGCAATAAGGACTTCTGACACCTTGCGATCCTCCTCAGCGGCCGCAATGGCGGCCTTAGCTCGCGCGTCCGCCGAGCTCGCTTCTTCTCTCGCCTCTCGCAGTTCGCGCTCGAGGTCGGCGATCCGCTGTTCAGCGGCACCCAGAGCAGATCGCGCCGCCACCAACTCACCAGCGGGGACAAGCCCCTGGCGAGCTTCCTCTGCCTTCGCAGCAACAGCCTGAAGCCCTTTGTTCGCCTCCTGGACGATGGCCAGCTCCCTCTCCGCGCGCTATTTCGCGGCCAATCGGTCCGCTGACTCAAGCTGCAGACCCTGCACATCACCCAAAAAAGGTCAGTCAAATCAAAATTCCTAAGTGCCCACCCGCTGAAATTCAGCGAGTGCGCACTCGGGGACTGGCGATGAAAAAATCCTAAGTGCCCACCCGCTGAAATTCAGCGAGTGCGCACTAGGGGACTGGCGATCAACAAATTCCTAAGTGCCCACCCGCTGAAATTCAGCGAGTGCGCACTCGGGGACTGGCGATCAAAAAAAATTCCTAAGTGCCCACCCGCCAAAATTTAGCGCGCGCGCACTCGGGGACTGGATGCGACAAACAAAAAGACGCGAAATTATAAGAATCAGGCCGCTACACAGCACCGACCTGATCCTCGGGGACTGGATGTACCTGGATGGCCGCGCCAAGCATGCCGTGGAGTTGTATCGCGTCCACGAACGCGAGAAGTGCCGGCATGTGCCCGCGACGTTGGTCGACTTCAGCGTCGGCGGTCCCAGGAGCGTGGCTCGGGGGCGCAGGCCCACTCGCCGTGGTTGCCTTGGTCACGAAGCGCGGGAAGGTAGCGATAGAGGTACCTGCTCCGAGAGAGGTCGCCTCCGCCGTTCCAGGCAAGGAAGCACCCTCCTTCGTAGACGCGGCTGCTTCCATCACGGGCCCGGCTGGTGCGACCGCTGTATCATCAGAGATAGTGATGGTGTCGTCGCCCTTGGCCTTCTTACTGCCATCCGCCGAGGCGACGACCTCGTCCGCCTTCCTCTTGCGGGAAGGATCTTCCTCGCTAGCGGCGGAGGGCACCTTGGCCACGGTCGGGTGGCCCATCCTCTTCACCCCGGTCCCGCGCATCAATCGAATCAACAAAACAATCGAAATAGTTATGAAAAATAAGGAAAGGTGAGCGAACTCACTTGGCGACCGGGATGAAACGCAGTCCTGTACGGAGGCCGGCCGGTTTCTCCAGCTCAGGGCCCAGACGGCGAGTGAGCCCCAACTCCAGGACGTCGCGTGCCCAAGACACGAACGGCTTCTTCGTTGTTGAGGCTGCAGCTGGCGCCTCTGGAACATCCTCAGCCGGAGCCTCCTTGCGAGGCGAAGCCGCCGCAGCCGGAGCCTCCTTGCGAGGCGAAGCCGCCGCAGCCGGAGCCTCCCCCAGCCCAGAGACTGGGGCGAATGGTGGAGGCATTGAAGCCAGCGGCACTTCCACGGTCGCCGCGTCCAGCACGGTTGTCGCTGGTGGCGCGCCGTCGCCGGCTGGGCTGGGAGCGTCTGAGCTGCTCGCCGAGTGCGACGGCGAGGCCGACTTCGACAGCCTCGTCTTCTTTTTCGGGGGGGGCCTCGCCTCCCTTTCCTTCCTCTTCTTCTTTGACGGGGTGGCTTGACGGCGCGAGGTGGTCTCTGGGAGCTCGTCGTCAACGTCATGACGTTCGAGGCTTCTGCTTGCCTCGATCTCGCGCTGTCGTTGCCCGCGGGTCTTTCGGACCAGCGGGGCGACCTCCTCTTCGGACTCGTCCTCGTCGTCCTCGTTGCCCTTGGTAGGCGGCGATTCGCCTATGTCCTGGGCGGATGGGCCCGAGCTCTCATCATCCGAGGGTGGGAGCCACCCTTCCACCACTTGGAATAGCTGCAACGAATACAAAACAGAATCAGAATTACCGCGACTGCATTTACTGCGATTGCGAGCAAGGTAAAGAAATTACCATTGGAGCCGGACGCTTCGCGGTATAGGGGGCGACCCCAGCCTGCGCATCCAGGTACACCGCCTGGGTAATCTTCTTCAACGCTGGGAGATAATCCTCCAGCTTCCACTCGTCGAGACAGGCCTTCGTCGAGTCTCCCCGGCCCGTGTATTGGTACATGTAGTGGTCGCGGTGGGCGAGCGGAATGAGCCGCCGCCCGAGCCAGCAATTGTACAAATTTATCGTTTGAAGGCCCTTCTTTTTCAGACCACGGATGGTCTGGAGCATCTCGTCGACGACCATCCGCTGGTCGCCGGGGAGCTTGCCGACTTGGAGATTGCGCGGCTCGGAATGACTAGCGGAGTACCGCGGAATCGCCACCTCGCCCTCCGGGGTCGCCTCGGCCACGTAGAACCACGACTTCTTCCAGTCGCTCGCTGCCTTGGCGTGTAGCATCAGATCAAAGAAAGAAGCTTTGGACTTGAGCTGAAACGTCAAGCCGCCCGCGGCCAGCATTGGGTCGCCTGCCTCCTCGCAGCTGATCCGTCCGTGGAACAGATCTTGCCACAACGGGAAGTAGGGCCGGCAGCCCAAGTAGCATTCGCAGAACGCCACGAAGATGGCGAGCTGCTCGATGCTATGGGGACCCAGATCTGAAGGCTGGATCCCGTAGTAGGCGCAGAAGCGCCGGAAGAATAGGGACGTAGGAAACCCTAGCCCCCGTTCGAGATGACTGGTGAAACAGACGAATTCCCTCTATCGCGGGTTTGGGGTCGTTTCTCCGGCTGCGGGGATACGCCAACAGCCGGCTCGCAGGATCCCGGCCTCCTCGAAGGAGGCCAGCTGTGCCCTTGTGCACTTGGACCTACCCCACAGCTCGGTGGAAAGGGCCATGGCCGAGAGATTGGTTGGAGATCGGAGAATTTCGGGTCGACTGGATCGCGGAGCGAAGGAAGGAAAATGCGCGCACTCGGAAGAAGTGGTGAGGAGTTGGCTCTACGATTGCCTGCCATTCCCCTTATATAGCGGGGGTTACCCGCCAAATCAGGGAGCCGTTACCACGCGGTGATTGCGCCGAAAGTTACCGTTGGATTACCCCAACGGCTAGTTTGACCACGCCTGACGGTCCAACTACGGCCACTCGGCTCGCCGACCCAATCACTAAGACAGTGTTTTCGCCGACTCGACTCGCCAAAGCTGCGACCTGGATCATTGGTTGTCTCCTTTATACAGGAGCCCGCCGACGATTCTACTGGGTGCCTACTCTGAAGCCGTATACTCCGACTGCCAGCAGCCACCTACGCCTAATCGACGACGGCCTCAGGGACTACTGATGGGGATATGCCTACCGGGGTATACCCAGCAGGACGTTTCCGACTGGCCCAAGACCCGGCGAGTGGGCCTGCAGAACGGCGAGTGGATCGAAGCCCAGCCAGGAGCTGAGCGACTGGAAGCTGAAGGCCCAGGCGAGTAGATAGGCCCAGTCGGGTAAGGTTAAACGGCTATTGAAGCTTTAACCAAATCGGTTGAGATATGTAAACCCTAGGGGAGGTGAGCCTATATAAACCTCCCTATAGGGTGAGTAGAGACACGTTCCCTCATACACCCAAGCGACTCGCCGCCTAGCCGCCGAGCTCGCCCATTGTAACACCTCCATAATACAATCTAGCAGGAGTAGGTCTTTACCCTCCGGTGGGCCGAACCTGGGTAAAACCCTGTGTCTTTGCCCTCATCTCGCACCGCAGATGGCTGGCCGCCCTTGCCCCTTGTTCTACTACTCGCTGCCGATTGCAGCATCTGCCGTGACCATTCCCACGACATTTCCTAAGTTAAGATTCCTACTACTATCATGCCTAGCTTAGCTAGTAGAAAACAAGGGTGAATTATATTCATGCTATGGAATATTTCTAAGTCAAGGACTTGTGTTTTGTTTAATAAAACAACTAAGTGAATGAATCACCTGGGTGGAAAGGGACTTGCTTGGTGGTTTTTTTGGTTGAGTGGTTACACAAGGCCCATTTCTATGGTTTACCTTGAGTATCTCACTTGTGGATTGCCACCCAGGAACAAAGAGATTTGAGATGTCAAATGTTGAGAAGCTTCAAGTGCAGCCACATGGCATTATGGGCTCTGCCTGGATCATATAGGTTGCAATAACTTAGCCAAATGGACAGTTGGTGGTAGGGGTTTGATAGGTTGGAGCGCGTCCATTCTGGTCTAAGGGAAGGCTTCTGAAAGATCTTGTCTTGGTGAAACCAAGTCTTGTGGGGAAAGTGCACCACCTCTGCAGATTGAAAAATCTAAGTACTTAGTCATGTCACTGGCAAAGGACAATTTAAGCATCAAGACATGGAAGCTATCAAGAATCTCCTCATCCAAATTTCTAAGTTAAAAACTTGTGGTTGAACAAGGGTTGAAGGATCACCAATTTCTATTGGGGGATGCCTTGGGTGATTTTGACAAACAAAAACTTAGTGTTTTCAAATGATAAGGAAAATCTATTTTGAGCAAAGCAAGCCTAAGCTCCACCTAGCCAAAAGCATATAGATGATAGACTCCACTATACTACCATAGTATCACTTGACAATACAATTCAAATGTATTGACCCTTCTGGCTGTAACTTATTATGTTGCAGGTTTGTTTGATGTTAGTGAAGTGTGTTGTTTAGGATTACAAGTCTACAACCAACATGATTGCATGTGGCACTTTGAAGATGAAGGACTCCATGCTATAGTTATTTCTGCTGCATTGTAATGAGATAGCCAAATGAGCTATGTAAGATGTAATGAATTATTTTTCCTGGTTATAAAGTTGTATTATGACCTTTGTTTCTTGATATTACATCTTAACTGTGGATGCTAGCTATTGATCCAGGGACTAGCATTGTAAACACAGGGATCTCTACCTTATTAAAGGTTGGGACCTCTACAGATGGTATTAGAGCACTGTGTTGCCTGTAGGATTGTAACCCTAGGATTGGACAAAACCCCTTAGAAAAATAGGAGTGGTGTTTGTTCCAAAACTTATTTACAAACAATCTTGTAAACTCTTTCCTCAACCATTTTGGTTTTGATTCTACATCTCTTCTATTTCAACTTGATGGACAAAACTTCAACAAGAACAAAGCCTCCACCATGAGCAAAGACACCAACTTGAGCAAATGACTTCACCAATCCAATGACTTCAACTACAACATCACCAAAGTCTTCAGCTTCATTTTCACCAAGGACTTCAACTTGGATATCACTAAGGACTACAAGTGAGACAAGAAATATTACTCAAGACTTGAAGACTAAGGAATCACAACTTAGAAGGAATCATCATCACCTTTGGAGTTTTGTGACCAAGACACAAGAATTTTTCCAAGGAAACCATGATCTCATTCAAGAAGAAACAACAAAGGAGAATGGAATGATATCAAGTGAACCATATAGTTGTACCACCATATTTAGTTTAAATCAAACACACCAACTATTGTGGTGCAGCAAAGGGTGAATGAATTATTTTTCCTGGTTATAAAGTTGTATTATGACCTTTGTTTTTTGATATTACATCTTAACTGTGGATGCTAGCTATTGATCCAGGGACTAGCATTGTAAACACAGGAATCTCTACCTTATTAAAGGTTGGGACCTCTACAAGAACTCATCTCGACCGGAAGTGGAAGCAACACAATCCTCAACAATATTGGACACAACATATTTATCTTGATGTTTTGTCCATAACTCATGAGCGCTCCAAAAAGGAATGATTGAAGAGGTAAATACATAGCTCAAAGCATTAACAAGCACATTAGAAGCTTGAGAATCGAGATATAAGTTTTTCTCATCCTCACAAGATAGATTTTTGAAATCCATAGGAGGAGAAAAACCTATATCTACAATACGCTCCAAATTTGGGTCCATGTCCCAAAAATAAATAAGCATATGAGTTTTACAAATATCATAATTTGTGTCATCGAATATGAACATGTCATTGTGCACAAATCTTCTAGCCGACATCTTTACTCTCAAGGCGGTGAAGCCTAAAATGAGAGACCGGGCTCTGATACCAATTGAAAGGATGCAGATGTCGCCTAGAGGGGGGTGAATAGGCGATTAAAACTTTTCCGAGAGTGGCTCAACAAAGGTGGAATAAAACTAACGTTTACTTTGCTAAGCACAGAACCTAGAAAAATCTAGGGTTCACCTATGTGCACCAAAAACTTATGCTAAGCAAGACAAACAACTATGTGATAGCAATATATATACTTCAAGCACGAAGGCTATCACAAAGTAAAGTGCATAAGTAAGAGCTCGGGTATAGAGATAACCGAGGCACGCGGGGATGACGATATTTTACCGAGTTCCTACCAACATGGAGTACGTCTCGTTTGGAGAGGGGGTGGTATATAACCACCTATGCCACAAAAGGCCTCCCTTATTCTCCGGTTAATCTCACCCCAACGGGATCGATCCACGCTTCCACTATCGGTGCACTTGTCAGTGGCAAACCGGAACCTCTCACAAGGTTGGGGTACTTCTCCACAACTTAATTGGAGGCTCCCAACAAACGCCACCAAGGCCTCAACCTGCAACACAACAAACCGTCTAGGGTTCCAAGAACCCAAGAGTAAAAAACTTCTCACCTTTCACTCAGATGAATCCTCACCGAGAACTCAAACCGATGCACCAAATGCAATGGCAAGAACACAAGAAGTGCTCAAATCCTTCTCTCCCAAATTCCACCAAAGCTACAAAAGCTTGTGGGATAAGAGAGGAAGAAAAATGGAGGAAATCCACAAAAGACTCCAAGATCTATATCCCAAGATGTTTCCCTCACTTAGAGAAGAGATGGATTGGTGGGATTGTAGATCTAGATCTCCTCTTTCAAATCCCTAAAGTATATGCAAGAATAAAGGGAGGGATTGAAGGGGGAGAAAGCTCAAGAGGATCAAGAATGGAGGAGAAAGCCTGTTAAAACTCGAGCAGTTGCATTGGGGAAGAAGGACCCCTTTTTATAGGCCCATTGATTTCTGACCGTTTTCTGCCCGTTGGGGAAAAGTCAGACCGAAGACTCCGGTTTACACCGGAGATTCCGGCCAAACCTCCGGACTTGCCTCCGGACCACCTATCAGACTATCCCAGGCTGAATTCTGGAGCCCCCTCCGGGGACTTCAGGGGACACTCCGGACCACACCGGAGACTCTGGTCTGGACCAAATAAGAGGCAAACTTCAAATGGCGATATCTAGAGTTTGGAAACTCCGATTGACCCGAAACCAATTTTGTTGGAAAGAGGACAATAAGAGTTACCTCTCTTGGTGAGAAACCGGAAAACCTCAAAGATTAAAAATGCAATATGATATAAAAGGGAAATCCGTTTTTGATGAACTAGAGCTTGCTATGAATATTACCACAAGCTCTAGAACCTCATATGGATAAGATCCAAATAATGGAAGGTTTTTCCTATCTCTAAAAGACAAACCGGTAAAACCTCCAAGATCAAAAATGCAATAAGATATAAAAGGGAAATCTGTTTTTGATGAACTAGGGCTTGTTATGAATATTACCACAAGCTCTAGAACCTCACATGGATAAGATCCAAATAACAACCAAGAAAGGATGATGCTAAGTATGCAAAGGTTTGAGATCTCTCTGAACGATATGATCGAGTTACTCACTTGAGAGACCCTCTTGATAGTACAGTTATCTATCCTATAAACCGGTCTCCCCAACTAACATCACGAGACCGGTAAGAAAGAAACCCTATCAAGATCATACCTTTGCCTTGCGCATATTCCACTTGATTATGATGTAGACGATCTTGTCCTTCTCAAGATGGAACACCTTTCTTGATTGCTCTTGTACGCACTTGCTCGATGAATACTTGCAAGTTACTCCCCCATACAACATGGGGAAACCTTTACTTTGACCTTGTCTTCATCGATCCATGATCACCGAGGTTGGCAAGCTTTAAGCATGAGATCTTCATAGTTTTAACTCTCACATGACTAATCTGTGGATCACTCTTTGAACACCTTGGTCACCACTTGATCCTCTTCACTTTCTTCTTCTCCAAACTTTGACCTTGAAGCCAACATATGGTTCAGGCATTGCCTATGGACAATTCCTACAAGTACAACTTGATACAAGCATTAGTCCATAGAGATTGTCATTAATTACCAAAACCACACATGGGGGCCCACAAGTTCTTTCAGTTGCATTATTGGTAAGAGATATCTCTTATCCTCCTTCAGAAAGTCCCAAAAGATTCAAAGACTCGTAGATATCTTTAGGCATAAGGCAAAATTCAGACATGATATTACAACGAGCATCAAAAGTTTCACTATTTATAGCAACTTTTATTGTAGGAAACCATTTTAAAGGCTCAGAATTTATTGGAACATAAGCATGGTGCTCTCTAAGAATGTTATAGCAATCCTTCAAAGCAATTGTACTGGTCTCAAGAGTGTTCAACCTAGCATTAATGTTTATAAAGGAATAATTAGACTTTTAGGCATATTATAAATTATAATCAACTTATTTATAGCATCCAAAGCTTCATCCTCATTACATCGAAAAATATCTTTCCCAGCTACAACATCCAAAGCATATCTATAACAAAGAGCAAGACCATGGTAGAAACTATTAATAAACAAGCTAAGACACATCTTAGGCTTAGTTTTCCTTTGTAAATCGGAGATTCTAGGCCAATCTTGTTTGAAACTCTCTTCACTTTCTTGCTTGAAAGTTAAGATCCTTTCCATAGGTGACACAGGGATTGGACCAAAACCAGACATGGTAGCAACTAGAGCAGGAACTAATTTTTGTGTGTTTTTGATAAGAGAAAGTAAACCAAACTAAACTATTTTTTTGAGTTTTTGATAAAAAGAGGCAAACAAAACCAAGCAGAAGAAACTAAGCAAAACAAAAACAAAGTAAAGAGAAAGGTTGTGAAGGACTCCTCTTGTGAATCCGTCCTTAACCTCCCCGGAAACGGAGCCAGAAAATTTTGATGGTGGCTCAGATCAATGTAGAGCTTCGTTGGGAGTCCCCAAGAGGAAGGTGTGATGAGCACAGCAGCAAGTCTTCCCTCAATAATAAACCAAGATTATCGAACCAATAGGAGGAAGAAAACGACTCAAAGGTGTTGCTAGTAACTTGGAAACCTGCACAACAAAAACTCAAGAATTTGCCCCAATAAACAGTGAGGTTGTCAATCTCACCGATTTGCTGAAAACAAAGGATTAACTATATGGTGTGGAAGGTAATGGTGGTTTGCAGAAAGGTAAACAGTAACAGTGGAAGATGTATCAATGGTAAAGATTGGACCGGGGTCCATAGTTCACCCTAAACTAATACTTGGAGCGTCTTAGTTTTTGTTTTTGGTTTTTGCTGGAATAAAGTGGTTGGACCCCCGTTTTCACTGTGTTGTTTCAAATAAGTTGATTGGTGTTGGAAAAGGAGCAGGAAGCTTCATGTTTATAAGTGGCACAAAAGGATTTTGTTTTGACTTTGGCCTAGACCTTATCATGTCATGTTCGGTGTTGTTTTGACTCTATGCTTAGTGGTTATTGTTGTAGCATGACATGTTCCAAACAATTGGGATTGCTTAATGTGCCTTGAAAGAATCATGTGTTGTTTTAGCATACAAAAGCATAATATTGTGGTATTCTCCTTTGATGCTTTGTTTGGGTTGACTTGGCACATGCTCACACCATGTTATGACTATGAACCAGTCACCATAGCCTCTATGATCATTTAGTTTTTGACTTGTGATACCACTTGATGCTTTTATTAGTAATGTTTTGTCGCTCTGCATGATTATGGCCATTATTGCTCTCTTAGTTGGTCGCTCCCAGTCTTTTGCTAGCCTCCACTTGTATGAGTAAGCTCTACTCATGCATCCAACTTCCAAGAAACCAAGTTATTCCAAAGTGTCCACTATAAATTCCTATGCATGGTGTGTTACACCATTCCAAGTATATTCTTGTTTTATCTACCTTCCAATTAAAAAGTCATCTTGTTATGTGAAAATTAGTGATTAAAGATCTCACAAACTTGATGGCACACTTTATTTTTCTTGCCCCTAATAAACTTGAACCATTGTGTCATCTATGTTGTATATGCTTGCACTTATAAGTTGGGATTAGCAGAACTATGCTGTCACGGGGAACACTTTCAACACCTATAAATATCTACCCAGTTGATATCATGCTCTTTTGTTTATGGATGTCGTCGGTGTGAAATAAAAGGGGAGCTTGTAAGTCCATGGAGTTATGTATATGTGTTAGAGAAACGCCTGGGACGCTAGCCTAAGCCATGCCTAATCATGGTGGAAACTTGCAGCATCACCATAGTGAGAAATCTATGAAGCATTCTTCTTATAAAAAAGAGAGATAGAGATTGAGAAAAAAGAAGAAAAAAAGATGAGAAAAGAGGAAAGAGAGAAAAAAGCACCATTTTCCCATGGTAAATAAGAAGATTTCTGAGATGCTCATTGTCTGCTCGCCTTGCCATTTTGATATGGGGTATCTCCTGTATCATGTGCAAGAGGTACCCCCGTTGGCGGTTCTCTATGATACACATGTACTTACTATGACAAGAACTTACCGGTGACTAAAGTTGAGTAGCATGAGGAGCGACCCTCATACATGAGATTGCCAACTTATACTTTGTCAAGCATATACTCCATAGTTTGTTCACTTTAACCTTAATCACTTCAAGATCCTTATGATAGGGGCAATGAGAGCTGAAAGCTAATAAGTACCATGATTTTTGGAAGCTCTTTATGAAACTTGAAATCCCCGCTTCCCTTTGAAGGGCCCTTCTTCCACTATTATATTGAGTCTCCACCTTCTATCCTTAGGCACCAATTAAGAGAGCATAGTTGCCATTCTTAGTTCTATGTGCATTGTCCCAAAACTTGTTGATTGATTCATAAGTTTGATATTGCTTGTTCTTGAACTATTTGTATCTAGTCACCCTTATGAACTTTGAAGGTGTCCTATGCATTTATGATTTGTTATACCATGAGGGACAAGCTGAATATCACTCTTATTATGTTTATTTATGTGAAACAAATGTTTTTCAATGCATTGTTATTCATGATCTTTGTTTGTAACATTTTCATGTTGCAACTTGGTTGCTATGTCTTATTGTTAGAACTACATCTTTCATGCTCATGTTTAGAGTACTTTGATCCCAGCTATCCATGCTTTGCAAATGGTTTGATCAAGATTATGATGGTGCATGTCACCTAAAAAATTATATTGTTTTTATCGTTTACCCACTCAAAAACGAGCAGGAACTAAGCTTGGGGATGTTGATACGTCCATAACGTATCTACAATTTTTGATGGTTTTATGCTATTATTATTATGCTTTTGACACTTCTTTTTATATAAATTTCATGAGTTATTTGGACTAACCTACTAATAGTTGAAAAAGTGCACAATGTTCTTGTTTTACATTTTGATGTGTAGGAATTATCAAGAATACAAGTGGAACCCTTGTTGGAGTCAAATTGGGATTTTTCTAGAAATCTGTCTCAGAACTCTTTTTGAATATGGTCACGTTTTGGGTCAAAGACAGCATCAAACGGAAAACTCTTCAACTACAAAGTTGTAGTAAATTTCACGAAAATCGTTCTAGATATAAAATTTAGCTGATTCCAATTCCGAACGGGCCCTCTAGGCCTAATTTACTGTAGTCCAAGGTGGGGTGACGAGAATCCAAGAAGCTATATAAAGGGAGGAAACCTAATTCATGGAAGAGACCTCCACCCACGAATTTGCAGCCACCAAAGCCACGTTTTTGCCTCCCCCATGGATCCCAAGAATCCATGAAGGAAGGGGGCTAAGGGGCGGTGCTCCCCCACGATACCGGCAGCGGGGAAGGAATCCCCCGCGCCGTTGCCGACGCCGCTGCCGCCCTATTCACCATCTTCACCGCCATCTCCATCACCTAATCCTCCTAGTATGCAGTGGTTCATCCTGCCACACACCTCTGTACCGTCCTATGTAAACATGGTGTTTGATGCTACAAGTTATAATCCTATGATCTATATCATGTTTGTGTAGTTTCTTTGTTCTTAGATTGAATGGTTGAACATTTTTGGTTCATTAGAGTTGTATGTTGATATAGTACAATCCTTTAGTGTCCATTATATTTGTGCGCACATAGATTAAACATCATAGGGTTTGTAGTATGTGTAAGAGGAAGGGGAAGTTCTGTCGGAGTGACAGAAACCTAAAGACGCGAACCGGAATGTTGCACATATGGGAGTAAGAGGATCATTAACTTAAGTCTATGGTTGGGGAAACCTTAATGCATTGTTAGTAGTTATGGATGTTTGCTAACAATCCAATCATATAGTACATGTAATTCCAAGTAGTGAAGCACATGTATATTTAGCCTCTCCCACATAGAAAACTGCATCGAAGACAATGAACCCGATTTATTCACCAATTAAACTTGGACAAATCCACTACAATTACCACCACTATTCCACACTCATGGTTCTGTTAGTTTAGTATATTTTATTGCTACAACAACTATCTTTACTTTCTTGTTATTTATTATCTTGCAAAGCTTTCTCTAGTACTCGTTTTGTTGCTCTAGTTTTATTTCCTAGATAATGCAAACGTTTAGTGTGCGTAGAGTTGTATCAGTGGTTGATATAACTTGAGAGAATATTTATCCTACCTTTAGATCCTTGTTGGGTTCGACATTCTTACTTATCGAAAAGGCTACACACGATCCCCTATACTTGTGGGATATCAGCTCTTGATGGACTTGCATGTGGTTGAGAAACCAATACCCGCTATCCCCATGAACTGTCATAATCAAACTGTGATCAAATGACCCACAAGTATAGGGGATCGCAACAGTCTTCAAGGGTAGTATTACCCAATTTATTGATTCGACACAAGGGGATCCAAAGAATACTTGCAAGCCTTAACAACTGAGTTGTCAATTCAGCTGCACCTAGAAATAGTTCTTGCTCACAGAAGTTTATCAGTAGCAACAGTTTGTAGTAGCAACAGCAGCAGTAAAACATGAGCAATAGTAACAGTAGTAGCAAACAATAGGATATGAGCGCGGTAGGCATAGGGATGGATGGACGGGTGTTGCATGGACGAGTCTAAACATGTAACTTCAAGATCTAGGGCAATTGCAGATAAATAAGATAAAGCATCCAAGTACTAAACAATCATAGACATGTGCTCCATATATAGTCATGCGTGCTCGCAATGAGAACTTGCACAACATCTTTTGTCCTGCCAGCCCGTTGAAGTGGGGCCTCTAGGGAACTACTGGCAATTAAGGTGGTCCTTTTAATAGAGCATCGGAGCAAAGCATTAACACTCCGTGAACACATGTGATCCTCACATCATAGCCATCCCCTCCGGTTGTCCCAATTTCTGTCACTTTGGGGCCTTTGGATCCGGACAATGATATGTGTACACAACTTGCAGATAAGATCACAAACAATACTATCATAATGATTCAATAATAATTTCAGATCTGAGATCATGGCACTCGGGCCCTAGTGACAAGAATGAAGCACAACAAGTTGCAACAAAGTCAAATATCACTAATAGAGATACTAGGCACCACTCCCTAACAATCTTATTTGATTACATGATAGAACTCATCCAATCCCTACCATCCCATAGCCTACAGCGGGGGATTACTCACTCATGGATGAGAGAAACATTGATGGTTGATGCAGAGGCGTTGGTGATGACGATGGCGATGATCCTCCCCAAATTCCCTGTCTCGGCAGGGTGCTAGAACAGAGTTTTTGGTTCCGAATCGCGGTTTTTGGTGGTGGCGGCGCAACAGAACTCTTTCTGGAAAAACATCGAACCCCCCTTGGTTTTTAGGTCAGGAGGATTCTTATAGGCGAAGAGGGAGTCCGAGGGGTGCCTGAGGTGGACGCACCCCCCAGGCGCGGCCAGGACTGGATCGCGCCTGGTAGGGGTGTGGGCCCCTCAGGCCTCCACTTCGTCTCGTACTCTGGCTCCGTGGATCTTCTGGTGAAATAGGATTGTTGGCATATTTTTCGGGATTTTCCTTGTAGTTGATTTTCTGCACAAAAACTAGACACCAGGTAATTCTGTTGAAAACAGCGTCAGTCCATGTTAGTTGTATCCAAATCACACAAGTTTAGAGCAGAAACAATAGCAAAAGTGTCCGGGAAAGTAGATACAGTTTGGACGTATCAACTCCCCCCAAGCTTAGCTTATTGCTTGTCCTCAAGCAATTCAGTTGAAAACTGAGTGCGATAAAAGAACTTTCACGAACACATTTGCTTCATATGATGTAAATATTGTCAGCACAGGAGTAGATACTTAAACCATTCATAATAATAAGTATGCAACTAAGTCTACTCAATAGTCATTGCAAGCTATGAAGAGAAACCAACTCAATAATAATAAGTAGCATGGAACATAAACATAAGCAACATTGCAATGCTCATAAAAAGGTATGATAGAGTGGTATCGGCTTGCCTTTGTTTGTAGAGCACAATATAAATGCCAAGGTACCTCTGAAGTTCAAGTGAAGACTAGAAGTAAAAATATCAGAGATACAAGCATCAAAGTCATGGCATAATTAACCAAGTTTTGAGACAAACATAAGAATGACGACTATACTCTCAAGAAGGTGCTCATAGAATAAGTGGTGACTCAACAAGGAAGTGAAAGGTTTTGAAAAGTTTGAAAGGCTTCCAAATGCTGAAAGTAAGGTACTCACTAGCTTTGAGCTCTCATTGCCCCTATCATAGGCATCTTTATGTGGTTAATGGTGAAAGTGAGGTCCAATATGAGTTATATGCTTGACAGACCATAAACTGGAAATCCCAAGTCCCTTGAGTACGAGGGCCGCTCCTCGTGCTACTCAACTTTAGTTACCTATAAGTTCTTGTCATTGTAAATACATGCATATCATAGAGAAGCACCAACGGGGTACCCCTTGCACATAATACAGGAGTTATCCCATAATCAAAATGACAAGACAAGCAGACAATGAGCATCTCATCGATCTTTTTATTTGCTATTTGCATAGGTTTTTATTGAGGATGCCTCACAGATTCTCATTATGGTAATGCTGCAAGTTTCCACCATGATTAGGCATGGCTTAGGCTAGCGGCCTAGGCGTTTCTCTAACACATATATATATAACTCCATGAATTCACAAGCTCCCTTTTATTTTACACCGACGACATCCGCAAAAAAAAGAGCATGGCATCAACTGGATATGTATCCATAAGTGTTGAAAGCGTTCCCCATGACAGCACGGTTCTTCTAACTCCCAGCCTATAATTTTCAAGCATATAAATTTCATGGACAGTCACAATGGTTCAGGTTTATTAAGTGTGATAAATAAAGTGTGCCATAAAGTTCGTGAGAGCTTTACTAACTTTCTCTAAACAGACAAACATTTTATTTGGAAGAAAACAAGGCATAACGAATATGCACTGAATAGCAAATGATGCTAATAGTTAGGTATGGTGGACACTATTGGCAATATTGGTTTTGGGGAGTTGGATGCACAAGTAGAGCTCATACTCAGTGCAAGTGAAGGATAGCAAAAGAGAGGGAGCGACAAACAAGAGAGCAATAATTGTCATAATCATGCTTGCAACAAAACAAGACTAATTATGGCATGAAAGTGATACAAGAACTCTGAGGCAAAATAAATCATCGAGGCTTACTGACCATTGTTTAGTCATATACATGCGTGAGCATGTGCCAAGTCGATTCATATGAAACTTTCAGAGGAGGATACCATAATATCATAATAAAATATGAATAGAATAATGCAATCAAACATTCATATGACATGCTACAAACTATTAGCAAGCTAGAGCTAATCATAAAAAAGCAAGAACTACTAAGCATCCATAAATAACATACACCTTATATGACTAAGCATGCTCACAATGATGAGTATATGTACAAAAATTAAAACAAATAGAGTTCGCTACCAGCCTCCTACCACACCTCAAGTTGTCTTAATATTCATTATTGCCCTTCACTTGTGTGACTTGAATAATAACATGAAACCAAATCCACTTAGGATGGATGAACCCTGCAAAGAACTCACAAAACCAAAGAAGAACAACAAATATTTTTGGTGTTTTTGATTTTTAAAACAAGAAAACAAAGCAAAATATTTTGGGGTTTTTCTTTAAGGAAAACCAAAGCTAAAAACAAAAGAAACAAACCAAGAAAAACAACGAAAATATTTTTGGTATTTTTGTGTTTTGGGAAAGCAGAAACAAGAACCAAAAAGAAAGCGAAACAATGGATATACAAAGAATCGAAGAAACATGATATATAGATGAGTGTGATGTCGGTATACCTCCCCCCAATCTTAGGATTTTGGCCTAAGTGGGGCTCAATAGCGCGGGTAGTAACCCCAAGCTGGTGGGTCATCATAGGAATGATCATAGTCAGACGCTTGCGATGAAGAAGACGACGCGCCCCAATCATAGGAGCGCTGCTCGTATGAAGACTCTCCCAAGTTGGAGGGCTGAACCGAATCATCTTCGGCATCCTCTCCAACATTCTCCTCTTGCTGGGAGAGCTCCGCCACGTATGTGTCAAACTCCTCCTTCGTGAGCGACCATCCTTGCTTGTTATCAAAATTAAACAAAGAAGGTGCAGGCAAATAAACTACTTTGTCAGTCCTACCCCCTCTCCAACGACGCTTGACAAAGGATAATTCATATGGTAAACTTCTCACAGTATCCCCTAGGGAAACAAAGTTATGTTGAACCATGGAATCAAGATCAAGCCTCTCTATGGGGAACCAATAATCTGAATGGTGAGGCTCTAAACCATGAAAAGCTAGCAACCTAGCGGCGATGAGAACTCCACAAATTCCACCCTTCTCGCGATTAGTGGTAAGACGGTAAGCTATCAAAGCACCCATGTTATAAGATCTATCCCTATTCAAAGCAGCTGAGATAAAAGCTAGATCAAAAGAAGATAACTTTCTAGCAATCTTTCTAGCAAGAGCACACTTGGTAATGAAATAGGCAAAATATCTAATGGATGGGAACTGAATGTTCCGAATTTTACCACTTTCCTTCGAGAAGTCGAAACATTGGGAAATTTCAGCATATAAATCCATAAGTGACTTAGGCCTATCCTTGATCTTCTCACAAGATACCTAATGAGGCACTTTAATTGCTGCATAGAAATCAGCAAAAGGCAGGTCGACAGCTAGATTGTATATTGTATAATGGACAATGGGATTAGATGAAGACCAAGTAAACCGGAAGTCCTGCACCACAGCCATGGTTAGCTTAACATATTGAAAAGGTTCACCTTCAACAAAGTGTTCCAACCCTGCATTGGTAATCATAATTTGGAAATCATAGAGGATTCCTGCGGCTCTCATAAATTCATGGCATGGATATATGGAAGGGAAGACTCCTTCCTCACGATGAACTTTCATTGGCTCAGGTACCATCAAATCATATTGATTCAATGGGTATGCACTCATCTTCCTTTCTGAAATTTTTAGACAAACATCAAACCAAGTGATTTCAAGTTGATAAATGATGAGAAACTACTATAGGTACTTGCTAGAGGGCTACACATGCATCAAAATGGAATCTCTAAAATAGAACAAGCATGCAAGCTCACACAACCTGTCACCTATAGGAGCAAAATACTCAAGATACTATCTACCAATCACAAATCTAATTAGACAAGCGGAGGAGGCACATACCAAGGAGCAATCCCTCCAAAATCAGCAACAAAGATGGGTTGAGCAAGGAGATCGAAATTCGCGAGCAAGAACAACATGAACTTGAGTTTGAGAAAGTTTTTCCGGTGTTTTTAGGGAGAGGGAAAGAAGATGGCTGGGAGGAGGCATCTTGGAGGGCCACATGTGGGTCATACCCCTGCCAGGCGCCACCTGGGGGATGGTCGTGCCGCCCAGGGGTGTGCTGGCCTGGGGTGGCCCCCTGGGTCACTCCAGGTGTCCCTCTACCCCTTTTTTTGAGGAAAAATTTATTTCGAATTTTTTGGGATTTTTCGGGAAACTTTATTTTGGCAAATTTTTAGGGTATGAAAATTGATTTTCTCGCAGAAAAGATTTTTTAGAAGAAGCAAAATCAAACCAAAACCAAACTACAGAAGTTCTAAGACACTCTAACAAGCAAACAACTAACAAAACCAAAGCTAAAAAAAGAAAGGGCAAAGACTAGGAAGGAGAAAAATAAAAGAAAGCAAGAATAACCATAGTGGAAACATTGTTTTGTTCATTAAAATCCTGTTGTTAACAAGGTTGATCAAGTCTTGTTACCAAAACAATCTTATATGAAACAAAACTTTGCATTTCACAAAACGATTATGTTACCTCAAACCTGATAGCAATGGTCCCAATCATATTAGTTTCAAAATTTTCTTGTGGAATTGGACAATATATTTCTCCAACCTTGATGCTCCCAATATTTTCAATGGAATTCAGGCAATCTCTTTTAGCAACCTTCTTGGGGAAATAGACAGTATGCTCTTTGTCATTAATATTGAATGTTACTTTTCCTTGATTACAATTGATGACAGCACCTGCAGTATTAAGAAAAGGTCTCCCAAGAATAATAGACATATTATCATCTTCAAGCATCTCAAGCACAACAAAATCAGTCAGAACCAAGCAATTATGAGACACTTGAACAGGAACATCCTCACATATACCAACAGGAATAGTAGTTGACTTATCAGCCATTTGCAAAGATATATCAGTTGGTGTCAACTTTTCTAGCTGGAGTCTCTTGTAGAGAGAAGAAGGCATAACTCTAACTCCAGCTCCCAAATCACATAAAGCAGTTCTAACATAATTATTCTTAATAGAGCAAGGAATAGTTGGTATACCTGGATCACCAAATTTCTTTGGAACCTTACCAATTAAGGAATAATTAGCAAGCAAAGTAGAAATTTCCTCATTAGGAATATTCCTTTTATTAGATACAATATCCTTCATATACTTTGAATAATGAGGCAACTTAATAGCATCAGTCAAAGGAATTTTCAAAAATAAAGGTTTCATCCACTCACAAAACTTGTTGTAGTGTTCTTCCTCCTTTGACTTGGGTTTCTTACCTGGAAAAGGCATGGGTTTTTGCACCCAAGGTTCTCTTTCTTTACCATGTTTATTAGCAATAAAATCTTCCTTAGTGTACCTAGTATTCTTAGTGTGCTTCTCAGGTTCTTCCTCAACTTCCTCCTTATCAGGAGCATCATTTTTATTATTACCACTCTCAGTTTCAGCATTAGAGACAGATATACTATTAGGATCTACAGCAGGTTCAAATGGTTCCTCAACTATTTTGTGTTTCTTTTTCTTTCTCTTACAAGGACTACCACTACTTTCACCTTGTTGGGAATCCTGCTCAATTATTTTAGGGTTTCCTTTAGGATATAAAGGATCTTGAGTAGCTATACCACTCCTAGTTCTAATTCCATAAGCATGTTTATCTCCTGAGGCATTAACTAGCATATCCTTTTGTACCTTAGCAAGTTGATCAATTTGGGTTTGAACCATTTGAAAGTGTTTACAAAGCATTTTAATATCATTGGAAGTTCTTTCCACAATATCTTTCAACTCTTTAATAGCTCTAGAGTTTTCCAATAAATGATTCTGAACTTGTTTATCAAAATTACCTTGTTTAACAATAAATGTGTCAAGTTCCTCTAAGCATTTATCAGGAGGCTTACCATAGGGAATATCCCCTTCATCAAAGTGGAGAGAGTGTACGTCAATAGTAGATGAGTGGGGAATTGTAGAGGTCCCAACATGTTAAGGTAGAGATCCCTGTGTTTACAGTGCTAGTCCCTGGATCGAAGAGCTATCACCCACAGTTTAAGATGTAATATCAAGAAACACATGTCATATTACAACTTATATCCAAGCATAAAATAGTTCATTACAACTTACATAGCTCATATGGCTATCTTATTACAAAGCAGCAGATATAACTATATAGCATGGAGTCCTTCATATTCATGTGCCACAGGCAATCATGTTGGTTGTAGACTCTTAATCCCTACTCAACAAACTTCACTAACATCAAACAAACCTGCAACATAATAAGTTATAGCCATAAGGGTCAATACATTTGAATTGTATTGGCAAGTGATATCATATTGATATGGAGAATCTAACATCTACATGAATATTTGGCTAAGTGGAGTTTTGGTTGGCCTTTGCATAAAACAAGTTTTCCCTATCCTTTGAAAATAGTTTTTCTCTTTTTCAAAACATTTCATCACACATGGCACACTGGATACACACCAGGTACTTCCCTTGTTCACCCAACAAGTTTTAACTTAGAAAAATTGGGATGAGAAGATCCTTCATCATTTCAATGTCTTTGATGCTCAAAATGTCCATTACCGGGGACACGACTAAGTACTTAGTTTTTACCCTCTCGAGATGTGGTGCACTTTTCCCACAAGACTCGACATGCATCGAGATGAGACTTTTCAGAAACAATCCCTCAGATCAGCATAGACGCGTTCCATCCTATCATCACTACCACCAACTCTCTGTCCGTCTGAGTTCTTGCAACCTAGTTGGTCAAGGCAGAGCCCATATGCCATGTGGTTGCACTAGAAGCTTCTCAACACAAAACATCTCAAATCTCTTTGTTCCTGGGTGGCCATCCACAAGTGAGATACACCAGGGTGAACCAGAAATGGGCCCTGGGTAACCACTCAACACAAACCATTCTTCCCATTCCACCCAGGTGATTCATTCACATAGTTGTTTTATTAATCAAAAACATAGTCATAGACTTTGCATAATATCATAGTATGAATATTCCACCCTTGTATTCTAATAGCTAGGATAATCATACTAGCATAACATGCCTCTTAACTTAGGAAGCTTCCTACCAAGATATATTCTATATGATCTACTATAGCATAGCAATATATATAAATAGTCCTATCATGCATACTACAAAAATATCACTAATGCAATATTAAAAAAGATAGGACTTTTGATGACCAAAGTATCACTTGCCTTTTTAGTAGAGAATCTAGGTAATATCCTTGATCTTGCAAATGTCACACTCTTCAAAGTTCACTACAATACAGTCAAGCAAAAGCACACATTCAAAACTAGCACACAAACAATTAACAAAACAAAACAATAAAAACAAAGAAATGCATGTAAGCATGCAAAAGGTTGTTCTATTGAAAAGTTTGTTTATAACAAGGTTCTAAACATTACAAAACACCTACTGGTCTTTTATAAAAGTGGAAATCCATTTAAAATCAAGTTAGTGAAAATAAGTCATTTAAATCATTTTTGTTTTACTAGAAATGCTTTTATCCAAAGGAATAATTCCTAATGTTAACAAAATATATTTTTAAATCCAAATGTTAGTGTTTATGGTCATAGGGTTCAAAAAAACCATTTGCAAAAGGTTTTACTCAAAAATAATTGTTAGAACAATTTTTTTACTCAAAATAGTCCTATTAATGTTTCTGCATAAAAACCTAATTTTTTAGAAGCAAATGGCCAAACCAAGGCCATAGGTGAAAAGGTCACATTTTTTGAATCCATAGACACCAAATTTGTAATTTTTGACAAATAGATCAAAAGTTATGATTTTTGCAAGTTTAAACATCTAAAATCATTTTCTGGAATTTTGTCTGAAAGTCTCAGCCACGTGGTGTGTTTCTACTAGCCTATACCGTTTCGTGCGGATCAGCTACGCGCACCGCTGGATCTAAGTGGAAACACACGGCGCAGATTGGTTGATACCCCTTTGATTAGTGATCTAATCTAAAGCGTTAGATCTGGATCTAACGGACCTAGACGAAACGACCAACGACGGGCGGCGCTGACTACTGCGCGCGGTGATGACCCACAAGTGTAGGGGATCGCAACAGTCTTTGCGGATAGTATTAACCAATTTATTGATTCGACACAAAGGGGAGCCAAAGAATACTTGCAAGCCTTAACAACTGAGTTGTCAATTCAACTGCACCTGGAAATAGTTCTTGCTCACAGAAGTTTAACAGTAGCAACAGTTTGATAGTAGCAACAGCAAAGCAACAACAGCAGCAAAACAGGAGCAATAGTAACAGTAACAATAACAGTAGGATTCGAGTGCGGTAGGCATAGGGATGGATGGACGGGCGTTGCATGGACGAGTCTAAACATTAACTTCAAAGTCTAGGGCATTGCAGATAAATAATAACAAGCATCCAAGTACTAAACAATCCTAGGCATGTGCTTCAAATATAGTCATACGTGCTCGCAATGAGAACTTGCACAACATCTTTTGTCCCGCCAGCCCGTGGCAGCGGGGCCTCTAGGGAACTACTGGCAATTAAGGTGCTCCTTTTAATAGAGCACCGGAGCAAAGCATTAACACTCCATGAACACATGTGATCCTCACACCACATCCACCCCCTCCGATTGTCCCAATTTCTGTCATTTTGGGGCTTTTGGATCCGGACAATGATATGTGTACACAACTTACAGATAAGATCACAAACAATACTATCATAATGATTCAATAATAAGTTCAGATCTGAGATCATGTCACTCGGTCCCTAGTGACAAGCATTAAGCACAACAAGTTGCAACAAAGTCAAATAGCACTAATAGAGATACTAGGCACCATGCCCTAACAATCTTATTCGATTACATGATAGAACTCATCCAATCCCTACCATCCCCATAGCCTACAACAGGGGATTACTCACTCATGGATGATGGAAACATTGATGGTTGATGGAGAGGCGTTGGCGATGACGATGATCCTCCCCAAATTCCCCGTCCCAACAGGGTGCTAGAACAGAGTTTCTGGTTCCGAATTGCGGTTTCTGGTGGTGGCGGCGCAGCGGAACTCTTTTTGGAAAAACGTCGAACCCCCTCGGCTTTTAGGTCAGAAGGTTTCTTATAGGCGAAGAGGAAGGTCGAGGGGGTGCTTGAGGTGGCCGCACCCCCCAGGCGCGGCCCGCGCCTGGCCCGCGCCTGGCAGGGGTGTGGGCCCCTCAAGCCTCCACTCCGCCTTGTACTCTGGCTCTGTGGATCTTCTGGTGAAATAGGATTTTTGGCATATTTTCCGGGATTTTTCCTGATAGTTGATTTTCTGCACAAAAACTAGACACCAAGGTAATTATGCTGAAAACAGTGTTAGTCCGTGTTAGTTGTATCCAAATCACACAGGTTTAGATGAGAAACAATAGCAAAAGTGTTCGGGAAAGTAGATACGTTTTGGACGTATCATGATCATTAAAGTAAACAGTTCTAAGGATAATATAAAGTCATCAAGGCACGTGAAGAGGAGATTGAAATTTGTCGAGAAATGAGAAACTCTGTAGTTATTGCTTTGAATTATATCCAAACATACAGAAACTTGGAAGATCCCTTCACAAAGGGTCTATCACGAAATGTGATAGAGAATGCATCGAGGGAGATGGTTTTGAGACCTACACCAGTTGCCCATAGTGGTAACCCACTCTATGTGATCGAAGATCCCGTGAATTAGAGTTGGAAGACAAGCTATTGGTCAGCTCGGAGGAGAGTATCCCTACATTGTATTTACCTCTCCGTGAAGATGCAATACTCTCCTAATCTGCATGGTATGTTGATATTTATCTCAATATGTTCTAAGTGGCTTAATGAAGCAAAGATGTTGTCCTGCAGAACGTCTTCCGAAGAACACACCTATATGAGTCTGATTGTTAAACATCGCAATTTGTGAGAATTGGATGCTATCTAATAAAATCATGAAATTCCCTAGAGTATGACGTATAAGCTCCACACCGCGAAAAAGTCTCGCGGCTAGCAAGTATCTGTCTAGACTTTGTGTGAAGCTAGTGCATATAAAACTTATAGTTTAAGACATAATCCACTATTCAAGTTGCAAACTATTATAATATAAAGTTCCTAGTGGAACTTCAACTTAAGAGTCTCCACCATAGACCGATATATAAACAATGTTCTGGAATAATGGTATCTAAATGTGCCAATGAAACTTTGTGGGAATTGCTAGAATTTGGCCTTGGGCCTTATCCCATAGCCCAATACAAATTCTGAAATTCTCTTGGCCCATGTGAGTATGGCGAGGGGTGAAACTAAAGTTTAGTCCCACATTGCTAGTTGAAAGAGAAAGAGTTGGAGTATTTTATAGTGAGGGGGGCTTTTCTAGTCCTTGTAAGAGATTAAGAAGAGAGAGCCCTCGCGCACTCTTCCTTCTTCGCCGCCTGCCTCGCCACGTCACGACGCGCCGCGGGTTATTGCGGGAATCTCGCCGAGCCGAGCTTATTTTTTTGCTGCTCAGGAAATTAATTGTCTTATTAATTACGAGTCATTAACGGATGCGTTAATGCAGCCATTTCGTTCTAGATTTTCTGGATCGTGGCTTACTTGGACGTGAGTTGCGCCCCACGATTTTCTTGATCGCACTATATAAACTCAAACGCAAACCCTAGCCACTGTTACGAGACACATATGCGGCCGCCTCTTTCCAGAACCTTGCGCTGCTGCCTTCGTCTTCCTCGTTCCGTCCTTCGGCGTGCACCGACCGACGCGATATTAGGCCTCTGAAACCCTGCCTCTCGTAGACATGTACGAATAAGGAGCAATCAGGTTTTTTGGGAGCGCTTGTGCGTGACTACCGGTGACACGACGTCGTTTGACTACGAGTTTTCGAACAACGTCTTCTTTCCGAATATTGACAACCTCTTCGACAACCTTAATATGGACGACAACACCGGCACTGCTGCTATCGCTGCCACTATCGGTGCTGCTACAGCCGACGCTAGACCATATATATTACCGTCTTTTCTGTTTCAATCTCTACTAGAATTTCTAGTTCTAGTTTGGTAGATGCAATCAGTTCGTCTTGTCTGGATGCACTAGTGGAAACGAGGGCTTTTGTTGATCCCGAAAATGGGCTTTAACACCGGTTCTTCTACGAACCGGTGTTAAAGGGGGGGCCGTACCAGCGTGGCCTCTGCGGCATTAAAGGAGCCCCCCCTTTAACACCGGTTCGTGGCACGAACCGGTGTTAAAGGTCCCTGCACCAGTGGCCCGCGCACCCCCCCTTTAACACCGGTTCGTGGCACGAACCGGTGTTAAAGGGGGGGTCTATATAAGACACCACCCCAGCCCACACACACCCCACTCTTCCATTCTTTCACATTTTGGAGCCTAGCAAGAGGGTGTGAAGAGTGCTAGTTTGTGTTTTTTTCATATGCACTAGAGGTGTTCGGTGAAATGCCCGAGAGCTCAAAATAAGCTTTCTTGTTGCTCTTTCCGTCTCGGTCGAGGTCGACAACTATAGTTTCATGTGTCATTGATGTACTATATATATAAATGGTCATCTCCCTATTATTTTTTGATATATACTACATATTAATGCAGATGAATCGGCAATGGATGTATGGTGACCGCCGCACTTCCGAGTACATTACGGGCCTCCAAAATTTCATCGTTGTGGCTAATGCAAACCGTGGTCACAATGGTTTTATGTGCTGTCCGTGTGTTCACTGTCAGAACAAGAAAGACTACTCAAATACCAGAACCATTCACGCCCACCTGCTTCGATCCGGTTTCATGCCCAGCTATAATTGGTGGACCAAGCACGGAGAAAAAGGGGTTGTGATGGAAGACAACGAAGAAGAAGAGGATGATGAAAACTATCATAATATGTATCCTGAATATGATGATAATGCAACGGAGGTAGATAATGAAGATCAAGAGGGAGCAGATGGGCCCGCTGATGACGATCTTGGTCGGGCCATTACTGATGCAAAGGAAGAATGTGAAACTGAAAAGGAGAAGGAGAAGCTGGAGCAGATGTTAAAGGATCACAAAACATTGTTGTATCCAACTTGCGAAGATGGCCACAAAAAGCTAGGTGCCACACTGGATTTGCTGCAATGGAAGGCAGAGAATGGTGTGACTGACAGCGCATTTTCAAAGTTGTTGGTAAAAATGAAGAATCTTCTTCCAAGAAATAATGAGTTGCCTGACAGTACATACCAAGCAAAGAAGGTTGTCTGCCCTCTAGGATTAGACGTGCAGAAGATACATGCTTGCATTAATGACTGCATCCTCTACCGCGGTGAGAAGTACGAGAATTTGGATGCATGCCCGGTATGCACTGCACTGCGGTATAAGATCAGACGAGACGATCCTGGCGATGTTGAGGGCGAGGCCCCTAGGAAGAAGGTTCCCGCCAAGGTTATGTGGTATGCTCCTATAATACCACGGTTAAAACGTCTCTTCAGAAATAAAGAGCATGCCAAGTTGTTGCGATGGCACATGGAAGACCGTAAGAAAGACGCGATATTGAGACACCCCGCTGATGGGTCACAGTGGAGAAAAGTCGAGCGAGAGTACCCGGACTTCGCACGTGACGCAAGGAACTTAAGGTTTGGTCTAAGTACAGACGGCATGAATCCTTTTGGTGAGCAGAGCTGCAGTCACAACACCTGGCCTGTGACCCTATGTATCTATAACCTTCCTCCTTGGTTGTGTATGAAGAGGAAGTTCATTATGATGCCAGTGCTCATCCAAGGCCCGAGGCAACCCGGCAACGACATTGATGTGTACCTAAGGCCATTAGTTGAAGAACTTTTACAGCTGTGGGCCAAACCAGGTGTACGTATGTAGGATGAGCACAAAGGGGAGCCATTTGACCTACGAGCATTGCTTTTCGTAACCATCAATGATTGGCCTGCTCTTAGTAACATTTCAGGGCAGACAAACAAGGGATACAATGCATGCACAAACTGTTTAGATGATACTGAAAGTGTATATTTGGATAAATGTAAGAAGGTTGTGTACCTAGGGTATCGCTGATTTCTTCCGAACCTGCATCCAGTAAGAAAGAAAGGCAAGCATTTCAAACGTCTGGCAGAACCCCGGAGGAAGCCTGTCCTCCGTACCGGTGAGGAGGTATTTGGTATGGTCAAGGACCTAGAAGTAATCTTTGGAAAAGGTCCTGGCAGTCTATCTGTTCCAAATGACGATGCCGGACACGCGCCCATGTGGAAGAAGCAATCTATATTTTGGGACCTACCCTATTGGAAAGTCTTAGAGGTCCGCTCTTCAATCGACGTGATGCACGTGACGAAGAATGTTTGCGTGAACCTGCTAGGCTTTCTAGGAGTGTATGGGAAGACAAAAGATACACCGGAAGCACGACAGGACCAGCAACGTCTGAAGGCCCCTGAAGAGCCTATGCATCTTGAGAACGAGAAGGGTAAACGATGCCACTTAACTCCTGCCAGCTACGCTCTTACCAAAGCAGAGAAGGAAATCTTTTTTGAATGTCTGAGCAGTATCAAGGTCCCGTCTGGCTTCTCGTCGAATATAAAGGGAATAATAAATATGGCAGAGAAAAAATTCCAAAACCTGAAGTCTCATGACTGCCACGTGATTATGACACAATTGCTTCCGATTGCATTGAGGGGGCTTCTACCTGAAAATGTTCGAGTACCCATTGTGAAGCTATGTGCATTCCTCAATGCAATATCTCAGAAGGTAATCGATCCAGAAAGCCTACCAGGGTTACAAACAGATGTGGCCCAATGTCTTGTCAGCTTTGAGTTGGTGTTCCCACCATCCTTCTTCAATATTATGACGCATCTCCTGGTTCACCTAGTAGAAGAGATTGCCATTCTCGGTCCTGTATTTCTACACAATATGTTCCCCTTTGAGAGGTACATGGGAGTCTTAAAGAAATATGTTCATAACCGTGCTAGGCCAGAAGGAAGCATCTCCAAGGGCTATGTAACAAAGGAGGTCATTGAGTTCTCTGTTGATTTTATTCCTGACCTTAAGGCGATTGGTGTTCCAGAATCACGACATGAGGGTAGACTGCATGGAAAAGGCACCCTAGGATGTAAAGCAATGATATGTAGGGACGTGCATTCTCTCAATCAAGCACACTACACGGTTTTACAAAGATCTATCTTGGTTGCCCCGTATATCAATGAACACAAGAATTTAATACGCCTCAAACACCCGGGACAGTCTGATGAATGGATTATAAGTGAACACATGGCGAGTTTTGGCGGCTGGCTGCAAAGACTTCTCACGAATAACACCACTGTTGGGGATCAGCTGTACTTGTTGGCCAGGACACCGTCTTCGACTGTATGTACTTTCCAAGGGTACGAGATAAATGGGAATACATTTTACACGACAGGACAAGATAAAAAGAGCACCAACCAAAACAGTGGTGTCCGCTTCGATGCAGCAGAAGACAATGGGCAAAAGACCACGTATTATGGGTTCATAGAGGAGATATGGGAACTTGACTATGGACCTAATTTTAAGGTCCCCTTGTTTCGATGCAAATGGGTCAAGCTAACAGGAGGAGGGGTTGAGGTAGACAAGAAGTACGGAATGACAATGGTGGATCTCAACAATCTTATGAAGAACTTAGACGAACCATTCGTCCTAGCCAATGATGTGGCTCAGGTTTTCTATGTGAAGGACATGTCCTCCAGACCAAAAAAAAGAAAAAATATGCAAACGAATACATCATATGATGAGCCAAAGCGTTACATAGTTCTTTCAGGGAAAAGAAACATCGTGGGAATCGAGGACAAGACAGACATGTCAGAAGATTATAATAAGTTTGATGAAATTCCGCCCTTCACAGTGAAAACTGACCCAAGCATTCCGTTAAGTAAAGAAGATGCTCCATGGTTACGTCTGAAGCGATCATAAGGAAGGGCATATGCCAAGAAGTTCATGCTCATATTATGTAACTCTAGTTCATGTTTTTAATATTAATACATGTCTTGAGTGTTAGTCATGTTTTGTGGATGGACCGGGACTATGAGAAGAAGTTGTCCCGATTCGTACTTACCATTAAGATCTGATCTCCAAACGCGCGCGGTCACATATTAGGGAGTGCCTCTATGACCAGTTTCTTGGAGATGCCGGAGGACTAGGCTCCGTCGGCATCTCCCTGAAACTGGCCGTAGTGGTGTCCCTGCTCTCGAAAACCATCTTGCAGCTTTGTAACTTCTCTAACTAGATCAATACACCAGGGAGCTAACTAATTTCACATATTAGGGAGTGCCTCTATGACCAGTTTCTCGGAGATGCCGGAGGACTGGGCTCCGTCGGCATCTCCCTGAAACTGGCCGTAGTGGTGTCCCTTGCCTCAAACTGGCTGGAGGACTGGACTCACAAGGATGCCTATTTATAGTACAAGAAGCTCGACATAGTGTTGACACTTACAAAATAATGTCGACACTCACCCCTATTATTAGTCCCGGTTGGTGACTAAAGGTTCATCTTTAGTCCCGGTTGGTGACACCATCCGGGACAAGGTACACGCCACACGACATAATGTCGACATGCACTCACCCCTATTATTAGTGCTGACTCGTGTTTTGTCCCGGTTGGTGTCTCCAACCGGGACTAAAGGTTCATCCCGCCATTTTTTCCTGCCATTTTTCTTCCCGCCATTTTTCTTCTCGCCAGTTCTTCCCTCCAGTTCTTCCCGCTAGTTCACTATATATATATGTAGGGGGTTGGCCTCCATTGTCATTGCACATCTCTAGACTCCTATCTGCAACCTCATCACTCTTTCCCATGGCTTCCACCGTAGCACTAACCCCCAGGGAGGCGGAGGCGCTTTGCGCCTCAAACTACCCCTGCCCGCCGGGCTACTGTGTCCCCGTCGGCTGGATGCTGAGCGTCGGAGGCGTGCCGGTTCCTCCTGTCCCTCTAGGTGTGGCGCGCCGGATGGCCATCACGAACCACTACTACTTCGAGCTCACGCCGGAGCAGCGGAGGAAAACCATATGGCATCCCGACTATTTCCCTACTTGGGAAGCCTTCTTCGTGGATCGGCATGAGAGGGCGCTCGCCAGGCACGAGGAGGACGGCCCACCTCCTCCTAACTTCAACGAGGCCGGCCGTCGGCTATGGTGGCGCGGTCGGACTCTCCAGAGCGTCATGGCCTATGACACTGCCGCCGACTCTAACCCCCGTCTGCGCTACCCTCAAGTCCAGCCCACGCGCTACCCTCAAGTCCAGCCCACGCGTACTCTCCAGAGGTTCAATTACGGCGACCCCGACGACGACAGCGATGACGGCGGCGGCGAGTACGACGACTACAGTGGCGAGTATTACAGGTGTAGGCATGACTGAATCACTCCAACATTCCGAAACAAGTTCGGCCGATTGTTACTTAATCTGGCCATGTATCTTAATTTTCAGTTCTTTTATGTATCTTAATTTTTAGTTCCAGTTCGGCCGATTGTTACTTAATCTGGCCATGTATCTTAATTTTCAGTTCCAGTTCGGCTGATTGTTACTTAATCTGGCCATGTATCAAGGCATAGTTTGCAAGAGGAGTTTTCCTTTTTATCGCACCAAAAGGGCATTTTCCATTTTCCGAGCATAAAAAACGGACGGTTTTGTGAAGCAACCACCAAATGGCTAATTTAAAAAACCACCAACACATTGATCAAAAAACAATGCAAGTTGAGAGAGGCTTGGTGAGATTCAAGTGTATACAAAAGATGCGACATTTAAATATCCAATCAATTAAAAAATGTTAATACAAAAGATGCGGCATTAAAATATGATTTGATCTAATAAAAATCATTTACATGAATGGATAGATATTATTTATCTAAAAATTATGATATATTATTCATATTTTTCTGAGTTGAAATGAAAAAGATATGAATTTTCTAAATTCATATCATATTTTTTGAATTAAAAAAGCCCCTTTAATGCATGAAATAAGTGTTTTAATTATTTTAAAAAAAATCATGTAAAGTAAATATAAAATTATTTACATGAATGGATAGATATTATTTTTCTGAAAATTATGATATATTATTCATATTTTTCTGAGTTGAAATGAAAAAGATATGAATTTTCTAAATTCATATCATATTTTTTGAATTAAAAAAGCCCCTTTAATGCATGAAATAAATGCCCCCCCCTTTAACACCGGTTCCTGACAGGAACCGGTGTTAAAGGCGGGGGCATTTATTTCGTTTCCCGCGCGCACACCCCCCCCCCTTTAACACCGGTTCGTGGTTGGAACCGGTGTTAAAGGGGGGGTATTAAATGCGCGCGCAAATGAATTCCTCCCCCCCTTTAACACCGGTTCCAGCCACGAACCGGTGTTAAAGGGGGGGTATTAAATGCGCCCCTTCGCTCCTTTCTTCCACCGTGCCAGATCAAACCGCCGGAGAGCAGCCGCAGAGAGCAGAGAGAGCAGCCACGCGCCGCGCTCGCCGTCGGAGCTAGCCGCCGCCCTCGCCGTCGGAACGCCACCGCCACCGCCACCGCCCAAGACCGCCACCGCCACCGCCGCCCAAGACCGCCACCGCCGCCCAAGACAGCCACCGCCACCAAGCGCGCGCCGCGTCGGAGCTAGCCGCCGCGCTCGTCGTCGCGCTCGCCGTCGGACCGCCACCGCCCAAGACCGCCACCGCCAACGTCGAAGACCGCCACCGCCAGCGCCACCGCCGCCCAAGACCGCCACCACCACCGAGCGCGCGCCGCGTCGGAGCTAGCCGCCGCGCTCACCGTCGGAGCGCCACCGCCCAAGACCGCCACCGCCACCGCCACCGCCACCGCCGCCCAAGACCGCCACCGCCACCGAGCGCGCGCCGCGTCCTCGCCCTCGCCCTCGCCCTTCGTGATTCGTCGGTCCGGTGAGATTGGCTAACCGTGGCTTCAGTGTTGTATAGTACTAGTACCTTTGTTACTTAGAACTAGCACAAATTTGTTATGGAGCCATGTTAATCACTATTTGAAAATTTATTCGGTAACTATGAGCACGATTACACGAATTTCCTTGGTACATCTAGTAACAAAACGATGCAAGACGGAGGTCGGCATCCGGGGCAGACCAAGACGATGCAATTAAATTCCAGCGTTCACTCGACCACAGCTGAGAGGACGATGCAGACGAGGAATCGTACGACGCCAAGGGCGAGGGCGTCGCACCTCCCCGACGCTTGCAGGGCGCGGACGACCGCAGCCTTCTCCTCTTTCTCCCCCTCATCTCCAGCTCTTCCGGATTCCTCGTCCGCCCCCGCATCATGTCCCTCCTCGTCGTCCTCCATATCGGAGCGAGCTCCGATGTGGCATCCCCCCTCGGTATGGGGCCTATCTTGGGGACATCCCCTCCACATTGGATCTGTTCTGCCAAGTTGTTTTCCGTCGCTATAATGTTTGCCTCGGCCTCCTCTTTCGAACAACGCCCATTTTAGGTAGGCCGCATCACGCTACCTCGCGCTCCCTAGGTCGCTCTCCAACGCCGCCAGCCTCCGGTCAGCCACTGTAGCTAGCCCCTCTCATATGCATCCGGGATTTCTCCGAATTAGGGTTTGGACCCCTCGGAACTCGTTTAAAATGATCAAGCATCCTTAGGGTTTTAATTTCATTTATGTATTTTGGTATGAATAATATGTATATTTGTGTATGAATCCAAGTCCACTTGAATGTTTACACTCTTACTCTAGATAATATTATTGTTTTAGAAACTATGGATCCACTTAGTAGAAACCTTGAAGAAGAAGAAATAATGGAGAACATTATTGATGAGGACACCTCACAATATCTGAACTTGGAGGGATATGATGACGACAGCTCAAGTACTAGTCATGGAGAAGATGAAGACTCCGGTGAACGCAATTTAATGGTTACAAAGTCCGGCGAGGTATATGCATTGATTAAGCCTCAGCTGACTTCCACCAACAATCTTCTTCTACATGTATTAATTAACGCTTCTTTCTTCTTTTAGCCCTCTGGATCGACCAGCCAGCAACCATCTTCTTCTACGAAAAAGAGCAAGCGAGGCGCGAGCCAGCGGTTGAAAGATCGTGCAAAGTTCACGATCGAAGCAGTCCGTGTTGATGGCAGGCCGATGGAGCCCAAGAAGGCCGCAGACAAATTTATACGTCAGGCTGGAGTTCTTGTTAGGGACCAAATCCCAATCATAATTGAATATTGGAATAAGCCAAAGAAGGGCAATGGTACCTTTGTCGATGACAGATCCAAAGAAACGCTTTGGAATTCGTTGTTGGTAAATTTCACCCTTCCGCCAGAGGAGGATGAAAACAACCCGGTTATAAAGAAAAAGGTCAAAGAGTGGACTCTAAAGAAGATGGCTGAGGCTTTCCGCAACTGGAAGACAAAATTGAACAAATTTGTCAAAGCTCGCGAGACTCCAGATTTCGAAGACGCATATTATGCGAAGATAAGACCTCACTGGCCCGAATTTGAGACATATAAAAAAAGTGCTATAGCTAAAAAGAGGTCAGAAACCAATACGCTTAATGCCCTGAAGAAGGAATATCACCAGAGGACGGGGTCAGGTGGCTACATATCTCAGAGGCCTAAGTGGGAGGAAGCTGAGAGGGCCCTGCGCGAGAGAGGGATCACACCCTAGACAGATGGGTGGGACCTTCGTGCAAAGACTTGGTTCTACGGAATCGGGGCAAGGTTGGACCCAGAAACAGGATTGTGTATCTTCCCAACCATCCTTGCCAAACCCGTCACTGAACTCATCATGGCATACGAGGAAACATCCGCCAGGACCTTCCATCCCGACAGAGAGAATGACCAGCTCACACGCGCCATCGGTAAAAAAGAACACCCTGGACATGCACGAGGCACAGGGGGTATGACATGGAAGGATGGGTTTGCCGACTAGAGCGACTCTTACAAATGGCGCGGCAAAAAAGAAAAAGAGCGTACAGAGCGGATGACACAGATAGAACATGCACTTGTGGCGCTGCAGGCGCAAGTGAATGCACAACAGAGCCATCAAGCTACCGGCCCATCTCAGCGGCACGAAGAGCCTGCATTGGAAGCTGCCCGCGGCCCAGACTCTGCGCGGAAAAGCAGTGTGGCTTCCACGGAGAACGTGCAGCCCACGCTTGAAATGACGGGTCCTCGATACCCCGTGGATGAGATCACGGAGAGCGAACACGCTGAGCTGCATGTGAGATTAATGGGCTTATCCATTAAGGTGGCTGTCGGCTATGCCTTACCTCCTGTAGCTGGTGGAACTTACCACTGCCGACCGATTCCAGATGGCTATGCTATTGTCGGGGTGGATGAGGTTGTGAAGGAATATGAGGAAGCACAGCTTGACCATGCTACAGGTGAAGGGGAAACTCAACTCAACTTTGCAGTGAAAACAACCATTCTTTGGAAGAAGGAACACATTATGCTTCCAAATTGGAGGTCACTGGCACCCCCGCCGTCTCCGCAGCGTCAGCAGTCTGAGCCGCTTCAGCTATCTCCTGCGCGGCAGCCATCTCCGGCGCGGCAGCCATCTCCGGCCCGTCAGCCATCTCCTGCGCGGCAGCCATCTCCGGCCCGTCAGCCATCTCCGGTGCTTCATCCATCTCCTCAGCGTAAGCGGAAGAGCACTGCCACGAGGAGCATCAGTAGCACTGCCACAAAGAAATCCGCAGGAAACCGTACGCCAAAGTGTTCAAAAAACTACGTCCCACAGCCTTCCGCCAAGCCATTGCCGGTTTTACCGTGGAATCGCAGCGACGAGGAGACCAATAGGATCTCGGAAGAACAGGTCAAGAAATTCTTTGCACCTAGACGGGCCGAGCCAAAGGAGAAAATAGATTCGGCGGTGGTGGAGAAGTTTTACAAAAATCTTTTGAAACCTGAAACCCCACTTGTGCCGGACTACGAGCGCCAGATTTTGAAGGCGGATGCAAGGCGCCGTAGGGAGACTGAAAGTAGCAGTCGTGAGGCACCCCAGAAAACAGTTCCCATGCTCGGAGAGCAGGAAAACCAATCATGCGCCCCTCTCCAAATGTTTGACAAACGGGACGCTCCTCCCGTAGATGATTACGAGGCAGAGCTACAAAGAAAGGCCAATGAGATGGGGATGACTTACATTGCATACTTGAACGTCATGGGAGACAACTTGCCCAAATGCGATGTCAACCCCATACAGCCATGGAAGTATGGGAAGAATCTAGTCAAGAAAGAGGAGCTCAAGAATCTACCAACAAAGATGCGAAAATTGCACAAGTGGTACCTTCATTTCTGCAAGACGAGAAAAGAAGAATGGATCACGGCGCATATAAGAGATCGGATTTTCTTGTGCGGAGACGACGCGATCGACTTCAACATTCAAGACTTGCATTTTCTATTCAATCAGAAGGAACTCGACAAATCTGCCATCAGCCTTTATTGTGTGTAAGTACTATTTCTGTAATTTTTATCTCATCTCATTCACTTCATTAATTGCATGTATATATATATGCTCACCATATATGTATATACTATTATGCAGGAAAAAGGTTATGGAATGCATGAAAGGAGGCCCTTTTGACATTGGGTTCGTTGACCCAAATAGAGTTCATGAAGAAGTGGTAAGAGACAAACCCGGGCAAACAGAAGATTACTTGCTAAAGTCTTTACTGAGACAACAAACCAAAAGGGAAATACTATTGCCTTACAACTTCTCGTGAGTACTGTTACCCTCTCTCTTGTACACATTCTGTTTCGGCTTACTCGATGTTAAGTGTAATTGATGATGAGTTATGCGTGCGTAGGTTCCACTTTATTCTGCTAGTCATTCAACCCGACTCAGGAAAAGTCCTTGTCATGGACTCGTTATGAAAAGAAAAAGAGCTATGGGCAGACTTTAGAGAGATGCTCCAGAGGTAATTTCAATCATATTATCGCACTAGATCGGCAACTTTCGTGACAATAAATAATTAATTACTCCTTTATCCATTTTCTTTGTCGGACAGGGTTTGGAAAATGTTCACGGGCAGGGCCGTGGGTGAATGGTCAGAAGAACTAAAATTTTTAGATCAAAATGTAAGTAATACTAGCTAGCTTCCAATTCCATTATATCATGCTTTATTGATTATTATTTTGATTGAACTCTCTATTCTCGTAAAGTGCGCGCATCAGGGACACGACAATAACTTATGTGGGTACTATGTTTGCGAATTCATTCGCAACACGATATGTGCGACAGGCCAATCCGCACTAGAACAACTTAGAGTAAGTAAACAAAGTTCACAACATTATTTTATTACCATCAATTGTGTTGAGTTTTATTCTTATATATATATTGACGGCCCATTCTTCATATATATTCAGATCGAACGGATGCGGGACCAACTCCTACCATTTGAACGCATACGAGCCATTCAAGAGGAATTGGCGGGGTTCATACTTGATGAGGTCGTCACGCCTGGCGGAGAACTCTTTAGATATCCACCAAAATGAACGATAACGATGTATGTGCCGATGACGATGTTTGTGTATAATAATAGTTGCTTAATTATTCATGTACTCGTATGTACCGATGATGATTTATAAGTATACCGCTCCCGATCGATTCCCCCTCGCTCCCCCCTCCCGCAGAAATACGCCCAGAACGGGGCAGAGACAGAAGTCTGCCGCGGCAGAGATTTAGGCCGTTTTCCTGCCGCGGCAGGAAAACGGCCTAAATCTCTGCCGCGGCAGAAGAACCTGATACGAACCGGTGTTAAAGGGGGGGGCTGAGGCCTGCGGCAGCCCCACGTGCGCCACCCGGCCCCCCCTCTAACACCGAACCCTCAACAGCGGTTGGGGAACCGCTGTTAGAGGGCCCTTCCAACCGAAGTTAAATGGGGGGCTCTGCACTAGTGATGCTCCGTCTTGTCTAGATGCGATTTATTCATCTACTATGCTGGTTTGCATATTTAGTTTATCTTTTATTTCGGTAGTTGTGATTTATCAATTGTTTATTTGGATTAAATTATATGGTAATAATTTGCTTATATATTCAAAAGTTTTAAAACCAATTATTACATATATTCACGCACAATTAGCGTTCGTAAAAGAAAGTTCAAGTTTTGTTGACACTGAGGTTTATATATACTATACTAGGTGGACATATTCGCCGCGAACAACTAAACAACGAAGCTGGGAGCATAGCCATTGCCAACGGTTGCACCGTGCACGCGCCTGGTTTGTGTTGGGCACTCCAATGAAACCAAGAGGCAGCTGGCCCTTGGACGGATCGACGGGCCACAAATGAGCCGGCTGGACCTGGGCTGGTTAACCAGTCCAGATTAGTACTAGTAGGAGTATACAATACAAGTTCACAAGGGTTGCCCGTCTTCTCCTCCCCCACCCCTTGGCCGCCTCGACGAGTCCGCCCGAACAATATTTCTATCCCCCCAAACCCCCCTTCCCCTCTCCGCCCTATCTCCGCTTCTCCGCCACCTCGCCGCCCTCAAAACACCCAATACCGCCAGCTAGCTTCCCCTTCCCTCCCCTCCCCAACCCCCCCTTACACCACCCATGACGTCCCCGGCGCCCGCCCCTCCCGCTTCCGCGCCGGCGCAGTCCCTGCAGCCCCGCATCGGCCTCGCCGGCCTCGCCACCATGGGCCAGAACCTCGCCCTCAACATCGCCGAGAAGGGCTTCCCGATCTCCGTCTACAACCGCACCGCCGCCAAGGTCGACTCCACGCTCTCCCGCGCCGCCGCCGAGGGCGGCCTCCCGGTCCTCGGCCACCGCGACCCGCGCGACTTCGTGCTCTCCCTCGCGCGCCCCCGCACCGTCGTGCTCCTCGTCCAGGCCGGCCGCGCCGTCGACGCCACCATCGACGCCCTCGCGCCCTACCTCGACGCCGGCGACGCCATCGTCGACGGCGGCAACGAGTGGTACCAGAACACCGAGCGCCGCATCGACGACGCCGCCTCCCGCGGCCTGCTCTACCTCGGGATGGGCGTCTCCGGCGGCGAGGAAGGCGCGCGCAACGGGCCCTCGCTCATGCCAGGCGGCGACCTCCAGGCCTACAACAACATCAAGGACATCCTCGAGAAGGCCGCGGCCCAGACCGAGGATGGGCCGTGCGTCACCTTCGTGGGCCCCGGCGGCGCGGGCAACTTCGTCAAGATGGTTCACAACGGGATCGAGTACGGCGATATGCAGCTCATCGCTGAAGCCTACGATGTGCTCCACCGTGTTGGTGGCCTCTCCAACGCGGAGATCGCCGACGTGTTTGCCGAGTGGAACAAGGGAGAGCTGGAGAGCTTCCTGGTTGAGATTACTGCCGACATATTCACGGTACTTGATGATGCTGAAGGAAGCAGCGGCGGGGCGCTGGTTGACAAGATCCTCGACAAGACCGGGATGAAGGGGACCGGCAAGTGGACGGTGCAGCAAGCAGCGGAGCTCGCAGTTGCTGCGCCCACCATTGCAGCGTCGCTGGATGGGAGGTACTTGTCGGGCCTCAAGGATGAGAGAGTTGCGGCCTCCACTGTCCTTGAGCAAGAAGGGATGCCCGCTGGGCTTCTGGAGAAGATCAATGTCGACAAGAAAGTGCTAGTGGATAGAGTGAGGCAGGCGCTCTACGCGTCCAAGGTCTGCAGCTACGCCCAAGGCATGAATCTGCTGAGAGCCAAGAGTGTTGAGAAGGGCTGGAATCTTAACCTCGCGGATCTCTCGAGGATTTGGAAGGGCGGGTGCATCATCCGGGCAAGGTTTCTTGACAGGATTAAGAAGGCTTACGACAGGAACCCTGAGCTGGCCAATTTGATTGTGGACAGGGAGTTTGCAAGGGAGATGGTGCAGCGGCAGGGTGCGTGGCGGTGGGTTGTGGCACGGGCAGTGGAGGCTGGGATTAGCACTCCAGGCATGTCTGCGAGTCTATCATACTTTGATACCTACAGGTGCAACCGGTTGCCTGCCAATCTCATCCAGGCACAGAGGGACTTGTTTGGGGCACACACCTATGAGCGCATCGACCGCCCTGGTTCCTTCCACACGGAGTGGACTAAGCTGGCCAGGAAGAGCAACTGATCCATCCAGCCTGAGGAAATGACTGGATGGTGCCACAGTGGCCCTGGGTGATCCCTCTTTGTGGTAATTTATCAATTGTTGTTTTTACAATACTAGGTCTGAATTATGATGTACCTCGGATCGAATAATGGTGTGTCTTGTGTGATATGCACCGGAAAGAACATTTGTGTAGCTTCAGTTTTACCATGGTGTAGAGCGTACACCCAGTTTTATTCACTCAGAAATTTGGCATGCAATAGTCTGTTTAAATGCATCTAAATCCCAATGTTGCCTTGCAAGTGTGATTTTGAATATGTTACCGTGGCTAGTAAAAGACTATATAACTGATGTTTTGCTACTGATTTTTTTTTTTGACAACAACTAACAAACTTATATGTCTAACCAAATCAACAAGCCAGGTTTTTCTTTTTGCCTGGTTGAGACCCTGCACTCTGATCGAAATGCTGATTATTCTTGTTTCTCTAAATTCTCAGAAAATATGAGGAAGAATCGTGAGGAGACAAGGTAAAATGTTTAGTTTTTCCATGAATTCGTGTTCTCTTGTGTTGTTCCGCTACACCCTGAAGGCCTGAAGTTCTGTTAAAATTCAGAGATGTAGCGTATGCAAAATTTTATTTCGGATTAATAATCATCACGATGCCAAGGCAAAGGAGGACAGTGATTTGTTCACAGTACAAGTTCATCTCCACAACCCCGTTAGTTTAGGGGAAACAATTAATTATACATAGAAGATCCAAGTTGAAACTCAGTTGATATGTACATGGGCTTTTGAAACTTTGTACCCTTTTGGCCTACACAGTCACAGTCCTAAATTTCACATCTACATCACTAATTTCTACCGCACCAACTTAAGAATCAGGGGGAAGAGACTTCAGTTACTCCCTCGGTCCTAAAAAAGGATGTCACAAATTTGTCTAAATTTGAATGAATCTAGACACATTTTAGTGTGTAGATTCATCCAAATTTTAACAAATCTAAGACATCCTTTTTTAGGACGGAGGGAGTACTACAGTTCAATTGCTTATGAAGAACTTCACCTCAGCGTGTTCTTGATATCAATGTAAGGGCTGTCAGTCTCACTGTGCCACCTTTCCATAAAACACAGTAATTCCTTTGAAACTTTGTTGCACTTGCACATAGTTCTCTTCACTCTACAAAAACTCAATATTAAGTTATCTTACTAAGATGATAGCTGTAATTTGGTTTTTGTGAAGAACAGTAACATACCTCAAATCTAACGGAGGAGAAGACAAACCATGAAAGTTCCTCTACTTGGCTTATGTCCATGTTCCGGGGCAAGAACATGATGATATTAGGAGCTATTTTCCGAGCAGTATTAAATAATGTGTACCTGCACGCAAAGACATACGTTAACCATACAATTTCTGTAATATTTATCAGCGTTTTTCTCTTTACTTCTATTTATTTATATGTACCAGTAAATGCCTTGTCAAAATTATATAGCAAGAGGCGTGAGAAATGTACAAGAATACTTAAGCGGTCCAGTTTCACATGGAGTGTTAAAACTTTCATGACCACAGCTACAAAATTACATGCCAACTATGAAGTGTTCATCAAAGTGCTTATTTAAGCTTAGATTATTTTAAATCTGCATTGCTTTTTGTTTGTTTTCTTTATCATGTTGTGGTAAGGACAAAAGGGAAATCAAGAAACAGCATACCCATCTTTTGGCTTCAGCATATCGAGGGTGTACACTGGATTGGAGTCTTGTTGTATGATGGACCTCCCCATGGTGGTGAAAGGAACACCAAACTGCCTAACTTGAAATTGCTATCTAGTCTTGCCAGTTCATCTTGGGTGGTGCAGCTTTTCGTCATGAAGCCCACCATAGAAAGGGGTATGGTATCACTTTGAGCACAGCATTCAGTAGCCCCAGTTGTGGCGCTTGATCTTATATGTGCAGCCGATGCCATTCTGCTACGAGTCGAACAGGTCAATCTAAAGTTTGGATTGGAGGCCTAAGCTTGGTTGATTACTTGTCAATTCCATTCCAGAGGCCATTTTTATTTTACCTTCTGGAATGGATTACAAAGGTATGCGCCAGTTTGTGCAAGAGTGCTTCTACAGCCCTCGGATGTAGTGTTTGTTAGTGCGAATAGATAACCCTGGACATTGTTGTCTTGTCCAGGCCAGTCCCTTTCGGAGATCATGGCAGTTCAGGAGATCCTGAGGTGTTTTGGGGCAGCTCGAGGTCTTGCTGTCAACTAGTAGAACAAAAGCGTGGACTATGTAAGCTATGCAGCTCCTGTCTGACAGCTGAATTCCCAAATAAATATTTGGGTCTTCCCCTATCGATCCGTAAGCTATGCAGCTCCTCGTGGATAAGTTTGCAAACAGCATCCCTTTTGGAAAACCAAAGTGATCACATCCAGGGTGGCTTCAGTTTTACCTTGGTGTAGAGCATACACCCAGTTTTATTCTTTCTTTTTTTTTTGGAACAAGGGGGAGGGGTCTAGAAAGACCCGGTGCTGCCATTATATTCCAGACTGTGGATACAAATTACAAGCAGGTTCATTACATCTAAGAAAAATAAAACAAGGACCTGCGAATAAGCAAGGAAGACCCTAAAATTTCCAGGAAAAACGCAATCGGTTCCTTATCCCTCTCCACCGCAACAGAGCCGCAGCTGCCGGCCACCTCCAGCCCGTCGGGGACGAACCACTTGGAAGGAAGAAGATGTTGAACGCCGGTGCCACGCTCGACAAAGGCCTCCATCTTGGAGGTTGAAGAAAACACGCCCTCCTGGCGTGAAACAGGCCCTTCATGGCCAAGATTGCCGGCGGCAGACGAGGCCACCGAGCAAGGATCTCCGAGGTGCGGCAGCAAATGGGATGCCGAGTGCACCAATCTCGCGCATCCCAAGCGCCTCCAGTCGACAGCGACCGCCACACCCTTGCCTTCTTCTCCCAAGCCACCGAGGCCGGCCAAGAAGGAAGGCAGGGGAACAGCAGGGCCGCGACGAGGGCGCGGATAAGACTCCCTGGAAGCAGTCGAGCTCGCTTTGAAGAAGCAGCACTCTCCCTCGCCTCCACGGCCGGTCGAGAGAGCCGCCACGACGTCGCTGGCCCGCAAACCCAGATCTTCCCCCTCGCCTCCATGGCCGGCCGGGAAGAACCTAAGCTTGCGACCCTCAATCAACCTTAGGGGGTACACCGCCATACTTTTATTGCTAGGAGCGTCGACCCTCCCCACCATATTCCCCTCCAGCCATCGGAGAAAAAACATCGAGAGGAAAAGCCCTACAGCGACCAAGATCCAGGCGGATGGATCCGTCCCTCCACTCCAACTACTAGGCATAAAGCCCACAACCGGCATAGGGCCGAGACAACCTACTAACCTATCTACTCCTACGCCTCCCCTCTGCCCCTCCCCGCCGGCGCCGCCGGCGGGAGGGGCTTCGGTTCGGCCAGACTCGCACGGGAGTGCACTCAGTTACTGTAGAGGGAGAGGAGGAGGGAGGAGGGGGGACTCGTCTTTGGAATGGGACTCACCCAGTTTTATTCACCCAGGAATTTGGAATGCAATGGCTTGTTTGAATGCATCTAAATCTGGAATGCAATAGCCTACTCCTGGTTTTTTTGACAACTAGCAACACTTCATTTGAACTTTTATGTCTAACCAAATCAACAAGTCAGGTAAGTATGTTTTTTTCCTTTTCCGTGGCTGGATCCTCCACTGTCTGGTCAAAAGACCACCATTCTTGTTTCTTCAATTTCTGAGGAAATATTCTTTTGCTGGTGAGGACTGAGGAGGCAAGGCAAAACATTTATTATCCTTCTGATGAATCTGTGCTCTCTTATGTCGTTCTGATGCAGTCTGATGGCCTGAAGTTCCGTGAAAGAAACATAGATGCGGTGTATGTTCTAGTAACATGTAAGTATGCAGAATTTTATTCAGATGTCATCATGATACTGAGGCAAAGGAGGATGGTGGAATTTTTCATGATGCAAGTTCAGTTGCACACCCCGGCTGGTTTTCGGGAAACATTAGATTCTATATAGGCATTTACATAATCCTGAACTTCACATCTACTCCCTCGGTTTGGAAATATAAGATGTTTTAGATTAGTGAAGCTAATGTATCTAGACACCTTTTAGTATGTAGGTTCAAATGAATCTACGCACTAAAAGGTGTTTAGATACATTTACTTCATAAATCTAAAACATCTTATATTTCTAAACGGAGGGAGTATCAGACTAATTTCTACCGTGCCAACTTAGGAATCAGAGAGGAGAGGCTTCATTAGCTTCTGAAGAGTTCGACCTTGCTCTGTTCTTGATCTCAGTGTCAATATTGAACCTGTCAGTTCTCACCGTGCCACATTTCAAAAATACGCTAATGGTTTTGAATCTGTGTTGCACATAGTTCTCTTCACTCTACAAAAATCTGGTATATTACTAATGAAGTCCGTATTTTAAAGATGTTGCAAAGAACAGTAACAGACCTCAAAATACACGGGACAAGACAACCATGGAGGTTTCTCTACTTAGCTTTATGTCCACGTTACGGGGCAAGAACATCATGATACTGGGAGCTATTTTCCGAGCAGTTCAAAATCAATGTGTATCTGCGTGGTAAACAATCTGTTGGCTTCAGTATATTGAGGGTGTAAATTGGAGTATTCTTGTATGATGGACCTCCCAATGGTGGTGAAAGAAACACTCTAAATCTGCCTGGCAGAATAGCAACGATCAGAAAATATATGAAAACTTGAAATGGCTACTCAGGGGTTTGTTTGGTTGGGATTATTTCTTGCATTTAGATTTTGGCTTGTACGCCACAAAAACACCTAAATAGTCATGCTAGTTCATCTTGGATGGTGTAGTTTTTCTTCATGAAGCTCAGTGTAGTAAGGAGTGTGGCATCATTTTGAGCACAAAATTCAGTAGTCCCAACTGAGGCGCTTGATCTTAAATGTTTGGATCGTAGGCCTAAGTGCTGTCATAACTGCGATGTACATACTCCACTTCGGTGTCAAATATCTGAGACATATCACATTTTTTTGAGGTGTAAAGCTCTGTTTATTATTAATCAATCATCATTGGTAGAGGGGTAATATCTGGAGAATGAAGGAGCCACAAGCGGCGACCTTGAATCAATTCTAGAGAGCTGCGAGCTAAATCGTGTGCATGAACACTAGATGATCTACCTTCATGAACAAAACGAATATCCACAAAATTGTCACTTCTATCTTTTATTTCCTTCATAACAGAAGCATAACTAGGCTGACAGCTTTTTACTAATGCAGGAAGTCTGAGGAAATCACACAACTAGATATCTGAAAATCTTCTGCCAATGCTAGGGCTTCTCGACGAGCAATTGCTTCCAAAGTTTGCTGGGTCTGATAATCTAGGGCAAGCCAGTGCCGAAGCTCGCAGATATAGGCCATCATGACTTCGGCAAATCACTGCGACAACTCCACGATTCTCAGCCCGAGCCACTGCAGAAATCAACATTAATTTTCGTGTGATTCCCATAAGGAGAAATCCATCTTTGTTCAACCGGATGAACAGGCCGGCCTTGACGGTTTATTTGGTCACTGCAACATCAACATTAATAATGTCCTTGACGGTTTATTTGGTCATTTTAGGATCCTCTATGAACCTGCCAATAAATTTAAATATGGCGAATGGACTCTAAATTATTTTTTCTTATGAATGGCCTTGCGACGAGTTGACCAAATGGCCCAGAGCGCCACCACCGTTTGAACAAACTGGTCATGACTTAGGGATTCAATCAAGGAGAAAATCCATTCATTTGCATTGCTGCATTGAGTAACAGAGATATGCTCAACCAGTTCTTCATCTAACAGCGCCCAGACAACTGCGTGCGAATTACCAGGCCCAGAAATCCGGTACATACTGGAATAGCCCTGGTCGCCTCTATATCCATGGGCAGAAAATGTTGCTGCAACTTCTCAGAATTCCATCAACTCAGACACCATAACAGGTGGTTCATCAGTACGTGGAGCAATCGGCAACATCCAGTTCTCCTGCCACATTCTCGTACTAACCCCATTGCCAATTACGGGGTAGCCGCCAGGAGAACGGGGTAGCCACCAGCAGAGGCGACCAGAGAACCAGTTAAAACCAATCTATGGTTTCGTCCGCCTCCCCGGTGACATCGCCAGACCGCTCAGTCGCCGGTGGCCTTAGGGGAGCATGGAGGTGTGGCGAACCACGGTCTCTCACCGTCGATGGGTTTTTCGTACTTTGTTTAGCCTGCTTTTTAGTGTCTTTTTCGGGGTGGTGAGGCGACGGCTATGTCCCCGAAGTTAGAGTATGGTCCTCCTTGTTCTATCCTGTGGTGCATCTAGCCTCAACGGAGGGCGCGTGGAGTCGTTTATCCGGTGGATCTCCTGGGATCCTCTCCATTTTCGTGTCCGTTGGGTTATTCTCAGGTCAGTCTATTCCAATCTATGATTGTCATCATTGATGATGGTTGCTGCTATAGTGTGTTGGTCTTTGTGGTCTTAGCAAGATGACTTTCGTCTGTCTTCTATAACAAGCTCTACTACGACAAGCTTTGTCCGGCTCCGGTGATGGAGGGACGAGGACAGTGGCGCGTCTTCGATTTGTACTAGTGTTTGTAGTCTTCGCTAGGTGGTCCAGTGACCTATTTGTAATTTTTATTACTTTTAGGTCTCTTTATACAACTATTGATGACTATTTTTTTTTTTGACATGAACTATTGATGACTATTAATAGATCGGTGTATTTTTGCAAAAATATTGCCAATTTGATATCAAAAATATTGTTTTCTCAAAGGACCATGAATCTTCAAAGATAGGAGTGGAAGATTGGTTCTAGGAGTGAGGAAATCTGAGATTGTTATTGCTAAATAAGGTGGACTTTTTCCCGTATGGGCTTGATCGGTTCGGTTGATGATGGGCTTGATGTAAAAAAAAATCGCGCGGTTTGGTTTTCGGCAATTTCTCTATGACGCTACAGGCGTTGGTTAAGGTGCCGACACTCACGGGAGCCTCCTTCGCTTGGCGGCCCAGGTAAGTCCCCATTTTTGTTTTTCTGTTTTTTCTTCCTTTTCCCATTTCTTTTTCATTTTTTTGTTTTTATTGCTTTTTAAATTTTAATATTTTTGAATCTGAACATTTTGAAATTTGATTTTGAATCTGAACATTTTTTAAAAATCCAAAGATTTTTGAATTTGAATATTTTCAAATCTAAACTTTATTAAAATTAGTTTTTTTTCAAAATTGAATGTTTTTCACTATCTAAATATTTAAAAAATCTACTCCCTCTGTCCAAAAATAACTAACTTGCTTTTGTCTAAATTTAAATTTATCTAGACTTATTTTAGTATATAGATTCGTTCAAATTTAGACAATTTCAAGTCAGTTATTTTTGGATGAAGGGAGTAAAAATTTATTCAAATCTGAACATATTTATTTTACCAAAAATTTCAAATCTAAATAGTAAACAAATAAGAAAGGGAAAATAAATAGAAAAATGTAAACAAAAATGAAAACACATCTAAAAGGATAAAAAATTCTTAACCGGGCCCGTGCCCACCTAGCGGGTAAATCGACGCGACAAGCTTCATATCTGAGCCCCTATGGTTTTGAAGTGGAAATGGTTTGGGTTGGATAGGGTATGCGTTGTAAGAGGATCACTGGTACAGCCCTTAAACCCTCAAAAGTTTAATGGTTAAGAATTGGCATTTTAGCACTTGTGAGCTATAAAAAACAGGGGGCAAAGACTAGAATCTTCAAACCCTCAAATTTGAGGGTTTGAGGGTTCTAATCTTTGCCGCAACCCTCAAATTTTTGCATATAAATCCAAGAAATTAAATCCTAAGAAATAAATAAAAAGGTAAGAAAATCTTACCTCTTGTGCGCGCGGGGGCGGAGGCGGCAAGGCTGGCAGGGGCGGCTGCACGGGCATGAGAACGAGCTAGGCCGGGCGTGGGAGGCGGGTGCGAAGGCGTCATGGCGGGCCAGGGCAGCGGGCTCGGGTGCGGGGGCGGCGGGTGCGAGGGCAGGGCGACGGCACGCGGGCTCGGGCGCCTGGTCGAGGGACGGGCGGCGGGAGGTTGACGCGGAGGCAGAGGGTCGATGGGCGGCGGAGGTCGACGCGGAGGAGCGCGTGCTCGGCCTCCTCCATGGGCGCGGGGGGCGCGGCAGCACGGAGGCAAGGCCGACGTGGTGGGAGCTCGGCGACGGTGACGGCGCGAAGGTCGCGCGGGCGGGCGGGAGGTTGGGCACAGGGCTGAAAATTCCCTCCCGCCAAGTTCACAGTGGGGTTTGAGGGTTGGCGTGGGGTTTGAGGGTTGGACCCTCTCCAACCTTTACTTTTAGAGGTTGGGATTGGGTTTGAGGGTTGGACCCTTATTTTTTTGAGGGTTTAAGGGTTAAGGGGTTCCAGTCTACGAGATTTTTCTCTCTGAAACTGTAAAAGGCGGTTGGATGAGGATTTGAGGGCTCTACTAGACATGCTCTAATGGTTCGGTTCCAAACAGGTCCAACCCACAACTCACACCAGGGCGGTGCGATTGGTTCCTAGGCATGGTTGACCTCTTCCCGTTCCCAACCCTCTCACCTATCTAACCTTCCTCCGTGATTTGCCGCCATCGGCCCCCTCTAGGACTACAGTTGCTTCCCTCTCCTTCACCCGCTGGTCCCTCTTCCGTGTCAGCAGCTACGGGACAATAGTAAGGCGAATGGCGGCGGTGAAGGAGGGATCTTGCAACGTCTGAGGTAGAAGTGTGGTGATGCTAGCAACTTCTACCCCTTGACTTCTTCTCCGCCGTCCATTCTCGATGGAGCTTAGATTTTCACCCAGAGACCTTGGAACCACTCACGCCGGTCGGGATTGAGAGCTCCACAATGAAGCCATCAAGAAGGAGAATGATGTCCGAAGGCGCCGCCGTCGTCGGCATCGACCAAAGTCAGTGCAAGGTTTTCGCCCGGAGATCGAAGCAAGAGGAGTAGCAAACCGGACAGCGAGGCCCGGCCGCCGACCACCAAGCTCTAGCACATGCCACAGCCTCAGCGGCACCTCACGTTGCGACGAATGACATGCCATCCACAGCTAAGCCACGACTACCTCTTTGGGGCTGCCGCCCCGGCTTCCATGCCCCTAGAGCATGCCAAATCGAAGGAAGAAGGGCACAAAGTGCCCCTGGACTCCCCAACCTATCCTCCATAGCAACTATGTCCCTCACGGGCCCCTACGCGCCACACCTTCTCTGGCCTCCTCTCGTCTTCATCGGCACCTCCTTCTCGTCCTACAGGAGCCCAGCCTCGCGCCACAGCCAGACCAGCCCGTCCCGAGCCCAAACCGGCCCCAGAAAGTATTATGTCCCTGCCTCCACGCCTGGTGGTACGCCGCTCTACGTGCCGCCTCCGAGCCAGCTGTTGGAGATATGCCCTAGAGGCAATAATAAATGTAGTTATTATTATATCTTTATGTTTATGATAAATGTTTACATTCATGCTATAACAGTATTAACAAGGAAACATTAATACTTGTGTGATCTGTAAACTAAATTAGAGTCCCTAATAAAAGCCTCTTCATAATACTAGCTTGTTGGTTAATAAATGATTGTGGTTTCCCTATCATGAACATTGAGATGTTATTAACAACAAGATCATATCGTTAGGAGAATGGTATGATGGACATACTCCTATAGATAAGCGTAGCATAAAGATCAAGTCATTTTAATAGTTCAATTGCTATATGCTTTCTGATACATAGTAACCTAATTCCTTCGACCATGAGATCATGCTTATCACCATCACCGGAAGGATGCTTTGATGACATCAAACACCACACTGTAATTGGGTGGTTATAAAGGTGGCATTGAGTGTTTGGAAAGTGTGGGTTGACACACATGGATCAAGAGTAGGATTTGTCCATCCATATGACGGATAGATATACTCTGGGCCCTCTCGGTGGAATGTCATCCAATTGGCTTGCAAGCATGTGACTGGCTCATAAGGGATCACATATCACGGTAACGAGAAAAGAGTACTTATCAGTAACAAGGTTGAACTAGGTATGCAGAGATACCGACGATCAAAACCTCGGATAAGTAAACTATCGTGAGACAAAGGGAAATTGGTATCGTATGTAAGTGGTTCATTCGATCGCAAAGTAATCGTAGAAATATGTGGGATCCATATGAATTTCCATATTCCTCTATTGGTTATTGTTCGGAGAAGTGTCTCGATCATGTCCGCATAATTCACGAACCGTAGGGAGACACACTTAAGGATTCGATGTTGTTGAGTAGTTATGGAATGATGAGTAAGAGACCGAATGTTGTTCGGAGTCTCGGATGGGATCCGGGATATCACGAGGAGATCCGGAATGGTCCGGAGAATAAGATTCATATAAGGAAAGTCCTGTTTCGGAGTTGGAGAATGATTCCGGTGTTTTCATCGGGAATGTTCTAGAAGGTTCCGGAAGGTCCGGTACTCCGGAGGGGAAGGGTACATGAATGTGTCATAACAAGTTGGAATGGTTGCATCATGTACTAGGTGTCATCGCTGAGCAAAATAAAGGGATAAATCAAATCCTAGTTTGAAAAGTCAAATGCCAATTTGAAAAGTCAAACGGCAAGTTTGCTTGTTGGAGGGAGAGAAGGAAACCTACTTGGGGAGGAAGTCCTCCTCCCTCCACCGCCGTCCAAGGAGGCCGACTTGGGGGAGGACTCCCTCCCCCTTGGCTGCGCCCTCCCACCTATAAAAGGACGGGCAAGGGTGCCCCTCTAGACACACACCTTGCCCCACCAAACCCTAACCCTAGCCGCCGGCCACCAAGTCGCCGCCGCCCTAGGGTTTTCTCCCAAGCCGCCGAGTTGGGGCTTCACCTTTCCCTAGCCGCCGGCCTAGCCCTCTCTACTTGGTGCCTCTAAACCCTATATCACCAAGGCCTCTCTCATAGTCCACCATGTAGGGTTTCGTAGCATGGAAAACAAAAAATTTCTACCGTATACAAACAAACAAGCCAAGATCTATCTACTAGATTGTAGCAACGAGTCGATGGAATAACTCACCCTCGAAGATTCCAAAGTGTTTAACGAGAGCGGATTCTCGTGGGTGATGTAGTCGTACTCTTCCCGATCTCAAGATCGCGTAGACGATCCTTCCGGCGCTGCGTTCCGGCAGCGCTTCCGCAGTCGGTCACACGTTCGGTACTCGATGAAGACCTTCCTCTCCCTTGTTCCAGCAGACAGCGGAGGTTGTAGCACTCTCCTCGCGATTCTGGCAGCACAACGGCGTGGTACCGGAAGTTGAGGGGAGATCTCGCAGGGCTTCGCCTTAAGCCGGAGCGAGTATGGTGGACTATGAGAGAGCCCTCGGTGATCTAGGGTTTAGACACACCAAGGAGGGGGCAAGGCCGGCGGCTAGGGTTTGACCTAGGCGGCGGCGGCAAGTTGCCCTAGGCCGGCGGCGGCTATGAAGGGCGACGACGGCTAGGAGCTAGGGTTTTGGGTGGAGGTATTGTGTCCTTGGAGGGGCAGCCCTGCCCCTCCTTATATAGGTGGAGGGGGCGCGCCAGGGGAGGGGAGTCCCTCCCCAACTCGGTTTCCCAAGTGGGCCGGCGGTGGAGGGGAGGAACTCCTCCCCAAGTAGGTTTCCTACTTCCCCTCCACCTTCCAAAATAGTCGTTTGACTTTTCAAACTAGGATTTGATGAAACCCTTTATTTTGTTCAGCGATGACACCTAGTACATGATGCAATCATTCCAACTTGATATGACACATTCATGTACCCTTCCCCTCCGGAGTGCCGGACATTCCGGAACCTTCTAGAACATTCCCGATGAAAACACCGGAACCATTCTCCAACCCCGAAACAGGACGTTTTGGCCTAGGTTTAGAACTATCTTCAACGGTTTGTGTAGCCATAAATTCTATTTCATCATTGGTGTTGACTTTCCTTATATGAATCTTATTCTCCGGACCATTCCGGATCTCCTCGTGATATCCCGGATCCCATCCGTGACTCCGAACAACATTCGGTCTCTTACTCATCATTCCATAACTACTCAAACAACGTCGAATCCTTAAGTGTGTCTCCCTACGGTTCGTGAATTATGCGGACATGATCGAGACACTTCTCCGATCAATAACCAATAGAGGAATCTGGAAATTCATATGGCTCCCACATATTTCTACGATTACTTTGCGATCGAATGAACCACTTACATACGATACCAATTTCCCTTTGTCTCACGATAGTTTACTTATCCGAGGTTATGATCGTCGGTATCTCTGCATACCTAGTTCAACCTCGTTACTGATAAGTACTCTTTTCTCGTTCCCGTGATATGTGATCCCTTGTGAGCCAGTCACATGCTTGCAAGCTAATTGGATGACATTCCACCAAGAGGGCCCAGAGTATATCTATCCGTCATATGGATGGACAAATCCCACTCTTGATCCATGTGTCTCAACCAATACTTTCCGAACACTCAATGCCACCTTTATAGCCACCCAGTTACGGTGTGGTGTTTGATGTCATCAAAGCATCCTTCCGGTGAAGGTGATATGCATGATCTCATGGTCGAAGGAATTAGGTTACTATGTATCAGAAAGCAGATAGCAATTGAACTATTAAAATGACTTGATCTTTATGCTACGCTTATCTATAGGAGTATGTCCACCATATCATTCTCCTAACGATATGATCTTGTTGTTAATAACATCTCAATGTTCATGATAGGGAAACCATAATCATTTATTAACCAACAAGCTAGTATTGTGAAGAGGCTTTACTAGGGACTTCAATTTACGTTTACAAATCACACAAGTATTAATGTTTCCTAGTTAATACTATTATAGCATGAATGTAAACATTTATCATAAACACAAAGATATAATAATAACTACATTTATTATTGCCTCTAGGGCATATCTCCAACAGTCTCCCACTTGCACTAGAGTCATCTAATCTAGATTACATGGTAATATACCGAACACCCATGGCAGTTTGGTGTTGGTCATGTTTTGCCCTCGGGAGAGGTTTAGTCAACGGATCCGCCACATTCAGATCTGTGTGTACTTTGCAAATCTTTATGTCCCCATCTTGGACATGTTCTCGAATAGCGTGAAAACGTAGCTTGATGTGCTTCAGCTTCTTGTGTGACCTTGGTTCTTGCGCATTGGCTATGGCGCCCATGTTATCACAGTAGATAGACATTGGGTCCAGCGCACTTGGAACCACACCCAGCTCTGTAATGAACTCTTTCATCCATATCGCTTCTTGTGAAGCCTCCGAAGCAGCCATGTATTCCGATTCAGTTGAAGATCTCGCCACAATGCTTTGCTTTGCACTCCTCCAGCTAACTGCTGCACCATTCAAAGTAAATACGTATCCAGATTGTGATTTAGAATCATCCGGATCGGTGTTCCAACTAGCATCGGTGTAACCATTAACAACGAGATGTTCATCACCTCCATAAGAAAGAACCATATCCTTAGTTCTTCTCAAGTACTTAAGGATGTTTTTGACCGCTGTCCAATGATCCACTCCTGGATCACTTTGATATCTGCTAGTCAAACTAACAGCATATGCAATGTCGGGTCTAGTACATAGCATGGCATACATTAGAGATCCTATGGCTGAGGCATAGGGAGTCTTACTCATCCTTTCTCTATCTTCTGCCGTTGTCGGACTTTGAGTTTTACTCAAGGTCGTATTGGGCAACATGGGCAAGAACCCTTTCTTGCTATCTTCCATTCCAAACCTCTTTAGAACTTTGTCCAAATATGTACTTTGTGACAATGATATTAGGCGTCTCGATCTATCTCTATAAATCTTTATGCCTAATATCTAAGCTGCTTCGCCAAGATCCTTCATTGAAAAACTATTATTCAAATATTCCTTGACACTATTAAGAAGGTCTACATCATTCCTAATCAACAATATGTCATATACATATAGTATTAAGAATGCTACAGAGCTCCCACTCACTTTCTTGTAAATACAAGCTTCTCCATAAGTTTGTATAGAACCAAAACTTTTGATTACCTTATCAAAACGTTGATTCCAACTTCGGGATGCTTGCTTCAATCCATAGATGGACCGTTGAAGTTTGCATACCTTGTTAGCATCTTTAGGATCGACAAAACCTTTGGGTTGCATCATATACAACTCTTCATCAATGTCTCCATTGAGGAACACTGTTTTGACATCCATCTGCCATATTTCATAATCGTAATATGCAGCAATTGCTAACATAATCCTCACAGACTTTAGCTTCGCTACAGGTGAGAAAGTCTCATCGTAGTCAACTCCTTGAATTTGTCGAAACCCTTTTGCGACAAGTCGAGCTTTATAGACAGTAGCATTACCATCAGCATCTATTTTCTTCTTGAAAATCCATTTGTTCTCGACAGCCTTCCGGCCATCCGGTAGGTCCACCAAAGTCCATACTTGGTTTTCGTACATGGATCCAATCTCGGATTTCATGGCTTCTTGCCATTTATTGGAATCTGGGCTCATCATCGCTTCCTCATATGTCGCAGGGTCATCGGTGTTGTCCACCAACATGACACTCATAACGGGATCATACCAATAAGGAGTGGTACGAGTTCTCGTTGACCTGCGAGGCTCTGTAGCAACTACAACCGAAGTTTCATGATCATCATCATTAGCTTCCTCTCTTATTGGTGCAGGCACCACAGGAACTTCTTCCGGTGCTGCGCTACTCGCAATTTCGAGAGAAGGTTCGACAACCTCGTCGAGTTCTACTTTCCTTCCAGTCACTTCTTTCGAGATAAATTCCTTCTCTAGAAAGGATCCATTCTTGGCAACGAAGATTTTGCCCTCGGATCTATGATAGAAGGTATACCCAATAGTTTCCTTCGGGTATCCTATGAAGACGCATTTTTCCGCTTTGGGTTCAAGCTTGTCCGGCTGTAACTTCTTTACATAGGCTTCGCAACCCTAAATTTTAAGGAACGACAATATATGTTTCTTCCCAAACCATAATTCATACGGTGTCGTTTCAACGGATTTAGATGGTGCCCTATTCAAAGTGAATGCGGCTGTTTCTAATGCATAACCCCAAAATGATAGCGGTAAATCTGTAAGTGACATCATAGAACGAACCATATCTAAGAGAGTTCGATTACGACGTTCGGACACACCATTACGCTGTGGTGTTCCCGGCGGTGTCAATTGTGAAAGTATTCCGCATTTCTTCAAATGCTCGCCAAACTCGTAACTTAGATATTCACCTCCACGATCAGAACATAGAAATTTAATCTTCTTGTTACGTTGATTCTCATCCTCACTTTGAAATTCCTTAAACTTCTCGAAAGTTTCGGACTTATGTTTCATGAAATAGATATACCCATATCTACTCAAGTCATCCGTGAAGGTAAGAACATAACGATAACCACCACGCGATGCTATACTCATTGGACCACACACATCGGTATGTATGATTTCCAATAAGTCTATAGCTCGCTCCATCATACCAGAAAATGGAGTTTTAGTCATTTTACCCATCAGACATGCTTCGCATCTTTCAAGTGATTCGAAATCAAGTGATTCAAGAAGTCCATCGGAATGGAGTTTCTTTATACGCTTCACTCCAATGTGACCAAGACGACAGTGCCACATATAGGTCGAGTTATCGCTCGATTTCATATGTTTAGCCTCAATGTTATTAATATGTGTATTTCCACTATCGAGATTCAATAAGAATAGACCATCTATCAAAGGTGCATGTGCATAAAACATATTACTCATATAAATCGAACAACCATTATTCTTGGACTTAAACAAGTAACCGTCTCGCAATAAACAAGATCCCGATATAATGTTCATGCTTAACGCAGGCACCAAATAACAATTATTTAAGTATAAAACTAATCCCGATGGTAGATGAAGGGGTAGCGTGCCGACCGCGATCACATCAACTTTTGATCCGTTTCCCACGCGCATCGTCACCTCGTTCTTCGCTAGCTTCCGTTTATTCTGCAGCACCTGTTTCGAGTTACAAATATGAGCAACCGAACCAGTATCAAATACCCAGGCACTACTACGAGTACTAGTGAGATACACATCAATAACATGTATATCGGATATACCTTTCTTCTTGATGTTGCCGTTCTTCAAATCCGCCAAGTACTTTGGGCAATTATGCTTCCAGTGACCTTCTCCCTTGCAGTAAAAGCACTCAGTATCAGGCTTAGGTCCAGCCTTGGTCTTCTTCGCCGGCGCGGTAACTTTCTTACCACCCTTCTTGAAGTGTCCCTTTTGCTTAGACTTGCCTTTCTTGAATTTGGTGGTCTTATTGACCATCAACACTTGGTGCTCTTTCTTGATCTCCACTTCTGCAGATTTTAGCATGGCAAAGAGTTCTGGCAACTGCTTGTTCATGTTTTGCATATTGTAGTTCATCACAAAGTTCTTGTAACTTGGTGGTAGTGATTGGAGGACACGATAAATCCCCAAAGCATTAGGAATCACTATACCCAAGCTTTGAAGTTTGTTTGCGTGCCCAGACATCTTAAGCACATGCTCACTGACGGAGCTGCCCTCTTCCATCTTGCAGTTAAAGAACTTTTCAGAAGCCTCATAGCTCTCAATTGTCGCATGAGTCTCAAAGATCAATTTGAGATCATGGACAATATCATGTGGGTCTGAATTCTCAAACCTTTTCTAAAGCTCCGATTCTAAACCATACAAGATAGCACACTGAACTGTGGAGTACTAAGTCTTCCGAGCGAGGTAAACATTCTTTACTTCATCGGTAGCAATAGCTGCAGGTGGGTCACCCAGCGGTGCATCCAGCACATAGGTCAAATTACCAGCTGTGAGGACAATCCTCAAATTGCGGAACCAATCCACGAAGTTGCTTCCATTGTTTTTCAACTTTTGTTTCTCTAGGAACGCATTAAAATTGATGGTAGGGGCCGCCATTGATCTACAACATATTTGCAATAGTTTAGACTAAGTTTATGACAAATTGAGTTCTAATTAATAGTTAAATTAATCTAGGTGAACTCCCACTCAAAACAACATCCCTCACATTGTTTTAGTGATCACACGAACCAAATCCACCACATCAACACCGATCATCACGAGAGTTGATGTAGTTTCAATGGCGAACAATCAACATGTTCATCATATCTACTATATGATTCATGCTTTACCTTTTGGTGATCCGTGTTCCGAGACCATGTCTGTATATGCTAGGCTCGTCAAGATCAAACCTTAGCTTCCGCATGAGCAAATCTGGCTTGCTCACGTTGTATACACTTGCGGAATCTAACACACCCGATCATCACGTGGTGCTTCGAAACAACAAGCTTTAGCAACAATGCTTACTAAGGATGAACACTTTAGAACTTGAAATTCATTTGCATGAGGGATCATCTTATAATGCTACCGTCGTTAACTAAGCAATACAAGATGCATAAAGGATTAACATCACATGCAATCATAATATGTGATATGATATGGCCTTTATTCTTTGTGCTTCCGATCTCCATCTTCAAGCACGAACATGATCTCCATCATCACCGACATTGCATCAAGGTCCATGACGCTGCTCCATGGTTGTCGTCCACCGGCTTCAACTATTACAACTACTTTGAATAGACACGCGGGTCTTAACAGAATTTAAATACAACCATATGGCTCCTGCCGGTTGCCAACTTACAATAAGGAACATTGCATACATCAAATATAATCACAATCATGGCCATATCACATCACAGCACACCCCTGCAAAACAAAGTTAGACGCCTCTACTTTCTTTGCATGTTTTACGTGGTTTGGGGCTTTCAATAAGTGTCGTTCTAACTTACGAACAAGAACCACAACATTGATACTAGTATTGTCGATCACCCGTTGTAAATTGAATCTTAACTATGTTGGGAGAAACAGGCACCCGCAAAGCCACTTATGCAATACAAGTTGCATGTCAAGCGTGGAGCAAGTCTCATGAACGATGTCATGTAAGGTTAGCCCGGGCCGCTTCATCCCACCATCCCGCAAGATGCAAAGTACACAAGAAGCAATCGACAACAAAAGCTCAACGCCCATAATGACCATTGTGTTCTACTCGTGCAACAGATCTACATATAGACACGGCTCTGATACCACTGTAGGGTTTCGTAGCATGGAAAACAAAAAAATTCTACCGCATACAAACAAACAAGCCAAGATCTATCTACTAGATTGTAGCGACGAGTCGATGGAATAACTCACCCTCGAAGATTCCAAAGTGTTTAACGAGAGCGGATTCTCGTGGGTGATGTTGTCGTACTCTTCCCGATCTCAAGATCGCGTAGACGATCCTTCCGGCGCTGCGTTCCGGCAGCGCTTCCGCAGTCGGTCACACGTTCGGTACTCGACGAAGACCTTAATCTCCCTTGTTCCAGCAGGCAGCGGAGGTTGTAGCACTCTCCTCGCGATTCCGGCAGCACAACGGCGTGGTACCGGAAGTAGAGGGGAGATCTCGCAGGGCTTCGCCTTAAGCCGGAGCGAGTATGGTGGACTATGAGAGAGCCCTCGGTGATCTAGGGTTTAGACACACCAAGGAGGGGGAAAGTCCGGCGGCTAGGGTTTGACCTAGGCAGCGGCGAGTTGCCCTAGGCCGGCGGCGGCTATGGAGGGCGGCGGCGGCTAGGAGCTACGGTTTTGGGTGGAGGTATTGTGTCCTTGGAGGGGCAGCCCTGCCCCTCCTTATATAGGTGGAGGGGGCGCGCCAGGGGAGGGGAGTCCCTCCCCAACTCGGTTTCCCAAGTGGGCCGGCGGTGGAGGGGAGGAACTCCTCCCCAAGTAGGTTTCCTACTTCCCCTCCACCTTCCAAAATAGCCGTTTGACTTTTCAAACTAGGATTTGATTAAACCCTTTATTTTGTTCAGCGATGACACCTAGTACATGATGCAATCATTCCAACTTGATATGAAACATTCATGTACCCTTCCCCTCCGGAGTGCCGGACATTACGGAACCTTCTAGAACATTCCCGATGAAAACACCGGAACCATTCTCCAACCCCGAAACAGGACTTTCCTTATATGAATATTATTCTCCGGACCATTCCGGATCTCCTCGTGATATCCCGGATCCCATCCGAGACTCCGGACAACATTCGGTCTCTTACTCATCATTCCATAACTACTCAAACAACGTCGAATCCTTAAGTGTGTCTCCCTACGGTTCGTGAATTATGCGGACATGATCGAGACACTTCTCCGATCAATAACCAATAGAGGAATCTGGAAATTCATATGGCTCCCACATATTTCTACGATTACTTTGCGATCGAATGAACCACTTACATACGATACCAATTTCCCTTTGTCTCACGATAGTTTACTTATCCGAGGTTATGATCGTCGGTATCTCTGCATACCTAGTTCAACCTCGTTACTGATATGTACTCTTTTCTCGTTCCCGTGATATGTGATCCCTTGTGAGCCAGTCACATGCTTGCAAGCTAATTGGATGACATTCCACGGAGAGGGCCCAGAGTATATCTATCCGTCATATGGATGGACAAATCCCACTCTTGATCCATGTGTCTCAACCAATACTTTCCGAACACTCAATGCCACCTTCATAGCCACCCAGTTACGGTGTGGTGTTTTATGTCATCAAAGCATCCTTCCGGTGAAGGTGATATGCATGATCTCATGGTCGAAGGAATTAGGTTACTATGTATCAGAAAGCAGATAGCAATTGAACTATTAAAATGACTCGATCTTTATGCTACGCTTATCTATAGGAGTATGTCCACCATATCATTCTCCTAACGATATGATCTTGTTGTTAATAACATCTCAATGTTCATGATAGGGAAACCACAATCATTTATTAACCAACAAGCTAGTATTATGAAGAGGCTTTACTAGGGACTTCAATTTACATTTACAAATCACACAAGTATTAATGTTTCCTAGTTAATACTATTATAGCCTGAATGTAAACATTTATCATAAACACAAAGATATAATAATAACTACATTTATTATTGCCTCTAGGGCATATCTCCAACACACCATACTCGCTTTGGCTTAAGGCGAAGCCCTGCGATATCTCCCCTCTACTTCCGGTACCACGCCGTCGTGTTGCCGGAATCGCGAGGAGAGTGCTACAACCTCCACTGCCTGCTGGAACAAGGGAGAGGAAGGTCTTCCTCGAGTACCGAACGTGTGACCGACTGCGGAAGCGCTGCCGGAACGCAGCGCCGGAAGGATCGTCTACACGATCTTGAGATCGGCAAGAGTACGACTACATCACCCACGAGAATCCGCTCTCGTTAAACACTTTGGAATCTTCGAGGGTGAGTTATTCTATCGACTCGTTGCTACAATCTAGTAGATAGATCTTGGCTTGTTTGTTTGTATGCGGTAGAAATTTTTTGTTTTCCATGCTACGAACCCCTACAGTGGTATGAGAGTCGTGCCTATATGTAGATCTGTTACACGAGTAGAACACAATGGTCATTGTGGGCGGTGGTGCTTTTATTATCAATTGCTTCTCGTGTACTTTGCATCTTGCGGTATGATGGGATGAAGCGTCCCGGGCTGACCTTACATGACATCGTTCATGAGACTTGCTCCACGCTCAACATGCAACTTGTATTGCATAAGTGGCTTTGCGGGTGTCTGTCTCTCCCATTATAGTATATATCCAATTTACAACGGGCACTTGATAGTTCAAACATCAACGTTGTGGTTCTTGTTCGTAAGTTAGATCGACACTTATTGAAAGCCCCAAACCACGTAAAATATGCAAAGAAATTAGAGGCGTCTAACTTTGTTTTGCAGGGGGTGTGTTGTGATGTGATATGGCCATGATTGTGATTATATTTGATGTATGCAATGTTCCTTATTGTAAGTTGGCAACCGGCAGGAGCCATATGGTTGTCTTTAATTTCCATTAAGACCCGCGTGTCTATTCAAGGTAGTTGTAATAGTTGAAGCTGGTGGACGACAATCATGAAGCAGCATCATTGACCTTGACGCCATACCGGTGATGATGGAGATCATGTTCGTGCTTGAAGATGGAGATCGGAAGCACAAAGAAGAAAGGCCATATCATATCACATATTATGAATTGCATGTGATGTTAATCCTTTATGCATCTTGTATTGCTTAGTTAACGACGGTAGCATTATAAGATGATCCCTCATGCACATAAATTTCAAGTTCTAAAGTGTTCATCCTTAGTAAGCACCGTTGCTAAAGCTTGTTGTTTCGAAGCACCACGTGATGATCGGGTGTGTTAGATTCTGCAAGTGTATACAACGTGAGCAAGCCAGATTTTCTCATGCGGAAGCTAAGGTTTGATCTTGACGAGCCTAGCATGTACATACATGGTCTCGGAACACGGATCACCGAAAGGTAAAGCATGAGTCATATAGTAGATATGATGAACATGTCGATTGTTCGCCATTGAAGCTACATCAACTCTCGTGATGATCGGTTTTGATGTGATGGATTTGGTTCGTGTGATCACTAAAACAATGTGAGGGATATTGTTTTGAGTGGGAGTTCACCTAGATTAATTTAACTATTAATTAGAACTCAATTTGTCATAAACTTAGTCTAAACTATTGCAAATATGTTGTAGATCAATGGCGGCCCCTACCATCAATTTTAATGCGTTCCTAGAGAAAGAAAAGTTGAAAAACAATGGAAGCAACTTCGCGGATTGGTTCTGCAATTTGAGGATTGTCCTCAATGCTGGTAATTTGACCTATGTGCTGGATGCACCGTTGGGTGACCCGCCTGCAGCTGATGCTACCGATGAAGTAAAGAATGTTTACCTCGCTCGGAAGAATCAGTACTCCATAGTTCAGTGTGCTATCTTGTATGGTTTGGAATCGGAGCTTCAGAAAAGGTTTGAGAATTCAGACCCACATGATATTGTCCGTGAACTCAAATTGATATTTGAGACTCACGCGGCAGTTGAGAGCTATGAGGCTTCTGAAAAGTTCTTTAACTGCAAGATGGAAGAGGGCAGCTCCGTCAGTGAGCATGTGCTTAAGATGTTTGGGCACGCAAACAAACTCCAAAGCTTGGGTATAGTGATTCCTAATGCTTTGGGGATTTACCGTGTCCTCCAATCACTACCACCAAGTTACAAGAACTTTGTGATGAACTACTGTTATCGCCATATTTTGGCCAAAGAAGGAGATGGGCCGTGATCAAGATGGGCTTGGTAGATACGTATATTCAGCGTGTTGTTGAATCGGCCTTGTGCGTGGATTTGGGCTAAATTGCCCGTGTATCTTGTATCATAGTAGGTTCCGTTTCAGTTTAGGTAGAGATAGAGTTTTAGAGTTATTCCAAAGATAGAAAGTCTCCGGACTATAAATATGTACCTAAGGTTATCGAGAAAAAGAGGACAATCACGTTCACAACAAACACAATCTCGGCGCATCGCCACCCCTTGTTTCTAGGATTTCTTTCGGGTAAGTGTCATGCTGCCTAGATCGCATCTTGCGATCTAGGCAGTATTTTTACTTATGCGTTATTTGGTGTTACTCGTACTGAAGCCTTGTTGATGGCGAGTAACACTACTATCATAGATTTTGTTGAGGCTAGCATCGGTGCTCTTCGCTATAATTGTTTAAGTTATGCTGCCTCTAGTTACCTCGCTACCTTTGCACCGTTTCCCAAGTGCAAGGGTAGCATCTTGCTTGATCTTTATTTAGCTGATTCGATCTGTTATGGTTATGCCTTGTTCACCAAGGTTTAGTTTGATATCTACGTAGTCAGGCCTTGCAAACGGGTTGAACGATCCAGTAGTACGTAAGGACGTGGTTTACTAGTTCTAGAGAAGTTGTTCCGGTAATTGACTTTACGTCGGTTGTTAGGCCTCCTCTAGGGTTAGTTTTCTATCATCTTTTGTATCTACCAGGCTCAATTACGTGTAGGACGTTCCAGTTACGTGGTGAAAACGTTAAACTGTCGTAGATCGATTTAACTTGTAATGATAAAGCAAAACCCCATGTTATCGTAAATCTAATGCATAACCATGGGATAATCGGCTCTAGGAGCCGATTCACAGGGAAACCTGGGAGCCGGTCACGGCTCGAATTTTACGTATACTTGTTTACCATGCAGGAAATCAATCGGAGCAATCCTTCACCTTCCTGACCAGGTATAGGTCAGGTGGCACGCCCTCGAACCAAGCCAGGACGTGTGCCGGAGTTTTGCGGGACGTTGCCCGAGGGACCAGGGCCCACCAGCAGTTCTGGGAGCCTCCCGGCTCTTCGTGTTGCCTGTCGCTGCTCGCCGGTGGGTTTTGGCAGGCAACACATTCTGGCACGCCCGGTGGGACATTCAACAACGTCTACATCAACATCCGACGCTGCGATGGAGAACAGACCAGTCACGTACGACGAGCTGCCTGAGGAGCACAAGGCGAAGTATGATGACGTCAAAGCTCTCTTCGAAGCCGATCTCATCGGCTCTTTTGAGAGGACTCGTAAGCATGGCATCAGGTGGAAAGGGTTCTCACCCGAGGGTGCTCTTGATGAGGTGGATCTGTCTGTTCCTTCAGAGGAGCGCACCAGAGCTCTGCGACAGGAAGTCAATTACATGGTGGCTCATTCTCTTCACCGCCATTCTGAGAGCCTGGTGAACGCTTTCGAACGGATTGCAGTTCGCGTAGTTCAGGAGATCATGAAACATCATTAGTCTCCATCGGGGCCTACTCTGGGGAATCACCAGGGAGAAAGACCGCTCCAGACCAGGCCGCCGCTGCCATTCACACTTGCAGCTCCGGAGCCACCAGGGGCAGCGGCGTACGTCGTCTACAAGGTCGGAGGCGACCCAGGCGATTGCCAGTTCCTGTTTGAACCACCTAAAGAAATCCCACATGGATATGTGTGCACTTACGTGCCGGACTGCAACAGCTTGACGCGCACGAACCAGATTGCAACCGCAGGGATTGCTGGGGCAGGAGTTTCTGGAGCAGTGGCTTCGGGGGCAGGTGTTTCCGGAGCAGGAATCTCTGGGATGGACGCCGACAAACAGGCGTGGCTAGCCAAGTATGCCACTGGAACGAGTCATGAGAATCTAGCCCCTGCAGCCCAAACAACGGAACAAATCCGTACCATCTTGAGAGACCAGTTCGGCTTCGTGCCGAAGAGAAGAACAATCGGCTATTCAAAGCCATATCCCAACGAGTTTGACCTGATCCCGCTGCCATCCAAGTATCGGCTCCCTGAGTTCTCAAGGTTTAGCGGGTCAGAAGGGTCGAGCTCAATCGAGCACGTGAGCCGATACCTGGCACAGTTAGGCATGATTTCAGCATCGGATCAGTTGCGCGTAAGGTTCTTTGCGCAATCTCTTACAGGACCAGCTTTTGGGTGGTACACCTCGCTGCCACCTGATTCGATTCAGACCTGGAAGCAACTGGAAGAGCAGTTCCACATCCAATATCATTCAGAGGCCACCGAGGCTGGCATTGCAGACCTGGCACAGGTGCGGCAGAAGCGGGGAGAAACTGTAGCCGAGTACATCCAGCGCTTCAGGATCGTCAAGAACCGATGTTACTCAGCTCGTTTAACTGAGAAAGAAGCAGTCGATCTAGCAGTGTTGGGTCTCTCAGCACCCATCAAGGATCTGGCTTTCCAAGTAGAGTACAACTCGTTGGCGCACATGGCCCAGAAGCTGACGATGTATGAACAGCGCCACCCTGAGTTGTACCAGGACAAGTTCAAACGTCCGATAGGCCTGGTCGATACAAAAGAAGATGATCCTACACAAGACCAGGAGGTGGCCGTAGCGGAATGGGCTCGGGGGGCAGATCCTGTATCCTGCAAATGGGTGAAACAGCAAGGGCCTGCAAAAGGGTTCGACTTCGATGTGAGCAAAGCCGAGCAGATATTCGATTTACTGCTGAAGGAGAAGCAGCTGAGGTTACCCGAAGGCCACAAAATCCCTACGGCTCAGGAAATGAACGGAAGACCATACTGCAAGTGGCATCACTCGTTCACCCACACCACCAATGATTGCAAAGAGCTACGTCGCCAGATCCAAACAGCGATAGAACAAGGCCGTCTGATCCTTGGGCAGTTCGCCATGAAAGTGGACACAAACCCATTCCCCGGCGTCAACATGGTAGAACTCAGTCACTCCGCGAGGCGTCAGCTGGATTTCTCGTTCGGTGTTAATATGGCAGGGTCTGGGTACCACCATGACACGTATAAGGAGGAAGGTGGTCGCTCTCGGGGCAAAGAAAGAGAGGAGGCTGGTCCACGCGACCGGCCCAGCCACAATGACATGCGGTATTTAACAGAGGAACAGGTGAGGAGAGTGCGATATCAGAAGCCACATTCCACGCATCTCCTTAACAAGTATGAGCGTCAGTATGACCAACGTCGCCGGCGCGATGGAGACGATGAAGGATATGAGCACCTCGCTAGGGGACCGTCAAAAGAAAAGGAAGGCGCAGACAAACATTGGGATTGTCCTTTCTTCAAGTATTGCTGGGATGCGGGAATGAGCCGATTGCCTACAGTCGACAACTGCCCGGAATGTGGACAGCAGAGGGAGGACACGGGGCCAGTTTCAGTGTTCAAGCGTCTAGGGCCTCTCCCACCTCAGAGCCGTTACAGGGAGTCCGCTCGAGCAAAAGACCTCGAGAAGCCAAGGGATGACAAAGAAGAAGACAGATATCACCGTCCAAGGTGGTGTCCCGACGGACTTAGACACACCCAAAAACGTAGAGTGCAGCGGCTGCGTAACTTGGAGGAAGCCGAAGCGCAGTATCTCCACGCTTTAAAGAAGGCACGGCCCGATCTGGCCGTTAAAGTTAGGCAGACCTTGGAAACGGAAGACCGCCCGAAAAGGAAAGAGTGGCGCCCCAAACCGGTAAAAGCCGATGCAAAGACATCGGCTGGCACAAACATGGTGTTCATACTTCCGTCAGAATTCTGCGCGCCAAGAACCAATGAGCTACCAGTGGCACAATTCGACTGCGGCCCACGGCCAGTTATCTTTGAGAAGCCACGTGAGAAGGGTTACAAACATCTGAAAGCCCTGTACCTACGAGGTTACATCAACGGGCAGCCTGTCAGCAAGATGTTGGTGGATACCGGAGCGGCAGTCAATATAATGCCATACTCCATGCTACGGCGTTTGGGACGCTCCACTGCAGATCTGATCAAAACCAACGTCACGTTAAGCGATTTCAACGGCCAAAATTCAGAAACGCAAGGCGTACTGAACGTGGATCTGACCGTGGGCAGAAAAACCATCCCTACGTCATTCTTCGTCGTGGACAGCAAAAGCACCTACGCTGTCTTGCTAGGAAGAGATTGGATTCACGCTAATTGCTGCATTCCGTCCACGATGCACCAGTGCCTAACATAGTGGGATGGAGATGAAGTGGAGGTCATTCATGCAGATGATTCTATCGAAATCTCCATAGCTGGCATGAACGTCTGGGAAGCAGAAGACCAAGAGCCGATCTTTGGAATCAGTCTAGACGGCTGTGAGCGCATTGAAGCTACAAAAAACGGGGTGAGGCTGGTCTTATCCACTGGCCTGGCAGAGTAGCAAAGTCCACGATCATACGTGGTACGACCGATCCCTGCGATCGGCCACAAAAAATAAAAAGCAGCAATCATACGACAAGCAGATCATGTAGTCGTAGCAGAGCGATGCCCTGCCATTGTAAAACAATAAGGTGTAAGCCGTCCTTGACTAATGCAATCAAAAAGGGGGCCGATTCAGGCAATCGGCCCAAATTATTTTTGTTATCCTCACCTACTGTTTGCCCTGTGTTTAGCATCGATTTGACAGGTGACGGAAAGCTAGGGTATGGGTTTACATCCGCTGATGAACTAGAAGAAATCGACATTGGTCCTGGGGATAAGCCACGACCAACATTTATCAGCAAAAAGTTAGATCCGAGTCTGCGAGGTCCGATGATAGCCCTGTTGAAAAAATATCCAGACTGCTTCGCCTGGGACTATACAGAGATGCCTGGGTTAGAGAGGAGCATCATTGAGCATCGACTCCCGCTTAAAAAAGGATTTCGGCCATTCCAGCAGCGAGTACGACAGATGAAGGCCGAAATTCTGGAAGAAGTCAAGAAGGAGGTCGAGAAAATGTTGACAGCCAAGTTAATCAGGCCATGCAGGTATGCCGAGTGGATTTCTAGTATCGTACCTGTAGAGAAAAAGGATGGCCGTTGGCGTGTTGCCATAGATTTTCGGGATCTCAACAGAGCTACCCCAAAAGATGAGTATCCGATGCCGGTGGCAGAAACGTTAATCAACGCAGCGGCTGGTCATAAGATCTTGAGCTTCATGGATGGCAATGCCGGTTACAACCAAATTTTTATGACTCCAGAAGACATACACAAGACTGCATTCAGAGTCCCAGGGTCGGTGGGGTTGTTTGAGTATGTAGTCATGACATTTGGACTGAAGAATGCCGGCGCCACGTACCAACGAGCCATGAATTACATTTTCCATGATCTGATCGGCAAGCTGGTGGAAATTTACATCGATGACGTGGTGGTCAAGTCTGCTTCAGTGCGAGGACACTTGGACGATCTGCAACACGTCCTGGACCGAACAAGAAAATTCGGGCTACGGATGAATCCAAAGAAGTGTGCCTTCGGGGTGACGGCCGGTCAGTTCTTGGGCTTTTTGGTCCATGAACGCGGAATTGAGATCGTCCTGAAAAGTCAGGAGGCAGTGCGAACAATGAAGCCACCCACCACAAAGAAAGAATTGCAGTCTCTCATCGGCAAGATCAACTTCGTCAGAAGATTCATCTCCAATCTGTCAGGAAGAATAGAGCCGTTCATGGGAATAGTGAAAATTAAATCTGACGAGGAATTCCGCTGGGGGGCAGAACAACAACGAGCCTTCGACGAGATCAAAGAATATCTGACGAAGCCGCCAGTGTTGGTTCCGCCCTAGCCGGACAGGCCGTTCTACATCTACTTGTCAGTAGCTGACACGTCCATCGCCTCGGTGGTGGTGCAAGTTTACGATGGGCTGGAGCGAGTCGTATTTTACATAAGCAGAAGGATGCTGGACGCAGAGACAAGGTATCCTGATATCGATAAGTTGTGCCTCTGCCTGTTTTTCACCTGCACCAAGCTGCGCCACATTTTGCTATCAGCGGAGATTGTCATCATATGCAAATCAGACGTCATAAAGCACATGTTTTCGGCTCCTATGTTGAAAGGCCGACTGGGCAAATGGATGTTTGCATTATCGGAGTTTGACATCCGGTATCAACCCGCGAAAGCAGTTAAGGGACAGGCGTTGGCCGACCTTATCGCTGAAAGGATCAACACTAATATAGCAGCACTGTCTATACGAGCGTGGGCTATGTTTTTCGACGGATCGGTTTGTGACGATGGGTGCGGCATCGGCATGCTACTCGTGTCGCCCCGGGGGGCAACATTTTCCTTCTCCATCAGGTTATCTGCCCCTCTCACCAACAACGTCGCTGAGTACGAGGCGATACGCAAGGGAATGGAGTTGCTCATCGAAGCTGGAGCAGAAGTAGTGGAAATTTTTGGAGACTCCAAGTTGGTGATTTCCCAACTCACGGAGGAATACAAGTGTGAGAGCGAGTCCCTCTTCCCATTATGGCTGCACTGCCGTGAGCTGATGGCACAGTTCCGGTATATAAACTTCACCTGGATCCCGCGGTCGCAGAATACCGAGGCGAATGATCTTGCACAAATGGCTTCAGGCTACAAGGATGTAGCAGAGGGAGCCGATGTTCAGGTACAGTTCCTGGAAGCAGACGACTGGAGAGCCGATATCTTCAATTACTTGAAGGATTCGGCTCGGGGGGCACCTAAACGGATAAGATACAAGGCCATGAAGTACGTGCTTATTGGGGATGACATGTTTTACAGGACTCTGGAAGGGTTATTGCTCAAATGCCTAGGGACAGCCGAGGCCAATCGGCTCCTACACGAGGTACACGAAGGCGCCTGTGGAACTCACCAATTAGCTCACAAGATGAAATGGTTGATCAGGCGATCAGGGTTTTATTGGCCCACCATGCTTGAGGACTGTTTCAAGTACTACAAAGGGTGTCAAGCATGTCAGAAATTTGGGAAAATTCAGATGGTACCCGCGTCAGCAATGAACCCCATCATCAAGCCTTGGCCATTCCGAGGTTGGGGCATGGATATGATCGGCAAAATCAATCCGCCATCAAGCAAAGGCCACATGTGGATTTTGGCCATCACTGATTATTTCACCAAATGGGTGGAGGCTGTCCCGATGAAATCAGTAAACTCAAAGGATGTTATCAACTTTGTGAAAGAACATGTCATCCATAGATTCGGGATTCCCCAAACTATCACGACCGATGGAGGTTCGGTCTTCATTTCTCACGAGTTTAGAAAGTTCTGTGAGGACACGGGGATTAAGCTGATCAGATCATCTCCATACTATGCTCAGGCAAATGGGCAAGCGGAAGCATCCAACCAGAGCCTCATCAAACTGATCAAGAGAAAAGTCGATGAGCACCCTAGGCGTTGGCACGAGGTTTTGTCAGAGGCGTTATGGGCTTATCGCATGTCATGCCATGGAGCGATAAAAACCTCGCCATACCATCTAGTATATGGACAAGAAGCCGTATTGCCCTGGGAAATTACGGCTGGATCGAGACGTATCACTTTTCAGGACAATCTAACAACTGAAGAATATGCAACCCTGATGAGTGACAGTGTTGAGGATTTAACTGAGCTCAGGCTGTGGTCACTTGAGAAAATCAAAGAGAACAAGGCCAAGGTAGCTCGTGCATATAACAAGAAAGTGAGGCCAAAGGAGTTCCACGTTGGTGATCTGGTATGGGAAGCCGTGTTGCCATTAGGGACTAAGGATGCAACATATGGTAAATGGTCTCCAAATTGGCACGGGCCGTATAGGGTCGATCAAGTTTTAAGAGGAAACGCATACATGCTTGAGGATCTGGACGGCATAAAATTCCCAGTGGCGGTCAACGGTCAACATCTCAAGAAATATTTCCCAAGCATGTGGGATGATGGACAGTAAAATATGGGGGCCGATATATGAAATCGGCCAAGTAAAAAGCACGTGAGACAACGGACAGTGAAATGTGGGGGCCGATACATGAAATCGGCCAAATAAAGAGGAAAATATATAGCCGATGCACAGTTATCGACTCTAGAGGTTCGCACATGTTACAAACAGGTGCCAGTTTACACATACGAGCTACTGAAGAACTGCTTCGAAGGCGTGGAGGGCGTTAGCACGGACACGATCCACCTCGGCGATCTCGGCTTTGTCATCTTCATCCTTGCCCGTCACTAGCTGCTTGTTCAAGGCACGTATTTCTGCCAGATCGGTCTTCAGTTGGGCTTTGAGGCTTTCCGCCTCGTCTTGGGAACGGGCGATGGATTTTTCCTTGATGCGAATGAGCTGTTTAGTCGCCCGGACCCTCTCTTCAAGATCTTCCAGCTCCCTTTTCAAGGATGCGAGCTCGGCGGTACTGACAGAGGTGTCAGTTTTGGCATTCAGAGACGCCTTTTTCTCGTTGAGCTGTTGGCATCTGTCTGCAATATTGGCCTTCAGTGGAAGTTGGGCGTGGCGCAGACTGATCCTCTCACGAGCTAACTTCACCCTTGACCCGTAGAAAGACAGGGTTACGACTGGCCAAAGCTTCACCTGCAATGCTACTGGGAGCTGGTCTTTGATTTCAGCCAGAACGCTCTTCACCTCCTCAGAACCCTCGATCAACTCTTCGATTGGGGAAGACAGCAGGGCTTTAAGACGCAGGAATTGAGGTGGAACAACCCTGGCTCGTGGTTCATCATCAGCAACAGAGGGAGTTGGTTCGATGGATTCAGGGTCGAACGTCAGCAAACCTGAAATATCACAACCCTGGCAGCCCGAAAAGGCGTCGGTATGCATTCAAACATGTAAGGATGAGCTGAAAGAAGCTAACGTACCTCTCCTAAGATCGGAGGGATAGCAGATGAGGAGACGATTGGCTTGGCCGGAGTGGTAGCCGTTTCATCTGCACCTTCGGGGATTGCTAGGTCCGGTTTGGCTAGAGGCATCGGCACTGCCCCAGCTTTCCCACTAGAAACGTCAGTCGTCTGCATGGAAGGTGTTTAGCCGATATAAATAATTGTTAATCGGCAGATAAAGGAAGTAAGTGGTAAGAGCGTGAAGGGTGATGATTTTCGAAACCTCCTGGCTCGACGAAGAAGCCTGCAGTCCTTTGCGAGCTCTCTTGGAACCCACAGCTGGCCCCGCCTCGACTGGTGCTCGGGGGGCAGTAGGTTCAGGAAAAGACCTTTTCCTGGAAGCCGATGGTGATGAATCTGGCTGGCTCGGTGTGATGGTCCTCTCAGAATCTGTTGGGTCCAGTTCTCCTCGATTGGTCTGAGTGTTCTCGCTGGAGGTGTCTTCGACGGAAGCCTGTAAAAAGGAGAACCAGTGAGCACAAGCATGTCTGCAAGGATGGAAGAATTAGAAGGATCGACCAAGGCATAGAGCACCCTACATGCGAGCTTTCTAGAGAAGGGCTCCGGTGCCTCAAGGTCTTCCTGGCAGCTACCTTCCTCGCCGTCGTTCTTGTTTTAGTTGGAACTCGAGGGGCAGCTGACTTAGAGGTTGCTGGGTTCTTGGAAGCCGATTGTGGTGATATCGGCTGTTTCTGCATTATGACCTTTTTCAGAGGTGGTGAGTTTTTGCAGAAAAGAACCACAAGAGCTGGCGGAAAGAACTCGAAGGGGGAGCCATCACTGTGTGTAGGTTCAGGGCCATCTTGTTGCTGCAAAGAGAAAGAATGGATTAATAAAAGGATCAATTGCAAGCTGCATCAAGAAAATTTGCAAGTAGTGGTACCTGTTCCACGGGGATGTCATAGTCAGCATCGAGCTGTTTCAGCAACGGTCCCAGAGCTCTCCTGAAGGCGTGAGTCTTCCACATTGACCACCAGTCTTCAAAGCCATCGGTTGATGAGACAAAGGTGAGGTCGTTGGGAATTGGGATGGTCAGAGCATCGAAGAAGGAATAACACCTTTGGCTGGTGAGAGGATCAGGCAGGTCGGCTCTACTCTCTGTGAGGTGGTGAAGAAAGAAATGGGGAGGTACTTGTCCAAGGCCAAATTGGCGGGCTACTACGACTGGCTGGTAGAATTCGTACCCAGGTTTGATTATTCTGTTGGACGTACTCATGCCAACTGGAAGGAAACAGGGTCGAATCACGGTGGAAAAGAGCTGCCGAGTGCTGGTGTCATCGGCAAAATTGTCTAGCCTGAAGGAGAGTGGATTTTCGAAATGTTCAGATTCTTCCATGTAAGGGAAGAAGGTAGGATTGTCCAGGCCTTGAAAGAAAGTGTTGAACCACTTGGATGCTTCCTGAGGGGATGGTTTGCTGCCTGGCAGCCTATACAAAGCTTGGCCATAACTAGTGCAACGGATCTGCTTCCCTTTGACATCTGGGAAGGTGCAACTCGCCAAAAGGGGGAAGTTTGGGATGTGGTTTTGGAAATACAGCTGAGCCCATAGCTGAATAAACCACCAAGGACCACCTGTTTTGACTGCTATGCCTGAGAACAGCTTGACAGACATCAACTAGAGATATCGATAGACCTCTCCAAGGAACAGTTTGCCGATGCCAAGTTGAGTGCCTTTGGCCAGTTCGTGGGCTAGGGAGAGGTAGTTCTTGGTTGGAGCAAGGGAAGGGCCACAGAATATGAAATGTTATAGCCAGAAGTTGAGGAAGGCTGTGTGTTCCTTCTCCGTGACAGGGCCCTTTGTTTTCATGTGGCGTTGGAGGTAGGCACCCCAGTTTGTGCAGTCTGTTTTAGAAGAAAGTTTGTAAGGGACTTTGGTCAGTTTAAAAGCAGAGGGGCTGGGTGATGTAACATCCAGGCCAGTGATCATCACCACGTCTAACAGGGTTGGTGACATAGGGCCATGACCGAACATAAAGCAGTTCTGAGCGTCAGACCAGAAGTAGCCGATGGTTTTCAGAAGGTTCTCATGTTTCTCAAGAGGAGACAATGATAAGTGCAAGGCATCGGCTATTCCTGTGGTTTCCCATTGGGATTAGTAAGCTTTAGCTACTCTGCTAAACCAAGAGACCCAATGTTCAGGGGGATTAGGCTAGGCTCGCAGGCAGTCGGCCCAAGAGTTCAGATCTAGGTCTTGGCTTACGAAGGGGATTCTGTTTGCTTCGCAAGAAATTAGATGGGCAGGACTAGAATCTGTACGAGGGCCAAGACAGAGGGAATTTGGGAGAGAAGGATGCGGCAGCAGAATGTCTGAAACCTAGAAAGTTTAATGGTGGAATAAAGGCATTAATTCAGGTGTTCGCCATTAAATTCTAGCATCGCGTTCAGGCTGCGAGGAGTAGGCGTACCTTCAGACCGGAGACCTCTGGATTGGTGTTGGACGATTCCGCCATCTAGTTTGCCGGCAGAGATGGATCTATGCAGTTGGGGATCGAGGGTTCTTGTCACTGTGAGCTCAATCTAGTCGGTGGGTAATTGGAGATCTAGGTCGCCCTTTTTGAAGAGGGTCGCAGGTTACCGTTTGAGACTGAAAAGTAGCCGCTTAGGTTTGCCTAAATATGCGACCAAGTTTTGACCTTGTCAACGTTTTTGGGAAAGCCGATGTGCATCGGCTCTTTGAGCTTTGACTTGGTTGACGGAATGAGTGCAGTGTGGTGAAAGCCGATACAGCGTTATCGGCTTCTGGAGCATCGGCCTATTTTGGCTATCGGCGAAATTGGGACGAAAAAGGCAATCTTCGAGAAATAGATTTTCATTCATTCATTCAAAAGCTGATTGCTTATAAAAGGCTGATTGATTACAAAAGGGAAATCTACAACTACTGCTACTACTAATTCCTAATCTAGAGGCCGAGGTCGTCGCCGCTGTCGTCGCCGCCGTCTTGTTCACTGTCCTCAGCGCTGCTGCCGGCGTCGTCTTCGCTGATGCTGCTGAAGAAGCCAGCGGGGGCCTCCTCGTCCTCGTCGTCGTCTTCGGTGTCCTCGCTGGACCCGGCGCGGAAGTACTTCACCGGCTGGTACTCCTCGGAGGAGGTGTCCTCCTCTTCCTCCTCCTCGTCGGAGGAGTCGACGCCGTCCCAGGACATGGCGTCGTCGGTGCTGTCTGCCTCCAGTTCTCCATCGGCAAGGAACTGCAGGTCCTCCTCGCCATCAGTCAAGGACGCGTCGTCCTCCGACCAAGCGGCGAAATCCCAATCCCTCTCGTCCCACCATTGTGGGGCGAGAGTGTTGTACGCCGCCGTCGGCGGGTGCTCTGGCGTCGGCTCTCGGTCGCTCATTGAGTTGGAGGCTTGGGAGGACAGGCCAGATGAAGCAGAGGAGGCCATGGCGGAGAAAGAGGGTTTTTTCGGCGGAGGAAGAAGGGTTTTTTGGCTACTGGAGGAAGATGGGGACTGCGAACTGCTCAGATGAATTTAAATAAGGGGAATAGTGGGAGGCGGTTCAATGCCATAGCGGTTTCCCAGAATGTGCTGCCAAAATCGTCAAATCATCCACTGCGAAGGAGTTGAGAAGACAGGGCATCATGATGAGGAGGTGACGTGACGATTCTACTCTGCAACGCGTAACCCGATGTGAAGAAAAAAAAGAGGGGGAAGAAAAAACATCAGCAGAGTGGTTTCGGAATTATTATTGCCAAAACCAGGGGGGCATGTGTTATCGCCATATTTTGGCCAAAGAAGGAGATGGGCCGTGATCAAGATGGGCTTGGTAGATACGTATATTCAGCGTGTTGTTGAATCGGCCTTGTGCGTGGATTTGGGCTAAATTGCCCGTGTATCTTGTATCATAGTAGGTTCCGTTTCAGTTTAGGTAGAGATAGAGTTGTAGAGTTATTCCAAAGATAGAAAGTCTCCGGACTATAAATATGTACCTAAGGTTATCGATAAAAAGAGGACAATCACGTTCACAACAAACACAATCTCGGCGCATCGCCACCCCTTGTTTCTAGGGTTTCTTTCGGGTAAGTGTCATGCTGCCTAGATCGCATCTTGCGATCTAGGCAGTATTTTTACTTATGCGTTATTTGGTGTTACTCGTACTGAAGCCTTGTTGATGGCGAGTAACACTACTATCATAGATTTTGTTGAGGCTAGCATCGGTGCTCTTCGCTATAATTGTTTAAGTTATGCTGCCTCTAGTTACCTCGCTACCTTTGCACCGTTTCCCAAGTGCAAGGGTAGCATCTTGCTTGATCTTTATTTAGCTGATTCGATCTGTTATGGTTATGCCTTGTTCACCAAGGTTTAGTTTGATATCTACGTAGTCAGGCCTTGCAAACGGGTTGAACGATCCAGTAGTACGTAAGGACGTGGTTTACTAGTTCTAGAGAAGTTGTTCCGGTAATTGACTTTACGTCGGTTGTTAGGCCTCCTCTAGGGTTAGTTTTCTATCATCTTTTGTATCTACCAGGCTCAATTACGTGTAGGACGTTCCAGTTACGTGGTGAAAACGTTAAACTGTCGTAGATCGATTTAACTTGTAATGATAAAGCAAAACCCCATGTTATCGTAAATCTAATGCAGAACCATGGGATAATCGGCTCTAGGAGCCGATTCACAGGGAAACCTGGGAGCCGGTCACGGCTCGAATTTTACGTATACTTGTTTACCATGCAGGAAATCAATCGGAGCAATCCTTCACCTTCCTGACCAGGTATAGGTCAGGTGGCACGCCCTCGAACCAAGCCAGGACGTGTGCCGGAGTTTTGCGGGCCGTTGCCCGAGGGACCAGGGCCCACCAGCAGTTCTGGGAGCCTCCCGGCTCTTCGTGTTGCCCGTCGCTGCTCGCCGGTGGGTTTTGGCAGGCAACAACTACAACATGCAAAGCATGAACAAGCAGTTGCCAGAACTCTTCTCCATGTTAAAATCTGCAGAAGTGGAGATCAAGAAAGAGCACCAAGTGTTGATGGTCAATAAGACCACCAAATTCAAGAAAGGCAAGTCTAAGCAAAAGGGACACTTCAAGAAGGGTGGTAAGAAAGTTGCCGCACCGACGAAGAAGACCAAGGCTGGACCTAAGCATGATACTGAGTGCTTTTACTGCAAGGGAGAAGGTCACTGGAAGCGGAATTGCCCAAAGTACTTGGCGGATTTGAAGAACGACAACATCAAGAAGAAAGGTATATCCGATATACATGTTATTGATGTGTATCTCACTAGTACTCGTAGTAGTGCCTGGGTATTTGATACTGGTTCGGTTGCTCATATTTGTAACTCGAAACAGGTGCTGCAGAATAAACGGAAGCTAGCGAAGAACGAGGTGACGATGCGCGTAGGAAATGGATTAAAGGTTAATGTGATCGTGGTCGGCACGCTACCTCTTCATGTACCATCGGGATTAGTTTTATACTTAAATAATTGTTATTTGGTGCCTGCGTTAAGCATGGACATTATATCGGGATCTTGTATATTGCGAGACGGTTACTTGTTTAAGTCGAGAATAATGGTTGTTCGATTTATATGATTAATATGTTTTATGCACATGCACTTTTGATAGATGGTCTATTTTTATTGAATCTCGATAGTGGAAATACACATATTAATAACATTGACGCTAAACGTTTGAAATTGAGCATAACTCGACCTATATGTGGCACTGTCGTCTTGGTCACATTGGAGTGAAGCGTATGAAGAAACTCCATTCCGACGGACTTATTGAATCACTTGATTTCGAATCACTTGAAAGATGCGAAGCATGTCTCATGGGTAAAATGACTAAGACTCCATTTTCTGGTATGATGGAGCGAGCTACGGACTTATTGGAAATCATACATACCGATGTGTGTGGTCCGATGAGTGTAGCAATCGTTATGTTCTTACCTTCACGGATGACTTGAGTAGATATGGGTATATCTATTTCATGAAACATAAGTCCGAAACTTTTGAGAAGTTTAAGGAATTTTAAAGTGAGGTTGAGAATCAACGTAACAAGAAGATTAAATTTCTGCATTCTAATCGTGGAGGTGAATATCTAAGTTACGAGTTTGGCGAGCATTTGAAGAAATGCGGAATACTTTCACAATTGACACCGCTGGGAACACCACAGCGTAATGGTGTGTCCGAACGTCGTAATCGAACTCTCTTAGATATGGTTCGTTCTATGATGTCACTTACAGATTTACCGCTATCATTTTGGGGTTATGCATTAGAAACAACCGCATTCACTTTGAATAGGGCACCATCTAAATCCGTTGAAACGACACCGTATGAATTATGGTTTGGGAAGAAACCTAAATTGTCGTTTCTTAAAATTTGGGGTTGCGAAGCCTATGTAAAGAAGTTACAGCCGGACAAGCTTGAACCCAAAGCGGAAAAATGCGTCTTCATAGGATACCCGAAGGAAACTATTGGGTATACCTTCTATCATAGATCCGAGGGCAAAATCTTCGTTGCCAAGAATGGATCCTTTCTAGAGAAGGAATTTCTCTCGAAAGAAATGACTGGAAGGAAAGTAGAACTCGACGAGGTTGTCGAACCTTCTCTCGAAATTGCGAGTAGCGCAGCACCGGAAGAAGTTCCTGTGGTGCCTGCACCAATAAGAGAGGAAGCTAATGATGATGATCATGAAACTTCGGTTGTAGTTGCTACAGAGCCTCGCAGGTCAACGAGAAATCGTACCACTCCTGATTGGTATGATCCCGTTATGAGTGTCATGTTGGTGGACAACACCGATGACCCTGCGACATATGAGGAAGCGATGATGAGCCTAGATTCCAATAAATGGCAAGAAGCCATGAAATCCGAGATTGGATCCATGTACGAAAACCAAGTATGGACTTTGGTGGACCTACCGGATGGGCGAAAGGCTGTCGAAAACAAATGGATTTTCAAGAAGAAAACAGATGTTGATGGTAATGTTACTGTCTATAAAGCTCGACTTGTCGCAAAAGGGTTTCGACAGATTCAAGGAGTTGACTACGATGAGACTTTCTCACCAGTAGCGAAGCTAAAGTCTGTGAGGATTTTGTTAGCAATCGCTGCATATTATGATTATGAGATATGGCAGATGGATGTCAAAACAGCATTCCTCAATGGAGACATTGATGAAGAGTTGTATATGATGCAACCCAAAGGTTTTGTCGATCCTAAAGATGCTAACAAGGTATGCAAACTTCAACGGTCCATATATGGATTGAAGCAAGCATCCCGAAGTTGGAATCAACGTTTTGATAAGCTAATCAAAAGTTTTGGTTTTATACAAACTTATGGAGAAGCTTGTATTTACAAGAAAGTGAGTGGGAGCTCTGTAGCATTCTTAATACTATATGTAGATGACATATTGTTGATTGGGAATGATGTAGACCTTCTTAATAGTGTCAAGGATTATTTGAATAATAGTTTTTCAATGAAAGATCTTGCGAAGCAGCTTACAAATTAGGCATAAAGATTTATAGAGATAGATCGAGACGCCTAATATCATTGTCACAAAGTACATATTTGGACAAAGTTCTAAAGAGGTTTGGAATAGAAGATAGCAAGAAACGGTTCTTGCCCATGTTGCCCAATACGATCTTGAGTAAAACTCAAAGTCCAACAACGGCAGAAGATAGAGAAAGGATGAGTAAGACTCCCTATGCCTCAGCCATAAGATCTCTTATGGAACCCACCCGACAGGATGGTGCTATTAAAAAAATCTGGAGTACAAGGGAACCCAAAAGAACAGAAAATTACACACGGGTCCAAAAATAAGCTTAAAGAACCTTGGGGAAAAACTTGAAAAGCAATCAAGTCCCCGACCCTCTTCCTCCTCCAGAACCAAGAGCTCCGGCGTCAGCGGCAACGACGGCTCCAATGCCACTTGAAGACGAGAGCAGAAGAAATCCGATGGACAGAGCAGAGCTGCGGCAGAGCGGCAGCCCTACTGCCATTCGGTCCGGTGCAAAGACGGGAAAAACCCGCCATGATACACCGGAGAGGAGCTCCAAAGAAACTGCCGCCGCGGACTCCCAGACTGCATACTCTAAGCGGCTGTTGGAGATATGCCCTGAGGCAATAATAAAAGTGGTTATTATTATATCTTTGTGTTTATGATAAATTTTTACATTCATGCTATAATAGTATTAAACAGAAACATTAATACTTGTGTGATTTGTAAAATAAATTAGAGTCCCTAGTAAAGCCTCTTTATAATACTAGCTTGTTGGTTAATAGATGATCGTGGTTTCCCTATCATGAACATTGAGATGTTATTAAAAACAAGATCATATCATTAGGAGAATGGTGTGATGGACATACTCCTATAGATAAGCGTAGCATAAAGATCAAGTCATTTTAATAGTTCATTTGCTATAAGCTTTCTGATACATAGTAACCTAATTCCTTCGACCATGAGATCATGCAAATCACCATCACGAGAAGGATGCTTTGATGAAATCATACACCACACCGTAACTAGGTGGCTATAAAGGTGGCATTGAGTGTTCGGAAAGTATGGGTTGAGGCACATGGATCAAGAGTGGGATTTGTCCATCCATATGACGGATAGATATACTCTGGGCCCTATCGGTGGAATGTCATCCAATTGGCTTGCAAGCATGTGACTGGCTCACAAGGGATCACATATCACGGGAACGAGAAAAGAGTACTTATCGGTAACGAGGTTGAACTAGGTATGCAGAGATACCGACGATCAAAACCTCAGATAAGTAAACTATCGTGAGAGAAAAGGAAATTGGTATCGTATGTAAGTGGTTCATTCGATCGCAAAGTAATTGTAGAAATATGTGGGAGCCATATGAATTTCCAGATTCCTCTATTGGTTATTGATCGGAGAAGTGTCTTGGTCATGTCCGCATAATTCACGAACCGTAGGGAGACACACTTAAGGATTCGATGTTGTTTAGTAGATATGGAATGTTAGTAGGGATACCGAATGTTGTTCGGAGTCTCGGATGGGATCCGGGATATCACGAGGAGATCCGGAATGGTCTGGAGAATAAGATTCATATAAGGAAAGTTCTATTTCGGAGTTCGGGAAAGTTTTCGATGTTTTCATCGGAGAGGTTCTAGAAGGGTCTAGAAGGTTCACCGGTCCGGAAGGAGAATGGTCTATGAATATGCCATGGGTAAGTGGAATGATTAAATCATATCCTAGGTTATATGGTGTGTGCATTTGTAAGAGAGAATTAAAGCTCTAAATTGAAAGTCAAACGGGAGTTTGAAAAGTCAAACTGGAACAATGGTTTCCTAGTGGGAGAAGAAACAAGTCCTTCTCTCAATCCAACTTGAGTTTGGGTTTGGATTCAAACCCAACCCTCCCAAGGCTGCCCCCTCTCATAAATAGAGGGGGAGGGCTGCCCCAAAGCACACAAGCCCTAGCCCCTCTCCCCGCACACGAGCCATCGCCGCCGCCGCCGGTTCGTCGCCGCCGCCGTCGACACCTCCTCCTCCTGGTCATCTAAACCCTAGATCTCCGGGAAACCCTAATCCACCATAACTCGCATCCGGCTTAGGCGAAGCCCTGCGAGATCTTCCCTCTACTTCTGACACCACGCCGTCGTGCTGCCGGAATCACGAGGGGAGAACTACAATGTGGCATCCCGCAAAAACCACTACTAGAAAATCGCGTTGTTTTTGTGCATTGCATCATCATGACCGCATGCTCATGTCATCATGCCACATTGCATTTGTGCATCGTCATCATCGTGCAGTTACTTGCATAAAACTATTACAGAAAAACCTAGTTTTGTTTTCTAAACGCCCCGCCTTCGTTCAACACGCAAACCCGGGTCGCCGGAATATTTTGTTTTGTCTGCTATCAGTCTGCATAAGTCTTGTTTAAAACAAATAACATTTTATATTATTTTAGTGGGGGCAGTCGAACGGGCCAAATCGACCCGAACGACCACCCCCGTACAAAACAGATCGGTCCACCCCGTTTTCTTTTCCTACCAACCTATCTACCCATCCCTCTGGCCACATCACCCCGGCCAACCCCGTCGCGCCACCTCACCTCTCCTCTCCCCCCACCCAATCAGGTGCTGCCACTTGGCCTCCCTCTCTCTCTCACCCCACTCCCCAACCCCACCACACAAACACACCCCACCCCACACTGCACCCACGCACGCAGCACCCCTGCCACTCCCACTCAACCGCCCCCAGTCAAACCCCACCCGCGTGGCCCCGACCCACCCCTCTGGCCCCACCTATCGTCGCCCCGCTCCCTCTCTCTTCTTCCTCTCTCTCCCACGCGCGTCTCCCTCCTCTCTAGCTCTCCCGCCGCCGCCCCCGTCTGCTCTCCACCGCTCCGCCGCCGACGGAGCCCCCCCCCCGCCGCCCAGCTCGCGTGCCACACCTCCCCGCGTCCTCCCTCTCTCCTGGCCCCGCCGCCCATCTCGCGTGCCACGCCTCCCCGCGTCCTCCCTCTCTCCTGGCCCCGCCGCCTCCCTCAAGCCACCGCCAGGCCGCACCTCCGCTCGCCCCTCTCGCCCCCGTCGCCCCGCTCCACCACCCTCCGCCCTCATCTCTGCTCCAGCGCGCCGCCAGCCTCTCACCGCCCTCTGCGCCGCTCCCGCCTCCGGCCCTGCTCGTCACGGACGCCGGCGACCCCGAGCCCTCCCTCTCCGGCGCCCACCACCGCCTCCGTCAACACCGCTGTCGTCCCGACCCTCCCCGCGACCTCCTGCGCTCGCCGGTCCGTCGCCGCCCCGTGCCCCCTTCGCGCTCGCCCTCCTCTGCGTCCGGCCGACCCCCACCTCGACCACTGCTGCTCGCCGCCGCCGGGCCCGCGTCGCCGCTGGCCGAGCACGCGCCGTGGCTCCCTGCCCGCCTACAAGCCGTCCCCTGTCTCCGTCGAGCGCGCGCTGTCGCTGGGCCCACGCAACCGCCTCGCAGATGCCCCTGCAGTGCCGCCCCTGACCGAGCTCTGTGTGGTTATCGCCATGTATGCCTTGCAGCTCAGCACCGCTGGGCTCTCCCTGATGTGCTGGAAAGAAGATATGGAACGGTGGTAATGTTGTTATGAGAGGATGCATGGTGAAATAGCGATGTATGCGCAAAGCTTGCACCAAATTGATGACCATCTGGATGTTTTCGAGATACGTCGGTGCACCAGATTCATAAGTCGGACGCCAAGATCGCCACCGGATACGCCAAGCACTTCGCCAAGGGACGCCAAGATCTTCGACCGAACGCCAAGACCGATCTGGTTCGAGGGCCCGACAAGACCCTCGGAATCGCCAAGTTCCCCTTCGCAGATTCGATGGCCGGAGCCCGGAAGACCCCGGTGTCGAGCCCCAAGTTCGCCTCTGATGAACAAGATGGTACCCCAAGATCTCCATCGTATGTGTCGTGTCCAAGATCAAGACGATGACAAGATCTACTACCCCGATCCGAAGACCCTAACCCCGGAGTCCGAACCTCGTTCCCGTCGAACCCTGAGACCGACCCCGAATCCCGGAAACACCAAGACCGTCGAGACCCCTAATGTGTGAAACCCTTTCCGAAACCCTATTTTATAACATAATATAACTTGTCGCATAATAATTGTCTTGCATGCATACATTCATGTGGTTTGGGGGCCTTATGCCGATTCACCTAATAATTAAATATGGGGCCCATATGCGGGCAAATCTAGTCTCATATTGGCCTCATTTAAACTTGTGTAAGCGAACCCGGTACTATCTTCTGCCATGTAAAACAACATTTAATTGCGAGGGTTCTAAATAACTCGAACCATATAATCATTTGTCGGGACCCCGGTTCCACTTAATATGACCTAACCGCATTGCACCTTTGCCATGTCATGCATCATACATGCATCATGCCGATCTTTTGCCGTAGTATTAAATATTGCATCCGGTGTTTCTTCTAGTGTTTTGCTTCTTCGCGGATAAGGCTGTTGAGTTGATGTGAGCTTCGCCCCGATCTTCGGATGAATCTTTCGGCAATGTTTCAGGCGAGCATCTCCCCCCTTTCTACCTATCTTACTTTTATAGTATTTATTCCCTCCTGTTGATCTATTGCTATCTGTGTTGCGATGCTTTAGTTTTCGTACCTGTGATATACCGTGCAGCTTATATGGCCTTGGACACATCCTATTACCTGTTGTTTGGTAGATAGTTGGACTTGCGCGTCGTAGTCGCTTGCTCAAGTGCTGTTGCGTGTCGTTCAGTGCCACGGTTGTTGATGTATTGCCGCATGTTGAGGTTGTAGATGATCATGGCTTTACTTATCGTTCACTTTAATTCCTGTTTAACAACTAAAATTGAAGTAAGCAGAGGCATCGGTGGGTGATAGATAACATTTGGTTTCCGAACGCCCACTTGTGTCCCGTAGGACCCCGAGTACTTGATACCTGTTCCTTGATTTATCGCGCTATCCACATCCGGGAGGTATATGGGACCCCCCTGAGCCAGAGCTTGATTCAGTCTTATTTCCTAGGGCCACAAACTAGTTTGAGGTTTTATTTACTATCCTGTACTTATGACATGCTACTTCTGTATTTACGTTTGTGCGAGGAGCACACTGTACTGTTTAGGTAAGCGGAATGTTTTCGCGGTATCGACAAGCCCAGCCACACTTTCGGGTTCCCAGTCGTTTACAGCCATTGACGCAAACCTTGAGTCCGTCTCGGAGCTTGCTTACTTCGTTGCGGGTCTACTCAATAGGGTGGCCCCCTGAAATATTTCTGAATCCTGTGATTGCTTAGTCGTGAAAGCCTCGTTGGGTTTTGATTTGGTTTTTCCGAGGTTGATCGAGCGTGTGTTGCTATTGGTGCACCCCGGCCGGGTAAAACTTTCTGAAAGCCGTGTCCGTGGATATGGACGACTTGGAGCACAGTATCTCGACCATAGACAAGCATAACTAAAGTTTATTGCTATAAATTTGACTTTATAATGACTAGTAATCAGCTTCACTATAATGGAATGGCTAATTAATACTGCCCACAATTGCTTGATTGGAGCGTCGCTTGCGACCATTGTACCTGATTAGTAAGTATTGCAACTACAACGGAATGGCTAAATAAAAGTACCAACAACTGCTGGGTTTTGGGGATATCTCATGCCAATTGTATCTGACTAGTAAGTGTTGCAACTATCACGAAATGGTTAACTAAAAGTGCCCACTGCTTATTTTATCAGGACGATTATCTACACCTGACTAGTAATTGCTGCAACGATAACTGAATAAATAAAACTGCCAACTGTGTGAGTTCCTCGGTTGACTTCCTCGTTTGGTCTCGAGGGGGAAACACCAGGATGGGATTGTTTGGTGTTAGATTCAGGTTGGATCCGAATAGGTCTTTCTTACCCCTCTCTAATAACCGCCAGTTGTATCGAGTCTCTATAGGTTGTTCAGTGCATGCTGTCGCTGCCGCTTCAGTCCACCATACCTATGTAGGCGAGGACCGCCGAATTCTAGTCTCGCCGTGTACTGGCCTCAGTACTGACGCTCCTCTTTTTCCTTGCCCTTTGTCGGCACCCCTTTTGTTTAAGCAGGTTTTGAGATCGACGTCGTTAGCAGGGTTACCCTTCCGGCTTGGCCTGGGCAGGGTTATGGACGCCATTGGTTATTCTTCAGGGCTCTTAGCCCCATTTGCATCTTGTCCGTAGTCGGACGCCCTATCATTTTCAAGGTGATTTGGATCTTTGTATATTATATCTGTATTCTTGACTCTTTGAGTCGCTGTTATATATATATCTGTTCTGTGGGTCCCATCGAGGACTGTTGTGTAATGTTATTACTTCGTTTTCCACCCGCACGAAAGTGCCTGGTGGGCACCTTTGAATCGTTTCTATGCGGGTTTGGCGGGTTTTCGCTAAAACTTGCATAGGGCCGATTCTGAGGGTGTTACAGAGTGGTATCAGAGCACAGCAGTTGCGATACCCCACAAGTCCAGCCTGTAGGATAACCTAGCTAACGGCCTAAGTAGAGTGTCAAAACTATTTTGCAAAAACGGTTGGATAGTTCTAATTAGGTCTGATTTTATTCCTTACCCCTCTGCTATTCTCCTCTTATCTCTACGTGTTTTGAATCCGCTCTCTTCTCTCTCTTCGAGTCCAGGATTTCTCGTGGATGGGTTCCGTCGTACCTTCAGGGTTTCGCTTCCTCCTCTGTTAACGGTGTTCTACCATCCGGTGTTCATGCTGCCTGAGGAATCCGTCTACGGTGTTACCATTCTTTGTTCCTTGTTTGTGCCTTCCGGTGTTTTCCGACGCGACGACATCATCTACGCTAGATCCGATGCAGAGCCTGCATCACTCCTTTATTTCTGAACCTCGCTTGTCGAGATCTTCAGTCTGAATCCTGAGGGTTGGTTGCATAACCTATCTGTTCGTGTACAGAGTAATGCTTTGAGTGCGGGATGGAGTCGCGACCATACCACTACTCTTATCATTTGCTTTGTATATTGAATGGTGGATCGATGCAATTTTACTCCTTCCATGGAAGTTAGAGGTGGCCTTACCTTTAACCTCGTCCGTTGTTTTCCGGAGTGTTATCTTGATGATCCGGACAACGGTCTCTTGTTAGTGGTGTCGCGAGGATCTACACGAAGCGAGAAGACGCAGATCGCCGACCTTCCTTTCCGGTACCATGAGGCGGATCTCGAGGGCGAGATCCTTTGTTAGTGGTGTCGAATTGTGGCATCTCGCAAAAACCACTACTAGAAAATCGGGTTGTTTTTGTGCATTGCATCATCATGACCGCATGCTCATGTCATCATGCCACATTGCATTTGTGCATCGTCATCATCGTGCAGTTACTTGCATAAAACTATTACAGAAAAACCTAGTTTTGTTTTCTAAACGCCCCGCCTTCGTTCAACACGCAAACCCGGGTCGCCGGAATATTTTGTTTTGTCTGCTATCAGTCTGCATAAGTCTTGTTTAAAACAAATAACATTTTATATTATTTTAGTGGGGGCATTCGAACGGGCCAAATCGACCCGAACGACCACCCCCGTACAAAACAGATCGGTCCACCCCGTTTTCTTTTCCTACCAACCTATCTACCCATCCCTCTGGCCACATCACCCCGGCCAACCCCGTCGCGCCACCTCACCTCTCCTCTCCCCCCACCCAATCAGGTGCTGCCACTTGGCCTCCCTCTCTCTCTCTCACCCCACTCCCCAACCCCACCACACAAACACACCCCACCCCACACTGCACCCACGCACGCAGCACCCCTGCCACTCCCACTCAACCGCCCCCAGTCAAACCCCACCCGCGTGGCCCCGACCCACCCCTCTGGCCCCACCTGCCGTCGCCCCGCTCCCTCTCTCTTCTTCCTCTCTCTCCCACGCGCGTCTCCCTCCTCTCTAGCTCTCCCGCCGCCGCCCCCGTCTGCTCTCCACCGCTCCGCCGCCGACGGAGGCCCCCCCGCCGCCCAGCTCGCGTGCCGCGCCTCCCCGCGTCCTCCCTCTCTCCTGGCCCCGCCGCCTCCCTCAAGCCACCGCCAGGCCGCGCCTCCGCTTGCCCCTCTCGCCCCCGTCGCCCCGCTCCACCACCCTCCGCCCTCCTCTCTGCTCCAGCGCGCCGCCAGCCTCTCACCGCCCTCCGCGCCGCTCCCGCCTTCGGCCCCGCTCGTCACGGACGCCGGCGACCCCGAGCCCTCCCTCTCCGGCGCCCACCACCGCCTCCGTCAACACCGCCGTCGTCCCGACCCTTCCTGCGACCTCCTGCGCTCGTCGGTCCGTCGCCGCCCCGTGCCCCCTTCGCGCTCGCCCTCCTCTGCGTCCGGCCGACCCCCACCTCGACCCCTGCTGCTTGCCGCCGCCGGGCCCGCGTCGCCGCTGGCCGAGCACACGCCATGGCTCCCTGCCCGCCTGCAAGCCGTCCCATGTCTCCGTCGAGCGCGCGCCGTCGCTGGGCCCACGCAACCGCCTCGCAGATGCCCCTGCAGTGCCGCCCCTGACCGAGCTCTGTGTGGTTATCGCCATGTATGCCTTGCAGCTCAGCACCGCTGGGCTCTCCCTGATGTGCTGGAAAGAAGAGATGGAATGGTGGTAATGTTGTTATGAGAGGATGCATGGTGAAATAGCGATGTATGCGCAAAGCTTGCACCAAATTGATGACCATCTGGATGTTTTCGAGATACGTCGGTGCACCAGATTCATAAGTCGGACGCCAAGATCGCCACCGGATACGCCAAGCACTTCGCCAAGGGACGCCAAGATCTTCGACCGAACGCCAAGACCGATCTGGTTCGAGGGCCCGACAAGACCCTCGGAATCGCCAAGTTCCCCTTCGCGGATTCGATGGCCGGAGCCCGGAAGACCCCGGTGTCGAGCCCCAAGTTCGCCTCTGATGAACAAGATGGTACCCCAAGATCTCCATCGTATGTGTCGTGTCCAAGATCAAGACGATGACAAGATCTACTACCCCGATCCGAAGACCCTAACCCCGGAGTCCGAACCTCGTTCCCGTCGAACCCTGAGACCGACCCCGAATCCCGGAAACACCAAGACCGTCGAGACCCCTAATGTGTGAAACCCTTCCCGAAACCCTATTTTATAACATAATATAACTTGTCGCATAATAATTGTCTTGCATGCATACATTCATGTGGTTTGGGGGCCTTATGCCGATTCACCTAATAATTAAATATGGGGCCCATATGCGGGCAAATCTAGTCTCATATTGGCCTCATTTAAACTTGTGTAAGCGAACCCGGTACTATCTTCTGCCATGTAAAACAACATTTAATTGCGGGGGTTCTAAATAACTCGAACCATATAATCATTTGTCGGGACCCCGGTTCCACTTAATATGACCTAACCGCATTGCACCTTTGCCATGTCATGCATCATACATGCATCATGCCGATCTTTTGCCGTAATATTAAATATTGCATCCGGTGTTTCTTCTAGTGTTTTGCTTCTTCGCGGATAAGGCCGTTGAGTTGATGTGAGCTTCGCCCCGATCTTCGGATGAATCTTTCGGCAATGTTTCAGGCGAGCATCTCCCCCCTTTCTACCTATCTTACTTTTATAGTATTTTTTCCCTCCTGTTGATCTATTGCTATCTGTGTTGCGATGCTTTAGTTTCCGTACCTGTGATATACCGTGCAGCCTATATGGCCTTGGACACATCCTATTACCTGTTGTTTGGTAGATAGTTGGACTTGCGCGTCGTAGTCGCTTGCTCAAGTGCTGTTGCGTGTCGTTCAGTGCCACGGTTGTTGATGTATTGCCGCATGTTGAGGTTGTAGATGATCATGGCTTTACTTATCGTTCACTTTAATTCCTGTTTAACAACTAAAATTAAAGTAAGCAGAGGCATCGGTGGGTGATAGATAACATTTGGTTTCCGAACGCCCACTTGTGTCCCGTAGGACCCCGAGTACTTGATACCTGTTCCTTGATTTATCGCGCTATCCACATCCGGGAGGTATATGGGACCCCCCTGAGCCAGAGCTTGATTCAGTCTTATTTCTTGGGGCCACAAACTAGTTTGAGGTTTTATTTACTATCCTGTACTTATGACATGCTACTTCTGTATTTACGTTTGTGCGAGGAGCACACTGTACTGTTTAGGTAAGCGGAATGTTTTCGCGGTATCGACAAGCCCGGCCACACTTTCGGGTTCCCAGTCGTTTACAGCCATTGACGCAAACCTTGAGTCCGTCTCAGAGCTTGCTTACTTCGTTGCGGGTCTACTCAATGGGGTGGCCCCCTGAAATATTTCTGAATCCTGTGATTGCTTAGTCGTGAAAGCCTCGTTGGGTTTTGATTTGGTTTTTCCGAGGTTGATCGAGCGTGTGTTGCTATTGGTGCACCCCGGCGGGGTAAAACTTTCTGAAAGCCATGTCCGCGGATATGGACGACTTGGAGCACAGTATCTCGACCATAGACAAGCATAACTAAAGTTTATTGCTATAAATTTGACTTTATAATGACTAGTAATCAGCTGCACTATAATGGAATGGCTAATTAATACTGCCCACAATTGCTTGATTGGAGCGTCGCTTGCGACCATTGTACCTGATTAGTAAGTATTGCAACTACAACGGAATGGCTAAATAAAAGTACCAACAACTGCTGGGTTTTGGGGATATCTCATGCCAATTGTATCTGACTAGTAAGTGTTGCAACTATCACGGAATGGTTAACTAAAAGTGCCCACTGCTTATTTTATCAGGACGATTATCTACACTTGACTAGTAATTGCTGCAACGATAACTGAATAAATAAAACTGCCAACTGTGTGAGTTCCTCGGTTGACTTCCTCGTTTGGTCTCGAGGGGGAAACACCAGGATGGGATTGTTTGGTGTTAGATTCAGGTTGGATCCGAATAGGTCTTTCTTACCCCTCTCTAATAACCGCCAGTTGTATCGAGTCTCTATAGGTTGTTCAGTGCATGCTGCCGCTGCCGCTTCAGTCCACCATACCTATGTAGGCGAGGACCGCCGAATTCTAGTCTCGCCGTGTACTGGCCTCAGTACTGACGCTCCTCTTTTTCCTTGCCCTTTGTCGGCACCCCTTTTGTTTAAGCAGGTTTTGAGATCGACGTCGTTAGCAGGGTTACCCTTCCGGCTTGGCCTGGGCAGGGTTATGGACGCCATTGGTTATTCTTCAGGGCTCTTAGCCCCATTTGCATCTTGTCCGTAGTCGGACGCCCTATCATTTTCAAGGTGATTTGGATCTTTGTATATTATATCTGTATTCTTGACTCTTTGAGTCGCTGTTATATATATATCTGTTCTGTGGGTCCCATCGAGGACTGTTGTGTAATGTTATTACTTCGTTTTCCACCCGCACGAAAGTGCCTGGTGGGCACCTTTGAATCGTTTCTATGCGGGTTTGGCGGGTTTTCGCTAAAACTTGCATAGGGCTGATTCTGAGGGTGTTACATACAACCTCCGCTGCCTGCTGGAACAAGGGAGAGGAAGGTCTTCATCGAGTACCGAGCGTGTGACCCACTGCGGAAGCGCTGCCAGAACGTAGCGCCGGAAGGATCGTCTACGCGATCTTGAGATCGGCAAGTGTACGACTACATCACCCACGAGAATCTGCTCTCGTTAACCGCTTTGGAATCTTCGAGGGTGAGTGCTTCTATCGACTCGTTGCTACAATCTAGTAGATACATCTTGGCTTGTTTGTGTGCATGCGGTAGAATTTTTTTGTTTTCCATGCTACGAACCCCTACAGCGACCACCCTGGGCGCTGAAGCAGACAAGAGAGAAGACACCACGGCATGGACAACACCGGCGCCTGGACGAAAAGAAAAGGGTGATGCAACCAGTCGACCCCCCTCGCCACCACGGCCGGCCGGGTATCGGGCAAAACCACGCAGCCGCCTCCACGCCAACCTCCCTCGCCACCAAGGCCGACCAAGGAGGGCGAAGAGGCGCCAGATCACACGCCAAGCACCAGCTCCTAGGCACCTTATGAAAGGGCTTGCCACCAGTATGTCTCCGACTTGGATCCACCATCGATCGAAGTGGAGGTCGACTGGGGCGAAACCTTGGCGCCGCGCCAACGCACCAAGAGGAGCCCCTGCCACCACCAGATCAAGCTGAGGAGGGCTCTCTCTGCCAATCCCCCTCACCACCATGGTCGGCCGGGAGCGGGAGAGAAGAGCCACCACAAGATTGAAGCGGAGCGGCGGGTCTTATTACGGAGATCCTGGATCTAGAGACGAGGCACACCAACTCCGGCCACCGGAGCACAGCGCGCCCAATCTCCACCACCGGATGTGCCAAGCTCGACCCCCAGCTTCAGCACCCTACTCCACAACTACAGGCACAATGACCGCAACCCTAAAATTACTCCGGCGCCTCCCCTCCGCCGCCTCCGACCACCATGGCCGCCGGAGGGGCTCGGGATCGGCCCGGTCTCGCGAGATCTGGGAGGGTTACTATAGCAGGCTCTCAGGAGGAGGAAAGAAGACTGTCACCGCTCCCACCATCCCTGGGTGTGCGTGGCTTAGCCAACACCTCTTGAGGCAACGGCGATGCGGGGAACGGGTGAAGGAGGACTCAAGGGCCGCTGGCGGCTACGATTTTGACCCTATCCTCTTGGAGATTATCCTCTCTAATCCCTAGAAAACTCTAACACCAAACAAAGCTTAAATGGGTTTAGGTAGGGTTATCGTTGAACGAAAATATATGAGCGGGTTTGGTTTAGAGAGAGCTTAAAGGCATGCGAAGAAAAGTGTTTCTCTTTTGTGTATAGCGAAGTCTGAAATTTGACGTTGTGGGGAAAAGTAACATTCCTCGATGTTCCGGGTGATGAAATCCGAAAGTTCCTAGTGGAGATTTTTTTTTGGCTCTCGAGCACGAGTGCTCCTACTATTTTTTTTAAAAAAATTCATATTTGTGACTTTCAAAAGAAACTAGAAAAATATTCCAGATATAGCCATGATTTTACCTACAAATACGCAAAATATCAATTTCAAATATTTTGTATTTGAGCAACACGAAATTGACAATAATGTGGATTTTTGCATGCATTTTTCAAATCTCTAAACTATATCAGATTTTTCATTTTTATGTAGCCCAAATGTTGTGTCCATTTTTATGTCACGGACGAGACCACCACATGCATGTGCACTGCCCAAGATTTACTGTACCCTGCTAGGTCCATGTGCACTGCGGGATCCAGTATTTTCTGTTTGATTACCACGTATATCATGTGGTTCAGGCAGGCCCGGCCCTAGGCCGGTGTAACCAGTGCGTCCGCACGGGGCCCCCGATCGCTAGGGCCCCATGTACGTATGTTTCAGCTCAGAGGCGGGTCAAACAATCCTAAAAAAAAATTTAGGCATTACACTTACGGAAGGTGGAGAACGGAGGAACCGGGCATTGACTCGTTCGCATCGACTTCTCCGCATCAGGCCCCTGCTCCGCATCGACTTCCCCGCTCTCGCCTCCTCGTTCTTCTCCCCTGCTCGACTCTGTATCTCCCGTTCCCCAATCGCCGCTGAGGCGCCGACGATAGAGGCATGGTGTGGAGTCAAGATTTCTAGCCGTTTCAATGGAATGAATGGAGATCATGAGGAAATCCTTTCTCACTTTGCAACGGTCAGTATAATCCCTCCTATATATTCTTGTTCATCTGATATTCCGATTGTACTCGATTCATTCTCCCAGTGGTGATTCCTCACAGGAAAACCTTCCTCACAGGGGCTCGATTTCTCTTTGTCCAATCCCCAATTCCCCATAACAGGGGGTGGGGCGGCGATAACAGACAGCAGTGGGCAGCGCCGGCGGTGACAGCCAGCAGGGGCGACGCGGCGGTGACAGCCAGCAGGGGCCGTGCGGCGGAAGCAGCCAGCAGGGGCGGCGCAGCGGCGGTAGTCGCTGGTGGTTGGTGCAGCGGAGACGAGTGGCTACGAGCACGGAGGCACCGAGCAACGGGTCAATTTTCATCTAAGCTTGTCTTCATCCTTGATCCAGTCGCTTCAAGCATTAATTTGATGTACTAATTCATGCTTATGCTTCAAGCATCTAGAACTATGTTATTTCTATTGAAATATAAAAAAAAAATTGTATATAGGGGCCCTATTTTTTCTCTTGCACCGGGCCCCACTTTTTTCATGCCCTGCCCTGGGTTCAGGATTAACTGTTCACTCTCTCAGACACATTGACGACTACCCTGCAGATGGATATTCACATTTTCTATCTGATTAATCAGTGTGGTGGCCTTTGGGAGCTAGCCCACTATTCAGCCGCACCTTAGGCCCATTTTTTTTTGACTTTTTTCAGAAGCTGCTTTACCCTTAGCTTTTTGGAGGAACCGGTTTAAAATTTTTGCAAGGCTTTTAAATTTGTTTATCCTTAACTATTTTGAAAGCTTCGCAAATTTTTTAGACCGACTTCTTCAGGAAACTGGGAAGAGGAGGGGCTTCTTGGTGAAGCCTTCAAAAGAACTAGGCCTTATTTTCCTCATGGGTATCTCCATATCAATGACGTTAACTTTGTTTTGATTCATATGTATCAGTTTAAATATTTAATTAAATACATACAAATCTAAGTAAAGTTAAAACCACAAATATACGAAGAGGGAAGAGAGTAGTAACTAACAAATGACCAGTAGTACTAACATTTTATAGTAAATGACCAGTAGTACTAACATTTTATAGTACTACTAGTTATTTGTGGTAGATTTTCTTTTTTGCAATAATCGAGTACAACATGGACGCACCAACATCCAAACATACAATAAGCGAGAGGTGTGTTTTCATGAACCAAGTACTCCTATTTATCACCAATATCTCCTGGGTATCAATTGACATTGGAAAAGACATGCATGGTGCATAGAACCAGTGCCTTCGGTTCTTCGCATACTATTTGAGTGGGTAAAAAACAGACACTGTTTATGCTATAATCACGACAAGAAATAACGAAGAATGAAAAAAAAATCACAGCAAGAGACACATATTGAACGTAAAAACCTCTTCAACAAAGAGCGGAAAAAACCACGTTCGCCAACCAACGAAATTTTACTATATAGAGAAGTGTTTACAAACGACAGATTTTTACAGATGCAACTTATCTCGACCGACGGCTTACAAGAGTTATATATAGTGGTGAAAGCCTAGGTTTTTAACTATCGCACCTAATGAATTCGATCATTCGGCCCAAGCCTTCGACGACAGGTCTCGCTCGTCAGAAGTTAGCCTCCTTAATGAATTTGATCATACTTTAACCGTTCAAACCACAAAAACAGGCTGATGGAGAGCTGGTTGATTTTTTTCCATACTCAATCAGAAATTCTAATCTAGTTAAAACATATGAACTAATCCAATCTGATTAAACCGATCAAATTCTTTTTTCCCCACACCTAGACAGACTATACAAGCAATAATGATAGTGGTGGAGCTAGCCCACTCAGAGAGAGCCTGGGCAGTACTATTCACAGCGATAGACCCAACGTACAAACATCTATTTAAATCACATGTTATCCTAAATAGTGGTGCAATTTAAGAAATGGGGTTTTCATGCATTGTTTTAAGGGTAGTATCCAAATTAATAATTTTAATCTAATGCACGCATGTGATTGGATTAGCAATAATTTTGCACATCATTAAGATCAGTATCAATAATGATTAACTATAGTGACATAGTATCAGTTTTATTCTATGATACCGCGCTAAGATATTAACCTTGGAAAGATCTAATCTTCAAAGACAATTCACCGGACGAGCCTAGGGAAGTCATCCTGGATGGCCATAAGGTGGGGCTCCGCAACTCACTAGTGACCTGTTATAGTTTTTCCACAACACAAAACACTTCAATTTTACTCAATCCTGATTAACTAATTGTGAAGCACCTCACAATTTGGACAGCAATTGTTTATTAACGCAGGAAAAAGATGTTACTCCCACCGATAGATAATAGGTGCGCTGATTTAGTATAATTTTACTAAATCAACACCAGTTATTATGGATCGGAGATACCAATTATTGGAACATCCCTACACATTTCTTGTCTAGAAGATCCATGGCGGAACTGGGATTTGAAAGGCCCAGGGGCGAGGATCCGAGGACCATCAAGCACAAAGGTTGCTGTGGCACCTCCTGGCTGTTGCGACGAGGGTGGCTGTGTTGTGCAAGGATATCTTCGTGGGCTTTTTGCAACAAATTCTGTTAGAGGTCGTTTAGTATCCATCATTTGGGCCTAGAATCCTGAAATTCATTTTGCAATTCCATCCCTATGCTGTTTGGTTGGCACGGAATCGGGCCGTCATTTTATTTGGCAAATCCATCCAAATATCCCTATGTGTAAACCCAATTCCTATCTCAGACCTGTCATTTCCAAATTCCGGTGGCAGCCAAACATATGGATGTTTTTAGAATCATAATATAAATGAAATGAATCCATGTATTCATTTCATTTCTACTAAATGAAATGAATACCTGGATGCCAAACGACTTCTTAGGGTGTTTTGTATATATGCACGCGCCGTAACATAGTGTTTTGTTTTGTTTTTTGAAACTATAACATAGTGTTTGATCAATGGATAGGATGCATTTTCTCTTATGTTGTTTTAATATACTCCCTCGGACCCATATTATTTGACTTGGACTTGTCAAAATTTGGATAAACATATATATTAAACAGTGACTAGATTCACAAATTTAGTCAAATTTGAGTCAACTAATATGGGTCGGAGGAAGTACTATTCTACTCCCTCCGTTTTAAAATATAAAATGTTTTAGATTTATAAAAAAAATGTATATAGACTTCTTTTTGTGTGTAGGTTTATTGAAGTTTGAAGTGAACCTACACAAAATAAGTCTAGATATATTCTCTTCACAAACCTAAAACATCTTATATTTAGTATATATAAACGGATGGAAGACCGCCACATGCATGCACTGCTAGATCCACTGTGTACTGCCCAGCACCCGAACCGTACAGGGGCCAGCACATGAATGCATGAAAGCTCTTCTGCCAAGTACCCACGCGGCCATGCCGGACAGTATCCGGTAACACGTTATCTCCAGCAGGATCGAACTAGCAATTTTAGATAGGGGTCACGGTCTACCGGCACGATCTAAATGGATTGGTCGTATGGGGCCCACATTGACCTAGCCTAAATTTAGGCTGGCTTTGCGTCGATCTGAACAGCGCACAGGTTCGGGCGTGACGTCCTCATGTCCTCTTTTTTTTTTCCTAGACCGCTAGCCAGAAGGTGAAAAACATTTCACCCCTTTCACTTTCCACCAAAATCCTAGGCGCCAAACCCTTAGCGTGTGATGGACAAGCCGAAGGCCCTGCTCAAGACGAAGGAGTTGATGGACGCGCAGAGCTATCGAGGAGAGCAGGAAGTGCGCTGCCTGAGAGATGTGGCCAGCACACGGGTTTTGGAGGTGAAAGCCGCCATGGAAGAAGCCAAGCAGGCTGATTTCAGGCCCCTTCTTTTTAGCTTATTGGCCAGCTTCTTTCAGAAGCTATTCTCGACCAGCTTCTTTCAGAATCTTATCTGCCAAAATCGTTTATACTTTTAAATTAACATTAAAACTACTAATTAAAAAGTTTAAACGAATTTTAAAGATGAGATTCTGAGAGAAGCTGATCGAGAGTAGCTTCTGAGAGAAGCTGACCAAGAAGCTGAAAAGAAGGAGGGCCCTCGTCGCCATCCTAGAGGCCGAGGCCATCACCGCCAAAGGACTTGCCTCGCATTGCCCTTTTTCTCGTTAAACAAGAGGCGTTCAACGAAACCTTGGCCCTGGGTGGCGCCAACAACATGGCCGACGCATCATCGACTAGCTTGGTGTCTTGGGCTCCTGGCCACTGTGCGGCAACTTCACAATCTCAATAAAAAATTCCAGTGTAGACAAAGAAGAAGCAAACTAATAACCCAACCGGGTTAAACTGTTTTTACCCACTCCTAGACTATAACTGTGCGGCAACTTCACAATCTCAATAAAAAATTCCAGTGTAGACAAAGAAGAAGCAAACTAATAACCCAACCGGGTTAAACTGTTTTTACCCACTCCTAGACTATATCACCGAACCAACAAGCAATAAGCCAATAACTGATGTTATTACCAATTTGCCACCAACCACCAGCGCCCCCGTGCATAAATACCGGGGCATTGCATCGGAGGAGGATCATCTCTTGTCACTTGCTAGCTAGCACGATGAAGCTGCCGCCGTGCATCTTGTCCATTCTCCTCCTCGCGTCCGTAGACCCAGCCATCTCCTCCGTCCGGCGCTTCGACTCCATCTTCAGCTTCGGCGACACACCTTCGCCGACACTGGAAATGGCAGAGTCGTCTACGCCGAGAACTCGGTCCCAGACCCCACCGCGCATCCTCCATACGGCCAGACGTTCTTCGGCCACCCCACGGGCCGCAGCACCGACGGCCGCCTCATCATCGCCTTCATCGGTACGAGCTCTCCGTTCTTGACAGACACACTTCTGGATCCATGTTTGTAAGGAATGTCTAGCTGTGAGCTGCGATTTGTGCTTGGTCTAGCCGTGACGTGTACTTTGCGGGCTCGAGTGCAGCACATGAGCTATGGCTGCCGCTGGTCCCGCCGTCCCTGTCGCGCAACGCGAGTTTCAGCCATGGGGCCAGCTTCGCCGTCTCTGCCGCCACCGCTCTCGACGTCGGCTTCTTCAAAGATATCCCGATTGCAGGCATGCTTGCTCTGGACACCAGCTTGAGGGTGCAGCTGCAGTGGTTCGAGTCACTCAAGACTTCGCTGTGCGGGCCTGCCAAAGGTAATCTCATTAAGCTATTTTCAGGATCCATGGTCGTTGAGCCATGGAGCCATGGTCCTGCCAAATACTTCACTACAGTATAATTAATCCATGGAGGCAGTTAATTTTGGAACGCAGCGATTCTCCCAGTCGTGGGGGTTCCGGGCTTATCCTGTCCGTCAGTGTGTTGGAGATTCGCACAAATTTCTGCATGGGCCTTTAACTTCGTTGTGGGCTAACTCGGCGAAATATGCCTAAGTGTCCTTAAACTTACTTTGTCCATAACGCGTCTCTTAGGGGCCCGAGGTTGACATGTGCATCTTGCGTTCTCAGTAGTTGCTCCCAGGTTCTCTCAGCACGCTGTTCCTCCCGGAGCTCCGCGCCGCCGCCATGGACGGATGGAAGAGCTATACGGAGCTCCTTGCAAGCGTCGCCGGTCCAGGATTCAATAGGTCAGCTCTCAAATTTTCCCATTCATCCTCCATCTCGTTGCCGCATCAATATCCAGATCTTGATTGATTTTTATTTGTTCCTCATTCATCCAGTCTATCGGCGAACCAGTGGGGCTTACGGTCCGCCGCATTAGAAATTCCACCCGTGGATGCATTTTATTATGGCGATTCGCATCTCGACCAGAGTTATAGGTAATCGGATCCATAGATCCTTGTTTGCCCAAAGCCGACATCCAACATTCTTTTCCATTACTAACTGGCTCTTCTCCTCGCTCCCTCCGTGCAGCTCCGCCGCCAACTTAGGCTTGGAGTCATCATCTTCCGGTGGGGAAGAAGAGGATGACGCAGTACGCGTCCCAGACCCATCCAACCTTGACGCTGACGAGACCGAGTCGGCCGACATTGACCATTACGGCGCCGCCTCCGACACTTTTGCCAGCGAGATGCACAATGCAGCGGCACCTGTGTTGCCTGGAACATTTGTCCCTCCCAAATCTCTGTACATAAAACGGTAACTAGCTTAATCCCTGTCCTTATGCATTATAGAAATCTTTGTATTGTGCCTCTTATAAATTTGTAGATGATTTTAGTTCCAATCCCTGTCCGCTGGTGTATGATGTTTAGTTTTTTCTACTGTATTGTTTAGTACACAGATTTTCCTCACTCTCAGTTAAAAAATTACATATATTATTCCCATGTACACATTTTTAGTTGGTTTTAGATCCAATCGCTGTGCGCTGTTGTATGCTGGTTAGTTTCTTCTACCATTTGGTTTAGTACACAGATTTTCCTCACTAGCAGCGAAAAAATGTACATATATCTTCCTCACTAGCAGATTTTCCTCACTAACTGTTATCTGTTGTCTTTTCAAAATTTACAAAGTGAAGGAACATATATCTTTTTGGATGTTATGCTCCTGTAAATTCTGCTATCTATGTAGATTCAATTGTAATCTAGAAGAAACAAAACTCTTATGTGTTTCTTCACTTTTTATATTTCCTGCCCATAAGAAGTTTGGCTTCCCACGTAATGTACCCGATGCCTTAATATTGTTTGTCAACCTTGAAGCAAACATACGGGGAAAGGACAAGAGCTGCCAACTTGCAGGCCACCAAGTGAGGTTGGTGCCGTGGAGGCAGCTTTGAGGGCTTCTGCCTCGAAGAAGACCGCACAAATATTCTACCCGACACCTGGGACAGTTTTCGACTATCTTGCTGAAGCATATGAGTTTTACAATTTGTACTCTTGGGAAGTCGGATTCGGCGTCCGGTACGGCAGAAGCAACATTAACAAAGGAAATAATTACAAAACAAAACAGGAGATATAATGCGGCAATGCGGTACGACCGTCACCTGTTTTGTACTTGCATTGTTGGGTGTTTTTCCACAGTTTATCTAACCTCTTAATTGCATGATGTGGAGCACTGCCGTCATGTAAGCATATTTTAGCTGCTAAAAATTAAATGTCACGTAAGCATTTTACATCAACCCCTTTCATTTTACTAACATGTAGAATTTGGAAAAAATGTGTTCATCCATATAATTGCTCCTGTACTGACAAGTACAGGCTATAGCTGTTACATATGGGACATATCGGCGAGGGATCTGCTTGTCCTCGATCCAATGATGATGAATGCGGACGAGGTGCGTGCCACCCAGCGTCACAAGGAAAACATGGATGCTCTTTGCAATGCTCTTGTCAAATGCACACAAACTTTCTTCGATGGGTGGTCTTTGGAAGATGGAGACTGGCTCCAAGGAGTAGAGACCTCTAATTACAGCGGGCGGTGCATATGGTAAGTTCTAACACGCCTTGAAAAAGTGCCCTCCTCGCTGCAGGCGTGAAGACCCACTAAAATTTTGCCTTTTCTTGTGATACTTGTCTGCAGGAACTACTCTGGTTTATACACAATGCACTACGCACGTTGGTATTGTGGGATGGATCTTGATAAAAGCATTTCAGATGTAAGCGAAATGCTAAAAGCATTACTTTCCTCTATTCTGATAAGGTCAACAGACCTACCTGACAAAGAACCATTTTTTTCTTCAGGTCGAGCTTGGTGATGTTAGAGCAGACATGTTCTACCAGCTTCTAAACATGGCCAGCAACGTTGGTAATCTCCCTTCTATTATCTGGAGGCTCAAATAGACATTGGGCTAATGGTGGTTAAAGCGGCATGTTGTTTTTTTGTGTTGAGTTGATTAGATTCCGCTTCTATAGAACTATTTTTGCTGCTACCCTTGCTGTAATATTTGGTTGACTTGAGTTCTTGGCTCCCTCGAATTTGTTGCTCTGCTTGATCCAGTATTGATAATAGTTGCAGACTTAATCCTGCTACAGATCCATCCTATTAGCAAAAACTATTGTTGGATGCATATTATATTAATGTCCATCAGTTTATTTTCTCCAATGTCGGTCTCTGAAAAACATTTGAAAGTTCCCCCCGGCTATTTTCTTCTTGTTGATGGGTGAATCAGTGAATTCAAACTCTGGTGACTTGCAGTTCAGGTTTATTTTGTTGTCCCAAGGGTCCATCCTATTCACAACTTCGGTCTCTGAAAAACATTTTGTTACTGTGGCTGGTGAGATGCATTTTGAAGTCTGCCCCTTTGGCACAGGTGTTACAAAGTTTATGCCCATATCCGCATTTTCCATGGGTTTAATGTGATGTTGGGAGGGTGCTTGTGTTGAGCTACAAGCTATGTTGATTGGGGCTTTGTCATTAGTTTGGTCCAGAATTCCCTCAGTTGAAGCTAGATTACACTAATTGGCCAGACTGTGGCTAATAGACATATATGTCGATTACCAATGTCTCATCTAGATTGCCCTCGCAAAAGAGAATCAGCCTACAACATTGTTATCACAGCAACAAAACCAGCAATAAATAGAAAAATCATTCCCCAGAACAGCATCTTGAAGGTGTTCAAACTCGCACCAGTTTCCCCCAACTTGGTCTTCAAGGTGGCGATCTCATTGTTGGCAAGCTCCAGTTGTACATCCCTAGCTCGAATATGGTCCTCCTTGAGATGAACTTGATTGATGGACGCTTCCAGTGCCTCACGCAGCCCTCGGATTTCCGCCGCTGTCTTGTGAATCACCATTTCGTCAACGTACTTGCTCAACTATTCATCCCAGATCAAAGTGAAACAGTAATGCAACGGAATAGCCTGTGTCAAACAAACGAACAGGAAACCATATCTGTAACAACGCAAAAACAAGAAAATGCTAGACCATAGAGATTGATTGAAATACCTGGTGCCTGCACCTCCGAAATCTTTTGCCAGAATTGGACCCCTTCTTGCAGACGAAAGAAACAGTGTCCTCACCACAAGCACACTCAAGCAGTGGGTCCGGCGGCGCCAGATCGTACTGGCTCGAGACGACCGAGCACGACCGGGAGGAACTGGCCGCCATTTTCCGGGATAGGGTGCTGTCGGCGGCGAGAAATCTAGGTGCAGCGGGGAGGGTAGGTGGGGCTCGCCGGGAGAAGGAAGTCCGGCGGTGGCCTTCAGGGGAGAATGGCTATGGGGGTGGGGGGCTGTCGGCGGCGAGAAATCCGGGTGCGGCGTGGAGGGTAGGTAGGGCTCGCCGGGAGAAGGAAGTCTGGCGGTAGACGGCGGCTTGCTCTCGCTGTTGTTCTTTCGCACTGGACTTCAGAGGAGAATGTCTACGGGGTGGGGGATTGTGGATCGATCTGTATATAGGCGTGCCTAACGGGAGAGCGATAAGTTAGGCAAATCCCAGGCGAATCAATAGGCGACTTTGGTTAAGACGCGGGTCAGGCCCAGGAAGCGGCGCTGACAGGCGAGACAGTATCCCGAATCTCCAACAAACGGGCGCCCAGGATAAGCCCGGCTCCCCCTCGTATATGTAGACTTTGATTTCCGTTAATTTTGACCGTGCCTTGCAGCGTGCCCGCCGGGATTCTTAGACAAGTCGCTCTTTTTCATGGGAGAATTTGGCGTCAATGACTACAGTTTCTCGCTCTTGGGGAAGACCCTGCCACAAGTTAGATCCACTGTCCCAGACGTGGTCAGAACCATCGCCGAGGCCACCGAGGTACTCAATCTGGTTGCCAAAAGTTGCTAGCAGTCAAGTTAAGAAATATGAAATTATAATGTTTAAATCTGTGCAGGGACTAATCCACCACGGGGCGAAGACCGTGGTGGTACCGGGGATCCCGCCATTGGGATGCACGCCACCCAATCTGGTCTTCTTCCCCAGCGCCGACCTGGCGGGCTACGAGCCTCGCACCGGGTGCCTCAAGGGCTTCAACGAGCTCGCCGTGCACCACAATACCCTGCTGCAGGAGGCCCTGGAGGCCGTCCAGACAAACAACCCAGGTGCCCTGGTCGTCTACGCAGATTTCTACACCCCGGTGATCAAGATGGTGAAGTCTCCTTGGAAATATGGTCAGTAACATTCTTCCACGGATAACCTTGTACGTTACGCCATTTTGTTCGATCTGTAGTGACACAGGATGGCATGGTCTACATATATATGATGGCCTCTGATCTGATGAAAACTGGTTTGAACAATTGGTAGGGCTTATCACAAAAGTTCTGAGTTGCTGTTGCGGTGGAGGTGGGAAGTACAACTTCAACATGAGCGCCGGATGTGGCATGCCCGGCGCGTCGGTGTGCGAGGACCCGTCTCAGTATCTGTATTGGGACGGGCACTTCACGGAGGCGGCCCACCGCAAAATTGCCAGAGGCTGGCTAAGGAAATTAAACATGCACGATCTAATGATGGAACCGGCCTACCCCTACTTTGACATGGCTAAAGACTCGGCGTAAACGAGGGCAGATATAATCTATATCTACCTAGCACGCTCTGAAAAGGGTTGCAATAAAATGGGGTACCATCAAATGAAAGACTTCCGAATCTGATGCATGCATGCTTTTGTATCAATCTATTTCATCATGTTTGTCGTATGTTTTCTTTCTTTTTGATGGACACTATAAGCGATCAATAAAATATGTATCTTGCGGAATATGTATCGTGCCTTATGAACGAAACTTATTCTCGGATCAAGGATATAAGTGTATTTACTGGCTTACCTTGAACTTACAAATCTTCTCTAGTGATAGAGTACGGAGTAAGGACATGTTCGGAAGTCCTCTAGCTTCTAGCTTCTCAAAACTCCATAGTGAACCAGTGCCAAACAGTTTAGTTCCGCAAAGCTAGATCCGAGAAGCATGCCTAATTTGTCTCAGAGTACCACTTACGGGAATTCACGGATCAATAAATCGTGGAGTAGCCCAAACTTATGAAGATATGTCACCGCCAATGTGGTTAAAACAACTTCTAGGACTAAGGGTCCGTTTGGCACCAAAGTTTTTTTGAAGTATTCCAAGAATACTTTGGTTTCTAAAAATACCATGGTTTAAAATACTTTGAGGTGTTTGGGTTCAGCAAAAACTGCAGTTTTTATATTTTGATTTTTTGCAAAACAACACTAGGGCCTAGTTTGGCAACAAAGTTTTTCTAAAACTGAAGTATATTAATATCATAGTATTTTAGTGCCTAGCAAAGAAATACTTCAGTTTTTCCCTTTTCTCAGTTTTAGAAATAAGAGGGTCTAGCCTCTTTCTCAAATACTTAAAAAAAACCATAGTTTTAAAGAATACTTCAGTTTTAAAACCATATTATTTGTTAGATCTAAATACCTCAAAGTATTTAATACTTTAGTATTTTTAGAAACCAAAGTATTTCCTCAATACTTTAAAAATACTTTGATGCCAAACGGGGCCTAGTTTTGAAGTATAGAAAAAAGAGGTCTAGACCTCTTTTTCCAAAGCTGAAGTATTTGTAGCCAGGCAAAAAATACTGCAGTATTACAGTACTTTGGTTTTAGAAAAACTTAGATGCCAAACGGAGTCTAAGTTCATGTGTACACTAGAAAAGCATATTAGTTCCTAAAACATACTTCTAGGAGTATTATTATCAATCATCCAAAACCCACTAGGAAGGCACTAAATTCACTTTCAACGACGCAATCTACAAGATGTGTGTGCTTTGGCTGAGGAACCGCCACGACGGCGGGTCGAGGTTGAACACTTTATGACAGTTCAGGTGACCATCTCTCCCTCGTGCCTTCTGTCTCTCCTTGTTGATGTATGTTCTCGCTTTGCTGGTGGCGATGAGTGGCGATGGAGGTGTTGATTGGTATGCGGCGATTCAGAGTGCTAGGAGCATGCTTGGCATTCTCCGGAGGGCACATCGGTTTCGAGTCATCATTGTTTTCGTTTTGTTGGCATTGCTTTCTCTTTACTTTCTCTTTCTTTCTTTTGGGCATAAGTGTGCTGTTTGCCTCGCCTATGATTGTGAAGTTGTTGTATCGGTGGTTGCTACTCCCTCCATCCCATATTATGTTGTGCATAATTTTATGTGTAAGTCAAACTTTACAAAATTTGACAAAAAATATACAAAATAATATGAATATGTATGATATAAATTATATATACTATGAAAATATATTTTAAGACAATTCTAATAGTATTAATTTGGTATCGTATAAGTTTATAGTTTTATCAAACTAGTTGGTCAAATATTGTACAGTTTAACTCTGATAAAATCTTATATGCGACCTACATCTGGACGGTGGATAGTGTCTATCAACACTAACGACCGCTACTTTTGGATCTGGATCGAGCGGCACGCATTTTCATACAACTGCAGGCCTGCATCATACACGGTTCAGGTGCGCACATAGCAGAAACTAGTCGAATTACACATGTGTTGCTATGCAAGCAGTATTTTCGAGTTGGAGCAGAATCGTTCATCGGAAGATTATTGGCGCACTGCTTTGCCAAAACTCAAGCAACGCGCCCATCATCGGTAGCTTCCTCGCCGCAAGGCCGAGGCTGTCGGCTCTCCACCTCCGCCAAGAACTGGTCAAATGCCGCGCGGCCCGAGCCGTCGTGTTTCCAAGCCACGGCGGCGCAGTCCTTGTGCGCCGCCGCCCGCGCCCTGAGCTCCCTGCCCTCCTGCGACTCCATGACAAGCCTCACCTTGGCCTCCACCTCGCCGGCCTTGACCATCCCCTGCTGCCATCCGACCATCTCCACGGCGACCCCCATCTCCCCCACCATCAGCAACTTGTTCATCCTCTGCTCCGCGTACATCGGCCAGCAGAGCATCGGCACGCCGGCCATGACGCCCTCCAGCACCGAGTTCCACCCGCAGTGCGTCACGAACGCGCCGGTGGCCCTGTGGCGGAGCACGTCGACCTGAGGCGCCCACGACTTGACGACAAGGCCGCGGCCACCGGTGCGCTCCAGGAAGCCGTCCGGCAGGAGCGCGGCGAGGTCCGGGACGCCGCCGTCGGGGGCCCGCACGACCCACAGGAAGCCATGGCCTGAGCTCTCCAGGCCGGCGGCGATCTCCCGGACCTGCTCCTCCGAGTGGGCCCACCACCCCACGCTCCCGAAGCAGAGGAACACGACGCTGCGGTCCGGCTGTCCGTCCAGCCACGCCAGGCACTCGTGCCTCGGTATGGTTGCCTCGCCGGGGCTCTCGATCAAGGGCCCGACGCAGTACACCGGAGGCAGGACCCGGCCGGGGAGGCACCGCGGGTCCCTGAGTGCGGCCACCGCGCGAGGCTCCAGCGACTCGAACGTGTTCACCAGGATGCAGTCCGCCTCCGGGATCCCGTACATGGCGGCCATCGTCGCCTTGTATGTCTCGCTCTCTGGGTCCTGTAGTAACTCGCTGAGAAGGTGTGAGGCCGGCATGGGCGGGAGGCCGAAGAAGTCGACGGTGCTGTCCCCTAGCTCCTTGAAGCTTGCCCGGGAGGACTCGCCGGCGCCGAGCACCGAAGGGAGCTGGATGGAGGCGAGGAGAGTGGTGGCGTTGGAGGTGTACATGGTGTAGGCAGGGATCCCGAGCTCCTTGGCGACGCCGAGCGCTTCGACTGAAAGGGAGTCGACGATCACGGCGTGGACGCGCTGGGTGGAGCAGAGGAAGTCGTGGAGGCGCCCATTGTAGCTGCCCACGAGACGGAGGTACCAGAGGAAGAACGCCGACAGCGACGGAGGTGTGCTGTCGAGGGAATGATCTGGCGGGAGGAGCGTGTGGATGCGGACGGACGGCATGGAGGACGCAGTCCGGCGGACGACCGCACCGAAGGCGGCGTTGCGTTCTAAGGTTTGGCCGATGAGGGCGACGGAGACGGCGTAGCCGCGCTCGAGGAGGGCGCCGGCGAGCTGCATCATCGGGACGAAGTGGCTCACGGCGAGGCCGGGGTACAGAACCACGGTCTTGTCCATTGGAGATTATGGGCAACTGCCAATCTGGTCGCGGCTTTGATGTCCTTTTATGGCCTTTTTTGGTTGAATCGTGTCTTTCAGTCCTTGCTTAGAGCATCTTCCAAAGATGTAAAAACAAAGGGAAAATGGTACTCAAATGGTACTCTCAAATTTATCTAGATATAGATATCTAGTACTCCCCTCCGTCCTAAAAATGATGTCTTAAACTTAAATGTATCTAAACACTATTTAGTATATAGATATATCTAAATTTAAACAAACTTGAGACATTTTTTTCAGTACAGAGGGAGTACTAAAAATTGACTAGATATATTCGTATCTAAATAAATCTAAATCAACTACAGTAATATGGACCGGAGGGAGTACCATACCCAAAGGGATCTTGGGTTCCTATCTCCACATCGTGTGGAGTGTTTGACACGCGTGGGCTTGTGGGTGGGTCTCACACGTGTGCCTTTCTATACCCCCGTTCTCTCTCCAACTCGATCCGAAAGACAGCCAACACACACCCGTCGTTGTGCGCCTCCCTCGTCGCAGTGCGCCTCCTGGCCATGCGTGCCGCGTCGGCGTCCGCGTCCTGCTCCCTCCTCCTCCCATGGTGGGTGTCATCGGTGGTGCCCTCGCGCCTCCTCCATTGCGCCGTCCTCCGTGTCCGGCTCCCTCCTGCTCCCATGGTGGTTATCGTCGGCGCCTCCGCGAGCCTCTACCGTGCCTCCTCCGCGACGCCCTCCCCGCCACGCTCGCATGGTGGTTATGGTCGATGCCGCCTCCAACGAGGTCTCCACTGCTCCGTGACTGCCTACGCCCCTACTCTCCTCCGCACCCACGAAGCAGTGATGTTTCCGCCGAGGGGGGCGTGGTGGCCTACATCCATGGCCTTCAAGACTTAGTTCGCATGTTTTATGCCAGGCTGTAAAAAAATGCTTGAATGATGCTACGCATTCAAAAAGGTCGTGTTTCTACCTACCGCCACCGACGTTGCTGCCTACAATGTTGAGGTTTGCTACATGGGGTTGGCGCCGCTGCTACCTAATCCCACCGCCGGCTACCTACGGCGTCGAGGTTTTGCTACATGGGGTTGACGGCGCTGCTACGTGCGGCCGGTGGCGGCGCTACAAGCGTGTCTTAGATTTTGCTACAAGGTATCCGACGAGATATCCTGCAAGGTGTTCGATGAGATCGGATTTGCTACAATAGGACATTTTATTTGTTACATACGTTTGTGGGTTTGCTATAATAGCGTAAAGTTTTTGCTATATGGTCTCTGACGAAAGTCTTCAGCGAGTCTCCGGTTAGGTCGGATCTGCTACATTAGCACAACTTTTTGCTATAGAGTCTCCGACGAGGCAGTCTTTTTTATTCTATTTGTTGAAGCAAACCGTTTTTATTACATGTAGCAAAAGAAGGAGATTTTATAGCAAAACCTGGTCGGTTGCAGCAAAAAGGGATTTATAGACTGTTTTGGGGACATGTGGCACGCTCGGAATCCGAAGGATCAGGGGCAATTATCCCCCAAGATACCATAGCACTGCCCAATTCCGTGTTATAAAACTAAGTAATTTCTATGCCAATTTCATGTTATAAAACTAATTTCTAGGGAGGCTTTTGTCCAAAGCAGGCAAGGAAATATTAATAAAGGCGGTGGCATAAGCAGTCCCCACTTATACCATGTCACGTTTTAATCTTACAAATACTTTATATGAGGAGAGATTAGATTGAGTCAGCAGGATAAGTAGAGCGATGGGGAAAAGAAGTCTAGATCAAAGGTGGTGGAAGGTTTTCGGGATCTACACGTTTTTTATATGGCAATGCTCGCTCCCTCTAAAAAAAATCTGGCTATGCTCGAAGGAGGGTATTGTATGGAGGGTAGGGTCGGGAGAGGAGATTGATGTGTTCTTCGATCCATGGATATCAGCGGGGGGGGGGGGGGGGGGGGGGGGGTGGATACAAGGAGAGTATGCACGCCGGATGAGCATATGAGGAGCCGAAGGTTTGTGATCTCATCAACCAGACAACAAGCCGGTGGGACGAGGATATGTTCAACCCTTCTGATGTTAAGAAAATCTTGTCCATTCCGATTTGGCTAGGAAAGCTAGATGCAGTTGTGTGGCACTACGATAAAAAAAGGGAGTTTTTTTAGTCAAGTCTTGTTATGAGTTGGGGATAAGAATTCGTGATCATATGCTGGCCGGAGATGCATCTACTTCTATGGATCCTGCGGAGCACCACCCCTTGCAGAAGAAATCATCAAATTTAAAATTGTCGGATAGAGTTCAAATTTTTCTATGGCGGTTTGTGTCACAATAGTTTACCTACTAGAATGAATATCAGGAGGAAGAAAGTGAATCTCAGTAAAAGATGCCCACGTGTTATAGTGTTGATGAGGATGGGGCACATTTTTCTTAAGTGTAAGAACGCCCCATGTGTTACAGGGTTGATGGGGATGGAGGCGCATTTTCTGAAGTGTAAGAAGGTTAATCAAGTACGAATAAATCTTCTGTTGGAGGATACGAGTGCAGCTACTGTTGGGGGAAGATGCCACAACCTCCACTGCTTGCGATGAACCCCGAGGATAGTTTCAATCAATAGATATGCAACGGAAGTAAAACAATGAGCACATGCACATGTGACACAAGGATTTACGTGAAAAAACCTTCTTAAGGTGAGAGGGAAAAAACACGGGTGCGGACCAACCGGTCCACCGAGCTTCACTATGAGCAACCTATATACAAAATCTTCTCTAAAACATCTAGAGATATACAACACACTCAGCACGTTACCAACCGGCAATAACAACTACAACCACTTGAGAGAAAGATTACAGCAAAGCAGAGTACTCAGTTTTTGTCCCCTTCGGTAATCAGCAAACTGCTCTTAAATCATAGATCCAAACAGCACCAAGCTTGGTAGACAAGCTGACATATGAGTACCCAACATACATGCCAAATTTCAGGCCAATCGGATACCGTTTGCATGCCCAAACCGTTCGTCTACCAAACCGCTCTGTGCTGAAACTGCAACAGTCCAAACTGACTAAACCGCTTCCAAATCTGAAGCTACATGATACGTCGGAAACGTATCTATAATTTTTGATCTTTTATGCTTGTTTAGTATCTACTTTGCTATGTTTTATCTACACTTTGAGGTATTTTTATACACTTTTTGGAACTAACCTATTGATAAGATGTCACAATGTCAGTTGCCTGTTTTTTGCTGTTTTTATTTTGAGAAAGCTAAAAAATGAATATTCTCGAAATTAGACAGGACAAAAGCCAAAGTTCATATTTTCCCTAAACGATACGGAAAATCGAAGACGAGATGGAGGAGGACACCAGGGTGGCCACACCCTAGGTGGGGGTGGGCCCACCCTGGCCACGCCCATAGGGGGTGTGGGCCGCCTGGACCTCCACTGACCTTGCCTCCTTCGCCTATAAGAAGCCCCTGACTCAGAAACCCTAAATCATTAACCATAAAGTCACGAAAAGTTTCGTTACGCTGCCACCATCGAAGGGAGATTCGGGAGACAGAAAGTCTCTGTTCCGGCACCCTGCCAGGACGGGGAAGTGCCCTCGGAGCCATCTCCATCGATCTCCACCACCATCTCCATCGCCGTTGCTGATTCCCATGATGAGGAGGGAGTTGTTCTTCCTCGAGGCTAAGGGCTCTATCGGTAGCTATGTACTCATCTCTCTCTCTCTCTCTCTCTCTCTCTCTCTCTCTCTATATATATATATATATATATATATATACATATATATATATATATATATATATGCATGATTGTTGTGGTCATGAGCTTTGTAATCAAGTAGATCTACTCTGTTACTCAAGTGCTTTAATAGATCTCTGCTCTCCCCATGTGTGTGAAAGTGACAACATGCATATCGTGGTGGCACTTAGGCTAGAGTCTACATAAATACTCATCGTGCTTTAATAGATCTATGATTTCCCCATGTGTGTGAAAGTGACAGCGTACACGCCATGTGTGGCACTTAAGCTAGGTTACATATATATTTGTCATGAGTTATATTTTTAGTTGGTTGTCTCTATGAAATTGTGGTGCTTGTTGGAACCATCTAGCGCTCAAGGTTACAGTGTGGGGTTATCTAGATAGGGAAGACGGACTTTGAGGTGTGCTTTTGAAGGCCCTACCATGGATTAGAGTGTCCAACCGGAGAGTAGTTAAGAGTAGTATCATGAAGAGAGGATATTTATATGAGAGAGTGTTCACTAGTGAAAGTATGATCCCTAGGCCTTGTTTCTAAACATTGAAACACCGTTTGCATCTAGATATGTTGCATGTTTGCTTGCTTCCATCTTTATTTCAGTTTGCCTTTAGTCTCTTCCACGTTAACAACAAGTCAAAAGCTATTTTCTGACACCGTTACCACTTGTATTTCACTATGTCTTCGCCGAACTAGTGCACCTATACACCTGACAAGTGTACTGGATGTGTTGGGGATAGAAGAGACTTCTTATATCTTTATTGATGGGTTTCTTGAGAGGGATACCTTTGACCACTTCCTCCCCGAGTTCGATAAACCTTGGGTAATCCACTTAGGAAAACTTGCTGTTGTTGTACAAACCTCTGTACTTGGAGGCCCAACAACTGTCTACAAGAATAGAAGTGCGTAGACATCAAGCTATTTTATAGCACCGTTGCCGTGGAGGTAAGGTAAAAGGTACTCACATCCTCTTGGTGTGTGAGTGCTCGAAGGTATTTCCTTTAGATTATGCAATTTTGTCTTTTTGTTTCTTATTTTCACTAGTTAGGCTTAATGGAAAACAACAACAAAATTAGAGAGCTTTATAGTATCTATCTTGAGTTAGGACATGAAGTGTTTGAAGAGAAAATTAAAAAACCTATGGAACTTTATTTGCATGCAAATAGCAATGTTATTAGTATGAATTCTTTAAACACCATTATTGCTAATGATATGGAAAAGTCTAAGCTTGGAGAAGCTGGTTTTGATGAGCATGATATTTTTAGTCCCCCGAGCACGGAGGAGAAAGTTTTCTTTGATGATACTTTACCTCCAATATATGATGATTACAATGATGAATATGATATTTTCAGTCCACCTACTATTGAGGAGGAAATTAATTGTGATTATAATATGCCTCCTATATTTGATGATTATGGCGATGAGAATAATAATGATAGCTATTTTGCTGAATTTGCTCCCACTATAATTAATAAGAATGACTATGCTTATGTGGAGAGTAATAATTATTATATGCACGTGGCTCATGATAAGAATGTTTTATGTGATAGTTATATTGTTAATTTTATTCATGTTGCTACTGAAAGTTATTATGAGAGAGGGAAACATGGTCTTATGCATCTCAAAGATATTAAGTTTCCCCTCTTTATGTTGAAAATTTTGAAGTTGCACTTGTTTTGCTTTCCTATGCTTGTTGCTTTGTGCTTTCAAGACTTGTTTCTTTATAAGATTATTATGCATAGGAAGTGGGTTAGACTTAAATTTGTTTTGAATTTGCTTCTTGATGCTCTCTTTTACTCCAATTCATATTTCTAATGTGAGCATCTTCTCAAACTATCAAGCCTAACTTAAAGGAGGTAAGGAAAAGTACTCGTTGGGAGATAATCCAAGAGTTTTATTGAGTCTTGGAAGTCATTACTTCAGTAATGACCTCTCCTTATCCTTTTTGTTTGCCTTTTGTGCCAAGAATAACCTCTAATGAGAGGGAAATAAGATTTGGGGAGTTAATGTCCTGAAACAGATTTTTGTGCTCCGCCATAGAAATTCATGAGGAATCTATGTAAGTTGGATGGAGCTGATAATTTACGAATAAATCCCCCAGTATGTTATCTAACTTTCATTAGTTCAACACTTTGTGATTTGAGCAACAAAAGGTCTTCGAAAAAAATCGGTTTCTACCTGATGGTCTGTTTTGACAGATTTATGCCATTATTTGTATTTGCTTCTTATTGATTCCTTTTTGGATTATTTTTGGGAAATTGAGCTTTTTGAGGGAATTGCTACAGTAGCTTGTGTTTTTAGTGAAAGTTTTTCTGTTTTAAAACTAAACCCCAAAGATCTATTATCTTTTGAATGCACTAATGTTGCCAATGAAGATTGTGTGAAGTTTTATATATTTTTTTGGAAATGGGCACTTTATTACTCAACAGTAAGTTTACACCCGGCCTCTGCATAGCTAGAATGCACACAGCCAAACAACCACAGTCTCGGTCGAAAACAAGAAAATCTGGAATACAAAAAAATGTAAATGAAAGCATAGTTCTCCCAATTATCTAAGGAAGATCTATTCGCAGCGGTTGCTGCCATCCATACCGGGAGAAGACATCTCGCGCCGTATCTTCTAACCGCCTACAACCCTCCGCAAACAAGTCGCGGAACTCCATATGTTGTAGAGAAGTCCATGATCGAAGGACAGCCGTGGCCCGATAGATAACCTGCAATGGAGAAGATACAACATTATTAAAAATCTTGTCATTTCTACATAGACAAAGCGACCAAATAATGGCAAGCACTCCCACCCTAAATAAAGTCCCATATTTATCCTCATTCCTATTCATCCAGTTGCCAAAAACATTGACTACCGATCGAGGGGGAGATAAACCAGAGGCTATTTGGATGATTGACCATATAGCACGAGCAAATTTACAATGGAAGAATAAATGACGTATTGTGTCATTATGATGACAATATACGCATTAAGTGCTACCATGCCAATTCCTCCTAACAAGATTATCTTTTGTGAGAATCACCCCTTTACGGAGATACCAAGCGAATATCTTCTTTTTAAGGGGTATCCTCAACTTCCAAATTTTACTATTGTCATCGACTGGAATATTAGGTTGGATCAAAGCTCTATAAAATGAATCAACAGAAAAATTTCCACTATGTAATAGTTTCCATTTAAATTCATCCATACCCTCAGATAGCTGTATCCTGGATAATCTTACTAAGAGATTATTCCAAGACACCAGTCTAGGACCTAAGAGACTTCGTCTGAAAGACACATTAGGGGGATTAGTTTCCATTACCTCGGCGAGAGTATCCCTTTTGTGTCTAACAATCGAATATAGAGATGGATATTGTTCACGGAGAGAAGTTTGGCCAAGCCATTTATCTTTCCATAACCTAATATGTGAACCATCCTTAATATTAAAAGTGCAAAACCGGAAGAATTGCGTTTTGGAAGCCATTAGTCCAGCCCAAAAGTGTGAATCACCTGGTTTCCAAACCAGTGTAGACACCGCTTTTGAGCCAACATATTTTCTCCAAAGAATACTTTGCCAGACCCCTTCTTCGGTAAGAAGTTTGAATAACCATTTACCCAATAATGTGGTGTTTTTGACTTTTAAATCATGTATGCCCAATCCACCATATTCTTTGGGTCAGAAAACAACATTCCATTTGGCCAGTCGATATTTTTTTTCTCACTATCCCCTTGCCAAAAGAATCTTGAACGGAAATAGTCCAGTTTTGACAAGACTCCTTTTGGTAACTGGAAGAATGATATCATATACAGTACCATGTTGGTGAGTACTGAATTAATGAGGACCAGTCTTCCACCAAGGGATAGCAATTTACCCTTCCAACTATTAAGACGTTTCTGAAGTCTTTCCTCAACGAGTTTCCATTCAGCAATCATAAGACGCCGATAATGTATCGGTATTCCTAGATAATTGATTGGAAATTGCCCGTGACCACAGCCAAAAAGATCGGCATAAAGGTGAGCCTCGTCTTTAGCCTCTCCAAAACAATACAAATCACTCTTATATATGGAAGTTTATTTTCAATCCAGAAAGCTGCTCAAATGCTGAAAGTATTAGTTTCAGGTTCTTGGCTTTCTCCGGATCATGTTCCATAAATAGTATTGTATCATCGGCATATTGAAGAATAGATAGACCACTATCAACAAGATGTGGAACCAGTCCTTCAATTTGGCCATCAGCCTTCGCTCTCTCAATAAGGATAGCCAGCATATCTGCCACTATTAAATAGTATAGGCGATAATGGATCCCCTTGTCGCAGCCCTTTTTTGGTCTGGAAGTATTTACCTATGTCATCATTGAAATTAATGGCAACACTACCCCCGATCACAAAAGACTATATGAGAGCACACCACTCTTCAGAAAAGCCTTTCATATGGAGTGTTTGCTGTAGGAAAGACCAATTAACTTTATCATATGCCTTCTCAAAATCGATCTTGAACAATACCCCATTTAATTTTTTTGAGTGTAGTTCATGAATCGTTTCATGCAAGGTTACAACGCCATCTAAGATGTTTATCCCTTGCATGAAAGCGGTTTAAGAAGGTCGAACAACATGATTAGCCACTGATTTCATTCTAATCGTAGAAACCTTTGTGAAAATTTTAAAACTAACGTTAAGAAGGCAGATTGGACGATACTGTTGTATACGTTCTGCATTGTTAACCTTAGGTAATAAAATTATGTTGCCAAAATTTAACCTGAATTGGTCCAGCTGACCAACATGTAAAAACTCGAACAAGCGCATCAAGTCAACCTTTATAACTTCCTAGAATGTTTTGTAAACTCTGCTGGAAAGCCATCAGGTCCTGGCGCTTTGTTTGGTTCCATTTGGAAGACGACCTTCTTAACCTCCTCCTCAGTATAAGGAGCAGTTAGAAAGTTGTTTTCCACAATAGAAACCTGAGGAATATCCTCCGTCCGGGACTCATCCAACGAAAAGGAATTTTCAGGTGGTGCCCCAAACAAGGATTTATAGTAGTTGGTAATATACGATTTAAGATGCTGCTGAACTTCGATTGTCCCTTCTTCCTAGATTAGAGAATGAATAAGTTTTTTCTTATGCTTGCCATTTGCAACAGCATGGAAGTATCTTGTATTCGCATCTCCTTCTAGGATGAATTTGGCTTTAGACCGTTGGTACCGCTTGAGCTCTTCCTCACGCAGGAGTCTGGCAATTTCTGCATTCGATTGGTTTTTAAGCTCAACCTCTTGTGCAGTCAATAACCTAACCTCCGTTGAAGCCTCCAAGTCATTAATAATAGCAGAAAGGCGTATTATTTCTTTTTTAAGGATACCAGAAGTATGTCTAGCCCAACAACGGAGGAATTTGCGCAAGGCACGCATTTTATTGTTCCAACGTTTTATAGGTGTGTGACCACTAACCAGTTTTTCCCAAATAGCCTTCACAAGGTCATCAAAACCATCACGATCAATCCATCCTAGTTCAAATTGAAACTGTTTTTGGATTTCCGTGGTGGTATTCCGACAGATAGTAGTAATGGAGCATGGTCCGATAAAGCCTCAATACGCTCTAGAGCGCGAACAGTTACCATAGGAAATTTACCTTCCCATTCGGTATCCATAAGCACTCTATCTAATTTTTCGTATGTAGGCTCCGGAAGACTATTAGCCCAAGTAAATTGTCTTCCTAACATTGTAACCTCTCTTAAGTCCAAGCTGTCTATGACAGCATTAAACATGAAAGGCCAATATTCATCAAACCGGCCCCGACTTTTCTCATGAGGGAATCTTAGCAAATTAAAATCCCCACCTATAAGGATAGGATAAGGATTGTCCTTAGCAAGATTAACCAACTCACATAAAAAGTACGCTTTATAAACATCCTGGGCAGCCCCATATACAGCGACCAGAGACCAAATGAAATCATCAGCCTTGTTCCGAATATGGAGTTTAATAAAAAATCTCCAACCGAACTGGCTAAGATTTACATTGTCTCATCTTTGACGCCTAACAGGATTCCCCCGGAACGCCCCCGTGGCGGACATGATACCCATGTAAAATCCACTCCACCAAAAAGGCGATTGAGTTGACTTTGTGAGAAATCACGTCTACCAGTCTCAGAAATACCCAAAAAATCCAATTTATAATCTCTCACACAATCGGCAAAAAACAAATGTTTAGCCAAGTCACGAAGACCTCTGCTATTTGAGAACATGCCATTCATTGAGAAACAATTGGGGATTTGGGTACACGAGATCTCTTACGGGACCGATGGCCCTTTGATTTCTGACCAGAAGCTGTAAGATCATATAATGAATCCAGCCCAGTCTCATCAAAGCCCACATCTGATACTTCACCAACTAAGTGAGAAAGGAGTTGACCATCTATTGTGGCATGCAACTCCTCCTCCTCCATTGGTGAAGGGTCGGGAACAACAGAGATTTTAGGAGTAACCGTTAGACGGTCAACCTCCATATGTCTCAAAACAGAATTAGAAAGATTAACTTCACTTACAGAGCTTCCCAAACTAACACCAACGTTAGGCAGCTTATCCATAATAGAGTTATTTGAAAAATAAAGAAAGGATTTAGATGAATTACCCGGGGTGTCCAAATTCTTCTCCGCCTTCCTCCGCATGGCCTTTCCCAAGGAGTCCTCATCTGTGGCAGAGGCTCCCAGTGCATCAACACCATGACGAGAACTCCTGCCGCCGGGGTCCCAGCGACAAAGGTAGGACCATCGGCAGCTGGGGACAAACCAAACCCCTCCTGGGTCAGGTCCATCCTCCCTGCCACATGTCCACCAACTAAGCTAGAGCGTCCCTCCATGTATGACGGACAAGCATGATGGGAGGGACCTCCAGCATCCCGCATCACAGCCGTAGAGGGTTGCACCGCCAGGGGCAAAGGTGAAGCACCCTGCGCCCCGGCAGCCAATCCGATAGCCTCGCGGGCGACAAGCCCCACCTGGGCCAGCCTCCGCACCGAAGACCCGGAGATGACCTCCTATACAACCGGTACCACCTCTTGTAGCACCGGCCCCGCCCGCGTGGGAATAGAACGACCCATCATGTTAGGTCTCCCACGCGTGAGAGAAACAATGAAGAAACACCAGACGACTCCAAAGAACCACAAGCCCCAAGCAAGGCCTCCTGAAGCTGTGAAGGAGAGACACGAGGAGAGCACAACACCGGTCCAGATCCCCGCAGGAGAGAGTCCAATGGAAGCGCCTCCAAGAGCTCTTTACCACGAGGAGTGACAGGGTTAGCATTAAAAGGAGTAACAGCAAATAGTATCACATGATCTGAATGCACTGAGCAGTCTAGCTGAGCTCCCTGTTTGGTAGGCTGCTGCACTGAACCACCCCCAACAACCTGTGAGCCACCCCCCGTGTCAGAAGTATCCATAGCATCATCAGACGGCTTCTCATCCGCTTCATCGTCCTGATCATCCTTCCTCTTACTCCATAAGAAAGGTGCAAACTCAGGCTCAGGCACATAACCCTCTGACTCGAAACGAAAATGAAGCTCATAAGCCTTGAGAACCACCACAACATCAGTCACAACATAATGTCCAAGTGAATCATGTAGCCTCAAGAAAACACTCGTATTTGTCATAGCAACAAGAATCCAAACGACACCACGCCTCCTCGAACTGAAAAGATCCACATCCAAGGTAGTGCCCATGAGACCACCGACCGCCCATAGACCCAAGAAAGACCGCAAATAATGTGGCACCCCATCTACATGCAGCCATACCTGCTGAAGTTCAAGCTTGTGGGGCACCTCATGTGTCTGGTAAATAGAAAACGATAGCTGAGAGGTGCTCAGCGGCACCGACACCTAGATCCCATCCACCCTATCCAAATCCTCCATCGACGTAAAACTCACAAGAAATGCAGATTCCCCATATGGCATCGCTTCCCACTTCCATTGACTACGGACCGGACATCTCCTGGCAATCTATCTCTGAACCACATCTGCAGGGACCATCGACCCAGTGACCTGAACAAGATCTATGGGGACAAGTTGGCCCCTAGATGATCCCGCACCACCGAATCAGGAATATGAGAAAAAGAGTCAACTCATTGCCAATACCGGACATCACAGGGGTAGGTCTTGGAAGCTTAAGCACGGGACATCGTAAAGTAGGGTGAGCTGAGTTATCACAAATGTAGCAAACATGAGCCACCTTACAGTCCTTTATTGCATGTGTATGGACCGCACACTTCCAACACCGAACAGATTTCTGGCTCTTCTTACCCATACCTACAGAGCCTGGTGCAGCAAGAGAAACCTCGACAGGGGCATCGGCTGGTACAACACTTGTTGGAATTATGCCCTAGAGGCAATAATAAAGATGTTATTATTATAATTCTTGTTCATGATAATGTTTATATTCCATGCTAGAATTGTATTAAGCGGAAACTTTAATACTTGTGTGGTTTGTGAACAACACCGTGTCCCTAGTACGCCTCTATGGACTAGCTCATTGATTAATGATGGTTAAGGTTTCCTAACCATGGACATGAGTTGTCAATTAATAATGAGATCACATCATTAGGAGAATGATATGATGGACAGACCCAAACTAAGCGAAGCAATTAGATCGTGTCATCGTGTTCGTCTTTGCGAAGCTTTTCTTATGTCAAATATTGTATTCCTTAGACCATGAGATAATACAACTCCCTGGTATCGGAAGAAAGCTTTGAGGTCATCAAACGTCATCCTATGAGAGGGTGATCATAAAGGTGTCTCTCAGGTGATCGGAAAGTATATGTTGGGTTGTATGTATCGAGATGGGATTTGTCCCTCCCAAGTCGGAGAGATATACTTCGGGCCCACTCGGTAATCGATATCAACACCGCTTGCAATCATGTGGTTAAGGAGTTAATCACAAAGTGATATCGGATTACGGAACGAGTAAAGTACTTGCTGTGAACGAGATTGAACTAGGTATGACGGTACCGACGATCAAATCTCGGGCAAGTAAAATATCGCGAGACAAAGGGAATATATATATGGGATTGATTGAATCCTGGCATCGTGGTTCATCCGATATGATCATCGATGAATGTGTGGGAGTCAATATGGGTTTCCAGACCCCGCTGTTGATTATTGATAGAAGATCATGTCTGCATATTCTCGAACCCGCAGGGTCACACACTTAACGTATCTCGACGCTAGGATAGATTGGATAATTGGTTTATGAGTTTTTGTTTGGAGTCTCAGATGGGATCCGGAACATCACGAGAGGTTCTGGAGTGGTCCGGAGAATAAGATTCATATAAGGCAGTGCAGTTTTTGGAGTTCGGAATTGTTCCGGGTTAATCGGTATTGTACCAGAAGCTTCTAGAACCTTCCGGAAGGGGACCAACGTGGCCCCACCTTCCGGGAGGGGGCATGGGCCTATGAGGGAGTGCCCTGTCCGCATTGGGCCAGGGGCACAAGGCCCCATAGGGCCCAGCCGGCCAAGAGAGGTTTAAACTCTAGATAGAGCTTCTAGAAGGGGAGGTTTCCTTGCCCCCCACTCTTCCTCCTTGGGGCCGCCGGCCTTGGCTTGGGGGAGGGGCTAGGGCTGCGCCCACCCCTCTATATATAGAGGGATGGGGGCGCACCAACCCCCTACACCTTCCCCTCCAACCCTATCCGCCCTGCTGCCCCTCCTCTCTCCCTCCCGACTGTTTGTAGGCGAAGCCCTGCTGCAGAAATTCTCCACCATATACACCACGCCGTCGTGTTGTAGATCCAATCCGTCTCTCCACCATACTTGCTGGTCCGAGGAAGGAGGAGACGTCGAGGTGCTGCACGTGTGCATCTCACGGAGGCACCGCCACTTGTGGTGCTAAATCAGATCGGATCGCGAGGAGGAGAAGCGAGTACGACTACATCACCCACGTTTCGACGAACGTTCCGCTGTGTGAATCTTCAAGGGTATGAAGATCTAATCCAATCTCTCTTGTTGTTTACATCTCCTAGATTAGATCTTGGCTTTCCCTCTATTCGCATCCGTAGAAAATTTTGATTTACTATGCCGCGAAACCCTTCAGTGGTATCAGAGCTAGATCTATGCGTAGATGTGTTTCACGAGTAGAACGCAACATGGTTGTTGCGGGCGTTGATGTTTTCTGTTGCAAGCCTCTTGTTTGTGTTCTTCTTATGACGCGGGATAGTGAGATTGAAGCGGTCCAGGCCAACCTTACGCGACGTCGTTCGCGAGACCGGCTCCGCACTTGACGTGTGGCTTGTTCCACACATGCGGCTGGTGGATGTCAGTTTCTCTCACTATAGTTGTCATGGGATTAACACCGGAGTTTGGCAACCATAATATCACCGTTGTGGCTTTCCGTAGGTAAGAATCGTTCTTAGCATCTACTCCCATAAGCCACGTAAAACATGCAACAACAAAGTAGAGGCGTCTAACTTGTTTTTGCAGGGAGTGTTTTCTGTGATATGGTATGGCCCAAGATGTGATGTGTATAATGTATGCGATGATCATGTTTTGTAATTTTTCACGACTTGCATGTCGATGAGTACACAACCGGCAGGAGCCATATGGTTGTCTCTATAATTTTGTATGACCTGTGTGTCAACTTCTTATACGCCATGTAATAGTTTCACTTTATCGCTAAGTAGTTAGCAATAGTTGTAGTTGCTACTCGTGGTGGAGGCAATCATGGTGGAGTGATGGAGATCATGCCGGCACGCACAAGATGGAGATCATTGCGTGAAGATTGGCTATACCATCTCACATAAAGTTATATGCATGTGATGTTTATCCTTTTATGTATCTTATTATGCTTAGATCGCGACGGTAGAATTATAAGATGATTCCTCACTTAAAGATCAAGATAAAAATTGTGTTCTCCCCAAGTATGCACCGTTGCGAAAGTTCATCGTGTCCAAGCATCACGTGATGATCGGGTGCTATAGACTCTACGCTCACATACAACGGGTGCAAGCCAGTTTTGCACACGCGGAAATACTTGGGTCTAACTTGACGAGCCTAGCATGTACAGACATGGCCTCGGAACACATGAACCGAAAGGTTAAGCACGAGTCATATGAATGATATGATCGACACTTCGTTGTCCACCATTGAAAACACATCTCTTCTCGTGAAGATCGGATTAGGTGTGGTGAATTTGGACCGTGTTCACTAAACAACTTGAGGGATGTTGAATTTAGTGGGAGTTCATCTAGTAATTTGATTAAAAGTTGAACTAGTTATCATGAACATAGTCTAATTTGTACTTGCAAATACTGTAGATCAAATGGCTAAATCCAACTTCAACTTCAACGTTTTCGCTGAGAAGGAAAAGCTTAGAAACAATGGGTCTAACTTCACCAATTGGTTCCGCAATCTAAGAATCATTCTCTCTGGAGGTCAAAAGGACTATGTCCTTGGGAAAGCGTAAGGTGACCCCCCTGCTGCAACTGCGCCGGCTGATGAGAAAGCTGTCTATCAGTCGCGCAAAGATGATTATGGTGTGATTAAGAGCACCATGTTGTTTGCTATGGAACCGGAACTTCAAAATCGTTTTGAAGACTATCCCGAGCCCTTTGAGATTCTCGAAGAGCTGAAAACCATGTTTCAGACTCAGGCCCGTTCTGAGAGATATGAGATCTCTGAGAAGTTCTTTAACTGCAAGATGGAGGAAGGGAGTTTTGTTAGTGAACACGCCATTAAGATGACGGGCTACACTCAACGCCTTGAGCAACTGGAATGCACGATTCCAGGGGAGCTCAAGATTGACAGGGTTCTGCAATCACTCCCTCCCAGCTACAAAAGTTTTGTAGTGACTCATAATCAGATTGGTTCCACTGATACGATCACCGAGCTCTTCGCAAAGCTGAAGGCCGCGGAAGTGGACATCAAAAAGGATAATCATGTGTTGATGGTCAACAAGCCCACCTTCAAGAAAGGTAAGGGAGCAAAGAAGCCCTTCAAGAAGGGCGGTGGCAAGCGCACTGCCCCTGCTGAGAAGAAGCTCAAGTCTGGTCCTAAGCCGGACACTGAGTGCTTCCATTGCAAGGACAAGGGTCACTGTAAGCGCAACTGTCCGAAGTACTTAGCGGACAAGAAGGCTAGCACCATCAAAGGTATATTTGATATACATGTTATTGATGTTTTCCTTACTAGCCCTCGTTGTAGTGCCTGGGTATTTGATACCGGTTCAGTTGCTAATATTTGTAACTCGAAACAGGAGCTACGGAATAGACGGCGGCTTGCAAGGGATGAGGTGACGATGCGCGTTGGCAATGGATCAAGAGTTGATGTGATGGCCGTCGGCACGCTCTCCTTAGTTTTACCTTCGGGATTAGTTTTAAACCTTAGTAAGTGTTATTATGTGCCTGCGTTGAGCATGAACATTATTTCTGGATCTTGTTTATTGCAAGACGGTTATTCATTTAAATCGGAGAATAATGGTTGTTCTATTTATATGAGTAACATCTTTTATGGTCATGCACCTATTGTGAATGGTTTATTTCTTCTAAATCTCGAAAGGGATGAAACACACATCCATAACATTGAGGCTAAGAGATGCAAAGTAGATAGTGATAATACTACTTATTTGTGGCACTGTCGTCTAGGTCATATTGGTGTAAAACGCATGAAGAAACTCCATTCTGATGGACTTTTGAAGTCTCTTGATTTTGAATCATTTGACACATGCGAACCAGCTACGGTAAATAATAGGGAAGCTATGAGCAAAGTGCCTTATGCCTCGTCCATAGGTTTGATCATGTATGCCATGCTGTGTACTAGACCGGATGTGTCCAATGCTCTTAGTTTGACGAGCAGATATCAAAGTGATCCAGGAGTGGAACACTGGACAGCCGTGAAGAACATCCTAAAGTACCTAAATAGAACTAAAGAAATGTTCTTAGTCTATGGGGGTGATGAACAGCTCATCGTAAAAGGTTACGTCGACGCTAGTTTCGACACCGACAAGGATGATTCTAAATCTCAGACAGGATACGTGTATATTTTGAATGGAGGAGCTGTGAGCTGGAGAAGCTGCAAGCAAAGCGTGATCGCGAGATCTACAGTAGAAGCGGAATACATGGCTGCTGCAGAAGCGTCAAGTGAAGGAGTTTGGATCAGAAACTTCATCACTGAGCTTGGCGTGGTTCCAAGTGCATTGGACCCACTGGAGATATTGTGTGACAACACTGGCGCCATAACACTCGCTAAGGAACCAAGACATCATCCAAAGACCAAGAATATCAACCGCAAGTTTCATATAATCCGAGATTATATAGCAGATGGAGATCTGAAGATTAGCAAAGTACATACAGATCTGAATGTCGCATATCCATTGACTAAACCTCTTACACGTGTAAAACATGATCAGCACCTCAGTGCCATGGGTGTGAGATTGTTGCCAAATGTAAACTAGATTATTGACTCTAGTGCAAGTGGGAGACAGTTGGAATTATGCCCTAGAGGCAATAATAAAGATGTTATTATTATAATTCTTGTTCATGATAATGTTTATATTCCATGCTAGAATTGTATTAAGCGGAAACTTTAATACTTGTGTGGTTTGTGAACAACACCGTGTCCCTAGTACGCCTCTATGGACTAGCTCATTGATCAATGATGGTTAAGGTTTCCTAACCATGGACATGAGTTGTCAATTAATAATGAGATCACATCATTAGGAGAATGATATGATGGACAGACCCAAACTAAGCGAAGCAATTAGATCGTGTCATCGTGTTCGTCTTTGCGAAGCTTTTCTTATGTCAAATATTGTATTCCTTAGACCATGAGATAATACAACTCCCTGGTATCGGAAGAAAGCTTTGAGGTCATCAAACGTCATCCTATGAGAGGGTGATCATAAAGGTGTCTCTCAGGTGATCGGAAAGTATCTGTTGGGTTGTACGTATCGAGATGGGATTTGTCCCTCCCAAGTCGGAGAGATATACTTCGGGCCCACTCGGTAATCGATATTAACACCGCTTGCAAGCATGTGGTTAAGGAGTTAATCACAAAGTGATATCGGATTACAGAACGAGTAAAGTACTTGCTGTGAACGAGATTGAACTAGGTATGACGGTACCGACGATCAAATCTCGGGCAAGTAAAATATCGCGAGACAAAGGGAATATATATATGGGATTGATTGAATCCTGGCATCGTGGTTCATCCGATATGATCATAGATGAATGTGTGGGAGTCAATATGGGTTTCAAGACCCCGCTGTTGATTATTGATAGAAGATCATGTCTGCATATTCTCGAACCCGCAGGGTCACACACTTAATGTATCTTGACGCTAGGATAGATTGGATAATTGGTTTATGAGTTTTTTTCGGAGTCTCGGATGGGATCCGGAACATCACGAGAGGTTCCGGAGTGGTCCAGAGAATAAGATTCTTATAAGGCAGTGCAGTATTTGGAGTTCGGAATTGTTCCGGGTTAATCGGTATTGTACCGGGAGCTTCTAGAACGTTCCGGGTTATCGAATCGGATCGCGAGGAGGAGAAGCGAGTACGACTACATCACCCACGTTCCGACGAACGTTCCGCTGTGCGAATCTTCAAGGGTATGAAGATCTAATCCAATCTCTCTCGTTGTTTGCATCTCCTAGATTAGATCTTGCCTTTCCCTCTGTTCGCATCCGTAGAAAATTTTGATTTACTATGCCGCGAAACCTATCAACACTATCCATCATCCCCTGAGGCCCGTACTGGTAGGGCGCCTGCTGCCCCAACACCTGGAAAGAAGGATCCGCCACCCCAGCGAAATGCCTAAAATGCTGAAACTGAGACTGCGGCTGATGATGCACCTCCTCCTTATTAGCCTGCACAAGTGGCAACTTCTTATTCTTCCGCTTCTGCACCGGCGCGCCCACAACTCCGGCCCCAACAGCGAAACTCTGGGGCACTGAGGCTAACGGAAACATCCCCTGCTGTGCCAAAGGACCTCCAGTTGGCGGATGACCACGGAACGGTGGCTGCAACGGTTGCGGCGCGAATTGTTGCCTCGGCGCAGAGAAACCAGCCCTAGGAGCAGGCTGGTACGGCGGCCTCACACACATCCCTTGGTGAAAGGCACCCGACGGCGGCATCCCCGACGGCCCGGAGAAAGGGGGTGGTCCATGATTACCAAGCTGTCCCGACGACTGCTGTGCCGCGAAGGTCGGCCCAGCCCCATAGACATGCGGGTAGACGTTGACGTTCGGCGGACCGGAACCCGACACCGCCCCAGCATGAGGCTGCTGCACCGGTGGCCTGGCATGCTGCACAACAAGCCCGCCATGCCCAAGAGCAGCAGGTTGAGGCGCCCTAGGAGCTGCAGAGGGGGGGCGCCCTTGGAGCTCCCATCGCAGGAACGGCGGCCGACGCAGGTGAGGGCGCGGATGAGCGACCAGGTACTCCCGCCATCCTCACGAGAGCTTGAGCGAAGGAGCGCGGTGACGAGCAGCAAGGCGGCGACGAAGATCAGAGAGGCGACGGGTCGTTTGGCGATGAAGAGCGATCGACTCACGATCGATGTTGGGCGCGTGAGTCAGGAAGCGTACGCCCCAGCCCTAACAAACGGGCCACAATTTGCCAGGGGCAACAGGAGACCGTACCAGAGTCAGACACAGGCCCATCTGCTTGCACGATCTCCAGCTGCCTCGGGATCATCGATAACTTCTTCGCGGTCTTCACGCGCCCACCCAACACCGACAGGAAGGAGCCGAGCACCGCCGGTGCGGACGCCCGCCGAGGAGACAGGGGCCCCTTCCAAGGCGTCACCTTGGGACCTTTGTTGAGAAGCAACCCCACCGGCGATGCAACTGAGCCTCTCCGAGCCACCGGCGACGAAGGCAGAACTGGCGAAGACCTCTGCATCGTCGGCGACGGTGACCCATGTTCCCAAAACCTAGAAGCAGGCATCGGGAACCCAATCTCCTCCCAGAACGCTTGCCGCAGCTCGTCACCGGATTTCTTGCGTCGGCGGCAGACCGTGGTCCACCCCAGTTCCCCCGAAACATCTTCTAGATCCTCTAGCGCCTCGCGGGTGGCCATGGCTTCCTCCCCATCCGAGTCGGACTCCGAACCAAGGCACTGAAAACGAGAGCCCGAGTCCACCGGTGCCGAGGTGGCCGATCTCGCCGCCGGTGAATCAAGTGCCCTGGCACCAGCGTGAGCCGGCGACCCCAACCCATCAGGATGGCAAGAAGTTTTGTATGAAGGAAAATTTTCAGGTGTAGAGAAAGAATGATGTAATGAGATGAAGAATGGACAAAAGCTCAAGATTGGGGATGCCACCCCGTGTCACCCCAAGAATTATTCAAGAGGTGCAAGCATCAAAGCTTGGGGATGCCCAAAGGCATTCCCTTCTTCATCAATAAAAAGCTCGGGTCTTTCTAGACACATCGTTTTTTATTGTTTCATGCACTGTTGTGTTGTTCTTGGAGCGTCTTAGTTTCCGTTTTTGGTTTTCGTTTGCTTAGTTTGCTTGAGTAATTTGGTTGGATCACAGCACACTTCTTTTGGAGAGAGACACAATCTGTTTTCATTGCCTAGAACACTCTAGTTTTCATTCTTATTATTTTGTGAGTGTTCTCTTTTGCTAGCACTGTGTTTAGCCTTAGTTTTCTTGTGCTTTTAGCTTAGAACTTTTTAGTTCTTCCTTGTGGATTTGCGAGACAAGCTCACTGGTCTTTATTGATTATTATCCTTGTGACTTGTTTCAAATAAGTCGATTGGTGTTGGAAGAGAGAAAGTTTCATGCTTATAGTGGTACAAGGTGAGCTTGCTTTGACTGTGGCCTAGACTTTATCATGGCATGCTAGGTGTTGTTTTGACCTTATGCTTAGTGATTATTGCTGTAGCATGACTTGTTCCAAACAATTAGGATTGCTTAATGTGCCTTGAACGAATCATGCATTGTTTTAGCATACAAAAGCATAGTATTGTGGTATTCTCCTTTGATGCTTTGTTTGGGTTGACTTGGCACATGCTTACACCATGTTATGACTATGAACAAGTAACCTTAGCCTCTATGATCATTTAGTACTTTACTTGTGGTACCACTGTATACTTTGATTAGTAATGTTTTGTCGCTCTGCATGATTATGGCCATTATTGCTCTCTTAGTTGGTTGCTCCCAGTATTTTGCTAGCCTCCACTTGTATGAGTAAGCTCTACTCATGCTTCCAACTCCCAAGAAACCAAGTTATTCCAAAGTTTCCACTATAAATTCCTATGCATGGTGTGTTACACCATTTCAAGTATATTCTTGTTTTCAGCTATCTTCCAATTGAAAAGTATTTTGTTATGTGAAAACTTAGTGACTAAAGCTCTCACGAACTTGATGGCACACTTTATATTTCTTGCCCCTAATAAACTTGAACCATTGTGTCATATATGGTGTATAGGCTTGCACTTATACGTTGGAATTAGTAGAACCGTGCTGTCACGGGGAACGCTTTCAACATTGCACTTGTACTTGGTACACAGTTGATTTCATGCTCTTTTGTCTATGGATGTCGTCGGTGTGAAATGAAAGGGGAGCTTGTAATCCATGGAGTTATGTATTTTGTGTTAGAGAAACGTCCGGGCCGCTAGCCTAAGCCATGCCTAATCATGGTGGAAACTTGCAGCATCACCATAATGAGCAATCTGTGAAGCATCCTCAATAAAAACCTATGCAAATTGCAAATAAAAAGATCGCTGAGATGCTCATTGTCTGCTTGCCTTGTCATTTTGGTTATGGGATAGCTCCTGTACCATGTGCAAGGGGTACCCCGTTGGCGGTTCTCTATGATACACATGTACTTACTATGACAAGAACTTGCAAATAACTAAACTTGAGTAGTATGAGAAGTGGCCCTCGTATTCAAGGGACATGAGATTTCCAACTTATACTTTGTCAAGCATATACTCCATAGTTTGTTCACTTTAACCTTAATCACTTCAAGATGCTTATGATAGGGGCAATGAGAGCTGAAAGCTAACAAGTACCGTAATTTTTGGAAGCTCTTTTCGAGACTTGAAATCCCTGCTTTACTTTATGAAGAGCCTTTCTTCCACCGTTATATTGAGTCTCCACCTTCTATCTATAGGCACTAATTATGAGAGCATAGTTTCTATTCTTAGTTCTATGTGCATTGTCCTGAAACTTATTGATTGATTCATATTGTTGATATTGCTTGTTCTTGGACTATTTGTATCTAGTCTCCCTAATGAACAAGGTGTCCTATGCATCTATTTGCTACTCCATGAGGGACAAGCTGAATGCCATTATGCTATGTTTTCTATATGTGAAAAAAACAAACTTCTTTAAATGCATCGTTATTCATGAACTTTTTTTTGTACCTTTTCATGTTGCAGCATAGTTGTTATGTCTTATTGTTAGAACTTCATATTTCATGCTCATGTTTAGAGTTCTTTGATCCCAGCTTCAATGCTTGCAAATGGTTTGATCATGATTGTGATGGTGCATGTCACCTCAAAAATTATTCTTTTTATCACTTACCTACTCGAGGACGAGCAGGAGTTAAGCTTGGGGATGCTTGATACGTCGGAAACATATCTATAATTTTTTATGTTCCATGCTTGTTTAGTATCCACTTTGCTATGTTTTGTCTACACTTTGAGGTATTTTTATACACTTTCTGGAACTAACCTATTGACAAGATGCCACAATGCCAGTTGCATGTTTTCTGCTGTTTTTGGTTTCACAAAGCTAAAAAATGAATATTCTTGGAATTGGATGGGACAAAAGTCAAAGTTCATATTTTTCCCTAAACGATACGGAAAATCAAAGATGAGACGGAGGAGGACACCAGGGTGGCCACACCCTAGGTGGGCGGTGGGTCCACCCTAGCCGCGCCCATAGGGGGTGTGGGCCCCCTGGACCTCCACCGACCTTGCCTCCTTCGCCTATAAGAAGCCCCCGACTCAGAAACCCTAAATCATCGACCAGAAAGCCACGAAAAGTTCCGCTGCGCCGCCACCACCAAAGGGGAGTTTCGGGGGATAGAAATTCTCTGTTCCGACACCCTGCCGGGACGGGGAAGTGCCCCCGGAGCCATCTCCATCGATCTCCACCACCATCTCCATCGCCGTTGCTGATTCCCATGATGAGGAGGGAGTAGTTCTTCCTCGAGGCTAAGGTCTCTATCGGTAGCTATGTGTTCATATCTCTCTCTCTATGCATGATCATGTTGTGCTCATGAGCTTTGTAATCAAGTATATCTACTCTATTACTTAAGTGCTTCAATAGATCTCTGCTCTCCCCATGTGTGTGAAAGTGACAGCGTGCATACTGTGGTGGCACTTATGCTAGAGTCTACATAAATACTCATCGTGATTTAATAGATCTATGTTTTTCCCCATGTGTGTGAAAGTGACAGCGTGCACGCCATGTGTGGCACTTAAGCTAGGCTACATATATGTATTTGTCATGAGTTATATTTTGAGTTGGTTGTCTCTATGAAATTGTGGTGTTTGTTGGAACCATCTAGCGCTCAAGGTGACAGTGTGGGGTTATCTAGATGGGGAAGGCGGACTTTGAGGTATGCTTTTGAAGGCCCTACCATAGATTAGAGTGTCCAGCCGGAGAGTAGTTAAGAGTAGTATCATGAAGAGAGGATATTTATATGAGAGAGTGTTCACTAGTGAAAGTATGATCCCTAGGCTTTGTTTCTAAACATTAAAACACCATTTGCATCTAGATCTGTTGCATGTTTGCTTGCTTCCATCTTTATTTCAGTTTGCCTTTAGTTTCTTCCACGTTAACAATAAGTCAGAAGCTATTTTCTGGCACCGTTACCACTTGTATTTCACTATCTCTTGGCCGAACTAGTGCACCTATACACCTAACAAGTGTATTGGGTGTGTTGGGGACACAAGAGACTTCTTGTATCTTGATTGCAGGGTTGCTTGAGAGGGATACCTTTGACTACTTCCTCCCTGAGTTCGATAAACCTTGGGTAATCTACTTAAGGAAAACTCGTTGTTCTACAAACCTCTGCACTTGGAGTCCCAACAACTGTTTACAATAATAGAAGTGCGTAGACTTACACCGACCCAAATCTCAAACCAGCTAACCAGATCGAAGTACTCAAAGCAAGGAACAACAAGTACTTAAACCAGGTGCTCATACGAGATGTCCTTGTCATAAAAGACCATGTTTGAAACATCTCCCTGCAATGGATAACTTGGTGAGAGATTGATAAGATAAACTGCAATCGGCAAAGCCTCACCCCAATAATTTTTAGGCAGCTTTACACTCGATAGCAAGAATCTAACTCTCTCAACAAATTTCATGTTCATCCTCTCAACAAGACCATTCAGTTGTGGTGTCTTCGGAGGAATAAATTGGTGCCTAATTCTCTGCTCCTTGCAATAGGCATAAAATGGGCCAATATACTCTCCTCCATTATCAGTGAGAATGCACTTGATCTTCTTCTCAGTTTCTCTCTCAACTGAGACTTGGAATTTCTTGAATACACTTAGTACTTGATGTTTGTTTTTCAAAACATAGACCTAAACCTTCCTAGAACAGTCATCAATAAATGTGACAAAGTACTTTGCTCCACCCATAGACCTTACCGACATTTTCAAACATCGAAATGTATCAAGTCCAGCACCTCGGGCTTCTTGTGAGTAGGTTGACTCCTGAACGCAACTCTATGTTGCTTCCCCGCTAGACAATCTGAACATTTCTTGATATGAACACCTTTCACACCTTTCAACAGATTTTTCTTCACTAGCACTGTCATCCCCTTCCAAATCATGTGCCCAAGTCTTCTGCAATGCATTGACACAAGCAGCAGAAAGCTTAGCATGAACATAATACAAAACTGAAACCATGTTACCTTTTGCAACAATCAGGTTCCCTTTGGTGAGCTTTTACTGTGCATTTCCAAATCTGCTCAAGTACCCATCTCCATCAAGCAATCCAACCGAGATAATGTTGAGCTGAAGGGCCTCACCATGTCTCACCGACTTGAGGACTAGTGTCGTGCCATTTTCAGTCTCCCACTGCACATCTCCTCTTCCAATGATTTTTTCTCTATCACTATTACCCATCTTCACAACACCAAAATCACCTGCTGTGTATGTTGGAGATATGCCCTAGAGGCAATAATAAAAGTAGATATTATTATATATTTGTGTTTATGATAAATGTTTACATTCATACTATAATATTATTAACCGGAAACATTAATACTAGTGTGTTTTGTAAACTTAATTAGAGTCCCTAGTAAAGCCTCTTTATAATACTAGCTTGTTGGTTAATAGATGATCATGGATTCTGGATCATGAACATAGAGATGTTGTTAACAACAAGATCATATCATTAGGAGAATGGTATGATGGACATACTCCTATAGATAAGCGTAGCATAAAGATCAAGTCATTTCAATAGTTTGTTCGCTATAAGCTTTCTAATACATAGTAACCTAATTCCTTCGACCACGAGATCATGCTAATCACCATCACCGGAAGGATGCTTTGATGACATCAAACACCACACCATAACTGGGTGGTTATAAAGGTGGCATTGAGTGTTCGGAAAGTATGTGTTGAGGCACGTGGATCAAGAGTGGGATTTGTCCATCCATATGACAGATAGATATATTCTAGGCCCTCTCGGTGGAATGTCATCCAATTATCTTGCAAGCATGTGACTGGATCACAAGGGATCACATATCACGAGAACGAGAAAATAATACTTATCGGTAACGAGGTTGAACTAGGTATGCAGAGATACCGACGATCAGACCGGATAAGCAAAATATCGCGAGACAAATGGAAATTGGTATCGTATGTAAATGGTTCATTCGATCGCAAAGTAATTGTAGAAATATGTGGGAGCCATATGAATTTCTAGATTCCTCTATTGGTTATTGATCGGAGAAGTGTCTCGGTCATGTCCGCTTAATTCACAAACCATAGGGAGACACACTTAAGGATTCGATGTTGTTTAGTAGATATGGAACGTAAGTAGGGAGACTGAATGTTGTTCGGAGTCTCGGATGGGATCCGGGATATCACGAGGAGATCCAGAATGGTCCGGAGAATAGGATTCATATAAGGAAAGTCCAATTCTGGAGTTCGGGAATGATTCCGGTGTTTCCATCGAAATGATCTGGAAGGGTCTAGAAGGTTCACCGGACCGAAAGGGGAAGGATACATGAATGCATCATGAATAAGTGGAATGATTGCATCATGTCCTAGTTCACTTGGTTGGGCATTTGTAGGAAAGAAATTGTGCTCCAAATTGAAAGTCAAAAGGCAAGTTTAAAAAGTTAAACTGTGACAATGTATCCTGGTGGAGGAAGGAAAGAATCCTTCTTTCCCTCCACCACAAGCCAACTAGGAGAGGGAGTTGGGGAAGGATTCAAACTCCCCTCTCCCAAGCTGCCCTACCTCTCATAAATAGAGGGGAGGGGGTGCCCCAAGAGACACAACACCAGCCCCTCCCCACACTGCCGCCGCCACCCAGCGCCGTTGCCGCCATCCGCCGCCACCGCGCTGCCTCCAGTTCATCGCCGCCGCCGACTCCACCTCCTCCACTCCGGTCTATAAACGCTAGATCACCGCAAACCCTAATTCTCCACCATAACTGTAACATCCCAGCATTAGATCTTAGAAATAAGCTGAACACATATGTGTGCATTGCATTCATGCATAGAAAATCTGAATAATTTTCGCGTTTTTAAATAAAAACTTGTCAAAGTGATTGAAGCTTCTCTTAACTTGATGGAATTGAAGTAGATCACCAAGTTGACTGCGATAAGTTTCAATATGACCTTTGCTAAAACCTTATTTTGGGTAAACATGATTTGTTCTAAGGGTAGATCAAATGTAATAAAATTAAACCCTAATACATTACTTAGTGATTTATATTTGATCCTTAGGTGATCATATCATAGTATTCATCATAATCACTCATGAATACCAAATTATAAATATAACACAAATAATAAGAATGTAACAACTATATCTTAATCTCATCTACTTATACCATGAGTATCATGGAAATACTTAACTTTAACTCTCTAGTGAGATTGAGTAGGAAAGAAACCAAAGTTAAGATCATTCACCATATATCTTTCTTTCCATATCAATCCTTATCATCTCTATTGAATCCTATCCTTGTATTTGTTGTTCATCAATATTGAGTAATCAATTATTGATTCACCAATTCTTAACCTATCAATTCTTGACCTATCAAATCTTGTCCTTATCATAGTATTCACTTAAGGCTTATAAAGAAAGAAGTAAGAAGAGGTAAATAGTGATGCTAGTTTTAGATGTCATCTATAGGATGGGAGTAATTGGAGGAAATCAAATCAATATGGTAATAAAGAAGATTACAAGGATGAATTCTGAAGATAGTTACCAGGAGTAGCCCTATTGGAACAAGTAGGTATAGTCAATGAATTATATCTCTTAATCCAATAGAGCTAAATAGAAGATAATTATAATACAACTGTAATGTTGTATTGATGAAGCCTTGATTATCCAACTGGAAACCTAAACCATAAAGGATCAAAAGATTATAATGATCATGCCTTACTCACCAATATTGAATGCTTATACCAAGTATAAGTGACATTGGTGGATAAAACATGATTGAACCATAGTATAGATATATCATCCTACATTAGCCATGAAAAGACATATTAATATAAGGTGAGGTTGGAGTATAAGATACTGGAGTTAAGAAGAGACAAGATAGTATGAATAAGATGATGCTAGAGTAACATTGGATTATAAAAGTGGTAGTTTACTCTTGGGAAATACTAAATAATTGAGGAGAGTAGAATTTGATATATAAATCTATTAGAGTAATGTTGGTAATGAATGATTAAGGAAGAGTGTGAAGTAATTACTTGTTGGATTGGAGATTATTAGTAGTAGAGTAGTTGATTTAACCAAGTATGGATATGAGAAGATTATGAAACATTTTAGTGTCAAGCTCATTGATTTAAAAATGGATTTAGGAGGAGAAATTATTGATAGGATATTTTTGTGAAGTAAATCTCATCATGTTAGCTCATGGTGATGGGTATGGAGAAATAGTATATCTAGGAAAGGAATTCCTTAATCAAAAGTACAGAATTATGAAGTATGAAGATAGGAATTCTGGATAAAACACTAAACCCTAAACCTAAGACCAAACCTAATATCCACTTTCTATGGTTGAGCTATCATCTTGTTTCCACAATGGTTGATATGAATAATTTCCTACATTAATCATTTCAGCACACCTTGGACATTCTCAACCATCATTATCATAGGTGCTTATAGAACTATCTTTATTAATTGTTTCTCATAAGTTAGCCTAGAAAACCATTCCACTATTTTACTTTATATGGTGATATTATTAAAATCATAAACATAAAAATAATATGTTTATCCATTAACCCTTATTCACATCAACAAAAGAAATAAGAGAATATTAAATCTTCAAGAACTTATGGTAAGTATTTTCAATTCAAGCTTTAACTTTTATGTTAGTAATAATAAAATATATACATATGTATAAGAAAATAAAGAAGTGATAACTTTATATAATAAAAGTTCATAAATAGTTCAAAATAAATTATTATTGATGCTTGTATTCAACAAAGAACTTTTATAAAGAAATATTCCTAAAACAAATGAAAAATACAAAAGGTGAATAACAAAACAGAAAATGAAAAAGGAATAAAACCAGGAAAAAACAGAGGACACACCAAATCTGGCTGATGGCCCATCTCCTCTCTTGCTTACTCGTTGCTCACACGCACCACACTACAGCCCACCTGGCCCAGCATCAGCCTGCCAGGAGCCCGTACCCCTTCGTTGTCTTTTTCCCCATCGTCCTCCTCGCCGACAGATCGAGCAAGAAGCTCGCTGTCGAGCTCCGCCGCGCCGGCGTGCGCTAGAATTCGAGCCGCCGCCTGCCGTCGCCTACAAGACCCTCTGTCTCGCCAAGGATGAACCCTAACACGCCATTTCCTCTCCTCCTTTCTCCAGCGCGCAAACCCTAACTCCAGAGCTCATAGACGCTGTCGATCCCTGTCGTCTCCGGCCGCCCCGAGCCTCGCCGTGGTTCCTGGAAGCTTTGCCTCGCCGCGGTGAGCAGCCTCGCAGGAGGAATCGACGCGGGAAGCTCCCAATCATCGACAAGGACACCGCCTTCCCGAGCTCCGGCCACCGCTTCCTCCCTCGATTTTGGCGTTCCCCGTGCTCGCCTTGCCTCGGCACCACCACCATCATGCTCCTAGTGAGACACCGGTGCTCAAGCACCTTTCCGCTTTCTCTCTCTCCCTCTGAATCTTCCTCCCCGCGAGAGACCGACGACGTCGCCGCTCGCCGTCGTTGCACCACCGTCACCAGTAGCGATTTCAAGGCGACGCCGCCACTATACTGCACCCCGTGACGCCCTCTTCCCGATAAGCCCCAGCACCAACTCGCACAAACAGCAAATCCATAGAATCGAAAGCTGCTGTGAGGATCCCCATTGATGATGTCACCATGATGTCATGGTGATGTCATATTTAAATTTCTTTTATTTCTTTTCAGTAATAATTCTGTAATAAATAAAAACAATAAAAATGACATGGCAAAAGGCCCCACCAGTCAGTGACTAGGGGTGGGATAGGCTCTGGTGAGAAAAACCCTTCATTACATGCTGACATCAGCATTACCTAATAAACACATTTAGTTATTTAATTAAAAATTCATAAAATGATCCAATCTTATAAAATCAATAACTTTTGTTTTATAATTTAGAAAAAGATGTTTAATATATGAAAATTTTCAGAAAAATAAAATCTACAACTTAAAAGAATTATCAAATATTATTATGATGATTATCTAAATAAATATTATTTAATAAAAGTTTTATAAGTAATAAAACTTTGATAATTAATATTTTAATAATGGTAAATGTTAAAAATATAAATAAAATACTAAAAATCTTAGAAAATGATAATTATACTTTAAAATTATAATTATACATTATAATTTAACTTAATTAAATATTTATTATTTTTTAAGTCTTTATAAAGTAATAAACCTTATTAAAATCATATCTTATTATTTATAAATCACAAAAATAAATGTAATATACCAAAATGATCACAAAAATAATACCTACATGTTAAAAATGTGATATTCCACTTTTGAGATAAATAAAAAAGTTAAACAACTTTAATAACTTAAATATAAACTTATTTCCTTAATTGATAATTCACATTAGGTTAAATACAAATTTCTAATAATTCTAAAAATTAGCTAATTAAGTCTAATAAATAGTATTAATCTTAAATATTGATAATATGAAGTTAAAATGGATCAAAACATTTTAAGTACAATTTTATTAAATTATCTTCCACTATAAGTATAAATTATCTTATAAAAGAATTCTTATTTAATATAAAATCTCCAAGAATAATTATAATAAGATAAAACCCATTCTTTATATTAACCAAAAGTTTATAAACAAATCAAAACACTATAAGTGAGTTCATAAATAATAAATAATATTGTTTACTTATTCACAAACATTAACCACACCCTTATAGGGAGATAAATCCCTTTATACCATTATAATGTAAAGAAACCACTACTCCAATAGAAGTAATGCCATTCTTAAGTAACTCTAAGGAAACACTATAAAGTGAATAAAATACAAGTATCATAAGTAATACACTCTAAGTCTATCTACATTCTTAAAGTTACCTTTAGTTTGCAAAGCTTTAAGTATGATGCTAAATACTTTATTATATGTTTTATAGTTAACCTTGGTCTGTTATAATTAAGTTATAAAGCCTCTCAAGTCCAAACTATTCAAGCAAGCACAAACAACATCAATCACACTTAATTAACCAGAAAGATTGTTTAAACCTTAGTAAAGAAATCTTTTCTTCAAATGTTATTCTTTTTGCCACTTCAGAAAACAGATAACAACTAATCACAATCACATTACTTTATACTTGTATAATAAGATTGTTAATACTTAAAATTCTTTCTAAGTGACAATACTTGTAAAGTAAAACTTGAAGATAAACAATTAAGATGTAAGCAACCTTGAGTAGCATTCTATACTGTGTATTTTGTTGTTGTACAAACACATGTTGTTTTCCACACACTCACAAGCCTTAATAAGAAGCACATATATGAAACTTAATCTAAAAAGGCAACACATTCCAAGGAAACCCTTTCCAGTATCCAAACCCTAGATCAACATTATCCTCGGGATTCGCATTTATCAACTTGCATTACATTACTTATGCATAATAGCATCTTGCTTCTTTAAACATTAGTCCTTACCGGACCAATGATGCTGATTTCAGATGTTGGATCTTTTATATTGTCTTGAAGACCGTGAGTGCATAATCTTGTAATCACAAAAGGCAAGTTCACACTTTCTCATGTCCTTTGATTATTTTCAGTAAAGAATTTTACAAATCCAGTGTTATCATCACCTGCATTTGAAAAAGGTCAGAAAACTCTATTTTCATAATAATGTGATTATAGGTTATTTACCATGAGGTAATAACCTACTATAAGAGTTCCGGTGGTAAAGGAACATAATATCTAGGACTTAACAACCAACGTTTCCAGTGATTCTTGCGTCGTATATTACGTGTTGACCATGAGATTTGGAATGGGACGGAGAAGTCAGCTGTATATTTTCCCTCTCGCATGGAGCCGGATGTGCGGGTCATGGCTGTTATCACTCATAGCGTGCATATTATATGGTAATTCATAGAGGATATGCAGCATATGGATGGGAGCCCTCAACGTCCCACGATAGTTCCGGCATCTGAACGGTCTGTACTGCCATTGTCGTAATTCAATAGGTGGGTTGGCGTACACCAAGGAGACATGCGGGGTCGCGGAGAAGGCAGTGATTGGCTTGGATCTTTGTCTGGGCCTCACACCAAGTAAGTGTGAACGAACATGTAATTCGGATGTGCAACAAAGCTAAGATCTCTCATGGGTAAAGTAACGCACCTCTATAGAGTGTAAAAACTATAACTTGTTACTCCTTGTTCCGGGAAGGAGCTGCGAACGCGGCGGGAAAGGAACTCCATGAAAGTTCTGGTAAACCCGTGAAGGCTGACGGACATAGATTTTTAGAATAAAATCAACCTTTGAAGAAATCTTTACGAAAACTTGCATGGCCTACGACCTATGGTCTGTGGCTGTAGCTATAGTGCATCAAACACTCCTTTTCTAGTGAACTTGCTGAGTACGCTCGTACTAAAAGTATCTTCTTAACCCTTGCTAGGTTCTAAATCCAGTACAGACGACGTCTCCATCAAGTTATGCTCCAGGAACCATCATCAAAAGCTAAATCTCTTCAATGAAGTCCAGGAAGTCAACATATATATCAACTCAAGTGAAGACGAAGTTGCGGATTATATAAGAATAGAATCTCTAGCCATAGAATCTACTTCTGTAGAGTATTTCAATAGTAGCAATGCAAGCCTCAATAGCTTAGATACTAGTCTGTTAGTATAATAGATTTGAGTTGTTTATTTCTGATTCTTCTTTGTAAGAAGTTTCTTTCTCTCTCTTTAACCTAGAGTGTTCTCTGGATCTTGTATAAAGAGTTGAGTTGTAACCTATAGTCATGTCTTGGACCTGCTATGTTTCTGTTGTACTACTCTAAGGGATGTAATACTAGTGAACGGTGTTTCATTGGTGTTATGTCAACGACTATAGTGTACTACATCATGCAGTGGTATGCTGGGTCACCGCAATAACCTGCTCCGGCTTAGGCGAAGCCCTGCAGGATCTTCCCTCTACTTCCGACACCATGTCGTCGTGCTGCCGGAATCACGAGGAGAGAACTACAACCTCCGCTGCCTGCTGGAACAAGGGAGAGGAAAGTCTTCATCGAGTACCAAACGTGTGACTGACTGCAGAAGCGCTACCGGAACGTAGCGCCGGAAGGATCATCTACACGATCTTGAGATCGGCAAGTGTACGACTACATCACCCACGAGAATCTGCTCTCGTTTACCGCTTTGTAATCTTCAAGGGTGAGTACTCTAATCGACTCTGACAAGGTTCGATCTCGTCAATGCCCATTGTTATGGACTTGGGTTTTGGAGAAGATGGGGATGCTGGAGATCGCGGAACGGTTAGCAAACAAGCAACACGGGGACACGAGGTTTACCCAGGTTCAGGCCCCCGGAGGGAAAACCTTACTCCTGCTTGTCTGCTCTTGATTACAGCGGAACCGAAAAGTACAGGGGTTTGCAGGTGCAATCTGGCGTGAGGTGTGTATGAGGTGAGTTGAGTGATCCTTCTCGCCGTACACTCCTGGACTTTATATAGATAGGCAGGTCCCGGGCATAGGTCGAGTCGGTTACAGATTAGGGTTTGCACCCTTCAAAATTCAATCTGTTCTAGTCTTATTCTCCAAGGATCCGAAGTCGTCATGGGCTTGGGCCACCCGAAAACTCCATGGGCCGCATATCTTGTTGTGGGCCTTCCTTGGACTAGACCATATATGCCAATGTTTTGTACCTATGGGGTATAACCATGTCAGTAGCCCCCGAGTGTTCAGCCGAATCGACTCTTTGATCTTTCAGGTGTGGTTAGACCTGTTTGCAAGAGTAAACGTTTAGTTCACAGGGATAGTTGATGTGTGTGCCTGACTCTCCTGATGGATCAGGGCCAGTTAAATGTCATAGGACAAAACAACATGATCTTCATCAAACCCGAGTCCCTGGACTCGAATTTGGAAAGGATGCTGGCGTGATTCAACCCAGACTGTTGAGGTCTTATAGGAGTCGAATCCCAGTGATATTTTGAGTGATATACCTAACGCGTCCGTCAGGATTTTTGTCGTGTCTGTTGACACGGTATTTTACTGGCAGAGCGCAGTCAGGTGCGTTACCAGGCCATTAGATGATATTTGTAGGTCTTTATCTTTGCATCGTAGACACAACATTCGAAATTTTATCACCGTGGAGGTGTTTCGGGTGGCCAAGGAGGATGCTTCTCACTCAGCATTGGTTTGGGCAAAGTTGCCAGAAAATATTTTGTCGTGTTTGATCCGGATCGTAGTCGAAGAATTCATAGGGTGCGCGGCCAGCGCTCCCTATGGGAGTAGCCCCCGAGTGTATGTTCGAGTCATAGACTCGAGCAGAGACTTTAGTTCAGTTGATTGAGCTTCAGGTCTGCAGACACAATTTTTTTAGATGCTTGATCAGCCCTCCCTATGGGAGTAGCCCCCGAGTCTTTAGTGGAGTCGTATACTCGACGTTGGACTCGAAGTTAGAGAACTGTTGTTCTTCAATCTTCTTTCGGGTGCGCGGCCAGCGCTCCTGATAGGAGTAGCCCCCGAGTAGTTGTTCGAATCGTAGATTCGGATAAGTACTTGATTTCTATCCGAAGATTTAGTCGTTGCTAGCGTGCTTTTTGATGATGTCATTGCTGACGATTGGTGACCTCAACCGTATGTGGCGCCAGAGGTGACGTAACAGGACGAGCGTGGGTCCCACTTTCTGACTTGAAGTTAACTAGTCATGCGCAACGTGGCAAGAATTATGGCGTCTCCTCGATTTCCATGCAAAGTGGACGGCGTGCGAGTGACGGTTCGCTGCTGTGTTGACACGTGGACGGTTGGATCTGTCCCTAGCGTTAGGGCTTCTAGATGAATGGTTCCTTCTCATCGTCCTCATCCTTATAACCGTGGGGAAAACAGTGATTTGTTTTCACCCTTTGCCATTTTCTTTCTCCACTACCTCCATTTTCACGAGCTCTTCCTCGCGCGCACTAGACGTTCTCCGATCTTTCCCCTCTTCATTTCTGCGTGCGCACCGCCATCGACGATGCTCTGCGATGGTGAAGTCGAAGAAGACGTCCGTTGGAGTGGGTTCGAGCGCCGCCGCCGTAGGCAAGAAGGTTGTCGGTGCTTCACGCATCACCGACGGTAACTGGAGGCGCACGCGGCAGACCTGCGCAAGCTGCGTGATGCGGGATTGATCCCGCAGGACAAGGAGGCGACGATGCTTCTAGGCGACGAGGTAATTCCCCGTCCACTCGTAGGGTTTCGGGTGATGTTTGTCGCTTTCGTTCTTCGTGGCCTCTCGCTCCCAGTCCATGATTTTCTTCGTGGACTCTTGTTTTTATATGGCATCCAACTCCACCATCTTTCGCCCAATTCTCTTCTCCACATCGCCTGCTTCATTACCTTTTGCGAGTGCTAGCTTGGTATCGAGCCACACTTTGGCCTCTTCCGGAAGCTCTATTCCGTGAAGAGGCAGTCTGGTACCGGCAGGGTCTACCCGCTTGGCGGCTGCGTCATTTCCATCTGATCTGCTGTTCTTTTCTTTTCCTTTTCTATGTTTGAGTCCATCCAATACTGGCGGAAGAATTGGTTTTATATCCGTGACTCAACAGTGAACGGGCAAGACTTTGGCCTTGCTCCCTTCGACTCCTCCCAGGAGATTGTCCCAAAGCATTCCTAGAAGAACCACATCCTGGAGGGCGAGGTGGCAGAGGTGGAGGAGCTCTACCGTCGGGTGGAGGTGCTCCAGATGGATGCGGGCAAGGAGGTCAATGGTGTGGATATCATCCGCACTGATGGGGATGTACCTACCGGGGTATACCCAGCAGGATGTTTCCGACTGGCCCAAGAACTGGCGAGTGGGCCTGCAAGACGGCGACTGGATCAAAGACCGGCGTGGATCCAAGCGACTGGAAGCTGAAGGCCCAGGCGAGTAGATAGGCCTAGTCGGATTAGGTTAAAACAAGTACCGAAGCCTTAACTGATTCGGTTGAGATATGTAAACCCTAGGGGAGGTGAGCCTATATAAACCTCCCTGCGGGGCGTGTAGAGATACGTTCCATCATACACCCAAGCGACTCGCCGCCTAGCCGTCGAGCTCGCCCATTGTACCACCTCCATAATACAATCTAGCAGGAGTAGGTCTTTACCCTCCGGGGGGCCGAACCTGGGTAAACCCTGTGTCTCCGCCCTCATCTCACACCGCAGATGGCTGGCCGCCCTTGCCCCTCGTTCTACTACTCACTACCGATTGCAGCATCTGCCGTGACCATTCCCACGACAGTGGCGCCCACCGTGGGGCCTGGCCGGTCTGGCCGGTGTTCTGCGGCGAGACCCAATCTGCTCATCAATGAGACGGTCGCCACCGGCCGCATGATAGCGATCGGCGAGATGCTCCAAATCTTGCCGAGCAGCTACGTCTCGGCGGCGCGACCGGTGACGCACAACGTGATCCTGCCGGTCGGCACGATCAGCCTCTTCGTCGGCCTCACCGACGTCATCGTCTCGGAGGACTCGGCTCGCATCCGCGAGTCGCCGCCACGCGATCGGCTCTCCGAGAGCTAGATCCGCACGATCCATCGCCTCGCCTCCGAGTACAACTCGGCCCACAGCAACGTGGCCGAAAACTCAGCGGCCGCAGAAGACGTGGCCCTCAATGACGACGCCGACTCGGCGACCCCGACGTCACTCGCCGGATCCATCACCGCGGCTTCACCAGCGGGCTCCATCACCCAGGTCTCCAACGTGGGAGACTTCGAGGACCCCTCCATCCTCGGGATCTTCGACTTCAACTCCGGGTCGAAAAACTCTGCCGACCTCCGCGACGGAACCGGTCGCCACGCCGCGACCTACATGGCGACCGGCACCGAGCCGCCGGAGGATCCCTTCTCCACCCCAATCCCTCCTAACGCCACGGCGACGGAGGTCGAGGAATTCCGCCTGAAACTGGCGGAGGCAGTGCGCAAGGAGCAAGCCGAGCGCGAAAATTTTCGCCTCGAGCAGGTGACGGCGCAGGAGCTATCGCGCTACCACCAGCAGCGGATTAGGTCGCGCCTGAACCCCACTGTTCAGGGGCGCGCCCTGAACTTCGACGATGAAAACGACCCGGCCCGCGTGGCCGAGCGCGCGATCTGCGAGAACGCGCCACTAGGAGGAAGCGCCCGGCCCCCGCCAGGGTCGACGGCGATGGGCGCCCCACCTCCACCCAACCGCACACCTCCCAGGGACCAGCCACGGATAGTGGTCTCCTCACGGGAGCGAGACGCAAACGGCCTCCCACTGTTCTCCACCCCGATGACAACCTCGTGGCAGGCCGAGCAGCAGCCGACAACATCACGGCCACCGACGACGGCGCCCTACAGATCCAGTACGTCAGGGCCCTGCTCGCAAAGGCCGTCGAGCAGCAAAACGCGGGCGCCGACTCGCAGGGTCGAGTGTACTCGCGTTCTTCGGGAAGCAGAGCGGCCTCAAGCGGCCGCCCAATGGCGGCAAACACCCTCAACTGTCCGCCACCAGAGCCACTGCAGCTCCAACACCGACCCACGAATGCGGCACTCTCCACCAACGACCCCAGGCCAGCGACCAACTTCGTCGCCGCCAACGGTCAACCCATCGACGCCCGCACCCACGTCATCAACAACCAAAGCTGGCGCGCACGCCAGCCCGACGACCTGCGACACACCCTAACCAATCGCCGCGACGGCGAGCCCATGGGGTCGCTCAGTCGACTCGGCCCCAAGTGCTTCGGACCAATGATCCGAGGCGAGAAGTACCCGCCAAACTTCAAGGCGCCGAAGGTGATAGAAAAGTACGACCCCTCGTACGACCCCGTCGTCTGGCTCGATACATACCTCATGGCAATGGGGATCGCAGGCCACACCGACCTGCTAGCCGCCCGTTACCTCCCCCTGATGATGGAGGGGACGTGCAGGCAGTGGATCAATACCCTCCCCCAGGATAGTATCGACTCCTGGGAGGAGATGCGTGACGCCTTCGCCAGCCACTTCGAGTGCTCCTACACCCGCGCCACCACCATCGAGGACCTGGAGCGATGTGTCCAGGGACCCCGCGAGTCGACCCGCAACTAGGTCCAACTGTGGCAAGAACTCTGGTACAACGCGGTCGGCATCCACCCGGACACCGCGATCCATTGCTTCAAGACCTCGTGCCACTACGAGCCCCTGGTCGCCAAGCTCAAGCGACACTCTCGCACACTCGACAACATACCGGACCACCTCGAGATCGCCAAACGGTACGCGGAGGAAGATCCAAACCAGGAAACTGACGACGAGTTAGGAGGTCAACGCCGCATGAGCGGCAACGACAGCGGACGACGGTCCGACCTACGCTACAGCAACACTCGCCTCACCGGCAAGCGCCGCAGTGACGGGCGAGTCGACTTCGTCGCCAACGCCGGGCACGCACAACGCGAGCCCAAGAGCTTCCTCCGCGACGGAGGACAACGCCGCGACGGCGGCAACTACAAGGCCAAGCCAAGGTTCGACCCCGCGGCCCTCCTTAACCAACCTTGTGCGTTTCATAGCAGGGAAGGGAAGCCCGCAACGCACACAACCGCCGACTGCCACACCCTCAGGGAGATCGAGAAGGCACGGCGAGCACGGGAGGACCCCGACAACGACCCGCCAAACGGCGGAAAATTCGGCAAAGTGGCCGGATCGCTCCATACCTTCACAGGCTTCAACACGAAGCGCGAGAAGAAGGTCATCACCCGCACCGTTGCCATCAACGCAGTGGCTCAGGTGGACGTTCCCCAGTTCCTCAACTGGTCGGAGCAGCCCATCACCTAGAGCCACCAGGACCACTCGCCACGCATCGAGTACCCAGGCCGAGTCGCCCCGGTGGTCAAGCCTAAGGTCGGCGACTACTGGCTCCCTAAGACATTGATGGACGGCGGCAGCTCCATCAACATCCTGTACCTGGACACCTTCAGGCGGCTGCGGCTCCCGCAGTCGATGATCGAGACAACCCACACCACGTTCCATGGCATCGTCCCCGGTCGGAAGGCGTACCCGATCGGCAAGGTCACGCTGCCAGTCACCTTCGGCACACCAGCAAACTTCCGCACCGAGCGGATCGTCTTCGAGTTGGTGCCCTTCGATAGCCCCTACCACTGCGTCCTGGGGCGCCAGGCATTCGCCAAGTTCATGGCAGCGCCACACTACGCGTACAACGCGATGAAGCTCCCAGGGCCGTGCGGCGTCATCACCATCAACGGCGACCCCGACATGGCCGCCGAGTGCGAGGCCAAAGGAGCCGAACTCGCCGATGTCGTTATCGCGGCAGAAACCAATCACGCCGATGAGCTCGCCAAGTACGCGAGCGGGGTCAACAACGATGACCCCACCATACTCAAGAAGCCTAACTCGGAGGGCGCAAACACCTCAACCTTCGAGGCAACGACGCACACCCGCACCGTCGAGCTGGTCCCAGGCGACTCCAGCCAGACGGTGACGATCGGGACGGGCATGAGCCCAGCCTAGGAAGGCGCGCTCATCGAGTTCCTCCTGAGAACAGGGACATTTTCGCATGGAAGCCCTCTGACATGCCTGGTGTCCCTAGGGAGCTCGCTGAGCACAAGCTAAACGCTGACCCCAAAGTGCGACCAATCAAACAATCGCTGCGGCCCTTCAATGAAGAGCGCCGCCGAGCCATCGCCGAGGAGGTATAGCGTCTACTCGCTGCAGGCTTCATCCGGCCAATCAAGTACTCCAAGTGGCTGGCAAACCCAGTCCTGGTCGAGAAGAAGGACGGGACCTGGAGGATGTGTATCGACTACACAAACTTGAACAGCGCCTGCCCAAAGGAGCAGTTCGTCCTCCCGCGGATCGACCAAATAATCGACTCCACCGCGGGCTCGGAGTCGCTATGTTTCCTCGACGCCTACTCTGGGTACAACCAGATCAAAATGGCTGTCGAGGACGAGGAGAAGACGGCGTTCATCACGCCATTCGGAGCCTTCTGCTACACCGCCATGACCTTCGGACTCAAGAACGCTGGGGCGACCTACCAGCGGTGCATGCAAGAGTGCCTCGCGAGCCAAATTGGCCGCAACATCCACGTCTACATCGATGACGTGGTCGTAAAATCCGCTCGCCAGGGTGACCCACTCGCCGACCTGGCGGAAACGTTCACCAACTTGAGAAAATACAAGATAAAGCTTAACCCAGGCAAATGCACCTTCGGTGTACCAGCAGGACAACTACTGGGGTACGTCGTCTCCAAGCGAGGGATTGAGGCGAACCCCACCAAAATCGACACGATCGCCCGAATCGGCAAACCCGAGTGCCTACGCGACGTACAGAAGCTGGCCGGGCGAGTAGTGGCTCTCAGTCGCTTCATCCCCCGCCTGGGTGAAAAGGCGATGCCCCTATACCGCCTGATGCGCAAGAACCCCACCTTCTAGTGGGACAAGGAGGCGGATGACGCGCTTCACGACCTCAAGAAGGTGCTACTCGCCGCACCGCTACTCGCCGCCCCCGCCGACAAAGAACCCATGCTGGTTTACGTCGCGGCTTCCGAGCGCGTCGTCAGCGCCGTCATGGTCGTCGAGCGACCGGAGGAAGGAAAGGAGCGCACAGTACAGCGACCGGTGTACTACATCAGCGAGGTCCTCACCGAGTCGCGCCAGCGATACCCACAGTACCAGAAGCTGGTATACGCGGTCTTCAGAGCTCAGCGGCGCCTGCCGCACTACTTCCAGGAGCACCCGATCACGATCGTCTCCTCAGCACCATTGCAGGACATCATCCGCAACCGCGAGGCAACCGGGCGGGTCGCCAAGTGGGCCGTCGAGATCGGCGTCCACAACATTAAATACGAGCCACGAAAAGCGATCAAGTCACAGGCCCTAGCGGACTTCATCGCCGACTGGGAAGAGGCCCAGCAGCCAGAGAAGCTGCCATACCTCCATTACTGGAGCCTGCACTTCGACGGCTCCAAGAACATGGACGGCGCAGGCGCAGGGATCGTGCTAACTTCACCGAAGGGTGACAAGCTCCGCTACGTCCTCTGCCTCGACTTCACACCCTACACCAACAACATGGCCGAGTACGAGGCCTTACTCCACGGCATGCGAGCTGCCAAGGAGATGAATGTCAACCGCCTACGTTTCTACGGAGACTCCGACCTCGTCGCTGGGCAAGTCGCTGGCACCTGCGACGCTGTCTCCCCCACCATGGCGGCGTACCGCCAAGCAGTGGACAATCTGGGCGGACACTTCACAGGTTACTCCATCGAGTGGATCGACATGCGGAAGAACGAGGAGGCCGACACACTCTCTCGCATTGGGTCGGCTCGACTCGCACCACCCGCCGGCGTCTTCCTCGACACAATCACCAAGCCATCAGTCTCTCCCCCGAGGGAGATCGACATCGGAGTCCCGTTACAACCGGAGGCAGCCCTGGTTGCACTCGTCACCGAGCCAGACGACTGGACCACGCCCTACATCGCCTACCTGGAGGCCGACACCTTGCCGGAAGACGATACGGACGCTCGGATGATCGCACGCCGATGCAAGTCCTACACCATCATCGACGGCGAGCTCCACAAGCGCAGCATCACCGGCGTGTTCCAACGCTGCGTCCAACCCGCCGAAGGACGCAAGATCCTCCACGACATCCACTCCGGTGACTGCGGCCACCACGCCGGAGCCCGCTCTCTGGTCACCAAGGCTATGCGGCATGGCTTTTACTGGCCCACCGCGCACGCCGACGCCGTCGACATTGTCCAGCGCTGCGCCGGGTGCCAGAAGTACGCCAACCAGACGCACGTGCCGAGCTCAGCGCTCAAGACAATCCCCATCATCTGGTCATTCGCCGTATGGGGCATGGACATGGTAGGCCCCTTCAAGAAGGCTCCCTCCGGCTACACCCACCTCCTGGTCGCGGTCGACAAGTTCAAAAAGTGGGTGGAGGCCAAGCCAGTCCGGAAATGCGATGGGAAGACTGCCACTAAATTCCTACGCGAGCTCATATATCGCTACAGGTTCCCAAACAGCATCATCACGGACAACGGCACCAACTTCGCCAAAGGAGCCATGGCCGAATTCTGCGAGGAACACCACATCCGGCTCGACCTCGCATCAGTCGCCCACCCGAAATCCAACGGCCAGGCGGAACGGGCCAATCAAAGCATCCTCCACGGCCTGAAGCCGCGACTCCAAGTACCACTCGAGCGCACCGCCGGGTGCTGGGTCGAGGAGCTACCCTCCGTCATATGGGGCATCCGCACCTCGGTCAATAGGTCGACAGGATTCACCCCCTTCTTCATGGTGTACGGCGCCGAGGCAGTCATGCCCAACGACCTTGAGCACGACTCGCCGAGGGTCGTCCACTACACGGAGGCTGCGAACGAACTCGCACGACAGGATGGAGTCGATCAACTCGACGAGGCACGTGACCTAGCTCGCTCGCGCACCGCCATCTACCAACAAGGACTCCGCCGCTACCACAGCCGGTGGGTGAAAACCCGCACCTTCCAAGAAGGCGACCTGGTGCTGCGCCTCATCCAGGACAAGAAGGGCATGCACAAGATTTCCCCTCCATGGGAGGGACCATTCACCATCGGGCGTGTACTCGGCAACGACGCTTACTACCTCATCGATGTCCGCGGGGACGGCAAACTCGACGTCAAGCGACCATGGAATGTAAAACTCCTACGGAAGTTCTATTCCTAGAACGCCACATATGTACTCTTCAGTCGCTATGAAATAAAAAGAATTGGTTATCACAAATTGCGCCTACTCTCTGTGTCTTGTGCCACTCACACTCGTAATAACAGCGTCAAGCTAACCGCAGAAGTCAACCTTTGGTAAAGCAATCGGCACGGCCAAGTAGTGCGATGCAAAAGCACTGAGTCACCTCAGGTTTTACATCGTCCACGAAAAACGCCTACCCAGAGCCCCATTGGAGTCGCCTAGCCCGACTGGCTCTACGAGCCAAGACAACTGCCTTCGCTTCTCACAGCGACCATGATCCTCCACATCCTCGACATAGCGACTCGAACGGCCACGTACCACGCTCGGGGACTGACGACCAGTTCAGAGCGAGCGGCTCGGGAAAAGGCCAAGTATGAGAGCATGCCCAGGAGTCGCCATGCGACTGACCCAACGGGCCAGGCAGGAGTGATGCGCTCAAACCAACGTGCCAAGTCCTCACCCACCCTCGAGTCGCGCCTAGAACAACCAAGTACCACGCTCGGGGACTCGGCCACCCGACCTCGTTCGCGCAAGGGAAAACGGTGAAGTACAGAGCGTTCAAGGGAGTCGCCTAGCGACTGGCTCTTCGAGTCCAGGCGAGTCGACCACAATAAAAAAAACATTCAAAAACCACAAACACATCACACACGAGGTAAACCCCACAAAAGGGCGGACGTGCTCGGGGACTCGTCCAAACCTCAATTGGAAAACACATGACAAGTCACAAAACAAACATGATATCACATTACTAGCATGTTGCAATTGTCTCGGAGTACAAAATATGCCCAAACGGCAGATCTGCTACTAACGCCCCAGGGCAACCTACTCTATTCCGCAGGCTTCAACGACGACTCGCCAGCACCCTTGCGATTGCGGACGAACGGCATGTATGGTTTTGACGGGTACGTCGTTAGCTCACCCGCCATCGCCGCGCGGAAGGGCTGCTCGACCTTGAAGTCCCGATGCTGCGGCTCGGGGTCGTGGGCGCGACGACCGTTTCCTGATAAGGAAGGAGGTCGCCCATCGCCCAGACGCACTCGGAGTACACTGCGGCGCGACCCATCAACTTGAGCACCTCGGAGATCTCCACCTCGCCAGTCGACGACGGGTAGCCACTCATCACATCGTCCAGAGCGAAATCTTCTGGAAAATGAGCAAGCCCAAAGCTAAGCGCCGTCGCCGCTCCACGCCGAAACACCGATCGCGTCATGAACTCAATGACCGACGGCGCCTTCTCCAAGTACCTCCACACCTCGACGAGGTCGCTGGGAATTACTTCCGTGGGCGATATCTCCTGGAGGTAGGCTCGGATGCATGTCGCCGACAACGTCGCCAAGTCAACGAGCGTGGCCACACATTGCCGCGCGTCGAACGAGTTCGCCTCTTCCGCGCTATCAATGATGCGACCTGCGGATAGAAGATAACAATGAGTACATCGGATATTACGAAAAGACACATGCAGTAGGCAAGGTCAGACAAACTCACCAATCAAGGGGCGGGAGAGGTCCGTGATGAAGCTCTGAAGAGAAGTATAGTCGTCCTGAAGCCCAGCAACAAGGGCGTCAGAAACTTTACACTCTTCCGCGGCGGCCGTAACGGCAGCCTTGGCTCGACCATCCGCCGAACTCGCCTCCTCTTTCGCCTCCCTCAGCTCGTGCTCGAGCTCGGCGATCCGCTTTTCAGCCGAACTCAACGCCGATTGAGCCGTTGCCAACTCACCCGCGGGGACAAGTCCCCGGCGAGCCTCTTCTGCCTTCGCCGCAACTGCGTGAAGCCCCTTATTCGCCTCTTGGATGGCGGCCAGTTCCTTCTCCGTGCGGTGTTTCGCCGCCAATCGGTCAGCTGACTCGCGTTGCAGACCCTGCACACAATTCAAACAGTTAACCAAAGCGAAATCCTAAGTGCCCACCCGCTGAAATTCAGCGAGTGCGCACTTGGGGACTGGCAATCAACAAATCCTAAGTGCCCACCCGCTGAAATTCAGCGAGTGCGCACTCGGGGACTGGCAATCAAGAAATCCTAAGTGCTCACCCGCTGAAATTCAGCGAGTGCGCACTCCGGGACTGGACGCGAAAAATAACAACAAGACATTAAAAGAATTAGACCGCTGCAACTCACCGGCCTGATCCTCGGGGACTGGACATACCTGGATGGCTGCGCCAAGCATGCCGTGAAGTTGTATCGCATCCACGGACGCGAGAAGAGCCGGCGTGTGCCCACAACGCTGCCCGACCTCCGCGTCGGCGACCCCAGGTGCACGGCTCGAGGGCGAGGTCCCACTCGCTGCGGCCGCCTTGGTCATGAAGCGCGGGAACATGGCGATGGAGGCACCGGCACCAAAGGAGACCGGCTCGGTCACCCTAGGCGAGGGATCACCCTCCTTTGTGGATACGGCCGCCTCCATTGCGGGTTCATTCGGCGCGACCGCCGTGTCGTCGGAGATCATGACGACGTCGTCGCCCTTGGCCTTCTTGGCGCCATCCGCAGGAACGACGACTTCATCCGCCTTCCTCTTGCGGGAAGGATCCTCCTCGCTGACGACGGGTGGCACCTTAGACACGGTCGGGTGCCTATCTTCTTTGCTCCGGTCCTGTAAATCGATCGCGTGAGCGAAATAATTCAAGCTGCAATGAAAGACAAAAGTAGGTGAGCGAACTCACTTGGCGACCGGAATGAAGCATAGCCCCGTGCGGATGCCGGCCGGCTTCTCCAGTTCGGGGCCCAGTCGGCGGCTGAGGCCCATTTCCAGGACGTCGCGTGCCCAAGACACGAACGGCTTCTTCGTGCTCAAGGCTGCAACGGGAGCCTCTGGGACATCTTCAGCATGGGCTTCCTTGCGAGGTGAAGCCGCCGCGGCCGGAGCGGCTCCTAGCCCAGAAACTGGGACGAATGGTGGAGGCATCGAGGCCAGTGGCACATCAATAGCGGCCGTGTCCAGCGCGGTTGCCGTCGGCGGTGCCTCGTCCTTGGCCGGGACGGGGGCGTCGGAGCTGCTCGCCGAGTGCGGTGGCGAGGCCGGCCTCATCGGCTTCGTTTTCTTCTTCGGGGGAGCCTTTGCCTCCTTTTCCTTCTTCTTCTTCTTCGACGGAGTGGCCTGGCGGCGCGAGGTGGTCTCCGGAAGTTCGTCATCATCGTCGTGACGCTCGAGGCTTTTACTCGCCTCAAGCTCACGTTGACGCTGCCCGCGGGTCTTGCGGATCAGCGGGGCGACCTCCTCCTCGGACTCGTCGTCGTCGTCGTTGCTCTCGTCGCTCACGGAATCGCCCTTGGCAGGAGGCGATTCGCCCATGTCCTGGACGGACGAGCTCGAATTCTCGTCGTCTGAGGGCGGGAGCCATCCTTCCACCACTTGGAATAGCTGCAATGAACACAAAATGAAGTTAGAACGACCGCGACTGCAAAAACTGCGACTGCGAATGATGCGAGGTGACTTACCGTTGGGGCTGGATGCTTCGCGGTATAGGGCGCGACCCCAGCCTTTGCGTCCAGGTACACCGCCTGGGTGATCTTCTTCGGTGCTGGGGTGTAGTCCTCGAGCTTCCACTCGGCGAGGCAGGACTTCGTCGAGTCCTCCCGGCCCGTGTACTAGTACATGTAGTGGTCGCGCCGAGCCAGAGGGACGAGCCGCCGCCCGAGCCAGCAGTTGTATAGGTTGATCGTCTGGAGGCCCTTCTTCTTCAGACCACGGATGGTTTGAAGCATTTCGTCCACGACCATCCGCTGATCGCTGGGGAACTTGCCGACCTGAAGACGGCGCGGTTCGGACCGGTTGGCGGAGTATCGTGGAATCGCCGTCTCGCCCTCCGGGGTCGCCTCGGCAACATAGAACCAAGATTTCTTCCAGTCGCTCGCCGCCTTGGCGGGCAGCATCAAGTCAAAGAACGAAGCCTTCGACTTCAGCTGGAAGGTTAGGCCGCCCGCGGCAAGCATTGGGCCACCCGCTTCCTCGCGGCTGATCCGTCCGTGGAACAGATCTTGCCGTAGAGGGAAGTAGGGTCGGCAGCCCAAGTAGCACTCGTAGAACGCCACGAAGATGGCGAGCTGCTCGATGCTGTGTGGACCCAGGTCCGACGGTTGGATCCCGTAGTAGGCGCAGAAGCGCCGGAAGAACAGGGACGTGGGGAATCCTAGCCCCCGTTCCAGATGGCTGGTGAAGCAGATGAATTCCCCCTCGCGCGGGTTCGGGGTCACCTCTCCGGCCGCGGGGATGCGCCAGCAGCCGGCGCGCAGGATCCCGGCCTCCTCAAAGGAAGCCAGTTGCGCCCTCGTACACTTAGATCTACCCCAAGGTTCGGTGGAGAGGGCCATGGCAGAAGGATTTGTGGGGGGTCGGAGGATTTCGGGTCGGCTGGATCGCGATGCGAAGGGAGGCGAAAGTGCGTGCAATCGGAGGAAATGGCGAGAAGGTGGTTCTCTGATCGCCTGCCATTCCCCTTATATAGCGGTTGTTACCCGCCAAATCAGGGAGCCGTTACTACGCGGTGATTACGCCAAAAGTTACCGTTGGATTACCCCAACGGCTAGTTTGACCACGTTTAACGGTCCAACTTCAGCCACTCGGCTCGCCGACCCGATCACTATGACAGTGTTTCGCCGACTCGACTCGCCAAAGCTGCGATCAGGATGACTAGTTTTCTCCTTTATACAGGAGCCCGCCGACGATTCGACTGGATGTCTACTCTGGAGCCGCATACTCCGATTGCCAGCAGCCACCTACGCCTAATCGACGACGGCCTCGGGGACTACTGATGGGTATGTACCTACCGGGGTATACCCAGCAGGACGTTTCCGACTGGCCCAAGAACTGGCGAGTGGGCCTGCAAGACGGCGACTGGATCAAAGCCCGGCGTGGATCCAAGTGACTGGAAGCTGAAGGCCCAGGCGAGTAGATAGGCCCAGTCAGATTAGGTTAAAAAAAGTACCGAAGCCTTAACGGATTCGGTTGAGATATGTAAACCCTAGGGGAGGTGAGCCTATATAAACCTCCCTGCGGGGCGTGTAGAGATACGTTCCATCATACATCCAAGCGTCTCGCCGCCTAGCCGTCGAGCTCGCCCATTGTACCACCTCCATAATACAATCTAGCAGGAGTAGGTCTTTACCCTCCGGGGGGCCGAACCTGGGTAAACCCTGTGTCTCCGCCCTCATCTCGCACCGCAGATGGCTGGCCGCCCTTGCCCCTCGTTCTACTACTCGCTGCCGATTGCAGCATCTGCCGTGACCATTCCCACGACACGCACCTTCCTCAAACGTCGGGTGCAGCCGCTCTAGGCGAGGGCACATCTGATGTTCCTTTACACTGGCCGCAACGACCCTATGAGGGTCTCAGCTGAGGAGTTATCCCGAGGCGACCTCGATAGAGTTCTTCGGTCGCTGCTGAAGTTCAAGTCTGAGGAGGACCTTCCGGGGAAGTCATTGACGCCCCCCTTCAGTGCCACGAAACCAGTTCCGCATGTGTAGATTTGCGACATGCGCGTTGCGCCTTTTTCGAGTGCTTTTGCTTTTGATTGTTTGTACTAACCGCTATCTTTGATGTCTTTGGTGTGCAGGAGCTCAAGGTGGCTAGCATGGTGCCCCCACTGCCCGAAAAGTTTCCGGTTGCGCCGGACAACGAAGTTGTAGACTCCGAGTCTGAGCTTCCGCCGACGCAGTCGCCAACTCATGAAGCCCCCGAGGCAAGCAAGGGGCAGACCCAAAAGCATGAACGGAGTCCGAGCGAGTCTTCGGATGCCTCGACTCCGCCAACGCCTAGGGACCCATCCTTCCTTGTGCGCCACGGCGAGGATGACGGCGCCAATTGACGAGGTTCGATCTCGTCAATGCCCATTGTTATGGACTTGGGTTTTGGAGAAGATGGGGATGCTGAAGATTGCGGAACGGTTAGCAATCAAGCAACACGGGGACACGATGTTTACCCAGGTTCAGGCCCCCGGAAGGAAACCCTACTCCTGCTTGTCTGCTCTTGATTACGGCGGAACCGAAAAGTACAGGGGTGCGCAGATGCAATCTGGCATGAGGTGTGTATGCGGTGAGTTGATAGATCCTTCTCTTTGTGCCCTCCTAGCCTTTATATAGATAGGCAGGTCCCGGGCATAGGTCGAGTCGGTTACATATTAGGGTTTGCACCCTTCAAAATTCTATCTATTCTAGTCTTGTTCTCCAAGGATCCGAAGTCGTCATGGGCTTGGGCCACCCAAAAATTCCATGGGCCGCGTATCTTGTTGTGGGCCTTCCTTGGACTGGACCGTATATGCCAATGTTCTGTACCCATGGGGTATATCCATGTCAGACTCATTGCTACAGTCAAGTAGATAGATCTTGGCTTGTTTGTGTTCATGCGGTAGAATTTTTTTGTTTTCCATGCTACGAATCCCTACAGTGGTATCAGAGTCGTGTCTATATGTAGATCTGTTGCATGAGTAGAACACAATGGTCATTGTGGGCGTTGATGATTTTGTTGTCGATTGCTTCTTGTGTACTTTGCATCTTGCGGGATGGTGGGATGAAGCGTCCTGGGCTAACCTTACATGACATCGTTCACGAGACTTGCTCCACACTTGACATGCAACTTGTATTGCATAAGTGGCTTTGCAGGTGCCTGTTTCTCCCAACATAGTGAAGATTCAATTTACAACGGGTGATTGACAATACTAGTATCAACGTTGTGGTTCTTGTTCGTAAGTTAGAACGACACTTATTGAAATCCCCAAACCACGTAAAACATGCAAAGAAAATTAGAGGCGTCTAACTTTGTTTCACAGGGGTGTGCTGTGATGAGATATGACAATGATTGTGATTATATATGATGTATGCAATGTTCCTTATTGTAAATCGACAACCGACAGGAGCCTTATGGTTGTATTTTAATTTCGTTAAGACATGCGTGTCTATTGTTCAAAGTAGTTGTAATAGTTGATGCTGGTGGACAACAACCATGGAGCGGTGCCATTGACCTTGACGCCACGCGGGTAATGATGGAGATCATGTTCGTGCTTGAAGATGGAGATTGGAAGCACAACAACAAAGGCCATATCATATCACATATTATGAATTGCATGTGATGTTAATACTTTTATGCATCTTGTATTGCTTAGTTCACAATGGTAGCATTATAAGATGATTCCTCTCACAAAATATCAAGTTATAAAGTGTCCATCCTTAGTAGGCACTGTTGCCAAAGATCGTTGTTTCGAAGCACCACGTGATGATCGAGTGTGTTAGATTCTGCGAGTACATACAACGGGAGCAAGCCATATTTGCTCATGCGGAAGCTAAGGTTTGATCTTGATGAGCCTAGCATGTACATACATGGTCTCGGAACACGGATCACCGAAAGGTAAAGCATGAGTCATATAGTAGATATGATGAACATGTTGATTGTTCGCCATTGAAGCTACATCATCTCTCGTGATGATCGGTTTTGATGTGGTGGATTTGGTTCGTGTGATCACTAAAACAATGTGAGGGATGTTGTTTTGCGTGGGAGTTCACCTAGATTAATTTAACTATTAATTAGAACTCAATTTGTCATGAACTTAGTCTAAACTATTGCAAATATGTTGTAGATCAATGGCGTCCACTACCATCAATTTTAATGCGTTTCTAGAGAAAGAAAAGTTGAAACATAATGGAAGCAACTTCGCGGATTGGTTCCGCAACTTGAGGATTGTCCTCAATGCCGGTAATTTGACCTATGTGCTAGATGCACCGCTGGGTGACCGACCTACAGCTGATGCTACCGATGAGGTGAAGAATGTTTTCCTCGCTCAAAAGAATTTGTACTCCACAGTTCAGTGTGCTATCTTGTATGGTTTGGAATCGGAGCTTCATAAAAGGTTTGAGAACTTTGACCCACATGATATTGTCCGTGAACTCAAAATAATATTTGAGGCTCACGCGGAAGTTGAAAGTTATGAGGCTTCTGAAAAGTTCTTTAACTGCAAGATGAAAGAGGGCAGCTCCGTCAGTGAGCGTGTGCTTAAGATGTCTGGGCACGCAAGTAAGATCCAAATCTTGGGTATAGTGATTCCTAATGCTTTGGGGATTCACCGTGTCATTCAATCACCACCACAAAGTTACAAGAACTTTGTGATGAACTACAATATGCAAAACATGGACAAGTCGTTGCCTGAACTCTTCTCCATGTTAAAGTCTGCGGAAGTGGAGATCAAGAAAGAGCACCAAGTGTTGATGGTCAGTAAGACCACCAAATTCAAGAAGCAAGGCAAGTTTAAGAAAAAGGAAAACTTCAAGAAGGGCGGTAAGAAAGTTACCGCGCCGGCGAAGAAGACCAAGGCTGGGCCTAAGCCTGATACTGAGTGCTTTTACTGCAAGGGAGAAGGTCACTGGAAGCGGAATTGCCCTAAGTACTTGGCGGATTTGAAGAACGGCAACATCAAGAAGAAAGGTATATCTGATATGCATGTTATTGATGTGTATCTCACTAGTAGTCGTAGTAGTGCCTGGGTATTTGATACTGGTTCGGTTGCTCATATTTGTAACTTGAAACAGGTGTTGCAGAATAGACGGAAACTAGCGAAGAACGAGGTGACGATGCACGTTGGAAATGGATCAAAGGTTGACGTGATCGCGGTCGTCACGCTTCCACTTCATCTACCATCAGATTAGTTTTATACTTAAATAATTGTTATTTGGTGCCTGCATTGAGCATGAACATTATATCTGGTTCATGTTTATTGCGAGACGGTTACTTATTTAAGTCTGAGAATAATGGTTGTTCGATTTATATGAGTAATATGTTTTATGCACATGCACCTTTGATAGATGGTCTATTCTTGTTGAATCTCGATTGTAGTAATACACATATTAATAACATTGAAACTAAACGTTTGAAATTGAGCGATAACTCGACCTATATGTGGCACTGTCGTCTTGGTCACATTAGAGTGAAGCGTATGAAGAAACTCCATTCTGATGGACTTCTTGAATCACTTGATTTCGAATCACTTGAAAGATGTAAAGCATATCTGATGGGTAAAATGACTAAGACTCCATTTTCTTGTATGATGGAGCGAGCTACGGACTTATTGGAAATCATACATACCGATGTGTGTGGCACAATGAGTGTACCATCGCGCGGTGGTTATCGTTATGTTCTTACTTTCATGAATGACTTGAGTATATATGGGTATATCTATTTCATGAAACATAAGTCCGAAATTTTCGAGAAGTTTAAGGAATTTCAAAGTGAAGTAGAGAATCAACGTAACAAGAAGATTAAGTTTCTACGATCTAATTGTGGAGGTGAATATCTAAGTTACGAGTTTGGCGAGCATTTAAAGAAATGCGGAATACTTTCACAATTAACACTGCTGGGAACACCACAATATAATGGTGTGTCCGAACGTCATAATCGAACTCTCTTAGATATGGTTCGTTCTATGATGTCACTTACAGATTTACCGCTATCATTTTGTTGTTATGCATTAGAAATAGCCGCATTCGCTTTAAATAGGGCACCATCTAAATCCGTTGAAACGACACCGTATGAATTATGGTTTGGGAAGAAACCTAAATTGTCGTTCCTTAAAGTTTGGGGTTGTGAAGCTTATGTAAAGAAGTTACAGCCCGACAAGCTTGAACCCAAAGCGGAAAATGCATCTTCATAGGATACCCGAAGGAAACTATTGGGTATACCTTCTATCATATATTCGAAGGCAAAATCTTCGTTGCCAAGAATGGATCTTTTCTAGAGAAGGAGTTTCTCTCAAAAGAAGTGACTGGAAGGAAAGTAGAACTCGATGAGGTTGTCGAACCTTCTCTCGGATTTGAGAGTAGCGCAGCACCATAAGTAGTTCATGTGGCGCCTACACCAATAAGAGAGAAAGCTAATGATATTGATCATGAAACTTTGGTTGAAGTTACTACGGAACCTCGCAGGTCAACGAGAACTCGTACCACTCCCGATTGGTATGATCCCGTTATGAGTGTCATGTTGGTCGACAACACCGACGACCCTGCGACATATGAGGAAGCAATGATGAGCCCAAATTCCAATAAATGGCAAGAAGCCATGAAATCCGAGATTGGATCCATGTAAGAAAACCAAGTATGGACTTTGGTGGACTTACCGGATGGCCGAAAGGTTGTCGAGAACAAATGGATTTTCAAGAAGAAAACATATGCTAATGGTAATGTTACTGTCTATAAAGCTCGACTTATTGTAAAAGGTTTTCGAAAGATTCAAGGAGTTGACTACGATGAGACTTTCTCACCGGTAGCGAAGCTAAAGTCTGTGAGGATTTTGTTAGCAATCGCTACATATTATGATTATGAGATATGACAGATGGATGTCAAAACAGCTTTTCTCAATGGAGACATTGATAAAGAGTTGTATATGGTACAACCCAAAGGTTTGTCGATCCTAAAGATGCTAACAAGGTACGCAAACTTCAACAGTTTATTTATGGATTGAAGCAAGCATCCCGAAGTTGGAATCAACGGTTTGATAAGGTAATCAAAAGTTTTGGTTTTATACAAACTTATGGAGAAGCTTGTATTTACAAGAAAGTGAGTGGAAGCTCTGTAGAATTCTTAGTACTATATGTGGATGACATATTGTTGATTGGGAATGATGTAGACCTTCTTAATAGTTATATTTGAATAATAGTTTTTCAATGAAAGATCTTGGTGAAACAGCTTACATATTAGGCATAAAGATTTATAGATATAGATCGAGACGCCTAATATCATTATCACAGAGTATATATTTGGACAAAGTTCTAAAGAGGTTTGGAATGGAAGATAGCAAGAAAGGTTCTTCCCCATGTTGCCCAATACGACCTTGAGTAAAACTCAAAGTCCTGCTACGGCAGAAGATAGCGAAAGAATGAGTAAGACTCCCTATGCCTCAATCATAGGATCTATCATGTATGTCATGCTATGTACTAGACCCTACATTGCATATGCTGTTAGTTTGACTAGCAGATTATTAAAGTGATCCAGGAGTGGATCATTGGATAGCGGTCAAAAACATCCTTAAATACTTGAGAAGAACTAAGGATATGGTTCTTTCTTATGGAGGTGATGAACAACTCGTTGTTAATCATTACACCAATGATAGTTGGAACACCGATCCGGATGATTCTAAATCTCAATCTAGATACGTATTTACTTTGAATGGTGTAGCGGTTAGCTTGAGGAGTGCAAAGAAAAGTGTTGTGGTGAGATCTTCAACTGAATCGGAATACATAGCTACTTCAGAGGATTCACAAGAGGCGATATGGATGAAGGAGTTCATTACAGAGCTCGGTGTGGTTTCCAGTGCGCTGGACCCAATGTCTAACTACTGTGATAACATGGGCGCCATAGCCAATGCGCAAGAACCAAGGTCACACAAGAAGCTTAAGCATATCAAGCTGCATTTTCACGCTATTCGAGAGCATGTCCAAGATGGTGACATTAAGATTTGCAAATTACACACAGATCTGAATGTGGCGGATCCGTTGACTAAACCTCTCCCGAGGGCAAAACATGACCAGCACCAAACCTCCATGGGTGTTCGGTATATTACCATGTAATCTAGATTAGTTGACTCTAGTGCAAGTGGGAGACTGTTGGAGATATGCCTTAGAGGCAATAATAAAAGTAGTTATTATTATATCTTTGCGTTTATGATAAATGTTTACATTCATGCTATAATAGTATTAGCCAGAAATATTAATATTAGTGTAATTTGTAAACTTAATTAGAGTCCCTAGTAAAGCCTCTTTATAATACTAGCTTGTTGTTTAATATATGATCATGGTTTCTAGATCATGAACATAGAGATGTTATTAACAACAAGATCATATCATTAGGAGAATGGTATGATGGACATACTCCTATAGATAAGCGTAGCATAAAGATCAAGTCATTTCAATAGTTTGTTTGCTATAAGCTTTCTGATACATAGTAACCTAATTCCTTCGACCACGACATCATGCTAATCACCATCACCGGAAGGATGCTTTGATGACATCAAACACCACACTGTAACTGGGTGGTTATAAATGTGGCATTGAGTGTTCGGAAAGTATGTGTTGAGGCACATGGATCAAGAGTGAGATTTGTCCATCCATATGACAGATAGATATATTCTAGGCCCTCTCGGTGGAATGTCATCCAATTAGCTTGCAAGCATGTGACTGGCTCACAAGGGATCACATATCACGAGAACGAGAAAAGAATACTTATCGGTAACGAATTTGAACTAGGTATGCAGAGATACCGACGATCAGACCTCGGATAAGTAAAATATCGCGAGACAAATGGAAATTGGTCTCGTATGTAAATGGTTCATTCGATTGCGAAGTAATCGTAGAAATATGTGGGAGCCATATGAATTTCCAGATTCCTCTATTGGTTATTGATCAGAGAAGTGTCTCGGTCATGTCCGCATAATTCATGAACCGTAGGGAGACACACTTAAGGATTCGATGTTGTTTAGTAGATATGGAATGTAAGTAGGAAGACCGAATGTTGTTCAGAGTCTCGTATGGGATCCAGGATATCACGAATAGATCCAGAATGGTCCGGAGAATAAGATTCCTATAAGGAAAGTCCAATTCCAGAGTTCGGGAATGATTCTGGTGTTTTCACCGAAATGATCTAGAAGGGTCTAGAAGGTTCACCGGACCAGAAGGGGAAGGGTACATGAATGTATCATGAATAAGTGGAATGATTGCATCATGTCCTAGGTTACTTGGTTGGGAATTTGTAAAAAAGAAATTGAGCTCCAAATTAAAAGTCAAAAGGCAAGTTTGAAAAGTCAAACTGGGACAATGTATCCTGGTGGAGGAAGGAAAGAACCCTTATTTCCCTCCACCACAAGCTAACTAGGAGAGGGAGTTGGGGAAGGATTCAAAATCCCCTCTCACAAGCTGCCCTCCCTCTCATAAATAGAGGGGAGGGGGTGCCCCAAGGGACACAACACCAACCCCTCCCCACACCGTCGCCGCCGCGCAGCACCACCGCCACCGACTCCACCTCCTCCACTCCGGCCTCTAAACTCTAGATCGCCGGAAACCCTAATTCTCCACCATAACCTGCTCCGGCTTAGGCGAAGCCCTGCAGGATCTTCCTTTACTTCAGACACCACGCCGTCATGCTGTCGAAATCGCGAGGAGAGAACTACAACCTCCACTGCCTGCTGGAACAAGGGAGAGGAAGGTCTTCATCGAGTACCGAACGTGTGACCGACTGCGGAAGCGCTGCCGAAACGCAACGTCGGAAGGATCGCCTACGCGATCTTGAGATCGACAAGTGTACGACTACATCACCCACGAGAATCTGCTCTCGTTAACCGCTTTGGAATCTTCGAGGGTGAGTACTCTAATCGACTTGTTGCTACAGTCTAGTAGATAGATCTTGGCTTGTTTGTGTTCATGCGGTATAAATTTTTTGTTTGCCATGCTACGAACCCCTACAATGTAGTTGGTGAAGAGCTCTCTACGAGATGTAGCATGTATGGTAGCACCGCTGCCTGGAATCCAAGTCATCTCATCACCATCTGCAAGACTGATGGTATCATCAGAAACTACAGTGATCCTCTCCTCAATGGTGGAAACACTACTGTCATCATGTTCTTCATGCATGAGAAACATGATCTCCTCTACCGCAGCAATCCGGCCTCCATCACTATCACTATCACTGCCGGCCTATTTCTGAACTTTCTTCTTTTTCTTTTTGTCCTTCTTCCATTGTTCATAATGCCACTTGATGTGGCCCTTCTCATGGCAGTGATGGCATATAATACCAGCATACTTGTCTTTGCCTCTTGATTTGCTTCTACTTCTTTCTCCTCCCTTACTTGGACCTTTGCTCTTCCTCCGCCCTCGTGACTCGGTCACCAAAATTTCAGAATGTGAGAAGAACCGTCCTTATTAGCAATTTTTCTGGACTCTTCATTTAGTACCTTGGTCTTCACAAGGTTCCAAGTGACTACTCCATTAGGTGCTGAATTGCACACGGTGACCTTAAAGGTCTCCCAAGTGTCCGGTAATGACCAAGTAGCGGCAAGGCTCTGACTTCATCTTCAAATGTGATTCCCATTGAAGATAGCTGATTTATAATGCCCTGAAATTCATTCACGTGATCTGCAATTGGAGTGCCCTCCTTGTACCTCAAACGCATCAATTTATTGATCAAGAACATCTTGTTGGTACCTTCTTTGCGGGCATACAACTCCTCCAATTTCTACCATAAGGTACATACATGTGACTCATCAATGATATGGTTCAAAACATTATCATCCACCCATTGTCGGATGAACCCACAAGCTTGGAGATGAAGTACCTCCCATTGATCTTCTTGCATATCACTAGGCATCTCAGTGAAGAACACCGGCTTCTAGTAATCCTTCACATATAATAAGTCCTTCATCTTGCTCTTCCATGCTTGATAATTTGTACCATTCAAAGAAATCATTCTGTTGCTATTCACTTCCATCCTTCACCACAAGCAAATGCACTCAGCCCAAAAAAAACCTTGCTCTGAACTGACCACGAACTGAACTTCATCTCTGATACCACTTTGTTGGGGGAAGATGCCACAACCCCAACTGCTTGCGGTGAACCTCGAGGATAGTTTTAATCAACATATATGCAGCGGAAATAAAACAATGAGCACATGCATAGGTGACACAAGGATTTACGTGGAAAAACCTTCTCAAGGTGAGAGGGAAAAATCACGGGTGCGGACCAACCGGTCCACCGAGCTTCACTATGAGCAACCTGGGTACAGAGTCTTCTCTAGAACATCTAGAAATATACAACACACTCAGCACGTTGCCAAACGGCAACAACAACTACAACCACTTGAGAGAAAGGTTACACCAAAGCAGAGTATCTTAGTTTATGTCCCCTTCGGTAATCAGCAAACTTCTCTTAAACCGCAGATCCAAACAGCACCAAGATTGGTAGACAAGCTCACATACGAGTACCCAACATACATGCGAATTTCAGGCCAATCGGACACCGTTTGTCTGCCCAAACTGTTCGTCTACCAAACTGCTCTGTGCTGAAACTGCAGCAATCCGAACTGACTAAACCGCTTCCAAATCTGAAGCTACACTGACACAAATCTCAAACCAGCTAACCAGATCGAAGTACTCAAAGCAAGGAACAAGCTCACCAAGTTTGGAGCCAATCCAAGCACGTTTGAGCCTTTAAACATCAGCTTGAAGACAGACCGGTTAGATCTCATAAATCTGGACAGAAATCACATCTCCTTCTTTTTCTTCTCTTCTCACTAGGTTGTGGTGTTCTTGTGTGTTCTCTCACCCTCTCACTTGCTCATCTCACTCTCTGATTGAGATGCACGCACAGTCACCAAGGGTGGCTAGGGTTTTCTTTTCTACTCCTCACCCAAGGAGCATCTCAGCCGTTGGATACGAACGTCGATCAACGGTTGAAACGTGTTGGACTTTCACGGGCTGATGTTGGGCTGCCAACACACCTCCATGTGGAGGGACATGGCCCAAAAACTACTTAGTGCTCCTAATCCGCTAGTCATGATGGAGGAGGTTTTGTATTTGCCGGATGAGAAAAACAAGTCGGTGTGCACTCTTCTCTGGGATTGGTGGACGATGAGGATCAAGTTGAACGTGGGTGAGATGGAGAGACCGACTACTGGAGCTCCAGCTTGGTTTGTTATGCACTGATGAACGTCGAGGCAATAGCTCACCACCTGCTGAGACTGAGGGCCACATATGGCAGAAACATGATAATGATCAGGTAAAGATGAACATGTATGCAACCTATTGGGAACCCATGCGGTCTGGAGCGTGGGGTTTTATCATAAGAGATCACAATGGCGATTACATCGCTACAGCAGCGGGCAAACTGAGACACACGTGGTCTGCGTTACAGGTTGAAACAGAGGCATGTGTCGTTGCTCTCGAGAGTGCTTTGGCACTTGGCCTAAATCGTGTGGTTTTTTAATCTGATCCACAAATTATGGTGAGTGCTATCGTCGCTCCTCCATCATTCCGCCGCACACTCTTTCCCGGCAGCCCCATGTGACCAAATTGCCTCGAATCGCTCTATAGCCGCCCCATGTGACCAAATTGCCTCAAATCGCTCTATCGTCACTCCTCCATCATTCCATGGCCTCGCCCTGCCTTGCCCGCAGCTTCGTATGGCGGCCCTCACCCTGCCACGAGGTGAATCGGAATCTGTCGCCGAGCCACTGTTGGTCGATGCCAGTCTACCACCCCTCTGTCGGTCGTCTCCGGGCCAATGCCACCCTTGAGCTTCGATTTAGTGGTCGGGAGGTGTGCACGACCCTCCCGCGACCGGCGTGACCGCTGTGACCTCCCGCACGCCGACGAGTAGTTGGTTGCCGACGTGACCTCCTACGTCCAAATGAGCAGCAGGCAACCATTGCCGAGACTGCCTTGAGCCGTTTTACACCGATGCGTCCACTCACCCCCCGACCGCAACCGGCCGATGAGAAGCACCTTGCAAACAAGGTGTTTGACAATATTCCTCAGAGGTAAATATCTTTTCGCTTTCTAGTTTTCTTTTCTGAAATTTGTTGTTGTTGTGATGCAGCGGTAGTTTGAAACAAATATTGTTGTCTTGTAGATGACTCTGTTTGGTGTTTCCTCATTCGATGAGGAATTTTACATGGATGAAGACGAGGACATTGCTATGATTTTAGCAGTGCACAAGGACAAGCGGCCAAAGCACGGTGGTTTTGTTTTTGGCCGTGAGAGGCTACCCCGAAGGGCGAGAATTGATGGGCACAATAGGTTGATGCTCAACTACTTTAGTCCTAATCCGGTATATACCCCGAGCGATAATTTCGACGCAGGTTTAGGATGGGAACCGAGTTGTTCCAACACATTATCGAGTGTGCGAAGTTGCATGATCGGTTCTCCGAGCCGAGGAGATGTGCCAGAAAATTTGATCATAGCACCATCCAATGCCGCATTGCATCTGATTGCATATGATATACCGGTGGATCTTGTTGACCATCACCTGCTTGGCAAACGGGTCAGAGCCAGGTCATCGAGTCTGTCAAGCGCTCTGCAGTAGCGGTGGTTGAAGTGTTTGACTCGTACCATAAGTGGTGGTTGAAGTGTGAGCGTTATCTCGATCAACACCGCGGTACAGGGTAGCTGATGGGTACTGATCTGGTGAAATGGGAGGAGCTGCTGTGAAATAGTTCCGTTAGGTACGGTGGAACATCCTGCAATTATTTCATGTTGTCTCTGCCCTGAACAGTTTAACACACTGTACTCACGAAGTGGCAACAGGTCAGCCTGTAAGTGGCCACGTCCACGGTTCCGGACGCCGCGGTAGTTTGCCTCTTCCCGTCGTGCTCGGTAGCGGCCACCGCCGCCAGCACAGGAGGCCTGCCGTCCAGGCTCACCAGCGAGCCGCCAGACAACCCACGCCTCCTCTCCGCGTCAACGCCACCCCTCGTGCCGCATCCGTGCTACTCTAATCTCCGCTCTGATCATTGCATGTCCTATTCAATCATGCCAGGGCAGGGCTGTCTCGTCGCACATCCTGGAAGGCCAGTACATCGCGCAGCTGCACCCTGCAGGCGCCGTTTCCCTGCCGCCGCCGTCGCCGCCGGGAACTCCTCCCTGCCCCTATTCCCACCGCCATGTCCCCCGCCAAGACCGAGGTTGACCATCACCATGCTCGTGGCGACAGCCATCACTGAAATCAATTTGGCAGAGTTGCAAAGGGGATGGGGGAGCGGAGCGATGGTGCCGCGACGGCCGGGATTTCCGCCGGGCATGGCGCCGCCGCAGCGCCATAGGGTCTCGAACTCTCGATGCGGGTCGCCGGCGGCAGTAGCGGTCGCACCATGGCTGTCCATGAAGAAATTTGCCCCTGCCGTGGGTGTCCACTTACCTGATTAACTGGGATGGGCTTGGCGGCGCCCGTGGGCAGCCGTTACCAATTACGGGCATAGCAACAGGTAATCAGGCGCAGATGATCCAAATTCTCGGTTCGTTACCCATCTAGCAATATTTATACCAAGGGGAAAATCTGACCTATACATTTTATCTGAACTTCTCATCTCCAGGACTCATTTCTCATGCGCATATATAGGAAATCATGCGCAAAAGGCTAGGTCGTAGCTCGTGAAGAACTTCATCACCCAGTCTTCTTCTTCATTTCACCTTCCATGATGAACTTGGTCACCGTGCTGCATTTCCAAAATACGCAGTAATTCCTTTGAATCTGTGTTGCACGTAGTTCTCTTCACTCTAGCGGACACTTGAATGTCAGGGCAAATCTTGCTAGGATGGTAGCTGTAAAATTTTCATGAAAGATGGAACCAAAGGTCGGAAAGGACGGTCATACCTCAAAATCTAATGGTGGAGAACACAACCAGGACAACTCCTCCACTTGGACCATGTCCACATTCCGTGGCAAGAACATGATGATATCTCGAGCTATTTTCTGAGCTGCTTGGAATAATGTGTACCTGCATACAGAACCAACAATGCAGTAGTTGTATCATCAATATCAAATTTCAAAATGTATTCTGTCTATAACTAGAAATACCAGTAAGTGCCTTGCCAAAAAATACATTCCGAAAACGTGTGACAAACGTACAAAAATAATGTATCGTTCCAGTTCCACAAGTATATTGTTGATTCTTCTTCAGTGTTGTGGTAAGGACAAAAGGGAATTCAAGGAGCAACATACCCATCTTTTGGCTTCAGCATATCAAGGGTGTAAATAGGAGTCTGGTTGTATGATGGCCCTCCCCATGGTGGTGAAAGGAACACCAAATCTGCCTAGTGTAATAGCAGAAATCAGAAAAATGTAATGTTGAAATGAATACTTAGTGTCGCTAATTGTATGGTGCAGTTCTTCATGAGGTTCATTTATTACATGAAGGTCACTATACGAAGGAGGATGGTTTCATTTTGAAACTACATTTTCAGAAGAAACACAGCAAAGCTAACTGAAGAAGTGCTGCTGGCTAAAGGACCTTAAATTTAAAAAGGTTGGCAGGATAATAACTTAATAAGCAAAGTCAAAAGGGGGCAGGTCAGTGTTTACTTGAATGGTAAATACCACAGTAGCAAAGGCTTTTCAATTTAGTTGCTGAACTGACAGCAATGTTAAGATTAAAGGAATGGGCACATCAATAGTATAACTTACGATTGGGGTTCTTATACATGGCAAATAATCTGAAGTCGGTCCTGTATTGGCTTTTGATAATTATCTGGCCTCATGATCAACTTCAAGAGAAAATTAAAAGTGATATACTCCCTCCGTCTCAAAATAGATGTCAGGAATTTGCTCAAATTTGGAATTTAGACAAATCTGTGACATCTATTTTGAGACGGAGGGAGTACTAGTTTTTTATGAATAAGCAGTTTTGTTATGCTAGTTTCATATCAAATATCAGGGGTGGGGGGTGGGTGTGTCCTTTAAGCATCATTGACCTAGTAAGCACAAAAACTTTCTTGGTTGGGAAAGCAACTCTGCTCAATACATGTCCCAAACCAACCTATGTGAACACTCTGTTTCTCCTTTTGAATCAGAGGGCTCATGCAGGATGTGGAGAAGATCAGAATGAAGTTCGAGCATGCTAGCCCTCGACAGAACGAAGCTAGCAAGCCAGCTATGGAGACTAAAATAAATAATCTATTACTGACGAAGTACATATAATGGGGTAAGAAAAATGCGAACATGAAGGATATTAAATCTTGAGTGTGGGGATGGAAACTTCATTATAGCCCTAGCATATCTGAAGCACCAAAAATTAGGTACCCCTTTCCACAATATGGCAAGCTCAAAGTACTTCGGATTATCAAAATAACCAGCATGTAGCCATAACAGTTGCTATCTTAGTTGAACATGTGTTAACATCCAGAGTTTACTCGTCTGCATCAGACAAGAACTATGTGGAATATAATTCAGGCATACCAAGCTTAGTCAGGTTTCCATACTACATGAAGTTAAGGAGTCATAGGTGAGATTTTGAACAATAACCAGATGTCTTGCTTACGTGTGCTTTCACAAGAATGCACGAAGTGTGACTTTTCCAGTCATATTCGTCAAGCAAAACTGGGCAGGCATATTATTACCTTCAAAGAAGGCGCGAGCCGGAAGAAATCGCCGACCACGAACTCGATCATGTCCTCCACGCCGTAGATCCTGGCGTTGTGCCTCGCCAGCTCCACCTTGCAGGGATCGATCTCCACCGCGATGACGTAGCAGCCCCTGCCACGAGAACGAGATGCCGGCGACGTACGGGATTAGCGGGGGGAACGAAGCGGACCTGGAAACGGAAAACGAAGAGACAGGGGAGAGTCAAGCGGCGCGTGCCTGGCTGCGAACTGGATCGCGTTGCCGCCGACGCCGGCGAACGCGTCGACGACGAGGCCGGCGGGCGCGGCGCGGGCGGCCTGCGCGGCGGCGATGGGCTCCGGGGTGGCGGAGTACCAGCCCTCCGCGTCCATGCGCACGCCGCGGTCGTACAGGGAGAAGAGGCTGTGCCGGTGGGCCCAGTACTTGCCCGCGGTGGCGGCATCAGCGGGGCTCTCCTCGTGAGGCGGCTCCGGGCGCTTCGGCGTCTCGGCCTCGTGGGTCGGCGAAGGGGTTCGGGACTGGATTGCGCATCTAGGCTTCTCGGAGGTCCCGAGCGGCGGCGGCTGGAAGGAGGTGGGGACGGCGATGAGGCTGCGGTGGCGCTGGCGACGGCGTGCGATTTTGGGGCTGGCGGCGAGCAGGCGGAGGAAGCGGTGCGTCACATTGCGAAGGAGCGTCACGGCTTTGGCCCGGCGGCGAGCGATGACTGGCGTGGCGCTTCGTTTTGCCATCACTGAAGACAGTGAAGTGTTCGCTGGTTGGTCTTCTTCTGTGGCAAGGATTTGGACTAGAACCACGAGGAAGACCGTTTTGCCATCACTGAGTGAGGAAAAACAGCAGGATTCTGCTGTGTATTTTATTAATCGCCAAAATTGGTAGTAGTAGTAGTGTATCATTTATAAGTTTGCTAAGAATAAAGCCAGGGATTCATTGACGCACTGGCAAGAAATTTGATCAGAAAAACAAATTCTAGCTAATTCATAATCAATTGGCTTCTTTTGGACAATGCTTGAACAGCACTTATCGATCAGTGTCGCCAGATCAACACAATCAGCAACAATTGCTTGCAGAGGGAATTCATCTCCCCCTCAGCAAGCTTCAACAGTTTCAATTGAATCAGATTACATAATCGCATTGTTGCAGCATAGACGGTTAGCAAGAGCTAACCCCTCTCTCGTATACATAGCTTCAGCCGCAGCGACTATGTCTGGAAGAAAAATAGAGGAGGCCCTATGCAAGGATCCAAGGTCGTCGCTGGACGCCTGGAGCATCCACAAGACTTTCTTGCGCCAATTTTAATTTTGGCCAAACGAGGTAACATTTCTTACCAACCAATAAAGTCTAATTTTAGTGCAAAGGAAACAGCTCTCTGAAAAATAAATTACAGAACATCCGTCAGGAATTTGAACCATCAGGTTCGTTAATATTCTCACAAACAAACACAAACAAACAAACAAACAATTGTATGCTATGGATAGTCATGTTACAAGTGAGAGTTGAACCAGTTCAAATGAGACAACTCGCTACAACAACATTACACACAGCATGCCACACCGAGTTCCACGAATGTGGCGAAAAATACAGACATGCAAGTTTCTTCACATCTTATAACAACATTACACAACATGCCACACTGAGTTCCACGAATGTGGTGAAAAATCCAGACACGCGGCAGAGTTTCTTCACATCTTACAACACCTCTCCGCAACTGAGATACATTTTCTGCAGCATGCGGCAGAGCATCTTAACTTAGATGGCGACAGGGATGCATATTGTCGGTGCAGCAATTGGCTCCACGGATCAACCACGGGATTTTGTGTTTCTGCAGAAAATACGAAGAGCTTCTTAGTTCCACAACACTATGCTGGTCAGTGGTCACCAAAAACAAGATGGTCGCAGCCATTAACTTCCGTAAGGTGAGCGGGGCATGAACTCACTGTAGACATAGACAGGGATGTTGCTCCCAAGAGAACAAGAAATTCCATGCAAGGATTGGAAATCTGGCCAATATAGGTATGAGATTTACAGGTACTTGGACAGCCAAGGAAGATCTGGGGACTCCTTGAGGGCAAAGGTCACATCGTCGCTGCCAACCAACAAAACGAAGATATTAGCAAATGAGAAAAGAAATCACAAGAAAAAAACAAATGAGAAAAGAGGTTTACACAGATCATAATAGCTTCAAACTGTGTTGCGGCTCTAGAGTTTCGGTAGAGATAGGCAAAAGGGGAAACACCTCCTTATTCTTTCTCGATTAAAACTGGGTAACAGATTTATCTATGAACCAAAGTTAACTGTCCCCAATTTAGCGGAACCTACTTCATTTCTCTTTATATATCTGGCTGGTAGACATAACACATGTATTCAGCCCTTGGCCCATCCGCTTGATAATTGCTACTTCTAACAGATTTAATAATGGCTGTGTTCAGCCCTTGGCCCATCTGTCTTCAACCTGTTCTGTAATGCCTGTTTCAAAGGGCAATTTGGTTTTGCAAGCTAACCTTGGGTAGTTGAGCTGCAGCTTCTGCAACTTATGCTTAGTTCCTTCCTCACAGAGAACGATCTTGCTCTCACCAAGCTTGCAACTGCAAGAGAAGATATTTAGAAAAAATTGTTTCTAGAGAACACAACTGAAACAACATATGCTTTGACAATAGAGGATGTAGCATTGGGACTAATGGTTTTGCCTTTTCAAATGGTAAATTCGCCATGGGTGGAAAAATAATGAGACTGCTAAAGAATGTATGCAAATAATAGAGCTCTGGATTAGTAGTTCAATTGCACCGGATCAGATTAGCATGGAAAAAAACACTATGGCAACACTAATTTCCAACATATGCAAGGTGAAAGCATCAGTTGTTTCCATGCAGCAAGTTCATGAAATGGAAATACCTTTTGTGTGTCATGGAAACGAGTCATATAATAAACTAGGATCAGACTACAGCTGTAATCGTTTCCCCAAAGAATATGCAACTCATTAAACTAAATGCAGTAATTTCCCAGTAGTAAGACCCTTCATTACTATACGGCAAAATTAAGATTAGCATTATAGAGAACTAGCCATCATTGTCTTTCTTGAATACCTAGTGCAGTGCCAACTTAGGTAGTAAAACTGAAGTGCTTAAATAAACAGAACAAATACAATTTCCTAGAGTTAAACAAAAAAACGATTTCCTAGTGCCCACAGGACCTTTAGCACTTCTGCACAATCAACCTACCATATAAATTTTCACGTGGACGAAGTTTGGTGACATAGTAGTAAAAGGAAACAAGACCATAAAGCAAATATGCACTAGACCAATCAGTGTATGCCTGACATTATGATAACCCCAAAATTCAAAGGAAACGGCATTTCCAATCATGGTATGACTTCTCTTGGAACAAGAAAATGACAATGGAACTGCAATTTGTAACAATGCACCTTAGCAAAGGCAACAGTAATACTATCCACATCATACGTCATGTACGTGAACATGAACTCAAGGCAGCCATATGTAAAAGCAACTTTAGCACAGCTTCATGCAACGTGAATACGAGGATCACTTACCAGATTTTCAGGAGAGTGTCATATCCAGGCAATAGTTCTCCATTGACATGGCACCAAGAGAAAACAGTTGTTGCTAGCTACAGGATAAAAGGAGATCACATCAGATTTCTTCTTCAAATGCACCTAAAATGGACATTAATTCGGTAACAAAAGGGCATGCTTTCTGGTAGAATTTGAAGGAACTCTGAGACAATTGAAACTTCTGTAGCAAGTACGACTGAATGAGGAAACAATTTCAAGCCTCTCATTCACATGGAAACTCAACCCGAGAAGAAGCTGGAAAGAGCTATTGGTTATATGGAGGAATAGTTCAATGAGAGACTGAGTGACTACTGAGTAATTAATCGCATAGTTTTTCACTGCAGACATTATACTGATCCAGAGAATAACCAGAGCTTTGAAGTCATCGAAACAACACAAATTTACTGCATTCATGAACGATATAGCTAAGGTAAATCAACCTTCTCATTTGAATACAAGTATAGTAGGGTACATTTGAAGCCTAGATAGATTAAAATATTGGAAACCACTGCATACTGGCAAGCTTAAGGCTGTGGCAGCTGGCAGACACGAATTCAGGAATAACTTAGTGTTAAGGAAGGAGAGTTGCCTAAAACAGGTTGACGAGGCCACTAATTTTTTTTCCTTTTTCCATGTGTGTGCTGTACTCTGCCCTTTCAAGCTGAACTTCTTTCCGACTTCTCAATTTATCGAGACACGGTTCTTTTACGTTCTTCTCAGGAAAAAAAAAGAAAGGGTGGCTAGATTCATCAGAAAAAATCGACCTAAGCAAAAAGACTGGATCCAGAAGGAAGAGTTGTAATCTAACTCTGCATGACTGCAATGCTAAAGACAAAGTTAAGAATTAACACAAAAAAAACGTGCTCACCTTGTCAAATAATACTTCACCTAGGCCACTTCTGTATAATTCGTGAACCATAGCAGCCAATATAATTTTACCAAATTTTGGGCAGTTCTTCATTACCTGTAGGTGCACAAAAATTGGTAAATGTGAGGTTGGATGGTCAGCAAGTATTACTATTTGATCTGGTCAGGGAAGAAAAGTACATGTTGTTTACCCTAACTGAGTGAACTGCATACTAAACATCAAAGCCAACAGAAAGCATGAATTCAGATAAGAGGCAATTGTTATCTCCACTCACTTGAATATGTGGTGCCTGAAAGACTTCTTGAATCGCGTCTTCTATATCACCCATGCAAACACCATTTCCTACAAGTATTGAACAAATGTTTAGTAAACTATAAACAATTTGGAGCTTAGCTGTCTGAATAAATGGATGGGGTGAAATAAGAAAAATATAAGCATAAAGATAGCATAAATCTAAGTTAGATCATTTATGAAAATGTTATTACAATTGCAGTACATGCCGACGGTACCTCTATTCGCAGAAGATGGAGTCTGCCCAACTTGTTGTAGTTGTTTAACACGGTAGTCTGCAAACTCTGCTGCGCGTCTACAAATTTCTAACGCCCGCCTAGCATCGCCGGACATAGCAGCTACCTGCACGAAAAGACAATCAACTGAGATGAATGAACGTGCATGCTAACAGAACACTAAGATGGTTTAGCCTTCTTACTTCACAGAATTAGTGGGCACTTGGCAGGTAAAGATAAACAACCAAAATATTTTTAGTTTATCATTGCACCAGAAATTAACTTCTTTCATTATGCTATGGAATGGTGAAACTCAGTGGTACAAGGAAATTTTATATTGAATGCAGTAGCAATTGGCAACTAACACTCAATGGCACGAGACTGCATTGCTGAAACTTGGTTTATTCCACTGACTTCCATCAGTATCAAACAGATTATTAGGTGCTTCCAATCACATTGTTCGGAAAGGGAAGACCACACAAATAATCAAAGCATGATTCACTCGATTAGTTCGTGGGACTCGGTCGTATTTATTATGAAACAAAAGGAAGCAAAAACTAGCTACGTCATGAAGGGTCTATGCGCAGATAGGAGAACTTAACCTACAGGTGAAGGACATGGTCTTTCAATAGTTTACAGCAAATCTCAGATCAGGTGACAAGAGAAACTATCATCATGGACAAAAACATACAAAGATACAAGTATATAAAAGCAAATATATACACATGATACAGTGATCCAAAGTTTCAAACCTTTCTAGAAGCAAACTCAATAGCTTGATCTTCAAAAGCATCGATACCCTTAAGACGGCTTGTTATGATTTCTTGCAGTTGCCTATAATTATAAGGGCCAAAACACAGCCGTTGGATACCCATCCTACTTGAGATACGAGGAAATAGTTTTTCTGGAAGATCCATCGTGTTTGCTATACCTGCATCCAATAACACACCAAAGAATAAATAATAGCTAGAGACCAAAATCACAAGTCAAGAAAAAGTTATAGGTACCTATAATAACTAGGTTTGAATTTGGCTTGGTGGGCCAATCAAGAATGTTATACAGCACCTGATAAAAAGATCAGTCCAAAGGTCAATGAACATGGAACATTGCCAAACAACAGGAATATTGGGCATTCTCTCAAGAACAAACTAAAAAAATATACAGCTACTTAATAAGTACTGCAAGATTTTATTACCGACTGATTTCTTGTCAAAAGAAGATCGAGCTCATCGATGAGCAAAACAATTGGTTGGTTTGCTTGGTTTCCAATTTTAGTGCCATCTGAAAAGTGCTCGGTTAAATAATGAAGAGCTTTTTTCCATCCAACCCTATGCCCACTCAACTGTTCATATATAACCTGCATAATTGTAAAGTGTGCCTGTTATAAGTCTATGTTAACAGATAAGGAAATGTATATGCTATGCTTGAGTAGGAAATTTCCATTTCTTAGCCAACTTAGAAGTTTGTATACCTTGTAGATATTCTCAGGAGAAGCTAATTTGAGACCATTGATTTCTATAAAACAATAGGGCCTCAGAGCTCCAGAATCAAATTCAGATCTCAGCCTCCTCATGACTGCAAGTACGCTCATAGTCTGACATCAACAAAACAGGTGCAGAAAATGGAGTTTAGCATTCAGCCACGGCAAAAAAAATCAGACCATCACCTCAACCATGAAATGAGGGTTGGTTACCTTGCCAGTACCAGGCACACCATGAATATAAAGACAGCGTCCCAGACATTGGTCATTGCAAATTGCATCCTTCACAAATGTAGATATCTCCTCCATTTCTCTGCCACAAGATTTCTACTCAGTAACAGTTTGCATAAGAAGCTGATGAAACATGCAGAAAACATGACTAGTCATACTTATCCCTGCAAGGCAATGACTTGGGAAGAGTAGCCAATAACAGCGTAGCTTTCGCCTTCTCCAGAGCAGTCTTTTGATGACACCGAACATGCTCGGGTATTTTTCGGATCCCAATTTTTTGCAGGCCATATATCCTACCTGTCCGTGAATTCTGCGAACAAACATCCATTTCAGTAAAGTAATGTGAAACTATAGAGGGAGAGGGAGAGGGAGAGGGCAAGGGAGGAAAAGTTAGTACAGCAGCCAATCCATGAGACTGGTTCTTTCTGGCCACAGAACGCGTAGCCGGTTCATCCTCCTCATCGTATTCTGAATCTTCATCAGTATCACTGACATAATCATTACCAGCATTGTAAGGCTCGTCGCTGGGATCTTCTTTTGTCTACATGATAGTGCAAGGACAAGATCACTGGCAATTCACTATACCACAATGATGATACAAATTTCTGTGAACAGAATTTCACAGATTTGAAGTTTCAGAAGACGTACCTCAGGTTCATCATCAATATCTGCCAGACGCTTAAAATTATGCCAATGTACATCATACTCGTATTCACAATAAAATACATCATCTCCTTCATTAGTGGCATCCCTAAACTCGGTGGGGTTCATGACAAAACAATGTCTAAGGATAGTTTCCATCTGTAGAAGCCACGAGAACAAAGAACTTACAATCAATAAACATGGAAAAATAAAGGAACCAAAGATAGACATGGAAAAGGTTAATCACCTCAATGTCTCCAAGATCATTGGTACGATAGAGCTCTCTCCGCAAATTATGTGGCTGCCTTCCTGCTGCGGTCTCTTCAGGAATAATGTACCACCTCACCTTTGCCCAGAATGCTCCATCTGGCTCCCTCCGTAAACTGTTGCACATTATTGCTACTTGGTGAGTAAAGCTATGAACTCCCAATGTTAGATTGGTAGTTAATCCTGGTCAATTGTTGAGAGCTAGAATTATCATTGTAATAGCACAAGCGTGTCTAAAAGTATCCCGCCTTCTTCTACCATCCTGAAACGTCATTGTAGGCTGAACCCTTGTTTTGTTTGAAGAGGGGATCAGACCAGAAGCAAAATGGTGTCTGGCACCTAACTCAAATAAAAACTCCACAGCTGAAGTTAAGTCTATGCACCATCAATTAGTACATGGACGCGATATTCTACAGTTCCTATTCTCAAGAAAATACACCACTCAGACAGGCTATTGCAAGCTGCCAGCCCACTACTACTGCAAACTGCCAACACGCTCCAATTCTGCAAACTTTGCCAAATTCAATTGCAACTTGACCAACCATAGCAAATTCTCACATGAATAGAACACCAATTGACAGAAAAAACTTTGGAATCTCCTCTAAATTAGAGTACCACTAACCTCTCAATGTGTGCAGCCCATAAATCGCTGGAGAGAAGCTTCTCTTTGGCTGTCCTCCTGATCCTCTTCCCAACAGGCGGCTTGGGCCTGTCAATCGCCCTCCCGGCACGCTCGGCTTCGCAGTATGGGCAAGCCCAATCCCCCTCCGGCACACGCCGCAGGGGCGGGCGCACGCACCGCAGGTGGAACCCGCCAAGGCACGCGTCGCACTCCACCATCACCCCGCCGCTAGTGCGGAAGCATACCCGGCACTCCTCCTGCTCCGGATCCTCCGCGTCTGACTCCGCCCCCTCCCGCCGCTTCACGTACACGTCGTCTCCGGCGGCGAACTCCCCACCGTCGTACACCACCTTCCGGTAGTACGCCGTCTTCATCGGCAGCCGCCTCTGCCGCTTGGGTTCGGCCTGGCTCGGAGTTTTGGGCGACGGCGCAGCCCGCTTCCGCTTGAGGGTGGGCGTGGGCTTGGGCTTCACCGGGGTCTCCGAGAGTCCCTTTGTGGGGGTCTCCAAGAGGCCCTTAGTGGGGGTCTCTAGGAGGCGGCGGGATCTGCGGACGGTGGAGGGGGTTGCCGGAGACATCGGCGGCGGCGAGACCATGGATTTGGAGTTCCGCCTGGGCGTAGGCTTGGATGGGGTGGAGAAGTCCATCTGGACGGCGGCGGAGGCGGCGATGGTCTTCGACGGAGAGGATTTGTGCTTGGATTTGGATCTAGTCGGGGTGGCGGAGAGATCCATTTCGGTCGCTCGCCGGAGGAAGGGAGGGAGGCGGGGCAACGGTAATTTGAAACGGAGGGGGGGGCGATGGGATGGACTCGGAGTTAGGGTTTTGCGTTTCTGGGGTTTTAATTTAAATAAGGGAGATTTACACATTTGTCACGTTTTAGTCCTGTGATAAATATGCAAATTTTAGAGAAAAAGTGTGATAAATGTGTAAAAAAAACAGTTCAATGCTAATGTGATGCCACGACATATATAATTTTAGAGTAGTATTATTTTTCATAGTTGCAAACTATTGCACATAAACAAGTGTAGAAAGATAACCAATTAATATCTGAATGCACACTCTGTAATATATTAGTACTAAGAACATTAAATATTCTAATTCAACATCATATGCATAAACAATGAGGACCCAATTGTTTTTTCTTATTAGTTTAGGGTGCTAAAGATAATTTTTTTTAAATGATCGTATTGAGAAAAGTCACCGCCTTTGCTTATGTAGAAATTGACATCATTGCATCGGATATGTTGGTTGATGTTTCTATAGAAGCGAAGCACGTATTAAAAAAATAGATATGGTTATATACAACAACATACAAAAAAATAGCTCAGATATTTTTAGTCTCATCAAATGGTCACCGTCGTCGTTTCCAAATAAGCACTTACTTTAATGTCGGGGTGCTCAGGCCAACTCCAACGGCACCCTAGAAACGGACCGCGCGAGGCCGAGCTGGTCCAGTCGGACACAGCCCATGGCCCAACACACCCACAAACAAAGAGGAGACCGTGGAGCCGTCCTTTTTGGGTGCAAACCGGGCCGAATTCTCGGGCTAGAATGCGGTGGGACGGATAACCCGCGTGTCCGCGCATGTCCTCCTGAGTCTTCAATGGGACCCACCTGGCGGTGTCCAAGTTGGAGGACAGCGTCCTTTATAATGGGACCGTGTCGTCCTCATCCATACCACTCCACTCCTAGTCCACTTGGGGTCAAACCCCAAAACCCTAGCTCCATCCCCACCGACAAGCCCATTCGTCGTCTGCCGCGATGATGAAAGGGGGTTGGAAGGACTGGTTCCAGCCTGTCCGGAACGACAATCGACGTTGGTTCCTACGCCGGCAGCGGCCGGCACCACGGTCGCCATTCCGTGTCGAGGTCGCCGCCACCGCGCTCCTCCTTCTCTCGTGGCCCACCGGCCCGCGCACACGCTCTGAGCGGCGTGTCTACTTCAGCCTCAAGGCCGCACGCTTCCCGAGGCAGGCATGTCGTGCCCGTGGCCGGATGTGCACCTGCCGGCAGGGTAGCACCTCAACGACGCCCGAGTGCATGTGCAGCCATCACAGTCTCCGGCTCTGCTCGCTGTCGTCGGGTCTTCCTGCCGCCAGATCTGCGGCAGGATCCGGCCTACGCCATCCACTCCCTGGTCTAGGACCGGTGGTTCGAGGCGGAGCACGCGACACGACGCGAGGCCATCGAGGCCTACCTCGAGACCCTCGACGACGAGGACTACTGGGAGGAGTCAGAGTCCGACGAGGACGAGGATAGCTGCGACATCGACCTCGACTACCTCGGCCTGCCGCAGCCCGGTCTCCCGGACTGGTCGCGCTATAGGGGTGCCGACACCGTCGAGTCCGAGGTTTGGCCACAGTGTCCTAGCTAGGTGGTCGTCAAGGTGGAGGAGGCGGAGCCGCCGAAGCACCGGCCGATGACAAAGGAGGAGAAGATTGGGGCCGCCATCCTCTCCTCACAGCTCGAGGAGAAAAGGAAGTTGGACGGCATGGGGCAAGCCCTACACGACCCCTAGGTGGCCGCACAGGCCCAGATGCCCCCGGCGCCGCCCGTGCTCCCGGTGCCTCCTGCTCTGGCCCCGCCCCCCGGCGGCACGTGGCCACTGCCTAAGGTCTTCGTCGTCATCGACGACGATGAGTAGGCGGCGTAGCAGCAGCAGGACCAACACCGTTCGGCAAGCAGCACAACCGTCGGTTCCCCTCCACGCTACGACCACCCAAATTATTGGGTTTTTTCTCTGTTAATATTTTGATTGCTCCGGACATATAATTTGTATAATTATTATTTTTTGCGTCCTTTTCCCCGCGTTGTTTTTTTATGCGGGTGTCCTGTCGTTGAAGGCACATGCCACCGCAAACGGGCTCAGCCCGGACGGCATGTCCGCCTCCTTCGCAAACGGACCGAATCGGACCCATTCGATATGTGAAATGCGGGAGCGGTTGGAGTTGGTCTCACTGCGTGTCTACCCATGGATTAACCTCCGGCAGTGACGATGGATCGAGGTCGTCTCGGAGTCAACAGTTGGCAGGACAACAACCTTAAGGATCAAATGAATATTATTTTAATTATATAGTACTTCTTCCGATTCATATTACTTGTCGCTGAAATAAATGTATCTAAACATGTAATATGGATTGGAGGGAGTATTATTTAGACGGGAATAAATTGGAGGACTGTAATTAGTAATAACACAAATGCAGACATAATTATACCAAGAGGATGAAGCAATACTGAAGAGACATAGTGGCAGCTGCGCTCACCGAGCTTGAAGAAATCCTTGGATAGTTGGAGTAGATGCAAAATCATTCTCATATTACTTCCACGCATATCTCTTGGTTCTGCATATGCAGTACTACATCTCTAAATTATTAATTACTGTTGCAAGATGTCAACAAATAGCTAGGACAAGCCAGAATGTATTAGAATTCCAACATTAAAGAAAAACTTATAAGACTAGCTTCTATGCTCAAAATCGTGTAATGGGTTGGGCATCGATTCACTGATCAAACGTGTGCCACTGCTTTAGTGCTTTGCTACTATGCCCAACCATCTTCCGATCGAGTTCTTTGCAAGAGAGCAACCGGAACATTAGACAGAAGCAAGAGATGAAGTTCAATAGAAATAGTTTGTATTATAGTATTACACGTGTTAGTCATCTACTCCTTCCGTTTTAAAATATAAGATGTTGCAGTTTTGTGAAAAAATTGTATCTAGACTTATTTTAGTGTGTAGATTCACTCTAACCATAATTGAACCTATATACTAAAAGTAGACTAGATACGTTTGCTTCACAAAGCTAAAACATCTTATATTTTAAAACCGAGGGGTACTACAAAACGAGCACATTTGTTCCGCATAAAATAATTCATCAGATACACACATATTCAATTTGCTAAATAGAAGTGCATTTGCATACACGTATCGACTAATGTTGGTAGAGGACCTGGCGAATACGGAATTTTACTAACTGTAAAAAAAAGAGTGCCAAGTTCAAATACTAACGGTGAATTTTACTCAATAGAAGTGCATTTGCATACACGTATGCTTTTGAGATTTTTGTTTCATGAACTTGGGTCCGTATTTTTGCTGCTACTATGCTCAACCATATCTTCTCCCCTCGTCCTCTCTCTCTGCCCCCTCCTGCTCCCCTCGTCCGCCTCCAGTTCTTGGGCCGCCAGGCCCCTCCCCGCTCTTCTCCGGCGATGGCCGGCGTCGAGTTGGGTGAGGGTCCCTCTCTTGTACAGCAGTAGAGTAGATTTCTCTGGTTTTGCCCAGGTGGCGTCTGCCTCAATGGCGTGTGAGGGTAGGTCGGCGGTCTCCGACAGCCAGATTCGCCGCTCCCTGTGCTCCTTCTGCTTGGCTACGCTTCGTCGGAGGCGGAGGCAGTGGCGAACTGGAGAGGCACTCGCATCCCTCTTAATAAGACTTGCCCTTGGTGCTCCAGGCTGGTGTTGTTGGACCGTGCCCAGCTTGGTGCGGTTGCTCTTCTCGGTGCTGCGGCGCTCCCGTGGAGGAAGCCGGAGGCGGCGCTTTTGAAGCCCACCGCTCACCCTCAAAATAAGGTCCCAGATCTGAGCGCCAACCGCTGCAATCTTCTCCGGTCGTCTCCTCCAGCTTGGGGCAGCAGCTTGGAGTTTGATTATGGCCAGTTTTCATTGAAGCGGTGGTCGGATGCTCGTGGTGCCGGTGAAGATTTGGCTCGATGTGCTGATTTCCCTCTCTTATGGAGCCATCATGGTGGTGGTCGCGGAGAGGGGAAAGTGGCTATCTGGCTTCGTCTTCTTCGGTGGGGATTTGCTGCTCTTCTATGCGGAGCTCCCAAACGGCGGCGATCTGGCGCCGCTGTTATTCTTGGCTATGGCAACCACTCCGCGTTGTGGCTCCAAGCGAGCCATAGCATCTGCAACCTCCTGGACGGCGTGCCTTCTTGGAGGCCCATCTGTGTCTCTGCCACGGCAATCTTCGACTCTCCATCGTCAAGTGGTTCCGTCCCCGACGCTGGTGTAGTTGGTCACGGCGTTGAGCGCGTGTTCATCTTCTTCCTCGGTGGAGAAGGACCTGATTGCACTTTATTCTTCTCTTTTGTGGTCCTTTTTGCATATTGCCAGGGAGTGGATGTAATGTTATTGTTGTTCAACTCCCTGTGTGTAATTCCTGTACCCACCGATTATTAATGGCAGCTCTGGACCCTTCTGGGTCCTTCCCCTGTTCAAAAAAAAATGCTCAACCATGTTCGGAGTTCTGAATTATCAACTAATGTTGGTAGAGGACCTAGCGAGTACGGAATGGATCTAACCGGTGGCGTGGCGGCGATGCTCGGTGTGAGGAGATCAGAAGATGTGCACGCTGAAATTCGGCGAGGCGGCCGTACATATTGCATCATGCCGGCCGGAGCTCCGCCTTGTTGGCTGCGTTGAGTGTGCACTGCGACAATCGATCGAGCCACGGGACGACAAAACGGAACGGGTGGTCGCATGAGCACCCGCACTTGGGCCTTTTTCTTTTCAGTTTCTTGGCCAGCTTCTTTCAGAAAGACCAGCTTCTTCCAGAATCTCATCTTCAAAATTCGTTTAAACTAACTAGTAATTTCAATGTCAATTTAAAAGTATAAACAATTTTGACAAATAAGATTTTGGAACGAGCTGGTCGAGAATAGCTTCTGAGAGAAGCCGGCCAAGAAGCTGAAAAGAATAGGACCTTGGTTACGTAGCAATCTTGAATGCCTCGAGGCGGCGCCACCCGCGAACATACACGTACGAACGCTGCGAGTCCGCGGCCACGCCCTTTCGGAAGAATGGCTCGTACGTATTCCTGAACAACAGTCTTGTCATGTCGATGTCGATGTTCTTCCGGGTGTCAATGCTACAGAACTTGACCATGTCATCCCCATCCCCGACGCCTCCTCCTCGTTAATTACAGAATGTGCACCGCCCCATGAACTCTGCCCTCTCCGTGCCCCAAAGAGTCTGCTCGTACCGGAGGAATATATATGTAGCAACTTCTCCGGCTCGCCTTCCAAAAACCGGCGACGTACGTGGTGCCGCTCCAGGCCGGCAACATGCGGGCTATCGCAGAAGATCGTGAACGGCACTAGCGGTGGTTTGCCATCGCGGGCCACCCTGCCGGACGCGATCATCTTCCTTAACCAATCATTTATTCCTCCGTTTTAAAATATAAAATATTTTAGACCTATGAAAAATATATATATAACTTGATTATTTTTAGATAATAGTAGATAGAAAGAACGCTCGTAAGGAGAGAGAAAGCATTGAATAAGTGAAGAAGCACGAGGGGCTTTGTACCCGGTCTTCCACACTCTCCTTGCTGAATCCCCAGTTCAAATCTGGGTGTCGCCTGACCAAAATAACGTTGTAAGGCTTGCAGAGCTAATAACAAGTAGAACATAATTAAGTTGAATAAGTTGAAACTCCTAAAAACAAAACGACTTTTTGAAAGGGGATAAAGTAGCCGGAAGACATGGGAATAAGGGGAAGATAGATGTCTGCCAATTATGCGGATAAATCGGTGTGAGAAGAGGCCTATTCTCAATAATGAACAAGATGATGCAGCTCTTCCAAATTCTTAGGGTCCTTGCTCTGGATCTTGTCCCCCGGTGCGAAAGCAGTTGGTTCCGTAGTTTGAGAATTCTGCTAATTCCAAGTGTTCGAGGTGTTTCAGAGCGATTGTGAGTTGGCTTTCTATTTTGAAAAAAAAAGGTCGAACTCATTTCGTATAGAAAGAAAGATGTGTCGGGTTTGGATCGAGTGATTCCAGGTAGCTTTAGCCATTGTGGGTAGAAGCTAGTCGCCAGAAGCGAAGCGATCTTCCGGGCCGGAAAGGAGGCCTTTTTCTGACGCGTAAGCTACCGCAAAATGAATGAAGGAAAAAGGCCTCGGGATTAGATAAAGAGGCATGGAGGATTAGTGCTTAGATTCACTCCAAACCTCACTGGATCTATATGCTAAAAGAAGTGTACATATTTTTTTTCATAAGCCTAAAATATCTTATATTTTAAAACGAAGGGAGTATTATTTATGCTTAAAGCGATTCAAAGGTCTTTATGGTTCGATTCAATACATCACTACAGGAAATCTTGAAGGCGCCGACGGCCGGTACGCTACGCCGACGGCCAAATGTCGGGGCCATCGGCGTAGTTGCCTCCCCAGGTCAGCCCCGAAGCCAAGCCGTCGGCGTAGAAAGGGTCGTCGACGTAGTATACTGTGCCGACCAGCTGTCGGCGTAGTCGATACATCTATGCCGGCGGTGACCCTCGGCGTATCCCTGGCTCGGCCACGGCGCCGCAAACGCCGTTTGGTGGCTAAGCTATGCCGACGGCTGGGCCGTCGGCGTAGCCCCCTACGCGCCACATGCTACTCCACACGTCCTTCAGTTTTTTTTGCTGTTATTCAGATTATTTGTATACTACAGGGTTTCGTTGGGCTAATCCCTTTAGATTAATTTTTCCATTTAATTTTAGCCATATATTTTATACTAATTTATTAATTACTCCTAAAGCTAAGGTTCTGGACTTATATAAGGGGGAAACTCCCCGTTCGGGTGAAACCGGTTGGATAATGCCCTCCCCTTGTGAAGCACCATGATTTTACATCATCATATGACCTAAACAAACACAAAACAAGAGAGTGCTACTCCGGGCTACCCCTGTCAGAGGGACGTCTAGGGGGGTAGACGATCCGATGCCAACAGACCAGGGTTCCGCGGGAGACCACGCTCCGGAGCGTCGGAATACCTCAAGGACTTGCATGTGGCCCTAGCACATGCATGGAAGTGTGGTGCTATGTTGAAACATGCAAAACCTAGTCACCGGGTGCATGTGTCCCCCTTCTCATGCGTGCGTTAGCTGTAACCTAAAGCTAAGGTTCTGGACTTATATAAGGGGAAACTCCCCGTTCGGGTGAAACCGGGTAGGATAGTGCCCTCCCCTTGTGAAGCACCATGGTTTTACATCATCATATGACCTAAACAAACACAAAACAATAGAGTGCTACTCCGGGCTACCCCTGTCAGAGGGACGTCTAGGGGGGTAGACGATCTGATGCCCACAGATCAGGGTTCCGCGGGGGACCACGCTCCGGGGCGTCGGAATACCTCAAGGACTTGCATGTGGCCCTAGCACATGCATGGAAGTGTGGTGCTATGTTGAAACATGCAAAACCTAGTCATCGGGTGCATGTGTCCCCCTTCTCATGCGAGCGCTAGCTGTAACCTAAAGCTAAGGTTCTGGACTTATATAAGGGGGAAACTCCCCGTTCGGGTGAAACCGGGTAGGATAGTGCCCTCCCCTTGTGAAGCACCATGGTTTTACATCATCATATGACCTAAACAAACACAAAACAAGAGAGTGCTACTCCGGGCTACCCCTGTCAGAGGGACGTCTAGGGGGGGTAGACGATCCGATGCCCATAGATCAGGGTTCCGCGGGAGACCACGCTCCGGGGCGTCGGAATACCTCAAGGACTTGCATGTGGCCCTAGCACATGCATGGAAGTGTGGTGCTATGTTGAAACATGCAAAACCTAGTCATCGGGTGCATGTGTCCCCCTTCTCATGCGTGCGCTAGTTGTAACCTAAAGCTAAGGTTCTGGACTTATATAAGGGGGAAACTCCCCGTTCGGGTGAAACCGGGTAGGATAATGCCCTCCCCTTGTGAAGCACCATGGTTTTACATCATCATATGACCTAAACAAACACAAAACAATAGAGTGCTACTCCGGGCTACCCCTGTCAGAGGGACGTCTAGGGGGTAGACGATCCGATGCCAACAGACCAGGGTTCCGCGGGAGACCACGCTCCGGGGCGTCGGAATACCTCAAGGACTTTCATGTGGCCCTAGCACATGCATGGAAGTGTGGTGCTATGTTGAAACATGCAAAACCTAGTCACCGGGTGCATGTGTCCCCCTTCTCATGCGTGCGCTAGCTGTAACCTAAAGCTAAGGTTCTGGACTTATATAAGGGGAAACTCCCCGTTCGGGAGAAACCGGGTAGGATAGTGCCCTCCCCTTGTGAAGCACCATGGTTTTACATCATCATATGACCTAAACAAACACAAAACAAGATAGTGTTACTCCGGGCTGCCCCTGTCAGAGGGACGTCTAGGGGGTAGATGATCCGATGCCCACAGATCAGGGTTCCGCGGGAGACCACGCTCCGGGGCGTCGGAATACCTCAAGGACTTTCATGTGGCCCTAGCACATGCATGGAAGTGTGGTGCTATGTTGAAACATGCAAAAACTAGTCAACGGGTGCATGTGTCCCCCTTCTCATGCGTGCGCTAGCTGTAACCTAAAGCTAAGGTTCTGGACTTATATAAGGGGGAAACTCCCCGTTCGGGTGAAACCGGGTAGGATAGTGCCCTCCCCTTGTGAAGCACCATGGTTTTACATCATCATATGACCTAAACAAACACAAAACAAGAGAGTGCTACTCCGGGCTACCCTGTCAGAGGGACGTCTAGGGGGTAGACGATCCTATGCCCACAGATCAGGGTTCCGCGGGAGACCACGCTCCGGGGCGTCGGAATACCTCAAGGAGTTGCATGTGGCCCTAGCACATGCATGGAAGTGTGGTGCTATGTTGAAACATGCAAAACCTAGTCACCGGGTGCATGTGTCCCCCTTCTCATGCGTGTGCTAGCTGTAACCTAAAGCTAAGGTTCTGGACTTATATAAGGGGGAAACTCCCCGTTCGGGTGAAACTGGGTAGGATAGTGCCCTCCCCTTGTGAAGCACCATGGTTTTACATCATCATATGACCTAAACAAACACAAAACAAGAGAGTGCTACTCCGGGCTACCCCTGTCAGAGGGACGTCTAGGGGGGTAGACGATCCGATGCCCACAGATCAGGGTTCCGCGGGAGACCACGCTCCGGGGCGTCGGAATACCACAAGGACTTGCATGTGGCCCTAGCACATGCATGGAAGTGTGGTGCTATGTTGAAACATGCAAAACCTAGTCACCGGGTGCATGTGTCCCCCTTCTCATGCGTGCGCTAGTTGTAACCTAAAGCTAAGGTTCTGGACTTATATAAGGGGGAAACTCCCCGTTCGGGTGAAACCGGGTAGGATAGTGCCCTCCCCTTGTGAAGCACCATGGTTTTACATCATCATATGACCTAAACAAACACAAAACAATAGAGTGCTACTCCGGGCTATCCCTATCAGAGGGACGTCTAGGGGGTAGACGATCCGATGCCAACAGACCAGGGTTCCGCGGGAGACCACGCTCGAGGGCGTCGGAATACCTCAAGGACTTTCATGTGGCCCTAGCACATGCATGGAAGTGTGGTGCTATGTTGAAACATGCAAAACCTAGTCACCGGGTGCATGTGTCCCCCTTCTCATGCGTGCGTTGTAACCTAAAGCTAAGGTTCTGGACTTATATAAGGGGGAAACTCCCCGTTCGGGTGAAACCTGGTAGGATAGTGCCCTCCCCTTGTGAAGCACCATGGTTTTACATCATCATATGACCTAAACAAACACAAAACAAGAGAGTGCTACTCCAGGCTACCTTGTCAGAGGGACGTCTAGGGGGGTAGACGATCCGATGCCCACAGATCAGGGTTCCGCCGGAGACCACGCTCCGGGGCGTCGGAATACCTCAAGGAGTTGCATGTGGCCCTAGCACATGCATGGAAGTGTGGTGCTATGTTGAAACATGCAAAACCTAGTCACCGGGTGCATGTGTCCCCCTTCTCATGCGTGTGCTAGCTGTAACCTAAAGCTAAGGTTCTGGACTTATATAAGGGGGAAACTCCCCGTTCGGGTGAAACCGGGTAGGATAGTGCCCTCCCCTTGTGAAGCACCATGGTTTTACATCATCATATGACCTAAACAAACACAAAACAAGAGAGTGCTACTCCGGGCTACCCCTGTCAGAGGGACGTCTAGGGGGGGTAGACGATCCGATGCCCACAGATCAGGTTTCCGCGGGAGACCACGCTCCGGGGCGTCGGAATACCTCAAGGACTTGCATGTGGCCCTAGCACATGCATGGAAGTGTGGTGCTATGTTGAAACATGCAAAACCTAGTCACCGGGTGCATGTGTCCCCCTTCTCATGTGTGCGCTAGCTGTAACCTAAAGCTAAGGTTCTGGACTTATATAAGGGGAAACTCCCCGTTCGGGAGAAACCGGGTAGGATAGTGCCCTCCCCTTGTGAAGCACCATGGTTTTACGTCATCATATGACCTAAACAAACACAAAACAAGAGAGTGATACTCCGGGCTACCCCTGTCATAGGGACGTCTAGGGGGGTAGACGATCCGATGCCCACAGATCAGGGTTCCGCGGGAGACCACGCTCCGGGGCGTCGAAATACCTCAAGGACTTGCATGTGGCCCTAGAACATGCATGGAAGTGTGGTGCTATGTTGAAACATGCAAAACCTAGTCACCGGGTGCATGTGTCCCCCTTCTCATGCGTGCGCTGTAACCTAAAGCTAACGTTCTTGACTTATATAAGGGGGAAACTCCCCGTTCGGGTGAAACCGGGTAGGATAGTGCCCTCCCCTTGTGAAGCACCATGGTTTTACGTCATCATATGACCTAAACAAACACAAAACAAGAGAGTGATACTCCGGGCTACCCCTGTCACAGGGACGTCTAGGGGGGTACACGATCCGATGCCCACAGATCAGGGTTCCGCGGGAGACCACGCTCCGGGGCGTCGAAATACCTCAAGGACTTGCATGTGGCCCTAGAACATGCATGGAAGTGTGGTGCTATGTTGAAACATGCAAAACCTAGTCACCGGGTGCATGTGTCCCCCTTCTCATGCGTGTGTTGTAACCTAAAGCTAACGTTCTGGACTTATATAAGGGGGAAACTCCCCGTTCGGGTGAAACCAGGTAGGATAGTGTCCTCCCCTTGTGAAGCACCATGGTTTTACATCATCATATGACCTAAACAAACACAAAACAAGAGAGTGCTACTCCGGGCTACCCCTGTCAGAGGGACGTCTAGGGGGGTAGACGATCCGATGCCCACAGATCAGGGTTCCGCGGGAGACCACACTACGGGGCGTCGGAATACCTCAAGGACTTGCATGTGGCCCTAGCACATGCATGGAAGTGTGGTGCTATGTTGAAACATGCAAAACCTAGTCACCGGGTGCATGTGTCCCCCTTCTCATGCGTGCGCTAGCTGTAACCTAAAGCTAAGGTTCTGGACTTATATAAGGGGGAAACTCCCCTTTCGGGTGAAACCGGGTAGGATAGTGCCCTGCCCTTGTGAAGCACCATGGTTTTACATTATCATATGACCTAAACAAACACAAAACAAGAGAGTGCTACTCCGGGCTACCCCTGTCAGAGGGACGTCTTGGGGGGTAGACGATCCGATGCCCACAGATCAGGGTTCCGCGGGAGACCACGCTCCGGGGCATCGGAATACCTCAAGGACCTGCATGTGGCCCTAGAACATGCATGGAAGTGTGGTGCAAGGTTGGTAGGTGCCATGTGTGCCCCCTTCTCGGACATTCTAGGCCTCGGAGCTCTGGCGGTCCTTTTCGAGTGAAACCCTAGGAAGTGGGTATAACGGGGGCTACATTATGTTTCATGGTCCCTACCTTGGTATAATATGTAGGAATCGACTAAACAAACATAAACAAAGAAAAAACTATATTGGTCAACACTCATCCGGGGCCGGTCAACGGGGTAGATCTACGGGTCCCTCGGACTAGGGTCTATATTTTATACGAAATAAATGAAAAGGAGGAGGAATAAAATTAAATATATTAAGTAAGAGCAAATATAAAATAGAATATATCAAGTAGAACCCAATATAAAATTAAATATATTAAATAAGAGCAAATAAAAAAGGAACTAAATAAATTTAAGTGGAAAAAAAGAGGGTTGTGCCGACGGCTATACTGTCGGCGTAGGGCCGTTTTGGCCTTAGCCCAAACCGGGCCACACCCCGCGACCCCCTGCCCTCATTCCCCACCCCGCGCGCGCCCAGCCCCTCTGCCCCACCCCCGCGCCGTCGCCGCCAGCTTCCCACCCCTGCGCCGCCGCCAGCTTCCCACCCCCACGCCGCCGCCGTCGAGCCCCCCACCCCGAGCCCAGCCTCCCGCCGCCGCCACCTTCCCACCCCCGCACCGCCGCCGTCGACCTCCCCGCCACCGCGAGCCCCCCGCCGCCCCTCCTTCCAGTCTATGTGCCTCCCGCCGCCCCTCCTCCCCCCTACACTGCCGCCGCCCCTCCTCCCCCGTCGCTGACCCGCCACCGCGAGGCCCCCTGCGCCGCCGCTGCCTCTCCTTCTCCCGTCACTGACTCGCCACCGCTCCACCCCCTGTGCCGCCAACGCCCCTCTTCCCCCTGTCGCTGACCCACCATCGCGAGGCCCCCTGCCGCCATCGCTCCTCCTCCCCCTATCGCTGACCCGCCAACACGAGCCCCCCTGTGCCGTCGCCGTCCCTCCTCCCCCGTCGCTGACCGGCCGCCACCGACTCGCCCCTGCCCTAGGGCCCTCCCCTGGTCCCGACCTGGCCCGAGCTGGAGCTTGTGGGTGCTCCTCCTCGGCCGGCCCCTGCCTTGTCGTGCTCGTGCCTCCTCGCCGCCCCTACACCGGCCATGTCGCTGGAGCTCCCTACAGGTACGCCATTAGGTAGTTAGTATAGGTTAGTTTTGTGTTTTTTTTCTCTGTTTTAGGTAGTTAAGGTAGTATAGGTAGTTTTAGTTAGGTTAGATAAATTATGTGTGCTAAATAGGTTAATTTTATTTTATTTGTGTTTGCAATATGTAGACTTTTAGGTGGACACTAGGCCCCGTCGGAGATGTCGCCGTCCCAGAGGTCGTGACCGGAGGTCGTCGTTGGAGAGGTCACCCTTCCGCTACTCGATCTTCCTCGACTATTCGCTCACGCTTCGAGGGTATAAATCTTGCGCCCATCTTGTAATGTACCTAGGTATTTATTTTTGTGTCTAGATCACCAAGTTAGTCGCGAAACCTAGACGTCTCCCGTTCGAAAGGGTTACACGAATAAATATGCATTCGATTGCATATTAAAAATGTAACTATTTCGGATTGTCCATGATTTTTGGACAGTCGGAGGATGTGTAGATTGGGTACGCTCTCCACGGTCTACCCCGAACCGAGACAGGATTTCGGCGGCGCCTCCCTGTTGTTCTCCGGATGCACAATTCTCTCAGCATTTTTGGCGGGACATGTATCGGGAGAACAGCAGGGAGGTGCTGCCGAAATTTTGTCTCGGTTTGGTGTTGACCGTGGAGAGTGTATCCAATCTACACATCCTCAGGTGGGATTAGGACATATCTTTTCCTATTAGACATGTTAGGTGTATGCATGGAATAACAACGTAAAATTTGTGTATTTAGTTTGATGCCATTAATTAATATGAAATGTTGAATTTGTATTGTGGCTCTCGATGAAGCAGAGGATGGCTGATAATGGTTGGATGCACAGTGGTCGTATTAGTGCGCTTGAAAGAACAGACGAGTGGGTATGGAAGACCAATTTTCAGGTGAAGGAGTTAGCGCGTGGTTCAAAGGTAGTTCGTCCAAGGTATCCTTGCGCTCATTGCATGAGGCTTCGTCGTCAGACAAAGGATGATATGAGTAAACACCTTTGGCAGTATGGGTATATGCTTGACTACGAGCCTTTGGTCGACTTTTCTCAGTACGAACGTGATAGAGCTGAGGTGATGCGACAACGGATCGATGGCATTGAGGACGATAGGATTATAAACTTGCTAGAGGATTTTCGCAATGCCGACATGCCAGATTCGCCACCTCCACAGGAGGAATCGGAGGAACCAAGTGAACCGGAGGAACCAGGTGAACCGTAGGAACCGGAGGCAATCGCGAATGCCTTCCTTGATATGATGGCCTCGGCTAAGAGGCATCTATATCCAGGTGCGAAAGTGTCTCAACTCGATGCCATCTCGCAAATACTAGCCGACAAGTCCCAGTATGCCACCACCCGGGCAAGTTTTGAACGTAATTTGTTTACGTATGGTAACATGTTGCCCGAAGGGCATTGTCTACCTAAAAGCATGTACGAATGCCGGAAAATCATGAAAGTGCTCACCATGGATTATGTAAAGATAGATTGTTGTCCAGCAGGCTGTCTTTTGTTTTGGAAATAGTTTGAGGATGACAAGTACTGCAGCAAGTGTGGGGCCTCTAGGTATCATGAGAGAAAGGGACATGATGGTCAGATGACACAGACAAATGTCGCCGTGAAGATTCTTCGTTATCTCCTATTCATAAAAAGAATCCAGCGGCTTTACATGACCGAGGAGACTGCCACACAGATGAAGTGGCACAAGACAGGGAAGAGATGCCATGACGAGCACGGACATGAAATGATGGGACATGCATCTGATGGTAAGGCATGGAAGAACTTTGATGCAAAACATGAGGCATTCGCAAGTGAGGCTCGGAATGTCAGAATTGCGATAGCAACCGATGGATTCAATCCATATGGTATGTCGACGGCCTCTTACAGCTGCTGGCCTGTGTTTGTTATTCCGCTCAATCTCCCTCCCGGAGTCCTAATGCAAAGGAATACCATATTCTTGTTGACGAGGTTTGATCTCATCAATGCCCATTGTTATGGACTTGGGTTTTGGAGAAGATGGGGATGCTGGAGATTGTGGAACGGTTAGCAAACAAGCAACACGGGGACACAAGGTTTACCCAGGTTCAGGCCCCCGGAGGGAAAACCCTACTCTTGCTTGTCTTCTCTTGATTACGGTGGAACCGAAGGTTACAAGGGTGGGCAGATGCAATCTGGCGTGGAGGTATGTATGCGAGAGTATGAGTCGAGATCTGTAGATCTGTAGATCTATTGTGGTCTAGTCTATCGGGGGTTATGGCGTGTGTAGGTCGTGTGTAGGTCGTCTCCTCCTCGTTGGACCCTCCTAGCCTTTATATATGGGGAGGCTAGGTCTCAGATACCGATACGAGTAGGTTACAAGTTAGATTCGAACTCTAGTCTTGAGGTTTCCTTGTCTTGTGCGCTTGGGACTCCGTGTCCATATGGGCTTCGTACCAGCTGAACCGTCATAGGCGTCCTGGTCCCTAGCAGGTCGTCGAGTGGGCCTTCCATCGGGCTAGACCAGGTAGGCTAACATCGGGTACCCGTAGAGTATAACCATGTCAGTAGCCCCCGAGTGTTCAGTCGAATCGTAGATTCGGCTGAGGACTCTTCAATCTTTCGAGTGCAACTCTGTCTTTCAAGAGAATGTGTAGGGATTGTTGATGCGTGTGTCTGACTCTCCCGACGGATCAGGGTCAGTTAACTGTCTTAGGACAAAACAATACGATCTTCTTCATATTCGAGTCCCTCGACTCGAATCCGGAACAGATGGTGGCGTAATTCAACTCAGGCCGTGGAGGTCTTACAGGAGTGGAATTCCAGGGAATTTAAATGATATACCCAACGCGTCCGTCGGGATTTTTCATCGCGCCTGCTGGCACGGATTTTTACTAGCAGAGCGCAGTCGTGTGCGTTACCAGGCCATCAGACGATATCTGTAGGTCTTATCTTTGCGTCGCAGACGCAGCATCCGAAATTTTATCACTGCGGAGGTGTTTCGGGTGGCCAAGGAGGACGTTGCTCACTTAGCGTTAATTAGGGCAGAGTTGCCGAAAAGTTTTGCATGCTGATCCAAAGGATCGCATTCGAAGAATTCATAGGGTGCGCGACCAGCGCTACCTATGGGAGTAGCCCCCGAGTGTCTGTTCGAGTCGTAGACTCGAGCAGAGACTTTAATTCAGTCTTTGTTGACTTTTAGGTCCGTAGGACACAAATTTTTCAGATGCTTGAATCCATCCTCCCTATGGGAGTAGCCCCCGAGTCCGTAGTGGAGTCGCAGACTCGACGTAGGACTCGAAGATCTTGTGTGTGCGCGACCAGCGCTCCAGTTTGGAGTAGCCCCCGAGTGTCTGGCGGAGTCGTAGACTCGGGCGGAGACTCGATTCTTGTATCATGCAGTTGTAGTCGTCAATGTAGTGGGCGTACCGCTGACCCGGAAGTACATCGGGTGCGCGACCAACGCTCCTGATAGGAGTAGCCCCCGAGTGTCTAGTCGAGTCACAGACTCGAGTGGAGACTCATGCGAGGAGAAACCACTGACCCAGAAGTGCATCGAGTCAGCGTCTCACGCATAAGGATCCAAGAGTCAACGTAGCGGAGTTGATGTAGCGGAGTCGTGCGGCGTTTAACCGGAAGGACTCGATATTTCGGATGAAGTCGACGCCGTTTCTTCTGTCGGGTGCGCGACCAGCGCCGCTTTTGTCGATGATTGATGTGGTCATCCGAGGAATGCTTCAATTCGGGTCTTGGCGTCTGTTGACGTGACTGTCGCTGGTCGACTCCGTTGGAGGACCCGATAGAATAGCTCGGCGCATTTGACATCCTTGTAAGCTGCAGAAAAACATGATGAATTGTAAAGTACTTGTATCTTGTAAAGAATATTTGCCTTTCGGCTTGTATAGCAAGATTCTGGTGCCGATCGAGTCGACACTTTTGTACTGTATGCTAGGCCCTTTCGTTAGCCTGATTACCCTTAGTCTCAGTACCTTGCCGAGACACTCGGAGTTCAAGGATTCGACGATCGGGCAGAATCAGCTACTCGGGATGTCGCTTTCGAGGTGCTCGAGTGCGTGGAGCCGATGGCACATTAGGTTACTCGAAGAGGGCGCAGCCCCCTAGTGTTTCGAGTGCAAGTTAAAAAAGAAATTAGATCTAAGTAGAGGGAAACTTAGCTTTGTTGGTAGTTATCGTGGACGGAGTCGACGCGGTAGCGGGTCACACGCGGACGTGGTGGACGCGGCGAACCACAGTGATAGCGTCAACGGGTTTCCAGAGTTGATGGTGGTAGCGAGCTCCGCATCCGAAGATTGCCGGCATCCGAAGGATGTATTGTGTCCTCGCAGCCGAAAACCGCATCGGGTTACTGATGCCGAGGGAGCCTCCGAGTCGAAGACCACACCGGGTCACGCGGCAGGATCGACTTAGCCCTCGAGCGTAGAATAAACACCATCGGACATGTACTCGAGGTCGACGGAGTCGTGGTATGGTGGACACCGAGTCGACACATTGGCGAATTAGTGGTGTTCACAGCGGCGAAGACGGATTTTAAGCCACGAAGTAGCGATGAATCATAAAATCCCTGCGGTTGTCTCTGGCCAAAAAATCCATATAGCAGTACGTATCTCTTCCGGTCTTGGAGAACTAGTTTTATTAGGAAAAATAGGGTCACTTCGGGACTTGAACAGCTGGCCACGTAAAACAAAACAACAGCTTCTAGGAATTGACGTGTGAAGGCGACGTTGAGTCCTTGCTTGATGCGGAGTTGCTTTGTTGCTTTCTCCACCGAATCTTGTCAGGACCTGGGCCTGTTACTGGCTCCGCACGTAGTGCGCAGCACAGTTGAACACGACAGTTGTGTCACATGCAGAGGCCCTACGACCGAAGTAGTGCTCCTCTGTACTGCTATTAACAGGATGTAGTTTGTACTTTTTGCCGCCGCATTGCCACCGCCTGCAAGGAGCGCGTTGAGATGGAGTTTGACGAAATCGATGATACACACGAGGGATCCACGCCCGCAGGACAATGGGAAAATCAAACTCCCGCCGCATGGTCGGTGAAGATGAATCAACGACGACGGCAAACAACCAGATGCGATCTGATCGGCCGCTGATGACAAAGGAGCCGAATTAGATCCGATATTCATAGGTAATCGAGTTGTAGACTGCTAGTGATTGGACCATCACGATCGCACAATCAGCTCCTCCAGTTCCCACAGACGGCGCCAATTGACGAGGTTTGATCTCATCAATGCCCATTGTTATGGACTTGGGTTTTGGAGAAGATGGGGATGCTAGAGATCATGGAACGGTTAGAAACCAAGCAACACGGGGACACAAGGTTTACCCAGGTTCAGGCCCCCGGAGGGAAAACCCTACTCCTGCTTGTCTGCTCTTGATTACGGCGGAACCGAAGGTTACAAGGGTGGACAGATGCAATCTGGCGTGGAGGTGTGTATGCGAGAGTATGAGTCGATATCTGTAGATCTGTAGATCTATTGTGGTCTAGTCTATCGGGGGTTATGGCGTGTGTAGGTCGTCTCCTCCTTGTTGGACCCTCCTAGCCTTTATATATGGGGAGGCTAGGTCTCAGGTACCGATACGAGTAGGTTACAAGTTAGATTCGAACTCTAGTCTTGAGGTTTCCTTGTCTTATGCGCTTGGGACTCCGTGTCCATATGAGCTTCGTACCAGCTGAACCGTCATAGGCGTCCTGGTCCCTGGCAGGTCGTCGAGTGGGCCTTCCATCGGGCTAGACCAGGTAGGCTAACATCGGGTACCCGTAGAGTATAACCATGTCACTTGTCGCTTGTCATTCCAGGGCCTGAATACCCGGGGAAAAATTTGAGTGTCTACATGCAGCCGCTTATTGATGATTTGAACCACTCTTGGCACCACGGGACGTTGACATATGACCGAGCATCTAAGAAAAACTTCCTCATGAGATTTTGGTACTAGTATTCCATGCATGACATGCCCGGATACGCCCTATTTTGCGGGTGGTGTACATCCGGTAAGTGGCCTTGCCCAGTTTGCAGGCTCCAACTTGAGTTCTTTTGGCTAAGCGCGGGTGGCAAGTATGTCGCCTTTGACAAAAATCGACCTTTCCTCAAAAGAGGGCACCGGTTCAGACGAGACAAAAAGAACTTCATGAAGGGCGTAGTTGTGAATGAAGAAAAAGCGATACCAATGTTTGATGGTGTAGCTGTTAAAGCCAAGATACTTGCTCTGAAGCGTACTGAGATTCCTGGCCCACAATTTGAGGGATATGGTAAAATGCACAACTGGACTCACGAGGCAGCCATAACGAAGCTCGAGTATTACAAGGACCTCGAACTTCCACATAACATCGATGTGATGCACACTGAAAAGAATGTAGGAGAGTCCCTCACACAATTTGCAACATCCCTGGAAAGTCAAAGGATAATGTCAAGGCTAGGGTCGATGTTGAGAAGCTATGTGATAGGAAGAAACAACACATGCAGCCTCCTGACCGCAATCGAAGAAATTGGTTCAAGCCGCATGCCATCTTCTGCCTAGATAGTGACCAAAAGAAGGAGTCATTCAGTGAAATGAGTATTGTGGTTTCAGGTTATGCCAATGTGGTGTGAACACAAATAAGACGCTTTTGAGGTGCTGGCTAGTAGGTGGATCGGGGAAGATCCTGACTTTGAGGCCGTGAGCAAGCGGAACAAGAAAAACCGCGGCATCATGGGAACACACAGCGGGGGAAGCCGCAACCATGGTATCTTCAAGAAGCACTTGGTATATATATATACATGGAGCAACCTTCATTTATTTCCCATAATGTTATTAGTTGACACACATAATTAACATTTCTTTGCCTATGCAGGAGGAGATGGAGGGGGAGGTTAATAGCCCTATTACCGACCTGGTCGTGTGGGAGAAGATGAAGACGAAGAAGCCCGACCTAGAGCAGCCTCAGCCTCAGCTTCCCCAGTACTTCGGTAACGCCAAGGAGAAGCTCAACACCTACTGCGAGAAGCTCAAGGGTTTGCATCCGGAGGTGGATGAGCCCATGCACCATGAGGTCGATGAGACTGCCTTGATCATGGCGAGCCACTGCAAACCACATGGCCGTTTCAACATTCTTGATGGGGTGGTCCAGCCTACCATGACCCTCACACGAGTCAAGGCTACCCTCACCCCCGATCACCCCTCTATCGCGCCTCGTCCTCGGCCTGCTGCCTCCACCGCCGATGTGAGTGTTTCTCATTTCCATCTTATTTCCGCAATTTGATCCTAAATGGCTAAGCTGATGAGATTCGTTATTTTTGCAATTGTAGCGTGATTTTGATGATGCCTACAAGGCCCTTCAGGCAGATTATAACAAGGAGTATGATGCATGGATTGCGCTGAGGGCAGAGTACGATGCGTACACTAGGAAAGTGACGGCTGTAAGTTTCAAACTTTACTTTTGCAAATGATGATAAGTCCCACTTCCTCTAGTTTGAACCTTTGTTCCTGCAACGACTGACATATAACTATCCTGTAGGCGATGAATCACTACTTTATCACTGGACAGCGGGTTCCGGTAGAAGGTGACCAGCCACCTGATCCTGGGATGCCGCCTCGCTGCATATCGAGGGAACATTTCGCTGCCATATACTACGGAGGGACCCCGGTAAGTTCTTTGCCAAACCACTTGTTACCGCTTTCATATGCCTCGCAAGTTGCTAAGTTTTTTCTCAAACATGTAGGGCATAGGATGCTCCAGGAATGTTGGACCCTTTGGTCGTGCCTCGGCCTCACCTAGTCCGTCGCGTGCTGATGCACAACTTCGTATCATGGTGCCCGATGGTGGTTCCGCTGGTGGTTCTACTTCCCCGATGGCCCGACACCTGCGAGCGTCTCCTGAGCTCGGAAAGGGAAGCCTCGGGCTCCTTGACACACCGACACATACAGCGAGTTTCGGACCATGAGCATGGACATGGTTAGAGCTAGAGCTAGAGCTAGATCTTGTGTATGCACTTGTCATATCTTCTGTGTGTATGCACTTGTCATATCTTCTATGTGTATCCACTTGTGATGAGTTTGTATGGATAACAAATATGTTTTGTGGATGATCATGTTGTTGTTTGGATGGCGATGGATATTGCAATGTCATGTTGATTGGTTTGATACTTTATTTGCAACTATTTTGCTGCTATTTTGGATGCTAAAACTGAATTAGAATTGAAAATAGAAAAAAAGGCAGCAGCTACGCCGACGGCAATGCCGTCGGCACAACCCTGATGCTGCACAGCGGGCGTGCCATATGGCAAGGCTGTGCCGACGGCAATGCCGTCGGCGTAGCTGGCGACGTGGCGCCTCCGGGGGCTGCCTGTGCCGACGGCCTAGCCGTCGGCGTAGACGCACACGTGGCGGACCAGGGTGATGCTTGGGCTGGGCTGTGCCGACGGCCAGGCCGTCGGCGTATCGGCGCACGCGGCCGTTACCGTCGACGCTGTCGCCTGACACGCGGGTCGCGCTAGGAGGATGATACGCCGAGGGGGAGGACCTGTGCCGACGGCTGTGATCCTGTGCCGACCAGGATCTGCGGCCGAGGGCGATAGCCGACGGTTACCGTCGGCATAGCCTGTGCCAACGACTTTGACTGGCTGTGCCAACGGCCTCCAGCCCTCGGCGTAGTTGGCGTTTCCTGCAGTGCGTAGCAGTGAATCGGTTTAATACCTCTGACAATAAAAACGACTCATGTTCGTGGTTTGTTCATACTACAGAATATCATAGGCTGGTCCATGGTTCAGAGAAAGGGAGGTGAGAGAACAGCTAGGATTGCATGCAAAAAGCCTAGTGCATGTGTCAGCTTGAAAAAAAAAACAGAACCTACATAGGAAGAAAAATGATCCAACTCAATAATCTGATACATTTTTTATTGAATCGGCGTCACACACTACATGGTCTTACGTACAACCACATGGAAGACGAGCGCGTTATTGGGCTCCTAGAAGATATGCACGTATGATCCGGTCACCCAAGATGAATTTCAGCTATATATTAATAGAAATATATTATTTTTTTATAATTTAGTCTAATTTCAGCATACAATATGATCTTGGCCCTGGATTTGGTGAAATTTTAGATCCGCCACTGCCTGCCATGATGCGCTCCAGCCTCCAGCAGGAGGGCATACAGCGGGTGGTGGCGAGCAGGCGCGGCGAACACATCGTGAAGAACATGGTCGTGGGGAACAGGGGTCGCCGATCGAGAAAAATCCCTGTGGTTCCTGATTCCGGCAGTTCGCACGCTCATGCCTGCTCCCTCGCCGCCACCGTAATTCTGCTGCTCGATCGCCTGGTCGCTCCTGCCGCACACGCCGATGCTCCTCCCTCCGCGTCACGTCGAAACAACTCACATGCTCGCTGCGTCTCCTGGCACGGCCAACCCCTCCTCGACGCAGTCGGTCGTGGCACCACTGAACGCTCCAACCATGGCTAGGCCAAGAAGGTTCCTCCTTGGTGGCTGGAGAGAGTTCATATAAACAGATTGCACGTGTTTTGTTGCAATCTTGTACTTAGAACGTGTTTGGTTCACGTATTTGTAACGTAACCCCATTACACCGGTAATGGTTTCCTTTTAAACACGTTTGGTTCAAACACACCGGAAACAACTACCACGGAATCAACTTTCACCCCCGTAATAACTCGTTATCGGTCGCACCCCCTCCGGAAACAAATCGTTACCGGCCGCGTCATTGCTCTCGATCGGATCTCGCATCTCCTCCCCTCTTCCAGCCCTCCTCCCACTGAGTCCGCCGCCGGCGACACAGAAGTTGGGACTAGCGACCGGTCCCTCGACGTCCTTTACTCCACCTGCAGCGGCGCCACGCGAGGGCAAGCAAGGTGCGGCGGCACCACGCGAGGGCAAGCAAGGTGCTGTGGCAGTAGCTTAGTTGATGGTATCCACAATACTGTTCCATTATATTGCTGATCGGACTTTTTTATGTAATTAGGATAAATATGTTGTTGACTGCTTAACCAAAGCGTACTAGGGACAGTAATATTTTTCATGGAGCAGCTAAAGGGTTAAATCCCGACTAATTAATTATCTTGACTCTACCTGACTAATTAATTATTATCTTGTTCATATCCTGGTCTTTGTTTACTGATGTTTTCGAGTTCCAAGTGATTAGTGTCCCACTGTATATACACTTCGAATTACTGCCCATGGTCTTTTTTAAGTTACTTATCAATTGTTGTGCAAAGTGACACCATGCTAGTTAAGTCAAAGCTCGATCAGATATACTACTAGAGCTTCAGTTTTGACTGGTCTAAGTACAGGTTTCCTTTACTCTTTTTTAAGCAACTAAATTAGCATGTTAATTAATTTTTATTAGAAACACTTGAAAAGCCTTCTTATGCTAGTAATAGAACATGCACTTGAAAAGCCTTTTATCACAAACACTTGAAGTGCATGATACGGCTATGTTCAGGCAGTGGTCCATGTCTCGGTTGTCCTTTTTCTGCTAGTAATAAGATTTTGTCCCATGAATACTATCTGTTACAACAGATCAGGGATAGTGTACTACTACTACTACTACTACTACTACTACAGTGTGTAGATATCTTAGTAGTCTTCTTGTAGCGGTTCCATTATATTTATCTTGAAAAATGAATTATGCAATACATATGCTATCTCGTTGTATTCTACTTTTTATTTTCGGTGTTATGGCTAGTCTCCCTTTAAATACGAGATATCGACGAAGGAATATATCAACTAGAAATCTCATGACTAGCATCATGCTCTTGTATTATCATGTGTGGTTACTTTTTGCATTAGCCTATAGAAGAAAGTGTTTGAAAATAGAACGGAGGATTAAAATTAGAGATCTAAGAGGGCACAATCTATATGAACTAATTAGTCAGAGCGACACAATGTGTATAAGTCAGCTTCATATGGATAGGAGAACATTTAGCATATTGTGTGAGATGGTTCGAGATGTTGGTGGTCTAGAGGGTTCAAGAAATATGTCATTGGAGGAGATAGTGGCATCATTTCTCTACATACTATCTCATCACTTCAAGAACATGACAGTAGGGAATTTTTTTACCGGAGCCCTGAATCAGTTAGTAGAAACTTCAATACATGTCTTCTAGCTGTTTTGAAGCCGCACCTGCTGCTACTTAAGAAGCCAGAATCTATACCTGAGGATTGCACGGATGGTAGATGAAAATATTTCAAGGTAAATAGCTACTTAATAAAAATATAGTATTCACTAGCTAAAAATGTAATATTTGTTGAAGATACTAATATTATATCATGGTTGTTTATGTTGTAGAATTGTTTGGGTGCTCTAGATGGTACACACGTAAGGGTAACTGCCCCGGCTAACCTGAAAGGAAGATATAGATCAAGGTTGGGTGATACAGATACAAACGTGTTAGGTGTATGTGCACCTGACATGCAATTCATCTATGTATTACCTGGCTGGGAGGGTTCTGCGCATGATGGTCGTATGCTTAGGGATGCCATCACAAGGCCAAATGGGTTACGTGTCCCCGAAGACCAATATTACCTCGTTGATGCTGGATACACTAATGCTAGAGGATTTTTAGCTCCATACAGAGGTCAAAGGTACCACCTAGGTGGTTGGACAGCGCAAAACCCACCTAATAGTGCAGAGGAGTATTTTAACATGCTACATTCTAAGGCCCAAAATATTGTAGAAAGGTGCTTTGGAAGACTCAAGGAAAGGTGGGCTATTTTGAGGTCCCAATCTTTTTATCCTATCAAAACCCAAGGAAGAATTATAATGGCATGTGCACTCTTACATAATCTTATATTGCAAAAGATGTCTTTCGACCCACTCGATAATGAAGACTACATAATGGAAGATACGTGGGATGTCGTGGAGGGAGAATTAGCCGAACCAGAATTTATTACATCGATATCAATGAGTAATGAGTGGACCAATTATCGGAATGTTCTTGCTCAGGAGCTGTATAATAGCTATAGGGCTGCCAGGAATCATTGAGGTACAATGCTTATGTTGTTTTATTTAATCTTGTGCATTATGTAGCTTGATTTTAATTCATGATACCATGTACATATGTGTTTTGTGTTAATTCTGTGGTTGAATCTTACAGATATGGATTCTTTGAGTAGCTCAAGTGTGTCGCGTGGAAGAGGCAGGAATAAACGGACGTGGACTTCTACTGAGGATGATGAGCTCATTAAAGCATTGTATGATTTGTCTTTAGATCCAAGATGGAAAGGAGAAGGCGTTTTCAAGAATGGTTACTCTATAGTGACAAAGAAAATACTTGCTGAGAAGTGCCCAGGTTGTGGTCTTACCGCAGTTCCACATATCGAGTCACGAGTTAGGCACTTCAGGAAAAAATATGGTGCAATTGAAGTAATGTTATCAAGAAGTGGTTTTCACATGGGATGGAAACAGGCATATGATTCAGTGTGAAAAGGCACAATATGATGCACATTGTAAGGTAAATCCCTTACCTACTAATTAATGAGTGACCTGGTTGTTCTTCTTTACTTGATTTTCTGTTACAGAATCACATCAGTAGTTTTGTGTTGGAAATTTATACTATGTTTTAAACTTGTAGATCAACAAAGAAGCTAAAGGATTGTATGGTGTTTCATTTCCTTACTTTGAGAAGTTGTGTGCTATCTATAGCAAGGATATAACAACAGGGGAAGGTGTTGAAGGTTTTGATGATGCTATGACAAATTTGGCCATTGAAATAGATGCTGAGGAAAGGTAGAGGGGCGAAGAGGATAGGATGTCTAGAAAGACTCCAATACGGTCTGCTGACTCACATAGCCACTCATTGGGTATATCAAGTAGTGCTAAGAGGCCAAGAAAGGTTGCTGGACCTAGAAAGGCACCGCAAACTGACCCAATTGTTATCATGCTTGAAGATGTCAACCACCAGCTTAATGCCGTGTCACAGCATGTGGGAACAATGGCAGTTGTAGCGGAGCGTGAAGCTACACTTCATGAGAAGGCGGTCCACGAAGATCCTAACCAAAAGTTGAAAGAGAATGCTATCAGTGAAATGCACAAGCTTGGATTTGCCGAAAGTGACATAGTAGATGCAGCAATAATATTTGCAAAAGCACCGGAACAGATGCAAATGATGATGACACTTCTGGATATTCTGAGGAGGGAGTATGTCCCGAAGATGTTGAAAAGTAAGATGATTTCTCATCTGAATTTAGATGCCTTTTGTTGCTATGAAACCCCTCTCATGTGTGTGCTTATAAATGTTCTATTTGTTGGTAGATGAGGCTGGTAGATGATGCAAAGGAGAACATGAGAGATTGAAAAGGAAGCTTAATTAGGTATTCATGCCCTTCTGCTATTTTTATGCATAGTTGTTCTTATAATCTAGACAGTGACTTGTCTCTCATACCATAGCTGTTCTTATAATCTAGACAGTGACATTGAATTAATTCTTCATGATCATGAATTTGGAACTTGTGCTAAAGCTTATACATGTGCTTTTATTTATTGGCAGAGATGAGAGGCTGACAAGTAATGCTAATCTAGAAGAAGACTGGATCAAGACTATAAAATAATATGACCTGGGATTTAAATTATCAGACTTGTTTTGGCTCATTAAGTGGATTCAAGTACACCATGCTATTTGTAATGTCATGAAATTCTTCTACCTATGAAGTCCTTTTAAATTATTAGTATCTTATTATTATCCAGTGCCAATTTTTTTTTAATCTGTGGTGATTTCTTAAAATTTGATGCTTCAATATTAAGAGGTATTGAATCAGTATATATAGCATGTTCTAGTTTGAAGTTATACGGTTTAAATGTGTTGTCTTTTCTGAAAAAACTATCAGCTTTAAAGCTGGCCTTATTTTGTGGTTAATTGAGACCGATGTATAACTGTTACCAGCTGCACAACCAAACAGTGGTAAGGGATCTATTTATTTTACATTAGTGAACCAAACAAAAATAGAGTTTGTCCATTCCACCTGTGATACCCCTAGGTATCTGATTTCATTTACATTACTATTACCGCTTTTGAACCAAACACGTTCTTAGATGTATCATGCTGTACTCGCCATGGATGGATTAGCTCTGGGCAGAGAGTATTCCGGCGGAGAGGCGCATGTTTCTTTGGTCTTGCGCCAGCACCGAAAAATGAACTGCATGAAGGGAAACAATACCACTAGCACATGACTCGGGGCAAACTGCGTGTATGTGGTAAACGAAATTGGAGGAACGGTTTATCTTAATTGTTTCGAGAGTCCGAAAGACTGGCATAGTGTCTTCACTCATGACATATAGTGTCGTCACCCACTTTTAGTCCCGATTGGAGTGTCCTTTAGTCCCGGTTGGAGACACCATTCGGGACTAAACGGGCTCAGGTCGGCCCCAGCCTGCCGCAACCCCTTTAGTCCCAGTTGGTGTGTCCAACCGGGACTAAAGATGTAGTAGAAAGTTTTTAAATTAGTGCTTGTTTGATGTATACGATGTGTTCTTTTATTTTTAGACTAGTACTACTCTTAGCATCGTGATTTTTTTTGATGAACTTATAAAATGCAGATGAGACGGCAATGGATGTACGCTGACCGAATCTCTAACGAGTTCATTAAAGGCGTGTTTTCTTTTCTCGTTGTGGCAGAGACAAACAAGCGGAATGGTTTTATGTGTTGTCCATGTGGTGAGTGTCGGAATCAGAAGGAATACTCTTCCTCAAGAGTCCTTCATGGCCATTTGTTTCAGTTCGGTTTCATGTCTGGCTATAATTGTTGGACCAAGCACGGAGAAAGAGGGGTTATGATGGAAGACAACAAAGATGAAGAGAATGATGACAGCTATCCTATGTCCCCTGAATATGGTGGTACTACAACGGAAGACAATGATGAAGAAGAAGCAGAAGAACGCGCATCATATGAGCCAGATGATGATCTTGGTCAGGCCATTGCTGATGCAAAGGAAGAATGTGATAGCGAAAGGGAGAGGTTGAAATTTGAGCAGGTGTTAGAGGATCACAACAAATTGTTGTACCCGAATTGCGAAGATGGCCACAAAAAGCTAGACAGCACACTGGAATTGCTACAATGAAAGGCAGAGGTCGGTGTGCCTGACAAGGGATTTGAAAAGTTGTTGAAGATAATGAAGAAGCTGCTTCCAAAGGATAAAGAACTGCCCGCCAGTACTTACGAAGCAAAGAAGGTTGTCTGCCCTCTAGGATTAGAGGTACAGAAGATACATGCATGCATTAATGATTGCATCCTCTACCGCGGTGAGCAGTACGGAAATTTGGATGCATGCCCGGTATGCACTGCATTGCGGTATAAGATCCGACGAGATGACCCTGGTGATGTTGAGGGGGAGCGCCCGAGGAAGAGGGTTCCCGCCAAGGTGGTTTGGTATGCTCCTATAATACCACGGCTGAAACGTTTGTTCAGAAACAAAGAGCATGCCAAATTATTGTGATGGCACAAAGAAGACCGTAAGAAAGACGAGATGTTGATACACCCCGCTGATGGGTCATAGTGGATAAAAAATGAGAGAAAGTACCCAGACTTTGCAGGTGACGCGAGAAATTTATGGTTTGGTCTAAGTACGGATGGCATGAATCCCTTTGGGGAGCAGAACTGCAGTCATAGCACATGGCCTGTGACTTTGTGTATCTATAACCTTCCTCCTTGGTTGTGCATGAAGCGGAAGTTCATTATGATGTCAGTGCTCATCCAAGGCCCGAAGCAACCCGACAATGACATTGATGTGTACCTAAGGCCATTAGTTGAAGAACTTTTATAGGTGTGGCACGGACAAGGTGTACGTGTGTGGGATAAGCACAAACGTGAGGAATTTAACCTATGAGCATTGTTGTTCGTAACCATCAATGATTAACCTGCTCTTAGTAACATTTCAGGACAGACAAACAAGGGATACAATGCATGCACACACTATTTAGATGATACTGGAAGTATTTATTTGGATAAGTGCAAGAAGAATGTGTACCTAGGGAATCGTCATTTTCTTCCGCCCACACATTCCCTAAGAAGGAAAGGCAAGCATTTCAATGGTGAAGCAGATCATCGAAGTAAGCCTGTCCGTCGTACTGGTGATGCTGTATTTGATATGGTGAAGGATTTAAAAGTAATCTTTGGAAATGGTCCTGGCGGACAGTCCGTTCCGAAGGATGCTGGCGGACACACACCCATGTGGAAGAATAAATCTATATTTTGGGAGCTACCCTATTGGAAAGTCTTAGAGGTCCGCTCTGCAATCGACGTGATGCACCTTACGAAGAATGTTTGTGTAATACTGCTAGGCTTCTTGGGCGTGTATGGAAAGAATAAATATACACCAGAAGCACGGCAGGACCAACAACGTATGAAAGACCGAGAAGGCAGGCATCTAGAGCTGTTTCAAGGTACTGCCAGCTACGCTCTTACCAAGGAAGAGAAGGAAATCTTTTTTGAATGCCTGAGTAGTATCAAGGTCCCTTCTGGATTCTCATCCAATATAAAGGGAATATAAAATATGGCAGAGAAAAAAATTCCAGAACCTAAAGTGTCATGACTGCCACGTGCTTATGATGTAGTTGCTTCTGGTTGCTTTGAGGGGGCTTCTGCCGGAAAATGTTAGAGTACCCATTGTGAAGCTATGTTCGTTCCTCAATGCAATTTCTCAGAAGGTAATCGATCCAAAAAGTCTTCCAGGGTTACAGAAAGATGTGGTCCGGTGTCTTGTCAGCTTTGAGTTGGTGTTTTGTAACATTCCAAAAATACTAAACTTGGATCATCCAACTCTAATCATCAAAATTAGGGTTAACAAAAACTTTTTTAAAATAAAAATATGAAAGCATGCATGGTGTATGCATTTCATTTGGAATTCTTTTGAACCACCTTGTTTGTGTGTTCCTTTACTTGTAAATGGATTCTTAGGTAAAATAAACATCATCTAAACAATTCCCAAACTTTTCTCAAAGACAAATAAATCAAAACAAATAAAATAAGGGAATGGTCATTTTGACCAATTTAACTCCCATACCTACTTTGGCTGTCTCAAACTTTTAGAACCTAACAGAAACTTTTCTGGATCTTTGCACCCCTTGATTGTACTCATAACAGAGTATCAAGGCCCACTTTGTGATCATCCAAAAACATTTAAATACATAGTTTAAATGACAGTTCAAAATTGAATCTTTATCATATGGGAAGATCCCACTTTTTCAAAAACCACTCAAACAAGCTCAACTTTCAAAACCCAAGCATCTGCAGACTCACCAGCACCAACCTAGCACACCCACCAAAAATCTTTTCAAAATTCAAAACTTGAATTCTTGCGGCCATTTCATCAAACACCTTGCAGACACAAATCATCAAAATCTTAAACACTATTGTGAGCAGTGATTGAAGCCTAACTTGTTCCCTCTCTGGTTGCAACTAGGCTTTAGTAGATCATCTAGCTCAAGTGCAAACCTCTAGCATCACTGTAAGCTTGGCAATGCCATCAATGGTGAGCAGGCCGAGTGCACACTTGTCACCCCCATGTCGACAACAAGCTAGGAGAAGAACCAAGCCTAGCCAAAATGTCTGGGAGGCAGCCCACCGTCCACCGCCACTCCCTATCCACCGCTCGAACCCTGACAGCCACTGGACCACGCGCACGGACCATGCCAAGCCCGCCAGCAACCATGCCAAGAGCGCGCCCCGTGCGCCACGCTCGACCGACGCCCACAGACCGCGCGCCGCCCTCGCCACGTGCATACGTGATCACCACCGTCCTAGTAACCCCGCAGACACGCTCGTTCGTCACCGCGCGGACCACGCGCGCTGTGCGCCATTAAATCTTCTGTCGGGCACGCGCAGAGCACCGTCGCGTTCCGACCAAACCACACCGCCCCATGTATCGCCACCGTGTCATTGAGCATCGCCAGGGAGCACTGCACCGCCCCCTACCGTCGCCCACGCCGATAGCCATCTGTACCGTCGACCACGACGAGCTCACCTTGCGCCCCGTCAGTCCCCTCGCTCCACTATAAATAGAGGCCACCCATAGCTGAATTGAGCACACCATCTCACTCCCCTCTCCTCACTGATCGTGCCACCCCGTTCCCGGAGCAAGGCGAGCAGCGCATCGCCGGAATTTCACCGGAGCCCGCCGCCTCTGGAGAAGAAGGGAGCCAGCAATTGGAGCCGCCCCAGGAGAAGTTGCCGGTACCAGGAGGTTCACCATCGTCGACTTTTCCGTTCGCCCGCCTCGCCGACCCTCGCCTGAACCCTGGTGAGCCCCCAACGACCCCCACTGGCCGCGCTAGGTTTCTGTCTCGCCGGCATTGTCCAACGTCGACGATGACTCCCAGCCGTTGGATTAGAACCAGATCGAACGCACCACATCGCCCCATACCGCTTCGCACCCCCTCGTCTCACTGACGCATGGGGACATCGACTTAACTAGCCCCCGTAAGCGCTGTGATTAGCAGGCCGGCCCAGTATCGCTTCCCGTGCAGCCCAGTTATTTGAATTTAACCTTTTCCATTTTATTTCAAACACACTTCTCTACCCAGTTTCAAAAATCAACCCAGATCGATTCAGTGCACCAAATTGAATGAAATTAATTTTGTTAGAAAGGTCTGGAAGTGCTGAATCCAAGCCCGTTGGATTCAAGTCATTTGGATCTGTAGATCATACTTGGTAAAAATAACAAGGCAGAACCTTTTCTGCATTCAAACATTTTTTAAATTAAAACCATAATAGCTTTTGAGTTGATTCCAACTCTCAAAAATCACATTTAACCATACCTTTCAGAATATATAAAAATATGTAGGTTTACCTACAGAAATAATGTTCAAGTAATAAAAGAATGCCCCATAGGAATTTCTAGTCACTTTATTTAATTAAAATAAAAGGGTAAAACCTTATTAAATTGTGACACCACTTTAAATCATGTTCCCATGGACTAAAATATGTGGTGATGACATGTGTCAACATGATCCCATGTTTGGTTTGGAGAATATTAAATCTTAAGTAGTTTTTCAATGAGTACAAATTACTTTTCTAAAAATAAAAGGAATTAAACCAAGCTTTAATCTTGTAATGTTAGTGATGATGCTAGATCATCTATAGGACCCTTGTTAAGTATTGTTTGGTGATTGTGTACCTCGTATTTATTTATAGACGCTAGTACCGACCAAGGATACGAGGAAGAAGGAGGATACTACGAAGAAGAAGCCGAGGAGAACTTCAACCAATGCTCTGCACAAGGCAAGCCTAATGCTACTAGTTGAATGTGCAAGCTAACACTTGCAATTTAGCAAGCTTATACTGATACTGTGCAAGCCAATACTTGCTTGTCACCATGACCAACTATATGCCTTAAGCATAGATGATCCTACCCACTTGATAAACCAATCCTAGTTTTACTTACAAGCTTTATACTTTATTTCTTTATCAAAGCTATTACTTAGATCTTACTTAAGTGAATTGTAGATACTAGAAAGATATGTGAAGGTTGCATAAAGAGCATAATTTTTTGCCTAAGCTAGATAATCTCTATGCCATCCTAAGGCATGAGATTGAACTTAGTTAAAACTCCACTTGTTTACCACCCCTCATTAGTACTTACCCCCACTTGTAGATGCTAGTGCTAAGCATAAAACTTGATCAACTTTAGATGGGAATACTTGGTGAAAATGGTTATGAAAACCTTAGAATGATGGATCATTCTACTGAGATGTTTTGACATGTGTTTCCGAACACCTGATGATTTTGGTGATGAAAATGTTGAGGCATGAGCCTTAGCCCTTTTTAAAACTAATGGTTGTCTGGATGCGATACCATTCCAATTTTATCGTACAACCACAATACCCGAAGATTGGGTAGGGCTTGACTGGAAACTTATATACCTTAGTATTAGTTCCCTCACGGCCAAGGGCTGAGCTGAGGCTACCTTGTGAAGATTGTCCACCTGTGCAGTACCCAAGATGATAGTTGGTCATGGTTGGGAGGCCAAACTCACAGGATAGGTGCTTATACTAGGGCGTGTAATTGAAAGGTTAGGATTGATTATCCGCATACTAAGTATGGTGAATTCAGGATTTGTTCCTAACGGATGTATCGAATGTTGTGGTGAAAGTGTACAGTCTCTGCAGAGTGTCAAACTATTCGAATAGCCGCGTTCGCGGTTATGGACAGTTGAAGTGGCCATACTTTTCCCCCGTCAGATGTTTTCAAAAGACTTGTAAAATGAATTGAGACTTTGACTTGACCACAACAAGGCTGTGATATAAAATACAAGTTCCCACTTAGGTGTTATAAAATTTCAACTAGCATTCGTTGCTTATAAACTTAGTAGATATAAATCTGGCTTTTGCAAAATAACCCTAGAGCCTAGTGTCCTATTATCAAAAACCCCTTTCACTTGTTAGTATTAGTTTGCGAGTACTTAAAGAGTACTCATGGCTTTGTCCCTGGCTATTCCCGTGGCCAGACTATGAAGAGGAGTACCTGGAGGATGGACCCCAGGAAGGTTACGACAACTAGGATCATCTCCCATCGTCAGCATTGCCTGTGACCCCGAAGATGGAGCTTCGCCTACGCCACCGTTATTATTACGTATTCCGCTGCTTGAAGTTGTATTAAGAACTGGATCATTAGATCCCTATTTGTGTAAGAACTTATGTCCGGTTTGTAATGGATGATGTACTATGGTATCCAATTCTGTTATGTCTCGCAAAAATGGTAATCCTGGGATTGCGATGTATGGCATAACAGGCATCTGGGATTAAAAATCCGGGTGTTGACAAGTTGGTATCAGAGCCATCCTAACCAGGATACCCTAGTTAGATTGGACGTTTGAATCAAAAACCTAGTTTCCAAAACCAAAGAAAGCAAATATTTACAAAAACTTATTCTCATTCTTATCCCTTTGATTCTTTCATGAAAATTCATGTTCCTCAAAAATTCTTGCAAAATACATAAAATTTTGACACACTTGATCACTCTACTAACTTACTCATCCTATATTATTATAGATGGACGTGAAGTACAACAAGTTTTATCAGTTGGGGAATGGAGGAGACCTTATCTTTGAGAGGGATTTGGACCAACTTTCAGAACTTCTGGAGCGTCCGCACCCCGAGTTCTTTGGAACTCAGCTCAATGATCAAGGAGGAGAAGATCTGCAGTGGCTAATTGTTGCAAGTATTCGAGGAAAGACTGAACCTCCCACTGCGGAAGGAATTCAGTTTACCTTAAGAGAGAACAACTGGCTCGATGGACTTGCCAGGGCCATGCAGGAAGCTCTTTCCCGTCTGTGTGGGCAGAGTATCAACCAGATCAAGGGAACTCGCTTTGAGTTTTGCCCAAGGCGTGATGCTAATGGACAACCACTGGAAGCCCCATATCACCCCGAGCTGAAGACCCAATTAGACCACCTTAGCTTCATGATGTACGATCGTCAGCGGGAGTTGGATAACTGTCGTGACTACTCCAACCACAAGTCTGCCATCATCAAGACAAAGGACCAAACCATCGCCATGCTGGCAAAGGATCGCAAGTCTTGCCTCCGTCAGCTCGACAAGAAGGAGCGCATTATTGCCCGTCTTCGCCACCGTATCTCATCTTTGGAGGAGACCATCCACGAGAGAGACATGAAGTTAGAGGAAAGGGAGAATGCCGGATAGGATCTTCGTGGAGACCCCTACTCCTATCTCAGCAATGATGATGATTTTCTGGAGGATCAGGCTATGGATTTCTTCACCGATGAGGATGATTTCGCCTTCACCGATGATGATGAAGATGACGAAGCCACAGATTCTGAGGAGTAGTACCACTTGAGCACTAGCGTAGTGAGTAGTATTCGGTCCCACTGTATCGTAGTTTTCAGAATGGTTCTTAAAACCATCTGTTTTCCTTTGTTGTGGTGTGTGTTGTATCGTGTGCTATGAATCAATGAATGAATGAATGAAAAGGCAAGTTGCTAGAAAAATCTGAGTCAAACTTTAAAAACTTTTCAAAGACCCAAAACATTAGAAATTTCCCTCTTTTCTCACGATCTATCTCAATCTTCAGATGCCACGTGGAGGAAGTGGTTCATCCCCGGACCCGATGTTGCAGATTCTGCAAATGTTGACTTCTGACCGCAAAGCTGAAAGAGTGGAACGTCAAGCCAACCTAGCCACACTGCAACAGATAGCCCAGCTTGCCCACAACAACCAAGGCCACGGAAATCAGGACAACCATGGATCTAAGCTCAAGAATTTCCAGAATTTCCAGAACACCAACCCACCTGTTTTCACTAAGTCAGAAGAACCCCTAGACGCCGATGGTTGGCTACAGACCATGGAAAATAACCTAGAAGTCGCTGGAGTAGAATCCAACGAGAAAGTTCTGTTCGCCACCCACTATCTAGCCGGAGATGCCAGGGCATGGTGGAACAGTGTTCGCGCAATGACCGGAGGCCAGATGATGACCTGGGAGGAATTCAAGGTCAAGTTTAGCAGAACCCATGTGCCCCCAGGTTTGATCAAGAGAATGAGAGACGAGTTCAGAGAATTGAAGCAAGGGAGAATGACCGTAGTGGAATACCGTGACAAATTTTTGTATTAGCTAGGTATGCCCCGGATGAGATCGACACCGAAGCTAAGAAGAAAGAAAGATTCCTGAATGGTCTGCACGATGAGATGCAGACAGTGTTAGTCAATATCCCCTTTGCTGATATTGAAGCCCTTGTCGACTCTGCTATCCAGATGGAAGGAAAGATCAACCAAGCCAATGAGAACCGCAAGCGTCGCATGATGCATCAGCCAGGAACCCATCAGACCCCAAAGTCGCCCTAACCCATCTCCCGGGTTTGCCCCAAGAACCAACAGACCCCAGATGAACCGTCCGACCTATCCCAACCGTGGAAACCCTAGGCCCGTAGGAAATCACAACAACCCCGACAACTCTAGCAATTTCAACCGTGCCCCACCCAAGTTCAACAATAACAATGCTACCGCCAACACCAACACTGCCCCGAGGATTGGAAGCAATGTTGTGCCTGTAGCGGCAAAGGACAAGTCGCATGTGACTTGTTATGACTGTGGAAATAAAGGCCACTATTCCAACGAGTGCCACAACAAGAAGAATGTTGCAGCACCCAATGCCAATTCCCCAGCTCAGCAACAACGTCGTGTTCAGCCAGGAAGGAGATTTGCCCCAGGGAATTCGCTCAACCGCAATGGCCGTCTTTTCCTCATGCATGCTGAAGAAGCTCAGGAAGCGCCAGACGTCGTGCTGGGTATGTTTTCTGTTAATTCAGTACTAGCACGAGTGTTGTTTGATTCTGGTGCATCGCATTCATTTGTCACCGAAGAATTTGCATGCTGTTATCGCCATATTTTGGCCAAAGGAGGAGATGGGCTGTGATCAAGATGGGCTTAGAAGATACGTATATGCAACGTGTTGTTGAATCGGCCTCGTACGTTGATTTGGGCTAAATTGCCCGTGTATCTTATATTGTAATAGATTACGTTTCGGTTTAGGTAGAAGATAGAGTTGTAGAGTTATTCCAAAGATAGAAAGTCTCCGGACTATAAATATGTACCTAAGGTTATCGAGAAAAGGAGGACAATCACGTTCACAACAAACACAATCTCGGCGCATCGCCACCCCTTGTTTCTAGGGTTTCTCTCGGGTAAGTGCCATGCTGCCTAGATCGCATCTTGCGATCTAGGCAGTATCTACTTATGCGATTATTTGGTGTTACTCGTACTGAAGCCTTGTTGATGGCGAGTAATACTATTATCATAGATTTGTTTAGGCTAGCATCGGTACCTTTTTGCTATGATTGTTTAGTTATGCTGCCTCTAGTTATCTCGCCACCTTTTGCACCTTTTCCCGGGTGTAAGGGTGGCATCTTGCTTGATCTTTATTTAAGTTGATTTGATCTGTTATAGTTGTGCCTTGTTCTCCAAGGTTTAGTTTGATATCTACATGATCAGGCCTTGCAAACGGGTTGAACGATCCAGTAATATGTAAGATTTGGTTTGCCAATCCGAGGGGAGTTGTTCCGGGAATTGACTTTATGTTGGTTTTTAGGCCTTCTCTAGGGTTAGTTTTCTATCATCTTTTGTATCTACCAGGCTCAACTACGTGTAGGATGTTCCAATTATGTGGTGAAAACGTTAAACTGTCGTAGATCGATTTAACTTGTATTGATGAAGCAAAAACCCCATGTTATCGTAGATCTAATGCAGAACCATGGGTTGATCGGCTCTAGGAGCCGATTCGCAGGGAAACCTGGGAGCCGGTCACGGCTCGAATTTTACGTATACTTGTTTACCATGCAGGAAACCAATCGAAGCAATCCTTCACCTTCCTGACCAGGTATAGGTCAGGTGGCACGCCCTCGAACCAAGCCAGGACGTGTGCCGGAGTTTTGCGGGCCGTTGCCCGAGGGACCAGGGCCCACCAGCAGTTCTGGGAGCCTCCCGGCTCTTCGTGTTGCTCGTCGCTGCTCGCCGGTGGGTTTTGACAGGCAACACATGCACTAGTAAAATTCAACCAACCAAATTGAAGCATGTTATGATTGTTCAAATTCCCGGATCAACCACCAAGGCTAGGCAAATTTGCAAAGCCGTCCCTATTCGAATCCATGGCATAGATTTTTATGCTAATATGATAGTACTCGAAACTAAAGGTTTGGAAGTAGTACTAGGAATGGATTGGATGTCCAAACATAAAGGATTGATTGACGGTGCCAAGAAAGCCATAACCATGACCAGTACAGCTGGAATATCAGTCGAGCATATATCTGAAACCTTACCTCGCCAATTCAAATGCAACAAGAGCATAGCCCAACCTACCATTGACCAAGTCCGGATACTCTTTGAATACCCCAATGTATTTCCAGATATTTTGCCCGGTATGCCCCTAGATCGGGATATCGAGTTTATCATTGAACTATCCCCGGAACTGGACCCATAGCCCAGAGACCATATAGTATGAACCCGTCTGAGCTAGCAGAACTGAAGAAGCAACTGGATTCCATGTTGGAAATTGGATTGATTCAACCAAGTGCGTCACCATGGAGGTCACCTGTCTTGTTTGTGGACAAGAAGGATGGAGGTAACCGTTTGCGTACGGATTATCGGAAGTTGAATGATGTCACCATCAAGAACAAATACCCCTTGCCCAAGATAGAATATTTGTTTGATCAGTTGACTGGTGCCAAAGTGTTTTCTAAGATTGATCTTAGGACTGGCTATCATCAACTCAAGATTCGTGCAGAAGATATTTGTAGGGGTTCGTAGCATGGAAAACAAAAAATTTCTATCGCATACAAACAAACAAGCCAAGATCTATCTACTAGATTGTAGCAACGAGTCGATGGAATTACTTACCCTCGAAGATTCTAAAGTGTTTAACGAGAGCGGATTCTCGTGGGTGATGTAGTCGTACTCTTTCCGATCTCAAGATCGTGTGGACGATCCTTCCGGCGCTGCGTTCCGGCAGCACTTCCGCAGTCGGTCACACGTTCGGTACTCGACGAAGACCTTCCTCTCCCTTGTTCCAGCAGGCAGCGGAGGTTGTAGCACTCTCCTCGCGATTCCGGCAGCATAACGGTGTGGTACCAGAAGTAGAGGGGAAATCCCGCAGGACTTCGCCTTAAGCCGGAGCGAGTATGGTGGATTGAGAGAGGGCTATTAGTGGTCTAGAGATTAGACACACCAATTAGAAGGCTCTAAACCGCAGGCTAAAGAAATTAGAAGCTCTAAACCAAACGGCTCTAAACCTGAGATTAGAGGTGGAAACTTGTGTGTCTCAAGGAGGAGCCCTGCCCCTCCTTTTATAGGTGGAGGCGCTAGGCGCGCCAGGGAGGGAGGGAGTCCCTCCCCAACTCGGCCTAGGGCTGGGCGCCGACTTGGAGGAGAGGAACTCCTCCTCCAAGTTGGTTTCAACCTCCTCTTGCTTGTTTCCCACAGTTTCCTGTTTCCCACAGTTTCCTGTTTTCCACAGTTTCCTGTTTTAGCCGTTTGACTTTCAAACTGGCAATTTGACTTTCATGTTTTTGGAACAGCAAGAACACTTAGTACATGATGCAATCATTCAATGACACATTCATGTACCCTCCCCCCCCGGAGTGCCGGACAATCCGGACCCTTCTAGAACATTCCCGATGAAAACACCGGAATCATTCCCGAACTCCGAAACGGGACTTTCCTTATATGAATCTTATTCTCCGGACCATTCCGGATCACCTCGTGATATCCCGGATCCCATCCGAGACTCCGAACAACATTCGGTCTCTTTCTCATAATACCATAACTACTCAAACAACGTCGAATCCTTAAGTGTGTCTCCCTACGGTTCGTGAATTATGCGGACATGATCGAGACACTTCTCCGAACAATAACCAATAGAGGAATCTGGAAATTCATATGGCTCCCACATATTTCTACGATTACTTTGCGATTGAATGAACCACTTACATACGATACCAATTTCCCTTTGTCTCACGATAGTTTACTTATCCGAGGTTATGATCGTCGGTATCTCTACATACCTAGTTCAACCTCGTTACCGATAAGTACTCTTTTCTCGTTCCCGTGATATGTGATCCCTTGTGACCCAGTCACATGCTTGCAAGCTAATTGGATGACATTCCACCGAGAGGGCCCAGAGTATATCTATCCGTCATATGGATGGACAAATCCCACTCTTGATCCATGTGTTTCAACCAATACTTTCCGAACACTCAATGCCACCTTTATAGCCACCCAGTTACGGTGTGGTGTTTGATGTCATCAAAGCATCCATCCGGTAAAGGTGATATGCATGATCTCATGGTCGAAGGAATTAGGTTACTATGTATCAGAAAGCATATAGCAATTGAACTATTGAAATGACTTGATCTTTATGCTACGCTTATCAATAGGAGTATGTCCACCATATCATTCTCCTAACGATATGATCTTGTTGTTGATAACATCTCAATGTTCATGATAGGTAAACCACAATCATTTAATCAACCAACAAGCTAGTGAAGTATAGAGGCTATACTAGGGACTTCAAATTAAGTTTACAAATCTACTTATGCGATTATTTGGTGTTACTCGTACTGAAGCCTTGTTGATGGCGAGTAATACTATTATCATAGATTTGTTTAGGCTAGCATCGGTACCTTTTTGCTATGATTGTTTAGTTATGCTGCCTCTAGTTATCTCGCCACCTTTTGCACCTTTTCCCGGGTGTAAGGGTGGCATCTTGCTTGATCTTTATTTAAGTTGATTTGATCTGTTATAGTTGTGCCTTGTTCTCCAAGGTTTAGTTTGATATCTACATGATCAGGCCTTGCAAACGGGTTGAACGATCCAGTAATATGTAAGATTTGGTTTGCCAATCCGAGGGGAGTTGTTCCGGGAATTGACTTTATGTTGGTTTTTAGGCCTTCTCTAGGGTTAGTTTTCTATCATCTTTTGTATCTACCAGGCTCAACTACGTGTAGGGTGTTCCAATTATGTGGTGAAAACGTTAAACTGTCGTAGATCGATTTAACTTGTATTGATGAAGCAAAAACCCCATGTTATCGTAGATCTAATGCAGAACCATGGGTTGATCGGCTCTAGGAGCCGATTCGCAGGGAAACCTGGGAGCCGGTCACGGCTCGAATTTTACGTATACTTGTTTACCATGCAGGAAACCAATCGAAGCAATCCTTCACCTTCCTGACCAGGTATAGGTCAGGTGGCACGCCCTCGAACCAAGCCATGACGTGTGCCGGAGTTTTGCGGGCCGTTGCCCGAGGGACCAGGGCCCACCAGCAGTTCTGGGAGCCTCCCGGCTCTTCGTGTTGCTCGTCGCTGCTCGCCGGTGGGTTTTGACAGGCAACACATTCTGGCACGCCCGGTGGGACATTTAACAACATCTGCATCAACATCCGACGCTGAGATGGGGGACAGACCAGTCACGTACGACGAGCTGCCCGAGGAGCACAAGGCGAAGTATGATGACATCAAAGCTCTCTTCGAAGCCGATCTCATCGGCTCTTTTGAGAGGACCCGTAAGCATGGCATCAGGTGGAAAGGGTTCTCACCCGAGGGTGCTCTTGATGAGGTGGATCTGTCTGTTCCTTCAGAGGAGCGCACCAGAGCTCTGCGACAGGAAGTCAACTACATGGTGGCTCATTCTCTTCACCGCCATTCTGAGAGCCTGGTGAACGCTTTCGAGCGGATCGTAGTTCACGTAGTTCAGGAGATCATGAAACATCAGTACTCTCCGTCGGGGCCTACTCTGGGGACTCACCAGGGAGAAAGACCGCTCCAGGCCAGGCCACCGCTGCCATTTACACTTGCAGCTCCGGAGCCACCAGGGGCAGCGACGTATGTCGTCTACAAGGTCGGAAGCGACCCAGGCGATTGCCAGTTCCTGTTTGAGCCACCTAAAGAAATCCCCCATGGATATGTGTGCACCTACGTGCCGGACTGCAATAACCTGACACGCACCAACCAGATTGCGACCGCAGGGATTTCTGCGGCAGGAGTTCCTGGAGCGGGAGTTTCAGGAGCAGGCGTTTCTGGGGCAGCGATGTCTGGGATGGACGCCGACAAACAGGCGTGGCTAGCCAAGTATGCAACTGGAACGAGCCATGAGAATCTAGCCCCTGTAGCTCAAACAGTGGAGCAAATCCGTACCATCTTGAGAGACCAGTTCGGCTTCGTGCCGAAGAGAAGGACAATCGGCTATTCAAAGCCGTACCCCAACGAGTTTGACCTGATTCCGCTGCCACCCAAGTATCGGCTCCCTGAGTTCTCAAGGTTTAGCGGATCAGAAGGGTCGAGCTCGATCGAGCACGTGAGCCGATACCTGGCGCAGTTAGGCATGATTTCAGCATCGGATCAGTTGCGCGTGAGGTTCTTTGCGCAATCTCTGACGGGACCAGCTTTCGGGTGGTACACCTCGCTGCCACCTGATTCGATCCAGACGTGGAAGCAACTGGAAGAGCAGTTCCACATTCAGTATCATTCAGAAGCTACCGAGGCTGGCATTGCAGACCTGGCACAGGTGCGGCAAAAGCGGGGAGAAACTGTAGCCGAGTATACCCAGCGCTTCAGGACTGTCAAGAACCGATGTTACTCAGCTCGTTTAACTGAAAAGAAGCAGTCGAACTGGCTGTGTTGGGGCTCTCAACACCTATCAAGGATCTGGCTTTCCAAGTAGAGTACAACTCATTGGCGCACATGGCCCAGAAGCTGACGATGTATGAACAGCGCCACCCTGAGTTGTACCAAGACAAGTTCAAACGTCCGATAGGCCTGGTCGATACAGAAGAAGAAGATCCTACACAAGATCAGGAGGTGGCCGTGGCTGAATGGGCTCGGGGGGCAGATCCCGTGTCCTGCAAATGGGTAAAGCAGCAGGGGCCTGCCAAAGGGTTCGACTTCGACGTGAGCAAAGCTGAGCAGATATTCGATTTACTGCTGAAGGAGAAGCAGCTGAAGTTGCCCGAAGGCCACAAAATCCCTACGGCTCAAGAGATGAACGGAAGACCATACTGCAAGTGGCATCACTCGTTCACCCACACCACCAATGACTGCAAAGAGCTACGTCGCCAGATCCAAACGGCGATAGAGAAGGGCCGTCTGATCCTGGGACAATTCGCCATGAAAGTAGACACCAACCCGTTTCCCGGCGTCAACATGGTAGAGCACAGCCACTCCACGAGGCGCCAGTTGGATTTCTCGTTCGATGTCAACATGGCAGGGTCTCTGTACCACCATGGCACGTACAAGGAGGAATGCGGTCACTCTCGGGGCAAAGAAAGAGAGGAGGCTGGTCCACGCGACCGGCCCAGCTACGATGACAGGCGGTATTTAACTGAGGAACAGGTGAGGGGCGTGCGATATCAGAAGCCACATTCCACACATCTCCTTAACAAGTATGAGCGTCAGTATGACCGACGTCGCCGGCGCGATGGAGACGATGAAGGATATGAGCACCTCGCTAGGGGACCGTCAAAAGAAAAGGAAGGCGCAGACAAACATTGGGATTGTCCTTTCTTCAAGTATTGCTGGGATGCGGGAATGAGCCGATTGCCTACAATCGATAACTGCCCGGAATGTGGACAGCAGAAGGAGGACACGGGGCCAGTGTCAGTGTTCAAGCGTCTAGGGCCTCTCCCACCTCAGAGCCGACACAGGGAGTCCACTCGAGCGAAAGATCTCGAGGAGCCAACGGATGACAAAGAAAAAGACAGATATCACCGTCCAAGGTGGTGTCCCGATGGACTCAGACACACCCAAAAGCGTAGGGTCCAGCGACTACGTAACTTGGAGGAAGCCGAAGCGCAGTACCTCCACGCTTTAAGGAAAGCACGGCCCGATCTAGCCGCGAAAATTCGGCAGACATTGGAAACGGAAGATCGTCCAAAAAGGAGAGAGTGGCGCCCTAAGCCAGTAAAAGCCGATGCGAAGACATCGGCTGGCACAAACATGGTGTTCATACTTCCGTCAGAGTTCTGCGCGCCAAGAACCAACGAGCTGCCAGTGGCACAGTTTGACTGCGGCCCACGGCCGGTTATTTTTGAAAAGCCGCGCGAAAAGGGCTACAAACATCTGAAAGCCCTGTACCTGCGAGGTTACATCAATGGGCAGCCTGTCAGCAAGATGTTGGTTGACACCGGAGCAGCAGTCAATATAATGCCATACTCTATGCTACGGCGCCTGGGACGCTCCACTATAGATCTGATCAAAACCAACGTCACGTTAAGCGACTTCAACGGCCAAACTTCGGACACGGAGGGTGTACTGAACGTGGATCTAACCGTAGGCAGAAAAACTATCCCTACGTCATTCTTCGTCGTGGACAGCAAAAGCACCTACGCTGTCTTGCTAGGGAGAGATTGGATTCATGCCAACTGCTGCATTCCATCCACGATGCACCAGTGCCTAATACAGTGGGATGGAGATGAGGTGGAAGTCATTCACGCAGATGATTCTATAGAGATCTCCATAGCTGGCATGAACATCTGGGAAGCAGAGGACCAAGAGCCGATCTATACAGTGGGATGGAGATGAGGTGGAAGTCATTCACGCAGATGATTCTATAGAGATCTCCATAGCTGGCATGAACATCTGGGAAGCAGAGGACCAAGAGCCGATCTCTGGAATCAGTCTAGACGGCTGTGAGCGCATTGAAGCTACAAAAAACGGGGTGAGGCTGGTCTTATCCACTGGCCTGACAGAGTAGCAAAGTCCACGACCATACGTGGTACGGCCGATCCCTGCGATTGGCCACAAAAAATAAAAAGCAGCAATCTTACGACAAGCAGATCATGTAGTCGTAGCAGGGAGATTCCCTGCCATTGTAAAACACAAATAAGGTGTAAACCGTCCTTGACTAATGCAATCAAAAAGGGGGCCGATTCAGGCAATCGGCCCAAATTATTTTTGTTATCCTCACCTACTGTTTGCCCTGTGTTTAGCATCGATTTAACAGGTGACGGAAAGCTAGGATATGGATTTACATCCGCTGATGAGCTAGAGGAGATCGACATCGGTCCTAGGGATAAGCCACGACCAACATTTATCAGCAAAAAGTTAGATCCGAGTCTGCGGGGTCCGATGGTAGCTCTGTTGAAAAAATATCCAGACTGCTTCGCCTGGGACTACACAGAGATGCCTGGGTTAGACAGGAGCATCATTGAGCATCGACTCCCGCTTAAAAAAGGATTTCGGCCGTTCCAGCAGCGAGCACGACAGATGAAGGCCGAAATTTTGGCAGAAGTCAAGAAAGAGGTCGAGAAAATGTTGACGGCCAAGTTAATCAGGCAATGCAGGTATGCGGAGTGGATTTCTAGTATCGTACCTGTAGAGAAAAAGGATGGCCGCTGGCGTGTTGCCATAGATTTTCGGGATCTCAACAGAGCCACTCCAAAGGATGAGTATCCGATGCCGGTAGCAGAAACGTTAATCAACGCAGCGGCTGGTCATAAGGTCTTGAGCTTCATGGATGGCAATGCCGGCTACAACCAAATTTTCATGGCTCCGGAAGATATACACAAGACTGCATTCAGAGTCCCAGGCTCGGTGGGGTTGTTTGAATATGTAGTAATGACATTTGGACTGAAGAATGCCGGCGCCACGTACCAAAGAGCCATGAATTACATTTTCCATGATCTGATCGGCAAGCTGGTGGAAATTTACATCGATGACGTGGTGGTCAAGTCTGCTTCAGTACAAGGACACTTGGACGATCTGCAACGCGTCCTGGACCGAACAAGAAAATTCGGGCTACGGATGAATCCAAAGAAGTGTGCCTTCGGGGTGACGGCCGGTCAGTTCTTGGGTTTCTTGGTCCATGAACGCGGAATTGAGATCGGCCTGAAAAGTCAGGAGGCAGTGCGAACAATGAAGCCACCTACCACGAAGAAAGAACTACAGTCTCTCATCGGCAAGATCAACTTCGTCAGAAGATTCATCTCCAATCTGTCAGGAAGAATAGAGCCGTTCATGGGACTGGTAAAAATTAAATCTGACGAGGAATTCCGCTGGGGGGCAGAACAACAACTAGCCTTCGACGAGATCAAAGAATATCCGACGAAGCCGCCAGTATTGGTTCCACCCCAGCCGGATAGGCCGTTCTACATTTACTTGTCAGTAGCTGACACGTCCATCGCTTCAGTGGTGGTGCAAGTTTATGATGGTCTGGAGCGAGTTGTATTTTACATCAGCAGAAGGATGCTGGATGCAGAGACAAGGTATCCTGAGATCGATAAGTTGTGCCTCTGCCTGTTTTTCACCTGCACCAAGCTGCGCCACATCTTGCTCTCAGCGGAGATTATCATCATATGCAAATCAGATGTCATAAAGCACATGTTGTCGGCCCCTATGTTGAAAGGCCGACTTGGCAAATGGATGTTTGCGTTATCGGAATTTGACATCCGGTATCAACCCGCGAAAGCAGTTAAGGGTCAGGCATTGGCCGACCTTATTGCTGACAGGATCAACACCAATATAGCAGCGCTGTCCATACGAGCGTGGGCTATGTTTTTCGATGGATCGGTTTGTGACGATGGTTGCGGCATCGGCATTCTACTCGTGTCGCCCCGGGGGGCAACATTTTCCTTCTACATCAGGTTATCTACCCCTCGCACCAACAACGTCGCTGAGTATGAGGCGATACGCAAGGGAATGGAGTTGCTCATCGAAGCTGGACGCAGACGACTGGAGAGCCGATATCTTCAATTACTTGAAGGATTCGGCTCGGGGGGCACCTAAACGGATAAGGTACAAGGCCATGAAGTATGTGCTTATTGGCGACGACATGTTTTACAGGACTCTGGAGGGGTTATTGCTCAAATGTCTGGGGACAGCCGAGGCCAATCGGCTCCTACACGAGGTACACGAAGGCGCCTGTGGAACCCACCAATCGGCTCACAAGATGAAATGGTTGATCAGGCGATCAGGGTTTTATTGGCCCACCATGCTTGAGGACTGTTTCAAGTACTACAAAGGGTGTCAAGCATGTCAGAAGTTTGGGAAAATTCAGATGGTACCCGCATCAGCAATGAACCCCATCATCAAGCCTTGGCCATTCCGAGGTTGGGGCATGGATATGATCGGCAAGATCAATCCTCCATCAAGCAAAGGCCACATGTGGATTTTGGCCATTACTGATTATTTCACGAAATGGGTGGAAGCTGTCCCGATGAAGTCAGTGAACTCAAAGGATGTTATCAATTTTGTGAAAGAACATGTTATCCATAGATTCGGGATTCCCCAAACTATCACGACCGATGGAGGTTCGGTCTTCATTTCTCACGAGTTTAGAAAGTTCTGTGAGGACACGGGGATTAAGCTGATTAGCTCATCTCCATACTATGCTCAAGCAAATGGGCAAGCTGAAGCGTCCAACCAGAGCCTTATCAAGTTGATCAAGAGGAAGGTCGACGAGCACCCTAGGCGTTGGCACGAGGTTTTGTCAGAGGCTTTATGGGCTTACCGCATGTCATGTCATGGAGCGATAAAAACCTCGCCATACCATCTAGTCTATGGACAAGAAGCCGTATTGCCCTGGGAAATTACGGCTGGATTGAGACGTGTCACTTTTCAGAACGATCTAACAACTGAAGAATATGCAACCCTGATGAGTGACAGTGTTGAGGATTTAACTGAGCTCAGGCTGTGGTCGCTTGAGAAGATCAAAGAGAACAAGGCCAAGGTAGCTCGTGCATATAACAAGAAAGTGAGACCAAAGGAGTTCCACGTCGGCGATCTGGTATGGGAAGCTGTATTGCCGTTAGGAACCAAGGATGCAGCATACGGTAAATGGTCTCCAAATTGGCACGGGCCATACAGGGTCGATCAGGTCTTAAGGGGGAATGCGTACATGCTGGAGGAGCTGGATGGCGTGAAATTCCCAGTGGCTGTTAATGGTCAACATCTCAAGAAATATTTCCCAAGCATGTGGGATGATTGACAGTGAGATATGGGGGCCGATACATGAAATCGGCCAATAAACAAAATATATAGCCGATGCACAGTCATCGACTCTAGGGGTTCCAACTGTTACAAGCAGATGCCAGTTTACATAAACGAGCTACTGAAGAAATGCCTCGAAGGCGTGGAGGGCGTCAGCACGGACACGGTCCACCTCGGCGATCTCGGCTTCGTCATCTTCGTCCTTGCCCATCACTAGCTGCTTGTTCAGGGCACGTATTTCTGCCAGATCGGTCTTCAGTTGAGCTTTGAGGCTTTCTGCTTCATCTTGGGATCGGGCGATGGATTCTTCTTTGTCGCGAATGAGCTGTTTAGTCGCCCGGACCTTTTCTTCAAGATCCTCCAACTCCCTTTTTAAGGAGGCGAGCTCGGCGGTACTGACAGAGGTGTCAGTTTTGGCATCAAGAGACGCCTTTTTCTCGTTAAGCTGCTGACATCTGTCTGCGATGTTGGCCTTCAGTGGAAGTTGGGCACGATGCAGGTTGATCCTTTCATGAGCTAGCTTCACCCTTGACCCGTAGAAAGACAGAGTTACAACGGGCCAAAGCTTCACCTGCAATGCTACTGGGAGTTGGTCCTTAATTTCGGCAAGGACGCTCTTCACCTCCTCAGAACCCTCGATCAACTCCTCGATTGGGGAGGACAGCAAGGCTCTAAGACGCTGGAATTGAGGTAGAACAGCTCTGGCTTGTGGTTCATCGGTGGCGACATAGGGAGTTGGTTCGATGGATTCAGGGTCGAACGTCAGCAAGCCTGAAATATCACAACCCTGGCAGCCCGGAAAGGCGTCAGTATGCGTCCAACATGCGAGGAGGAGCCGGAAAAAAGCTAACATACCTCTCCTAAGGTCGAGGGGATAGCAGATGACGAGACAATCGGCTTGTGCGTAGTTGCTGGGGGCTTTGCCAAAGTGGTAGCCGTTTCATCTGCACCTTCGGGGATTGCTAGATCCGGCTTGGCTAAAGGCATCGGCACTGCCCCGGCTTTTCCATTGGAAGCATCAGTCGTCTGCATGGAAGGTGTTTAGCCAATGTAAATGATGATGAATCGGCAGATAAAAAGAAGTAAGTGGTAAGAGCATGAAGGGTGATGATTTTCGAAACCTCCTGGCTCGACGAAGAAGTTTGCAGTCCTTTGCGAGCTCTCTTGGGACCCACAGCTGGCCCCGCCTCGACTGGTGCTCGGGGGGCAGTAGGTTCAGGAACCGACCTTTTCCTGGAAGCCGATGGTGGTGAATCTGGCTGGCTCGGTGTGATGGTCCTCTCAGAATCTGTTGGGCCCAGTTCTCCTCGATTGGTCTGAGTGTCCTCGCTGGAGGTGTCTTCGACGGAAGCCTGTAAAAAAGGAGAACCAGTAAGCACGGGCATGTCTGCAGGAATGGAAGAATGAGAAGGATCTACCAAGGCATGGATCAGCCTACATGCGAGCTTTCTGGAGAAGGGCTCCGGCGCCTCAAGGTCTTCCTGGCAGCTACCTTCCTCGTCATCGTTCTTGTTTTAGTTGGAACTCGAGGGGCAGCTGACTTAGGAGTTGTTTGGTTCTTGGAAGCCGATTGTGGTGTTATCGGCTGGTTCTGCATCACGACCTTCTTCAAAGGTGGCGAGTTTTTGCAGAAAAGAACCACAGGAGCTGGCGGAAAGAACTCGAAGGGGGAGCCATCACTGTGCATAGGTTCAGGGCCATCTTGTTGCTGCAAAGAGAAAGAGTGGATTAGTAGAAGAATCATTGGTGAGCTGCATCAAGAAAATTTACAAGTAATGGTACCTGTTCCACGGGGATGTCATAGTCAGCATCGAGTTGTTTCATCAACGGTCCCAGAGCTCTCCTGAAGGCGTGGGTCTTCCACATCGACCACCAGTCTTCAAAGCCATCGGTTGATGAGGCGAAGGTGAGGTCGTTAGGAATTGGGATGGTCAGAGCGTCAAAGAAGGAGTAACACCTTTGGCTGGTGAGAGGATCAGGCAGGTCGGCTCTGCTCTCTATAAGATGGTGGAGAAATAAATGGGGAGGTACTTGTCCAAGGCCAAACTGTCGAGCCACTGTGACCGGCTGGTAGAATTCATACCCAGGCTTGATTATTCTGTTAGATGTGCTCATGCCAACTGGGAGGAAACAGGGACGGATCACAGTGGAAAAGAGCTGCCGAGTGCTGGTGTCATCGGCAAAGTTGTCTAGCCTGAAGGAGAGTGGATTTTCAAAATGCTCCGATTCCTCCATGTAAGGGAAGAAGATAGGATTGTCCAGGCCTTGAAAGAAAGTGCTGAACCACTTAGATGCTTCCTGAGGGATCAGTTTACTACCTGGCAGTCTATACAAAGCCTGGCCGTAGCTGGTGCATCTGATCTGCTTCCCTTTGACGTCTGGAAAGGTGCAACTCGCCAAAAGGGGGAAGTTTGGGACGTGGTTTTGGAAATACAGCTGAGCCCATAGCTGAATGAACCACCAAGGACCTCCTGTTTTGACTGCTATGCCAGAGAACAGTTTGACAGACATCAACTGGAGGTATCGATAGACCTCTCCAAGAAACAGTTTGCCGATGCCAAGTTGAGTGCCTTTGGCAAGCTCGTAGGGCAAAGAGAGATAATTTTTGGTTGGAGCAAGAGAAGGGCCACAGAATATGAAATGTTCCAGCCAGAAGTTGAGAAGGCTGTGTGTTCTTTCTCCGTGACAGGGCCTTTTGTTTTCATGTGGCGTTAGAGGTAGGCACCCCAGTTCATGCAGTCTGTTTTAGAAGACAGTTTGTAGGGGACTTTGGTCAGTTTAAAAGCAGAGGGGCTGGGTGATGTAACATCCAGACCAGTAATCATCACCACGTCTAACAGAGTTGGTGACATAGGACCATGACCGAACATGAAGCAGTTCAAAGCGTCAGACCAGAAGTAGCCGATGGTTTTTAGAAGATTCTCATGTTTCTCAAGAGGAGACAATGACAAATGCAAGGCATCGGCTATTCCCGTGGTTTCCCATTGGGATTGGTAAGCTCTAGCTACCCTGCTGAACCAAGAGACCCAATGTTCAGGGGGATTAGGCCAGGCTCGCAAGCAGTCGGCCCAAGAGTTCAAATCTAGGTCTTGGCTTACGAAGGGGATCCTGTTTGCTTCGCAAGAGATCATATGGTTAGGACTGGTTTCTGTACGAGGACCAAGACAGAGAGAATTTGGGAGAGAAGGATGCGGCAGCAGAATGTCTGAAACCTAGAAAATTTAATGGTGGAATAAGGCATTAATTCAGGTGTTCGCCATTAATTCTAGCATCGCGTTCAGACTGCGAGGAGTAGGCGTACCTTCAGACCGGAGACCTCTGGGTTGGTGTTGGACGATTCCGCCATCTAGTTTGCCGGCGGAGATGGATCTGTGCAATTGGGGATCGAGGGTTCTTGGAGCTGTGAGCTCGATCTGGTCGGTGAGCAATTGGAGATCTGGGTCGCTCCTTTTTGAAGAGGGTCGCAGGTTACCGTTTGAAACTGGGAAGTGGCCGCTCAGATTTGTCTAAGTATGCGACCAGACTTGACCTTGTCAACGTTTTTTTGGGGAAAGCCGATGTTTTACCATCGGCTCTTTGGGCTGTGACTTGGTTGACTGTATGGGCGTAGCAGGGTGAAAGCCGATACGTTGCTATCGGCTTCTGGAACATCGACCTATGTGACTATCGGCAAAATGGAACTGGAAAAGCAATCTTTGAGTTGACAAAAGCCATCTTTGTTCATTCAAAGGACGATTGTTTACAATAGAACTGATTGCTTGCAAAAGGAGATCTACTAGTACTACTACTACTAGTTCCTAATCTAGAGGCCGAGGTCGTCGCCGCTGTCTTTGCCGTCATCTTGTTCGCTGTCATCAGCGCTGCTGCCGGCGTCGTCTTCGCTGCTGCTGCTGAAGATGCCAGCGGGGGCCTCCTCGTCCTCGTCGTCGTCTTCGGTGTCCTCGCTGGACCCGGCGCGGAAGTACTTCACCGGCGGGTACTCGTCGGAGGAGGTGTCCTCCTCCGCTTCCTCCTCCTCGTCGGAGGAGTCGACGCCGTCCCAGGACATGGCGTCGTCGGTGCTGTCCGCCTCCAGTTCCCCATCGGCAAGGAACTGCAGGCCCTCCTCGCCATCGGTCAAGGACTCGTCGTCCTCGGACCAGGTGGCGAAATCCCAATCCCTCTCGTCCCACCATTGTGGGGCGAGAGCGTTGTACGCCGCCGTCGGCGGGTGCTCTGGCGTCGGCTCCCGGTCGCTCATTGTGTTGGAGGCTTGGGAGGACAGGCCAGATGAAGCAGAGGAGGCCATGGCGGAGAAAGAGGGTTTTTTTGGCGGAGGAAGAAGGGTTTTTTGGCTGCTGGAGGAAGATGGGGCTGCAGACTGCTCAGATGAATTTAAATAAGGGGAATAGTGGGAAGTGGTTCAATGCTATAGCGGTTTCCCAGAATGTGCTGCCGAAATTGTCAAATCATGCACTGCGGAGAAGTGGAGAAGACAGGGCATCATGATGAGGGGGTGGCGTGACGATTCTGTTCTGCAACGCATTCTGGCAACGCGTAACCCGATACAAAAAAAAATAGGAGAAGGAAAAAACAGAGTGGTTTTGGAATTATTATTGCCAAAACCAGGGGGGCATGTGTTATCGCCATATTTTGGCCAAAGGAGGAGATGGGCTGTGATCAAGATGGGCTTAGAAGATACGTATATGCAACGTGTTGTTGAATCGGCCTCGTATGTTGATTTAGGCTAAATTGCCCGTGTATCTTATATTGTAATAGATTACGTTTCGGTTTAGGTAGAAGATAGAGTTGTAGAGTTATTCCAAAGATAGAAAGTCTCCGGACTATAAATATGTACCTAAGGTTATCGAGAAAAGGAGGACAATCACGTTCACAACAAACACAATCTCGGCGCATCGCCACCCCTTGTTTCTAGGGTTTCTCTCGGGTAAGTGCCATGCTGCCTAGATCGCATCTTGCGATCTAGGCAGTATCTACTTATGCGATTATTTGGTGTTACTCGTACTGAAGCCTTGTTGATGGCGAGTAATACTATTATCATAGATTTGTTTAGGCTAGCATCGGTACCTTTTTGCTATGATTGTTTAGTTATGCTGCCTCTAGTTATCTTGCCACCTTTTGCACCTTTTCCCGGGTGTAAGGGTGGCATCTTGCTTGATATTTATTTAAGTTGATTTGATCTGTTATAATTGTGCCTTGTTCTCCAAGGTTTAGTTTGATATCTACATGATCAGGCCTTGCAAACGGGTTGAACGATCCAGTAATATGTAAGATTTGGTTTGCCAATCCGAGGGGAGTTGTTCCGGGAATTGACTTTATGTTGGTTTTTAGGCCTTCTCTAGGGTTAGTTTTCTATCATCTTTTGTATCTACCAGGCTCAACTACGTGTAGGATGTTCCAATTATGTGGTGAAAACGTTAAACTGTCGTAGATCGATTTAACTTGTATTGATGAAGCAAAAACCCCATGTTATCGTAGATCTAATGCAGAACCATGGGTTGATCGGCTCTAGGAGCCGATTCGCAGGGAAACCTGGGAGCCGGTCACGGCTCGAATTTTACGTATACTTGTTTACCATGCAGGAAACCAATCGAAGCAATCCTTCACCTTCCTGACCAGGTATAGGTCAGGTGGCACGCCCTCGAACCAAGCCAGGACGTGTGCCGGAGTTTTGCGGGCCGTTGCCCGAGGGACCAGGGCCCACCAGCAGTTCTGGGAGCCTCCCGGCTCTTCGTGTTGCTCGTCGCTGCTCGCCGGTGGGTTTTGACAGGCAACACATGCACTAGTAAAATTCAACCAACCAAATTGAAGCATGTTATGATTGTTCAAATTCCCGGATCAACCACCAAGGCTAGGCAAATTTGCAAAGCCATCCCTATTCGAATCCATGGCATAGATTTTTATGCTAATCTGATAGTACTCGAAACTAAAGGTTTGGAAGTAGTACTAGGAATGGATTGGATGTCCAAACATAAAGGATTGATTGACGGTGCCAAGAAAGCCATAACCATGACCAGTACAGCTGGAATATCAGTCGAGCATATATCTGAAACCTTACCTCGCCAATTCAAATGCAACAAGAGCATAGCCCAACCTACCATTGACCAAGTCCGGATAGTCTTCGAATACCCCAATGTATTTCCAGATATTTTGCCCGGTATGCCCCTAGATCGGGATATCGAGTTTATCATTGAACTAATCCCCGGAACTGGACCCATAGCCCAGAGACCATATAGTATGAACCCGTCTGAGCTAGCAGAACTGAAGAAGCAACTGGATTCCATGTTGGAAATTGGATTGATTCAACCAAGTGCGTCACCATGGAGGTCACCTGTCTTGTTTGTGGACAAGAAGGATGGAGGTAACCGTTTGTGTACGGATTATCGGAAGTTGAATGATGTCACCATCAAGAACAAATACCCCTTGCCCAAGATAGAATATTTGTTTGATCAGTTGACTGGTGCCAAAGTGTTTTCTAAGATTGATCTTAGGACTGGCTATCATCAACTCAAGATTCGTGCAGAAGATATTTGTAGGGGTTCGTAGCATGGAAAACAAAAATTTTCTATCGCATACAAACAAAAAAGCCAAGATCTATCTACTAGATTGTAGCAACGAGTCGATGGAATAACTTACCCTCGAAGATTCTAAAGTGTTTAAGGAGAGCAGATTCTCGTGGGTGATGTAGTCGTACTCTTTCCGATCTCAAGATCGTGTGGACGATCCTTCCGGCGCTGCGTTCCGGCAGCACTTCCGCAGTCGGTCACACGTTCGGTACGCGACGAAGACCTTCCTCTCCCTTGTTCCAGCAGGCAGCGGAGGTTGTAGCACTCTCCTCGCGATTCCGGCAGCATAACGGCGTGGTACCGGAAGTAGAGGGGAAATCCCGCAGGGCTTCGCCTTAAGCCGGAGCGAGTATGGTGGATTATGAGAGAGGGCTATTAGTGGTCTAGAGATTAGACACACCAATTAGAAGGCTCTAAACCGCAGGCTAAAGAAATTGGAAGCTCTAAACCAAACGGCTCTAAACCTGAGATTAGAGGTGGAAACTTGTGTGTCTCAAGGAGGAGCCCTGCCCCTCCTTTTATAGGTGGAGGGGCTAGGCGCGCCAGGGAGGGAGGGAGTCCCTCCCCAACTCGGCCTAGGGCTGGGCGCCGACTTGGAGGAGAGGAACTCCTCCTCCAAGTTGGTTTCAACCTCCTCTTGCTTGTTTCCCACAGTTTCCTGTTTCCCACAGTTTCCTGTTTTCCACAGTTTCCTGTTTTAGCCGTTTGACTTTCAAACTGGCAATTTGACTTTCATGTTTTTGGAACAGCAAGAACACTTAGTACATGATGCAATCATTCAATGACACATTCATGTACCCTCCCCCCCCCCGGAGTGCCGGACAATCCGGACCCTTCTAGAACATTCCCGATGAAAACACCGGAATCATTCCCGAACTCCGAAACGGGACTTTCCTTATATGAATCTTATTCTCCGGACCATTCCGGATCACCTCGTGATATCCCGGATCCCATCCGAGACTCCGAACAACATTCGGTCTCTTTCTCATAATACCATAACTACTCAAACAACGTCGAATCCTTAAGTGTGTCTCCCTACGGTTCGTGAATTATGCGGACATGATCGAGACACTTCTCCGAACAATAACCAATAGAGGAATCTGGAAATTCATATGGCTCCCACATATTTCTACGATTACTTTGCGATCGAATGAACCACTTACATACGATACCAATTTCCCTTTGTCTCACGATAGTTTACTTATCCGAGGTTATGATCGTCGGTATCTCTACATACCTAGTTCAACCTCGTTACCGATAAGTACTCTTTTCTCGTTCCCGTGATATGTGATCCCTTGTGACCCAGTCACATGCTTGCAAGCTAATTGGATGACATTCCACCGAGAGGGCCCAGAGTATATCTATCCGTCATATGGATGGACAAATCCCACTCTTCATCCATGTGTTTCAACCAATACTTTCCGAACACTCAATGCCACCTTTATAGCCACCCAGTTACGGTGTGGTGTTTGATGTCATCAAAGCATCCATCCGGTAAAGGTGATATGCATGATCTCATGGTCGAAGGAATTAGGTTACTATGTATCAGAAAGCATATAGCAATTGAACTATTGAAATGACTTGATCTTTATGCTACGCTTATCAATAGGAGTATGTCCACCATATCATTCTCCTAACGATATGATCTTGTTGTTGATAACATCTCAATGTTCATGATAGGGAAACCACAATCATTTAATCAACCAACAAGCTAGTGAAGTATAGAGGCTATACTAGGGACTTCAAATTAAGTTTACAAATCACACAAGTATCAATGTTTCCTTGTTAATACTATTGTAGCATGAATGTAAACATTTATCATAAACACAAAGATATAATAATAACTACTATTATTATTGCCTCTAGGGCATATCTCCAACAGTCTCCCACTTGCACTAGAGTCATCTAATCTAGATTACATGGTAATATACCGTACACCCATGGCAGTTTGGTGTTGGTCATGTTTTGCCCTCGGGAGAGGTTTTAGTCAACGGATCCGCCACATTCAGATCTGTGTGTACTTTGCAAATCTTTATATCCCCATCCTGGATATGTTCTCGAATAGCGTGAAAACGCAGCTTGATATGCTTCAGCTTCTTGTGTGACCTTGGTTCTTGCGCATTGGCTATGGCGCCCATGTTATCACAGTAGATAGACATTGGGTCCAGCGCACTTGGAACCACACCCAGCTCTGTAATGAACTCTTTCATCCATATCGCTTCTTGTGAAGCCTCCGAAGCAGCCATGTATTCCGATTCAGTTGAAGATCTCGCCACAACGCTTTGCTTTGCACTCCTCCAGCTAACTGCTGCACCATTCAAAATAAATACGTATCCAGATTGTGATTTAGAATCATCCGGATCGGTGTTCCAACTAGCATCGGTGTAACCATTAACAACGAGCTGTTCATCACCTCCATAAGAAAGAACCATATCCTTAGTTCTTCTCAAGTACTTAAGGATGTTTTTTACCGCTGTCCAATGATCCACTCCTGGATCACTTTGATATCTGCTAGTTAAACTAACAGCATATGCAATGTCGGGTCTAGTACACAGCATGGCATACATTAGAGATCCTATGGCTGAGGCATAGGGAGTCTTACTCATCCTTTCTCTATCTTCTGCCGATGTCGGACTTTGAGTTTTACTCAAGGTCGTATTGGGCAACATGGGCAAGAACCCTTTCTTGCTTTCTTCCATTCCAAACTTCTTTAGAACTTTGTCCAAATATGTACTCTGTGACAATGATATTTGGCGTTTCGATCTATCTCTATAAATCTTTATGCCTAATATGTAAGCTGCTTTGCCAAGATCCTTCATTGAAAAACTATTATTCAAATATTCCTTGACACTATTAAGAAGGTCTACATCATTCCCAATCAACAATATGTCATCCACATATAGTATTAAGAATGCTACAGAGCTCCCACTCACTTTCTTGTAAATACAAGCATCTCCATAAGTTTGTATAAAACCAAAACTTTTGATTACCTTATCAAAACGTTGATTCCAACTTCGGGATGCTTGCTTCAATCCATAGATGGACCTTTGAAGTTTGCATACCTTGTTAGCATCTTTAGGATCGACAAAACCTTTGGGTTGCATCATATACAACTCTTCATCAATATCTCCATTGAGGAATGCTGTTTTGACATCCATCTGCCATATCTCATAATCGTAATATGCAACGATTGCTAACATAATCCTCACAGACTTTAGCTTCGCTACTGGTGAGAAAGACTCATCGTAGTCAACTCCTTGAATTTGTCGAAACCCTTTTGCGATAAGTCGAGCTTTATAGACAGTAACATTACCATCAGCATCTGTTTTCTTCTTGAAAATCCATTTGTTCTCGACAGCCTTCCGGCCATCCGGTAAGTCCACCAAAGTCCATACTTGATTTTCGTACATGGATCCAATCTCGGATTTCATGGCTTCTTGCCATTTATTGGAATCTGGGCTCGTCATCGCTTCCTCATATGTCTCGGGGTCATCGGTGTTGTCCACCAACATGACACTCATAACGGGATCATACCAATCTGGAGTGGTACGAGTTCGCGTTGACCTCCGAGGCTCTGTAGCAACTTCAACCGAAGTTTCATGATCATCATCATTAGCTTCCTCTCTAATTGGTGCAGGCACCACAGGAACTTCTTCCGGTGCTGCGCTACTCGCAATTTCGAGAGAAGGTTCGACAACCTCGTCGAGTTCTACTTTCCTTCCAGTCACTTCTTTCGAGAGAAATTCCTTCTCTAGAAAGGATCCATTCTTGGCAACGAAGATTTTGCCTTCGGATCTATGATAGAAGGTATACCCAATAGTTTCCTTTGGGTATCCTATGAAGACGCATTTTTCCGCTTTGGGTTCAAGCTTGTCCGGCTGTAACTTCTTTACATAGGCTTCGCATCCCCAAATTTTAAGGAACGACAATTTAGGTTTATTCCCAAACCATAATTCATACGGTGTCGTTTCAACGGATTTAGACGGTGCCCTATTTAAAGTGAATGCGGCTGTTTCTAATGCATAACCCCAAAATGATAGCGGTAAATCTGTAAGTGACATCATAGAACGAACCATATCTAAGAGAGTTCGATTACGACGTTCGGACACACCATTACGCTGTGGTGTTCCCGGCGGTGTCAATTGTGAAAGTATTCCGCATTTCTTTAAATGCTCGCCAAACTCGTAACTTAGATATTCACCTCCACGATCAGAACGTAGAAATTTAATCTTCTTGTTACGTTGATTCTCTACCTCACTTTGAAACTCCTTAAACTTCTCGAAAGTTTCGGACTTATGTTTCATGAAATAGATATACCCATATCTACTCAAATCATCTGTGAAGGTAAGAACATAACGATAACCACCGCGCGATGCTACACTCATTGGACCACACACATCGGTATGTATGATTTCCAATAAGTCCGTAGCTCGCTCCATCATACCAGAAAATGGAGTCTTAGTCATTTTTCCCATCAGACATGCTTCGCATCTTTCAAGTGATTCAAAATCAAGTGATTCAAGAAGTCCATCGGAATGGAGTTTCTTCATACGCTTCACTCCAATGTGACCAAGACGACAATGCCACATATAGGTCAAATTATCGCTTGATTTCAAACGTTTAGCCTCAATATTGTTGATATGTGTATTTCCACTATCGAGATTCAATAAGAATAGACCATCTATCAAAGGTGCATGTGCATAAAACATATTACTCATATAAATCGAACAACCATTATTCTCTGATTTAAACAAGTAACCGTCTCGCAATAAACAAGATCCTGATATAATGTTCATGCTCAACGCAGGCACTAAATAACAATTATTTAAGTATAAAACTAATCCCGATGGTAGATGAAGAGGTAGCGTGCCGGCCGCGATCACATCAACCTTTGATCCGTTTCCCACGCGCATCGTCACCTCGTTCTTCGCTAGCTTCCGTTTATTCTGCAGCACCTGTTTTGAGTTACAAATATGAGCAACCGAACCAGTATCAAATACCCAGGCACTACTACGAGTACTAGTGAGATACACATCAATAACATGTATATCATATATACCTTTCTTCTTGATGTTGCCGTTCTTCAAATCCGCCAAGTACTTTGGGCAATTCCGCTTCCAGTGACCTTCTCCCTTGCAGTAAAAGCACTCAGTTTCAGGCTTTGGTCCAACCTTAGTTTTCTTCGTCGGCGTGGTAACTTTCTTACCACCCTTCTTGAAGTGTCCCTTTTGCTTAGACTTGCCTTTCTTGAGTTTGGTGGTCTTATTGACCATCAACACTTGGTGCTCTTTCTTGATCTCCACTTCTGCAGATTTTAACATAGCAAACAGTTCTGGCAACTCTTTGTTCATGTTCTGCATGTTGTAGTTCATCACAAAGTTCCTGTAACTTGGTGTCAGTGATTGGAGGACGCGGTAAATCCCCAAAGCATTAGGAATCACTATACCCAAGCTTTGAAGTTTGTTTGCGTGCCCAGACATCTTAAGCACATGCTCACTGAGGGAGCTGCCCTCTTCCATCTTGCAGTTAAAGAACTTTTCAGAAGCCTCATAGCTTTCAATTGCCGCATGAGTCTCAAAAATCAATTTGAGATCCTCGACAATATCATATGGGTCTGACTCTTCAAACCTTTTCTGAAGCTCCGATTCTAAACCATACAAGATAGCACACTGAACTATGGAGTACTGATTCTTCCGAGCGAGGTAAACATTCTTTACTTCATCAGAAGCATCAGCTGTAGGTGGGTCACCCAGCGGTGCATCCAGCACATAGGTCAAATTACCAGTTGTGAGGACAATCCTCAAATTGCGGAACCAATCCGCGAAGTTGCTTCCATTGTTTTTCAACTTTTCTTTCTCTAGGAACGCATTAAAATTGATGGTAGGGGCTGCCATTGATCTACAACATATTTGCAATAGTTTAGACTAAGTTTATGACAAATTGAGTTCAAATTGATTAATGAAATTAAACTAGGTGAACTCCCACTCAAAACAACATCCCTCACATTGTTTTAGTGATCACACGAACCAAATCCACTACAGCAACACCGATCATCACGAGAGTTGATATAGTTTCAATGGCGAACAATCGTCATGTTCATCATATCTACTATACGATTCATGCTTTACCTTTCGGTAATCCGTGTTTCGAGACCATGTCTGTACATGCTAGGCTCGTCAAGATCAAACCTTAGTTTCTGCATGATCAAATCTGGCTTGCTCACGTTGTATACACTTGCAGAATCTAACACACCCGATCATCACGTGGTGCTTCGAAACAACAAGCTTTAGCAACGGTGCTAACTAAGGGTGAACACTTTATGATTTGAAATTCATGTGCATGAGGGATCATCTTATAATGCTATCGTCGTCTACTAAGCAATACAAGATGCATAAAGGATTAACATCACATGCAATTCATAATATGTGATATGATATGGCCTTTCTTCTTTGTGCTTCCGATCTCCATCTTCAAGCACGAACATGATCTCCATCATCACCGGCATTGCATCAAGGTCAATGATGCTTCACCATGGTTGTCGTCCACCGGCTTCAACTATTACAACTACTTTGAATAGACACGCGGGTCTTAACATAAATTAAAGACAGCCATATGGCTCCTGCCGGTTGCCAACTTACAATAAGGAACATTGCATACATCAAATATAATCACAATCATGGCCATATCACATCACTGCACACCCCTGCAAAACAAAGTTAGACGCCTCTACTTTCTTTGCATATTTTACATGGTTTGGGGCTTTCAATAAGTGTCGTTCTAACTTACGAACAAGAACCACAACATTGATACTAGCATTGTTGATCACCCGTTGTAAATTGGATCTTAACTATGCTAGGAGAAACAGGCACCCGCAAAGCCACTTATGCAATACAAGTTGCATGTTAAGCGTGGAGCAAGTCTCGTGAACGATGTCATGTAAGGTTAGCCCGGGCCGCTTCATCCCAACATACCGCAAGATGCAAAGTACACAAAAAGCAATCGACAATAAAAGCATCAACGCCCACAATGACCATTGTGTTCTACTCGTGCAAGAGATCTACATATAGACACGGCTCTGATACCACTGTAGGGGTTCGTATCATGGAAAACAAAAAATTTCTATCGCATACAAACAAACAAGCCAAGATCTATCTACTATATTGTAGCAACGAGTCGATGGAATAACTTACCCTCGAAGATTCCAAAGTGTTTAACGAGAGCGGATTCTCGTGGGTGATGTAGTCGTACTCTTTCCGATCTCAAGATCGTGTGGACGATCCTTCCGGCGCTGCGTTCCGGTAGCACTTCCGCAGTCGGTCACACGTTCGGTACTCGACGAAGACCTTCCTCTCCCTTGTTCCAGCAGGCAGCGGAGGTTGTAGCACTCTCCTCGCGATTCCGGCAGCACAACGGCGTGGTACCGGAAGTAGAGGGGAAATCCCGCAGGGCTTCGCCTTAAGCCGGAGCGAGTATGGTGGATTATGAGAGAGGGCTATTAGTGTTCTAGAGATTAGACACACCAATTAGAAGGCTCTAAACCGCAGGCTAAAGCAATTAGAAGCTCTAAACCAAACGGCTCTAAACCTGAGATTAGAGGTGGAAACTTGTGTGTCTCAAGGAGGAGCCATGCCCCTCCTTTTATAGGTGGAGGGGCTAGGCACGCCAGGGAGGGAGGGAGTCCCTCCCCAACTCGGCCTAGGGCTGGGAGCCGACTTTGAGGAGAGGAACTCCTCCTCCAAGTTGGTTTCAACCTCCTCTTGCTTGTTTCCCACAGTTTCCTGTTTCCCACAGTTTCCTGTTTTCCACAGTTTCCTGTTTTAGCCGTTTGACTTTCAAACTGGCAATTTGACTTTCATGTTTTGGAACAGCAAGAACACTTAGTACATGATGCAATCATTCAATGACACATTCATGTACCCTCCCCCCCCGGAGTGCCGGACAATCCGGACCCTTCTAGAACATTCCCGATGAAAACACCGGAATCATTCCCGAACTCCAAAACGGGACTTTCCTTATATGAATCTTATTCTCTGGACCATTACGGATCACCTCGTGATATCCCGGATCCCATCCGAGACTCCGAACAACATTCGGTCTCTTTCTCATAATACCATAACTACTCAAACAACGTCGAATCCTTAAGTGTGTCTCCCTACGGTTCGTGAATTATGCGGACATGATCGAGACACTTCTCCGAACAATAACCAATAGAGGAATCTGGAAATTCATATGGCTCCCACATATTTCTACGATTACTTTGCGATCGAATGAACCACTTACATACAATACCAATTTCCCTTTGTCTCACGATAGTTTACTTATCCGAGGTTATGATCGTCGGTATCTCTGCATACCTAGTTCAACCTCGTTACCGATAAGTACTCTTTTCTCGTTCCCGTGATATGTGATCCCTTGTGACCCAGTCACATGCTTGCAAGATAATTGGATGACATTCCACCGAGAGGGCCCAGAGTATATCTATCCGTCATATGGATGGACAAATCCCACTCTTGATCCATGTGTTTCAACCAATACTTTCCGAACACTCAATGCCACCTTTATAGCCACCCAGTTACGGTGTGGTGTTTGATGTCATCAAAGCATCTATCCGGTAAAGGTGATATGCATGATCTCATGGTCGAAGGAATTAGGTTACTATGTATCAGAAAGCATATAGCAATTGAACTATTGAAATGACTTGATCTTTATGCTACGCTTATCAATAGGAGTATGTCCACCATATCATTCTCCTAACGATATGATCTTGTTGGTGATAACATCTCAATGTTCATGATAGGGAAACCACAATCATTTAATCAACCAACAAGCTAGTGAAGTATAGAGGCTATACTAGGGACTTCAAATTAAGTTTACAAATCACACAAGTATCAATGTTTCCTTGTTAATACTATTATAGCATGAATGTAAACATTTATCATAAACACAAAGATATAATAATAACTACATTTATTATTGACTCTAGGGCATATCTCCAACAATATTCCCAAGACTGCCTTTACCACCCGATATGGATTGTACGAGTATACAGTCATGTCTTTTGGATTAACCAATGCCCCCTCTTATTTCATGAATCTCATGAATAAGATTTTTATGGACTTCCTGGATAAGTTTGTCGTTGTTTTCATCGATGACATTCTGATTTATTCCAAATCGGAAGAAGAACATGAGCTACACCTAAGGACCATTCTTGGAACCCTTAGAGAGCATCAGCTGCATGCAAAGTTTAGCAAATGTGAATTCTGGTTACAGGAGGTAGGATTCCTCGGTCACATTGTATCAGCCGGAGGAATTGCCGTTGACCCTACCAAAGTGAAAGATGTAGAAGATTGGCAAGCCCCAACCACTCAAACCCAAGTTCGTGCATTTCTCGGATTGGCGGGATATTACCGCAAATTCGTAGAAGGATTCTCGAGTATCGCCAAACCCATGACCCAATTTCTGAAGAAGGACAAGAAGTTTGAATGGACCGACAAATGTGAAGCGAGTTTTCAGGAACTCAAGAGGAGATTGATTTCCGCCCCAATCTTAATCATGCTGGATATCACGAAGCCCTTCGATGTGTATTGTGATGCATCCAAGATCGGTCTCGGATGTGTGATAATGCAAGAAGGCAAAGTTATATCTTATCTATCTCGACAACTGAAGCAACATGAGCAAAATTACCCAACCCATGACCTCGAACTCGCAGCCGTAGTTCTAGCCCTGAAGACATGGAGACATTACCTGATGGGAAACCGTTGTGAGATTTATTCGGATCACAAGAGTCTGAAGTATATATTCACTCAGAAGGAGCTGAATATGAGACAGAGAAGATGGATTGAGCTAATCAAGGATTACGACCTGGACATTCACTATCACCCTGGTAAAGCCAATGTGGTAGCCGATGCCCTTAGCATATTGCCGTGCCGCTTGAACTCCATGATTTTGAAGGAGCAACCAAGTTTGCACAAAGAGATGGAAAATTTTCGAATGGAATTAGTGAGTGAAGGATTTTTGGCTAGCATAGAACTTCAACCCACTTTGATCAGCCAGATCAAAGAGGCGCAGAAAGGAAATGCTAGTATCGACGGAATCAAGCGTCGTATCGGTACATGCAAAGTACCCGGATTCACCGAAGACAACGAAGGAGTTATGTGGTACAAAGGACGCCTTTGTGTACCAGCAGATTCTGAGTTGAAAGAAGTTATTCTGAAGGAGGCTCATGATACTCTTTATTCTATCCATCCCGGAGGAACTAAAATGTATCAAGATTTAAAAGAGCAATTTTGGTGGCATAAGATGAAGAGAGAAATCGGAAGCTATATCGCCAAGTGTGATATATGTCAGCGAGTCAAGGCAGGACATCAAAGACCAGCTGGATTGTTGCAACCATTGCAGATTCCAAAATGGAAATGGGATTCCGTTGGAATGGATTTTCACTGGACTTCCTACTTCTAGTAGGGGAAATGACTCTATCTGGGTCATAGTGGACAAATTGTCCAAAGTCGCCCATTTCTTACCCGTCAAGACCACATATCAGAGTTCGAAGCTAGCGGAGTTGTACATCGCTAGAATAGTTAGTTTGCATGGAGTCCCCAAGAACATCGTATCGGATCGAGGAACTCAGTTTACCTCGAGATTCTGGAAGAAAGTCCAAGAAGGTTTAGGAACCCGCCTAGATTTCAGCACCACATATCACCCTCAGACCAATGGACAAACGGAGCGAGTAAACCAAATACCCGAAGATATGCTGAGAGCATGTGTGTTAGAATATGGATCCAAGTGGGAAGACTGTCAACCGTTTGCAGAATTTTCATACAATAACAGTTATCAAGCCAGTTTGCAAATGGCCCCATTTGAATTCATGTACGGAATAAAGTGTCGCACCCCTTTGAACTGGTCGGAAGTAGGAGAGAGTCAGATTTTCGGACCCGACATCCTACGAGAAGCAGAAGAGAAGGTTCACAAGATTCTTGAGCACCTCAAGACAACCCAGTCCAGACAGAAGAGTTACACCGACAAGAGACGTCGAGACCTCGCCTTCAACATAGGAGATTTTGTTTATCTGAAATTGTCGCCATTGAAGGGAATGCAGCGTTTCCAACTCAAAGGAAAGTTAGCTCCCAGATATATCGGACCTTTCAAAATTCTGAACCGTCAAGGAGAAGTGTCGTATCAATTGGAACTACCTGAAGAGATGTCAGCCGTGCACAATAAGTTCCATATCTCATTACTTCACAAGTGTCTCGAAGTCCCAGAGAAGACCGAAGTGTTCAAGAATATCGACCACCGGACCATAGAAATCAACGATGACCTGACCTATCCTGAAGTACCCATCCGTATTTTGGAAGAAGCTTTCCGAACTACCCGAACCCGAAGCATCAAGTTTCTCAAGATTCAGTGGAGCAACCACACAAAAGAGGAAGCTACCTGGGAGCGCGAAGATCACATCAGGACAGAGTTTCCGGATCTCTTAAAATCCTAGGTAATCTTTTTCGTCCTTTTTAAAATCTCGGGACGTGATTTTTTTAAGGGGGGAAGGTTTGTAACATCCCAAAAATACTAAACTTGGATCATCCAACTCTAATCATCAAAATTTGGGTTAACAAAAACTTTTCTAAAATAAAAATATGAAAGCATGCATGGTGTATGCATTTCATTTGGAATTCTTTTGAACCACCTTGTTTGTGTGTTCCTTTGCTTGTAAATGGATTCTTAGGTGAAATAAACATCATCTAAACAATTCCCAAACTTTTCTCAAAGACAAATAAATCAAAACAAATAAAATAAGGGAATGGTCATTTTGACCAATTTAACTCCCATGCCTACTTTGGCTGTCTCAAACTTTCAGAACCTAACAGAAACTTTTCTGGATCTTTGCACCCCTTGATTTTTCTCATAACAAAGTATCAAGGCCCAATTTGTGATCATCCAAAAACATTTAAATGCATAGTTTAAATGACAGTTCAAAATTGAATCTTTATCATATGGGAAGATCCCACTTTTTCAAAAACCACTCAAACAAGCTCAACTTTCAAAACCCAAGCATCTGCAGACTCACCAGCACCAACCTAGCACACCCACCAAAAATCTTTTCAAAATTCAAAACTTGAATTCTTGCGGCCTTTTCATCAAACACCTTGCAGACACAAATCATCAAAATCTTAAACACTATTGTGAGCAGTGATTGAAGCCTAACTTGTTCCCTCTCTGGTTGCAACTAGGCTTTAGTAGATCATCTAGCTCAAGTGCAAACCTCTAGCATCACTGTAAGCTTGGAAATGCCATCAATGGTGAGCAGGACGAGTGCACACTTGTCACCTCCATGTCGACAGCAAGCTAGGAGAAGAACCAAGCCTAGCCAACATGTCTGGGAGGCAGCCCACCGTCCACCGCCACTCCCTGTCCACTGCTCGAACCCTGCCAGCCACTGGACCACACACACGGACCATGCCAAGCCCGCCAGCAACCATGCCGAGAGCGCGCCCCGTGCGCCACGCTCGACCGACGCCCACAGACCGCGCGCCGCCCTCGCCGCGTGCATACGTGATCACCACCGTCCCAGTAACCCCGCAGACACTCTCGTTCGCCGCCGCGTGGACCACGCGCGCTGTGCGCCATTAAATCTTCCCTCGGGCTAACGTAGAGCACCGTCGCGTTCCGACCAAACCACACCGCCCCACGTATCGCCACCGTGTCGTTGAGCATCGCTAGGGAGCACCGCACCGCCCCCTACCGTTGCTCACGCCGATAGCCGTCTGTACCGTCGACCACGACGAGCTCACCTTGCGCCCCGTCGTCCCCTTGCTCCACTATAAATAGAGGCCACCCCCAGCCAAATTGAGCACACCATCTCACTCCCCTCTCCTCACTGATCGTTCCACCCCGTTCCTGGAGCAAGGCGAGCAGCGCATCGCCGGAATTTCACCGGAGCCCGCCGCCTCTGGAGAAGAAGGGAGCCAGCGATTGGAGCTGCCCCAGGAGAAGCTGCCGGTACCAGGAGGTTCACCGTCGTCGACTTCGTCGTTCTCCCGCCTCGCCGACCCTCGCCTGAACCCCGGTGAGCCCCCAATGACCCCCACTAGCCGCGCTAGGTTTCTGTCTCGCCGGCGTTGCCCAACGTCGACGATAACTCCCAGCCGTTGGATTAGAACCAGATCGAACGCACCACATCGCCCCATACAGCTTCGCACCCCCTCGTCTCACTGACGCGTGGGGACAGTGACTTATCCAGCCCGCGTAAGCACTGTGCTTAGCAGGCCGACCCAGTATCACTTCCCGCGCAGCCCAGTTATTTGAATTTAACCTTTTCCATTTTATTTCAAACACACTTCTGTACCCAGTTTCAAAAATCAACCCATATCGGTTCAGTGCACCAAATTGAATGAAACTAATTTTGTTAGAAAGGTCTGGAAGTGCTGAATCCAAGCCCGTTGGATTCAAGTCATTTGGATCTGTAGATCATCCTTGGTAAAAATAACAAGGCAAAACCTTTTATGCATTCAAACATTTTTCAAATTAAAACCATAATAGCTTTTGAGTTGATTCCAACTCTCAAAAATCACATTTAACCATACCTTTCAGAATATATAAAAATATGTAGGTTTACCTACAGAAATAATGTTCAAGTAATAAAAGAATTCCCCATAGGCATTTCTAGTCACTTTATTTAATTAAAATAAAAGGGTAAAACCTTATTAAATTGTGACACCACTTTAAATCATGTTCCCATGGACTAAAATATGTGGTGATGACATGTGTCAACATGATCCCATGTTTGGTTTGGAGAATATTAAATCTTAAGTAGTTTTTCAATGAGTACAAATTACTTTTCTAAAAATAAAAGGAATTAAACCAAGCTATAATCTTGTAATGTTAGTGATGATGCTAGATCATCTATAGGACCCTTATGTGTGATGAATGCAAGTAGTTAAGTATTGGTTGGTGATTGTGTACCTCGTATTTATTTATAGACGCTAGTACCGACCAAGGATACGAGGAAGAAGGAGGATACTACGAAGAAGAAGCCGAGGAGAACTTCAACCACTGCTCTGCACAAGGCAAGCCTAATGCTACTAGTTGAATGTGCAAGCTAACACTTGCAATTTAGCAAGCTTATACTGATACTGTGCAAGCCAATACTTGCTTGTCACCATGACCAACTATATGCCTTAAGCATAGATGATCCTACCCACTTGATAAACCAATCCTAGTTTTACTTACAAGCTTTATACTTTATTTCTTTATCAAAGCTATTACTTAGAGCTTACTTAAGTGAATTGTAGATACTAGAAAGATATGTGAAGGTTGCATAAAGAGCATAAATTTTTTCCTAAGCTAGATAATCTTGATGTCATCCTAAGGCATGATATTGAACTTAGTTAAAACTCCACTTGTTTACCACCCCTCATTAGTACTTACCCCCACTTGTAGATGCTAGTGCTAAGCATAAAACTTGATCAACTTTAGATGGGAATACTTGGTGAAAATGGTTATGAAAACCTTAGAATGATGGATCATTCTACTGAGATGTTTTGACATGTGTTTCCGAACACCTGATGATTTTGGTGATGAAAATGTTGAGGCATGAGCCTTAGCCCTTTTTAAAACTGATGGTTGTCTGGATGCGATACCATTACCATTTTATCGTACAACCACAATACCCGAAGATTGGGTAGGGCTTGACTGGAAACTTATATACCTTAGTATTAGTTCCCTCACGGCCAAGGTCTGAGCTGAGGCTACCTTGTGAAGATTGTCCACCTGTGCAGTATCCAAGATGACAGTTGGTCATGGTTGGGAGGCCAAACTCACAGGAGAGGTGCTTATACTAGGGCGTGTAATTGAGAGGTTAGGATTGATTATCCGCATACTGAGTATGGTGAATTTAGGATTTGTTCCTGACGGATGTATCGAATGTTGTGGTGAAAGTGTACAGTCTCTGCAGAGTGTCAAACTATTCGAATAGCCGCGTCCGCGGTTATGGACAGTTGGAGTGGCCATACTGTTCCCCCGTCAGATGTTTTCAAAAGACTTGTGAAATGAATTGAGACTTTGACTTGACCACAACAGGGTTGTGATATGAAATACAAGTTCCCACTTAGGTGTTATAAAATTTCAACTAGCATTCGTTGCTTATAAACTTAGTAGAGATAAATCTGGCTTTTGCAAAATAACCCCAAAGCCTAGTGTCCTATTATCAAAAACCCCTTTCACTTGTTAGTATTAGTTTGCGAGTACTTAAAGAGTACTCATGGCCTTGTCCCTGGCTATTCCCGTGGCCAGACTATGAAGAGGAGTACCTGGAGGATGGACCCTAGGAAGGTTACGACAACTAGGATCATCTCCCATCGTCAGCATTGCCTGTGACCCCGAAGATGGAGCTTCGCCTACGCCACCGTTATTATTACGTATTCCGCTGCTTGAAGTTGTATTAAGAATTGGATCATTAGATCCCTATTTGTGTAAGAACTTATGTCCGGTTTGTAATGGATGATGTACTATGGTATCCAATTCTGTTATGTCTCGCAAAAATGGTAATCCTGGGATTGCGATGTATGGCATAACAGGCATCTGAGATTAAAAATCTGGGTGTTGACATGTTTCCACCATCCTTCTTCAACATAATGACGCACCTTCTAGTTCACCTAGTCGAAGAGATTACCATTCTCGGTCTTGTATTTCTACACAATATGTTCCCCTTTGATAAATTCATGGGAGTCTTAAAGAAATATGTCCATAACCGTGCGAGGCCAGAAGGAAGCATATCCAAGGGCTATGGAATAGAGGAGGTCATTGAGTTTTGTGTTTACTTTATTCCTGACCTTAAGCCGATCGGTGTACCTGAATCATGGCATGAGGGGAGACTTAGTGGAAAAGGAACGCTAGGAAAGAAATCAAAGATATGTATGGACGGACATTCTTTCACTAAAGCACACTATACAATTCTGCAAATTTCCACCTTGGTGGCTCCGTATATCGAGGTACACAAGAATATTGTACGCTCGAACTACCCGGGGCGGTCTGACAGGTTGATTAGAGATGAACACATGAAGACTTTCGGCGGTTGATTGCAGACACATCTCATGAATGACACCATTGTTGGAGATCAGCTGTACTTGTTGGCCAGGTCTCCATCTTCAACTATATTGACTTTCCAAGGGTACAAGATCAATGGGAATATATTTTACACGCACACCCAAGATAAAAAGAGAACCAACCAAAACAGTGGTGTCCGATTTGATGCAACGGACGAGAATGGGAAAAAGGACACATATTATGGTTACATAGAGGACATATGGGAACTTGACTATGGTCCTAATTTCAAGGTCCCATTGTTTCGATGCAAATGGGTCAAGATGACAGGAGGTGGGGTAACGGTAGACCAGCTGTATGGAATGACAACAGTGGATCTCAATAATCTTGCGTACGGAGACGAACCATTCGTCCTTGCCAATGATGTGGCTCAAGTTTTCTATGTGAAGGACATGTCTACTAGACCGAGAAAAAGGAAAGATAAGCAAAAGAATACAATATCATACGATGAGCCAAAGCGCCACATAGTTCTTTCAGGAAAAATAAACATGGTGAGAGTTGAGGACAGGATAGACATGTCAGAAGATTACGACAAATGTCATGAAATTCCGCCATTCAAAGTGAAAACTGACCCAAGCATACCGCTAAATAAGAAAGATGCTCCATGGTTACGGACAAGAAGAGAGCCAAAACACTAGATGTGGATGTTGGTGATGTAATGTATTAAACCTTTTGTGAATTAATCCTATTTTTCATCGCCATCATCATTTATTAATATTAAAAACGGGACAAACATGAATTTCTGAGGTTGCTATAGGCAGGTACCAAAACACTAGACTAGGTAACATTTAGACATTTATTAATATTAAAAACTGGGACAAACCGGGACAAACCGGGACTAGATAACACTGAGGACTAAATCCACCCCCTTTAGTCATAATCATGCCTAGTCCTATAGTACGCAGCTTCAGGGTCTTCTTTGTCATCGTCATCATCATCGTCATCGTCACCTGCCACTCCGGAGATCCTCAGCCCAGCCATGGCATATACCGGGGGCACCTGCCACTCCGGCCTCAGATTCACGACCTGTGGGGGAGGACTGTCCTGGAAGACGATGTCGCTAACTTCGGGCGGGGAGGGGCCTTCTTGTGGCTCTGTGGAGGGTGGACTTGTGGGCACCGCAGGCGAGGATGGTCTCCCCCGGCGATGTAGCGCATCACGCCGATGATAGTACGGTTCGCCCACCATAGACATCGGCCGGCTTCATTGTGGTTCACCGGGGGCGGGTCATCACCCTCGTACCTGGCGAGCTTCCTTTCCCGCCAGTTAGCGAAGAAGGCATTCCAGGTGTCGTAGTTGTCGGGATCCCACTGAGGATCCATCCGCTGCTTCGACGTGAGCTCGTGGTAGAAGTGGTTCGTGATGGCCGCCTGTCGGGCGGAGCCTTGAGGCACAGGAGGGATAGGAACCCCTCCAGCGCTCAGCATCCAGCCGGCGGGCGGCCGGTAGCCCGGCGGGCAAGGGTAGTTGGAGGCGAACAGCGCCTCGGTCCCCTCAATGGTCAGAATGGCCCAATAGGCACTGCCCATTGTTGTGAGAGAGGAAGGTGTGGACGTATGTATATCCATGGCGTGGTCGGCCTATATATAGATGGAAAGGGCGGGATAACATGGCAAGAAACAGTGGGAAATAGCGGGAAATATATTTAGTCCTGGTTAGTGGCTACAACCGGGACTAAAAGCACCGTTCAGAGGGAAAGGGCGGGAAAACATGGCGGGAAGTGGTGGGATATGGCGGGAAATATCTTTAGTCCCGGTTAGTGGTTACAACCGGGACTAAAAGCACCGTTCAGAGGGAAAGGGCGGGAAAACATGGCGAGAAGCAGTGGGATATGGCAGGAAATATCTTTAGTCCCGGTTAGTGGCTACAACCGGGACTAAAAGGACCGTTCAGAGGGAAAGGGCGGGAAAACATGGCGGGAAGCGATTTGGATATGGCGGGAAAACGGGCATGCTTGTGTGTTGAATCGCGGCATAGTTTGTGATACAGTGCCCATATTATGTATGCATGTGTATATTGGGATGGATAACAATGTTGCAGGAGGAAGTTTTCTTTTTCGTCGCTCGGAAAAGCCATTTTCCATTTTCCGAGCGCAAAAAGACGGGTCATTTTGTGAAGCAGCCACCAAAATGCAGTTACAGAATGCTACCATCACATTTTTATTAAGTATTGGACCACTTTACATGAACTATATCCCAACCGGGGATCTCAAACCTTTCTGTCCTTCCCGGGTGAAAAAGACAAATGTCTGCCGAAGCGGTAGGAAGTGGGTCCGGTTTGAACTACATGTACATGATCTAACATCTGTGATTTTTTGAAAAAATCATTTTTAGACTCAAAATATGTTGTTTCTTTAGAGATCCAATGCAAGTTATAACATTATCATCCCCTATCTTCACGCACGCCGTTTTGACCTAAGTTCGAAATGACAAAAAATTCAAAACGGGCATAAAAAATTCAAAAAAGGTCCAAACAATGTAAATCCTTCACGTGGTGTGATATTATGTGACATAGTTGCAAGGAACAAAATCAAACTTGGTATACTAATTATGTCTCGAAAAAACCTTCACAAAATGACCTATCATGTTCGAGGTTTCATGACTTTCGGTCCAAGAGACGGATGCTATGTTTTGAATCGCGGCATAGTTTGTGATACGGTGCCTATATTGTGCATGCATATGTATATTGGGATGGAGAACAATGTTGCAGGAGGAAGTTTTCCTTTTCGTCGCTTGGAAAAGCCATTTTCCATTTTCCGAGCGAAAAAGACGGGTCGTTTTGTGAAGCAGCCACCAAAATGCAGTTACAGAATGCTACCATCGCATTTTTCTAAAATACTATACGACCTTAAATGAAATATATACCAACCGGAGGATCTCAAACCTTTCTGTCCTTCCTGGGTGAAAAAGACAAATATATGCCGAAGCGGTAGGAAGTGGGTCCGGTTTGAACTACAGGTACATGATCTAACGTTCGTGATTTTTTGAAAAAATCATTTCTAGACTCATAATATGTTGTTTCTTCAGAGATCCAATGCATTTTCTAACATTCTCATCCCCTATCTTCACGCACGCCGTTTTGACCTAAGTTCGAAAAGGCAAAAAATTCAAAACGGGCAGAAAAAATACAAAAAGGTCCGAACAATTTAAATCTTAGGAACAATTATTTTATTTACATCTATATAATAGAGTAGATGTAAATTTTATTTCTTTAAATTTTGATATATAATAATTAATTTTCCTAAACCCTAAACAAACAATCTTTTTTTGTTTTTAAAAAGGTTTTAAAAAAGGACCTTTAGTCCTGGTTTGTAGTACAAATCGGGCTAAAGGGGTGCGGGGCTAGCGCGAAACGCGACGCGTCGAAAACCATTTAGCCCTGGTTTGTACTACAAACCGGGACGGTGGGTATAAATACACACCCCGCGCGCCCGTTTCGTGCACCGAACCGAAGCACGCAGATCCTCCCTGCGCCGCCATCTTCCTCCTCGCGCAGAGCCGCCACGCTGCGCCCGTGCCCCTCCTCGCGCCTCCCGAGCCCGTGCCGCCCCTCCCCCGCACCGTCCCGTGCCTCTGCCGCCTCGGCGACCGCCGCCGCCCCTCTTCCGCGCTGCCCCGCGCCTCCTCCGACCATCGCGCGGCCCCTCTCCGGCCAAGTGAGCCTCCCCGCACCCGTGCGCCTCCCCTCTCAGCCACGTTAATTAGGGTTAGTGTAATTTTAGTTAGTGTAAATAATTTAGTTAGTGTAATTTGTTAGTGTAATTTAGTTAGTGTTATTAGTGTTAATATAGTGCTATTAGTGTTAATATATATAGTTTACTTAGTGTATTTTTGTTAGTGCTATTAGTGTTAATATAGTTTAATTAGTTAGTGTAATTTGTTAGTGTAATTTTGATAGTGTAATTTAGTTAGTGTTTAATATAGTTTATTTTAGTGGATACTATTTATTTCGTCATGGTTAAAGTATATAGGTATAATTTTAGTGTTTAGGAATTGTCGATTCCTCATCCTCGTTCACTCGGCGTGAACAACGGAGCGCTACTAGATAGTGTCGCCGGGCATCCACAGGACTGGGCTTCGCTGGGCTGGCACTGGGAGGTGTTACCAGCCGGGGGACGTCGTCTGGCGAGGAATCCGGGTGTCGTCGTCGAACCGGATCTTCTGTGGTGGTGGCCGAGTGGTCCAGGTGCGATGCAGAGGGAGCCGGCCCCTGACGAGGTGGTACAACATCGTGTCAGGGAGGAGGACGAGCACGTCCGATGCTACATGCACATTTTAGAAGTCCGGGTCGCCAATACCTAGCAGCTTCTTCAGGCACCTTACCCGAGATATTCTCCGGTGATGGTTCCTACTCTTTGGGTGCACACCTCCCGCGGCTCAGTAGCCGGGGCTCGACGTCTTCGCTGAGCTAGCTAGATGTGTAATAGGGTACCATCTTGTATTCGAGATGTATTGTTGTTTAATTGGTACTTTATTGGTGTACTAGCTGGATTATTCGAGATGTATTGTTGTTTAATTGGTACTTTATCTTTCTTTATCGCATTGTTTAAGCTGGATTACTTTATCTTCCTTTATTTTATCGCATTAAGCAAAATGGTTTTATCTTTGTTCTGTATTAGTTAAGTTATGGGCGGTAGAGACAACAAAGAGAACATCATGTACAACATGATAGATGAGGGTACAGGAGGTTATCATTACGATGTAGCAGACAACGATGAAGATGATGATGGCTCCCAATACCTCAACTTGGATGAAGCCGACAGAAGAGACGACTATGATGGATTTTTTGGTGGAGACGACGGTGGAACTGATGGTGGAGACACCATAGCAAAGACCGGCGAGGTATATAAAGCCTCTGCTGATCATGAGCTAGTAGATGCATTAGTTGATTCATATATATATATATATGTACTAACGACTGTTTCTTCTCTTAGACCTCCGCATTGGGCGAATCTTCTGCAAGGAAACGAGGCCCGACCAAAAAGTTGGCCGATGGTGCGCGTTTCACTATTAATTTAGTGTCTGAGTTCGACGAACCTTTGGAGCCAAAAGAGGCCGCAAGTGTATTTGTATACCAATGCGGAGCGATAGTCAGGGACGCCGTCCCGATCATCACTCAGAAGTGGAATAAGCCAGGAAAGAAAAGTGATCGAGTTGGAGAAACTTTTGTCGATGACAGAGCCAAAGAGGGTCTTTGGAATTCACTCATGGCACACTTCTCTCTGCCTGAATTGGACACTCCTGAACTCAATGAGGCATTGAGGTTGCAAGTCAGAAAGTGGGCCCTTAAGAATATGGGCGGACAGTTCAAGGACCGGAAGAAAAGATTGTACAACAACTTTGCCAAGAAGGAGCTGACTCCACCATTCACTGGCCCGCTGGAGAAGCAGCGGGATAACTGGGCCCCATTTGTGACATACAAGGAATCAGAAGCAGCTACGGCCAAGTCAGAAAAGAATAAGTTAAATGCGGCCAAAAATTAATATCACCATACTATGGGGACATGTGGCTACAAGACGACCGCACCGAAGTGGGAAAAAACGAGAAAGAAATGCGTAAAAAAGGGGTCACGCCATCTACAAATCAGTGCCCCGTGAGGTAAAAAAATTGGCTCCTTGGGCATGGGGGGGGTCGTATGACACTGAAACCTGGGAGATTATTGTTACAAAGAAGGCCATTACTAGACCCAAAATTGAACTTGTTAAAGTGATACAACTGAGAAAAGATGGAAAGTTCATTCCTGACAGAGAGAACAATGAGCTGACATATGCCCTCGGGAATCCTGAAAAAGTCGGACGAACACGAGGGTTTGGCCCATCTGTTCCATGGAAGACAGGGTTTCCGGATGACATCGACACTTATAGAAGCCGATCCAGAAAAAAAACCGGTAGAAGGCGGAGGAGGCAGCACGGTTGGAGGCGGTTGAAAAAGGAATGAGGAATTTCAAGCCATGTTCAAGCTGCATCAGGAGCAAATTAATGAACTTAGAGTACTGGCCTGACAACAAGATCCTGCATTAGATAGTCCGGTGGGCCCATCTCAACGGAGAAGAAGCATGACTTCCACGGAGGTACAAGCTAATAATCTAATGCTGATGGAGAATAATGCACCGGTGATAGATGATACAGCCGGTGCAATGATGGTTCGCTACCCCGTGGATGAAGTCGAGGCAAGGACATCTTGTGAGCTACATGTCATAGTGAAGAACATTTCTATGAAGGTGGCACTCGAATTTGCTTTACCTTGTCCACCGGAAGCGACCTACCATGGAAGTCAGATTCCAGCTGGCTATGCTCGTGTCGGTGTGGATGAAGTTGAACCGACATGTCGATCACTTGAGCTTGACATCCTTGCAGGCGAAGGGGAGAAACACTGGGAGAAGTGGAGTGTAACACCCCAGCATTAGAGCTTAGAAATAAGCTGAACACAGATGTGTGCATTGCATTCATGCATAGAAAATCTGAATAATTTTCGCGCTTTTGAATAAAAGCTTCTCAAAGTGATTGAAGCTTCTCTTAACTTGATGGAATTGAAGTAGATCATCAAGTTGACTGCGATAAGTTTCAATATGACCTGTTCTAAAACCTTATTTTGGGTAAGGGAGATTTGATATAAGGGTAGATCAAATGTAATAAAAGTTAACCCTAATACATTACTTAATGATTTATATTTAATCCTTAAGTAATCATACCCTCGTATTCATTACACAACTCATGAATACTAAGTTATAAGCATAACTTAAGTAATAGGAGTGTAACAACTAAATCTTAATCTCATTTACTTATACCATGAATCTCATGGTAATACCTAACCTTAACTCTTAGGTGAGATTGAGTAGGAAAGAAACCAAGTCAAGATCATTCACCATATATCTTTCTTTCCATATCAATCTTTATCATCTCTAATGAATCTTATCTGAATATCTGTTGTTTATCAATGTTGAGTAATCAACTATTGATTCACCAATTCTTAACTATCAATTCTTGATCTATCAACTCTTGACCATCTTATAGCATTCACTTAAGACCTATAAAGAAAGAAGTAAGAAGAGGTAATTAGTAATGCTAGATTTGAATATCATCTATAGGATGGGAGTGATTGAAGAGAATCAAATCAATAGAATTATTAATGGATTTAACTCACTCCTGAATGGATAGAAGGGTTATTTGAAATAAAGATATATGTGGTAACAAAGAGGATTTCCAGGATGAATACTGAAGATAGTACCACGAGTAGTCCTATTGGATCAAGTAGGTATAGTCAATAAATTATATCTCTTAATCCAATAGAGATAAACAGAAGATAATTATAATACAACTGTAATGTTGTATGGATGGAAGCCTTGATTAGCCAACTAGAAACCTAAACCATAAAGGATCAAAGGATTATAATGATCATGCTTTAGTCACCAAGATTGAATGCTTATATCATGTATAAGTGACATTGGTGGATAGAACATGATTGAACCCTAGTATAAGATAATGGATTATTATTAAGGTGGATGACTAAGGAAAGGTAAAAGTGGATTTAGAAGTAACCACTTGTTGGATTGGAGATTATCAGCAATAGAGTAGTTGATGTAACCAAGTATGGATATGAGAAGATTATGAAAGCTTTAGTGTCAAGCTCATTGGATTTATAAATGGAATGAGAAGAATAAAAGGTGGTAAGAATATTCTTGAAAAGTAAAGCTCATCATGTTAACACATGATGATGGATAGGAAGAAGTAGTATATCTAGGAAAGAAATTCTTTAAGTAGAAGTCAAGAATTATGAAGTATGGAAGATAGGAATTCTGGATAGAACACTAAACCCTAAATGTTTAACCAAACATAAAATCCATTTCATCTGATTGATTTATTATCCTATTTCCACAATGTCTTATAGAAATAGTTTCCTATAGCAAATCACTCAAATATATCTTTGACACTTTCAAACTTTTAAATCATGTGTATCACATAATTGGAAATTACTATAAACAATTATCATTACATTTATTTGGAGGAAATAAAAAATCATTCTATAAGGGTATAATATAATTAACAAATCCCTAAAACCCTAACTCTTGTATTAGTTATAATAAAATATATACATTGCTATTTCCTGGATTCATGGGAATAATATTAACCATATTAGTTCCTTAGAACTGTATGTATCAAATAAGAAACAACAATTCTCATGAGTTAATAGTAAAGCATTCTTTAATAAGTTTATGAATATTAGATAAATTAAATTCATATGCAAAGGCCCTGACAAATAATAATAGGAAAATAATATGTATAAAGAAAATAAAGAAAATTATAACAATATATAATAAAAACTCACAAAATGATTTTTATATACCATTTATCATTGCTGCAAGTATTCAGCAAAGAACTTCCATAAAGAAAAATTCAAAACAAGTGTTTAAATACAAAAAGCTTGAAAGAAAAGAAAACAGAAAAGATAAGAAAAAGAAAAAAAATAACAGAAACGAAACCAGGCCAAGGCCCATCGTCTATCCACCGCTCAGAGCAGCCAGCAGTAGAAGACTTGCTCCTTTTCTCGCAACCCAGAACCAGCCCACCTCGGCCCGAGCCCACGTACTGTTTCGTTCTCTCACTGGCAAGCGGGTCCTACGTGAGAGAGAACTGTCGTCTTCTTCTTCCTCTGGCTGATCGACACGCCGTCGGCGAGCCACGTCGCCGCCGTAATTCTGGACCGTTAGGACGCGATTGACCGTCTCAGAACCTCGCCCCAACTTGTTTGGTGTCCGCCAGGTGGATTCGCATAGTGATTCATGCCCACCTTAAGCTTCAGTAGCTCCGCCGCATCCCGGCCGTCATCGCCACCGTGCCGTCGTGTCCGAGCTTGCCTTGTCGTATAAAAGGTTGGATAAGGATCGCCGGAGCCTCGGCTACTTTCCTCTCTCCTTAATTCCACCTCAACTCCCTCTGTCTTCCCAAATGAACTAATGCCGCCGCCGGCGAGCTTTGGCTAGCCATCGTTGTAGTCCACCTTGACACGCGTGGAGGGGTCGAGGAGAAGCACCACCGCATGTTGATCATCTGAGAGCAGGATGGAATCAAGGGGAGTGCAGAGTCAAGAGAATTTCATCAATTTACTCCGCAGCCGCCGGCCGGAATCGGCGACCTTGTACTCGCCTCCCGTCACCATTTACATCGTCGACCACTCCATCACGTCGGGGGTGAGTTTCTGCATCGAACAACCCTAACTACGCTTCCTAGCATCGTTTGTAGCTCGAGTTCACCGTCGGGCCGATGGGCGCCGCCGCCGTAGGATGTCATCGGAGCAACTCCGGCGACTAAATCGTAGCGTTGACACCACCCCTAGGATCACCTTGCCCTCACGGTTCTAACCCAACCATCCACGGTCACTAGGGAGCCCCGGTTCGCCGCCGGTGACCACTTTCTGGTGGTGGAGGCCGTGCTGATGTCACAATGACATCATGCATGCGTCAGGGTTGACATGGTCAGCTGTTTGACTGGTCCTTGCCCATGTGGCATGTGACATGGCCCTGGTCCCACCTGTCATCGACTAAGAGTAGAAATGGATTTAGTAACAATTGTATTTGCTAATCTGGATATGTGATGTGGCTTGTGGCCCACTAGTCAGTGAATAGGGTAGATGTAGCTCTGGTGTAAAAAGTATTTCTGTTTAAGGAAATATATAAACATTATAAGGTCAAATATAAATATTTCCTGAAATGTAATAAAATGATTAAATCTTGTTTAATTAATATCTTTTGATTTATAATTCAGAAAAATATGTATAATATATGAAAAAATTTAGAACAATAAAATCTAAAACTTAAAATTATTATCAAATATTATTATGATGATTATCTAAATAAATATTAATTAATAAAGGTTTTATAAGTAATAAAACTTTGATAATTCATCTTTTAATATTAATTAATGTTAAAAAATATGAATAAAATACCAAAAATCTCAGAAAAAAGAACTATAATTCAAAACTATAATCATGCATTATTATTCCACTTAATTAAATAATTGTTATTTATTAAGACTTTATAAAGTAATAAGTATTATAAAAATCATATCTTATTATTTTTAAATCACAAAAATAAGTGTAATATACCAAAATGATCACAAAAATAATACCTATATGATAAAAAATATAAAATTCCACTTTTGAGTTAAATAAAAAGTTAAACACTTTAATAACTTGAATTTAAACATATTTATTTAGTTAATAATTCATATAATGTCAAATAAAATTTGTTAATATTTCTTAAATTAACCAATTAAATCTAATAAATAGTATTAATATTAAATACTAATATTATATAGTCAAATGGTTCATCACATTTTAAAAATGCAATTTTATTGAATTATCATTCAACCATAAGTGTAGTTTATTTTCTCAAAAGATCTTTATCAAGTATAAGATCTTCAAGAATAATTTGGAATTAAGTAAAACCTTTTTACTTACCTCAACCACAAGTTTATAAACAAACCAAAACACTTTATTGAATCCATAAGTAGTTAAGTAATATTATTTCCTTGTTTACAAACTATAACCACTCATCCATAAAAAGGAAAATGATTCTATTCCAATAAACAATTAGGAAACCACTACTCAAATAAAAGTAATGCCATGCTTAAATAACTTTAAGGAAACATTATGAATTGAACAAAATACAAATACCATAAGCATTACAACCTAAATTCATCTATGTTTTTAAAGTTAACTTTAGTTTGCAAAGCTTTAAGTATAATATTAAAAACCTTAATATGTGTTTATAGTTAACTTTGGTCTATTATAATTAAGTCGTAAAGCACCTCAAGTCCAAACTATTCAAGCAAGCACAAACAACATCGACCACATTTGATTAACCACAAATATTACTTAGACCTTAGAAAAGAAATCTTTTCTTCAAATGTTATTCTTTTCGCCACTTCAAACATCAAATGGCAATTAATAATAATCACATTACATTAAGATTTACTTATATACCTAGGATTGTTAACACTTAAGTTCCTTATAAATGTCATTACTTGCAAAGTAAACCTTGAAAATAAGATAACTCTCATATAAGCAGTCCTTGAGTAGCACATCTCATTATTATATCTTATTGTTGTATGCCATTATGTTTACATGTTGTTTCACACATACTCACCAGCCTTAATAAGAAGCACAAGTATTAAACTTATCTAAAAGGGCAACACATTCTAAAGTAACCATTTCCAGTATCCAAACCCTAAGACAACATTATCCCGGGATTCGAGTTTACGAAATTGCATTACATTACTTATACAGAATAACATCTTGCTTCTTTAAACATTAGTCCTTACCGGACCAATGATGCTGATTTCAGATATTGGATCTTTTATATTGTCTTGAAGACCGTGAGTGCATAATCTTGCAATCACAAAAGGCAAGTTCACACTTGCTCATGTCCTTTGATTATTTTCTGTAAAGTATTTTACAAATCCAGTGTTGTCATCACCTGCATTTGAAAAAGGTCCGAAAACACTATTTTCGTAATAATGTGATTATAGGTTATTTACCATGAGGTAATAACCTACTATGAAAGTTCTGGTGGTAAAGGAACATATTATCTAGGACTTAACAACCAATGTCGCCAGTGATTCTTGCGACATATATCACGCGTTAACCATGAGATTAGGAATGGGACGGAGAAGTCAGCCGTATCTTCTTCCTCTCGCATGTAGCCGGATGTGCAGGTCGTGGCTGTTATCACTCGTAGCGTGCATATTAATTGGTAATTCGTAGAGGATATGCAACATATGGGTGGGAACCCTCAATGTCCCACGGTAGTTCTGGCATCTAACGGTCTGTACAAACCATTGTCGTAATTCAATATGTGGGCATGGTGTACACCAAGGAGGCATCCGGGGTCACGAAGGGGGCAGTGATTGGTTTGGATCTTAGACTGGGCCCCATACCAAGGAAGTATGGACAAGGTCATGACTTGGTTGTGCAACAAGGCTAAGGTCTCTCATGGGTAAAGTAACGCACCTCTGCAGAGTGTAAGAACTGTAACTAGTTACTCCCTAATCCGGGAAGGAGCTGCGAACGCGGCGGGAAAGGAACTCCATGAAAGTTCTGACAAACCCGTGAAGGCTGACGGACATAGCTTTTCAAAATAAAAGCAACCTTTGAAGAATTTTTTATGAAAACTTGCATTGCCTACGTCCTACGGTCTATGGTTGTAGATATAGTGCATCAAACACTCCTTTTCTAGTGAACTTGCTGAGTACGCTCGTACTCAAAGTATCTTCTTAACCCTTGCTAGGTTCTAAAGCCAGTACGGATGATGTCTACATCAAGTTATGCTCCAGGAATCTTTATCAACAGCTCAAGTATTAAATGAAGTCAAGGAATTCAACATATACATCAACTCAAGTGAATACGAAGTTACTGATTAGTAGGAAATAATATCTAGCCATAGAACCTATTTCTGTAGTGTATTGCAATATCAGAAATGTCAGACCAATAGTTAAGATACTAGTCTTATTAGTATGATAGTCTTTGAATTGTTTATTTCTGATTCTTCTTTGTAAGAAGTTTCTTGCTCTCTCTTCAACCTAGAGTGTTCTCTGGATCTTATGTAAAGAGTTGAGTTGTAACCTATAGTCATATATTGGACCTGCTGTGTTTCTGTTGTACTACTCTGAGGGATGTAATACTAGTGAACGGTGTTTCATTGGTGTTATGTCAACGACTATAGTGTACTACATCATGCAGTGGTATGCTGGGTCACCGCATGGAGGGTGGGATCATTCTTTGGAAAAATCAGCACATCGTGTTTCCAGGCTGGGCGCCAAGGCAATCTTCTCGTCTGAGAAGCAATCCATCACCTTCGAGGCCACCATCACCTCCGAGTCCACCGTCTCCACCAAGAAACAATAGCCCACCCCTTCATGAGAGGGATCGCAGCGCGACTGCATCTCCATCTCCGGCGCCTCCGCCTCTGCCCATTGAATCAAAGGGAAGAAAGCGGAAGAATAACACCGCTACGTCGAGGGAGACCCGATGCCGAAAATGACAAGATCTTCTCCCAAGAGTACCGCCGTCTCCTGCCAAGTTAGCTTATCACCGAACTGATGAGGAAAGCACAGTGATATCCCAAGCCGAAGTGAAGGCCCATTTTGCACCAAAACAACCCGAGCCACAAGTGCTAGTTGATCCAAAAGTCAAGAAGCACTTCAAGGCATTCCTTGAGCAACCACCCCAACATGTGTTAACTAGGAAAGATGACTATACACGCTGTCTTACAAAGACACTAAAAGAGAAGTCATGAAGCAGTACTGCAAGCGGGATAAAATCAAAAGAAGTTGCCCAGCTCGGCAAACATGCAAAACAATCCATCGCCCCGCTCATGGTGTTACCCCAACCCACACAAGGTGGAATAGATATGGAATTAGCTATTAAATTAGCCAAGGAGTGTAACGTGCCGGTCGAAGCACTTCTAGCCGGCGGAGATAATGTCGCCAAGGGACCAATAGCACGGAAATTTGTCTACGGGGAGCCTCTGGTCAGCGATAAGGTATTCGATGATCTTCCAACACATATGCGACTGTTGCATATCTAGTACTTAAAAGTCACAAAGGAAGGGCGACAATTTCTCCTATGTAAAGTTGGAGAGGAGTACTTCCGTCCAAACGAGATCTCCATTAAACTTTGTGAACTATTTCAGTTATTCAACCTAGACGCCCTCGACAAGTCCCTCCTCAGCTGCTATTGTCTGTAAGTAATTAAGTCACTAACTCAGCTCGTTCAATTCATTTCCTATCGTTATCCTCACTATAGCTCCTTCTGTATGCTATTATATATATATATGCAGAATGAAGATTCAAAAATGTAGAAGAAAGTCAATCTACAACATTGGGTTTGTTGACCCAAACAGAGTTAATGGACATACGCTAATAAATAACCTCGAGGAAACGGAGGATAACTTGCTAATGTTTTTAATGGAGCAACATTACAAGACACAGATACTATTTCCTTACAACTATGGGTGAGAGTCTTACTGTCTTATACACATTCAATTTTTGTTTACTCGACGTTAAGTGTATATAAACGTGCGCATCTTTCACTGGATTCTTCTAAACATTGACGTTGACCATGCAAAAGTTGAAATCTCGGACTCGTTAAAGAAGCCGATGGAAGACTACCGCAGCATAATTGATTGCCTCCAAAAGTAATTTCAATCATTATCGCACTATATCTGTCTCTTTCGTTTATTCTCTGAGATGTAAACTTATTAATAACCCATTCATTTCTTTTTTGCCGAACAGGGTTTGGAAAAGGTTCATGAAGGAGGTTCAGGGTGAATGGCGTGAGGAGCTCACTTTTCGTACGGTCACGGTAAGTAGTACGAGAGCTGGGTCCTCGCATCTCTTCAATTAGTCTCCATACAATTATCATGTTTGGTTATTATTTGATTGAATTATATTCTCGATCGAAAAGTGTGCGACGCAGCCACAGCGGACAAATTTATGTGGATATTACGTATGTGATTTCATTCGTGGGTGTATGGAGCAGGGCACAGACTTTCTTCGAGTACGTAAACAATATATTCACAATTTATTCTATACCATAGTTTTGTTGAGTTCCATTCATAATAATAATCTACTTCTTTATATATAGTTGGATGCGATGCGGGATAAGCTCCTACCACATGAACGCCTACTAGCAATTCAAGAGGAGTTGTCGGAATTTTTGCTCGGGGACATCATAAACTCAAAAGGAGAGTACAACGTGGATAGACCTTCGTGTAATCGTGGATGTGGATAAACACAAAAGGACAGTATCCGTGTAATGTAATGATATTCGTGTAAACCAATTAGACGAGCTCTAGTCTTGGTTATGTATATATAAATTATATGTCTTTATGTAATCGTGAGAGAAATTATATTATATATGCATCAATGTATACAACATATAGTAGCGTAGAATAATATGTATATGAAAACACAAAATGAAAAATAATCAAACACATAAAAAGAAAACTCTAAAACCTTAAAACTCCACCTCCTGCCGCGACAGCAGTTTGGTGCAAAACGCTGCCGCGGCAGAAGAATTTTAGTCCCGGTTCATGTTACGAACCGGGACTAAAGATCCTCCAGGCCTGCGCGCGCAGCGGGGCCATGCGAAGACAAACTAGTCCTGGTTTGTAACAGAACCGGGACTAAAGGTCTAACCTAACCTTTAGTCCCGATACGTTAGTCCCGGATTGAAATTCGAGACTAAAGCCTCTTGCAAACCGGGACTAATGTCCTGTTTTCTACTAGTGTTAGCTGAGCCAGAAGTTTAATGGAATGATAAATTCCTCTAAAAAAAAGTAGTAGAAAAAACGCCAGGTTGCAAAAAGCAACTGCGAAAACACAATTGCGGCCATTGTTAGTGTCGAAAACACAATATAGTCTTCACACGTGATTCAATGCACATCATTTGATGTATCGGAACAGTATAATGGACTGATCGTAGCCAAATTAGCATGCCACCCTAGAAATGAATTTAGCTTGCCACTTTGGTCGTTTGTTCGACAATTTGTTTACCAACGTTAAAGATCACAAGTATGGTGTTTATGGATAGTCAGAGGCAACCCACGATAAGTACAAAGAAATGCTCTAATCCACAATACAACTGATGATCAGCAATTTGTTGTAAAATTCAGGCTCATAATCAATAAAGCGTGCAGAAGATTCTCTTAGGTTCACTTTAAGACCGGATGTTTGACAAAAAGTTTCTAAAAGATGTGCTAGAGTATCTACTTCCTGAACAATTGACCTCAAAACTATAACCGTATTAGCAAAATAAAGTGCTGCACGATGGGGCAAATATCTGCAGACCTCAACTGGAAATGATCGGCAAATCTTTCAGCAACGGAAAGTTGCTGTTGGTGATTTAAGCACTTCCCAATTCCCACAAGGCACACTTTGCCGGATTTCAGCAAGGCCACAAGGTATACTCAAACAAGAGCACACAGAGAAATCATCCTGAGAATTACAAGGATGTAAGGTCAGAGCTACAGTACATCGCAAACCTCATGGAATTTATGCAATCAAGTAAAACTATTCGGATATTCAACATACGAGCAGTTTTATGGTACCCTCAGATCAATAACATGCGTTCATTTTCGTGCATCCAACAGTTAGCGTCAATTCATACTACTGTCAAAAAGTAGACCAGATGATTCATACTGGTGACAAAAATCGACACCACACCAACAAAATCGTGTCAACGGGCCCTAGCCCAAAATGCCTCCCGGCCCAAGACAGTCTAACTGTTTTAATTGTGCTCGTTCAGCAGAAAAAAGTTTCTAACCCTAAATCGAGCAAGCTCCGTCACAGATGAAGCCTAGCTCCGTCGCGGCCGCGTTCAGGTGTACCTCGTCAACGAGAGCGCGTCCCTGCTCGCTTCTTTTGCGACTCGCCGCCCCGAGCACCGGATAGATGAGCAGGCCGGTTCTCTTGACCTGAAATCGTCAAAGAACCTTCGTCTCGATCTTGGACTGAGGAAACATCGGATCGATCTTGGACTAAGGAAACATGCTAGGGACCCGGCGGGACGCCAGCAAGGCCGAGGTCAAGACCGCCTTCTCCCGCTTCGCCCTCCCCCACCCCGACCGCCACTCCCAGGCCAACGCCACCACTCCCAGGCCAACACCGCCACCCACGCCGACGTCTCCCGCCGCTTCCGCCAGGCATACGACGCCTACCACGTCCTCTACGATGATGGTCGCCGCGCCAAGTATGACCTTCGCACCTTCCCCTCCTCCTTCGCTTGGTGTGGCTTCAGGTACGGTTGTGGCAAATCCCGTTCCTAGTCGGCCTCGACTGGCCATGGGTAGGGGCCCTCCCGGCCTCCCCCTCTGATTCAGGTAGCTACAGGTACTAACACAACGGTTTTTAGGAATGGCCTTCTCCGAGTCAGAGGGAAAGCGAAAGTCTGGACATTTGAATGAGAGACAATTGGTACCACTTGCTCTGCTGGTAAGCAAAAAATTGGCCGCTAAATTGGTCTCAAATCTTTGTTTCTTGCACAATCAGTACCAATTTTACTTCTGGTGATATCGCCCACTAGGTGAAATGTGATACGTACTGATGATAACTCTGTGTTGCAGTACACTCAGGGGTCGTAGAACTTGTGATAGATGGCTAGAAGCTGCATAATACTTGGATAGGTAAACAACATCTCAATCTCTAATATGGTTCATGGCATTTGAGTTCCCATCCCCGTTCTTGTAAATTCGTTTGGCCAGTATGCATGTTTCTATCAATTATTGCTCCAGTGTCCAAAAAAGAGACCCAAGTCCTAACAATTCCATTACATAATGCCTTGTACTTTCTGAAATTATGTCATTTTGTGATGTCCATTTGGCTAGCATAGTAATGTTTACATTACCACTTAACCATTCACTTGTCTTTGTAGAGCTAGTTGTGAAAACTTGTTGACTACATCAGCTGAGTTGTCAAAAATGTAACAACTAAATTTTACACACCCGCCAAGCTCGTGTAACTCTTTCATGCATAATCTGATGGTTCCTAGGTTCTACTTCTCCTATGTAAACATGAAGACATGCTACTGCAGTACATGTGCTTTTATATGAAATTAATTTGTGATACATGAGGACAAGAGTTGTTTCTGAAATTAACCTCCAGGTTACAAGTGAGGTTCTAACTTGTTGGAAACTTGCCGGATGTGATACAAGAGACAGAGGTACTATATGTTCAGCTGATTGTCGATTACACACTATTGCCTTTGACCTACTATATTGCTGCAAATTAATTAACTAAGTACACATATTACTAGTTGCAACTAACTCTCCAAAGCCGTCTAACCTTAGTGAAAATACCTCATTCATGACTGGTTTCCGTAGATTCATGGATTTCTGCGGAGGCTCGTACATCTCCTCGCGAATTCCGTGGCGTGTAGGTGCATCACTCTATTTTAGGAAACATGAAAAATCCGTGGGTACTTGGATAAATAAATCGTTGACCAATAATATAGATGTCTTCCGCCTTCTATTTTGTAGCTACTTTATGCATCTCCATTTTTTATGGTGGATACATGTCTGAACCTTTCCTATCCTTGATTGTAATAAGTTTATTGTATAAAACTTTGCAATAAAAAGGGCTACGTGCATCAAGCTGATGCAAGCTAGCACTGACTCCTCATTTCAAAAAAGACATACTCAAGATTCGAGCCAAAACACATTGTGTAAGCTGATTGCTTAAACCTGATGGATGCCATTGTCATATACACTTGTCATTCCATGATATAAAAAACCATACTATATAATCTGTTTTCTCTATGCATGTTAATCGTTTCTAATTTCTTAGTAATCGAAGTCATGTTTAGTTCATTGCGCGTTAATGCTTCATTCATCGGATTTTAGTTGATTATTAGTTGTACTGGTAATATCTTGTCTATACTCTAGTTATTCACTATTTACAAGTTGCAGCAGGTGGCTAATCTAACAAGTGCCTTTTTATGTCAACTATTGAGATGATGTAGCCAGGCAACATATTGATCTTCCACAACACTAGGATCGACATGTTCAAGGATATGATGAGGCTGGCGGTGGACAAGTGGGCCTGATCGAGGATCCTGGCTTCGAGGTGAATGAGGACAACAACGTGTGGAAGCTGGTGAACGTGCCACAAGAGAAGGTGAACATGCCGGGAAGCACGAGAAGGCGAACACGCTATTGAGTTGTGGATCGGAACGGCTCTCTCTAATAGTGGACATAGATTTTGAGGCAGTTGGTAGCAGTAGGTTCGCTTTATTATCCTGGAATGTGCTATTAGTAAGATTTAAGCAAGTGGGTTTGTCTTGTGTCGAGAAAACTAAAGGCCTGGTCTCTTTCCGGGTTTATGGATGGAGTGTGTTTTGGGGTTGGTGGTGGGGTGTTATTGGCCAACCTATTAGAGCTTGTTTTAAGTTGTCGATGTTTTGAATGTTATGATGGAAATGTTCTGGAATTATCAAATGATGTGCTCTCATGATTTGTGATTACTAGTGTTGATAATTATTGCTGACTATGTAACTATGGCTCTGCAGGTTGTTTAATCTCCTGATTGCAGATGGTACAAGATACTCAACCATAAATCCTGATACTTGTTGTTTCCATTTGACTTGTATTGTTAATTATCATTACCCTGTATATATTTTGATGATGCCAAGAAAGCACAATCCAGGCCAATCGTTCTATGATTTCATGGCAGGATCATATTCTTCGTCTCCATTTCCCCTGCCTCCATGGGGAACATCAGCAAGAACCATGTATGGAATCGATGCCCATTGAATCAATTTGTTCATGCTGATTTACCCATGTTAATAAGTGTCTTTTTCTTCAGTCTCAAAAATTAACACTTATGTCTCATATACCTCTAGAATAACATGCTCAATGTACTCTTACAACTCAACCACACTATAGTACAATTGAATATACAACATGACACCGTTGTAAAAGAAGGAAAAGAGGAATAAACTCGCTACTATTGTAACCTTAACACACAGACTCTAGCATCTAGCTGTAGAATGCGGAATTGAATCCAACGTAAGACCTGTGATAAGCTGGTTTGTTATCTATATTGGATGGACACCATCTTAGTTGAGGTACTTGCTATGATCTAGGCATGTCCATTGCCCTCTGCATGCCTGACCAACTTCGACCATCTCTGATTCTGCAGCACCCTCTCAAAACCTTTGTACGTCGTGTCATTCATTCATCTAGTAATTACACGAAAATGAGAGATCAACTAATCGCATCATGCCAATGCAAAAGAAATCAGTTGTGAGTCTAAGGAAGCAGCTAGCTGGCTTAAGCTGCTGTCGCATCCATCTGGACCCCTTTCAAACAATGTTCTTGCAATTAGTAAACATCTGATTGTGGTAGCGCAACGAACACAAATCTTCTCACTGCAAGCATTCTCATCATCTGCATGGACAATAAATGGTCTTAAAAACAACTTCATGGCCTTTTGTTGGCAGCAAATAATATTTGGCACAATGAAGGATTCCAGCTTAAGTTTCCACCCAAGCAGTGTGAGTTTCCAGTCTTGCAACTAGAGTGCTATACCTTGTTCTGTCGAGAACAATTGGAAATGGTACGGCTTAAATATTTGAAATTGACCCGATTGCCAAACTAGCACTATCTTGTCTTGCTACTGTCCAAATGCTACAGAACTGAAGCTTGTCCATTGATCTGCGGGACAGTTTGAATTCTGAAGCTTTATTCTTTCTCTATTGTTTTCTGATCATCGCACAATCCATCTGAACCAAGTTCTTGGTCATGAGTCACGGGTTATTCCTAAATTCTTATGCAAAATTTCAGCAACACTAATACTATCATAATTTTTGCAACCTAAATGCCCTAGGGTATGGACATCAAATATTTCTGAACACACAGACCAATTGAAGTACCAAGACAGGCAATGATAATCTATCTGAATATATACCTATATCTAGTGTATCAATCAGAGCAAGTAACTAGAAAACCAAAGCATGCGCGCATGCATAATAGAGTATGAAAAACATTTGCCCTTCTGATGCATCCCTAGGCTACAGACTACCTTGTCCACACGTTTTTTTTGCTATTTAGCACTGTCTACAAGGTCATGCTCTGATCACTACCGATGTAGCTGAAATTTTGAAATTGAAGTCTAGAAATTAGCTGAACTTTGGGCTAGGCAAAATTGCTAGCAACCAACGAGAAGCGAAAGAAAGATTCGTACCTTCGGTGTGGCGGCATGCAGGCTGCGTGGGAGGTGGAGGCGGCGGCGGCCCTCCTCCTGTAGGCTGGTGGGGATTGGAGGAGGCAGGCCGGGTGGGGGTGGGGACGCGGCGGCGGCGGCTTCCCTCCTCCTGCCGGCGTGTAGGAGGTGGAGGAGGCATGCCGGATGGAGGCGTCAGCGGCTCCATGCATGCAGGCCAAAAGGCAGGTGTAGGCGGCGACGGTGTCCATGTGTGGGAGTGGACGAAGCACGGCGGTGGGGTGTCTTCTGATATTTTTTCCCTTGGTATTACGGCTAACGGGCCTGCTGGGCCTAATCTACATGGAAGAATAGGAGCCGTCGGATGGAATCATACTTGTCCCTCTCGATGACCAGTAAAAGGTACCATAAAACAGACCTCAACATATCACATCGGTTTCGAATAACTTGTTTTTAAGGAAAAGTTAGGAACAACTTGGGCGGCATATATTCTCAGCTTTCACTACTTGGTAGCCCGCCAAATCATTGCAAGAAATACAAAGAGGTTCAGTCATTTTGAATATGTTGTGTGCTCGTGCAAAGACTATTGGTAAAGAGAATAGTAGGTACGAAACAACGAAACGTTGTATAAATTCAGATGGCACATAATTATTCTTTTGGAAATAAGAAATGTCATCTATACAATTATTGTGCACTGACTAATATCATCACGATCTTTCCATATCATGGTTCATGAAACAGTCAAGATTCGGAAAAGATAAACTTTGTTGCCGTTTCTCCATTTCCTAAGGGTTTCAGTTATATGGTTGTCTAAGATAATAAGGTCTGTTTTCTGCATATGTTTTCATTAATCAATTTACATTACGAAATGTTGATGGGTTGGGCATGTTAGAAATTATCTTCTTTGATTTTTTTTTGTCTTGTATGAGGTAGCAGTCAGGATCTTGGCTGCAGACTTGGTAAATCTTTTGGTATTTGATCCTCACTGTAGCTAGAATATGTTTCAGCTTTCCGTTTGATCACTTTGGGCAAATTTGGCCGTCTCTGGCAGTTTAATTTAATTTGTTCCATATAAACCTGTAGCGTTAGCTGCTTGGTTGTAAGATACTTCCATGAATTTGCAAGATAATATATGGCTTTGTTCTTTCTACTTGTGTAGTTTTCTTTGTTGAAGAGTTTGAACTCAACTTAACGACCACGGACAGCGAGAAGGGACAAGCAGTCAAGTAGGCAACCTGGGCCTGAGCTTTTCTACTTTCCACCTTATAAATAATGATTGGAGCTGCCGATGTTCTCTATAAATATTGATTGGCGCCTCAATTACAATCAAAGCTGCCCCGTGGATTCCTGCCTATCCATTAGGTAACCTTCTGAAACCCAACCTCCCTCCCTAGTGTTTTTTTTCTGAGTTTACCACGGGTCGGGCCGGTACTTTGTTTAGATCGCATTGGATGGTATTTTTGTGGCGATTTATCATTGGCATGCTGGCCACTGATTTGGTTTGCGGGTCAGCTCGATTTCAGGGTTGTTGTGATTCTGCCTGTTGAATTCGGGGTTCTTTATTTTTTATCAAGGAAGTAGAATACGTGTATATACATATGTACATGTTAAATGTCGTTGAGCAAGATGGTAGTGATTGAACAAACAAAATCATCTAATTGTCTGCAGGTAAATAGTTGTTGTGTACCAACCTACACGATGGATTTTAATGGCAACGGCAACGGTACCGACAATGGCAACGGTGGTGGCAACCCTAATGAAAATGGTAATGTCGTCACCATGGACGGAGGTGGAGGTGGTGGTGGTCCGCAAAGCCCGCTGATTTGGCAAGGACTGCCGCCTCCAGTTTGGCACGGCGCGCCATTTCAACCCTTCTAACCACCACCACATGGTGCGATATTGATGATGGGCGGTGGCAGACCTCCCTTTTTTCCACCGCCTCCGCATTGTTCACCATGGTAGAACTCTGGTTCTAGCATAACGTTGACGGTGGCTTATATTGTAAGGGCTCGCTCCCTACGAATTGCAAATAGACAAAACTATAGTCCTTAAATAATGTCGGTGTCTTATCTTATCCATTTTTTTTTTTAGAAATGGGCGCATTTATTAACCAAATGTTTGATTCTTACACCCGGTCTCTGCATAACTAAGATGCACACAGCCACACGAATGACAGACTAAGACAAAAATTAAAAAAACATTACAAAAAGGCACTAAATTAAAGTCTGGAAACTAAGATAGATCAATCCTCAGATCACGCGGCCATCCATGTCGGGAGAAAATATCATGGAAAAAAATAGCACGCTATTTCTTCACTATAGCGCCGCTATAGCATATTTGGGACGCAAACGCTACGCTATGCAAAATCTGCTTGCTATGACGCTAATTACGCTTTAGTGGCGCTAAATATGCTATAACGTCACAACGCAATAGCGCCGCTAAGAAAATCTATGAATATAGCGTGACCCCATAAGCCCATTGAGCCCACGACTCCACCACGTCCAACACTCTACATCTAAATCTATGTCAACTCAACCCTATTGCGTAGTTCTCCCTCCTCACATGACGGTGGCGGCTGCTAAAAGACTGCAACGCCCGTCTCCTCCAGGTTCAGCCGGTCGACCACCTCTCTTCTTGGCACGTCCACCAGACACAGTGAAGCACCAGGAGGACGCCCATCTCAAGTTCTCGACTAGTGAGCTTAACTAACGCAGGTCTTGTCCTCTAACTTGTTTTGCACCGGATGTCAAGCAAACTTTGTCATTTGCCACTACTAGTTAATTGGTTATGCATGTATTACTCAAAAAAATAGCTGCCGAAATTCCTAGAAATACATGCTAGAACTTTTTTTTTATTTTTTTACCCACGCTATTTTGAAAAATAGCGCGTTATTAGCACGCTATAACTTACATAGCGTTTGGAGAAGGGTCACGCTAAAAGAAATAGCACGCTATTTTTTTCCTTGGAAAATATTCCTCGCCGTGTCCTTCAATCGCGTACATCCGTCCAGAAATACGTCGCGAAACTCCATGTGTTGGAGAATAAAAATGCTGGTAATTTGTGAGTGTGTATGTTCATTAATGGTCTATAACATATAAAATATGTTGGTGATTTCTGAGACTCGGTGAGAACTGTATTATGTGGATCGGTTAAATAAATGACTTGTGAGTTATGATGTATTACCTCTGCTCCTAAAGGAATTGCACGGATTTAAACTATATTTGATCCAAACATTAGTTCAAAGCTGTGCCATTCTTTTATAAACGAAGGAAGTACATCAGTAGAGGTTGGAGATGGGAAATCTTAGTGTCAGAAGCCTACTGATATGGCCTTCACTCGTCTCAAGCACATTTGTTTTCATACCAATGCATGGCGACCACCATGAGTTTAATTGAGTTAAGTGTACAGCAGGTTGAGTTTCAAAGAAAAAAACACGAAAAAAAAACACACATGCGACAAAGAATGCTAATTCTATTCTGTAAAACTACAGTACAAACATGAGTTAAGTTTTAGATGGAAAAAATTTCCCTGTGAACACATCGAATTCAGAATAATAATAAATGGAAACCATGCACTGTCTTCTAAAAGAAGAACACCAGACAACAAATATTCATGACATTGATAGACATAGCACTAAGAAATGTAATTATTTAAGAGTTGTACATAGAATGCAATGATTCACGACAATGTACAACAGGTTAATCATATAAACTATTTTAGATAGTATGTAGTAGAGCCTAGTTTGCACTAGCAAGCCCACAACACATGCAGCCTCAAAGTCAGTACATAGCCAAATCCCACGGAAACAAACCCGGTTTAAAGTTCAACAGGCAACCGGACAAAGTATTAAAACTGACAACGAACGACACAATAGCAAAAGAACAACCATGCTCGTTGACAGTGGCATGGAGGCCTTCCCATCAGTCCTGACATCACTAAACAGCTCGTCCTCGTCTGGTGAAGCAAGGCACTCCTCCCCAGAGAAGGTCACAATTCCCTCCCTAAAATTCCCCTTTCAAGTTTGACCCATACAAGGCAATATTCAGCCCTAGGGGAGGAGAAGAGCGGCGATCATACCGAAACACACGGCGTCGCTTCTTGTAAAGTGGAAGGGAGCTGGCCTTCTTCTTACCCTAGGATTGTGGTGCTTGTGATGTTGTAGCTTCCCCAGGTTGTTAGCTACCCTGGAGTCTTTGCCGTGACTGGCCGGTGCTGAAGGACCCTTTCCTTTGGCACCAAACCAGAGCCAGACCCTAGGTCATGATGCCCCCCCCCCCCCCCCCCCCCCCACCCACCCACCCACCCCACACACCCACCCACCCACCCAAGATAGACCCCCTCCGGTTCAACCTTGACACTGTATCCATTTCACCCCAGACGATGTCAAAGGAACCTCGAAGGACCATTGGGTGGCGGCAGCTGACCATGATTCAGATGAGGCTGGGCGCAGTAGTGTCTCAGCATCCACAGCTTCAACCTTCCCTAGAAGGCGACCCATTGCCCATATGAATTTAGCATTTCCTCTGACTATCCATAAACACCGGTCCTCTGATCAGCAATTTGTTGTTAAAATTCAGGCTCAGAATCAATAAAAGCTTGCAGAAGATTTTTTTAGGTTCACTTTAAGACCGCATGCTTGAAAAAAAGTTTCTAAAAGATGTGCTAGAGCATCCGCTTCCTGAACAATTGGGCTCAAAAATATTACCGCATCGGCAAAAGATGATGCACGATGGGCCATATATCTGCATACCTCAAATGGATATGATCGGATAATCTTTCAGCAGTAGAAAAGTTTACCAAAGATCTGGTGGTGAACTGATTTAAGCACTTCCCATAAGGCGCGCGCTTGCAGAATTTCAGCAAGAACACAAGGTTGATTTTGTATATAACACTTCAAAACAAACCAGGGCACACAGAGAAATCATCCTGGAATTTACAAGGATATAAAGTCAGAGCTACATCGCAAACCTCATGGAATTTATCCAATCAATACAACTATTCGGATAATCAACCTATCGTATAGGTTTGGAATAACTTGTTTTTAAGTAAAAGTTAGGAACAACTTGGGCGGCATATATTCTTCACTACTTGGTAGACCGCCAAATCATTGCAAGAAATGCAAAGAGCTTCAATCATTTCGAATATGGTGTGTGCTCTCATGCAAATTAAAGTTTATTGGTAAAGAGAATAGTAGGTATTAAACCAAGAAATCGTTGTGTAAATCCAGATGGTACATAATTGTTCTTTTATAAATAAGAATGTCATCTATACAATTATTGTGCACTAACTAATACTATTATCACGGTCTTTCCGTCTCATGGTTCATGAAAGAGGCAAGATACGGGAAAGATAAACTATTTTGCTGTTTCTCCATTTCCTAAGGGTTTCAGTCATATAATCTTCTAAGATAATAAGCTCTGTTTGCTACATATGTTTTTATTTATCAATTTACATTACAAAATGTTGATGGGTTGAGGATGTTAGAAATTATCTCCTTTGATTTTTTTTGTCTTGTATGAGGTAGCAGTCAGGATCTTGACTGCATACTTGGTAAAAATCTTTTGGTATGTGATGCTCACTGTAGCTAGAATATGATTCATGATTTTGTTTGATCACTTTGGTTAATTTGTTTTGCATTGATTCCTGGCAGTTCCGTTTAAATACTCCCAAGTAAACATGTAACAATAGATGTTAGGTTGTAGATACTTCCATAAATTTGCAAGATAATTCATGGCTTTGTCTCTTTTATTTCTGTACTTTTCTTGGTTGAACAACTTGAACTCAACTTAACGACCATAGACGGTGAGAAGGAACCTAGGCCTTTCCACTTTTCATTCTTTTGGTGCGGCCTGCAAGAAGCTTGTGATCAGGCAACGAATCAGGCGAGCACTGTCGTTGTTCCCTATAAATATTGATCAGCGTCTCGATTACATTCATCATCGCCTCTTTGTTTCCTGCTTATCCATTGGGTAACCTTCCCAAACCCCACCTTCCTTCATCGTGTTTTTCTTTTGAGTTTACCATGGGTCTGGCTGGCTACTTCATTGATCGGTCAAGATGGTTTTGTGAGGGTATTTTTGTGGCGGTTTATCGTTTGCTTGGTGGTTGTTGAGTGGAGTTTGCGGGTCAGCTCTAAAAAGATCATTCTTTTGTTCGCAATATTATACTTTCTCGAAATACAAAATAAGTATTGTTGATTAATACAAAATTATACTAATTCAATCACACTTATAATTAGAATGACTATTCTACATCCGTATAACCATTTGTTTAAAAAAAGTTACACAGCAGCCAAAAAAGTTATCATATAACCATTAGTTTAAAGCAAAAGTTATATAGCAGCTAACAGTAGTAAATACATGCTTTATTGAGAAATAACCATAATGGAGATAGAAATAGTTATTGCACGTAGAAGAAATAGTTATTGTTAAGGTATAAAATAAGTTATTGTACTTTTTATATGTACATGATGTTGAGAGAAATAATAGTGATTGAACAAACAAAACTATCTAATTGTCTGCAGGTAAATAATTGAGGTGTACCGGCCTATACAATGGCTTCACATGGCAATGGAAACGGTAAGGGCAATGGAAACGGTGGCGGTAACCCCAATGGTAATGGTAATGCCATTGCCATCTGCGGCGGTGGAGGAGGCGGAAATGGTGGAGGTGGTGGTGGCCCGAAGTTTCAACACGACCCACCAATTTGGCAATGATTGCCTCCAAATGGCCCGCCACCGTTTTGGCATGGACCATCACCTCCACTTTGGCATGGCCCGCCATTTTAACCCTTTCCACCGCTGCCACATGGTCCAATGGCGATGATGGGTGGTTGTAGACCTCTGTTTTTCCACCACCTCCTCATTTTTCATCATGGTAAAACTTTGGTTCTAGCATAAAGTTGACGACGTATATTTTAAGGGCTTGCTGTCTACAAACTGGCCATAGACAAAGCTATAAACTTCGAATAATAGCGACGTCTTATATTATCCATATACTTTATAAATGGATTGTAAGAGAAAAAAATGTTGATGATATGTGAGTGTGTATGTACTCTGGTCAGATTTGTATCATGGATGTTTAAATTAATACTTCCTAAAAAAGTGTGGTAGATTTAATCTATGTTTAAACTAAAATTGCGTCATTATAAAAGATGTTGTTGGTTTGTGAGTTATGATCTAAATTAGAAGATGTTGGAGATGAAAAGACTTGGTATCGAAAGCGCGCTGGCCTTCACTTGTCTCAAGCCCATTGTTTTAATATCATTGGACGGGTTTTTTTCTCCGAAGTTTAGAGTTTTATTAATTAAGGTGTCATTACGATCAGCCCGAAGGGAAGCTCGTAGAAAATCCAGCCATGTTACTAAAACGCCTCCGATATTGAACTATAAAGAAAATAAAAGAAGAACTAAGCTCTTGAACTTCATGAAGAATTGCTGATGTCACCGATCTATCAGCCCGCCACTTCTCCAGAGGTCGCATACCTCCAAACTGTCCATCTCGACAGTGACATTTGAGAAGCCTCGCATAGCCGTGAACTTAGCCGGATCCCGCAACGCTACGGCCTCCATCACAAGAGGATCTTTGTAATAACCTGAAATGGCTAAATATGAATTAAGTTTTAATCATCATCTTTGATCATACATGTTGTCATCATTGTACCGGTGTAGCTCCGAAATAAAAAAATTGTGTACGTGAATGATGCTTTTCATCGGGTCTTAATATAGCTTGTCATCTTGTTTGTAACTCAACTTGGTGTGACACCTTGTTGATAACTATTTATAGCGCAACGTAGCACCCGATTTTTGCGATCACCGATTTTTCCGAAACTATTTTAAACACTAAAAGGATTAAAGATATAATCCTCAGTCTTTTGGAAAACAAAGTTGTATGTAACACTTTTGTGAAATGGTTTTAAAACATTGGTCGGTCTCCCATCGGTGATGACGCCCCCCCCCCCCCCCCCCCCCCCCCCCCGCCGCCCCCCGTGTCCTAAGGTAGACCCCCTTCGGTTCAACCTTGACAGTGTATCCATCTCACCTCTGGCAATGTCAAAGGAACCTTGAAGGGCTATTGGGTTGCGGCAGCTGACCATGATTCAGATGGGGCTGGGCGCAATAGTGTCTCGGCATCCACAACTTCAACCTTCCCTAGAAGGCGACCCATTTCCCGTATGACTTTGGCATTGCCTCTGACTATCAATAAACTCTGGCGTTCTGATCAACAATTTGTTGTTAATATACAGGCTCAGAATCAATAAGGCTTGCAGAATATTTTTTTTTAGGTTCACTTTAAGACCCATGCTTGACAAAAAGTTTCTAAAAGATGTGCTAGAGCATCCGCTTCCTGAACAATTGGCCTTAAAAATATTACCGCATCGGCAAAAGGTGATGCACGATGGGCCATATATCTGCATACCTCAAATAGAAATGATCGGATAATCTTTCAGCAGCAGAAAAGTTGACCAAAGATCCGGTGGTAAATTGATTTAAGCACTTCCCATAAGGCGCGTGTTGCAGAATTTCAGCAAGACCACAAGGTTGATTTTGTATATAACACTACAGAACAACCTAGGGTACACAGAGAAATCATCCTTGAATTTACAAGGATATAAATTCAAAGCTACATCACAAACCTCATGGAATTTATCCGATCAATAAAACTATTCGGATAAGCAACCTATCGTATAGGTTTGGAATAACTTGTTTTTAAGAAAAGTTAGGAACAAATTGGCGGCATATATTTTCAGATTTCACTACTTGGTAGCCTGCCAAATCATTGCAAGAAATGCAAAGAGCTTCAATCATTTCGAATATGGTGTGTGCTCTCATGAAAATTAAAGTTTATTGGTAAAGAGAATAGTAGGTATGAAACCATGAAATCATTGTGTAAATCCAAATGATACATAATTTTTCTTTTAGAAATAAGAATGTCATCTATACAATTATTGTGCACTAACTAATACTATTATCACGGTCTTTCCGTCTCATGGTTCATGAAAGAGGCAAGATACGGGAAAGATAAACTATTTTGCTGTTTCTCTATTTCCTAAGGGTTTCAGTCATATGATCTTCTAAGATAACAAGCTATGTTTTCTGCATCTGTTTTTATTTATCAATTTACATTACGAAATGTTGATGGGTTGTGGATGTTAGAAATTATCTTCTTTGATTTTTTTGTCTTGTATGAGGTAGCAGTCAGGATCTTGACTGCAGACTTGGTAAAAATGTTTTTGTATTTGATGCTCACTATAGCTAGAATATAATTCATAATTTTGTTGGATCACTTTGGGTAATTTGTTTTGCATTGATTCCTGGCAGTTCCATTTAAATCTTCCCAAGTAAACATGTAGCAATAGCTGTTAGGTTGTAGATACTTCCATAAATTTGTAAGATAATTCATGGCTTTGTCTCTTTTATTTCTATAGTTTTCTTTGTTGAATAACTTGAACTCAACTTAACGACCATAGGTGGTGAGAAGGAACCTAGGCCTTTCCACTTTTCATTCTTTTAGTGCGGCCTACAAGAATCTTGTGATCAGGCAACGAATCAGGGAGCACTGCCGTTGTTCCCTATAAATATTGATCAGCGTCTCGATTACATTCATCGCCGCTTCGTCGTTTCCTACTTATCCATTGGGTAACCTTCCCAAACCCCACCTTCCTTCACCGTGTTTTTCTTTTGAGTTTACCATGGGTTGGGCTGGCTACTTCATTGATCAGTCAAGATGGTTTTGTGAGGGAATTTTTGTGGCGGTTTATCGTTTGCTTGGTGGTTGTTGAGTGGATTTTGCGTGTCAGCTCTAAAAAGATCATTCTTTTTTTGCAATATTATACTTTCGCAAAATATAAAATAAGTATTGTTGATTAATACAAAATTATACTAATTCAATAACACTTATAATTATAATAACTATTCTACATCCGTATAACCATTTGTTAAAAGAAAAATTTACGCAGCAGCCAAAAAAAAGTTATCATATAACCATTAGTTTAAAGCAAAAGTTATATAGCAGCTAACAATAGTAAATACATGCTTCATTGAGAAATAACCAAAATGTAGATAGAAATAGTTATTGCATGTAGAGAAAATAGTTATTGTTAAGGTATAAAATAAGTTATTTTACTTTTAATATGTACATGATGTTGAGAGAAACAATAGTGATTGAACAAACAAAACTATCTAATTGTCTGCAGGTAAATAATCGAGGTGTACCGGCCTATACAATGGCTTCGCATGGCAATGGAAATGGTAACGGCAATGGAAACAGCGGTGGTAACCCCAATGGTAATGGTAATGCCATTGCCATCTGCGGTGGTGGAGGAGGCGGCAATGGTGGAGGTGGTGGTGGCCCACAGTTTCAGCACGGCCCACCGATTTGGCAAGGATTGCCTCCAAATGGCCCGCCACCATTTTGGCACGGACCGCCACCTCCACTTTGGCATGGCCCGCCGTTTCAACCCTTTCCAGCGCCGCCACATGGTCCAATGGTGATGATGGGTGGTTGTAGACCTCCATTTTTTCCACCACCTCCTCATTTTTCACCATGGTAAAACTTTGGTTCTAGCATAACGTTGACGACGTATATTTTAAGGGCCTGCTATCTACAAATTGGCCATAGACAAAGCTATAAACTTTGAATAATATCGACGTCTTATATTATCCATATACTTCATAAATGGATTGTAACAGATAAAAATGTTGATGATTTGTGAGTGTGTATTTACTTGTGAGTGTGTATGTACTCTGGTCAGATTTTTATCATGGATGTTTAAATTAATACTTCCTAAAAAAGTGTGACAGATTTAAACTAAGTTTAAACTAAACTTAGTTTAAACCTACGACACTAACTTGTAATAGATAAAATATGTTGGTGGTCTGTGAGTTAGGATGTACATTAGAAGATGTTGGAGATAAAAAGTCTTAGTATCGGAAGCGCGCTGACCTTCACTTGTCTTAAGCCCATTGTTTTAATATCATTGGCGGGTTTTTTTTCTCCGAAGTTTAGAGCTTTATTAAATTAAGGTCTCATTACGATCAGCCCGAAGGCAAGCTTGCAAAAAATCCAGCCATGTTACTAGAACACCTCCGATATTGAACTATAACAAAAATAAAAGAAGAACTAAGCTCTTGAACTTCATGAAGAATTGTTGATGCCACCGATTTATCAGCCCGCCGGTTCTTCTCTAGAGGTTGCATACCTCCAAACTGGCCATCTCGACAATGACATTTGAGGAACCTCGCATAGCCGCGAACTTAGCCGGATCCCGCAACGCTATGGCCTCCATCACAAGAGGATCTTTGTAATAACCCGAAATGGCTAAATATGAATTAAGTTTTAATCATCATCTTTGATCATACATGTTGTCATCGTTGTACCGGTGTAGCTCCAAAATAAAAATAATTGTGTACGTGAATGATGCTTTGCATCGGGGCTTAATATAGCTTGTCATCTTGTTTGTAACTCAACTTGGTGTGACACCTTGTTGATAAATATTTATAGTGCGTAGCACCCGATTTTTGCAATCACCAATTTTTCCGGAACTATTTTAAACACTAAAAGGATTAAAGATATAATCCTCAATCTCTTGGAAAACAAAGTTGTATGCAACAACACTTTTGTGAAATGGTTTTAACACATTGGTCAGTCTCCCATCGGTGCTGACCCCCCCCCCCCCCCCCCCCCCCCCGGTCCTAAGGTAGACCCCCTTCGCTTCAACCTTGATAGTGTATCCATCTCACCTTTGATGATGTCAAAGGAACCTCGAAGGGCCATTGGGTTGTGGCAGCTGACCATGATTCAGATGGGGCTGGACACAGTAGTGTCTTAGCATCCACGACTTCAACCTTCCCTAGAAGGCGGCCCATTTTCCGTATGACTTTGGAATTGCCTCTGACTATCCATAAACTTCGGTGTTCCGATCAACAATTTGTTGTTAAAATTCAGGCTTAGAATCAATAAAGCTTGCAGAAGATTTTTTTTAGGTTCACTTTAAGACCGCATGCTTGACAAAAAGTTTCTAAAAGATGTGCTAGAGCATCCGCTTCCTGAACAATTGGCCTCAAAAATATTACCGCATTGGCAAAAGGTGATGCACGATGGGCCATATATCTGCATACCTCAAATAGAAATGATCGGATAATCTTTCAGCAGCAGAAAAGTTGACCAAAGATCTAGTGGTAAATTGATTTAAGCACTTCCCATAAGGCGCGCGCGCAGAATTTCAGCAAGACCACAAGGTTGATTTTGTATATAACACTTCAGAACAACCCAGGACACACAGAGAAATCATCCTGGAATTTACAAGGATGTAAATTCAGAGCTACATCACAAACCTCATGGAATTTATTCGATCAATAAAACTATTCGGATAATCAACCTATCGTATAGGTTTGGAATAACTTGTTTTTAAGAAAAGTTAGGCCCCGTTCGTTTATTCCTTGAGATGTATGGATTGATCTGGATTGCACCCCAATCCAGTCTGATCCAGCCCGACTAGAATTTTTTTCTAGCCCACCAAATTTGGGTCTTCGTTTAATCCCGATGGGAATATTAGCCCAATCCATTCCAACCAGTTTGCACTAACATGGTCTGGAAAAAAATTACCCCCACCAAACCTGTGGAAGAATATCCACGCCGGAACGCGGAGAGAGCCAGACGAAGACGGGGCAGCGACACGGCGTAAACGAACGCATCCTCGGGAAGCTGTGGAATCAATCAGTGCCTCAAATATCCAGGTTTGGATTGGGTGGTGCATTGGAATTCACCAAATCCACGTCTGGATCAGTTCCAACTATGGATTCAATCCCTAGCAAACGAACATGGCCTTAGGAAGAACTTGGGCGGCATATATTCTCAGATTTCACTACTTGGTAGCCCGCCAAATCATTGCAAGAAATGCAAAGAGCTTCAATCATTTTGAATATGGTGTGTGCTCTCATGCAAATTAAAGTTTATTGGTAAAGAGAATAGTAGGTATGAAACCACGAAATCGTTGTGTAAATCCACATGGTACATAATTGTTCTTTTAGAAATAAGAAAGTCATCTATACAATTATTGTGCACTAACTAATACTATTATCACGGTCTTTCCGTCCCATGGTTCATGAAAGAGGCAAGATACGGGAAAGATGAACTATTTTGCTGTTTCTCCATTTCCTAAGGATTTCAGTCATATGATCTTCTAAGATAATAAGCTCTGTTTGCTGCTTATGTTTTTATTTATCAATTTACATTATGAAATGCTGATGGGTTGAGCAAGTTAGAAATTATCTTCTTTTATTTTCTGTCTTGTATGAGGTAGCAGTCAGGATCTTGGCTGCGGACTTGGTAAAAATCTTTTGGTATTTGATGCTCACTGTAGATAGAATATGATTCAGCATTTTGTTTGATCACTTTGGGTAATTTGTTTTGCATTGACTGTTCCTGGTAGTTCCATTTAAATTTTCCCAAGTAAACATGTAGCAATAGCTGTTAGGTTGTAGATACTTCCATAAATTTGCAAGATAATTCATGGCTTTGTATCTTTTATTTCTGTAGTTTTATTTGTTGAACAGCTTGAACTCAACTTACCGACTATGGGCGGTGAGAAGGAACCTAGGCCTTTCCATTTTTCATTCTTTTGGCGTGGCCTGCAAGAAGCGAGTGATCAGGCAACGAATCAGGAGAGCACCGTTGTTGTTCCCTATAAGTATTGATCGGCGTCTCGATTACATTCACCATCGCCTTGTTGTTTCCCGCTTATCCATTGGGTAACCTTCCCAAACTCCACCTTCCTTCATAGTGTTTTTCTTCTGAGTTTACCATGGGTCAGGCTGGCTACTTCATTGATCGCTCAAGATGGTTTTCTGAGGTATTTTTGTGGTGGTTTATCGTTTGCTTGGTGGTTGTTGAGTAGAGTATGTGTGTCAGCTCTAACAAGAACGTTCTTTTGTTCGCAATATTATAAAGGGAAGTGATGGTGGGCCCGCAGTTTCAGCACAGCCCACCAATTTGGCAAGGATTGCCTCCAAATGGCCCGCCACCGTTTTGACACGGACCGCCACCTCTACTTTGGCATGACCCGTCAACCCTTTCCACCACCGCCACATGGTCCAATGGTGATGATGGGTGGTTGTAGACCTCCGTTTTTTCCACCGCCTCCTCATTTTTCGCCATGGTAAAACTTTGGTTCTAGCATAAAGTTGACGACGTATATTTTAAAGGCCTGCTATCTACAAACTGGCCATAGACAAAGCTATAAACTTCGAATAATAGCGACGTCTTATCTTATCCATATACTTTATAAATGGATTGTAAGAGACAAAAATGTCGGTGAGCCGCGGAAACGAAGCCCCAACACTCCTCTCCAGCTCCTCCCTACTCAACGTAGCACGCGTACGTACACATCTCGTGCGCCACCGTCCTCCTGCTCGTGTGTGCAGCACCATGGGGCTCACCGAGGTTGAGAGGGCCCTTTACCACTGCAACATCCACCGCCATCTCCTCTACGTGCGTCGCCGTCACTAGGTGCAGATTCTTGATGCTGGGGTGCGGCATGGTCCTGGTGTCGGACTGTCGCTGGTACAGAAGGCCAAGGCGGCGGCCGTTGACGCAGACGGCGACACGCTCGTAGAGGACGACCGCGGCCACCATGGAAGCTGCTGACGCGCCAACAATCCTTGGTAGAATTCGTACTCTGCAATGGAGCCGCCGCAACCGGCGCTGTGCCGCCCGAGGCATTGGGAAAGCGAGGCGGGACCGGCAGGGTGCGGGACTATGACAAGGTGGTCGACAAGGGCAGGGAGCTCTATGTCGGCAACGACTGCTTGCACAGGCCCTATCGCGGAAGGCGTCGGCTCTGCTCAAGCTTAGGCCAGCGTCAGCGACTACGCGCCGGCACCAGCACTAGAGCGAGGAGAAACGAAATACTGGACAGAAAGGAAGGAAGGAGATTGACGAGCAAGAGCAGCTGGATCAGGAAGCGGCCGACACCAGCCTCCACAAAGGTTTGGATGTTTCCCTGATAGCCTGATCGAATGTAATGTATGCCTATGAATTCGATTTCGTTGTTACCGGTTAGCTGGCGTTCTTGATTCTACAGTCATCATTATAAATAGAAAATATGTTTAACTGCTTAAGGTAGCGTCTCAAGTTTGCACCAAGACTGGATTTGGGTCAAATGCTGATTTTGGTTAAATATCAAAAGCGCAGGCTGTCTCGTGGTGTTGGGTCACTCCTCTTAGGTGGAAATTTCACTCTAATGTTAAAGATCAAATAATTCGATTGCTTTATTTAACGTCAGATGTACCCTCCTCTCACTCCTCTGCGTGTACCGAGAGAAATCCTAGGAATTGTCCGGGCAACAGCGTCGTCATCGTCGCTTCCTTGTTCAAGGTGTTGCTTGGTACACAACAATTCTGAGGCATATGATTGTGTTGGGACCTTTTTGGTGGGCGCGGTCACGAGTCTTTGTCGGTGGTTGACCCGGTGTCGTCGTGCATTTTTTTTTCCTTTTGTACTTTTTGGGTTTTTGCTTGTGTTGTTCGGCCCTAGTAGTGTTTGGATCTTTCTTTGGACGATGTGTTGTCTAGCCCAGCAGCGGTCTCACATGTGTGCTTTATTTATAAAGCGGGACGAAAGCCTATTTTAAGGAGGATTTAATATCACAGTGATGGTGGAGTGAGTATAATCTATTTATATGTATGACTGAAAATATTCAAATGGATTGCAAGATTGGAATTATCTGGGAGGATATTTGACCGGTGTAAATTTATTGAATTGTTGCAGGTCCCGTTTTGAGCATTACAAAATCAAGGAATGTCTGAATTTGTGCAACATGAGGACTACATGTTGTTGTTCATATTTGTGAAGGTACGACTGTACAACTGGGCAATGCCAAATTGGCAACCGGTGTTCTAAGGGATATATGATGACACCTAGGAGATTACTCTGATCGAAGGTAATTTTCACATTCCGTATATTGGTTTCCAAATATCCAGTACGGTAGTATATCTCTCAAACAAATATATGGGTTTATAAAAAAATCAGTCATTTTTTGTCCCTTTTCCTCTATAAGAATCCTCTCGTGAAACGGTCGCCTTGAACAGGCAGGCAACTAGGTACTTCGGTAATCTTGGTATTTTGAGAATTGTTTGCTCAGAATTTTGTCCTAAATAGGTTTAGTTCAAAATTGTCAAATACAATAGTTGACTGGATCTCAACTAGAAATATTAATTCAGATTTGTTAGTATTAGTTGTGTGGTAATACTATGGTAATGAAATCGATAATCGTTAACTACTCGGTTCGCTTGTGAGTAGCGACTAATCAAAACTCGGACGATTAACTGATTTAATCGGTCGGCTATTAATCGGTGCAACCTATAAAAATTAGCACTTAAAACACGTATGACTCATCTTGCACCTCAACCACCTACCATATTAAAGGCAGCCTCGAGCTTCCAGATGAGATCCTCAAGGGCTCGAGCTCTTGTATCTGAGGTCTGGTCAGCAACTACGGGGAATTTTTCAACAATGACAAGGAACTAGTTGGTGATGGCGGAAATTGAGCTTTTGGAGTCAGGGATCGAGCGAGAGCTTCGCAAAACCTACTTCATTGGGGAGGGATAGCGGATGGATGGGCGATATGTGTCGATAATTTTGCAACTTTTTGACCAAGTGTAATCGGGAATGTACCTAATAATCAGTCTGTCAAAGCTATTAATCGGGCTAAACGATTAACACAAACGATTAGTGTTACTCGATACGGTCAGGTCCCTAGTAGCGATTAATCTGCCTATTAATCGTTGATTCGGACGATTTTTTGAACAGTAAATAGGCGGAAAACCAATGCCTGCTATTAAATGGTTAGGTTCCAAGAAATGGTTTGGGAAGTTCTCAACTCTATTCTCCATGCCATTTTGCTAATCTGCAATGTGACATACATACTTTTTGATTGCAGTCCCCCCTTATTGGAAGTGGCTATATGATTAATTGTTATTTTAGAATGGCAATTCAATTCTCTTCAAAGATAACTTATATTGAAACCATGGGTCTTAATTATAATGCTATTGTCCCAAGCCAATATGAAGCATTTGTACATATATCAAACCACACAGTGGACTTTCTCTGGATCAAATTCGTGGGCTTGTAGTAACTCGAGGGGATATAAAAAATAGGCATGTTTCACAATGGAGGACCCTTTAGATGCACTATATTGATTCACTTACGTTCATACCTAAGATATCCTTTCCACAAGAATTTGCGGGCATTGATACACAAACACCGAAGTGCATTATAGTTACAAATTGAACAAACTGGCTGAAAAAATCGGTCAATGCTCCTACTGCCTGGCTATATAAGAGCACTATGCCAAATCCAGATTCGCAAGTGCTCGAGTTGTATTTACCATCTATAACCTTGAATTTGGAACACATTATATTGGTAAAGCAATGAGACACCGCATCAAGCCTCAAATGTAAATTTTAATCATTATGTTTGGTGTAATCTGTATCACATATAATATTTCTCAATTCTTAATGATCCATGCTTTTGTGTTTTGTACTACTAATTTTTTTCTGATCTTTGCGCGTGCTTCTCATGCGTATTCAAGAGAAGTGGCAAGCCATAGTACCATCGACTCCGGTCGTTGAAAATTATACGGAATTCTCAATGCAATTTATCTAGATATCTGGTATTTGTACACCTCCTCGAAACAGGCATACGCCCAGCTATATAAATATAGCAACCAACTTGAGACCGCTGCTGGACCAGACAGCACAACGTCCAAACGAAAGCTCAAAAAAAAAGAGAAAAAGAAGAAGAAAAGGAGAGAAAATAAGGTCGATAGCAGCGGCTCGACGAAAACGAGGGTGACCCGCCACCGCTGCGCCCTCCGGAGAATGACCACCACTATCCTAGCGCTCCAAAGCGTCGCGTACAAAGCAGCACCTCCAAGAAGGAAAGCGACGACACCGACGCTGCTGCCCGGACTGATCCTAGGGTTTCCCCCGATACGCGGCGGGAGGTGGGAAAGAGGTACCCCCGACGCCCTTCAAGAAGTACAGCAGCACCCGCAGGCGTTACCGCGTCGGTGTCAAGAAGACAAGGATTTCTCCCGACCCCTCAAAAAAAAACCACACTCCCGGACGCTCCAGATTGCTCCACCACTCTCGTCGCCCACCAGCACGCGCCACCACGTTCTTGCAACCACCGCCGTCGTCTCACCATGACCCACGATGCGAGGTCGGAAAGCCATAAAGGAGAGGACTTAGGCGAGGGTTGACGCTACAGAAGCACGCGGGAGGGAACAGCCTCCACCGCCAGAAGACGGTAACCGACCGGATGCCGCAACAAGGGCAAACCAGGCCCTCTCTGGCCTGGCCAAGCCCGAATGGGCCCGTGAAGCCCCGCCGCCACACTGCAGAAAGGGTGCCGCTGACAACACAAACCCTAGCCCAAGTACCTACTCCTCCGACCACCGAGAAATCTGTCGCCACTACAGAACTCTGCCACCAAGCAGCAGCACCATCGCCACCGTGCGCACCCGGGTCAGCCGGACCGCCACCGAATCGAGACACACCAATGCAAGCCACCTCCCAGAGCCGCCTCTGCCAGAGGAACGCCCGCGCAGACCACCCTCCGGGGCCGCCGCCCCGGCCTCCGCATGCCCGAACCCGCATCGGCACCCAACAACACCGCCGCGATTTAGACAGATGCATCGACGGCACCGCCCGAAACTGCTGCTAGAGCCGCCAGACAAGACACTAACGGCGTTGCAAGGGCACGCCAACGTTGACCTCCCCTAGGCCCGCCCGGCCCAGGGCGAGGCCCGCGAGGCCCAGATCGGGGCCCGCCTGGCCCCAAGATCTGGCTGCGCCTCCGGCACCCAGGCACCGCCGCTGCCTAGGGAGCTGCCCCGTCGCCCCCATCGCTGCCTCTGCTGGAGTCGCCGTGGCTGGAGTGTCGCCGCCGGCACGAACAGCCCTCCACCTCCGCGACGGGCCTCCCCCCACCGCAGCAGAGGGAGCCGGCCACGACCAGCGCCGCCCTCGGCCCCCGCCGCCCAGGCCAGCCACCGCCAGCCCAGGACACGACCACCGCCCCGCCACCCGTCACGCCGCCACAGCAGCGCCGCCATGACGCCCGGCGTCAGCGCCACGAACTGCCCCGAGCAGGCGCCCCCGCGACCGCCCCCCCCGAGGGAGAAGACGAGAGCTCCCCGCCGCCGCCAAGACACCAACAACATTATACATTGCACATGCAATTTTTTCTTGTATTTTTTTACCTATATCTATGTGGATTCAAGAATCATTTTTACTATAATATCGAAATTCAACAATTCTTATTTTTTTCTGCAATGTACTTATTTAATTTTTCATTTGTCTGTAGTGCTAGAAACAAAATATAATGGAGACTAAGATTTGTTTTGTTATGTTGCTGCTGGAATAATATTTTTGGTTGATCTCACATTTTGTTTTAACTTCCGAAGGTGCAGAGTGTTACCATTAGCCAATGTATGTTGTCGCTCGATAATTGTCCACTTGGAGCAGGCTGATACCCCTATATGAATTTTGAACCCTCGTTATAGTGTCAATGATTATACATCACTCGTCACACACGTATGGCTACAAGGGGTCAGAAATAGTCTCGTGTTGAAAGTTTTTGGCAATTGTTTGCGCCTCATCATCATCACCATGTTTGGCGGCGGTGGCGGGTGCTGAAGTTGTTGCCCCTACTTGTATGGTTACGAGGATCAGTTGTCCCCTTGTGTGAGTGATATGCTTGTCATGAGATATTGCATAACTCGGCATGGCTACGAGACTTAGACACAACACACGGTTGAAGGACTGTCTAAACGTGCATTGCACTAGTAACCTGAAATGACTAAACATGAGTTAAGTTTTAATCATCATCTTTATTATACATGTCATCATCGTTGTACTAGCGTAGCTCCGATATAATTTTTTGTGTGTATGTGAACGATGCATCGGGGCTTAATATAGCTTGTCATCTTGTTTGTGACTCAACTTGGTTTGACACCTTGTTGATAAATATTTATAGTGCAACATAGTACCCGAGTTATGCGATCACCATTTTTTCCGGAACTATTTTAAACCCTAAAAGGATTAAAGATATAATCCTTAATATTTTGGAAAATAAAGTTGTATGTAACACTTTTGTGAAATGGTTCTAAAACATTTGTCGTAACTTGACTAGAATTTATTCAGTATTTTCCGAAATTTGATCGAAGCCCATCCGGATTTAAAACGGTTTAATTAAATGGTTCCGATTCTAGTTAAAAATAAATATATGTACAATAATTATGAAATTTTCTTTGTGAGGCTTTTATGACATAAAAAGTATCCCATTAGGTAATTTTACGATGTTTAAAAATGGTACTTGCAGTTCAAAGTGAGTCTAAATTCGAATTCGACAATTTGAATGTTCACTAAGTTATGATTTGAATTTAAACTTGATTTTTTTTTGGAAATAACTGAAACCAAAAGGAGGTTTCTCTTAATTAATCTTTCTATGATTAATAGTGGTCGTTGGATCTTACATGGAAGCCCGGATTTCTGCCATGTGGTATCGCTGACATCACTTCTAACGTTACTGCCCCTACCTCTGTACCCTGCCCGTTCCCATCCCGCAGCTCGTCGCGTGTGCGCTGCCCTACTCCGCCCGTACCAGCTGCGTGCGAGCGTCATGTTGACCACCAGTCCTCCTCGCGACCTTTCCCCTCTTCTAATTGGACCCGAGCTCCTCTCGTTCGTGTAGTAGAGCAAGAAAAAACTCATTCCGCCGCGCTATTTGCCGGCAATCAAATCTCCTCCAGCGACTCCGCTTGAACCGCCGAGCCTTCCCGCATCCGCTAGACCCCGCATCTCATCCGGAACCACGCCGGAGCATCCGTCCCGCGAGACCCGAGACGCCGCCGCCATTGACGGCTGCGACACTCTTCCCGACGGCGACGGTGTTCGCCGTCCGCGTCATTATTCTTCCCTCAGTGAGCCGCACGATTTCCCCCTTTTTCCCTTGCTTTTGTGCCTTCCCGATCTTCCGCGCCGTGCCCTCGCCACGCCTCCATCCTCCGCTCACCGTCGGCCGCCTCCGGTCGCCGGTTGGTCGCACCGCCCCTCGTACCGAACTTGCGCCGCGGCCTGATTTCCTTTGCCCCAAGCAGCACACAAATTGATCGCCCGTAGCAGTCCCTAGCCTGCGCGCTAAGTCACCAGCGATGGCTTTGCGGCTGTGACTTCCAGCCGCCGCCGGCCAAGTCGACCAGCTGCCCCCGCCCTGAGTCGTTGGATCCAAACTGGACGGCTGGATCTGCTTGAAGCAATAGCCGTTAGATTTAGATTAAGTGTGTATAATCGTGCGGCTTAGATATCGCTTTCCTACTTGGGCCACGGACATGTGGACTCTGCTGTTAGGGTTTTAAAATTTATCGTGTGTATTTTTGTATTCCTATATTTTCTGTATTTCCATATATTATCTCCTGAATTATTTTTGTATAGGAAATTACGGGTAATAGTTACGTCTATAACTTTGCATTTGTAAGTTGGAAAATGTGAATAAATACTTTTTGAAATCGCTGTAATGTGTACTTTAAGTTGGTGTATTCAGAATCTATGTTTGATGAATTTAAAATTTGATCAAATTCAAATGCCATGAATTTCGTCCCGAGATTTCGGGTGTACGTCGAACAGATACGGGTACTCTCGCAGATAATCCTCTCTTTTCAAAGTGGCTTTTTCCTCGGTGTGCTTGTCCCACTGAACCCTGTAGAATCTGGTGATCTTGTTCCGCGTGCGTCTTTATGATTCTTCTAGAATCCTTATTGGTCTTTCCTCATAAGTCAGTTCTAGGATCTGTTCCAATTCCGTATATTCAGTCTGTTTTATTGGAGGTGAGATGCACTTTCTGAGTTGGGATATATAGTGCTCAGGTAATTGATGGAAATATTCCCTAAAGGCAATAATAAATGTATTATTATTCATATTTTTATCATATAATTAAGTTTATTGTTCTATGCTATAATTGTATTAGTTCTGAATAATGTTTTGGAGGAAACCCTAATACATGTGTGGGATGATAAACACCAAATAAAGATATCCCTAGTCATGCCTTTAAGACTAGTATGTATGTTAGTGGTAGTTTCGGTTTCCTAACTATGGGCAAAATAACAATATGATTGTAATGTTGCCGGTGACATATGTTCATTTGCGCATGTCCTAGTTTAATTCTCGGTAATTCATTTGCACATGTCCTAGTTTAACTAACACAAAATTCAAATTGATAGAATTGACGCATAGTATAAGTAATACCACTTCTGATTACATTGTAATGAAATTGACACATAGTGGATGCTTAAAGAGTACACTCCATACAACTTCACCACGGTGATCAAAAATACAACATTAATTCACTTAACAAAAAGCCTACCTGCCACTAAACCTAACACAAATACAATGAAAAATGAACACTACATTCTCATATTTCTCTTTGATAGCACCTATCTCGCATTCTTCTCTTTTAGCTCATCTTGCAAAGCATGTACCATCGCTTCACTACCTGCTTGTCCTTTAGACAAACGAGGCACACTTTTTTCAGCCCGCAGCCTCCACACTTCATCGCGCAAATCACATTGAGATCCATTATGTTCAAATGTTCAAAATGTAGGGTTCGCAGCATAGAAAACAAAAAAATTCCTACGATGGGAACATCTAAGTATCAAGATCTATCTACTAGATACAAGCAACGGGTGGATATACATCCATAGAATACATACCCTCAAAGACCATATAGCGTTAACGAGGTTGTACTCGTGGATGATGTAGTCGAACGCTTGCCGATCTCGAGATCGTGATGAAGTCCATCTGGTCCAGCCGGTCCAGCACCACCACGTCCAGCACCGCAAAGCAGTGGTGCATCCGTGATCGCACACACGTCCGGGTACCTTGACAACCTCCGTGCCCTCGCTCCAGCGAAGCAGCGGAAGCAACAAATCCTTCTAGAAAAAGCCACCGAGAACATGTATCTCGCTGATCCGAGGCCATGGGGAAATTCTAAAGGGGGGAGAGAGATCCTTCGCGAGGAGGTGTGAGTGAGAAGTGAGAGGAGGGGCTCCTTATATAGGGGAGGGGGGCAGCCCAAGGGGGCATGGCCGCCGACCATGGAGGGTGCCCCCACCTATCCCTCATTCATGTGGGTGGACACTCCACTCACAAAATGGCCCATTCAATTTTCTCCACTCAAAAACCCACTCAAATTCCCATTAAATTTCCACCAAATTTAATGCAAACTCTCTCTTAAATAAAACTCCTTTTATTTATTCAGAATTTTGTCAATTACTTTAATGAAAAACATTCACATATAACCCCTTGCTAGTATTTCATTTCACATGCAAAAACACTTTCTGCAATTTCACCCGAAAACCCGTTTCGGTATCTAGTGAAATAAATCCCCGCGCTTGTTATTCTTTTCGGCATGAAAATTTTGCTCCAATTGGATGTCGGTGTCTCTTAAGTGTGTCACCCTACGGTTCGTGAATAATGCGGACATGATCGAGACTCCTCTCGGATCAATAATCAGAAGCAGGATCTAGAGACCCATACTGACTCCCACACATTCAACGATGACTTTCTTGTGATCGTCGGAAACTTTTACGCTAGTATCTTAATCCCTTTGTTTCGCGATATATTACATGTCCAAGATTCGATCATCGCTATCTCCATGCCTAGTTTGATCTCGTTACTGACATGCACTCTTTTCTCGTTCCCATGATATAACATTGTAGTGATCAAATCACTTGCTTGCAAGCTAATCAATGTGATATCACCGAGAGGGCCCAGAGCATATCTATCCGTCATCGGGATGAAAAAAATCCACTCTCGATCCATGGGCCTCAACATAACACTTTAGTAGTTCTGAACCCATCTTTATAATCACCCTGTTATGGTGTGACGTTTGATGTTATCAAGAAACTCTTCCGGTGTTAGTGATTGACATGATCTCATGGTCTAAGGATTAGGATCACTCTGTAAGTTGTTATAGCAATATAAACTCAATGACTTTGATCGTAATTCTATACTTCGGATGAATGTTCATCACACCATTACACTAATGTTGTGACCTCGTTATTAACAACATCCAATGTCCATGATCAGGAAACTTTGATCATCTTGTAATCAACGAGCTAGTTTATAAGAGAGGCATAACTAGGAACTTCCTTTTGTTTATGAAACACACATGTATTAACATTTTCGTATTAATACAATTATAGCATGTAAAATAAACATTTATCATAAACAAGGAATACGATAATAACCACTTTATTATTGCCTCTCGGGCATATTCCCTTCAGTCTCCCACTTGCACTAGAGACAATAATCTAGTTTGAAAACTTTGCGTATTGAACACCTATGGCTTTCTGGTGTTCCATATACACAATTGCAAGTGGTTAACATAATCTACGGATCTGACGCTTTCAGGTCCGTGTGTATTTGCATGTATTTGCGTCTCCACACATCACTCATTCTCCAATGAGATGGCATTATATAAATTTGGTATTTTGATGAGACCTTTAGTTTCTTAGGGTTAAATCATGTCGATACTATTGTCGTACAATATATCTTTAGTGTTAGCCCGTTGCGAACCACACCTTAATTTGATAACAAACTATTTGACACAAATTCCCTCCTTTGCTGCTACTATAGCAATCATATACTTGGCCTTTTGTTGTAGTATTCGTCACAATGTCTTAACTATGGATTTCATCCAAATCCATCATGGAATCTCCTTTCCATTACATTGTGCCACCCATAGTTTAAATTGAGATAAATTTAATTTGTATCTTGTGACAAAACTAGTATCAATGTAACACTTTACAATGAACTATTTGTAATTGTTTGTCACCTCTACACCAATATATTCTTAGTTTTTTTAAAAGGTCATAAGAATATCCTCACTATAGTCCAATGATCATTTGATGATTCATTCTGGTATATGCTCATAACACTTAGAGCATAGGACATATCTGGATGTGTACATATCATGGTATGATTGATCAAAGACATTCTTGTGATTACACTCATCAAGTGTCAAAACACTTGAATCTTGTTTCACTTATCAAGTGTTTATACACTTGAATCTTGATTCAATTTCTTTCCATGCGACAAGAACTGTTTCTTGTTGTTTCTATATTGAACTCCTTCAATATCTCATATATGTACGTTTGGCACAACCATATTAGCGTCACAGTTTCCACTATAGACATTCATGCTAAATATTCGGGTTTTGCCTAAGTCTTTCATCGAAATGAAATTCTTAACCTTTATCAATAAAAGATACATCATTTCCAATCAACAAGATGTCATCCATATAATGTATTAGAAATATGTCTCAGTGCTCCCACTTAATTTCTTGCAAATGCAAGCATCTTCATCGTCTCATGATGAAAAACTCCTTTTCCATCATGGTGAAGATTCCAACTCCGTGATGCTTACTTCAACCATTGAAGTTTGCATGCCTTTTTATCATCCTTTGAATTTAACACAACCCTTTGGACCGTGTCATGTACACGTCCTAGGTAACCATTCTATTAGAAGAACTTTGTTTTGTTTATTCATCTATCATATACCAAATTATATGTAGTGGTTGCTATTTTAATCCGTCCAGAATAAATATCGCTATGAAAGATCAAATCTTGTCATAGTCAACTCTTTAAACATTGTCATAAAATACTTTACGATATGTCAACTATTTCATAAATGTGAAACATCCATGTCTGTTTCTTTATAGATCCAAACACGACCGATAGGTTTTTACACCTTTCCGGAGGGTCTTCCAAGTTCAAAACTTAATTTCTCGTATATGGAACTATCACGGATTTTATAGCTTCAAGCCATTTGACGGAGTCAGGTCCCATCATCGCTTCTTTGCATGTAGTCGGTTCATCATTGTCAAATAATAATGATTTACTCTCAAATCTCATTATTTGATTGTTTATCCGACCGACTTGGTTCAATAAGAAATTAGATCTTCGTGACCACAACCTTTGAGGCACATAAGCTATGAGCATTTTGGCAGCCTCCGGAACGATTTCTGGTGCTGCGCAACTCACCACATTTAGCTAAGGTTTGTTAACCTTATCAAAGTTCTATTGTCCTCCCACTTAACTTTTGCGAAAAATTCCTTTTTCAAGAAACTTCACATTTCAAGCGACAAACCCTTTTATCCTCGGTGTTATGGAGGAATATCCAATGGTTATTCGAAATAACCTACAAAGACACGCTCATCCGACTTTGGTTGTAAACATCTTACTTATGCTTAGCATACCAAAATTTAAGAAATGACAATTTGGGTTTAACCCAAACCATAACTTCCATGGTGTCATTTCAACGGATCCAGATGGAGCTCTTTTCAGTGTAAAAGCGGTAGTTTATAAAGCTTTAATCCTTTTAAAACATAATGGAAGTTTTATAAATAACACCTTTGATCCAACCATGTCACACAAGGTTTCATTACAAATCTCAAACACTCCATACTCCTATGGTGTTTCGGGAGATGTAAATCTAGGTGTTTTGCTAAACTTGCAACTCAAATAAATCCCTTTATGATAAATCATAATTTATTTATTTTTCTTGTTACACTTGTAACTCAAATAAATCCCTTATGATAAAATAATAAACCATTTATTTTCTTGTTACAATGATTTTCCACTTCATCTTGAAAGTCTTTGAACATTTTCAAATATTTCATACTTCTTTCTCATTAAGTGAATGTTCACTCAAATTTCCGGAGAAAGCATATGAAGTTGAAATCCATCGCTTACGACTACACATAATGGACTACATACATCGATATGTATAAATTCCAATATTTTAGCCATTCGTTCTTCTTTGGCCTTTGAACAAAGTTTTAATTATCCCGAGGAAAGTCTCATAAGCGTCACTTGATCAAATGAAAGACTCCAAAAATCCATGAAAATGGAGATTATTCATGTTTTCTTTCCAATATAATTTAAACAGCGATGTCACTTCGTAAGTGATCTTTCAATCATTTGTCTTTCGACATTTTAGCATTAGTTTTTATGGATGTGATTTATCTAACTAGATTTGTAAATCATCCATCTTATATGGAATACGGTAATTATTTGAACAACCTTTATTCTCATAATATCTGATTTAAATAACTATTATTAAAACAAATCTTGAAGGCAAGCTTCGATGTCAACGAGAAATACAAACCACGGTTGGTTTGTTTTCGATGAACATCATCACATATTCTCTTGCTAGTTACTTAGGCCATTGTAGTTCATGAATTGCGTCGTTTTGTATGAAATTTCATACCAACCAATTCGGTATCCAATACCCAAGAACCACATTGTTTAACAAGAAAAGAATACAACCATGACATGTATATCATCTATATACCTAAATTGGATATTTCCAATCTTTTCTTTTCTGCCAAATATATTTTATAGATTCTCTTTCAGCATTTACTCTTTCTTTTAAAAATAATCTATCAACATCAAAAGTGGCGCCATATACATGACACATAGTCTAAAGCGTGTATATTCAAATAATAATACCTTTGGACTTGCACTTTTAAGTAGATCACCATCATCAAATGATCGGTATTCTTTAAAAATCCATTCTTTAGTAATCTTTTTAGTGTAGTAAACACTTTACATACATATTCTATTCACCCTTATCATGACGACTTTCATGATCAAGCTAGTGTAGCTTATAAAGACGAATCGTGAGTATAACATTACTTTCCAAAACCCTTTTGGATGATTAGGATGTCTAGCATCTCCAACCTTTGCAAATTCTCATCCAATATGAGAACATATATTATACTCTATCATATTGCAACCAAAACATTGTTTCAGATATCGTTATATCTGCCACACATGATGGTTTCTGAAACAATTCTTTTAGCTCCTAGATAATTTTGATATTTAAATCAAGAATCATGGAGGCAAACATGATACTTAAGATACTAACACTGGAATTGTTACTCTCGATTTAATACCAATTATTATATTTCACGGAGTAAACAGAGTTTGCTGAAAGTTTACAATAGGACTTTAAACTTTGATTGACACTCAACACAATACGATACTAGTTCGTAAAGTATATATCTATAATTTTATAGTTCTATTATCTCAATTACTACTAAGCATAAGGTGGTGAACGAATGCCAATGACTACAACAAATTATGAAAATTCACTTTGATTTAATTTATGATAAATTGAGTTCTACTAATCCAAATTAGAAATGAACTCCCACTCAAAAAAGACATCCATCGTGTCTTTTTGGTGATTACATGAACCAAATCCACTACACCAAGTCCGATCATCACGTGAGTCGGTGTAGCTTCAAAGGCGAGCATCCATATGGTCATCATATCAAAACATATGACTCATGCTTAACCTTTCGGTCCGTGTTCCGAGGCCATGTCTTTACATGCTAGGCTCGCCAAGTAAGAACCTTAGTATTCGCATGTGTAACTGTCTTACACCCGAGATATGCTCGTGGATTCAAGTACACCCGATCATCACGTGATGTCTTGAAGCGACAAACATAGTCGGTGCATACTTAAGGAAGAACACATTTTTATCTTGATATATAAATGACGGATCATCTTATTATGCTAATAAAACGCCAATCAAGCAATATAAGATGCAATCAAACATCACATGTTTGTAAGTGAGATGATATGGTTCCCGCATATGATCTCCATCATGTACACTGTGGTATGATCTCTATCATACCTCTATGTGTAAGGCCAAGGTCTATGGAACCTACACGTTATGTGTGTTGTAAGAGTATCATCTTATACTTCTACTTACAACATCACCATATCATGACACTAGCCCAACAACAATCTAAACTAGACGCCTCTAATTTATCCATTGCAAGTTTTACGTGGCTTAGGGCTTTCGAAGATAGAACCGTTCTTGCCTACGAATATGAACCACAACGAGGATAACCAAATTGTTGACAAATCATTGCAAATTAGATATTGACTATAGTAGGAGAGACAGACACCCGCTAGCCACTTATGCAAAACTAGTTGCATGTCAAGCGTGAAACAGGTCTCATGTGCGAGGACATGTAAAGTTTGTCCGAGCCGCTTCATCCCACTATGCCACCAGTATCCAAAGTACAACTAAGAAGCAATAAAATGATCATCATCGCCCAAATAATCATATGTGTACTACCCATGCAGAGCATCTACGCATAGATCAGGCTCTGATACCACTGTCAGGTTCGCAGCATAGAAAACAAAAAAAATTCCTACGATGGGAACATCTAAGTACCAAGATCTATAGAAAACATACCCTCGAAGACCGTATAGCGTTAACGAGGTTGTACTCATGGATGATGTTGTCGAACGCTTGCCGATCTCAAGATCGTGATGAAGTCCATCTGGTCCAGCCAGTCCAGCATCATCACGTCCAGCACCGCAAAGCAGTGGTGCATCTGTGATCGCACACACATCCGGGTACCCCGACAACCTCCGTGCCCTCTCTCCAGCGAAGCAGCGTCATGGATGATGTTGTCGAACGCTTGCCGATCTCAAGATCGTGATGAAGTCCATCTGGTCCAGCCAGTCCAGCATCATCACGTCCAGCACCGCAAAGCAGTGGTGCATCTGTGATCGCACACACATCCGGGTACCCCGACAACCTCCGTGCCCTCTCTCCAGCGAAGCAGCGGAAGCAACAAATCCTTCCAGAAAAAGCCACCGGGAACATGTATCTCGCTGATCCGAGACCATGGGGAAATTCTAAAGGGGGGAGAGAGATCCTTCGCGAGGAGGTGTGAGTGAGAAGTGAGAGGAGGGGCTCCTTATATAGGGGAGGGGGCAGCCCAAGGGGGCATGGCCGCGCCATGGAGGGTGCCCCCACCTCTCCCTCATTCTTGTGGGTGGGCACTCCACTCACAAAATGGCCCTTCAATTTTCTCCACTCAAAAACCCACTCAAATTCCCATTAAATTTCCACCAAATTTAATGCAAACTCTCTCTTAAATAAAACTACTTTTATTTATTAAGAATTTTTTCAATTACGTTAATGACAAACATTCACATATAACCCCTTGCTAGTATTTCATTTCACATGCAAAAACACTTTCTGCAATTTCACCCAAAAACCCGTTTCGGTATCTAGTGAAATAAATTCCTGCGCTTGTTATTCTTTCCGGCATGAAACTTTTGCTCCAATTGGATGTCGGTGTCTCTTAAGTGTGTCACCCTACGGTTCGTGAATAATGCGGACATGATCGAGACTCCTCTCGGATCAATAATCAGAAGTGGGATCTGGAGACCCATACTGACTCCCACACATTCAACAATGACTTTCTTGTGATCGTCGGAACCTTTTACGCTAGTATCTTAATCCTTTTGTTTCGCGATATATTACATGTCCGAGATTTGATCATATGTATCTCCATACCTAGTTTGATCTCGTTACTGACATGCACTCTTTTCTCGTTCCTGTGATATAACATTCTAGTGATCAAATCACTTGCTTGCAAGCTAATCAATGTGATATCACCGAGAGGGCCCAGAGCATATCTATTCGTCATCGGGATGAACAAATTCCACTCTCGATCCATGGGCCTCAACATAACACTTTAGTAGTTCTGAACCCATCTTTATAATCACCCTGTTACGGTGTGGCGTTTGATGTTATCAAGAAACTCTTCCGGTGTTAGTGATTGACATGATCTTATGGTCTAAGGATTAGGATCACTTCGTAAGTTGTTATATCAATATAAACTCAATGACTTTGATCGTAATGCTATACTTCCGATGAATGTTCATCACACCATTACACTAATATTGTGACCTCGTTATTAACAACATCCAATGTCCATGATCAGGAAACTTTGATCATCTTGTTAATCAACGAGCTAGTTTATAAGAGAGGCATAATTAGGAACTTCCTTTTGTTTATTAAACACACATGTATTAACGTTTCGGTATTAATACAATTATAGCATGTAAAATAAACATTTATCATAAACAAGGAATATGATAATAACCACTTTATTATTGCCTCTCGGGCATATTCCCTTCTGTTGGGGGGATGACCCCGGATAGGTTAAAGACGGGGAAAGACAAGGGTACGATCTCCGTCTGGTTTCCAAGTTACACACTAAGTCGGCCGAATCCTGTAGAAGTCGGCCGACATGTGGAGGCGAGAGACCCGTATATGTATATTAAGACATTACCCGGCCGAGATATTACGTAAGTCGGTCGGGTTAGCCTGAGTGATCTTGATGCAGGTGAAGGACGATCCGAGCTATGCGAGGAAGGACCGAATGATATGAAGCTTGCAGGAGAAGGAGAAGCCTGAAGTCAAACCCTAGCTGCAAGCTAGGGAGAATCTGAGCGGAGCCAAGCGCTACGGACAAAGGCGCAGAGCGACAGAGAGGCAGAAGGAGGTCACGGAGGTGACAGTCCAGAAGACCGAGGCGCACAGGAGGGGCCCTCTGGAACCTTGCCGTCGTTAGAGGGGCGACAGGGAAAGGGGGGCGCCGAACTACTATATTGGGTCAAGCATATTCCTCGAATATGCTTGCCACGTCAGCCCTAGAGGAACCCAGGGCTCTCCTTTATAAGGAGAGGCTTGGACTCGGAAGAGGGGATCGACTAAAGTAAGAGCCGTTAGGCTGGTAAAGTTCCTCTCTTCTCCCTGTATACAGCTCAAGGAGTTAATACATTTAAGGTTATGTTTATACAATGTATCAATGGCCAACTCTCAGTAGAAGGGAAGGTTCCTTCGGAACAATTATTATTTATTTCAAGCTATTTCGGATCTTTCTTAATCTTCAAAAAGAATAAAATTCCGTCTTGTAGCCCAAGGAAGAAGAAATAAAGATCTTTGCCTTAGTCTTCTGTGTGTAGAATCAACTACATCTTCCCTCCCCAGATCCCTCTAGCATCTATTGGCCCCATACTTTAGCCTACCCATGGCATCTGCCGTGATACCACCACGACAGTTGGCGCCCACCGTGGGGCCAGCAGCGGTGCTAGCTGGAGTTATGATCCGGACGGGAAACTTCATCAACACGGGCGAGCGCGTTGTTTCTGGCTTGGTCCAGAGATTTGGTCTCTGTGACTATGTCAGCGACAATGCAGGGAGCTTCAGGGGAAAACTCCCCCGCGTAATGGTGTCTTCATCAGCCTGGGCGCGCACAAGGTTTACATCGGCGTCGACATCTTCGGCGTTTATCCTCACCGAGTTGTTGTTGCAAGAGAGCCACCTCTTAACGCAGCAAGCCGTCCGCCCAGAGCACATCCTGCAGGCAGCGTCGAGGTGATGGTCGCTGCCGGAGCGCAAACTGGAGCAGCAGCAGCCGGGTCAAGCAGGGAACCCGCCACAGGTGTACAAGGCACACCCAAGCAGACCGCACCATAACCCACCGAGGTAATCCCGCCAGTGACCAACCCGACCGAGGTGCAGGACACCACCCCAAAAGCACCAAGAGTAAGAGGGCCACCTCTGGAGAAGCCAGAGAACATTCTTCAGGCGACCATAGAAAACCTGACTACGCCTGTAGCGCTGATACTTGATCCGGCGAATGCTCAGGTAGAGTTGGAGGAAACCAGGCAAAAGGTGCTGGTAGAGGCCAAAAAGGTGTCGGCTTTGCGGGAATCCTTAAACAGGACCTGCGAGAATGTGCCAAGGCTAATAGGTTGGACGTCGCACCCGAGCGGGTGGACGAATTAAGATTGAGAGGGAAAAACCTCATGGATGATATCAACAAAGAGCATGATGCTCATAGAGCAGAATCGGTGGATTTGGGCTTGCCGAGGTACAGTACCCCGGCAAAGAACCTAAGAGCGGCAAATGTCGCAGCATTAGAATTAGAGGGGTTGACCGGCGAGGCCCGGCAGAAACAGCATGAAAGAGTGAATGAGCTGGTGCGCATCGCGAACCAGCAAAACGAAGAAATGCACAGAACAAACCCGGAGAGGCCGGGGGCCTCGCGAATGGTTCACTCGGCAGGGGCAGGACCTGCCTTATCCGTGGCAGCAGCATCTTCACCCGGAAATAATGCACGAAGGGACAAAGCAGTAAACTCAGGAAAGAGGAACAAGCAAATTGTTCCATATGATCCGGCAATGGCTGGAAAGGCAAATGAGAACAGAGGCAATGGAAGCCGAGGTAACAGTGGGGAGAGGAACCACGGCCGTGTGCAAAAAGACGGCGGAAGCCGAGGCAATGGAGATCTCGGCAGAAGAGAACCCGCAAGAGGCAATCAAGAGAACAATACCCCGGTCGAGGTAAGGAGTGAGCTGCCGCTCAACCCGCAACCAAGGCATGAACCCCGGCAGGAAAGAGAAACAAGGCCAGCTCGCCACAATCAAGTTAATGAGAGATACAATGATGGTTATTCCGAGATGGAGTATGCGATCCATGGCAGAAATAACCATTATGGCTACAAGATAGAATTCTGTACAGGGATTTGCCATTAAATGATGCAAAAGTAAAGTTGGATCGGCTATACCGGTCCGAACTGTTGGAAGAACAGGGTCCACCAGGCCCGACATGCTTTGGACCACGGATCATGGGCGAACCACCTGTGCCGAACTTTCAGCTGGCAAGAGGCACGAAAACATATAATGGGAGTACCAAACCACAAGACTGGTTGTTTGACTATGCCACTGCTGTGAAAATAGCGGGTGGAAATTTACGATGGGCAGTACGGTATGTCCCACAGATGCTGGAAGGACCAGTCAGGGTGTGGCTGAATAATCTACGAGCGGGCAGTATCAACTGTTGGTTGGATTTTGAGGAAATATTTGTCAGCAACTTTACCAGCACATACAAGAGGCCAAACAGGCCACAACAGTTAGCCATGTGCAAGCAGAGGCCAAATAAAACAGATAGGGAATTCTTAACTCGGTGGTGCAACCTGAGAAACTCATGCGAAGGATTATAGAATCACAAGCAATAGCTTGGTTTGCACAAGGATGCCGTTACGGCAGCGTATTGTGGCAACGCCTGCAAAGAGATATGCCGACCACCCTGGCGGAAACTATCAGAATAGCGGACTCCTACGCGTTAGGAGACCCAACGCAACCAGAATTGATGTCGGCGGATCATCGCGAGCAACAGGACCATTATTCAAGGGATTTGGCCGGGTCATCCAGGCGCAACGACTTCAGAGGGAGAAGAAGAGAGGAAAGGCCGGATTATAGATACAATTCGGCCCAAGTGGCGGCAATAGCGCAAGATCCGCCGAGTCACGGAGCAACACAACGGCAAAAGAATGGCCCTCGGCAATGGACACCAAGGAATGAGGGAAAAAGGCAGTGGACCCCGGAGCAAAAGAAACAGTGGCAGGAGAGGCCGAAGTACACGTTCGAATCTATATTAGATCAGCCATGCAAATTTCACACGTCAAACCCATCCAGGCCAGCCAACCACACGACCCGCCAATGTGCATGGATGAAAAATGCAATGGGGAACCCCGCAGGAATTCAGGCGCCACATCAAGTGCATCAGCAGCATCAACCACAGTTGACTGGAGCAAATGCACAGCAACTGATGTTATCGCCCCCTCCCCCGAGATACGATAACTCGGATCGGAGAGACGCGGTACATCAAGTGATGAACCAAGTCCAGGATGGAAGGACGAATCCGGCGAATACTGGACGCAATGATTACAGAGAACATCATCAGTCTTATGCGTGTTCACAACGGAGCAACAAGACAAGCAGAGTGTGCAGCGCCGGCATATGGAAGTAAACGCAGTTATGCCGGCAGTACCAAGATATATGCCTTGGTCGGATCAAGAAGTAACTTGGAGCATAAAGGATCATCCCAAGATAATGCCGAATCCTGGGTCATATGCACTTGTATTAGACCCAACATTTGTTGGACCGAGCATCAATGTGAAATTCTCTAAAGTACTCATTGACAACGGCAGCAGTATCAACATCATGTACAAAGATACCATGCATAAACTCGGAATATCCCAGAACATGTTGCAATCCACGAGGACCACTTTTCATGGGATAGTGCCAGGGCTTTCATGTGAACCCATTGGTAAGGTCCGAGTGGATGTGTTATTCGGCACAAGGGATAACTGCAGAGCAGAAAACTTAGAGTTTGAGGTGGTGGATCTAGAAAGTTGCTATCATGCTTTACTCGGACGGCCAGCATTGGCCAAGTTCATGGGTAGTTGTCATATAAGTTATCTGAAAATGAAGATACCCGGACCACAGGGAGTAATAACAGTTGCAGGGGATTACAAGAAGTCAATGGAGTGTGCTTCAGCCGGGTCAAATTTGGCCGAATCATTGGTTATAGCAAGAGAAAAGAGAAGGATTCAAGAGGTAGCAGCCCTCGCTCAGTCGGCACAGCTGAACATGCCGGCGTTAGTCAACCCGCATGGCAGTGTCTCTTTTCAGCCGACTAAAGAAACGAAGAAATTTCAGATAGATGAGCAGTTCCCGAAGCGCACTGTTACTATTGGTGCAGGCCTGGGTGATAAATAGGAAAGCGAGCTCACCAACTTCCTCCGTGAGAATCGGGACATATTTGCATGGTCAACTCAGGATCTGCAAGGTGTTCCGAGGGAGTTGGTTGAGCATTCTTTGAACGTAAGGCCAGGAGCAAGGCCGGTGAAGCAACCTCTCCGCCGCTTCGCCGAAGACAGGAGAAAAATAATTGGAGATGAAATATCTCGGCTCCTCGCGGCCGGGTTCATCATGGAGGTGCTGTATCCGGATTGGTTGTCGAATCCGGTGCTAGTAGAAAAGAAGAAAGATGATCCCAATGTAGCCATTGTATGGCGAATGTGTATCGATTACACCAACCTGAACAAGGCGTGTCCAAAAGATCCTTTTCCATTGCCTAGAATAGACCAAGTCATTGATTCGACCGCTGGTTTTGAGTTATTGTCATTTGTAGACGCGTATTCTGGTTTCCACCAGATACCGTTAAATCCGGCCGATCAAATAAAGACCGTGTTTATTACCCCTTACGGGGCTTATTGCTATCGCACAATGCCATTCGGCCTGCGAAACGCAGGAGCAACATATCAGAGATGCATGCAAAAGTGTCTACACGATCAGATAGGAAAAAATGTACAAGTATATGTAGATGACGTGGTCATCAAAACCAAGGAAAGCAAAACGTTACTGGAAGATATACGGCGAACTTTCGCGAACCTGAGAAGGTTCCGAATGAAGCTTAATCCAGAAAAATGCACGTTTGGCGTGCCGGCAGGAAAATTACTCGGTTTTATTGTATCTAGCCGAGGTATAGAAGCCAACCCAACAAAGATAAAGGCAGTAGAAAGAATGGAATTGCCAAGATGTTTAAATGATGTACAAAAATTCACGGGTTGTCTGGCCTCGCTTAGCCGGTTTGTATGTCGGCTAGGAGAGAAGGCGCTACCACTCTATCAGCTGATGAAGAAATCAGATAAATTCATTTGGACTCCACAAGCAGACACCGCGTTTCATGAGTTGAAAAAGATGTTGGTCACATCACCCATTTTGGCTTCTCCATTATCAAAGGAGCCTATGTTACTCTATGTAGCGGCTACCAACAGAGTAGTGAGTGATGTAGTCGTAGTGGAACGACTGGAAGATGGTAAGTCGGTTCAAAGGCCGGTGTATTATTTAAGTGAGGTGTTATCCACTTCAAAGCAGAATTACCCACATTATCAGAAGATGTCTTATGGAGTATATATATGTCGGCGAAAAAGCTTAAACATTACTTCGAAGAGCATCCCATCAAAGTGATCTGTGAAGCGCCCATAGCCGACATATTGAGCAACAAAGACGCAAGTGGCCGAATAGCAAAATGGGCAATCGAGTTGTCACCATACGCTCCACAATTTGATAGAAGAGATGCAATCAAATCTCAGGCGGTCGCCGACTTTTTCGTGGACTGGCCCGAGGTGCAGTATGAGCCACCATTGCCAGACCCAAATTATTGGACTATGCATTTTGATGGTTCCAAACTACGGAATGGTTTGGGGGCAGGAATAGTGTTAACCTCGCCTAAAAGAGACCAACTGAAGTATGTGCTACAAATACATTTTTCTGCATCCAACAACGTAGCCGAATATGAAGCACTGGTCCATGGATTGAAAGTAGCAAAAGAAATTGGCATACACTGAATCTTGTGCTATGGCAACTCGGATCTGGTAGTACAGCAAGTCTCAGGCAGTTGGGACGCATTAGATGCTAATATGGCTTTATACAGATTTCACGTGCAAAAGATCAGTGGATACTTTGAAGGATGTGAATTTCACCACATACCTCGGGCATAAAATGATGCCGCGGACACGTTGTCAAAACTAGGATCAACCCGGCAATCAATTCCTCTGGGTATTGCCCTGGAACACCTCAGGAAACCATCAATAATCCCATCACCAGAATCCGAATCTATCTTTATCCCGGCAAATTCGGCAGAAGGTAACGCGCCAATGGAAATAGATCAGGAATATAACTCGGAACCCCCCAAGAGGAGGACAGCCGAAGTACGCACAATCATGGGGAAAGCCGAGATATGTATGTCGGCAGAAAGCATGGAAATAGATAGTGAAATCACACCAGAAAAAATCACACCGCTATGGGCACAACCCATATTATCTTACCTAAAAGACTCGATGTTGCCGAGTAATGAGGTACTAGCTAGACAAACCATAAGGAGAGCAAAAGCTTATACAATCATAAACAATGAGCTATATAAAAGAAGCGTCACAAGCGTGTTGCAGAAGTGTGTGAGTTCGGCAGAAGGTCAGAAGATCCTCCTAGATATACACCAAGGAGAATGTGGGCACCATGCCTCATCTCGTGCCTTAGTAGCCAAAGCATTCAGGCATGGATTTTATTGGCCGACGGCATTGAAAGAAGCAAAAGAATTAGTTGAAAAATGCAATGGGTGTCAGAGATACGCAACCAAAATACACATGCCATCGGCCGAGTTAAAAACAATACCCATCACTTGGCCATTTTCTGTATGGGGTTTAGATATGGTAGGACCATTTAAGCCGGCACGAGGAGGAATGACCCACATATTGGTTATGGTGGAAAAGTTCACAAAATGGATTGAAGTGAAACCAATAAGGAAATGCGATGGGCCCACAACAGTGAAATTTCTCAAAGATATTATCTTAAGATATGGGTATCCGCACAGTATTATTACAGATAATGGCACAAACTTTGCAGAAGGAGCCTTCGCCAGATTTTGCAGAGAGAAACACATAAGACTAGATGTTGTATCTGTGGCTCACCCAGCGTCTAATGGGCAAGTGGAAAGGGCTAATGGACTGGTGCTATCAGGAATAAAACCACGACTTGTCGAACCGTTGCAAAGGTCAGCAGGATGTTGGATTGAGGAACTCCCAGCTGTACTATGGAGCCTCAGGACTACTCCGAATAGATCAACAGGTTATACACCATTCTTTCTGGTATACGGGGCAGAGGCCGTACTTCCAGCCGACATAATATATGACTCGCCAAGAGTTACTCAGTATACAACCGCGGAGATAAACGAGATAGCTCGGCAAGATACTGTAGACCTGCTAGAAGAAGCCAGAGAACTGACACTATCACGATCAGCTATTTATCAGCAGAACATGCGGCGATATCACAGTAAGAAGGTGAATCCAAGGGTGTTCAAAGAAGGAGATTTAGTCCTCCGACTGGTGCAACGCACGGCCGGCATGCACAAGTTGTCACCTCCATGGGAGGGACCATTCATTGTAAGCAAAGCATTGCATAACGATGCCTATTATCTAATCGACGCTCAGCCCCCGGAGGGAACAAGGCAGACAAAGCTGGCGAAGAAATGAAGCGTCCATGGAATGTAGCTTTGCTTCGACCATTTTACTCGTAGCATTGTATCTCAAGGTCAAGAACCAATGATGTATTGAACCTCGGCACCCAGAGCAGTGACTCGGGGACTGCCACATGTTATTTCAATTTCATGTTATGTATTTGAACCTCGGCACCCAGAGCAGTGACTCGGGGACTGCCATATGTTATCTCAATTTCATGTTATGTATTTGAACCTCGGCGCCCAGAGCAGTAACTCGGGGACTGCCGTGTGTTATTTCAATATCATGTTATATATTTGAACCTCGGCACCCAGAGCAGTGACTCGAGGACTGCCGTCTATTATTTCAATGTTGTCCTATGTACTAAATCTCGGCACCCAGAGCAGTGACTCGGGGACTGCCATATATTATTTCCATTTCATATTAAATATTTGAACTTCGGCATCCAAAGCAGCGACTCGGAGACTGCCATATGTTGCCCCAGTTTTATGTCGAGCGCTACCCTGAGCAGCGCCTCGGTATTGGTCTTATATTATTTCTGAAGTTCGGTCTACAAATTGAAATTTGGCGCGATAAACAGTAATTCAGGGATTGCCATATATTGTTCCAAAGTAGTAGTCAACCTCTGTTCAGAACAGATCAATATGATATTCAGGGCTCACGCCTAGACTACTCGGCTAAACCATGAAAAACCGAAGGCAAAGATACATCCTAAAATCAGGAAGTTGCGGGCCATCAAAGCAAGAATTCGGACGAACACCCACTTAAACAAAATAATAACAACTACAAGCGTATATGTCACAGCAGTACACGGCAAAAGAAGTTCAAATCATACAGAGAGCGGGCAAGTGTTTCGCATACATCATACGCCCGGCATGCCAGGGATAAGAAATAACTTAAGCGTTGTTCGCTGGGAACTCGGTCAGGCGCTGGGCACTCCGACGTAGGAGGAACTTCGACCGAGGTGGCCTCACCCTCCATAGACCCAGGTGCAACTTCAGCGGAAGCCCGAGGCTTCTCAACAGCATCAGTCTGTGCAGTTGAATGCCCAGTACATTTGGAGGAGGACCGCGCATCGCCGTCGCTGTCCGAGCTTGAACTGGAGCTGCCAGATGTGGCCGAGTCATCCTCACCCTCCCCTTGCTCAGCCGAATTGTTATCCGAGGCATCCTCAACTATGACCTCCTCATCCGTGTTTGGAAGAAAACTCGGCCCTTCATTCAAGGTATGCACGTCGGCATACTCGACGAGTTGGAAGGCGCGAGCTTACTGAAGAGCGACGAAAGTGGGGTCTTCAACCCAACGAGAACCAGTGCGCAGATTTCTCAGGATATCAAGAGAGATGTCTTCATACCATGACATGATGACAGTAAGGGCCATATCAGCGCCAGCGCGCCCGGCTGATTCCCTCCAGAGACTTAGTTGCCTCTCAGATGCCATCAGTCTTTTTACCAGTAATTCGACCTCGTTGATATCAGGAGTCCCAAAAGTGTTCGGCCAAAGAACGTGGTAAGCTCGAATAGCTGCTTGCACCAAATCCCGGCCCATAATTTTCATTGGACCAACTGCAGCACCAACAGCAACCAGGAAATCCTCCATTGAATACTCCGAGTCAGCGGCAACAGGAACACCTCGGCGCACACGAGCTGCAAGAACCGCTTTAGAACTCACAGGCTTGGCTTCGGGAAAATGATCTGCGAAAAACACGAGCGTGTCAGGTGGCAGCAGGGACAAAAAAGAAAAATATAATTCGACCGTGCTAAGAAGCTTACGATGAATGTAACTCATCATTATCTGAAGGTCTTTGTCCCAATCGATCTTGCTCTTCTCAAAACGAGCAAGTTCCTCGCTCAATCCCTGGGTTTTCAGTTCGGCAGCCTCGAGGAGTTCTTTATTCTTCTGCAGCTCCAAAGCCAGCCGATTCTTCTCCTCGGAAAATTCCTGGTCGACCTTTTCTAGTTCGGATTTCTGAGAGAGCTTAAGGGTATCTACCTCGGCTCGCAGGCGAGCTATTTCATCATCTTTTTCTTGTAGCTGCGCCGAATGAATAGCGCTTTGCTCTAAAAAATGCAGCATCACATCAGGCATGGGCGTGCAATCTTGGTGCGACGTTGCAAAAGTTTGCAACTCGGCTTTACCAAAGCCAAACGCAATAAAGAAGCTTAGCGCACATGTTAAAAGGGAAAAGGTGTAAAATAAAAGGGAAACTAACCTTCCAAGCTCTTGACTTTCTTCTCAAGACGAATGTTGAGGTTATTAATGTTACCTGTTTACCAAAAAAGTGAGCCGGCATCTCGCGGACAAATAAGTAAGAACGTCGAGAATAACGAAAAGGAACTATCGACTTACCAGCCTTTTTTACCACAGGAAGGATTTTCTCGTACTTTTCCTCCAGTTTGCGGTGCGAAAAAATCAACCTCTGAAATTCGGCGGTTCGCCGGTCATGTGCAACTTGAACAATGAAGCAAAACGATAAATGAATACTCGAAGCTAAACCAGATCCGAGTGAAGCGAAACTTAACTCGAATCTAGGTGGCTGGATATTCGAAGCTAAATCAGATCCGAGTCAAGCTAAACTTAACTCGGATCTAGGTGGCTGGATATTCGAAGCTAAACCAGATCCGAGTCAAGCGAAACTTAACTCGGATCTAGGTGGCTGGATATTCGAAGCTAAACCAGATCCGAGTCAAGCAAAACTTAACTCGGATCTAGGTGGCTGTATACAGAACAAATCTAGTCGGATATAAATTCGAACTCGAGAAATGAAGTTAGATTAAGTAAAGCATCATTAAACTTCCAAGCATATAACAAGTTATTTCCTTGCAAGTTTCGGGGACTAGAGCATATAGTAACATCTGGGGAACTAATCTAAACTCCGCAAAACAGCAATTACCTCATTCATCTTGTTAGTGTCAAGGATGAACTTGGCGGCATGATCAAAACGGCCGCTGATGTCGGAAAGCTGAAAGGACTGATTGATGGGATTACCCTCAAACTGATCAGCATCATTCCAATTATTGGCATACTCCACCAGCGAGCCGAGGCTGTTCCCACTAGCTGTCCGAGTTAAGACCTTACCCCGAACATGTTGTGTAACCACTGCAGCCGCAGGGCTCTTATGAAGAGCAAGCTGGGTGCTGGCAGCCGAGGCAACGGAGGCTTTGGTAGGCGCAGTTTCCTTGCGCAATATGTCGGCAATACTCGGCTGAGAAGAGCCGACAAGACCTTTCTGGGAAGAGGAAGCTTTGGTGGCAACAGCTTTTCTCGCCTTATAAGAGGCATCAGCAGGAAGCGATACCTCGGTAATGGGGACGGTGTCTTCAGGAGCAGCAAGAGTTACGGGCGCAGAAGGCGCCGAGATAACGACCTCTTAGGCCGGAGCTGGAGTGGCTATAGAAACTATTGGCGCAGATAGAGGCTCAGTAGCGGCGCTAGGACCCACAGAAGGGGCAGCGGGTTCGATGAAAATCTCTGAGGGCCGATTGGAATCAATGTCGACAAGAGGAGTTTCAGGCACGTCGTAACGAGGAGGCGACAGACTCGGAGCTGGAGGAGAGGCAGCATGAGCAGGACTGGGAATCCTAGTATCATCGACGGGCGAAGGAGACGGCTGCCGAATCGGGCGGCTAGTCATGCTAGGACCGCCGGGCTTAACAGAAAGCGGAGCACTACAAAAATAAGAAAGAAAAAAGTGTCAGTATGAAAAACAGAAAGAGAGAAACAAGAAATACAAGCAAAAGGAACTTACCCGGTGACCACAGGCATAGTCTTGCGCCTGGGAGGATTCGGAGCGGATTTCTTCGTTCGTTTCTTGGGGACAGCATCTGAGGCACTAGCAGGAGCCCCGCGTTTCCCCGAGGTAACAGGGGGTCGAGAAGCAATAGGCTCGGCGTCGTGAACCTGACCGGCCGAATTAGCTGGGATAGTAGAAGCCGGAAATGCATAAGAAATAGGCATTGCGGCAACTACCTCAAGAACTTGGACCTCGTCCGAATCACCTTCTTCCTTGTGCGCCGAGGTCTTGCCACGAGCTCGAGCCGGGGCAGGATCCGACTTAGGGACGAATTCTTCCGAGTCCGGCTCACCAGTATCCGGGGTGCTCCGGTCCGCAGGCCACGGAAGCAACAAAACTTCGGCATCCTCATTCTTCTGCTCTGCGAACCTCTGCAAGACGAGGAAAAAGAAAGTTAGCGGAATCCGTTACGAAAACAATGGAATATCAGAGCGTTATTGATTAAGCTTACTTCAGGAGGCGGACGATCGCGGGTGAACGGTTTCAATCCCCAAGTCCAATCCTCGGGCATCTCCGTCTTAAAGATAGCTCGGACACGCTTATGGATAAGGTAATTGTCCAGCTCCACGGTCGAGACTCGGTTAGGGTCAAGAGTACCGCTCATGTAGCACAGTTTGTGTGTCCGCTTCTGGAATGGGCAGATTCGGCTACTGATAAAGGTAGCCATCAGGTCCTCGCCGCATAACCCGGCGCGGATCAGCTCTTTAAGCCGAATCTCAAAAGCCTCGGCCAAGGCATGACTCTTCCTCGGATTGTAAGTCCAATTCACCTTAGAAGGCGGACCAATTGAGAAGGCAGGAAGCCGAATCTTGTCCTTCGTCCCTCTGTTCTTGACGTAAAAGAAGGATTTGTGCCACTTCTTGCACGACTCTAACCCGGTGACACGAGGAAATACGGATTTCCTCCGAGGTGTAATGGACGCTGCCTCACATTGAGTAAGCAGTTTCTCGGAAGGGTGCAGAGTCTTGTCAGGGACTACGTTAGAACGAATCTGGAAGAACTTCGACCAGACATGCACGGACGGCCATAGGCCGAAGTATCCCTCCGAGGCGGAGATAAAAGCAGAAAGAGAAGCGATGGCATTCACAGAAAGATGATGTGGCTGAAGGACGAAGTAGTCGAGAAACTCTCTAGCAAAATCACTAAGAGGCAGACCAAATCCACGAGCGAAGTGCGACATAAAAACTACATACTCGCCATCCCCAACAACCGGAGAGGATTCGCTGCCGGGTAAGCGACAGGAGACCTCGGCGGGAATCCTCCGAGTTCGGATAAGCCACTCAATCTCGCGGCGTGTAACAGAAGATCCTTGCCACGAGCCTCGCTCGGGCCCAGAGCCCGCGTCATCATCCTCAACCAGAGCACCACTATAGGAGCTAGACATGGGTTCGCCGGAAATATCAACGGAAGAAGAGCTGGCGGCGGAGGGAAGTTTAGAGCTACGAGGCCCCGTCGTGATTCTGCACGGGAGCGGCGGCGGAGGAGCAGAAGAACCGCCGCACGAATACAAGATCGAAACGGAGGAATCTAGGATGAAACCTAGGAAACGAGGCTGGAAAGAACTCACCGGCGACGGTGCCGGAGATGGCGAGCGCAGGCGAGGCGGACGGAACAACACGGCGGAGTTCTCGCCGTCGGAGGTTCTGACGAGCGCGCGGCGGCGGAGCTGCAAGAGGGCGCGGAAGCGAGAGGAAGAAGAAGGCACATGCGAACGAGAAGGGGAAAAGTGAATTCCCAGATGCCGCGCCCTCTTTATAATCGAGCCACAAGCGAGGTAGTGGGATCGTGGGTGCAGCAGTTGACCGTGTAGATCGTGGGTGCGGCACAAACGCACGACGTTAAGTGGAACCGCAACCACGGCCACACAGCAGCGAAGAAGGTTGCGATCCCCAAGGGAAACGGCACACGAGGCGTCGCAGCGCCGGCGCAGCAGGTACAGTGTTAACTGTAGCCTGTCAGTAAGTACTGTAGAGGAACAAAAAACTAGAAGAACAATGATGGGGGCGTGTGGCATCCCGCAAAACCACTACTAGAAAATCGCGTTGTTTTTGTGCATTGCATCGTCATCATCATGCATTGTTTGCTTAAAACTATTTTCGCCAAACCCAGTTTTGTTTTCCAAACGCCCCACCTTTATTCAAACGCCAAACACCGGGTCTCCGGAATTATTTTGTTGTCGGCTATGGGGTTGCGAAAGCCGTGTTTTAAAATAAATAAGATTTGAATTATTTTTAGTGGGGCAGTCGAACGGGCCGAATGACCCGAACGACCACCCCCAGGATTTTTAAATCGGTCCACCTGAACACCCCAGACAAAACCTAAACCTACCAACTAACCTACCCACAACCAGCCTCCACCTCACCCTGGCCAATCGCCATACGCCACCTCACCTCCCCTCTTCCCCCTAGCCTATCCCGGGCTGCCACTTGTCCAACCCCCTCTCCCCACTCCCTCACAACCACCACCTGGCCCCACCCCAGACCCCCAACACCACACGCCACCACCGGCCACGCACGCACCGACAGCCCCTGGAAACCGCCCTGCCCCGATCCCCATGCAGGACCCACCCCAGGCCCCTGTTCTTCTTCCTCCTCCCCTCCCTCTCTTCTCTCTCCCCGCTCGCTCCCCGTCCGCCCCACTCGCACCAACCTCCCACCGCCCTCTCCCCTTTCTCTAGCTCCGCCCGCTCTGCCTGTGCCCGCCGGCGCGCCCGCCCACGCTCACCGCCCCTACCGCCACCGTCGCGCACGCGCCCGCGCCCCGCTCCCCGCTTGTGCCAGCGAGCCGCCTCCCTCCTCGCCGTTCTCCACCCCGCCGCCGCCCCTGCGCGCCGCAGCTCCTCGCCGGCGCAAGCCCTCCCCGCCACCAGGCCTCCCGCGCGCGCCGCCGGACTCGGCCGCCCCCGAGCTCACCACCGCCTCCACGCCGGCGACCCCGAGCCCCTCTGCCCCGCGCGCGCCCGCCTCGACCCCTCTGCCTCCCGTCACCGCGCCGGCTCGCCCCGCTCCCTCCGGCCGCTCCACCGCCCCGTGCCGCCTGCCCCTCGCAAGCCCGCCTCCGCGCCTGCCGCCCCTCCCGCCGGCGCCGCTGCCTGCAGGTCGTTCTCTGCGCGACCCCGCCGCCCCGTCGACCGCCCTCCGCCTCAAGCTCCTCCTCCGCTGTGGCCCGCGCCGCCGGCGCCCCTCCACCGCCTGCGGCCCCCTCCAGCGCCGCCGGGCCCCACGAGCTCCGGCCGGCCCGTCCCCCCTCCGCGGGCTCCGCCGCCGCCTTCCGAGCTCCTCCCCGACGAGTCGCTCTGGAGCCGCCTCCGCCTCAAGCGCCGCCTCGCTGGGCCTGGGCGCCGCCGCTCGCCAAAGCGCCCCGCCACCCTCACCTTGTCGCCAAGCTTCGCCCCCGAGCCCGCGTCCCCCGGCCCGCTCCCTCCTCCGCGCCGTCGCCAAGGGGCCGACCCCGTCTCGTCGTCGGTCCTGGGACCCCCTGGCCAGGACCTCTGACGCCTCGTGGCTCTGACCTCCAGCACCCGCCTCACGCACGTCATCGCCTTTCTTCGGTCACGGGGTGCCGTTCAAGATGCCAAGGCCGACATGGGATGAGAACCAAAGTCCACACAAGACCGTTCTCGTTGAGGACAGGAACCCTTCAAGTTAATTGCGACAACGAGCTCGACACCGACAAACGAGTGGAACCCCGAGTACTTCGTCGCGGAAACTAGGGGCGATGACGCCAAGTCGACAAGATCTACCTCACGGAGCGGCGAATCCCGGACCCCGATGAACCATGATCTACGCTACAGAACAGCAAGCCCCTCGGAGTGAAACCAACAAGACCTACCGCCGGACGCCAAGATCGTCAATCGGATCCGAGGACACCGAGACCCCGGTGCGACAAGTGCTTCATCCCGAACGCCAAGACCGACAACATGGCCGACCACCGCGAATGCGCCAAGATCTACCCCGTCATCTGAGAACGTTCCGTCGAACCCCGAACCCCAGATCCGAACCCCGAGATCGACCCCGAACCCGAACCCCGGAACCCAAGATCGTTGAGACCCCTAATGTGTGAACCTTTTTCCCGAACCCTATTTTATAACATAATACAACTTGTCGCATATTAAATTGTTCATGCATGCATCCTTGCCTGTGGTTTGGGGGCCTTATGCCGATTCACCTCATAATTAAATATGGGGCCCATATGCGGGCAAATATAGCCTTATATTGGCCTCATTTAAACTTGTGTAGCGAACCCGTATCATCTTTTGCCATGTAATACAACATTTAAATTGCGGGGGTTTCTAAATAACTTGAACCGTTTAATTAATTATCAGGACCCCGGTTCCGCTTAATATGACCCAATTGCATAGCACCTTGCCATGCCATACCCCACACATGCATCATGCCCGATCTTTTGCCGTAGTATTAAATATTGCATCCGGTGTTCCTTCTAGTGTTTTGCTTCTTCGCGGATAAGGCCGATGAGTTGATGCGAGTGTCGACCCGATCTTCGGTTGAACCTTCGACAATGTTTTCAGGCGAGCATCTCCCCCTTTCTACCTATCTTACTTTTATAGTATTTATTCCCTCCTGTTGATCTATTGCTATCTGTGTTGCGATGCTTTAGTTTCCGTACCTGTGATATACCGTGCAGCCCTATATTGCCTTGGACACATCCTATTACCTGTTGTTTGGTAGATAGTTGGACTTGCGCGTCGTAGTCGCTTGCTCAAGTGCTGTTGCGTGTTGTCAAGTGCCACAGTTGTTGGAGTAATGCCGCATGTTTGATGTTGGATATGATCATAGTTTTACTTATCGTTCACTTTAATTCCTGTTTAACAACTAAAACTGAAGTAAGCAGAGGCATCGGTGGGTGATAGATAATATTTGGTTTCCGAACGCCCACTTGTGTCCCGTAGGACCCCGAGTACTTGATACCTGTTCCTTGTTTTATCGCGCTATCCACATCCGGGAGGTATATGGGACCCCCTGAGCCAGAGCTTGATTCAGTCTTATTTCTTGGGGCCACAAACTAGTTTGAGATTTTATTTACTATCCTGTACTTATGCCATGCTACTTATGTATTTAAATTGTGCGACAGATAGCACACTGTACTGTTTAGGTAAGCGGAGTGATTACGCGGTATCGACACCCCGAGTTTTCGGGTTCCCAGTCGCTTACAGCCATTGACGCAAACCTTGAGTCCGTCTCGGAGCTTGCTTACTTCGTTGCGGGTAGACTCCAAGGGGTGGCCCCCTGAAATATTTCTGAATCCTGTGATTGTTCAGTCGTGAAAGCCTCGTTGGGTTTTGAGTTGGTTTTTCCGAGGTTGATCGAGCGTGTGTTGCTATTGGTGCACCCCGGCCGGGTAAAACTTTCTGAAAGCCGTGTCCGCGGATATGGACGACTTGGAGCACAGTATCTCGACCATAGACAAGCATAACTAAAGTTTATTGCTATAAATTTGACTTTATAATGATTATAATCAGCTTCACTATAATGGAATGGCTAATTAATACTGCCCACAATTGCTTGTTTGGAGTGTCGCTTGCGACCATTGTACCTGACTAGTAAGTATTGCAACTACAACGGAATGGTTGAATAAAAGTACCAACTACTGCTGGGTTTAAGGGTTATCTCATGCTAATTGTATCTGACTAGTAAGTGTTGCCACTATCACGGAATGGTTAACTAAAAGTGCCCACTGCTTATTTTATCAGGATGATTAACTATACTTGACTAGTAATTGCTGCAACGATAACCGAATAAGTAAAACTGCCAACGGTGTGAGTTCCTCGGTTGACTTCCTCGATTGGTCTCGAGGGGAAAACGCCAGGATGGGATTGTTTGGTGTTAGCTTCAGGTTGGATCCGAATAGGTCTTTCTTACCCCTCTCTGATTGCCGCCAGTTGTATCGAGTCTCTATAGGTTGTTAGTGCATGCTGCCGCTGCCGCTTCAGTCCACCATACCTATGTAGGCGAGGACCGCCGAATTCTAGTCTCGCCGTGTACTGGCCTCAGTACTGACGCTCCTCTTTTTCCTTTGCCCTTTGTCGGCACCCCTTTTGTTTAAGCAGGTTTTGAGATCGACGCCGTTAGCAGGGTTACCCTTCCGGCTTGGCCTGGGCAGGGTTATGGACGTCATTGGTTATTCTTCAGGGCTCTTAGCCCCATTTGCATCTTGTCCGTAGTCGGACGCTCTATATTTTCAAGGTGATTTGGATCTTTGTACCTTATATCTGTATTCTTGACTCATGGAGTCGCTGTTATATATATATCTGTTCTGTGGGTCCCATCGAGGACTGTTGCGTAATGTTATTACTTCGTTTTCCACCCGCACGAAAGTGCCTGGTGGGCACCTTTGAATCGTTTCTATGCGGGTTTGGCGGATTTCGCAAAAACTTGCATAGGTCCGATTCTGAGGGTGTTACAGGGCGACACGTAGGACGAGGCGTACGAGAGAAGGAACATGGGTACCTCGAACGAGAAAAATATAACTCGGAAACAATACAAAAAAATGTGATGAAGCTGATACGACCCGGCCGAAGTTATCGGTAGGGCCACACCAGCTTCGGGGACTAATGTTGGGGGGATGACCCCGGATATGTTAAAGACGGGGAAATACAAGGGTACGATCTCCGTCTGGTTTCCAAGTTACACACTAAGTCGGCCGAATCCTGTAGAAGTCGGCCGACATGTGGAGGCGAGAGACCCGTATATGTATATTAAGACATTACCCGGCCGATATATTACGTAAGTCGGCCGGGTTAGCCTGAGTGATCTTGATGCAGGTGAAGGACGATCTGAGCTATGCGAGGAAGGACCGAATGATATGAAGCTTGCAGGAGAAGGAGAAGCCTGAAGTCAAACCCTAGCTGCAAGCTAGGGAGAATCTGAGCGGAGCCAAGCGTTACGGACAAAGGCGCAGAGCGACAGAGAGGCAGAAGGAGGTCACGGAGGTGACAGTCCAGAAGACCGAGGCGCACAGGGGGGGCCCTCTGGAACCTTGCCTTCGTTAGAGGGGCGACAGGGAAAGGGGGGCGCCGAACTACTATATTGGGACAAGCATATTCCTCGAATATGCTTGCCACCTCAGCCCTAGAGGAACCCAGGGCTCTCCTTTATAAGGAGAGGCTTGGACTCAGAAGAGGGGATCGACTAAAGTAAGAGCCGTTAGGCTGGTAAAGTTCCTCTCTTCTCCCTGTATACAGCTCAAGGAGCACTTGTAGCCCAAGAAAGAAGAAATAAAGATCTTTGCCTTAGTCTTCTATGTGTAGAATCAACTACATCTTCCCTCCCCAGATCCCTCTAGCATCCATTGGCCCCATACTTTAGCCTACCCATGACATCTGTCGTGATACCACCACGACACCTTCAAAAAATAAATAAATCAAAGAGGGCAAGGAGAAATAAGCATAAAAAATTGAGCTAACCATGGCATCAACTCATGTGTAGTACCTCCTGCCTAGGTTATGCATACTCTATGAGATCCACCTACGAGCCTTCCTTCGCGGATTGCACTGGCACAACTTTGACGTCTCGTGCGCCATCAGGTTCTCTAGATACGACACCGACGACCTCGTTTCTATCCACCCCCTTTTCCCAGCAACTCCAAGGAAGCTAGGAGCGAAAGAACCACCGGAAGAGAAACAACATTCTCCCGTGTGCCTCCATCGCGTTCGTCGCACCGCGGTCAAACCCTTCCATCGTCGGCAGCGCAAGACCCTAATTTCTTTCCCCGGTTCTTTCCCTCTCCCCCGTGTACCGCTTCTAGCGATGCGGTTAAGTGAAACATCCATGTCCCACCTCTGGCAACAATCTTAGCCACGGCAGCATTTAGCATCCTAAAGTGTCTTTGGATTTAAATTAGACCGGGATTAAATACTTAAGTGTCAAGAATTAGGAGTTCGGGGTTTGAATTAGTGAACCTCTACGAATTTAAGGTTCGCTTTTGACTTTTCTCTTTCATTAAGATAGTCGTTATGTCTATAACTATTTGATTCGTATCATATCTTTTGGACGTATCATATTAGTTGCGGTCACCAAGATAGCAATGCAGGAGCCAAAACACTGGTGGGTCCATTTCGTTTGCTCGCCCAGAACTTAACTCGTATTGCCGCCCAACCAATCAGGAAGTACAACGCCCCATCGCGCAAAACCGAGTAACATATGCAATGGAACAGTTAACGACCTACTCCGCTGAAAAGTGGGCCCTCCGTACGTGCCCTACCTGTCAGCGACAGGGCATTCCTCTGGTCTTAGTCAGCAAAATCAGAACCAGAAATAAGAAGAAAAAAAGAGGTCAAACGGCTACCCTCCTCTTTCACGCCCCGATTCCCAAAGGATTCTCCCATTTTCTTAGGACTTCCCCGCTTCCTGCCATGATCTCTTCTTTATCCCCCGGTTCCTCTCGCTGTTCCAGACGCCGGAATCTGATGTTTGCAGGCTAACCACCGTTCGTATTCGGCCGCCTGAGTACTAGTAGCGCTAGGCGTATTTTGGAAGCAAGCCTGGCGACGAAAGGTTCAAGGAGGCGGGAGCCATTCGATTTGATGTTCTTGCCATTTCGTTGGATTTCTCTAGGACTTTAGGACCGATACTTTTGGATAGAGATGCACCTGGTAGCTCGCATCTCCGAGGCTTTAGTGGCGCTTAGGATCCAAGAAACCCCACCAAATCTCTTCCTGGACATCCAAGCTCCAGATTCAGCCCGGGGCAAGTCGTCGTCGTCGAGGACCAGCGAAGGATCCGAGCTTCTTTAGCTCCGCGATCTCCAAGAATCCACCGGAGATCTCACGGCCGAGAGAAATGTCCCCTCTGCCGCCCCACGACCTCCCCGCTGAGGACAAGGGGAGCGGCAAGGAGGAGACCAATGTCCTCATCGAGGAGGCCCCGGAGTCGCCGCCGGCCAAGGCGGGCGGAGCCGGGAGCTGGACGCTGTCCCCTGTGGCGTGGTTCCGGATGCTGATCAGGGAGCTGCACTGGAGCTTCGTGCTCGGCGTGGTGGCCACGTACGGCATCAGCCAGGGGCTCGGCGGCGGGATCACGCGCGTCGCCTCAGACTACTACTGGAAAGACGTGCAGAAGGTGCAACCGTCGGCGGCGCAGGTGTACCACGGCGTCACGTCGATCCCCTGGATGGTCAAGCCGCTCTGGGGCCTGCTCACCGACGTGCTCCCCGTCGCTGGCTACCGGCGCCGCCCCTACTTTGTCCTTGCAGGTGAGCGCCACTGTATCTTCTTGGTTGTCTTTACTTCGTTTACCACTTCTGATTCCGGAATAAAGTGGACACCCTTGTTTACTTGTGAACTGTGGTGTGAAAATTTTGTAGTACTGAATTGTACCAATGTTTTGATCATTGTGTACAGTACTGATGAGCCGATCAACAACATCAATTAGCCTATTGCTCAGATGGGATTGCTATTTATTTGCTGCTCTGCACTAGTTGAGCTGTGCATCTGAATGATGATGCACTCCATATCTGAGTAGATCAGAATCAACTTATTTTGCCATTGATATAACTGTGTTTCACTTCTGAAGCACTGCATAGTGCAATACTGACAAATGCAAAATTTGGTCAACAATTAGAAAAGATTCAGTACAGCTGTATACTCGCATATATGTGAAGCAAAGATGCCGCGTAAGCCAAATTCATCAGCTGTCCCCTAGCAGTGTTACTTGTACTGCTATTTCCTTCATTAAATGTAACTATCATTTGGTAACAGGCGATGGATCTTCTTTATTAATTTTGCCCCCTCTCTGTTTCTGAGAAATTTGCAGGCATAATGGGAGTGATTGCCATGCTTATAGTCTCTCTCCACAGCAAGCTTCATGTAATGTTCGCGCTGCTGGCATTGATGTCTGGAAGTGCAAGTGTAGCAATAGCTGATGTAACTATAGATGCCTGTGTGGCCGAAAACAGTCTAATATACCCTCATCTTGCTTCTGACATGATAAGCTTAAATGGCTTCTGTTCATCTGTTGGGGGTCTTATTGGATTCTCAATAAGTGGTTTTCTTGTTCATGCAATTGGATCACAGGTGAGTATCACCAGCTCACCACACTCATGTTTTAGAGTTTTGTACTTCCCATTGGTCGTGTCTAACCAGACGAGCTAAAATTTTCTCTCATAAATCCAATCTACAGTATCTTATCCACATACATTTCGGTTTTGCATAGAGAATGAGTACACCAAAGCTTGTGCTCCTCTCTTTTGTCTAGTTGAATTAAATTTTCTAGTTTTACTAGTTTGGCTGGTACTGGTTTCTGATAGTAGATGAATCTTGTCTTTCTCAAGGGAGCCCTTGGCATGTTAACTATACCTTCTGCCTTGGTAATTTTAGCTGGAATGCTGCTAAAGGAAGTCCATATCCCCAACTTTCAATACGGGCAGGTTAGTAGAATGCTTTCTTCGTGTTATTTGAGATCAGATACAAGTACTTTGTTTGCTTGCACTAATTTATCTGTCTGAAACTGCAAACTAGGCTCATAAGAAGTTTTCAGAAGCCAGTGGAAAAATGTTAATGACCTTAAAATGCCCTGAAGTATGGCGGCCATGTTTTTACATGTACATGTCTCTTGCTCTGAGCGTGGAAATTCAAGAAGGAATGTTCTACTGGTACACAAATCCTAGTGCAGGGCCATCATTTTCTGAGGTATACATATATTGTTTGCTATAATGAGTGATGAGCAGTTGCTTTGGACCTTTGGCTTCCTTTTTAAAATCAATAAAGTTTGCGTGCAGTTAAATTCTTTTGTATTTGACATATCTGAAATGATACTCGTTCCTTCTCACTTTATGTTATTTTGACATTTTACAGTTTTTGAGATGTGATTTTGACTATAATTTTTACATCTTTGGGTTGACATATTTTTGCAAAATTATAGTATCAAGGGATTAACTTTTAAAGAAATTGCAATACATATTTTATATGCAAAATATACAATTTCAAATTTATTCATGATCGATTTTAGAAAGTTTTGACCCATAAAAAAAATTATTAGAAAGTTTGACTGCACATCATTCCAGAACATCAAATAAAACAGGATTGGAGTACCTCTGATGAAGATATAGTATTGCTACCTTTGAGAACTTTGACGTGTGGCCAAATAATACCTTTTCCTACTTTACCAGGGATTCATCGGGTTTATCTTCGCAATTGGGTCAGTGGGATCTCTTGTTGGAGTTATACTTTATCAAAATATTCTAAAGGACTATTCGTTTCGCAGCCTTCTTTTTTCAAGTCAGTTACTACTAAGCCTGTCGGGAATGCTTGATTTAATCTTGGTACTTCGTCTAAATCTGAAACTGGGGATACCTGATTATTACTTCGCTGTGATTGATGAGGGGGTCTCCAAAATGATCAACCGCCTGAAGTGGATGCCTCTTTTGGTGCTTAGCTCAAAGCTTTGCCCACCTGGTATCGAGGGCACATTCTTCGCGCTGCTCATGTCCATTGATAATATTGGCGCCATGACAGGATCTTGGTTTGGTGGATTACTCCTTCATTTGTTGAAAATCACAAGAACAGAATTCAAAAACTTGTGGGCTGCGATTCTGATTCGAAATGTAATGAGGCTACTGCCATTGACACTGTTATTCTTGATGCCGGGAAGTGCCCCGGATTCTAACATCCTTCCAGCTGATCTGCTGGCTGAGGATGATTGTGCGGAAGCTCACCAAATAGAGAATGTGGAGTTAACCTCTCTTGACGTGGAGAAGAATTTGGGAACAAACAGTTCGTGCCAAGGACACAAAAATCAGGAGCATGTTGATGCAGAGCAAGATGACGACGAGGCTTCATTACTTGCCAACAGGGGTTGATGAATCATATACAGGGATTTTTTTTCATTACACAACCAAATAGTTAAATAGATCAGGAAATCACATTATGTTGTTTTAATTGTTCGTATGTTGTATTCATTTGTTTTACAGCAAGATAGGAAAACCTCAAATGTTAGATAGTATGGACACTTTGAAGTTTGATATTGATTTTTTTTCTTAAAGTACCCTTTTGTTATCTGAAGTTATGTAACTGTACATTTACCTTCCTTGCAAGCTATGCCACGTGTCTCTTTTCCTTTTACCTGGCTTGATCTGGTTTAGTTCATACTTCATCATCTTTTTTTTTTGCGAAAAATACGTCATGATCTAATGCTACATGATTGCAGCTATCAAAGGTCATGCACGATGGCAATGTGTAGCGAATCAGGCTTCTCAGCGTCTCTTTTTTGACAACAAATGAAGGAGAACGATATGACAACAAATGTGTTGTTGTTGGGTGCACACTAACAATGATGCTCTCTTCCTTGAAAGCAACAATTTTAGGCTAAGCAGTAAACTAATACTATCTATTTGGGGAAGTATGGATTTGCATGGGGCTTTTAGAAACTATAAAATCTCCCGTCGAACCAAAAGGTGTCTTTCCCCAATTTCACGAGAAGTACACTATTTCATGCTATGTTCGAAATATGCGGCACATGCTTAACTGCTAATAAATATATTAATTAATGGTTTTGCTAATTCTCATTTGACCTAGAATTAAGTTAAAGTTTAGCCAGATCACAAGTCATCGGATTTACCTCGATTAGGCTGCAACTGAGATTTTCCATTACAAGTGGGATTGTAATTGAGAATTTTTAGTTGCAAGTGAGGCCGTAACTGAAAATTTTCAGTTGCAAGTGGCATACCCATTAATTAAATATTACAGTCCATCCTTGCTTACTTTCTTAGAGTTTTGGCAAAAACAATTAAGAAGCTGCTTTTGGTTTGAAGCCAATTTCCCCCAAGTTGAAACACGTTTGACCAACTTAGGTAGGTCTTAGCTTCAAGCTACGTTCTCTGTTTGGCCCAAAAATGTTCCACAAGCCTTAAGTATGTCAAGATTCACACAGGCTTGCCAATATGTGGCCCCGTTCTCTAGTGAACTAACCTACCAAATGTATCCTACCATTGCATGGCTTTTTGACTCTCTGATTACACTAGTAGTTTCTATGTATGTAGATCTATTAAATGTGCTTAGTTTGTTACATGTGTTTAGATCTGCTTATGCATCTGTGATGTTGATCTCGGCAATTAATATAACCTGAAAATTGCTTAATATCCGAACATCATACACTATCATACACATTGTACATTCTTTCGAGGGGTTTAGCTTGTCCAGTGGCAACCAAAATCTCAAGGTACTTCTGCTTTGCTTGGTTAGATGAAGATGGAAGTTGATTCTTCTATTTAGCTTATGAGATTTTTTTAGAACATCTCCGCTAGATACAACAAAATCTAAATCGCAAAAGTCATCTGCGGTTGGTAAAGCACAAACTACTTTTTGTGGTTTCAGATTTACTGCAGCAAAACAGAAACTGCATTTGACATTGTGTATTTTAAAAAAGCTTTGTGCTAAGACATACATTACATGGATCATCATCGTATTCTTCACCTTACCCAAAATCAAATGCCCACAGATCTACTACATTTTAGCAACCTCCATCCAAAAGAACCCTATAAACACTCTAGCAACTAAACCCTAGCTCTCAAGATACGATACTAACTCACTAGGGCTCCTGCTACGCAGTGGCGTCAACGAGCTACTCCCGTTCGTCGCTCGACTAGTTGATGATGGTGAACCCGGCGTGCCAAAGGGCTTGGGCGTACAACTTGCACTGGGCCTCGGCCAGGTCCGCCTCCTCCTAGAGGTGTGTGAGGCGGTGACGCTTCGCACGGTCCCAGACATCTGAGACCACCATCTCCTAGGAGCGATGCACGACCTCATGAAAGAGGGGGTCCTTCTCGCGATAGTACTCCTCGTCGCTGGAAGAGTCATTTGTGTCTCAGCGACTGTGACTACGGACGCATGTGGCTCCCACAGTAGGAGGAGGCCCTCAGGCATGGAGAAATGCCACCCCTACTCGACAATTTGGTAGGCAAGAATCCAACCATCAGTAGTTTAGCGACATGGGGCGAAGTGGCAGAGGAGGCTCCGCGGCACGGAAAAATGTCTCCTTGCTCGACAAATTGGTGGGCAAAAATCCGACCATCTGTAGTTCGAGCGATGATTATGGTGTAGGGGTTCGTAGCATGGAAAACAAAAAATTTCTATCGCATACAAACAAACAAGCCAAGATCTATCTACTAGATTGTAGCAACGAGTCGATGGAATAACTTACCCTCGAAGATTCCAAAGCGGTTAACGAGAGCAGATTCTCGTGGGTGATGTAGTCGTACTTTTCCGATCTCAAGATCGCGTAGACGATCCTTCCGGCGCCACGTTCCGGCAGCGCTCCCGCAGTCGGTCACACGTTCGGTACTCGACGAAGACCTTCCTCTCCCTTGTTCCAGCAGGCAGCGGAGGTTGTAGCACTCTCCTCGCGATTCCGGCAGCACAACGGCGTGGTACCGGAAGTAGAGGGGAGATCCCGCAGGGCTTCGCCTTAAGCCGGAGCGAGTATGGTGGAGTATGAGAGAGATATTAGTGGTCTAGGGTTTAGACACACCAATTAGAAGGCTCTAAACCGAAGGCTAGGGCAATTAGAAGCTCTAAACCAAAACGGCTCTAAACCGGAGACTTTGGCTAGGGTTTAGATTAGAGGATAGGAACTTGTGTGTCTAGAGGAGGAGGCCCTGCCCCTCCTCTTATAGGTGGAGGAGGGCCGGCGGCCAAGGGGAGGGAGGGGAGTCCCTCCCCAACTCGGCCTAGGTGGTGCGCCGGCTTGGAGAGGAGGGACTCCTCCCCCAAGTCGGTTTCAACCTCCTCTTGCTTGTTTCCCACAGTTTCCTGTTTTAGCCGTTTGACTTTCAAACTGGCCGTTTGACTTTTCAGTTTGGGATTCAATTTAATCCTTTATTTGGAACAGCGAGAACACTTAGTACATGATGCAATCATTCCAATATGTAATGACACATTCATGTACCCCTTCCCCCCCGAAGTGCCGGACATTCCGGAACCTTCTAGAACATTCCCGATGAAAACACCGGAATCATTCCCGAACTCCGAAACGGGACTTTCCTTATATGAATCTTATTCTCCGGAGCATTCCGGATCACCTCGTGATATTCCGGATCCCATCCGAGACTCCGAACAACATTCGGTCTCTTTATCATAATACCATAACTACTCAAACAACGTCGAATCCTTAAGTGTGTCTCCCTACGGTTCGTGAATTATGCGGACATGATCGAGACACTTCTCCGAACAATAACCAATAGAGGAATCTGGAAATTCATATGGCTCCCACATATTTCTACGATTACTTTGCGATCGAATGAACCACTTACATACGATACCAATTTCCCTTTGTCTCACGATAGTTTACTTATCCGAGGTTATGATCGTCGGTATCTCTGCATACCTAGTTCAACCTCGTTACTGATAAGTACTCTTTTCTCGTTCCCCTGATATGTGATCCCTTGTGAGCCAGTCACATGCTTGCAAGCTAATTGGATGACATTTCACCGAGAGGGCCCAGAGTATATCTATCCGTCATATGGATGGACAAATCCCACTCTTGATCCATGTGTTTCAACCAATACTTTCTGAACACTCAATGCCACCTTTATAGCCACCCTGTTACGGTGTGGTGTTTGATGACATCAAAGCATCCATCCGGAAAAGGTGATATGCATGATCTCATGGTCGAAGGAATTAGGTTACTATGTATCAGAAAGCATATAGCAATTGAACTATTGAAATGACTTGATATTTATGCTACGCTTATCTATAGGAGTATGTCCATCACATCATTCTCCTAATGATATGATCCTGTTGTTAATAACATCTCTATGTTCATGATCAGGAAACTATGATCATATATTAACCAACAAGCTAGTTTAACAAGAGGCTTTACTAGGGACTCTTATTTTAGTTTACAAATCACACAAGTATTAATGTTTCCTGTTAATACAATTATAGCATGGTATGTAAACATTTATCATAAGTATGAAGATATGATAATAACCTACTTTATTATTGCCTCTTGGGCATATCTCCAACAGTCTCCCACTTGCACTAGAGTCAATAATCTAGTTTCAAACCTTTGTGTATTCAACACCTATGGCTTTCCGGTGTTGTATGTACACGATTGCTAGTGGTCAACTGATCTCCGGATCTGACACTTCCAGGTCCGTGTGTAATTGCATGTCTTTGCGTCTCTACGCATCACTCATTCTCTAATGAGATGGCTTTGTATAAATTTGGTCTTTCGGTGTGACCTTTAGCTCTTTGGGGTTAAAACATGTTGATAATATTGTCGCACAATATATCTTCATAGTATTATCCCACTGTGAACTACACCTAGTTTGATAACAAACTACTTGACACAACTGCCCTCTTTTGCTTCTAAAATAGCAGTCATATACTTAGCCTTTTGTTGTAGTATCCGTCACAATGTCTTAACTTTGGAACTCATCCAAATCTATTATGGAACTCACTTTCTATTATATTGTGCCACCCTTAGTTTAGATTGAGATAAACTTAATTTGTACTTTGTGACAAAACTAGTATCAATGTAGTACTTTTACAATGAACTAATGTAACACCCTCAGAATCGGCCCTATGCAAGTTTTAGCGAAACTCGCCAAACCCGCATAGAAGTGATTCGAAGGTGCCCACCAGGCACTTTCGTGCGGGTGGAAAGCAAAGTAATAACATTACACAACAGTCCTCGATGGGACCCACAGAACAGATATATATACAACAGTGACTCGAAGAGTCAAGAACACAATAAAATGTACAAAGATTCAAATCACCTTGAAAACGATATAGCGTCCGACTACGGACTAGATGCAAATGGGGCTAAGAGCCCTGAAGAATAACCAATGGCGTCCATAACCCTGCCCAGGCCAAGCCGGCAGGGTAACCCTGCTAACGGCGTCGATCTCAAGACCTGCTTAAACAAAAGGGGTGCCGACAAAGGGCAAAGGAAAAAGAGGAGCGTCAGTACTGAGGCCAGTACACGGCGAGGCTAGAATTCAGCGGTCCTCGCCTACATAGGTATGGTGGACTGAAGCGGCAGCGGCAGCATGCACTAAACAACCTATAGAGACTCGATACAACTGGCGGATATCAGAGAGGGATAAGAATGACCTAACTGGATCCAACCTGAAGCTATCACCAAACAAACCCATCCTGGTGTTTCCCCCTCGAGACCAAACGAGGAAGTCAACCGAGGAACTCACACAGTTGGCAATTTTACTTATTTGGTTATAGTTGCGGCACTTTACTAGTCAGGTTTAGATAATCATCCTGATAAAAATAAGCAGTGGGCACTTTTAGTTAACCATTCCGTTATAGTGGCAGCACTTACTAATCAGATACAATGATCATGAGATAACCACAAAACCCAGCAGTTGTTGGTACTTTTACTTAGTCATTCCGTTGTAGTGAAGCTGATTACTAGGCAAATCGGATACAAGTCAATTCATAACAGTAAACTTTAGTTATAGTTGTCTATGATCAAGCACTGTGCTCCAAGTAGTCCATAACCGCGGACACGGCTTCTCGAAAAGATTTAACCCTGCAGGGGTGCACCAAAGTATCCACAGGCACTTCGACCCTTTTTGGCAGATCAGTTAACATACACCCATCGGTATGTCGGCGGGGCCTAAGTCACGACGTTCCCAGACCCAAAGCAAGTACGTGGGGGCCACCCCACCAAGTCGACACCCGCAACGAAGTCGGCCGGTCTCCGAGACGGACTTGGGGTTGGGTGGACGGCTGTGAACGACAGCAAATCCCCAAACGGGGACTGTCGACACCGCGAAAACGTGTCCTGATCCTAAACAGTACACGTGCTATCTGTCGCACAATTTAAATAAAGCAGTAAGCATGGCATAAGTACAGGATAGTAAAAAAAACACCTCAAACTAGTTGTGGCCCCCAGTACAATACTTTGAAATCAGGTAATAATCAATGGGGGCCCATATCTCCCCACCTGTGGTTAGCGCGCTCGATCTCGGAACAGGTGGCAAGAACTCGGGTCCTACGGGACACAAGTGGGCGGTCGGAAACCAAATATTACCTATCACCCACCGATGCCTCTGCTTAATTCAATTTTAGTTGTTAAACAGTAATTAAAGTGAACGATAAGTAAAACCATGATCATCTCCACATTGGACATGCGGCACTTCTCCAACAATGGTGGTACTTGACGACAAGCGAAACACTTGAGCAAGCGACTACGACACGCGGGTCCAGCTATCTACCAAACAACAGGTAATAGGATGTGTCCAAGGCTATATATGGCTGCAAGGGATATCACGGGTACGAAAGACTAGAGCATCGCAACACAGATAGCAATAGATCAACAGGATGGAATAAATACTACGAAAGAAAGATAGGTAGAAAGGGGGAGATGCTCGCCTGAAAACATTGTCGGAGGCTCAACCGAAGATCGGGGCGAAGCTCACATCAACTCAACGGCCTTATCCCCGAAGAACCAAAACACTAGAAGAAACACCGGGTGCAATATTTAATACTACGGCAAAAGATCGACATGCTTATGATATGATGCATGGCATGGCAAAGGTGCGATGCAATTAGGTCATATTAAGGGGAACCGGGGTCCCGACAATTAATTAGGTGGTTCATGTTTGTTTAGCTACCCCGCAATTTAAATGTTGTTTAACAAGGCAGAAAGTATCACCGGTTCGCTACACAAGTTTAAATGAGGCCAATATAAGGCTAGATTTGCCCGCATAAAGGCCCCATATTTAATTATGAGGTGAATCGGCATAAGGCCCCCAAACCACATGACAAGATGCATGCAAGTAATTATTATGCGACAAGTTGTATTATGTTATAAAATAGGGTTTCGAGAAAAAGGGTCACACATTAGGGGGCTCGACGATCTTGGTCCGAGGGTTCGGGGTCGGTCTCAGGGTCCAGGGTTCGACGGGGTCGTTCTCAGACTCCGGGAAGGACTTGGTTCGGTGTCGTTCTTGTCGCATGCAGATCTTGTCGGGTTCCACGGGGTCGGTCTTGGCGTTCGGGGTGAAGCACTCGGCGTCCTACGGTCCCATGTCGACGGCCTTGGTGTCCTCGATGGAGACTCGGCGTACCCGTGTCGGTGACCTTGGCATCCAGTTTCTCGGCGAGCGCGGCGTCCGGGAAGGAGAACTTGTCAGACCAGCGTCACCACCACCGGGTTCCGGGCGGACGTGCTTGGTGCTCCACGGTCTCCGGATCCGTGTCGATGATCATGTCGTTTCATGATGTAGTTCTTGCCGGGCTTCTCGGAATCACTTGGATCCATCTTCACGTGTCGTTCCTCGAATAGGAGACGGTCTTGGATTTACAAGCGCCCGGAGTACTTGTCGAATTTCTGGACTCGGTACTGGATCGGTCATCCGAAACAACTAGCACCACACAACCCACATGTGCAAACACCTGCACTTCCCGTGAGAAGCAGCTGGTTTGGCGAGACTTCTAGCCAGAGGAGCCCCTGCGGATCATGCAGCAGCGGCCAGAGCGAGCAGGCGGCCGGCCGCGGGGTGCTGACGGCGAAGACCGGCGAGGGAAGGCCGCCGGCGCGCGGACGGGGCCTGCCGCGGCGAGGAAGGGAAACCGCAGGGGGCGACGGGGGCGTCGGGGAGGATCTCGAGGGCCGGCGCCGAAGGGGCTCGCGCCGAGGTGGCGCTGGACTAGGGGCGAGCTTGGCGGGTAGGAGAGGCCCGCGGAGCTCGGGAGCTGGGGCCGGCGAGGCGAAGCGCGGAGGAGGGAGGCAGCAGCCGGCGGGCGCGCGCGCAGGGAGCTGCGGGCTTGCGGGCGACGGCGACGACGCCAGGGAGGAGGGGCAGCGCGCTGCGGTGCTCGGGGGTGCGGAGGTGGACCGGGGCCGGGGCGGGGTGCGGTGCAGTGGCGCGGGGCGGAGCGGGGCGACGAGAGGCGGGGCGGAGGGGGAGAGACGCGAGCACTGGCGAGGTTGGGGAGGGTCCGAGCGGTGGCGAGCGCGCTGGGGCGGAGCGGGGCGGCGACGCGCGGCGGCTCCGGCGAGGCGGGGAAGCGGGGCGGCGGCGAACGGCGGCTCCGGCGAGGCGGGGAAGCGGGGCGGCGGCGCACGGCGGCGGCGCAGGGCGGCTCGAGCGCGGGCGGCGGCGGCGGCCGTCGCGCGCGGAGGAGCTGCCGGCCGCGGGAAGGGAGGAGGAGGAAGAAGAAGCAGGCGGGGCAGGGGCCAGGGGAGAGAGAAGCGGCGCGTGGTGGGGTGGGCCCGCGGGGCCAGGGCGGTTGGGGTGGGCAGGGGCGGTCGCGTGCGTGCGTTGTGTGGCCAGGGTGTGTTGTGTGGGGTGGGTTTAGAGAGAGAGGGAGGGAGTGGGGGTGGCTAGGTGGCAGAGTTTGGTTGGCTAAGGGGGAGGGGAGAGGTGACGTGGCAAGCTGCCATTGGCTGGGGTGAGGTGGCCAGAGGGTGGGTAGAAATAGGTTGGGTAGGTCTAGGATTATGGGTGGGACTGGTTGGACCGATTTGAAAAAATGGGGGTGGTCGTTCGGGTCGATACGGCCCGTTCGACTGCCCCCGCTAAAACAATTAAACTTTTTATTTGTTTTAAACGGGCCGTGTGCAAACCGATAGCGGCCAAAATAATTAATCCGGAGAACCGGGCTTTGCGTTTGAATTAAGATGGGGCGTTTGGAAAACAAATCGGGCGTTGCGAAAATAGTTTTATGCAAACAATGCATGATGATGACGATGCAATGCACAAATTCAACGCGATTTTCTAGTAGTGGTTTTTGCGGGATGCCACAACTAACCATTTATTTGTCACTTCTACAAATATTATACTCTTAGTTCTTCCAAAACATCATAAGAATATCCTTACTATTGTCCAATGATCATCTTACGAATCATTCTGGTATATGCTCACAACATTTAGAGCATAGGACATATCTGGATTTGTACATATCACAGTATGATTGATATAAATACTCTTTGTGATTTCATACATCAAGTATCAATCTATACTTGATTATTTGTTTCACTTACCCTGTGTCAATACACTTGAATATATCATCAATATTGAACTCATTCAATCCTTTCTGTGCGACAAGAACCTCTCTTGTAGTTTCTATATTGAACTCATTCAATATCTTGTCTATGTACTTCTGGCACAACCATATTAGCGTCTATAGATGCCAAATATTTGGGTTTTGCCTAAGTCTTTCATCGGGATGAAATTCTTAATATGTGTTAATAAAAGATACATTATTTCCAATCAACAATATGTCTTCCACATAATGTATTAGAAACATGTCTTAGCGCTCCCACTTAATTTCTTGCAAATGCAAGCATCTTCATCGTCTCTAATGAACTTTTAAATTCCTTTAACAATTTCATCACAGTGAAGATTCCAACTCCGCAATGCTCACTTCAACCATTGAAGTTTGCATATGATTTTAGCATCCTTTGAATTAACAAAACCCTATGGACCGTGTTATGCACATGTCCTAGGTAACGATTCTATTAGAAGAACTTGTTTTGTTTATTCAACTACCATATAACAAAATTATATGTAGTGGTTGCTACATTAATCTGTCTAGACTAAATATCACTATGAAAGATCAAATCTTGTCATAGTCAACCTTTGAACATTTTGTGAACTCTTTCCCAACATGTCGACTATTTCATAGATGTAAAACATCCATGTCTATTTCTTTATAGATCCAGACACAACTGTAAGGTCTTACACCTTTCTCGAGGGTCCTTCAAGTTCAAAACTTGATTTCTCGTGTATGGAACTATCACGGATTTTATGGCTTCAAGCCATTTGACGGAGTCAGGGCTCATCATCGCTTCTTTGCACGTAGTCGGATCATTATTGTCAAATAATGATTTAACTCTCAAATCTTGGTATTTGATTGTTCATCCGACCTACTTGTTTCAATAGGAACTTAGATCTCTGTGACCACAACCTTTGAGGCACGTGATCCATGAGCATTGTTGCTGCCTCCGGAACACTTTTCGGTGCTGCGCAACTCTGCACATATAGCTAAGGTTCTTTTAACCTTATCAAAGTTCTATTGTCCTCCCACTTTTCTTTTCACGAAAAATTCCTTCTCAAAGAAACTTGACGTTCTAAGCAACAAACACTTTTGTCCCCAGTGTTTATGGAGGAATACTTAACAGTTATACAAAGACAGGTTCATCCGACTTTGGTTGCACACATCTTTCTTATGCATAGCATACCAATGTTTAAGAAAGGACAACTTGGGTTTTATCCCAAACCATAACCTTATATGGTGTCATTTCAACGGATTATGATGGAGCTCTTTTCAGTGGAAAAACGGTAATCTCTAAAGCTTTTAATCTTTAAAATACAATGGCAGTTTTATGAATTATACCTTTGATCTTACCATGTCAAACAAGGTTTAATTACATACCTCGAACGCTCCATACCCTTATGGTGTTTCGGGAAATGCAAATCCATGGAACGATTCCTTAAATCTTAGGTATTATGCTAAACTTGTAATTCAAATATATTCCTTTATGATCTTATCATAAACTATTTATATTCTTGTTACAATGATCTTGCACTTCATCTTGAAAGTCTTTGAACTTTTCAAATGTTTCATATTTCATCCTTATTAAGTAAATATTCATATATTCACTCAATTTTTTTCGGAGAAAGCATATGAAGTTGAAATCCATCGCTCTTGACTACACATAATGGACTTCGTACAACAATATGTACAAGTTCCAATAAGCTAGTCATTCGTTCCCTTTTTGGCCTACGAACGAAGTTTTAATTATCTCTGGGAAAGTTTCACAAGCGTCATGTGATCAAAAATCAAAAGACTCCAAAATTCCATCCACATGGAGTTTCTTCATGTTTTCTTTCCAATATAATTTAAACGACGATGTCACTTCCTAAGTGATCTTTCAATCAATTTGTCTTTCGACATTTTTAGCACTAGTTTTATGGATGTGATTTCTCCAACGAGATTTGTGAATCATCCATCTTTTATGGATCACGGCAATTATTTGAACAACCCTTTTGTTCTCATAATACCTGATAAAATAAATCTTGAAGGCAAGCTTTGATGTTTTAACGAGCAACACAATAACCCTTTATTTGTTCTCGATGAACATCATCACATATTCTTTTGCTAGTTACTTAGGCCATTGAAGTTCATGAATTGTGTTGTTTCGTATGACGATTCACACCAAAAAATTCAGTATCAAATACTTAAGAACCACATTGTTTAATAAGCAAAGAATATAGCCATAACACGTATATCATCTATATACTCAAGCTGAACAATTCTAGTCTTTTCTTTTCTGTCATATATTTATTAGATTCTCTTTCAGCATTTCCTTTTCTATTTGAAAGAATCTATCAACATCAATAGTGGAGTCATACATATGACACATAGTCCAAAGCATGTATAGTTAAATACCAATGTCTTTGGATTTGCACTTTGAAGTAGATCACCATTATCTAATGTTTGGTGTTCTTTCAAATTCCTTTCTTTAGTAATCTCTTGGTGTAGTAAACATTTTACCTACATCAAATATTCACCCTCATCATGGATTTATCCATGATCAAGCTACTTTTAGCTTATAACGGTGAATCATGAGTATAATGTTGCTCTCCAAATCCTTTTGGACGATTAGGACAACTAGTGTCTCCAACCTTTTGCAAATTCTCATCAAATATGAGAACATGACTTTAGCCATATTATACTCTATCATGTTGCAACCAAAACTTCGTTTCAGATATCACAATATCTTCCACACATCATGGTTTCTGAAACAACTCTTTCAGATCCTAGATAACCTTGATATTAAGACAATCCTTTGAATATCAAGAATCATGGAAACAAACATGATACTTATACACTAACACTTGGAATTGTTACTCTTGATTTAATACTAATTATTAAACTTCATGGAGTAACCGGAACTTACTGAAAGTTTGCAATAGGACTTTTAAACTTTAGATTAACACTTCAAAACAATACGATACCAGTTCGTAAAGTAACTAACCAGAATTCTATAGTTCTATTATCTCAATTATAACTAAGCGCAAGGTGGTAAACGGATGCCAATGACTACAACAACTAAGCAAATTCACTTTGATTTAGTTTATGATAAATTGAGTTATAATTAATAATTAAATTAATCTAGGTGAACTCCCACTCAAAACAATATCCCTCACATTGTTTTAGTGATCACACGAACCAAATCCACCACATCAAAACCGATCATCACGAGAGTTGATATAGCTTCAATGGCGAACAATCAAAATGTTCATCATATCTACTATATGACTCATGCTCTACCTTTCGGTAATCCGTGTTCCTGAGGCCATGTCTGTACATGCTAGGCTCGTCAAGATCAAACCTTAGTTTCCGCATGAGCAAATCTGGCTTGCTCACGTTGTATACATTTGTAGAATCTAACACACCCGATCATCACGTGGTGCTTCAAAACAACAAGCTTTAGCAACGGTGCTAACTAAGGGTGAACACTTTGTGACTTGAAATTCATGTGCATGAGGGATCATCTTATAATGCTACCGTCGTCTACTAAGCAATACAAGATGCATAAAGGATTAACATCACATGCAATTCATAATATGTGATATGATATGGCCTTTCTTCTTTGTGCTTCCGATCTCCATCTTCAAGCACGAACATGATCTCCATCATTACCGGCATTGCATCAAGGTCAATGACGCTGCTCCATGGTTGTCGTCCACCGGCTTCAACTATTACAACTACTTTGAATAGACACGCGGGTCTTAACATAAATTAAATACAACCATATGGCTCCTGCCGGTTGCCAACTTACAATAAGGAACATTGCATACATCAAATATAATCACAATCATGGCCATATCACATCACTACACACCCTTGCAAAACAAAGTTAGACGCCTCTACTTTCTTTGCATATTTTACGTGGTTTGGGGCTTTCAATAAGTGTTGTTCTAACTTACGAACAAGAACCACAACATTGATACTAGTATTGTTAATCACCCGTTGTAAATTGGATCTTAACTATGCTAGGAGAAACAGGCACCCGCAAAGCCACTTATGCAATACAGGTTGCATGTCAAGCGTGCAGCAAGTCTCATGAACGATGTCATGTAAGGTTAGCCCGGGCCGCTTCATCCCAACATACCGCAAGATGCAAAGTACACAAGAAGCAATCGACAATAAAAGCATCAACGCCCACAATGACCATTGTGTTCTACTCGTGCAACAGATCTACATATAGACACGGCTCTGATACCACTGTAGGGGTTCGTAGCATGGAAAACAAAAAATTTCTATCGCATACAAACAAACAAGCCAAGATCTATCTACTAGATTGTAGCAACGAGTCGATGGAATAACTTACCCTCGAAGATTCCAAAGCGGTTAACGAGAGCAGATTCTCGTGGGTGATGTAGTCGTACTTTTCTGATCTCAAGATCGCGTAGACGATCCTTCCGGTGCCACGTTCCGGCAGCGCTCCCGCAGTAGGTCACACGTTCGGTACTCGACGAAGACCTTCCTCTCCCTTGTTCCAGCAGGCAGCGGAGGTTGTAGCACTCTCCTCGCGATTCCGGCAGCACAACGGCGTGGTACCGGAAGTAGAGGAGAGATCCCGCAGGGCTTCGCCTTAAGCCGGAGCGAGTATGGTGGAGTATGAGAGAGCTATTAGTGGTCTAGGGTTTAGACACACCAATTAGAAGGCTCTAAACCGAAGGCTAGGGCAATTAGAAGCTCTAAACCAAAACGGCTCTAAACCGGAGACTTTGGCTAGGGTTTAGATTAGAGGATAGGAACTCGTGTGTCTAGAGGAGGAGGCCCTGCCCCTCCTCTTATAGGTGGAGGAGGGCCGGCGGCCAAGGGGAGGGAGGGGAGTCCCTCCCCAACTCGGCCTAGGTGGTGCGCCGGCTTGGAGAGGAGGGACTCCTCCCCCAAGTCGGTTTCAACCTCCTCTTGCTTGTTTCCCACAGTTTCCTGTTTTAGCCGTTTGACTTTCAAACTGGCCGTTTGACTTTTCAGTTTGGGATTCAATTTAATCCTTTATTTGGAACAGCGAGAACACTTAGTACATGATGCAATCATTCCAATATGTAATGACACATTCATGTACCCCTTCCCCCCGGAGTGTCGGACATTCCGGAACCTTCTAGAACATTCCCGATGAAAACACCGGAATCATTCCCGAACTCCGAAACGGGACTTTCCTTATATGAATCTTATTCTCCGGACCATTCCGGATCACCTCGTGATATCCCGTATCCCATCCAAGACTCCGAACAACATTCGGTCTCTTTCTCATAATACCATAACTACTCAAACAACGTCGAATCCTTAAGTGTGTCTCCCTACGGTTCGTGAATTATGCGGACATGATCGAGACACTTCTCCGAACAATAACCAATAGAGGAATCTGGAAATTCATATGGCTCCCACATATTTCTACGATTACTTTGCGATCGAATGAACCACTTACATACGATACCAATTTCCCTTTGTCTCACGATAGTTTACTTATCCGAGGTTATGATCGTCGGTATCTCTGCATACCTAGTTCAACCTCGTTACTGATAAGTACTCTTTTCTCGTTCCCGTGATATGTGTTCCCTTGTGAGCCAGTCACATGCTTGCAAGCTAATTGGATGACATTTCACCGAGAGGGCCCAGAGTATATCTATCCGACATATGGATGGACAAATCCCACTCTTGATCCATGTGTTTCAACCAATACTTTCTGAACACTCAATGCCACCTTTATAGCCACCCTGTTACGGTGTGGTGTTTGATGACATCAAAGCATCCATCCGGAAAAGGTGATATGCATGATCTCATGGTCGAAGGAATTAGGTTACTATGTATCAGAAAGCATATAGCAATTGAACTATTGAAATGACTTGATCTTTATGCTACGCTTATCTATAGGAGTATGTCCATCACATCATTCTCCTAATGATATGATCATGTTGTTAATAACATCTCTATGTTCATGATCAGGAAACCATGATCATATATTAACCAACAAGCTAGTTTAACAAGAGGCTTTACTAGGGACTCTTATTTTAGTTTATAAATCACACAAGTATTAATGTTTCCTGTTAATACAATTATAGCATGGTATGTAAACATTTATCATAAGTATGAAGATATGATAATAACCTACTTTATTATTGCCTCTTGGGCATATCTCCAACATATGGTGGTTTGAATTTGGTGGTCAGCCGCGGTGGCGTTAGAGAAATCGCGGCATAACGGCGACGGATGGTATCTGCAAGTGTGAGAGGGGAAAAGAGGATAGGGTGTACCGCATAAACCCTTGTAGATATAGAGATCACAGGGAAGGGGGTATGCGGTAAACCACAAACTTATTTGTGGTCCGAGGCTATTTTTAATGCCCGTTCGGTCTATTTTTCACACAAAAACCACATACCGACCTTAAAATTAAGGATCGGGTTGATATGTGAGTTGCGCGATACACCAGCATCTACTAGGGATTCTCTTGTGTCGAGCTCTCTAGCTTTCTTTCTATGTAGCCTCCTGCCAATTTCCATTTTGTATTCTTAATTTTTGGGATTTAGGTGACTCAAATTTTTAAATGAGTTAAATCCATGGTTAGTCACTATACTTGCTTAGCAAGTTCAATACAGTTTCTGTACAACGGTAATACGAGTTTAAGGTGCGCGAACTTACATGAGAGCTTCACGCGCGGTCATTGCGCAATACGTCGCGATGTATCACACGACGTGGAGGTTAAAGGGTCCCACTGGCAGATGACTTGCTAGATAAATACGCGAAGGAATAAGTTTGGGAGGTGTATATTTGCAAAATCGCCAACGAGTACTAACCCCACGGTGCAATCGGACCGGTTCATTCCGACCCGCGCTATTCCCCTCCTCCTTTGCTCAAGCCACGAACCCTAAATCGGCGACGCCGCTGCCGGAGAGTGACCCACCGCCGCAATGTCCAGCGCTAGCTCATCCCGGTGTGCACTTCGCCGCCAGCTCCCTCCATTCCCGGTGATCTTGTGCCCGGTTGCAGACACGGGTTGAAGCAATGTCGCTTAGGGACGCCTGAGCACCCTGGATGGATGTACCACAAGTGTAAAAATCATGGGGTAAGTATCTTCTCTTTGCATTTTGCTCTACTTTTTTTGGATTTGATCTGTGGTTTTGGAGGTCAAATTGAATCTATTTTTATTTTGCACGGTTTGGGTGCAATTTTTGGCATTGGGAGCAAGAATACATCTGCTCTCTGATTGAGAACAATTACATTCAAGGGGATGAAGCTTTTGATGCTCTTGGTTGGTGATACGTCGGAAACGTATCTATAATTTTTTATGTTCCATGCTTGTTTAGTATCAATTTTGCTTTGCTTTTTCTACACTTTGAGGTGTTTTTATATGTTTTCTGGTACTAACCTATTAACAAGATGTCACAGTGTCAGTTGCCTGTTTTCTTCTGTTTTTGGATCCAGAAAGGCAGAAAATCTTGGAATTGGACGAGACAAAATTCAAAGTCAATATTTTACCATGGGGAACACGAAGCTTGAATACGAGACGGAGGAGAGCCACCAGGGGGCCACACCCCCTGGCCGTGCAGCCAAGATGGGCTCGTGCCTAGGGGGTGCGGCCGCCCTGGCGACCCCCCTGCCTCGTCTCTTCGCCTATAAAGACCCCCCGATGCCTAAACCCTAAGGACCCGATCAATATTCCACGAAACCGTCTGTAGACGCCACCACCATCGTCCCTAGATCAGGGGGATCTGAAGCTCTTCCCGGCACCCTTCCGGAGGGGAGATCATCCTGGAGGCCTTCTTCTTCATCATGTCAGCCTCCGGTATGAAGCTTGAATAGTTCCACCTTGGACTACGGGTCCATGTAGTAGCTAGATGGTTGTATCTCCTCCTTTATGCTTTCATGTTTAGATCTTGTGAGTTCCGTTCATGATCAAGATCTCATCTATTTGTAATCATGTATGTTGTGTTTGCGGGGATTCGATGGATATTGAGATTACTATGTCAGATTGATTAATGGTTTTGTCTTATTGATCTTATCATGTATGTGTTGTTTGTGATCTTGCATGCTCTCCGTTGTTAGTAGCTATCTTGGCCAAGTAGTTGCTAGTGACTCCAAGAGGGGGTATTTATGCTCGATAGTGGGTTCATGCCTCTATTTAATATAAGGGAAGTGACAGAAATCTCTAAGGTTGTAGATGTGCTGTTGCCACTAGGGAGAAAACAACGGTCTCTTGTTCATGGAACAAGTGGATTATTTACCTTACACACTTTGCTTAAAGCAGTTGTCTGTTGCTTGCAACATAATACTGGAGGGGGTTCGGATGATACCCCGAAGGTGGATTTCTAGTCATAGATATAGTTGGATGACGGTCTATGTATCTTGTTGTATTGCGCAATCGAATCTCATAGGATCATGAATGTCTAGTATTGCTTTGTTATGCCTTTCTCGGTCCTGTCAATTGCCCTGATGTAATTTGTTTATCCAGCATGCCATGTTTGTTTATCTAAGGAGAACACCTCTAGTGAACTATGGACCCCAGTCTGATCTTTACCATTGATACATCTTTCACTATTCCTGTTTACTTGTTGCAAACCACTATTACCTTCCAGACCATACAGTTAATCCTTTGTTACAGCAAACCAGTGAGATTGACAACCTCACTGTTCGTTGGGGCAAAGTCTTGAGTTTGTGTTGTGCAGGTCTCCAAGTTGCTAGCAACACCTTTGAGTCGTTTCCTTCCTCCTACTGTTTCGATAACCTTGATTTCTTACTGAGGGAATAACTTGTTTATGTACTCATCATACCTTCCTCTTGGGGACTCCCAACGAATCTCTATAGTGATCTGATCCGCATCAAGCTTTTTCTGGCGCCGTTGCCGGGGAGGCTAAGGATGTCTTCACAAGGGGAGTCCTTCTCAACCTTTCTCTTTACTTTGTTTTTGTCTTGCTTAGTTTCTTTTGCTTGGTTTTGTTTGCCTCTTGTTATAAAAAACTCCCAAAAAATAGTTTAGTTTGGTTTGCTTTCTCTTATAAAAACACACACAAAAAATTAGTTCCTGCTGCTATTGGCTTGCTACACTTTTGCCAAAATGAACTTTGCTGAGAAAACCAAGTTGTGTGACTTCACTAGCACAAACAACAATGATTTCCTAAGTACTCATATTTCTCCACCTGCTCCTGATGCTACCTTTTATGAAATTAAGCCTGCTTTGTTGAATCTTATGATGAGATAGCAATTTTCTAGTGCTAGTTCTGATGGTGTTGCCGCCCACCTCAATAACTTTGTTGAACTTTGTGAGATGCAAAATTATAAGGATGTAGATGGAGATATTATTAAGCTCAAGTTGTTTCCTTTCTCCTTGAGAGGAAAAGCTAAGGAATGGTTGCTATCCTTGCCTAGAAATAGTATTGATTCATGGATTAAGTGCAAAGATGCTTTTATTGGAAAGTACTACCCTCCTGCTAAGATTATATCTATGAGAAGTGATATTAAATGAAATTTAAACAACTTGATAATGAACATGTTTCTAAAGCTTGGGAAAGAATGAAATCTTTGGTTAAGAATTGTCCCACTCATGAACTTACTGCTTGGATGATTATCCAGACTTTTTATGCAGGTTTGAACTTCTCTTAAAGAAACTTGTTGGATTCAGCTGCTGGAGGTACCTTTATGACCATCACCTTGGGTGCTGCAACAAAACTCCTTGATAATATGATGGTTAATTATTCTGAATGGCACACTGAGAGAGCTCCACATGGTAAGAAGGTAAATTCTGTTGAAGAAACCTCCTCTTTGAGTGATAAGATTGATGTTATCATGGCTATGCTTGTTAATGGAAAGCTCCTTTAGATCCAAATAATGTTCCCTTAGCCTCTTTGGTTTCTCAACAAGAGCAAGTTGATGTGAACTTCATTAGGAATAATAATTTCAACAAAAATGCCTATAGGAATAATTTTGGTAGTAACAACAATTATAGGCCTTATCCCCCTAATAACGGCAATACATATGGAAACTCCTACAACAATACTAGAAGTGCCCCTCCAAACTTGAAGTCATGCTCAAAGACTTTATTAGTAAACAACCCACTTTCAACAAGACTGTAGAGGAAAAGCTTTTGAATGTTGAGAAAAATATTTCCTCTTTGTCTGAAGCACAGTCCTCTTTGATTAATAAAATGGCTGCTAAACCTGAAACCATGGAAAGTACCTTTGTTGCTACTCATGCCATACAAGTTACTATTGATGAAAATGTTAGACTGTTAGCCCAACTACATGCTAAGTGGGAAAGAGAAGCTGAAATTGGTAGAAACAATAGTGTGTGCACTATCACCACCACCAATATGGGTGCCATTAAACCACAAGAAGTCCCTATTCCTCCTACCATAATACCTAAACCCAATGAGCCTATTACTAGTGATGCTAAGTTTGATTTTGATCTTGATGGTTGCAATATTTCTGAAGTGATTATGTTCCTACAAAAGCTTGCTAGAAGTCCTGATGCTAGTGATATGCATGTAGCTTTCACCAAACACATTACAAATGCTCTTATTAAAATTAAGGAAGAGAAGTTGAAACACAAAGCTTCTATTCCTAGGAAAGTAGAAGATAGTTGGGAACCCATTATTAATATGCAAGTGAATGACTTTGATCTCAAAGATTCATGTGACCTTGGTTCTAGTTTCTCTATTATGCCTAGGAAGATTTATGAAATGCTTGATTTGCCACCTTTGGAAGATTGTTACTTGGATGTCCCAGTTAATGATAATGCTAAAAATAAACTCATGGGGAGTGTTAATGATGTTCTTATTATGGTTAACAATGCTTATGTCCCTGTTGATTTCTATGTTTTGGATGTTGAATACAATTCTTCTTGTCCTATTACTTTGGGAAGACCTTTTCTTAGAACTGTTGGTGCCATCATTGATATGAAAGAAGGCACCATTAAATATCATTTTCCATTCAATAAAGGTATTGAGCACTTCCCTATGAGGAGAGAGAAGTTTCTTTTTTCTCCTCCTTTGAAAGTAAGGTTTGATGTTAATGCTTCTTCATTTGAAAACATATGATTCTTGCTTCTTGTGCCTAACTTAAAGACGTTAAAGAAAAGTACTTGTTGGGAGATAACCCAAGAGTTTTCTTGAGTCTTGGAAGTTATTACTTCAGTAATGACCTCTCCTTATCCTTTTTGTTTGCCTTTTGTGCCAAAAATGACCTCTAATGAGAGGAAAGTAAGATTTGGGGAGTTGCTGTCCCAAAACAATTTTTGTTCTCCACCGTAAAAACTCGTGAGGAAGCTATGTAAGTCGTATTGAGCTGATATTTTTCGAATGAATACCCCAGTATGTTAGCTAACTTTCGTTAGTTCAACACTTTTTTATTTGAGTAACAGAAAGTTTTTCGAAAAAATCAGTTTTTACCTGCAGGTCTGTTTTGACAGATTTCTGCCATTATTTGCATTTGCTTCTTATTAATTCCTTTTGGGGTTCTTTTTGGGAAATTGAGCTTTTTAAGGGAATTGCTATAGTAGCTTGTGTTTTTAGTGAAAGTTTTGTTGTTCTAAAGCTAAACCCAAGGGTCTATTATCTTTTGAATACACTAATGTTGCTAATGAAGATTGTGTGAAGTTTTGTATGAAGGAAAAATTTCAGGTGTAGAGAGAGAATGATGTAATGAGATGAAGAATGGACAAAATCTCAAGCTTGGGGATGCCACCCCATGTCACCCCAAGAAATATTCAAGAGGTACAAGCGTCAAAGCTTGGGGATGCCCAAGGCATCCCCTTCTTCATCAATAAAAATCTCAGGTCTTTCTAGACACTTCGTTTTTATTGTTTCATGCATTGTTGTGTTGTTCTTGGAGCGTCTTAGTTTTTGTTTGTTTTGCTTAGTTTTCTTAGTTTTCTTGAATAAAGTGTTTTGGACCCCCGTTCTCGCTGTGTTGTTTCAAATAAGTTGATTGCTGTTGGATAGGAGTAGAAAGTTCTTGCTTGAGTAGTACAAGAGGAGCTTGCTTTAACTGTGACTTAGACTCTATCATGTCATGCTAGGTTTTGTTTTGACCTTATTCTTAGTGATTATTGTTGTAGCATGACTTGTTACAAACAATTGGGATTGCTTAGTGTGCCTTGAAGGAATCATGCGTTGTTTTAGCATACAAAAGCATAGTATTGTGGTATTCTCCTTTGATGTTTTGTTTGGGTTGACTTGGCATACGCTCACACCATGTTATGACTATGAACAAGTCACCATAGCCTCTATGATCATTTAGTCCTTGAATTTTAGTACCACTCTATGCTTTGATTAGTAATGTTTTGTCGCTCTACATGATTATGGCCATTATTGCTCTCTTAGTTGGTCGCTCCCAGTCTTTTGCTAGCCTCCACTTGTATGAGTAATCTCTACTCATGCATCCAACTTCCAAGAAAACAAGTTATTCCAAAGTGTACACTATAAATTCCTATGCATGGTGTGTTACACCATTCCAAATATATTCTTGTTTTTATCTATCTTCCAATTAAAAAGTATTTTGTTATGTGAAACTTAGTGATTAAAGCTCTCACGAACTTGATGGCATAATTTATATTTCTTGCCCCTAATAAACTTGAACCATTGTGTCATCTATGTTGTATATGCCTGCACTTATACGTTGGAATTAGCAGAACCATATTGTCATGGGGAATGCTTTCAACATTGCACTTGTACTTTGTACACAGTTGATATCATGCTTTTTTGTCTATGGATATCGTCGGTGTGAAATGAAAGGGGAGCTTGTAAGTCCATGGAGTTATGTATGTGTGTTAGAGAAACGTCTGGGTCGCTAGCCTAAGCCGTGTCAAATCATGGTGGAAACTTGCAGCATCACAATAGTGACATCTATGAAGCATTCTTCTTATAAAAAAGAGATAAAGAAAAAAAATATTAAGAAAAATAAAAAATATGAGAAAAGAGGAAAGAGAGAAAAAAGCACTGTATTCCCATGGTAAATAAGAAGAATGTTGAGATGCTCATTGTCTGCTTGCCTTGTCATTTTGGTTATGGGATAGCTCATTTACCATGTGCAAGGTGTACCCCGTTGGCGGTTCTTTATGATACACATGTACTTACTATGACAAGAACTTACAAGTAACTAAACTTGAGTAGCATGAGGAGCGGCCCTCGTATTCAAGGGACATGAGATTGCCAACTTATACTTTGTCAAGCATATACTCCATAGTTTGTTCACTTTAACCTTAATCACTTCAAGATGCTTATGATAGGGGCAATGGGAGCTGAAAGCTAACAAGTACCATAATCTTTGGAAGCTCCTTTTGAGACTTGAAATCCCTGATTCCCTTTATGAAGGGCCTTTCTTCCACCATTATATTGAGTCTCCACCTTCTACCTTTAGGCACCAGTTATGAGAGCATAGTTGTCATTCTTAGTTCTATGTGCATTTTCCCAAAACTTATTGATTGATGCATATTGTTGATATTAATTGTTCTTGTGCTATTTGTATCTAGTCACTCTTATGAACTTTCAAGGTGTCTGATGACCCACAAGTATAGGGGGTGTATCGTAGTACTTTTGATAAATAGGAGTGTCAATCCCAACGAGGAGCAAAAGGTGTTGACTAGTGGTATGGAGCAGAAAATCTCTGTAAATACTTAGCAAACGGATTTTTAGGGGTTTTCTGATAAAGCAAGGAAATAAAGTACAAGTAAATAAAACAGCAAACAATTGCAGCAAGTGGCCCAATACTTTCTTAGCAAAGGAAAAGCCGGTGGAAATACTAATGAGGACCAAACGTTCTCGAGGACACATGGGAATTTTTTCAAGTGCTTTCGCTTCAAATAGCTGAGTACCTTTCTTTGGTGTTGTAAGTGTTGTGTGGGTGAACCTGTGCTAATGTACCGACCTTACTTGGACTAATACATACTTGCGATTAAACCCCTTGCAAGCATCCACAACTACAAGAAATCAATTAAGATATAAACCTAACCACAGCCTTAAACTCTGAGATCCTACACTCCCTTGTGCAATGGTTTCCTAACGGGGGTTCAGGTTTCTGTCACTCCGGTAACCCCACAATTAGTAGCCAAATACACAATGCATTCCCCTAGGCCCATAAATGGTGAAGTATCATGTAGTCAATATTCACATGACACCGCTAGAAGAATAGCACCACAACTTAAATACTAAACCACTGAATAATATCTCAACACAAATCCACTACTAACAACATGACTTCTCCCATGTCCTCAAGAACTAAACGAACTACTCACGAGACATCATATGGATCAAGATCAAAGAGATATGGTGATGAATAACAATCTGAATATAAACAATAATCCAATGGTTCCACTCACAAGCATCAACTACAATAGTAATCAACACCGGGAAAGTTTCCCCTAAGAACTATGCAAGATTCAACACAATTGTTACAACGGGATGGAGTGATGATGATGATGATGCTGGTGGAGATGATGGTGTGGATGATGATGATGATCCCGATGAAGTCTAGCTTGATGATGGTGTTGATGACGATGATCTCCCCTCTCCGGGAAGGAATTTCCCCGACAAAAATATTTCTGTCGGAGAGCTCTTTATCTCTCGGTGTTTTCCGCCCCGCAGAGGCGGAGGAATCTTTCTGTGGTCACTCCCCGTGTATTAGGGTTTCCAGGAGAAGATATAGGCGAGAGGGCGGAGCCAGAGGTGGGCCAGGTGGGCCACACCCCCTGTAGGCGCGGCCTAGGGGTGGCCCGCGCCTGGGGTGTGTAGGCCCCGTGTGGCCCATCTCTGCCTCCCCTTCTGGCATTCTTTGTCTTCTGAGAAAATAGGATTTTCCGTCGTTTTTCTGGTATTTTTCTGATCTTCACGAAATTTCATCAAAACACCGCTTTTTCCATCAGAATCCTAACTCCGGTAGTTCATCCTCCAAGAATCATCCAACATGCAAAAACAGATGAAAAGACATAAGTAACACCTCTTAATATGAAATATATCAATGAATAGAGGCAAATTATGATATAGAGTGGTGATGCAAATTGGACGTGTCAACTCCCCCCAAGCTTAGACCTTTGCTTGTCCCCAAGCGAAAACTGAGCTCAGTAAACATGTCCACAGGTTTATGGAGTGAAGGGTCGATAGAAGAATACGGACAAGAAGCATCACACTTACCATTACATAACTCATAGAATAAAGCAACTCACCATTATATAACTTAGTTTGCAACAAGTATAGGAGTCACAGTAGAGATGCATAAAGATAAATCATAATTGGGATTGACAAACTTTGTTCTTGGTTAGAGAACAACTGGCAAACAGTTTCACAAATAAAGCTTTTGTAGAAGTTTTACAACAAGAGTACTCTTTGCTCAAACATAAAAGGTTTTTCACAATGATAGCTTTCAAAGTAATACTCATTAGATAAGAGTCTTGTGCAAACAAGGAAGATACAGAACATGATTGAATAAATCATCATATGAATGCTTGAAACACAACAACTCAAATTCTTGCTAGAGATAGAGAGGGATAGGTTTACTGACTCAACTTAGAAGTAGAAGAAAGGCCCTTCATAAAGGGAAGCAGGGATTTCAAGTTCATAAAGAGCTTTCAAAAGATTATGGTACTTACTAGCTTTGAGCTCTCATTGCCCCTATCATAAGAATCTTGAGGTGATTAAGGTTAAAGTGAACAAAGATGGAGTAAATGCTTGACGAAATATAAGTTGGCAATCTCATGTCCCTTGAGTACGAGAGTCGCTCCTCATGCTACTCAACTTTAGTTACCAGTAAGTTCTTGTCATTGTAAGTACATGTGTATCATAAAGAACCACCAACGGGGTACCCCTTGCACATGATACATGAGCTATCCCATAATCAAAATGACAAGGCAAGCAGACGGTGAGCATCTCAGCGATCTTTTTATTTGTTATTTGCATAGGTTTTTTATTGAGGATGCTTCACAGATTGCTCACTATGGTTATGCTGCAAGTTTCCACCATGATTAGGCATGGCTTAGGCTAGGAGCCCAGGCGTTTCTCTAACACACGTACATAACTCCATGGACTTACAAGCTCCCCTTTTATTTCACACCGATGATATTTGCAAATAAAAGAGCATGATATCAACTGGATATGTATCCATAAGTGTTGAAAGCGTTCCCAGTGACAGCACGGTTCTGCTAATCCCAATGTATAGATGCAAGCATATACAACTTCGATGACACAATGGTTGAAGTTTATTAGGGGCAAGAAAATAAGGTGTGCCATCAAGTTCGTGAGAGCTTTAACTAGTTTTCACATAACAAAATAAGCTTGAGAATTTGCTTGGAATAGCAATAATGCTAATAGGTAGATGTGGTGGACACAAATGGCACAGGTTTTGGTTCAAAGGGGTTGGATGCATGAGAAGTATGCCCTCTCAAAACAGGTTTTTGGCTAGCAAGGCTGGGTAGCAAGCTGTAACATCCCAAGATTTTCCTAATCTTGTAATGTGAAAAATAAATGAATAAAATAAAACTTTGTTGATTTTCAGGGTGAGAAGAAACTTTTTGAATTCAAATGGGAACCTTCAAACTTATTTTGAACAAATAAAAAATCCTTAAAGGATTTAAAAAGATAAACATTTAATAAAAGGAAAATAAAATATTTGGAATTACTAGTTTGGATCTTTAATAAAAAGATTTGGTTTTCAAATGAAAAGAATTATAAATAAGGAATTATTTTATGGAGCCAAAATAAACCTTGGCCAAGCTTTTGAAATAAAAACATTTTGTTTTGATAAAAATAGTAAAGGTTTATTTAAATAAAATAATAAGGATTTAATATCCAATTTTATTTAAGTAAAGGCTTTTTCCATTTTAAATAAACACTAAAACTTAATTATTTATTTTAATAAAGTTTTCCAAGTATCGTCTATTTTCAAATAAAACCTACTGATTTGGTTTTGATAATATTTATATTTCAAATGGAGATTTTAAATAAATCAAAACCTATTTGAATTAATAATTAAGGTCTATTTTATTTAATTATTAAATAGATCCTAAAAAGATTAAAATTATTATTTTATTTTGGACTTTAGTTTTGTGTTGTTAAACATAACCAAATTCAATTGCAATGCTTGGTGAATGTTTGAATTGATTTGAATGTGGATTAGTTGTTTTAATTTCAAAACAGAAAATAGAATTGGAAAAGGAAAAATCATTCAGGAAGAAAAAAAATAGAGTCGGACTCAGCCCAGCAGGCCAAGCCCAACAGCCCAGTACTAGCCCAGCTTCTCTCCCCCACGCGCGAAGCGTTTTTTCACCAGAACCCTTACCCGCAGAGTGACTGACCAGTGGCCCCTTCCTTCTCTCTCTCTCTCCCTCACTGACAACACGGCCCCACATCACCAGCCATCGTCTTCACTGCGACCAGCTTTCCCCCATTCATCGTTGTCGTTCTCAGTCGTTGAATTCCAGCGATAAATTCGTGTAAATGACAACGTTAAACTCGCCAGCGATCCCGCGTACTTAATCGTCCCTGTCCCCTCTACCTTTCTCCCAAATGCCAGCTCCTCTATGCCACCAGGCTGCACGAATCGTGAGCTCAAACACCACTGTCTCCGACGTGTTCCCCGACCAATTCCGGCGCCGACCAGCCGCCCCTCGCCTCCCACTGCACACAGGCTTGCTCCCCGTCTCCTGGTGCATCTTCCAGTACCAACCGCTTGGCCGCGCCCGCTCTACAACGTCGGCAACAAACTCACCTGAACGTCGCCGTCGTCTGCCATTGCTCCGGCGAGTTTCCCCGGTGAGTACAGACTGCCCAGCACCTACCAATGATGCTCCTGTGATCCCCAGTACCGTACGCAGCTAACAGTAGGGTCTGTTTGCCTTAGCACGCCCTCAAACCTCGCCTCCGACGACAAACAGAAGCACCCGACGCTGCTGCAAGCTCCGGCGAGCAATCCACCTCGTTCCCGTGCGCCCCTCGACGATATACTGCCACGTTGAGCACCAGCGAAGTCCGAAGATCTCGATGAGCATATTCCCATCCTCCCTTGCTTCCTGTAGCCGCCGTAGCGCCACCACCTGACTGTGCGCCGCCGCTAGCCACCGCCGGCGCCGCTCGCGTTTGGTCAAGCAAACCAGCGCCGTTAGATTTTCATCTGGCGGCCACGATAGATTCATTTAACGAAAGGGTACGGGCTAGTCTGATCCACGCGATCTGTTTAGATCCAACGGCTGCAGTTGCGCGATCCGTGCGAACCAGTACTGGCCAGTCATATCACGCCGCGTGTCACCAGTTTGTTTAAAACAGAAATTTGAAAACAGATTTAGATGCAAACTTGAAACCCATGTAACTTTTGATCCACACGTCCAAATTTTACAAACTTTATATCAATGGAATCAGTGGAACAAGCCCTAGCCAACCATGCAATTTGTTTAGTAAAAATCCTCTGTTAAAATGTTTGTTTTTGCAGAAACATTTGAATGCTTGTTTAGCTTATAAAAATTATTCCAAAATGTTTTTAGGGTTGAAACCTTTGCAAATTGGTTTGTTGTGAACCTACTGACCCTAGGAACAAACCCATGGTTTTTAAAATGGATTTTGTGAAGTTTGGGAATAAAAACTTGAATTAGCCCATTTCTAGCCAAATAAAAACATTAAGTTTGTTATGGAAATGACTTTGGAGTAAAAACTTTGGGAAAATTATTTGGATCAAACCTACTGACCCAAAACACCAAGTTTTGAGAAACAACAACTTATTTGGTGAACAACATAAAGTTGTTGCTTTGATAAAAATATTTTCCACCACATAAAATAATGATTGGATTTAAAAATGGTTTATGGATAGAACCCTTTTGCAAATGACTTTGCCACTTTATAAAATGACCACTTTGAACCTTACAAAGTTTAGAGCCTAGTAGAAACCATCTTTGCAAATAAAACTAACTTATGCATGCTTGCATGCATGACTTAGTTCCTATGATTTTATGTGTGTGATGTATTGATTGAATATTGGTTGGAATGCAAGTTGATTTTGTGCTTGCTTGATTGATTTGTAGTGAAGTTAGAAAAGTGTGAAACTAGAAAGATCAAGAAGTGAACCAACATTCCATACCAAAAAGGCAAGTGACACTATCATTCAAAGTCCTACTATTTTCATTATACTTAGTGGATTTTGAAACATGCATGAAAAGAGTTTCTATACTTATGCTATGCTAAATCCTAATAGGATACCCTATACATTCCTTAGTGAAAACAATGTAGTTGTTACATGCTTATCCATGCTATATTTTGAAAAGAGTTACATGTTGAGATTTTATGAGATTGAGAAAAGACTTATGTTTTATATAATAAAACAAGGACTCAATGAACCACCTGGGTGGACAAGGATACTTTGAGTTTTGGAGAAGGTGGCAACAGAAGGAACCATGTCTATGGCAATCTCTTTTTGTTGTGCTCCAAAGGAAAACCACCCAGGAAACTTAGAGATTGAACATGTTTCTCGTACAGTGGCTTCCGTGTACAGCCACATGCTAAATGGGCTCTGGCTTAGTCAAATACATAGTGGAAATCCCATGCATTGGCATCTTCAGGTTAACTTGACTTGTGTAAGGGATCTTGAACCCTACATTGGTGCCTGGTAGACAAGCTAGAATTTTGTATTGGGAGGACTCCTATGGAAAGACTTTGTCACATTCTCAATCTGCCAGTACTCCATCTTGGTGAGTACTTATCCAGCGGCCACTGGTGGCATCAAGATGAGATTGTGTCATGTGGGTAAAGTGTACAACTTTTGCAGAAGATCAAAATTCTAAGTACTTAGCCGTGTCCCCGGTTATGGACAATACTGAGCAACTAAGGCCTGAAGCTATGGAAGATCTCGACATTCCAATTTCTAAAAGAAAACTTTTAAGTGACTACAAGAGACTTGATGCACTTGGGGGTACCAAGGAGCTCAAGAGATTTTGATAAAACTTGATGCACTTGGGGGTACCAAGGAGCTCAAGAGATTTTTGACAAGGACTTGAACACTTGGGAATTTACCAAGGAGTTCAAGGGATTTGAAAAGGAGATTTGACAAAAGACCAAAACCACTTTGAAAAGATAGGATAAATTTTGCTTCTGCAAATGAGCCTTAAACCCCACTTAGCCAAAAATGCATGTAATGATAGGATCCACTCATATTCCACATAGTAGTGAAACTTGCCAATACATTTCCAATGTATTGACCCTTGTGGCTGTAACTTGTAATGTTGCAGGTTTGATTGATTAGTGAAGATTGATTGATTAGGATTGCAAAGTCTACAACCAACATGTTTGCCTGTGGCACTTTGAAGATGAAGGACCCCATGCTTATAGTTATTCCGCTGCAATGTACTGTAATAGCCAAATGAGCTATGTAAGATGTAATAAAATTATGTTATTCCTAGTTATAAAGTTATATTATGACCTTTGTTTCTTGATATTACATCTTAGCTGTGGATGCTAGCTATTGATACAGGGACTAGCATTGTAAACACAGGGGACTCTACCTTATTTAAAGGTTGGGACCCTTACAGATGGTGTCAGAGCATTGTGTTGCCTGTAGGATTTGTAAACCTAGGATTGGACAAAAAAACCTTATAAAAATAGGAGTTGTATTTGTTCCAAAAACTTATTTACAAACAATCTTGTAAACTCTTTCCTCAATCATTTTTGGTTTTGAATCTACATCTCATCTATTTCAACTTGATGGAAAAACCTACCCCATGGCCAAAGACCTTACCATGAGCTAAGAACATCTTCAACTCTAATGACTTCAACTTCTTCAATCTTGGATATCAACTCTAATGACTTCAACATCTTCAACTCTAATGACTTCAACATCTTCAACATTTCCACTAAGGACTCGACCTTGGATATCACTAAGGACTACTAGTGAAAACCAAGAGACATTAGATCGCCTACCAAAGACTTTAATATCAAGTTAGAGTATGGATCATATTGTCCTATGAGGTATGATTATACTAAGTTATTATTTTCAAGAAAACTTGTTGTTTCCTTCAACTCATGAGTTAAGCTCATAAGTTGTTAAGTGGTTAGTTGCTTGTTGATTGTTTGATGGTTTGATTGTTTGATTGAACTTGGTTGTTTTTGGGTTGTGTGTTAAAACTTCTTAAAAACCTATCCACCAATACTTATCCCTATTAAACCAACAGATGCCTCCCCGTCGTGCCAACCCCAACCAAAACAACAACAACTTCACCCCTGAGATGCAACAGATGATGGCAGCTCAGACACAGTTGATGCAGCAGATGACTACATTCATACAGAATCTGAACAACAACAACAACAACAACAACAACAACAACAACAACAACAACAACAACAACAACAACAACCAACAACAACAACACAACAACAACAACAACAACAACAACAACAACAACAACAACAACAACAACAACAACAACAACAACAACAACAACAACAACAACAACAACAACAACAACAACAACAACAACAACAACAACAATAACAACAATCAGAATAATCCTCCAGTACTAGACATGCTCACCAAATTTCTGAAACTTAGGCCTGCAATATTCTCTGGAACAACTGATCCAATGGAAGCTGATGATTGGTTACGTTCAGTGAACAAAGACCTAGTGACTGTTGGTTGCACTGATGAAGAAAAAGTAAGGTTTGCAGCATTTCTGCTTGAAGGACCAGCAGCAACATGGTGGGACAACTTTCAAATCACCACTCCCCTTGAATATGTGACTTGGGCTATTTTTAAAGATGGATTCAGAACCACTCACATCTCACCTGGAGTAATGTACTTGAAGAAAAAGGAGTTTCACAATCTGAAACAACGTCACCTCAGTGTGGCTGAGTATATTGAAGAATTCAACAATCTGGCACGCTATGCACCGGATGAAGTTGATACAGATGCTAAGAGAAAGGATAAATTTCTTGAAGGACTTAATGATGAGTTGAACCTGCAGCTAGTTGTTGCCTATGTCCCAACTTATCAATCACTCTCTGACAAAGCCACAATATTGGAAAACAAGATGAATCAAGTTGAGAACAGAAAAGGAAACATAAACTCAAGAACTATTCAGGATCATCAAAGAAGAAGCATTCATACAAAAAGAGCAATGAAGATTCTGAATCACATCAGTATCACCACAACAACAATGGAAGTGAGAATAATGGAAATGATACTGACAATGGAGATGACCTTGGTCAGAACCAACATGACACATACAGGAAAAAGGACATTAGCCAGTTGCAATGCTATAATTGTAAGGAACTTGGACACTATGCATCAGACTGTCCAGAGAAGAAAAAGATAAAGGATGCCAGAAGAGCCAATGGAAATGACTCCAATGTGACCCAGAAAGGACATGTGGACCACATTGAAATGAATGGAAACTTTGAAGAGATAGAAGAAGTGGATGTCAGGATTTAGAAAACTCAGAAGAGTCAAATAAGGATTCCTTGTCTGGATATCAAATGTTGAACCCATAGTCAAGTGAACCATCAATGTAACCCTATGAGACTTTATTTTAAGGGTGGTAGTACCCTAGTTATTTTAAGCCTACTTATAACCTTTAGCCTTCCCAAATCTCGGGACGAGATTTATTTTAAGGGTGGTAGCCTGTCACATCCCAAGATTTTCCAAATCTTGTAATGTGAAAAATAAATGAATAAAATAAAACTTTGTTGATTTTCAGGGTGAGAAGAAACTTTTTGAATTCAAATGGGAACCTTCAAACTTATTTTGAACAAATAAAAAATCCTTAAAGGATTTAAAAAGATAAACATTTAATAAAAGGAAAATAAAATATTTGGAATTACTAGTTTGGATCTTTAATAAAAAGATTTGGTTTTCAAATGAAAAGAATTATAAATAAGGAATTATTTTATGGAGCCAAAATAAACCTTGGCCAAGATTTTGAAATAAAAACATTTTGTTTTGATAAAAATAGTAAAGGTTTATTTAAATAAAATAATAAGGATTTAATATCCAATTTTATTTAAGTAACGGCTTTTTCCATTTTAAATAAACACTAAAACTTAATTATTTATTTTAATAAAGTTTTCCAAGTATCTTCTATTTTCAAATAAAACCTACTGATTTGGTTTTGATAATATTTAGATTTCAAATGGAGATTTTTAAATAAATCAAAACCTATTTGAATTAATAATTAAGGTCTATTTTATTTAATTATTAAATAGATCCTAAAAAGATTAAAATTATTATTTTATTTTGGACTTTAGTTTTGTGTTGTTAAACAGAACCAAATTCAATTGCAATGTTTGGTGAATGTTTGAATTGATTTGAATGTGGATTAGTTGTTTGAATTTCAAAACAGAAAATAGAATTGGAAAAAGAAAAATCATTCAGGAAGAAAAAAAAAGAGTCAGACTCAGCCCAGCAGGCCAAGCCCGACAGCCCAGTACTAGCCCAGCTTCTCTCCCCCACGCGCGAAGCGTTTTTTCACCAGAACCCTTACCCGCAGAGTGACTGACCAGTGGCCCCTTCCTTCTCTCTCTCCCTCACTGACAGCACGGCCCCACATCACCAGCCATCGTCTTCACTGCGACCAGCTTTCCCCCATTCATCGCTGCCGTTCTTAGTCGTTGAATTCCAGCGATAAATTCGTGTAAATAACAACGTTAAACTCGCCAGCGATCCCGCATACTTAATCGTCCCTGTCCCCTCTACCTTTCTCCCAAATGCCAGCTCCTCTCTGCCACCAGGCTGCGCGAATCGCGAGCTCAAACACCACTGTCTCCGACGTGTTCCCCGACCAATTCCGACGCTGACCAGCCGCCCCTCGCCTCCCACTGCACACAGGCTTGCTCCCCGTATCCTGGTGCATCTTCCAGTACCAACCGCTTGGCCGCGCCCGCTCTACAACGTCGGCAACAAACTCACCTGAACGTCGCCGTCGTCTGCCATTGCTCCGGCGAATTTCACCGGTGAGTACAGACTGCCCCAGCACCTACCAATGATGCTCCTGTGATCCCCAGTACCATACGCAGCTAACAGTAGGGTCTGTTTGCCTTAGCGCGCCCTCAAACCTCGCCTCCGACGACAAACAGAAGCACCCGACGCTGCTGCAAGCTCCGGCGAGCAATCCACCTCGTTCCCGTGCGCCCCTCGACGAGATACTGCCACGTTGAGCACCAGCGAAGTCCGACGATCTCGGTGAGCATATTCCCATCCTCCCTTTCTTCCTGTAGCCGCCGTAGCGCAACCTCCTTACCGTGCGCCACCGCCGGCGCCGCTCGCGTTTGGTCAAGCAAACCAGCACCGTTAGATTTTCATCTGGCGGCCACGATAGATTCATTTAACGAAAGGGTACGGGCTAGTCTGAGCCACACGATCTGTTTAGATCCAACGGCTGCAGTTGCACGATCCGTGCGAACCGGTACTGGCCAGTCATATCACGCCGTGTGTCACCAGTTTGTTTAAAACAGAAATTTGAAAACAGATTTAGATGCAAACTTGAAACCCATGTAACTTTTGATCCACACGTCCAAATTTTACAAACTTTATATCAATGGAATCACTGGAACAATCCCTAGCCAACCATGCAATTTGTTTAGTAAAAATCCTCTGTTAAAATGTTTGTTTTTGCAGAAACATTTGAATGCTTGTTTAGGTTAGAAAAATTATTCCAAAATGTTTTTAGGGTTGAAACCTTTGCAAATTGGTTTTTTGTGAACCTACTGACCCTAGGAACCAACCTATGGTTTTAAAAATGGATTTTGTGAAGTTTAGGAATAAAAACTTGAAGTAGCCCATTTCTAGCCAAATAAAAACATTAATTTTGTTATGGAAATGACTTTGGAGTAAAAACTTTGGGAAAATTATTTGGATCAAACCTACTGACCCAAAACACCAAGTTTTGAGAAACAACAACTTATTTGGTGAACAACATAAATTTGTTGCTTTGATAAAAATATTTTCCACCACATAAAATAATGATTGGATTTAAAAATTGTTTATGGATAGAACCCTTTTGCAAATGACTTTGCCACTTTAGAAAATGACCACTTTGAACCTTACAAAGTTTAGAGCCTAGTAGAAACCATCTTTGCAAATAAAACTAACTTATGCATGCTTGCATGCATGACTTAGTTCCTATGATTTTATGTGTGTGATGTATTGATTGAATATTGGTTGGAATGCAAGTTGATTTTGTGCTTGCTTGATTGATTTGTAGTGAAGTTAGAAAAGTGTGAAACTAGCAAGATCAAGAAGTGAACCAACATTCCCTACCAAAAAGGCAAGTGACACTATCATTCAAAGTCCTACTATTTTCATTATACTTAGTGGATTTTGAAACATGCATGAAAAGAGTTTCTATACTTATGCTATGCTAAATCCTAATAGGATACCCTATACATTCCTTAGTGAAAACAATGTAGTTGTTACATGCTTATCCATGCTATATTTTGAAAAGAGTTACATGTTGAGATTTTATGAGATTGAGAAAAGACTTATGTTTTATATAATAAAACAAGGACTCAATGAACCACCCTGGGTGGACAAGGATACTTTGAGTTTTGGAGAAGGTGGCAACAAAAGGAACCATGTCTATGGCAATCTCTTTGTGTTGTGCTCCAAAGGAAAACCACCCAGGAAACTTAGAGATTGAACATGTTTCTCGTACAGTGGCTTCCGTGTACAACCACATGCTAAATGGGCTCTGGCTTAGTCAACTACATAGTGGAAATCCCATGCATTGGCATCTTCAGGTTAACTTGACTTGTGTAAGGGAGCTTGAACCCTACATTGGTGCCTGGTAGACAAGCTAGCATTTTGTATTGGGAGGACTCCTATGGAAAGACTTTGTCACATTCTCAATCTGCCAGTACTCCATCTTGGTGAGTACTTATCCAGCGGCCACTGGTGGCATCAAGATGAGATTGTGTCATGTGGGTAAAGTGTACAACTTCTGCAGAAGATCAAAATTATAAGTACTTAGCCGTGTCCCCGGTTATGGACAATACTGAGCAACTAAGGCCTGAAGCTATGGAAGATCTCGACATTCCAATTTCTAAAAGAAAACTTTTAAGTGACTACAAGAGACTTGATGCACTTGGGGGTACCAAGGAGCTCAAGATATTTTGATAAAACTTGATGCACTTGGGGGTACCAAGGAGCTCAAGAGATTTTTGACAAGGACTTGAACACTTGGGAATTTACCAAGGAGTTCAAGGGATTTGAAAAGGAGATTTGACAAAAGACCAAAACCACTTTGAAAAGATAGGATAAATTTTGCTTCTGCAAATGAGCCTTAAACCCCACTTACCCAAAAATGCATGTAATGATAGGATCCACTTATATTCCACATAGTAGTGAAACTTGCCAATACATTTCAAACGTATTGACCCTTGTGGATGTAACTTGTAATGTTGCAGGTTTGATTGATTAGTGAAGATTGATTGATTAGGATTGCAAAGTCTACAACCAACATGTTTGCCTGTGGCACTTTGAAGATGAAGGACCCCATGCTTATAGTTATTCCGCTGCAATGTACTGTAATAGCCAAATGAGCTATGTAAGATGTAATAAAATTATGTTATTCCTGGTTATAAAGTTATATTATGACCTTTGTTTCTTGATATTACATCTTAGCTGTGGATGCTAGCTATTGATCCAGGGACTAGCATTGTAAACACAGGGGACTCTACCTTATTTAAAGGTTGGGACCCTTACACAAGCAAAAGAGTTGAAAGAAACAAGCGAACATACAAGTAATAAATCCAAACATGCAATCTTCCTTGAAGACAGAAAATATCTTAAATAAAGAATACTAAGCTTACGAGCCAATCAAGAAAGAAAATAAATGATACAAAATACCTGTAAGATTTTTCTCTTTTCCTTTCAAAAAAAAGTGTTGCTACTGACCAGAGCTCGGTTTGCCAAAACCAATATAGATCTACTTGATGCTCCCAAAGTGATGCCAGTACTGATCAATAAGATCAATCAGATAATAGAGATTGCAAACTAAAATAAGAAGTGCAAAAATTAAAATATGAGACATCTCATTAATATTCCATAAAGGCACTCACACCAAGGGATACATAGATAGCCAACTAAAGGAGAGATACTTCCATATGCAAACCAACCTATAAGATAACTTCTCTACCCAAGATATCAATCTACTAAAAAGGTAAAAAGATAAAAGATGATGATGTGATACCACGACACTCCCCCAAGCTTGGAACAAGCCAAGGGGATGCCAAACCTGATAACGAATTACTCCTTAGGTGGTGGTGGTGTTCTCTTGATAAGATCTTCAATAAGTTCCCTCAAATCCTCAATATCGAAGGTTAGAGTACGAATCAACTCCAAATTATGCTCAATGCGGTTCATGATCATGTCGAACCGAGAATCCTAGTCCTTGTTATTCTTTCCCCACTCTTCCTTTGTAGTGTGTTCCTTCCCTGCATGGTTAGAATGAGGCAGATCCCAAATAGAGGGCAACATCCCTTGGGGCATCTTTTGGTATTGTTTCTCAATTATGAGAGTATGGAAGGGGTTCTTGGTATGTGAATGAAGTGACCGTGGAGCGAGGATATGACGCAGAGTTCTCCCTCCTGTAGACATTTGTGCTGTCCTCCTAAGCTTGGTAGGGTTTGTCACCACTCCAATGCTTGCAACAATAGTGCGGGTGTCCGGATGCTCGTCCTCCTTCACATATTCTTCATCCTCAACCAAGATATCCTCCTCCTTGGGGTTTCGAGGATCATCTTCCACGGTCTTCTTTCCCTTGTCGTTGGAAGAGACCATGGTGCTCTAAACTTGAGAGTATTTCCTGACAAAAACAGATCGAAACGAAAACACGACGAGAACACGATATACGAACCTCAGGGGGTCCAGGGGTTATATATATCACGAAGTTTCAACGCACAAGGAATGTACTGTGCGAAAATGAGGCAGATATGGAGTTCAGGGGGCTCACACCCCCTCCAGGCGCGGCCAGCTACGGCCCGCGCCTAGGGTGGGTGTTCCTAGACACCGTTTCCTCCTATGTTTCGTCTCGTAACCTTTAGTATGCAATAAAAACATCAAAACTATAAAAAGATAAGGTTTTCATGAACCTTCCGCTTTCACCATTTTTTACCTATTCAGAGACAGACTCTACAGATTCCTTTTCTCCTTCTCCTGGAAATTCCTTTTCTTACAAGGCATTACACAAACCTCATTGGCAACATTAGTGTATGCAAAAAAATAAACCTTTAGGTTCAAACTTCAACTAAAAACCATCAAAACAAAATTTGTTGTAGCAACTCCTTTCCAAAAACTCAAAAAGAGTCTGAAAGGGAATCAATATAAGAGGCAAATGCAAATGATGGTAGAAAATCTGTCAAAACAGACCAGAAGGTAAAGATTGATTTTTTCGAAGAACTTCTGTTGCCCAAATCAAAAAGTGCAAAACTAATGAAAGTTGGATAACAACTTGGAGAACAAGCACAGAAAAATACAGCTCCAGACGTCGTACTGAGCTCCTTCACGAATTTTTACAATGTAGCGCAAAAATCTGTCCCAGGATAGCCACTTTTCACAACTCCTCTACTTCTCAAAAGTAGTTGATCTTGACACAAAAACCAAAAAAAAGGATAAAGAGCGGTTATTACTGAGGTAATAACTTCCAAGACTCAACAAAACTATTGGGTTATCTCCCAATAAGTACTTTTCTTTAATGCCTTTAAGTTAGGCTTGATAATTTCAAAGATGCTCACATAGGAGATAGATTTGAAGTGAAAGAGAGCATAAAGAAGCAAATATCCAACACATTTGAGTCTAACCCACTTCCTATGCAAGGGAATATCATGAGAAAACAAATTATTGAAGCAAAATGCCACTAGCATAGGAAGACAAAACAAATTCAACTTCAAAGCTTTCAACATAAAACTGGGAAACTTAATATTATTGAGATGCATAAAACCATGTTTCCCTCTCTCATAATAACTTTCAGTAGCACTTTGAATAAAGTTGACAATATAACTGTAACAAGAAACAACTTTATCATTAGAATGAGCATACTTACAATCATCAAAAAGAGGTCCAAGGTCATAAACTGGATCAATAGAAGCAAGTTGTTCAACCCTGAAATCTTCATTAGGCAATTCATTTTCATGAGGAGATTTAGCAAATTTGGAAAAGTTAAACTCATAAGAATCTCCATCAAACTTAGTTAAAACTTACTCCTTTTTACAATCTATAATAGCCCCACAAGTGTTCAAGAAAGGTCTACCAAAGATAATAGGACAAGTTATACTAGCTGCTGAACTAAGCACTAGAAAATCAGCAGGATACTTAATCTTACCGCAAAGGACTTCCACATCTCTTATAATACCAATAGGGCAAATGGTTTCCTTATTAGCAAGGTGAATAACCACATCAATGTCCTCAAGCTCAGAAGGACCAATTTCATGCATAATTTCCCTATAAAGCTCATAAGGAATATCACTAGAACTAGCACCAATATCACATAAACCATAATAGCAATGATCACCAATCTTAACATAAAGCACAGGGACACTAGCTTTTCTAGGAGACAATATTAGAAGTGTCTTCACAGAAGACAATGTGCTCATCCTCTATATTTTTAGTGACAAGATGTTTCTCAATGGCTACTACAGGTTCAATGTTTATTTGCTCAGCAGGTTCCATAGTTTTATTTGTACCTTTGTTATTCGCACTAATTATCATAGAATACTCCTTTAACTTAGCTAGGAAAGGTGTTTTCTCAACATAAGGTTCAGGCACAATGCGATCAATAGTACAAACTTCAGTATTTCTAACAGGAACATGACTAACAACATCTTTATAAGGTGCATGGTACTTGCTCCACTTCTTTTTAGGAATTTCTATATAAGAGGCAAAGGCCTTAAAACAATTGGAAATACTTTGAGAATCAAGACCATACTCAGTACTAATATCACGGAAGTCATCAGTTCCCATAAAGGATTTAATGCATTCATAATCATAGTTTATACCTGACTTTCTTCCTTTGTCATTCTCCCATGCTTCAGTGTTATCTTGAATATGGTCTAAGAGATCCCATTTAGCTTCTTCCTTCATACGTGTGAATGATCCAACACAAGAAGCATCTAGTAAATATTTATCATGAAGAGAATGCCTACCATAAAAGTTATTGATAATAATATTGTTAGGGAGTTCATGAATAGGAAATTTAAGCATTAGTAACTTCAATCTCCCCCAAGCTTGAGTTGTACTCTCTCCATCACGAGGCCAAAAGTTATATATCAGATTTCTATCCTTATGAATCTCACTGGGAGGATAGAATTTAGAATAAAAGAGAGGTACTATTTCCTCCCATTCCATGGATTGTCCATTCTTCAGCAGCTTATACCATTCTTTAGCTCTTCCTTTCAATGATGTAGAGAGTAACTTCTTCTTCACCTATTCAGTTGTGATACCTGCACACTTAAACAACCAGCATAATTCATGGATAAAAAGCAAATGATCACCAGGATGGACACTTCCATTCCCTAAATACTAATTATCCATAACACGATCAACAATACTTGTAGGTATCTTAAAAGGATCTATCTCAACAGGTGGTGGTTCATCTACTATCCTAACAGTGGTAGTAGTTTTCCCAAACAGAAAACCAAGTGGGTTATCCATATTGGAAATAAAGTAACAAACAGAAATAAAAAGCAATACTCACAGTAGAAGTTTCCTCTACCAGTTCCACTCGTCAATAGCGCTTCACTCCCCGGCAACGGCGCTAGAAAATAGTCTTGATGACCCACAAGTATAGGGGGTGTATCGTAGTACTTTCGATAAATAGGAGTGTCGATCCCAACAAGGAGCAGAAGGTGTTGACTAGTGGTATGGAGCAGGAAATCTCTATAAATACTTAGCAAACGGATTTTTAGGGGTTTTCTGATAAAGCAAGGAAATAAAGTGCAAGTAAATAAAACAACAAACAATTGCGGCAAGTGGCCCAATCCTTTCTTAGCAAAGCACAAGCCGGTGGAAATACTAATGAGGACCAAACGTTCTCGAAGACACATGGGAATTCTGTCAAGTGCTTTCGCTTCATATAGCTGAGTAGTGTTTTTGGTTTTGTAAGTGTTGTGTGGGTGAATCTGTGCTAATGTACCGACCTTACTTGGATTAATACATACTTGTGATTAAACCCCTTACAAGCATCCACAACTACAAGAAATCAATTAAGATATAAACCTAACCACGGCCTTAAACTCTGAGATCCTACACTCCCTTGTGCAATGGTTTCCTAACGGGGGTTCAGGTTTCTATCACTCCAGCAAACCCACAATTAGTAGCCAAATACATAATGCATTCCCCTAGGCCCATAAATGGTGAAGTATCATGTAGTCGACGTTCACATGACACCACTAGAAGAATAGCACCACAACTTAAATACTAAACCATTGAATAATATCTCAACACAAATCCACTACTAACAACATGACTTCTCCCATGTCCTCAAGAACTAAACGAACTACTCATGAGACATCATATGGATCAAGATCAAATATGATATGGTGATGAATAACAATCTAAACATAAACAATAATCCAATGGTTCCACTCACAAGCATCAACTACAATAGTAATCAACACCGGGAAAGTTTCCCCTAAGAACTATGCAAGATTCAACACAATTGTTACATCGGGATGGAGTGATGATGATGGTGCTGGTGGATATGATGGTGTGGATGATGATGATCCCGATGAAGTCTATCTTGATGATGGTGTTGATGGCGACGATCTCCCCTCTCCGGGATGGAATTTCCCCGACATAAATCTTTCTGCCGGAGAGCTCTTTCTCTCTCGGTGTTTTCCACCCCGCAGAGGCGGCGGAATCTTTCTGTGGTCGCTCCCCGTGTATTAGGGTTTAAAGGAGAAGATATAGGCGAGAGGACGGAGCCAGAGGTGGGCCACACCCCCTACAGGCGTGGCCTAGGGGTGGCCCGCGCCTAGGGGTGTGGGCCCCATGTGGCCCATCTCCGCCTCGCCTTCTGGCATTCTTCGTCTTCTGGGAAAATAGGATTTTCCGTGTTTTTTCTGGTATTTTTCTGATCATCAAAACACCATTTTTCCATCAGAACCCTGACTCTGATAGTTCATCCTCCAAGAATCATTCAGCATGCAAAAACAGATGAAAATACATAAGTAACACATCTTAATATGAAATATATCAATGAATAGAGGCAAATTATGATATAGAGTGGTGATGCAAATTGGACGTATCAATGTCATATGCATCTATTAGCTACTCCATGAGGGACAAGCTGAATGCCACTATGCCATGTTTTCTGTATGTGAAACAAACAAACGTTTTTCAATGCATGTTGTCCATGATCTTTGTTTGTAGCCTTTCATGTTGCATGTATAGTTACTTTGTCTTACTATTAGAACTCCATCTTTCATGATCATGTTTAGAGTTCTTTGATCTCAGGTTTCAATGTTTGCAAATGGTTTGATCTTGATTTTGATGGTGCATATCACCTCAAAAATTATTATTTTTATCACTTACCTACTCGAGGACGAGCAGGAGTTAAGCTTGGGGATGCTTGATACGTCGGAAACGTATATATAATTTTTGGTGTTCCATGCTTGTTTAATATCTACTTTGTTTTGCTTTGTATACACTTTGAGATGTTTTTATATGTTTTCTGGTACTAACCTATTAACAATATGCCACAGTGTCAGTTGCCTGTTTTCTTCTGTTTTTGGTTCCAGAAAGGCGGAAAATCAATATTCTCGGAATTGGATGGGACAAAATCCAAAGTCAATATTTTACCGTGGGGAACACGAAGCCTGAATACGAGATGGAGGAGGGCCACCAGGGGGCCACAACCCCTGGTCGCGTGGCCAAGGTGGGCCTGCGCCTCGGGGTGTGCAGCCACCCTGTCGACCCCCCTGTCTCGCCTCTTTGCCTATAAAGACCCCCCGATGCCTAAACCCTAAGGACCCGATCAATATTCCACGAAACCGTCTATAGATTTCGACACCACCGTCCCTAGATCAGGGGGATCTGAAGCTCTTCTCAGCACCCTGACAGAGGGGATATCATCCCGGAGGCCTTTTTCTTCATCATGCCAGCCTCCGGTATGAAGCGTGAGTAGTTCCACCTTGGACTACAGGTCCATGTAGTAGCTAGATGGTTGTATCTCCTCCTTTGTGCTTTCAAGTTTAGATCTTGTGAGCTCCGTTCATGATCAAGATCTCATCTATTTGTAATCATGCATGTTGTGTTTGCGGGGATCCGATGGATATTGAGATTACTATGTTAGATTGATTAATGGTTTTGTCTTATTGATTCTATCATGTCTATGTTGTTTGTGATCTTGCATGCTCTCTGTTGTTAGTAGCTATCTTGGCCAAGAAGTTGCTAGTGACTCCAAGAGGGGGTATTTATGCTCGATAGTGGGTTCATGCCTCTATTTAATCTAAGGGAAGTGACAGAAATATTTAAGGTTGTATATGTGTTGTTGCCACTAGGGAGAAAACAACGGTCTCTTGTTCACGGAACAAGTGGATTGTTTACCTTACACACTTTGCTTAAAGCAGTTGTCTGTTGCTTGCAACTTAATACTGGAGGGGGTTCGGATGATAGCTCGAAGGTGGATTTCGAGTCATAGATGCAGTTGGATGGTGGTCTATGTATCTTGTTGTATTGCCCAATCGAATCTCATAGGATCATGAATGTCTAGTATTGCATTGTTATGCCTTGCTCAGTCCTGCAATTGCCCTATTGTAATTTGTTTACCCAGCATGCCATGTTTGTTTATCTAAAGAGAACACCTCTAGTGAACTATGGACCCCGGTCTAATCTTTACCATTGATACATCTTCCACTGTTCATGTTTACTTGTTGCAAACCACTATTACCTTCCACACCATACAGCTAATCCTTTTTTATAGCAAACCTGTGAGATTGACAACCTCACTAATCTATGGGGCAAAGTTTTGAGTTTGTGTTGTGTAGGTCTCCAAGTTGCTAGCAACACCTTTGAGTCATTTCCTTCCGCCTACTGGTTCGATAACCTTGGTTTCTTACTAAGGGAAGAACTTGCTGCTGTACTCATCATACCTTCCTATTGGGGTCTCCCAACGAAGATCTACAGTGGTCTGAGCCGCATCAGTTGGGCAGAAGACAGGAGGGAAATCTTGAGCTGAGGAAGTAGGAGGCCAGAGTGACAACGGTGCAAGGAAAGAAGCAGCAACCGATGATGATGATTTTGGAGGAAGCAAGACAAATGGTGCTTCTTGTCAAGGTTGTACTAGGTATATTGTGTGTGCTATGTGCAATGTGTGATGTTCTACTGGTGAAGAAGTGAAAGTAAGATGTTGAAGTGACAGTCAGTGTAATGTGTGCAATGTGTTCTAGTGGTAGTTGATGTTGTAGTGGCAGTTGATGTTCTAGTAGTTGATGTAGTGTTTGTCTAGTACTAGTTGAACTATGCAATGCCTTTTGGTCACTATGTATGTGAAACTGATGCAACGCAGTGAAATGTAATGCCTTTTGGCCACTAGTTGAACTATGTGTGCAATTCAGTCAGTGGCTCATAAATGAAATGCAATTGTGTGGCATTTTTACTAAATGCAATTCTGGAAACACATAGAGTACATAGTCCAGTATGCAGCATACCAAAAGGACATAGTTCAACTAGATACTGGAAACACACATAGTACATAGCTTGTTGCACTTTTACATGACCAAAATGACATAGTTCAACTAGATACTGGAAACACATTATGCAGCATACCAAAAGGACATTGGAACACAATAAATTTAGTTCAACTAGATACTACATCTCATTTTGTTGCACTAATCCTTCCCTACCTTTCCTCAAACTCAGATACCACTCCATCCTACCAGACTTTGGCACTGGTTCTGTAACCACCTAGGACATGAGAATGGTCGCACTTCTTGTGAAAGGCATATGAGGGACAAGAGGAACAACAACATCTTGCATTTCATTTACTTCATCTAAAGCATTTGCTTCCACCAGAGCTCTGTTAACTAGCAGTTTAGCTTGATGAGTTTCACTTTTTCTTGCCTCTGCTACAACCTTTGCATCTCTCTTAGCCTTCCTCTTTTGTTCAATTACAAGTATCTTGTCAAATTCCTTCTTCTTTGCAGCTTCTTTATTTTTCTTCTCAGCTACTTCTTTCCTAACCTCTGCTTTGATTCTTTTGGTTTCTTCCTTAGCCAGCTTCTTAACCTCTGCTACTTGTCTTGTCTTGTCTTCTCTCTTATCTGCAACAAGTACTCCCTTGTCTTACATAAGTTAATCCTTCATATTTTCCTTCTCCAACTTATTTCTACCTTTATCCTCTACCTTCTTCAACTCAGCTTGATACTTGGCCTCAAGTACAACTAGTTTTCTTTCTTCATTGGCCTTATTCTTCTCTCGCTGCATCTGTAACAACTTCTGAGAAAGTTCACCTTGCCTTATAGTGCTAGCACCACTTGGTTTGTCCAACAAGATTTATGCTTATATGATGAAAGTAGACTCTGGAACTGGCCCTGTCTCCAAATGTATCTGTACTGGCATCTGTACATGCAAAAATTCAGAGGACTAGACTTGTTGTTTCATAGAAATTCATAAAATATAAAGGAGTAAGCTATACCTGCTCCATCAAGTTGTTCACAACCAGACCTTCATGGATCTCACCAACAGGAATGTTAATATCTATGTTCTGGTCCTATGATACAAATGCAAACACACCAAGTTATATACCACATCATCATACAGAATTCAGACAAAATCAGAACAGGATTATGAACTACTTGTGTAGGTGGTTCAGCAATATCAGGAAGAGGTTGATCATGTGTAGTTGGTGGTGGTAGGCTAGCTTTGAACCATTTGCAACCTGCTCTATTGTGATCAGGGAAACCATAATAAGTGTAATGCATTATGACACCATGCCTTGTAATTTTCTTGCATCCTCCTCTAGCATCTATCTCATATGGTGCTTTCCTTCTGCTTTTCGTAGGCATGTCGACATGTTTTTGGTAAAGAGGTGGCAGTATTGGAGGTTGATGACCCACAAGTATAGGGGATCGCAATAGTCTTCGAGGATAGTATTACCCAATTTATTGATTCGACACAAGGGGATCCAAAGAATACTTGCAAGCCTTAACAACTGAGTTGTCAATTTAGCTGCACCTGGAAATAGTCTTGCTCACAGCAGTTTATCAGTAGCAACTGTTTTGTAGTAGCAATAGCAATGCAACAACAGCAGTAAAACAAAAGCAATAGTAACAGTAGTAGAAAACAGTAGGATATGAGTGCAGTAGGCATAGGGATTGATGGACGGGCGTTGCATGGACGAGACTAAGCATGTAACTTCAATATCTAGGGCAATTGCATATAAATAAGATAAAGCATCCAAGCACTAAACAGTCATAGGCATGTGCTCTATATATAGTCATGCGTGCTTGCAATGAGAACTTGCACAACATCTTTTGTCCTGCCAGCCCGTTGCAACGAGGCCTCAAGGGAACTACTGGCAATTAAGGTGCTCCTTTTAATAGAGCACTGGAGCAAAGCATTAACACTCCGTGAACACATGTGATCCTCACATCACAGCCATCCCCTCAGGCTGTCCTAATTTCTATCACTTCGGGGCATTTGGATCTGGACAGTGATATGTGTACACAACTTGCAGATAAGATCACAAACAATACTATCATCATGAATCAATAATAAGTTGAGAACTAAGATCATGGCACTCGGGCCCTAGTGACAAGCATTAAGCACAACAATTTGCAACAAAGTCAAATAGCACTAATAGATATACTAGGCACCATGCCCTAACAATCTTATTCGATTACATGATAGAACTCATCCAGTCCCTACCATCCTCATAGCCTATAGTGGAGGATTACTCACTCATGGATGAGGGAAACATGGATGGTTGATGGAGAGGCATTGATGATGACAATGGCGATGATCCTCTCCAAATTCCCCGTCCCGGCAGGGTGCCAGAACGGAATTTTTGGTTCCAGATCGCGGTTTCTGGTGCTGGCGGCGGAGCGGAACTCTTTCTGGAAAAACGTAGACCCCCCGTGAGTTTTTAGGTCAGAAGGCAATTTATAGGCCAAGAGGGAGGCCGAGGGGGTGCCTAGGGTGTCCACACCCCCTCCAGGCGTGGCCAGGCCTGGCCCGCGCGGCTGGGGGTGTGGGCCCCTAGGGCCCCACTCTGTCTCGTATTCTGGCTTTGTGAGTCTTCTGGTGAAATAGGATTTTTGGCATATTTTCCGGGATTTTTCCTGATAGTTGATTTGCTACACAAAAACTAGACACCAAGGTAATTTTGCTGAAACAACGTCAGTCCTTGTTAGTTGTATCCAAATCACACAAATTTAGAGGAGAAACAATAGCAAAAGTGTTCGTGAAAGTAGATACGTTTTGGACGTATCAACTCCCCCCAAGGTTAGCTTATTGCTTGTCCTCAAGCAATTCAGTTGAAAACCGAGTGCGATAAAAGAACTTTCACGAACACATTTGCTTCATATGATGTAAATATTCTCAGCACAGGAGTAGATACTTAGACAATTCATAATAAGGAGTATGCAACTAAGTCTACTCAATAGTCATTGCAAGCTATGAAGAGATTCCAACTCAATAATAATGAGTAGCATGAAACATAAATATAAGCAACATTGCAATGCTCATAAGAAGGTATGATAGAGTGCTATCTCGCTTGCCTTTGTTTGTAGAGCACAATATAAATGCCAAGGCACCTCTAAAGTTCAAGTGAATACTATAAGTAAAGATATCAGAGATACAAGCATCAAATTCATGACATAATTAACCAAGTTTTGAGACAAGCACATTACACTAAGAATGACAACTATGCTATCAAGAAGGTTCTCATAGAATATGTGGTGACTCAACAAGGAAGTGAAAAGGTTTTGAAAAGTTTGAAAGGCTCCCAAATGCTGAAAGTATGGTACTCATTAGCTTTGAGCTCTCATTGCCCCTGTCATAGGCATCTTTAGATGGTTAAGGAGAAAGTAAGGTCCAATCTGAGTACGAGGGCCGCTCCTCATGCTATTCAACTTTAGTTACCGGTAAGTTGTTGTCAAAGTAAATACATGTGTACCATAGAGAACCGACAACGGGGTACCCTTGCACATGGTACAGGAGCTATCCCATAACCAAAATGACAAGCCAAGCAGACAATGAGCATCTCAACGATCTTTTTATTTGCCATGGGAAAATGGCGCTCTTTTCTCTCTTTCCTATTTTCAATATGTGTCTCTTTTTTTAATAAGAAGAAAGCTTCATAGATTGCTCATTATGGTTATGCTACAAGTTTCCACCATGATTAGGCATGGCTTAGGCTAGCGGACCATGCGTTTCTCTAACACATATACATAACTCCATGGACTTACAAGATCCCCTTTTATTTCACAGCGACGACATCCGCAAACAAAAGAGCATGATATCATCTGAGTATGTATTTACAGGTGTTGAAAGCGTTCCCCATGACAACACGGTTCTGCTAACTCCCAGCCTATAATTTGCAAGCATATAACTGTCATGGACAATCACAATGGTTCAGGTTTATTAAGTGCAAGAAATAAAGTGTGCCATCAAGTTCGTGAGATCTTTACTAACTAACTTTCTCAAAACAGTCAAACATTTTGTTTGGAAGAAAACAAGGCATAATGAATATGCACGGAAAAGCAAATAATGCTAGTAGGTAGGTATGGTGGACATTGTTGGCAATATTGGTTTTGGAGAGTTGGAAATATGAGTAGAGCTCATACTCAGTGCAAGTGAAGGCTAGCAATAGAGAGGGAGCGACAAACGAGAGAGCAATAACTGTCATAATCATGCTTGCAACAAAACAGGACTAATTGTGGCATGAAAGTGATACAAGAACTCTTATGCAAAATAAATCATCGAGGCTTACTGACTATTATTTAGTCATATGCATGCGTGAGCATGTGCCAAGTCGATTCACATGAAGCATTCAGAGGAGGATACCACAATATCATACCAAGTTATGAATAGAACAATGCAAGCAAACATTCAAATGACATGCTACAAACTATTAGCAAGCTGGAGCTAAACATAAGAGATCAAGAACTACTAAGCATCCATAAATATCATACACCCTACATGAACAAACTAAGCATGCCCACAATGATGTGTATATGTACAAAAATGAAAACACATAGAGTTCATTATCAGCCTCTTACCACACCTCAAGTTGTCTTAATCTTCATTATTGCCTTTCACTTGTGTGGCTTGAATAATAACAAGAAACCAAACTCCACTGAGGACTGCTGAACCCTGCAAAGAACTTCACAAAACCAAAGAAGAACAACAAATATTTTTGGTGTTTTTGATTTTTTTAAAGCAAGTACACAAAGCAAAAAACAAACAAAGCAAAAGCAAACAAAGCAAAATCTTTTTGGATTTTTTTATTTAAGGAAAACCAAAGCTAAAAAGCAAAGAAACAAACCAAAAGAGACACGAAAATATTTTTGGTATTTTTGTGTTTTAATAGAGCAGGAACAAAACCCAAAAAGAAAGCGAAACATGGATATACAAAGAACCGACGAAACATGATATATAGATGAGTGTGATGTCGGTATACCTCCCCACAAGCTTAGGCTTTTGGACTAAGTGGGGATCAACTCCATGGTGACCAAGAAGATGCACCTCCGTAGTACGATGAAGAGTCCCCTTCGTCCTGGTATGAGCTCGAAGATGCCCATGTGTAGTGCACAGAGGGGTCGTATGAGGGCGTGTCCCCCTGGTAGTGTCCGTGGAAACCACGAATGCGTAGATGCTCTCCATCTCCTCCTTGGAGCGCGACCAAGGTCCCTGGGAAATACAGAACAAAGTGGTTTGGGGCAGAGGAATCTCTCTCTCTTCCCTGTCAGTAAACATCATCCTATAAACCAAATTATCAAGGGTAGAGCTAGTAGTGACAAAGTGATGCGCTTTCATGGTATCTAAATCAAGCCTCTGAGGATCCAAAACTGCATCATTTGGATCAACAGAAAGGTCCAGGGCAGCAATAACACATGCAACAATAATTCCCCCATAAATGGGTCCCTTAGTAGCTAAACGACGAGCAATGAGAGAACCAAGATTGTACCTGGTTTCATTGCTGAGTGCGGCAGCTAGAAACGTCAAATGATAGTTGTAAATATTGCTAGTATTCTCCCTACCAAGAACACCAGTGGCAAGATAATAAGCAAAATACCTGATAGCTGGGAGTTGAATATTTCTTATCTTCCCGCGCTGGACTCTGCGGTCACCATCATTAGTTGTCCCGCGGTAGAGCTCCAACAAATCAGCGGGTTGAGCTGGAATCTTCTTCACCATCCTAGCAGCCAATACCCAAGATTTCCCAGAATTTCTTCAATGTCATGGAGATATGCCTGTTATAGATTTTGAAAGACACATCTCGCTTGAAAGGGCTGTTAGAAAAAGAGAAACTCTTCACAAAGGTTTTAGTGAGGATAACGTACTGCACACTCTTATCCTGCATATAACTAGTTAGTCCAACCCTCCGAACCAAGGTTAGGAAATCATTGAGAATTCCTGCAGCCTGCAAAAAGGTAGGACAAGGAAAGGTAGAAGGGTGCGCATCCCCCTCATCTCCCTCGTCGCTAAAATGCGGTGTAATGAGATCCTCATTGTATGATGGACTAGCTCGGGAGGATGATCTTGAAGGCCTTGTCCTCCTAGGTGCATTACTCTCATATATTTTATCCAAAGTTGTGGTTGTCCATGACCCCTTTTTCTGAAATATTTAGACAAACATCAAACCAACTAATTTCCATGTTGATAAATGATGAGGAACTACTATAGGAACTTGATAGAGGGATAAACATGCATAAAAATGAAGTCTCTAAGCATAGAACAAGCATGAAAGCTCACACAACCTGACACCTATAGCAGAAAAATACTCAAGATACAATCTACCAATCACAAATCTAATTGGACAAGCGGAGGAGGCACATACCAAGGAGCAATCCCTCCAAAAATCAGCAACAACGATGGGCTGAGCAAGGAGATCTAAAATTGGGAGCTAGAACAGCAGGAACTCGAGCTTGAGAAATTTTTCTGGTGTTTTTCGGGAGAGAGAAAGAAGTGGCTGGGAGGAGGCAACTTGGAGGGCCACAGGTGGGCCCCACCCAGGCCAGGCACGCCCTGGGGCTGGCCACACCAACAGGGGGTGTGCTGGCCTGGTGGGTCCCCCTAGGCCACTCCAGGTGTCCCTCTGCCCTTTTTTTTGAGGAAAAAATTAATATGAATTTTCTGGAATTTTTCGGAAAACTTTATTTTTGGCCAATTTTCAGGGTATGAAAATAGATTTTCTCGCAGAAACAGATTTTCAGAAGAAGCAAAAAGCAAACCAAAACCAAAACTACAGAAGTTCTAAGACGCTCTAATAGGCAAACAACTAGCAAAACTAAATCTAACAAGAGGAAAAGCAAAGACTAGGAATGAGAAAAATAAAAGTGAGCAAGTATAACCACTGTGAAAGCATTATTTTGTTCATTAAAAATCCCTTTGTTAACAAGGTTAATCAAGTCTTGTTACCAAAACAATCTTATATGAAACAAAACTTTGCATTCCACAAAGTGATTATGTTACCCCAAACTTGATAGCAATGGTCCCAATCATAATAGTTTCAAAACTTTCTTGTGGAATGGGACAATATATTTCTCCAACTTTGATGCTCTCAATATTTTCAATAGAATTCAGGCAATAGATCTTATCAACCTTCTTGAAATAGACAGTATGCTCTTTGTTATTAATATTAAAAGTTACTTTTCCTTGATTACAATTGATGACAACACATGTAGTATTAAGAAAAGGTCTCCCAAGAATAATGGACATATTATCATCTTCAGGCATCTCAAGCACAACAAAATCAGTTAAAACCAAGCAATATGAGCCACTTAAACAGGAACATCCTCACATATACCAACAGGAATAGTAGTTGACTTATCAGCCATTTGCAAAGATATATCAGTTGGTATCAACTTTTCTAGCTGGAGTCTCTTGTAGAGAGAAAAAGGCATAACACTAACTCCAGCTCCCAAATCACATAAAGAAGTTCTAACATAATTGTTCTTAATAGAGCAAGGAATAGTTGGTATACCTGGATCACCAAGTTTCTTTGGAACCTTACCATTGAAGGAATAATTAGCAAGCAAAGTAGAAATTTCCTCATTAGGAATCTTCCTTTTATTAGAGACAATATCCTTCATATACTTTGAATAAGGAGGCAACTTAATGGCATCAGTCAAAGGAATTTGCAAAAATAAAGGTTTCATCCACTCACAAAACTTGTTGTAGTGCTCTTCCTCCTTTGACTTGTGTTTCTTATTGGAAAAAGGCATAGGTTTCTGCACCCAAGGTTCTCTATCTTTACCATGTTTATTAACTATAAAATATTCCTTAGTGTACCTAGTGTTCTTAGTGTGCTTCTTAGTTTCTTCCTCAACTTCCTCCTTATCAGGAGCATCATTTTTATCATTACCACTCTCAGTTTCAGCATCAAAGTCTCAGAGACAGATATACTATTAGGATTTACAACAGGTTCAGGTGGTTCCTCTACTATTTTGTGTTTCTTTTCTTTCTCTTATGAGGACTACCACTACTTTCAGCTTGTTGAGAATCCTGCTCAGTTCTTTTAGGGTGTCCTTCAGGATATAAAGGATCTTGAGTAGCTATACCACTCCTAGTTCTAATTCCATAAGCATGTTTATCTCCTGAGGCATTAACTAGCATATCCTTTTGTATCTTAGCAAGTTGATCAATTTGAGTTTGAACCATTTGGAAGTGTTTACAAAGCATTTTAACATCATTAGCAGTTCTTTCCACAATATATTTCAACTCATTAATAGATCTAGAGTTTTCTAATAAATGATTCTGAACTTGTTTATTAAAATTACCTTGTTTAACTATAAATGTGTCAAGTTCATCTAAGCATTGACCAGGAGGCTTACCATAGGGAATATCACCTTCATCAAAGTGGAGAGAGTGTACCTCAATAGTAGATGAGTGGGGAATTGGCTTACATAATTCTTCTATAGGAGGTAAATTCTTCACATCTTCAGGTCTAATACCTTTATCCTTAAGACATTTCTTAGCTTCTTTCATCACTTCATCATTTAATGCAATAATTCCCCTCTTCTTTGGTGTTGGTGTTGGAACTGGTTCAGGCACAACTGGTTCAGGAGTAATAGACTCGGGTGTATTTAGCTCAGCTAAAGTCGAATCATCATAATTCTTTCTTATATTAGCCATTAATTCTTCAGCATTTGTAGGAGTTCTTTTCCTGAAAACACAATCAGCAAAGCTATCCAGGTATGTCCTATAATCATCAGTTAGTCCATTATAATAAATATCAAGAAGCTCATTTTTAGGCAATGGACATCCAGGATGTGCATGAATCAAGGCACATAACCTTGTCCATGACTCAGGCAATTTATCTTCTTCTCCCTGTTTAAAATCAAAAAGTCTCTGCAAAGCAGCATGTCTAGCACTAGGAGGAAAATATTTCTGGAAGAAAGAAGCAATCAAACAATCAGGGCCATCAATGGATCCATGAGGTAATCTATTAAACCAAGATTTAACTTCCCATTTTAGTGAAAAGGGGAAGATCTTAGTAACAAAGTACTTGCGCATCTTAAAATCATCATAGGATAAAGCAATCATAGTGGAAAGCTCATTTATATGTGACACAACACTCTCACTCTTAGTCCCACAAAAAGGTTCTTTCTCAACAATGTCTAAATAGGATAAATCAAGAGAAGAATCATAATCTTCATCTTTAATATCTATGGTAGAAGTGGCAAACTTAGGATCAGAGGACAGTTTAGGAATAATGGTACGTCTCTCAAGGAGACTCTTAATAGCACTAGCACCATGTGTGTTTTGGCACTCTTCAATAAATTCATCGGTCAACTCAATATAACCATCATTAATATCGTATCTCTCTCTAGACTCAGGTGAGCTAACAGGTGTAATAGTGTCTTCACTAGGAGTTTCAGTACTTCCTAGTCTAGCCATAGTAGCATCTAGGAAAGGACCTAATGAACCACTTGCATTAAGCACAGTAGAGGTAACATCATGAGTATCAGAAGCAATTTCAAATTCAGCAGTAGTAGCAGTGTGTGTAGCATGTGTATGTGCTGGTGGTGTAACAAGCTTACTTATAACAGATGATTAATCAAGAGCAATAGAGGTGTTTAGGACTCTTCTTGTAGTGGATGGTAAAAGGAAACTTTCCATCACGAGACTTCCCCATGATGAAAAGAGTAGCAGTAAACAATAATAGATCCAAGTGAACTTACAAATAAAGCTATGCTCCCCGGCAACGGCGCCAGAAAATAGTCTTGATGACCCACAAGTATAGGGGATCGCAACAGTCTTCGAGGGTAGTATTACCTAATTTATTGATTCGACACAAGGGGAGCCAAAGAATACTTGCAAGCCTTAACAACTGACTTGTCAATTCAGCTTCACCTGGAAATAGTCTTGCTCACAGCAGTTTATTAGTAGCAATAGTTTTGTAGTAGCAATAGCAAAGCAACAGCAGCAGTAAAACAAAAGCAATAGTAACAGTAGTAGCAAACAGTAGGATATGAGTGTGGTAGGCATAGGGATGGATGGACGGGCGTTGCATGGACGAGACTAAGCATGTAACTTCAAGATCTAGGGCAATTGCATATAAATAAGATAAAGCATCCAAGTACTAAACAGTCATAGGCATGTGCTCCATGTATAGTCATGCGTGCTCGCAATGAGAACTTGCACAACATCTTTTGTCCTGCCAGCCCATTTGCAGCGGGGCCTCAAGGAAACTACTGGCAATTAAGGTGCTCCTTTTAATAGAGCACCGGAGCAAAGCATTAACACTCCATGAACACATGTGATCCTCACATCACAGCCATCCCCTCAGGTTGTCCCAATTTCTGTCACTTCGGAGCGTTTGGATCGAGACAGTGATATGTGTACACAACTTGCAGATAAGATCACAAACAATACTATCATCATGAATCAATAATAAGTTCAGATCTGAGATCATAGCACTCGGGCCCTAGTGAAAAGCATTAAGCACAACAAGTTGCAACAAAGTCAAATAACACTAATAGAGATACTAGGCACCATGCCCTAACAATCTTATTCGATTACATGATAGAACTCATCCAATCTCTACCATCCCCATAGCCTACAACGGGGATTACTCACTATGGATGAGGGAAACATGAATGGTTGATGGAGAGACGTTGGTGATGACAATGGCGATGATCCTCTCCAAATCCCCCGTCTCGGCAGGGTGCCAGAACGGAATTTCTGGTTCCGAATCGCGGTTTCTAGTGGTGGCGGCGGAGCAGAACTCTTTCTAGAAAAACATCGATCCCCCTGAGATTTTAGGTCAGAAGGCAACTTATAGGCGAAGAGGGAGGCCGAGGGGGTGCCTGGGGCGGCCACACCCCTCCAGGCGCGGTCAGGCATGGCCCGCGCGGCTGGGGTGTGTGTGGGACCCCTAGGGCCCACTCCATCTCGTATTCTGGCTCTGTGAGTCTTCTGGTAAAATAGGATTTTTGGCATATGTTCCGGGATTTTTCCTGATAGTTGATTTTCTACAGAAAAACTAGACACCAAGGTAATTCTGCTGAAAACAATGTCAGTCCGTGTTAGTTGTATCCAAATCACACAAGTTTAGAGGAGAAATAATAGCAAAAGTGTTTGGGAAAGTAGATACATTTTGGACGTATCAGAGGTCCATTCATCCTTTCCCACTCACTCTTGTCCTTTCATGGGTAAATAATATTCACATATACCTTGTCATGCATTTCTACTGAGTAGCAAGTGTCAACCATAGTTACAGGATTAGTGTCATCATGCCTTAAACAAGATATAACACGTGGACTAGGGATTCCAGTTTTCTGCCACCTCATGCAAGTACATGTCTTATGCTTCAAGTCAACCACATAGTCAACAGGTTGAGAAGACACAAGTCCTCCCACTTTGAACGGTCCATCCCCTGCCCCTTTTACAAACACATTATTTGCAAACTCAATGTTCTTTTGCGGCTTCTTCATCATTTTGGGACATATAGGACCAGGCTAAGTACTTATCTTTATTTTTGGTGTAGTGCCTACTCATAAGTTGACATTTTACTGTTTCAAACATTGAAATCACTGGTGGCTCTCTAGCTTCCAAGATGTACCTGCAAGCATGTAACATGGATGAAAATAAGAAAGATGCATGTTTTTGTAACATAGATGAAAATAACCAGAGATGTACATAAACATAGATCTACACATAGAGATAGCAGCTTACTTGTTGAAAACCTCGCAGTTGTTGTTCAATAGAATATCACATTTTGGTAAGTATTTCTGGAAAGCTCCGACCCATGTTTTTGGATCCAAATTCTGCAACCAGGAATAAGCATTTGAATTAAGCACTTTCATATATTCCGTGTGCTTCTCGTAGAGTGTAAATGTGTTGCTCCTAGCTATCTTCCAAAGTTGATTCTTAGTACCTCTCCCTTAAATAGTTGCTGAAAATTCTGCCACATGTGTCTTACATAGAACCTGTGCTCTGAATCTGGGAACACAGATTTGACAGCATTAATCAGTTCGTGCATTGATCAATGTGTAAGAAATTATTACTACAATGATGACAAGAACAGACTTTTAGCATTAACAAGTTACAACTAGTAGTTACCTTTTATTTGTCTGACATGATGGTCTAAGGTGTTGTGTTGATTATTCCCAAATTAGTTTTAAGGGTTTCTAGGAACCATGTCCATGAAGCAGTATCTTCCACTTCTACAACAGCCATACCAATAAAGAAAAATACAATCATTGGGATCCATCCCCAACAATTGTGAGCAGCTATCCTCTATACCTTGTTTTAATGTGGCATCCATCAACGAATATATCTGGCCTGCAACCTTATAGAAATCCCCTCTTGCATGCTGCAAGACTCATGTAGCAATGTTTGAATCTTTCATTCTCATCAAATAACAGATAGAAAGTTCTGCCTAGATTACTCCTCCTGATCTTATTAGCATAGTCCTAGAGCATCTTGTATTGCTCTTCTTCATCTTCATATATCAAAGTTATTGCAATCCTCCAATTAGATATCATTCCGAAGACAAAAGAAGTACTAGTACTCCATCTGATCCGTATTAAGTGTTGCAGAATCGAATGTATCTAATCGAATGTATCTTGATATATTTTAATGATAAATACGAGGTGAACAATTAATATGAATTAAAGGAGTACATTATTTTACTTCTCTATTTAGACGAAAACCAGCACTTGGGCCGTAACTGGAACAGTAGCAACGTTTTGCACGTGATGGAGGGCGGCAAACGCGACCACATGCACACCACCGGCGCCGTAACCGTATACCCGAATGCGACCCGACCATTCGATCCCCGGCTGTACCAACGTGGGCCCGACCTGTCAAACGACCCGCCACACCTGACAGCCGTTTTCCAGCGAGCCATCCCGGCAGCAACCCGACCCCGCCACTTTATCCACACCGAGGTTCTCACCTCTCTCACTGACAAGCGGGGACAGGTTTCCAACCCCACCTGTCATCTGCCCGGCTCCGGCTCGCGAGCCCGACGACTATTTCTGGACCCTTCTCTTTCCCAAAGGCCAAGCTCCTCCCCTCCCCCCTCTCCCTCCTTCGCGCTCCCCTTCCTCGAATCATTCGCCTCGCCGCGCGCCCCCGTCGCCGATTCGATTCGATCCGGACCTCCCGGTGGCCGGGCCGCGCTTCTAGGGTTAGGGTTACGGCGATCCCCCATGGTGCAGCTCCCGAGCATGGGGAAGCGGCAGCACCCGGAGGCGGCAGACCCGCCCATGGCCTCGCCGCCGACGGTGTCGGCGGCTACTGTGAAGATGGAGGACGATGAGTTCGGCGTCCACGAGAACGGACCGTTCGGCAAGCGCGCCAAGGCGGCCCAGCCCGCGCCACCCCCGCAGCAGGTAGATCCGCGGGCGCCTTGTTTTTTGGTTTTCCGTTTTGGCGCGTTTGTTTGCGGTACCGCGCTGAATACAGCGCGTGGCTATTCATGTTCGGTGGCGAGCCCGAAGAGGTTTGACGCGAGTTCATGCCTTCGAGTTTCGAGGCCGAATCAGTACCCTCTTTCTGTGAGGGGAATTGGCGTGTGGCGTTGCGTTATGTTACGCGTTCGATCCAAGCTATGGCTGTGGTTAACGACCAGAGGTGGCTGCAGTGGAGAGTGATTGGCGTGGACTAATTCGATGGTGCGGATTGGACTGGTTGAACTGGTGTTATTACAGAGATTCTGGTTGTTTAAGAATCAAAGGGCATTCGGGTCAAATAATTGGGAATGGGGGATATAATAAGTTTAATCCCGCGTTATATCCCTCTTGTCACGCGTGCTTGTGTATGTGGTGCTTATAAACGGGCTGGAATGTGTATCTACATGATCAGGCGCGATGCAGAGGCTAGTATTACCGTCTAATATGTAGACCAAGGAATCTCAAGGGTTACATCTTCGTGCAGATGGTAGATTGCCTGAATCAACTTTGTCGGCTCATATTGCTAGTATTACTGTCCGACGTATTGCAATTGCAAGGTTGGGGAAGTGCTCGGTTCCTTATTTAGCAGCTTGGAGGATGTTTCATTATACGTGTACTTTAGAGAAAGAGGCAATACCTATTGGTGCATTAGAAGTGTAATGATGCATTTGTATGTCAGTTATTATCTGTCTAACACGCAGGGTGCTTAGTAGATTTTCCTAGAGTTTATATGGAATGCAATAGCAGGTGCCATATGTTCATCATAGACAATGTCAGTGTGTAACCGAAGGAAATTAAATAACTATATGGACAAAAGAATGGACCAATATTTATTCTCTAAAAATTTATCAAGGTGCATGCATGCTTATTGTTGCACATCTTTTTTGAGGTATTTGGGATATCTGTATTCTCAGTAATTTACTGTTCAAAGTTAACTTAATAAAGCATGGTTATTTAGTTATAGTTTCAGTATCAACACATCTGGGCATTCATATTTTGTACGCCTACATGAATTGCAGGACATGTATCAAAATGTTCTTGACGAACCTAGCCCATTGGGTCTGCGCCTGAAAAAAAGTCCATCTCTGTTGGATTTGATTCAGATGAGGCTTTCTCAAGCAAATTCCAATGCAGGACAGTTGTCTACAGACGACTGCAGTGCTGAGCCTTCCAAGAAGAAAGACCATAAATCTGGTGCATCGTCAGCTGGTGAACGGTTGAAAGCTTCAAACTTCCCTGCAAGTGCATTGAGAATTGGTACATGGGAGGTAAGGAAATTCATGTTAACTGAAATATATGATTCTGCCAGTATCTGCGTTTCAGCACTTTGGTGTCTTCTTTCTAGCCTCCTTTATGTGCTCCAATGAAAGAACTGTACTATTTACACAAGATTCTTGCTGGTGATGTTTTATTGAGGTACTGACGTTGAATTAAACACTTATAATTTAGTAAATCATAATTTTCATGATTTTATGTCTGTAAAGATTTCAAGTTAATACACATGTAGTTGTAATATTGGTTCTTGTTTCTAGTGTGGAGTCTTAGTTTTACATCAATGCATGCTATATACCGTCCAGCTTGCTAGTATTCTTGCTCCGCAGTTGCCCAAAAGCCAGTATCTGAATGTTGATGATCCCTGTAGTACACCTAGCACGCTTGTTTCATACATATCAGCTCAGCTGGAAAAATCTTTGGCCGTAATTGTCTTAACTGAATTCTATCTCTGAGCAGTATATATCACGATATGAAGGTGATTTGGTGGCAAAATGTTACTTCGCAAAGCATAAGCTTGTATGGGAAGTTCTGGAAGGCGGTCTTAAGAGTAAGATAGAAATTCAGTGGTCAGATATTACCGCCTTGAAGGTAACTTGCCCTGAAAACGGAATAGGATCCTTGGATGTGGTGGTAAGTTTATCCAAAAGATGTATATGCTTATTATTGTCACTTCAGTATCTCCTTTCCTAAGAGCTTTCCGTTTTTATATGAAGCTGGCCCGGCCACCACTCTTTTTCAAAGAGACAGATCCTCAACCAAGAAAACACACATTGTGGCAGGCGACTTCAGATTTCACTGGTGGCCAAGCAAGCATGAACAGGTGATGGATTATGTAAAGTGTTCTTTCGATGGGGTGAAGTATCTTGTTTACATCACAGTTGATTATTAATTTTGGCTGTAGGATTATAACCTGACTTTGCTCCAGATTTTTGGAAACCTCACTGCATTTGTAGAGCACGCGTTATAATCACCAGGGCTTATGTAGCAGATTTTATTTCTTCATTTAAGTTGATCTCTATAGTTTGGCCTCTATTCTTGGAGGAACTGAGGGAACTCATTCAGCTTCTTTTTAGATCTCAGGAAAGTTGACAGAACATGTGTTGCAGCCTGCAGTTACATTAATGCAACGATAGTTCTTTAAATTCCAGAAGTTAGATAACTAAAATTCTTTGGTTTATTAGCTAAGTGCCTATGTTTTGCTGCAAATAACTGTATGCCATATCACATCGAGTTGTCATCATCTGTCTTCCCCTGCTCCATGATCTTGGCTCCGCCATCATTTTGTTTTGACCCAGGTCGTGCTCCACCACCGTTAGAGATTAATTAGGAAGCCGAGTAAGCCAACTAGTTAGGAGATAAATTGTGTTTGAGTTGACAGTTTGTTGGGAGGTCTACTAGAAAATTCAGCGATGTGGAACAGGGGCTGTAGTGAACCTAACAAAAGTACTTTCGATTGTTATTACTTGTTGAGCTCCTAGTCTTACACCTTCGTCTAAAACCATAACTGTTTCACAATTTGCAGGCGGCATTTTCTGCAGTGCCCTTCAACCTTGTTAGGCAAGAATTTTGAAAAGCTTGTCCAGTGTGATCAGCGGCTTAATCAATTGAGTCAACAACCGGATATTATCTTGGACTCTCCAGTTTTTGAACCTAGATGCTCTATATTTGAAGATCCGGTGGAATTGAAGTGTCATGACTTTGCTAATTTGAAAGATGAACATGGAGATTTACCTGGGTTTTCTGGTTCTGTCTCACCATGTGCTGGTTCATCTATGTCTGCTAAGAATGAAGCAAATGATTGTTTTGGGAAACAACCCGCATTTGTTGCTCAGACAATACACCCAGGTACTCCAAAGTCTGACATTAAATATGTTATTTTTTACAATAAACCCTTGCGTTACCTTGATGTACTGATCGCAAAACAGAGGTGTCAGTAGTTTGCCTGTATGTGGGAAAGCGTGTGCATTGCGTCGTTCTTGAAAGATTCTCCAAATTAGCATCTTGTGTAGCTATGCATCTCGGCCTCTTTCTAATTTAATCGTGATATAATAAGGGTGATATGCTAACCTGAACACGTTCATAACTAGTGTTCTATTGTTGCTCAATTGTAAGCTACATGGCGTTCCACATGAAAAATCTATCTCAATCTTTCTAATCCAATGTGCTAAATTTACAGGAGCAGGTGCTAGTGCTGTGAATGTACAAGCAGTCAGCAGAAATGTGAATGGTGTAGCCCAAGAATTTAATATCCCCAACTGGTGGAGTCAATTGAAAGTGCCTGGGCTTAGACCATCGATGTCGGTGGACGATCTGGTCAGCCACCTAGGAAATTGCATAAACGAGCAGATCACTTCAGGCAACCCTTCATTGGCCAGCAATGATGTACCTACAAAAGAATCGTTGGAGGAGATTGCGCAGTACCTTCTTGGTGATACACAGGGCCCACAGGCGCCGGCCTCTGACGAGCGACTGATGGCAAGGGTGGACTCACTTTGCTGTTTGCTTCAGAAGGATACCACGCCGACAGCCAAGCCAAAGCCCGAGCCAAACGACAGCGGTAGCATTGGTGGGGATGACTCCGAAGGTTCAGATGATGAATTTAGCTCAGCATCAACGAGGAAAACTACAGAGGCCAGTCAGCCGCCTGCCATGTCTAGAAAGGACTCATTTGGAGATCTGCTGATGAACCTGCCTCGCATCGCCTCGATTCCGCAGTTCCTATTCAAGATACCAGAGGATTCTGAGAACTGAAGCTGCATGGCTTGCACTCTGTCATTCCCAGATGAAGCAAGTTGGCTGTAAAAATTGTACCTCAGCAATAAGTAAGCCCCTTCTCTTGTTTGTGATTCAGCAAGCTGTGCTAGCGTCCAGTCACTGATTTCCGCCCTGTAAATGTGATCCACTAGGTTCATTTTCCTTCAGCTGTCTCTGTTTCATGATTTGAACGGGTAGTTGAAGATTGTTTGTCTGTCCTTTTAACTCAGAGACGTGATTTCATTTTGCAAGGTTAAGTGTCAAATTGTTCATAATAATCTTGTGAAAAGTTTTTGCCATTCATCCCATTGGTTTCCAATATGACATGATATCAAAGATTGTTATGGCACGAGCCAGTGGTGTCAGGGTTGGTTTTGTACTCACATCCTGTTGAGACCATGAGGCTTGTAGTCGTTTGGATTGAGAAAGGACTGATTATACTGCCTGGCCGCCCTTCAACTGCTCTTTTCCTCGATGTACTTTCTGGACTGCCGTTGGCTGGCCGGTGGCCGGTCATGACCTGCCTTCTCTCTTTTCAATTTTTGTTAGTATTTGCAGTGGTCAGTGGTTGGATAATGTTCAGGCATCTCTGGTAAATGATTTTTCTTCTCCATCGAGGCGGCAAGTTGGTAGCCTGCTTCTCCATCAGAGACCTAGGCACCTGTCTATAGCTGGGAGAGACAACGTAGGCACCTTTAGGTATAGACGCACTAGATTATTTACAATTATATTTAAAGGTCGTGAAAAATCTACTCCCTCCGTAATAGTAATAAAACCTAAAAAGAATGTCACAAATTTATCTAGATTTGCATGTAATAAAACCTCCGTAATACAACAACGGATATGCACATCCACCATGTCTCAGAAGTTAACATCCAAATTAATCTCACACATGAAGAAAAGAAAATGATAATTTGAACTACGGAATGTACCAATTCAAATACGAAGTGAACAGTATGGCTCTGCTATTACTCATGGTTGAATTTGTTGTTTTATTACTTGACCAGTGAGTTCAGTTTGTTCTTGACCAGCGAGTTCAATTTGGATACTGAACTTTTGAGACATGGTAATGTTCTAAACAAATGTCCCTGGTGCACTCAATACGCCCCTCCCAGCAGGGAAATTCTTCATTGTCATCCCTAGAAACAAATGTCCCTGGTGCATTCAATACCTAAATCTGAGAAGTTATCAATTGTCTATTTTGTGTTCACTAAAAGAATTGTCCGCATATGTAGAAATTGAATTGGTTCTTCTGAATTCCAATGAGTAAAAGGGTCCACGACTCCACATCTTCTGTTGAATCAAAGAATGCTTCAGCTCTGTTCTCCACCACTTCTCTAGTTATGGGCAGAGGCAAAAAATGCACCGACAACTTTGAGCTGCTCAGAGTAGCCTATGCACCACCCGAGTTCACAGTGATTTTGAATCCAAGCAACTTCCAGAAATTTGGTAGTCACATGAGACGTAAGTCCCAACTCAATCAACCGCCTAATACAAACTAAATCAACCGTCCTTTTACACACCACCAGAACCTAGTTCAAGCCTGCTCGTGATTTCTAACATATTTTACAACATTGCATAAATACAACAACCACCACACCAAATATACATGCATCGCACACACGCCCCAACTTTCTGTTGGAGTTCTGCAAGAAACAACGTTGTCACAGACAGGAGCCATGAGCCTTGGCAGTCGCTTTCCATTCTCGAGAGACCTGGCACGAGAAGGCTAGAACCAAAAGTTCAGTTGTGAGACATGATGCGATCAGGTAGGGGTTACAGAGGTCGAGTGTAATGCTTACCGGCCTAGAAAAACCCTATTCCTGGAGAGCTTTCACGCGGGAGGTCAGCTCTCTGACTTGATTCTTGAGACGCTCGTGGTTGCTGAAGAAATCAACAAACACCTGTCTTTCCCTCCCCACCTCGTGAGCACGATTTTCAAAGATCTGCAAACGCATTCGTGAAACATGAATTCTAAGGGGACAAGGAGATGAGAGACAAATACTACTATTATCCAGAACTCTCTTTACTAGTGTCTTTAAGTTCTTCGCTTGCAAATAATGTTAACCAAGTCAACACAAGAAGTAACACAAATGTGTTTGTAAACATGAATCCTACAGGAAAACATGGAGACAGAAGAGAGACAAAGACTACCACTCTATAATTCAAAGTTTCAGATCTATGCAGGAAAATCACGTGCATATTGATTCCAATATTCCATAAAGAAACAACCTCAAGGATGATAGTGTAGTACTCCCTCTGTTTCAAAATATAAGATGTTTTGGCTCTGTGAATCAAATGTATCTAGACTTCTTTTAGTATGTAGGTTCACTAAGGTTTGGAGTGAATCTACACACCAAAAGAAGTCTAGATACATTTTCTTCACAAACCTAAAACATCTTATATTTTGAAACGGAGGGAGTAACAGCTAACACGTACACTACCTTTATCTTTTGTGTACGAGCCTTGGTTACTTCTTCAACAGCAACTTCAACTTGAGCATTGGCATTTTCCATATCATCAAGCGCGCGCATCAGTGGCTGCAACAAGAACAAAGATGTAATGAAATACAGGAAACACAAGAAATGACATAATCTGATGGCTCAAAGGGCATACCCAAGGTGTCAATACTGGTTCTGCAGTAGTTGACGTTGCAAATAGAAGCTGTTCAACTGTTTGAATCAGAGTGCATCTGCAGAATCAGAGACGTGTGAGATGACTATTGGATACCGTACTGGCAGACTAAAAAGTGAATATGCAGTATACAACAGATTGAATAACTGGGTCAACAAGGTTTTTTCTACAAGGCCTGCAGGAAAGATAAAAAATTGAGCATGGCTAGTTGAATCGATACTATCTTTGCATATCACAATCTTAATTGTCTGTATGGGTAGTAGATCAGGCAGCAATTCCATATGTATAAAATAAGTCAAGCCGGCACACCAAGCACCACAGCACACATTGCCTGCTTAGCTCTACCATCCAGAGCTTGGCTGCATGAAAGATGGCATCTAATCCGGTGGTTTGCTGGATCTTTTGGAGGTCACCCTTATTGTTTACTATAAACCAAACTATGAATGTGACTGTTCATACCAGAAGAAGCACTACAAGCAATCATATTCAAGACATGAATTAAGGCAGTGTCTTGTTATTACTTACAGCTCATTGATACATCTTTTCCTGTCAGCTGGAAGAGTATTTTCAAGTTCAGACTGAAGAGAAAGCAAGTCAGATTGAAGTGCCGATATCTGCTGAACTAAAGCATGTGCTGACATGTATGTTGGTACTGCTGCTTGGGAATCTATAGAAAAGAGTAGGCAATGTGAAGAATAGGAGAATAAAAATAAATTCAAACTGATAATTAACTGCAGTGGTACATGCTTACTTGAGAGAATACATAGTAGATCTCGCACTGCATGGAGGAAACTGTCACGGTCATCAATTGCTCCTTGTTCATGTACCTCAGATGCAGCTTGAATTAATGAACTGTAATGACCCTACAGATGAAGTAAACACAAAAAAAAATCAAGAATCTCTATGAAGTAAATACAGAATGAAAGTAGTATGAAACATGAATAAATACTAAAGAAGTTAGGACAAAGAAGAAGTCTGTGACATCAGAGATTACTTACCAGACGGGCGTTGACTGCCGAAAGGTAGCTCTGTAACTCAGATTCTATGACTCTAAGCAATGAGTGAGCACTGGCTATGTGCTTTCTTTCAAGCTGGCAAGCAATCTTCAGAAATTGGTGTCTAGCAAGCTGATTAACCAAGTGGTTAATGAACTGCAAAATAAAGAAAATGCCAGGATGATCAGAAGAAAGTGCGAGAAGGTATAAAATATACTAATAGAAGTCCGGCTGACAAACGATCGTATGAAGATAAAAACAGTTGCCTGCTGAAGACCAAACTTCAACAAACATGTAAACGTTACTGCTTCTGCTGGCTGTAAAAAGGAAGCTACTGGAGGTGTCTGGCATGTATCGGTGCACAGTAGCAAACACATTGGCATTTCATTGACCGGTAAGATCGCCTTCTGAATGAATTGAAAAAACCCAGCAAGGTGCAACACAACCAGTTTCACTAACACATACCGATTAAATCTAAATGATAGCAGCAAAATGCTGGTGGTTGCCTCTCCATTGTTCTATTGTGCAATTGCATTTGAAGCTCTCAGGATAAAAAACCAAAAGAAAAATTGGAAAATTATTTTTACACAGCTTGAGAGTGAAATCATACTCCTAAACATGACTTAGTTTCATAACACGAGAGTATACGACCAATAAGAAAATACAGAAACAGAAGACACAAAGAAGATTGTAGAAATGAAATACTGTGGGGTGTGTTTACCGTTTTTTGCCTGTTGATGTAGTATTCCTGGCGCATGACCTTTAAATCGTAATCACCTAAATTTTTGAGTGTCCAGAAGAATGTTAGATAAGAAGACATAATTTTCCAGAACAATGACAAAATATATTACATTGTGCAAACCTTGCAAAATATATGTGCCTTGAAGTTGAGCAAGTTCTGAACAAAGGCATGGTATGGTCTGGAAGAGAGAACAAGTAATACATCAAACAAACAAGCTGATGTCATTAAAGATTTAATCACATGCTAAAGAAAATTGGAGCATAACTGTTGCACTGCAATACAAATTCTTATTGGCATCAATGTCCTCTAAAATGCTAAAAGTATATTGCATTTGGTGAGATGGTGCTTTGGGTGAACTAAGCACAGTACCAACTATTCCCTAAATAACAGAAGGTAGCTCCCAAAATGAGCACAAATCACTCCCAAGGGAATAAAGATTTCACAATATCAGTACATATCTTCAAAACGGAAGTTATAACACATTTTGTAGTTTCTAGTCTTACCAAAGGTAATACGGTACTACATGGATTTGGGAAAATTACAGAAGACTAATAGTTGTCAGTCTGGGTTTGAAACCACCGCAAACCTGCCTGTTGATGAACACTTCACTGAACTCACATACATGTCCATAAAAAATTTGTGCCGTTTCTTAAAAAAAATTGCACATGAGTGTAGAATTAAAAAATTAGACTTCAATTTATCAGATTGAGGCTTAAACTTGGGTCATGAGAATTAAAGGTATTAAAGGTAATCTTACAACTTAGGAATAAAATGCATTTCTTAAGATGAAAACGGTGTTCGTTCTCATACCTCAGATATGAAAGGCTGCACCTTTTGAGAAAGTGTCGAGAGTTCTCCAGCAAGCTCAGAACTCTTTCTCCTGGAGAAAAAAGACAGTAATAAGAAGTAATCAAGATAAGAGAGATCCTTCTTGTTTTTCAGATATTTTGTCACAGTTATGTAAGACGAACATAGCTGAAAAACTGATAGAATCACAATCAAGATCAGTAACATAGATATACCTAAGAGAGTGGATATCCCTATGTATGTGAGCCTCGTCAGAGGATACTTGTGATTTTAAAATTTGGAGTATGGCCTGCTGTTTAGCATTCTCGACCTGCGCTTCAATCCATTGTCGTTCACTTGTAGCAAATCTGTTGACAAATTAGAGTAAGCTCACAGACTACGTTGGATGACTGCTAAAAGAAAGTCAAAGCTGAAAATTCAAGAGGTTAACGCTGAAGAATGCATAATGGCAATACAATTTTACCAATTGCACCACACAAATATATTATATCAATGAACCAATAGCATTTGGTTTGATGGGTCATTGTAACCACATTTGGTAGAAACACCTTGGAATGCTATCTTGTTTGATTAACTGCTTTTCAACATAGGTTTTCTAAATGACGGTTTTCCCACAACACTTTTGGCCACACCCATCACAAAAGCAAACTAGCCCTAAAGGGTAGATACTGCAAAATATGAGTTTTTTTACGTGGACCATGGATAAATGGTGGATAGAAGAGATTTAGTAGATCATGACACAGTGGGAGATCTGGTAAACATTTCCCTAACATATTTATGGTCTAGTCCACAGTTCCCCATCCATGCAACCAGAAAATTGCATGGATTTCGACGATCAACATGAAGTACAAATGTTTGTAAATAAACATGTGTTTTCACGTGATGCATCACATGATTACATGCATCATGCAGCACGATTGAAAGAAATGTTAGACAGTATCATGATGCAAACATAAAGATTAATACAAGGTAACAAGAGGAAGATACCTACATTGAACGGAGTCGTTGCAACTCAGCCACACGCTGGTGATGATGAGATTTTTCAGAATCTCCTGCATACAAGAACACCTATGTTATAATCTGTTCATCTCTGAGCACCGTCATGCCATTACAGTATTAGAGTATAGCTATGCCCTTCTCAGATTTCAACTAACCCTTCATGATAAAATGTAAAGCAATAACAGAAAAGTTACTGAACAAAGTTTATACCTCTTATCAACCCATTTGTGATGTCATCAAGACTAACCCAGGAACATTTGGATTTCCCCTCCTCAGCAACAAGTCGAAATGGCCCCTAATAACATAACATAACAATATGAAACAAATAAGCAGTTCAAAACTTTAAAGTGTTCTCGCGTGATACTTAAAGAATACAAATGGTGTGGCTGCAACAGAGACATGCAGTTGTTCAAACGCATTGGTTCTGGAAATTTGAGAAGATGATAGACAAGTCCTCAAAATCTGGTAGCAAAAGCTATGCATATAGAAGAGCAAATGTTTTATTCATCATAAAAAGCCACATGCAACAATAAAAACTGAGCAATATCCAACTACACAGGAAATGGTACTTTTGTGATTATGACATTTGGAATACTAAAATAAAGGTATTACTGAGAAAATACTAAAATGAAGGTATTACTGAGTAAATATTAAATACAAACAAGTACAAGTAAAAATTTGATATCAACGATGACGTTTTGTAACACCCCAGCCACCCCACAAACCAACACTAGTCTTTCCTGCGCACTTTGTCCTCACTCGTGCACACACGGGAAGAACTTCCCGGTCGGTTATCCATCCTTAAATTACTCCAGGCCAAGCACGCTTAACCTGGAGGTTCTTTGCAGTTGGCCTGGAGGTTTCTTTGCAGATAAGCTTCCGGAAAAGAAGTTGCAACCTGTTGGTATGAGTATTCTATCAATCCTATTAAACCCTGGGCCAGGATCTCACATGTTTCTACTCTTGTATCATTTACCTATTTGGAACGAGATAGAGGAGGGGGCAAGATAGTGGTTGTTTGAGATTTTAGAAAGTGAGATATTTAGTAAATAATAAAAAGATGACTACTGGCCCACATCTCTTATACATCTGGAACAAACAGACGTTAGTTAGTTTGTTGCAAGGAATTTACCTTCTCAAATTGCTTCGAGAACCACCGGTTTAGCTCCTTTGTACAAGCCAAATCTCCAATAACATAAGGGTGGAAATCCGAATATGCTAAGTATATACTGTCCTCTGCATAGGCATATCATGAATATTAATCAAATTATCGAGGACTAATGGATATGATGTTATGTATAATTATACGCACTAGTTTTAGCATATACCATCTCCTGAATGATAATGGGCCAACTCCTGGGTTGTAGCAGTAATTCTTCCAAGAACTGCATTCATCTGAAAGTTGGCAAGAAACTAAATCAAAACTTATGGCAAAGTTACCTCTTGGAATACAAGGGGAACATCCCCTATAACAGAAATATAGACCAAAAAGCACAAGGATAATCAAGTATCTTATATATACCAAATAGAGTGTACACACATGCAAGAGTAAAATTTGAGCCACAAACGCAAACGAATGTAAAAGAACCCACACATTGTACGGGCATGTGCTTTAGTCTTCAACGCATCCAGTAGGAACAGTTCAACTACTTGTCTACTTGTGCAGTACTACCTCTGTTTGGGATTATAAGGGCTGAGAGCTTTTTTATTTTGTTGGAGATTATAAGGGCTATCTTATTTATTAGTCTCTCTCGTCCAATGCATGTTCTCCTTTTCCTCTCACTTCTTGCATGCATGTAAAACTATTGGTGTATGCATAGATTAATGAGAGAGTTATGGAATGTCTTGGTCCTAGCAACTTGGCCCTTAGGACTAATAATCCCAAACAGAGGTAGGACATAGTAAGTACATGTACCTGCTAATATTTGTGAACCACGATCAATAAAATGTACATATACGATCACATTTGTTCCAGGTTTTGGCGAGTACACATATTTTAACAAAATCTAGTACATAGATGTTTTTAGGGAACTTCCTCAAGTGTACAGGCACTCTACTACTTTATTAGGTGTAGATGATCCGAAATCATATTTGTATTTTCCCACACCTATGTTTCACTATATCAGCCTTCAGACATATACAGTGATGGACGAACCAAGGAAGCACTAAATCTAAGAAAGAGTTAATGGGAATTGACAAATGGCCATGCATACCTCTATTGGTTGACAGACTACAAGTACCTAGCCCCTAAACGTTTCAGTAAGGGCACATATTGCATATCTAGCCTCTTGATTTCTTCAATGGACAGATATATCAAAACAGATTCTCCCGAGGAGTAAATATTTATGACTACCTTTTTATCTTTTTTTTTGCATACTACATGAATGAAAATCTTTAAAGATGCAAGATAACAAAAATACCTCTAAGTTTCTAGAAGAAAGTATCTCGTCTAATGATATAAGTTGCACGCTAACTGTAGACATAGCCGATACGCGGGCTCGTCTGCCTTGGATAAGAGAAGATGCTTGCCCTGCAAGCAAATCGAACTGTGCTTGTTGCCGTGCAATCTGCTTTTGCAACTCAAAAACTTCAGCTCTATATGCTAGTTTTGCTTCTCTGCAAGCAAGAAAAAGAAAAATAACTGTAAATAAAAGCACATACAGGAGTCTAAGAATAAATTTTATTGTGCAAATCTCACTAATTAGTTTTTGACAGCAACTTGGCCCAGCAGAGGGATGTTCAAAAGCCAAAGTTCAAGCACATAATATTGATAGATGGTATGGACATAACCAGATGTTATGGGCTAATGGCTGAGGGACATGGCTCATCAAACGTGCTCGAGGCACGTCAGAACTGCTGTAGGTGCACATATCTGATATTGCATGTATGTGAAAATCATAAAACAAACCTAGCGATTCTGCTGCGTGTCTCTTGCCTTCTCTCTCGCTGACACACCGGAAAAAAAAAGACAGCCCATGACAGCACGCGAAATCCTTTTGTTGCCCTCTCGCATTCTTGTTTTCTGCCGCAAACAGAGCGACATGGCTGAGCCACACGCAACACAAAGGAAATCAAATCTGCAGTGAATTTGTTGACGGCAGGAGAAGATGGCACAGCGCCGCTGCCGCCGTCGTTGTAGTTGCCGCTGTCAAGTCCTCCCTCTAGTAAGGTAAAAAAGACGATCGATGATTGTCGGCACCACTTTTTCTCATCTACTTTCTCGAATCTCTGTCTTCTTCAGCAGACCATCAGTTTAGACAAGCGTTCAAACTGTGTAAGAACCATATCAACGAGGAAAATCAGGCCATCGGCGGTCTGAATGGTTAAGTGAAAAGCATCAGAATGTCATCATCTTCTTGCTAACTTTTGACACTACATCTGGAACAAATAAGGAACATAGGTCATCTGGTGTCTTTGTTGGGTTCAACCATTTCAGAGAAACAATTATTTTTGGTGCTTGCCTTTTGTATGATGAAATATCTGAATCTTTTAAATGGCCCTTCGAAATTTTTTGGTCAATTTACAATCAGAAGCACAATAGAATCATATATAAAGATCCAGATGTTGCAATGGGAAAGGCAGTTGAGCATGTGTTTTCAGCAGCACACATGGGTTATGCACTTCTCAAAAAATACGAGAACTTTCCAGAAACAAGGAAACAGAAGAGATACATCACAAAGTCAATTAGTAGCAGAGAATGGTTGTGGGAGCATCTAAAATGATCGTGAAGGTTATGGGTTCCTCCAAAGTTTTACTGATCTGTTAACAGTATGTTTTATGTACAAGAGTTTTCTATATCAGGAAGACGGCAGTTGACGCCCTTCTATATCATGAAGACGGCTAGAAGGTTTCCTTAAAAAATAGGTCAACTAATTCCCTTTCAGTCAGATATAATTTGGTCAGTTCTAATTGTAGGCATAAAAGCATATCTTAGTTCTTTCACTTCTTTGAGCAGTTTGATTAGTCGTTTGAAAGGATGTGTCCCTTGTCTATAAGGACAGCAGAAAGATAGGAACACTAAGCTTTGGATAAACAAATATGAACATATTATTTTTGTGTCTTCTCCAATCAGGCATCAAGCCTAAGCAGGCGGCATGGTCGCTCAGACAAGAGCTCTAGTGCTACTGTGCTACTATAGATCCTCAGACCCCACCCAGTCTAGGTGTCCTTTTAAGCTTCTTGTTTAATACATGTTCAATGAGTCACTCGTCACCGTTTCTTAGTTCCAACCTGGATTCTCAGGAACCAGATTCCACCACATTTGGTGTGAAACATGACCACAGGTACAATTACAACAATGTGAATGTAGCAATAATGCAAGGATGTCATGGCTTTCAGTACTACTCCCTCCGTTTCAAAATATAAGATGTTTTAGCTTTGTGAAGGAAATGTATCTAGACTATTTTTAGTGTGTAGGTTCATAGAGATTCACTCCGAACCTACACACTAAAAGTAGTCTAGATACATTTCCTTCACAAAGCTAAAACATCTTATATTATGAGACGAAGGGAGTAGTTTATAAAAATGGAAGTTTGAGCATACCGGATGTCAAGAATTGTTTCCTCTGCTTCGAAGATAGCCTCTTGGTTGTCTTTCTTGCTTGAAAAGGCTGAAATACTATCAAAAGCAGAGTCCAAATCCTCACCCTGAGAAAAAAATAAAGGATATTGCAAGAGTTCTAAGGTTTAACCAATGGATAAATATGTGTTTATAACGCACCCAGAAGTTGTTGAGCGAGGAAAATATTACAGGAGAATGCTAGCAGCTTGCTTGCATAATATGTGGGGGCAAATATCCAAAGATTGGGATGAATCTGATTTTTAAGTTTGCTTGCTAGCAGGGGTGCAAATCTTAGATGGTATCAATTCAGAGATGGTTTGTATTTTCCAATAACTGCCGAGCATTGACCAATTTCTAGTCTTTTCCAAGAAATTAAATTGGGTCCTCGCTATTTTATTTGATCAGACTCCATATACTGTGCTGCCAACATTGGCATATGGAAGTCCTCTTACAATATCAGAGCACATCCTATATTCTTAGAGATTATTGAAATACTCCCTCCGTCTAGAAATAAGTGACTTAGATTTGTCTAGATTTGCATGTATCTAGGAGTGTTTTAGTGTATAGATACATGTGAACCTAGACAAATCTAAGTCACTTATTTTGGGACGGAGGGAGTACTAAAATTAGACAGCGCAAAAATGCCCCAGTGGGTGGATATACCTCTAGCAGTCTTCCCTCTTCTACGAGTTGCTCGTACCTGTCAGTCAAACCATCTGGAGTCACACACATATAGATCAAGATGGAGCAGGGCTAAAACCTCATCAATGTAAGTGCAGACTTATTTGCTAACTGAATATTATAAAAAAATTGGGTTATTGATTCAAGCCCCAACAAACACAGCGGTTACTTGATAACAACAAAAATGCAAGATAACTCGTAAATTCAAGAAGCACCGAACTTTCCCAAGTATGATACAGTAGAAAACCAAGTTTTCTTGGTCTAGCTCATCCAGACATCAAATCCAAACATCCAGCTTTGACAGATTGCAGTCAGAGAACTGTAACAAAACCCCTCGCGGCACATCATAAAATGCTCGAATTTCCAGCTAATCCCCAAAAACTTCCCCTCCCAGCGACACGGCACAAGCCCCACATAAGAACCGCAACGCATTGTTAGCTCCCTGGGCAAATCGCATAAATTCCGGTGCAGATTAGCACCCCAAGCTCCCCGAATCTCGCAACTAACCATCAAACTGCGGGCCGGCTAGTAGAAGCAAAGTCAAAGCAAGCGCATTCCGGCGAATGCTGCAGAAAAATCGCGTTCGCCAGCAGGAGCAGCAACCAGACGAAATCCAAATCGAGACCCCAGCAAAAAGTCGTTTAGGAGAGAGAGAGAGAGAGAGAGAGAGAGAGAGAGAGAGAGAGAGAGAGAGAGAGAGAGAGAGAGAGAGAGAGAGAGAAAGGACCGCGCGGGGAGGGGAGGGGAAGGGGATTGGACTCACTGCGAGAGGTGGGACGGGGAGAGGACGTTGGAGGGGCGGAGGCAGGAGCAGATCCACGCGAGCAGCGGGCGAGCCTCCTCGTACTGGAACGGCCACTCGAGCGCGTCCGCGTCCAGCGGGTCCTCCCCGTCGAACCCCAGCTCCGTCAGCGCCGCGCACAGCGCCGCCCCGCTCATCGTCGCTTTGCCCCTCTTCGGAGTGAGCTCGCCAGAGGCCCCCGAGGCTGTGCCGTTCCGTAGTGGTGGTTGTGGTCGTGGTCGTGGGTGGGTGTGTGGGCGGCCGCGGCCGGCAGAGGTAGCCGGTAGGAGTGCCCAGTGGAGTGCGTTCGAAACAACACCGGGGAGAAGAAAATGGAGAATTGAGATCTGCTGCGGAACTAGAGTTTGGAACCGCGCGGTCATTCCAACTCTCGGGCTCTCACTGGGTCTTATAGAGGCCCAGATGGGCCACGTATAGTACCAGATAGGCCCAACCTTTTGATGGCCTAAAAAAAGGAAAAACGATACTACTCTCCCGGGACATCGATCCCTCGGGTCGCTGTCTCTGCGCGAGGACGTGCCCACGCATGTGTCCCCACGTCCCGGTATGGGTCCCACCCACTACTCTTTCTCTCCACCTTATCTCCTTCCTTTGTGTGATACAGATCTCACGCGCCTCGCGACGCTGCCGTCCAGGCCACGCGTCGCCGCCGTCCAGGCCGTGCGAGGCTGCTACTGCTGTTGGCTAGGCCACGCGACGCTGCTACTGCCACGTGCCACCGCCTTTGCTGTCGGCTTCACCTCCACCCACACCCACCATGTGTGCTTTCTCTCTCTTACCTCCGACGAGGACTCTCCTTGTCTGGCATCACGGCATCACTACCGTCGTCGGTACCAGGCGCTGGGCTGCCCGCGAGGGTGGCCACCAGGGCTAGAAGGGATACGGTGAGGGCGGATGCTATAATCTCGCCGACGGATTTTGCTACAGCGCACGGTGCTACATAGACAGGCTAGCATGCTACTGGAGGTGGTCATTGTTGCTATAGATGAAGGGTCGTGATATTACCGATAAATAAATGGGTTTTGAGATTTTGCTTCAGGGCGATGCTACAATAGTAGTAACTTTTTGCTATTTTTGTTCTATATTTTTGCTATAATAGCACAAAGTATTTGCTACGACATTTTCGACAAAAGTCCTCAGCAAAGTCGGCTTTCCTACGGCATGCACCGGCGATGCCTCCGGCGAGGTTGTTCCTTTTGCTACATTAGCAAAAAAAATTGCTACCAACGTTTTGCAGTTTTGCTACAATAATGTAACGTTTTTGCTACACAATCTCCGGTGAGGTCTACCGGCGAAAGTCTCCGGCGAGATCGGATATGCTACATTAGTATAATTTTTTTGCTACACGGTCGCCGACGAGGTCTTCGGCCAAATCTCCGACGAGATCCAATCTGTTTTTCTTTTTTCTGGGCCGAACCGTTTTCTGCTACATGTAGCAAAATCGGAATTATTTGTAGCAAAAGCGGATCTGTTTGTAGCAAAAGTAGGATTTGGGGGATTTTTGGAGGACGCGTGTCAGCAGGAGGACCGGAGGGATTTTAGAGAAATATGCCCTGGGGGACCTAGTACGGCCCTAAAAAAGTGTGTCTTCCCTTCTAGCGAAAGCACGCGTGGAAGAGCATCTCCACTCGCCGAGTGCTAAGAGCATTTTCATTCGTATTTTTCGTACAGTGTTTGGTATGGTCTGATTTTAGATCGTATGCGGATGTTGGATAAGTTCATGAATTGGGTTACGCTGGCTCTAGCCATGTCTCCCATACAAAAAATCAAGCATCCAAACACTTCAATTTACATAGAAAGGAAAAGATAAAAACTAATGCTTTCGGCGGCTGGAGGCGCTGCTCTCGCCAGGAGGGTGCGGCGACGGCGGCCCTCTAGCGACACCCTATAGGTCAAACAACAAGTTGTATCTCGCTCGCTGCGTATCAGCATCCTCTTTTGCTCGGTCATGGTTGGCATGCAAGTCAGCGTTGTTGGGGTATCTGCGCGACGCCCAGAGGAAAGTCGCACAGAGGAAACACATGTGGACATCGTCAAGTTGTTGCAACTGGAGGTGCTCCGGCAGGAAAACTTCGTGGAAGATGTCCCACCCGTAAGGCTCGCCGGTGGCGGTAAGCCGGCCCGTGGGGTATTGGCGGTCGCGAAAGCGCTCTTCGGCGCTCATGTCGAATACGGTGGTTTGGTCGGAACTCGGACTCGGGTCAGAACTGGCCCAGTCCAGCTCATCGGTGTTGGCTACGTCAGTCATCGAAGTCGATCCACTCCATGTCGGAGCACTTTGAGTCGGGGTGGTTGGATCCAAGGAGATGCGGGAATGGGTGCCACGGCTCTCCTGCAGGAGGTGGGCGAGGCGGGGAACCATGGCGGCCATGTATGGATGTGCGTCGGCCCTACTGGCGAAAGCAACACCTCCTGCCGCCACCCTAGATATTGCGAAGAGGGAGTGAGGTATGGTCATGGTGTAGATCTGCAATGGTGATGGCCGCCGCGCCTACATATAGCGAGAAAAGGGCGGGAAGAGGTGAAAAGGGTGGAAAGGGCATGGTGGGAGAACGCGCTGGCGAGAAATCTCACCATCGCATGGTCATCGACGAGACAACGCTCGGGCGACAAGCCGTCTATCTCACTGCCAAGGCTGGCTCGCATCGTTTTTATCTCCATACGGCACCCCCGCTAACCTCCCGTGGGCCGGGTTCGACATGGGGCACCGGATAAAAACACGGGCCGCGCCGGCGCGGAAAAAGGATTGGGGGCCGGCTGGGAGTGATTTTGAGTGTCGGCACCCCTGATAGCCCTTTACGCCCCCCCCCCCCCCGAGTGGAGATGCTCTAAGAAGCATTTTTGAGTCGTTTGGGGAGGCACCGATGTTACATTGACTAATGGAAGGCGAAATTTCCCTGTGGTGCGGCCCTTGCTTTCCACAAGATCGGTTTCGTGTTCCGTGACATTCACGTGCTCGTCTCCCCCGCGTCGTCGCTCACCACCAGGATTGTGCGCCTCTACCATTGGGCCCATGCCTCTAGTTGCTGCCCACGCAGGCTCCGGCCCGGCCTCTGCTCAGGCCACCGTCGCTAGCCACCACAGCCCATGCAATCTCCACTCAGATCGCGCGAGCTCTGCCTCAACCGCTGCCCAGGTCACCGCCACCAGTCGTCCCGCCCACGTGAGCTCTACCCCGTTTGCTGCCATGGCTCAGTCGCCAGTCGATGCCCATGCGATCTCTACGCCGACCACATGAGCTCTAGCCCGACAACATGCTAACCACAAGGTGTGTGGTTGGTGGGAGATGGGACCATCTCCTGCATCTTCCTCATGTGTGCATTGGTGGGGAAAAGGTGGAGAGAGAAGGGCCAGGGGAGGAAAAAGAGAGATGAGGCGGCCAGGTGGTCTAAAAGTGAGAAAAAGTTATCGTTGGTGCCCCTAGATGCCTCCTGGAGAATTGGGCATCTGTTGGGATCGCCTGATAAAAAATGGCATTTGTCGGCAGAAAACGGTGTCCTGGGCGCGCGGTTGGGGCGATTTATTGTTATAGGCCCTAAAATGAGGGCTTTGGGAGGAGGGTCATCTTTGGGGACTTGGTGGGATGATCTAAATGGTAAAGATAATCACTGTCCTGAATCTACATATGTACTCCCTCCGTTTTAAACTATGAGATGTTTTAGCTTTGTGAAGCAAATATATTTAGACTTCTTTTAGTATGTAGATTTACTTAGGTTTGGAGTGAATCTACACACTTAAAAAAGTCTAGATATATTTTCTTTACAAACCTAAAATATCTTATATTTTGAAACGGAGAGAGTATCTATTTTAAAGATATGGTATGCAGTTATATGTTGGATATGGATACATATGTGGATTTTGGTAAGAATCGGGTATGAGATAAATATATTAATGGATAGGGTATAGCTATTATCTGACAGATACAGATTATTCGTCTCTATATGTAATTAATGATAACTTGGTTTGACTTGTATTATATGATCTGGTCGTGGAGGTGATCGTGCTAGGACTTGCTGAGAATCAACGTAACAAGAAGATTAAATTTCTACAATCCGATCGTGGAGGTGAATATCTAAGTTACGAGTTTGGCGAGCATTTGAAGAAATGTGGAATACTTTCACAATTGACACCGCTGGGAACACCACAGCTTAATGGTGTGTCCAAATGTCGTAATCAAACTCTCTTAGATATGGTTCGGTCTATAATGTCACTTACAGATTTACCGTTATCGTTTTGGGGTTATGCATTAGAAACAACCACATTCACTTTAAATAAGGCACCATCTAAATCAGTTGAAACGACACCGTATGAATTATGGTTTGGGAAGAAACCTAAATTGCCATTCCTTAAAGTTTGGGGTTTTGAAGCTTATGTAAAGAATTTACAGCCCGACAAGCTTGAACCCAAAGCAGAAAAATGCGTCTTCATAGGATATCCGAAGGAAACTATTGGGTATACCTTCTATCATAGATCCGAAGGCAAAATCTTCGTTGCCAGGAATTCATCCTTTCTAGAGAAGGAGTGTCTCTCAAAAGAAGTGACTGGAAGGAAAGTAGAACTTGACGAGGTTATAGAATCTTCTCTCGTATTTGAGAGTAGCACATCACCGAAAGAAGTTCTTGTGGCGCTGATGGCGCCTGGAAGCGCTTCGTCGGGAACCCCTAAGAGCAAGGTGTGATGCGGCACAGCAGCAAGTCTTCCCTCAGTAAGAAACCGAGGTTATCGAACCAGATAGTGGAAGAAAGGAAACATCTCAAAGGTGTTGCAAGCAACATGGAAACCTGCACAACACAAACTCAAGACTTTGCCCCAACTAATAGTGAGTTTGTCAATCTCACCGGTTGCTGTAACAAAGGATTAACTGTATGGTGTGGAAGGTGATGATGGTTTGCAGAAAGTAAACAGTAACAGTGAAAGATGTATCAATGGTAAAGATTGGACCGGGTCTATAGTTCAGTAGAGATGTTCTCCTTAGATAAACAAACATGGCATGTTGGGTAAAAAAATTATAACAGGGCAATTGATAGGACTGAGCAAGGCATAACAATGCAATACTAGACAAAAAGATCCTATAAGATTCGATTGGGTAATACAACAATATACATAGACCGCCATCCAACTGCATCTATGACTAGAATTCCACCTTGAGGTTATCATCCGAACCCCCTCCAGTGTTAAGTTGCAAGCAACAGACAACTGCTTTAAACAAAGTGTGTACGGTAAACAATCCACTTGTTCCATGAACAAGAGACCGTTGTTTTCTCCCTAGTGGCAACAGCACATTGATACGTCCAAAATGTATCTACTTTATCAAACACTTTGCTATTGTTTCTCCTCTAAACTTGTGTGATTTGGATACAACTAACATGGACTGACGCTGTTTTTAGCAGAATTACCTTGGTGTCTTGTTTTTGTGCAGAAAATAAACTATCAGAAAAAATCCCGAAAAATATTCCAAAAATTATATTTCACCAGAAGATCCACGGAGCCAGAAGGGGAGACAAAGAGGAGTCTTGGGGGGCCCAGACCCACCCCAGGCGCGGGCCCACTAACCCCGCGCCTGGGGGAGGTTTGGCCACCCTAGACAGCTCCTCGGCCTTCCTTCGTGCCTATAAGTTGCCTTCTGACCTAAAAACTCAGGGGGGGTCAATAGTTTTCCAGAAAGAGTTCCGCTCTGCCACCGCCACCATAAACCAAGATTCGGATCCAGAAACTCTGTTCTGGCACCCTGCCGGGACAGGGAATTTGGAGAGGATCATCACCATCGTCATCACCAACGCATCTCCATCAACCACCGATGTGTCCCTCATCCATGAGTGAGTAATCCCCCGCTGTAGGCTTGGGGATGGTAGGGATTGGATGAGCTCTATCATGTAATCGAATAAGATCTGTTAGGGCATAGTGTCTAGTATCTCTATTAGTGCTATTTGACTTTGTTGCAACTTGGTGTGCTTAATGCTTGTCACTAGGGCCCGAGTGCCATGATCTTAGATCTGAACTTATTATTGAATCGTTATGATAGTATTGTTTATGATCTTATCTGCAAGTTGTGTACACATATCATTGTCCGGATCCAAAGGCCCCAAAGTGACAATAATTGGGACAACTGGAGGGGATGGCTGTGGTGTGAGGATCACATGTGTACATGGAGTGTTAATGCTTTGCTTCGGCGCTCTATTAAAAGTAGCACCTTAATTTCCATTAGTTTCCTAGAGGCCCCGCTGCCACGGGCTGGCTGGACAGAAGATGTTGTGCAAGTTCTCATTGCGAGCACGTATGACTATATTTGGAGCACATGCCTAGGATTGTTTAGTACTTGGATGCTTGTTATTATTTATCTGCAATGCCCTAGTTATTTGAAGTTACATGTTTAGACTCGTCCATGCAACGCTCGTCCATCCATCCCTATGCCTACCGCACTCGAATTCTACTGTTACCGTTACTGTTACTGTTGTTGTTGTTGCTACTGATAAACTTCTGTGAGCAAGAACTATTTCAAGGTGCAGCTGAACTGACAACTCAGTTGTTAACACTTGCAAGTATTCTTTGGCTCCCCTTGTGTCGAATCAATAAATTGAGTAATACTACCCGTGAAGACTGTTGCGATCCCCTACACTTGTGGGTCATCAAGACTATTTTCTGGCGCCGTTGCCGAGGAGCATTGCTTTATTTGTAAGTTCACTTGGATCTATTATTGTTCATTGTTACTCCTTTCATCATGGGGAAGTCTCGTGATGGAAAGTTCTCTATTTTACCATCCACTACAAAAAGAGGTACGGTCCTATATACCTCTGCTGCTCTTGATTCACCGTCTATTATAAGTAAGCTTGTCACACCACCACCACCACATACACATGCTACACAAACTGCTACTACTGTTGAATCTGAAACTGCTTTTGATACTCATGATGTTACTTCTACTGTGCTTGATGCGAGTGGTCCATTAGGTCTTTTTCTAGATGCTACTATGGCTAGTCTAGGAAATACTGAAACTCCTAGTGAAGACACTGTTACACTTGTTAGCTCACCTGAGTCTAGTGAGAGTTTTGATATTAATGATGGTTACATAGAGCTCACTGATGAATTTTTTGAAGAGTGCCGAAACACACATGGTGCTAGTGCTATTAAGAGTCTCCTTGCTAGACGTACTATTATGCCTAAGAAGTCCTATGATCCTAAGTTTGCCACCTCTCCCATAGATATTAAAGATAAAGATTATGATTTCTCTCTTGATTTATCTTATTTAGATATTGTTGAGAAGGAACCTTTTTGTGGTACTGAAAATGAGAGTGTTGTGGCTCATATGAATGAGCTTTCTACTATGAGTGCTTTGTTCTCTGATGATTTTAAAATGCGCAAGTACTTTGTTGCTAAGATCTTCCCGTTTTCACTAAAGGAGAAGCTAGGGCTTGGTTTAATAGATTACCTCGTGGTTCCATTGATAGCCCTGATTGCTTGATTGCTTTTTCTTCCATAAATATTTTCCTCCCAGTGCTAGACATGCTGCTTTGCAGAGACTTTTTGATTTTAAACGGGGAGAAGAAGAGAAATTGCGTGAGTCATGGAAAAGATTATGTTCCTTGATTCATGCATATCCTGGATGTCCATTACCTCATAATGAACTTCTTGATATTTATTATAATGTACTAACTAATGATTCTAGGACCTACCTAGATAGCTTTGCTGATTGCGTTTTCAGGAAGGACTCCTACAGATGCTGAAGAATTAATGAACAAGATAAGCAAGAATATGATGATTGGACTTCAACTGAGCTGAATACACTGAGCCTATTACTCCTGAACCAGTTGTTCCTGAACCAGTTCCAACACCAACAACAAAGAAGAGGGGAGTTATTGTATTAAATGATGAAGTGATGAAGGAAGCTAAAAAGTGTCTAAAGGAGAAAGGTATCACAGCTGAAGATGTGAAGAATATACCTCCTATAGAAGAATTATGTAAGCCAATTCCCCACTCATCTACTATTGAGGTACACTCTCTCCAATTTAATGAAGATGATATTCCTTATGGTAAGCCTCCTGATCAATGCTTAGAGGAACTTGACACATTTATTGTTAAACAAGGTAATTTTAATAAACAAGGTCATAATCATTTATTGGAAAACTCTAGAGCTATCAATGAGTTGAAAGATATTGTGGAAAGAACGTCCAATGATATTAAAATGCTTTGTAAACACTTTCAAATGGTTCAAACTCAACTTGATCAACTTGCTAAAGTACAAAAGGATATGCTAGTTAATGCTCCAGGAGATAAACATGCTTATGGAATTAGAACTAGGAGTGGTGCAGCTACTCAAGATCCTTTATATCCTGAAGGACACCCTAAAAGAATAGAGCAGGATTCCCAACAAGGTGAGGATAGTGGTAGTCCTCGTAAGAGGAAGAAAAAGAAACATAAGAAAGTTAAGGAACCACCCGAACCTGCTGTAGATCCTAATAGTATATCTGTCTCTGATGCTGAAATTGAGAGTGGTAATATTGATGAATCTCCTGATAAGGACGAAGTTGAGGAAGACCTTAGAAACACACTAAGAACACTAGGTACACTAAGGAAGACTTTATTGCTAATAAACACGGTAAAGAGAGAACCTTGGGTGCAGAAACCTATGCCTTTTCTAGGTAAGAAACACAAGTCAAAGGAGGAAGAACACTAAAACAAGTTTTGTGAGTGTATGAAACCTTTATTTTTGCAAATTCATTTGACTGATGCTATTAAATTGCCTCCTTATTCAAAGTATATGAAGGATATTGTTTCTAATAAAAGGAAGATTCCTAATGAGGAGATTTCTACTTTGCTTGCTAATTACTCCTTCAATGGTAAGGTTCCAAAGAAACTTGGTGATCCAAGTATACCAACTATTCCTTGCTCTATTAAGAACAATTATGTTAGAACTGGTTTATGTGATTTGGGAGCTGGAGTTAGTGTTATGCCTTTTTCTCTCTACAAGAGGCTCCAGCTAGAAAAGTTGATACCAACTAATATATCTTTGCAAATGGCTGATAAGTCAACTACTGTTCCTGTGGTATATGTGAGGATGTTCCTGTTTAAGTTGCTCATAATTGCATGGTCTTAACTGATTTTGTTGTGCTTGAAATGCCTGAAGATGATAATATGTCTATTATTCTTGGGAGACCTTTTCTTAATACTGCAGGTGATGTCATCAATTGCAATCAAGGAAAAGTAACATTCAATATTAATGACAAAGAGCACACTGTCTATTTCCCCAAGAAGGTTGTTAGAAGCTATTGCCTGAATTCTATTGAAAATATTGAAGGCATAAAGGTTTGAGAAATATATTGTCCCATTCCACAAGAAAATATTGAAACTATTATGATTGGGACCATTGCTATCAAGTATGAGGTAACATAATAACCTCGTGGAATGCAAAGTTTTGTTTCATATAAGATTGTTTTGGTAATAAGACTTGATCAACCTTGTTAACAAAAGGATTTTAATGAACAAAATAATGTTTCCACTGTGGTTATACTTGCTTTCTTTTTCCTTTCTCCTTCGTAGTCTTTGCTTTAGCTTTAGTTTTGCTAGTTGTTTGCTTGTTTGAGTTTCTTAGAGCTCCCGTAGTTTGGCTTTTGGTTTGCTCTTGCTTCTTCTGAAAAACTGTTTCTGCGAGAAAACAATTTTCATACCCTGAAAATTGGCCAAAAAATAAAGTTTTCCGAAAAATCCCAGAAAATTTAAAATAAATTTTTCCTCGGAAAAAGGGGCTAAGTGGCACCTGAGATGACCCAGGGGGCCACCCCTAGGCCCCACACCCATGGTAGGCGCGACCTACCTAGTGGTGGCGCCTAGGGGGGGTTTGGCCCACCTGGGCCCCTCCAGGCTGTCTCTTCAAAGCCACCTTCTTTCTCTCTCCCGGAAAACACCGGAAAACTTGCTCAAGCTCGAGTTCTTGCTATTCTTGCTCGCGATTTTTGATCTCCTTGTTTAGCCCATCTCAAGTACTGATTTTTGGAGGGATTTGTTGGAGATATGACCTAGAGGCAATAATAAATGTAGTTATTATTATATCTTTGTGTTTATGATAAATGTTTATATTCATGCTATAATAGTATTAACAAGGAAACATTAATACTTGTGTGATTTGTAAACTTAATTTGAAGTCCCTAGTATAGCCTCTATACTTCACTAGCTTGTTGGTTGATTAAATGATTGTGGTTTCCATATCATGAACATTGAGATGTTATCAACAACAAGATCATATCGTTAGGAGAATGATATGGTGGACATACTCCTATTGATAAGCGTAGCATAAAGATCAAGTCATTTCAATAGTTCAATTGCTATATGCTTTCTGATACATAGTAACCTAATTCCTTCGACCATGAGATCATGCATATCACCTTTACCGGATGGATGCTTTGATGACATCAAACACCACACCGTAACTGGGTGGCTATAAAGGTGGCATTAAGTGTTCGGAAAGTATTAGTTGAAACACATGGATCAAGAGTGGGATTTGTCCATCCACATGACGGATAGATATACTCTGGGCCCTCTCGGTGGAATGTCATCCAATTGGCTTGCAAGCATGTGACTTGGTCACAAGGGATCACATATCACGGGAACGAGAAAAGAGTACTTATCTGTAACGAGGTTGAACTAGGTATGCAGAGATACCGACGATCATAACCTCGGATAAGTAAACTATCGTGAGACAAAGGGAAATTGGTATCGTATGTAAGTGGTTCATTCGATCGCAAAGTAATCGTAGAAATATGTGGGAGCCATATGAATTTCCAGATTCCTCTATTGGTTATTGTTCGGAGAAGTGTCTCGATCATGTCCGCATAATTCACGAACCGTAGGGAGACACACTTAAGGATTCGACGTTGTTTTGAGTAGTTATGGTATTATGAGAAAGAGATCGAATGTTGTTCGGAGTCTCGGATGGGATCCGGGATATCACGAGGTGATCCTTAATGGTCCGGAGAATAAGATTCATATAAGGAAAGTCCCGTTTCGGAGTTCGGGAATGATTCCGGTGTTTTCATCGGGAATGTTCTAGAAGGTTCCGGATTGTCCGGCACTCCGGGGGGGGGGGGTACATGAGTGTGTCATTGAATGATTGCATCATGTACTAAGTGTTCTTGCTGTTCCAAAAACATGAAAGTCAAATTGCTAGTTTGAAAGTGAAACGGCTAAAGCAGGAAACTGTGGAAAACAGGAAACTGTGGGAAACAGGAAACTGTGGGAAACAAGCAAGAGGAGTTGGAACCAACTTGGAGGAGGAGTCCCACTCCTCCAGGCCGGCGCCCAGCCCTAGGCCGAGTTGGGGAGGGACTCCCTCCCTCCCCTGGCGCGCCTAGCCCCTCCACCCATAAAAGGAGGGGCAGGGCTCCTCCTTGAGACACACAAGTTTCCACCTCTAATCTCAGGTTTAGAGCCGTTTGGTTTAGAGCTTCTAATTGCTTTAGCCTGCGGTTTAGAGCCTTCTAATTGGTGTGTCTAATCTCTAGACCACTAATAGCCCTCTCTCATAATCCACCATACTCGCTCCGGCTTAAGGCGAAGCCCTGCGGGATCTCCCCTCTACTTCCGGTACCACGCCGTTGTGCTGCCGGAATCGCGAGGAGAGTTCTACAACCTCCGCTGCCTGCTGGAACAAGGGAGAGGAAGGTCTTCGTCGAGTACCGAACGTGTGACCGACTGCGGAAGCGCTGCTGGAACGCAGCGCCGGAAGGATCGTCCACACGATCTTGAGATTGGAAAGAGTACGACTACATCACCCACGAGAATCCGCTCTCGTTAAACACTTTGGAATCTTCGAGGGTAAGTTATTCCATCGACTCGTTGCTACAATCTAGTAGATAGATCTTGGCTTGTTTGTTTGTATGCGATAGAATTTTTTTGTTTTCCATGCTACGAACCCCTACAGTGGTATCAGAGCCGTGTCTATATGTAGATCTGTTGCACGAGTAGAACACAATGGTCATTGTGGGCGTTGATGCTTTTATTGTCGATTGCTTTTTGTGTACTTTGCATCTTGCAGTATGTTGGGATGAAGCGGCCCGGGCTAACCTTACATGACATCGTTCATGAGACTTGCTCCACGCTTGACATGCAACTTGTATTGCATAAGTGGCTTTGCGGGTGCCTGTTTCTCCTAGCATAGTTAAGATCCAATTTACAACGGGTAATCAACAATGCTAGTATCAATGTTGTGGTTCTTGTTCGTAAGTTAGAACGACATTTATTGAAAGCCCCAAACCACGTAAAATATGCAAAGAAAGTAGAAGCGTCTAACTTTGTTTTGCAGGGGTGTGCAGTGATGTGATATGGCCATGATTGTGATTATATTTGATGTATGCAATGTTCCTTATTGTAAGTTGGCAACCGGCAGGAGCCATATGGTTGTCTTTAATTTATGTTAAGACCCGCGTGTTTATTCAAAGTAGTTGTAATAGTTGAAGCCGGTGGACGACAACCATGGTGAAGCGTCATTGACCTTGATGCAATGCCGGTGATGATGGAGATCATGTTCGTGTTTGAAGATGGAGATCGGAAGCACAAAGAAGAAAGGCCATATCATATCACATATTATGAATTGCATGTGATGTTAATCCTTTATGCATCTTGTATTGCTTAGTAGACGACGGTAGCATTATAAGATGATCCCTCATGCACATGAATTTCAAATCATAAAGTGTTCGCCCTTAGTTAGCACCGTTGCTAAAGCTTGTTGTTTCGAAGCACCACGTGATGATCGGGTGTGTTAGATTCTGCAAGTGTATACAACGTGAGTAAGCCAGATTTGCTCATGCAGAAACTAAGGTTTGATCTTGACGAGCCTAGCATGTACAGACATGGTCTCGGAACACGGATTACCGAAAGGTAAAGCATGAATCGTATAGATGATATGATGAACATGATGATTGTTCGCCATTGAAACTATATCAACTCTCGTGATGATCGGTGTTGATGTAGTGGATTTGGTTCGTGTGATCACTAAAACAATGTGAGGGATGTTGTTTTGAGTGGGAGTTCACCTAGTTTAATTTCATTAATTAATTTGAACTCAATTTGTCATAAACTTAGTCTAAACTATTGCAAATATGTTGTAGATCAATGGCAGCCCCTACCATCAATTTTAATGCGTTCCTAGAGAAAGAAAAGTTGAAAAACAATCGAAGCAACTTCGCGGATTGGTTCCGCAATTTGAGGATTGTCCTCATAGCTGGTAATTTGACCTATGTGCTGGATGCACCGCTGGGTGACCCACCTGCAGCTGATGCTTCCGATGAAGTAAAGAATGTTTACCTCGCTGGGAAGAATCAGTACTCCATAGTTCAGTGTGCTATCTTGTATGGTTTAGAACCGGAGCTTCAGAAAAGGTTTGAAGAGTCAGACCCATATGATATTGTCGAGGATCTCAAATTGATTTTTGAGACTCATGCGGCAATTGAAAGCTATGAGGCTTCTGAAAAGTTCTTTAACTGCAAGATGGAAGAGGGCAGCTCCGTCAGTGAGCATGTGCTTAAGATGTCTGGGCACGCAAACAAACTTCAAAGTTTGGGTATAGTGATTCCTAATGCTTTGGGGATTTACCGCGTCCTCCAGTCACTGCCACCAAGTTACAGGAACTTTGTGATGAACTACAACATGCAGAACATGGACAAAGAGTTGCCAGAACTGTTTGCTATGTTAAAGTCTGCAGAAGTGGAGATCAAGAAAGAGCACCAAGTGTTGATGGTCAATAAGACCACCAAACTCAAGAAAGGCAAGTCTAAGCAAAAGGGACACTTCAAGAAGGGTGGTAAGAAAGTTACCACGCCGACGAAGAAAACCAAGGCTGGACCAAAGCCTGAAACTGAGTGCTTTTACTGCAAGGGAGAAGGTCACTGGAAGCGGAATTGCCCAAAGTACTTGGCGGATCTGAAGAACGGCAACATCAAGAAGAAAGGTATATCTGATATACATGTTATTGATGTGTATCTCACTAGTACTCGTAGTAGTGCCTGGGTATTTGATACTGGTTCGGTTGCTCATATTTGTAACTCGAAACAGGTGCTGCAGAATAAACGGAAGCTAGCGAAGAACGAGGTGACGATGCGCGTGGGAAACGGATCAAAGGTTGATGTGATCGCGGTCGGCACGCTACCTCTTCATCTACCATCGGGATTAGTTTTATACTTAAATAATTGTTATTTAGTGCCTGCGTTGAGCATGAACATTATATCGGGATCTTGTTTATTGCGAGACGGTTACTTGTTTAAGTCAGAGAATAATGGTTGTTCGATTTATATGAGTAATATGTTTTACGCACATGCACCTTTGATAGATGGTCTATTCTTATTGAATCTCGATAGTGGAAATACACATATCAACAATATTGAGGCTAAACGTTTGAAATCAAGCGATAATTAGACCTATATGTGGCACTGTCGTCTTGGTCACACTGGAGTGAAGCGTATGAAGAAACTCCATTCCGATGGACTTCTTGAATCACTTGATTTTGAATCACTTGAAAGATGCGAAGCATGTCTGATGGGAAAAATGACTAAGACTCCATTTTCTGGTATGATGGAGCGAGCTACGGACTTATTGGAAATCATACATACTGATGTGTGTGGTCCAATGAGTGTAGCATCGCGCGGTGGTTATCGTTATGTTCTTACCTTCACAGATGACTTGAGTAGATATGGGTATATCTATTTCATGAAACATAAGTCCGAAACTTTCGAGAAGTTTAAGGAGTTTCAAAGTGAGGTAGAGAATCAACGTAACAAGAAGATTAAATTTCTACGTTCTGATCATGGAGGTGAATATCTAAGTTACGAGTTTGGCGAGCATTTAAAGAAGTGCAGAATACTTTCACAATTGACACCGCCGGGAACACCACAGCGTAATGGTGTGTCCGAACGTCGTAATCGAACTCTCTTAGATATGGTTCATTCTATGATGTCACTTACAGATTTACCGCTATCATTTTGGGGTTATGCATTAGAAACAGCCGCATTCACTTTAAATAGGGCACCGTCTAAATCCGTTGAAACGACACCGTTTGAATTATGGTTTGGGAAGAAACCTAAATTGTCGTTCCTTAAAGTTTGGGGATGCGAAGCCTATGTAAAGAAGTTACAGCCGGACAAGCTTGAACCCAAAGCGGAAAAATGCGTCTTCATAGGATACCCGAAGGAAACTATTGGGTATACCTTCTATCATAGATCCGAAGGCAAAATCTTCGTTGCCAAGAATGGATCCTTTCTAGAGAAGGAATTTCTCTCGAAAGAAGTGACTGGAAGGAAAATAGAACTCGACGAGGTTGTCGAACCTTCTCTCGAAATTTCGAGTAGCGCAGCACCGGAAGAAGTTCCTGTGGTGCCTGCACCAATTAGATAGGAAGCTAATGATGATGATCATGAAACTTCGGTTGAAGTTGCTACAGAGCCTCGGAGGTCAACGAGAACTCGTACCACTCCAGATTGGTATGATTCCGTTATGAGTGTCATGTTGGTGGACAACACCGATGACCCCGAGACATCTGAGGAAGCGATGATGAGCCCAGATTCCAATAAATGTCAAGAATCCATGAAATCCGAGATTGGATCCATGTACGAAAACCAAGTATGGACTTTGGTGGACTTACCGGATGGCCGGAAGGCTGTCGAGAACAAATGGATTTTTAAGAAGAAAACAGATGCTGATGGTAATGTTACTGTCTATAAAGCTCGACTTGTCGCAAAAGGGTTTCGACAAATTCAAGGAGTTGACTACGATGAGACTTTCTCACCAGTAGCGAAGCTAAAGTCTGTGAGGATTATGTTAGCAATCGCTGCATATTATGATTATGAGATATGGCAGATGGATGTCAAAACAGCATTCCTCAATGGAGATATTGATGAAGAGTTGTATATGATGCAACCCAAAGGTTTTGTCGATCCTAAAGATGCTAACAAGGTATGCAAACTTCAACGGTCCATCTATGGATTGAAGCAAGCATCCCGAAGTTGGAATCAATGTTTTGATAAGGTAATCAAAAGTTTTGGTTTTATACAAACTTATGGAGAAGCTTGTATTTACAAGAAAGTGAGTGGGAGCTCTGTAGCATTCTTAATACTATATGTGGATGACATATTGTTGATTGGGAATGATGTAGACCTTCTTAATAGTGTCAAGGAATATTTGAATAATAGTTTTTCAATGAAGGATCTTGGCGAAGCAGCTTACATATTAGGCATAAAGATTTATAGAGATAGATCGAAACGCCAAATATCATTGTCACAGAGTACATATTTGGACAAAGTTCTAAAGAAGTTTGGAATGGAAGAAAGCAAGAAAGGGTTCTTGCCCATGTTGCCCAATACGACCTTGAGTAAAACTCAAAGTCCAACATCGACAGAAGATAGAGAAAGGATGAGTAAGACTCCCTATGCCTCAGCCATAGGATCTCTAATGTATGCCATGCTATGTACTAGACCCGACATTGCATATGCTGTTAGTTTAACTAGCAGATATCAAAGTGATCCAGGAGTGGATCATTGGACAGCGGTCAAAAACATCCTTAAGTACTTGAGAAGAACTAAGGATATGGTTCTTTCTTATGGAGGTGATGAACAGCTCGTTGTTAATGGTTACACCGATGCTAGTTGGAACACCGATCCGGATGATTCTATATCACAATCTGGATACGTATTTATTTTGAATGGTGCAGCAGTTAGCTGGAGGAGTGCAAAACAAAGCGTTGTGGCGAGATCTTCAACTGAATCGGAATACATGGCTGCTTCGGAGGCTTCACAAGAAGCGATATGGATGAAAGAGTTCATTACAGAGCTAGGTGTGGTTCCAAGTGCGCTGGACCCAATGTCTATCTACTGTGATAACATGGGCGCCATAGCCAATGCGCAAGAACCAAGGTCACACAAGAAGCTGAAGCATATCAAGCTGCGTTTTCACGCTATTCGAGAACATATCCAGGATGGGGATATAAAGATTTGCAAAGTACACACAGATCTGAATGTGGCGGATCCGTTGACTAAACCTCTCCCGAGGGCAAAACATGACCAACACCAAACTTCCATGGGTGTTCGGTATATTACCATGTAATCTAGATTAGATGACTCTAGTGCAAGTGGGAGACTGTTGGAGATATGCCCTAGAGGCAATAATAAATGTAGTTATTATTATATCTTTGTGTTTATGATAAATGTTTATATTCATGCTATAATAGTATTAACAAGGAAACATTAATACTTGTGTGATTTGTAAACTTAATTTGAAGTCCCTAGTATAGCCTCTATACTTCACTAGCTTGTTGGTTGATTAAATGATTGTGGTTTCCATATCATGAACATTGAGATGTTATCAACAACAAGATCATATCGTTAGGAGAATGATATGGTGGACATACTCCTATTGATAAGCGTAGCATAAAGATCAAGTCATTTCAATAGTTCAATTGCTATATGCTTTCTGATACATAGTAACCTAATTCCTTCGACCATGAGATCATGCATATCACCTTTACCGGATGGATGCTTTGATGACATCAAACACCACACCATAACTGGGTGGCTATAAAGGTGGCATTAAGTGTTCGGAAAGTATTGGTTGAAACACATGGATCAAGAGTGGGATTTGTCCATCCACATGACGGATAGATATACTCTGGGCCCTCTCGGTGGAATGTCATCCAATTGGCTTGCAAGCATGTGACTTGGTCACAAGGGATCACATATCACGGAAACGAGAAAAGAGTACTTATCTGTAACGAGGTTGAACTAGGTATGCAGAGATACCGACGATCATAACCTCGGATAAGTAAACTGTCATGAGACAAAGGGAAATTGGTATCGTATGTAAGTGGTTCATTCGATCGCATAGTAATCGTAGAAATATGTGGGAGCCATATGAATTTCCAGATTCCTCTATTGGTTATTGTTCGGAGAAGTGTCTCGATCATGTCCGCATAATTCATGAACCGTAGGGAGACACACTTAAGGATTCGACGTTGTTTTGAGTAGTTATGGTATTATGATAAAGAGACCGAATGTTGTTCGAAGTCTCAGATGGGATCCGGGATATCACGAGGTGATCCGGAATGGTCCGGAGAATAAGATTCATATAAGGAAAGTCCCGTTTCGGAGTTCGGGAATGATTCCGGTGTTTTCATCGGGAATGTTCTAGAAGGTTCCGGATTGTCCGGCACTCCGGGGGGGGGGGGGGGGTACATGAGTGTGTCATTGAATGATTGCATCATGTACTAAGTGTTCTTGCTGTTCCAAAAACATGAAAGTCAAATTGCCAATTTGAAAGTCAAACGGCTAAAACAGGAAACTGTGGGAAACAGGAAACTGTGGGAAACAAGCAGAGGAGTTGGAACCAACTTGGAGGAGGAGTCCCACTCCTCCAGGCCGGCGCCCAGCCCTAGGCCGAGTTGGGGAGGGACTCCCTCCCTCCCCTGGCGCGCCTAGCCCCTCCACCCATAAAAGGAGGGGCAGGGCTCCTCCTTGAGACACACAAGTTTCCACCTCTAATCTCAGGTTTAGAGCCGTTTGGTTTAGAGCTTCTAATTGCTTTAGCCTGCGGTTTAGAGCCTTCTAATTGGTGTGTCTAATCTCTAGACCACTAATAGCCCTCTCTCATAATCCACCATACTCGCTCCGGCTTAAGGCGAAGCCCTGCGGGATCTCCCCTCTACTTCCGGTACCACGCCGTTGTGCTGTCGGAATCGCGAGGAGAGTGCTACAACCTCCGCTGCATGCTGGAACAAGGGAGAGGAAGGTCTTCGTCGAGTACCGAACGTGTGACCGACTGCGGAAGCGCTGCTGGAACGCAGCGCCGGAAGGATCGTCCACACGATCTTGAGACCGGAAAGAGTACGACTACATCACCCACGAGAATCCGCTCTCGTTAAACACTTTGGAATCTTCGAGGGTAAGTTATTCCATCGACTCGTTGCTACAATCTAGTAGATAGATCTTGGCTTGTTTGTTTGTATGCGATAGAAATTTTTTGTTTTCCATGCTACGAACCCCTACAGGATTGTTCCTTGGTATGTGCCTCCTCCACTTGTCCAATTAGATTTGTGGTTGGTAGATTATATCTTGAGTATTTTGCTACTATAGGTGACAGGTTGTTTGAGCTTGCATGCTTGTTCTATGTTTAGAAACTTTGTTTTGATGCATGTGTAGTCCTCTAGCAAGTTCCTATAGTAGTTGCTCATTATTTATCAACTTAGAAATCACTTGGTTTGATGGTTGTTTAAAATTTCAGCAAAGAAGGTGAGTGCTTATCCAATGAATCAATATGACTTGATGGTGCATGAGCCAATGAAGGTTCATTGTGAGGAGGCAGTTTTTCCTTCCATATATCCATGCCATGAATTTATGAGAGCTGCGGGGATCCTCCAAGATTTCCAAACTTTGGTTACAAATGTAGGGTTGGAGCACTTTGTTGAAGGTGAACCAATCCAATATGTTAAGCTAACCATGGCTTTTGTGTACGACTTCTGGTTCACTTGGTCTACTTCTAATCCCATGGTCCATTACAAAATATATAATATACATGTCGACCTGCCTTTTGCTAATTTCTGTGCAGCAATTAGAGTACCTCAGTGGGGATCTTGTGAGAAGATCAAGGAGAGGCCCAGGTCACTTGTTGATTTGTATGATGAGGTTTGCCAAGGTTTCGACTTCTCAAAGCAAAGTGGTAAAATTCGGAACATCCAGCTCCCAGCTATTAGATACTTTGCCTATTTCATTACCAAGTGTGTTCTTGCTAGAAAGACTGCTAGAAAGTTGTCTTTTTTTGATCTAGCTTTTATTGTAGCTGCTCTGAATAGGAATAGTTCTTATAGTTTGGGTGCTTTGATAGCTCACCGTCTCACCACCAACCATGAGAAGGGTGGAATTTGTGGAGGTCTCATTGCTTCTAGGTTGCTAGCTTTCCATGGTTTAGAGCCTCATTATTCAGATTTTCAGTTCCCCATAGAGAGGCTTGATATTGAATCTATGATTCAGCATGGTTTTGTTTCCTTGGGGGATAATGTGAGAAGTTTACCATATTAATTATCTTTTGCCCAGCAAGGTCGGAGAAAGGGTAGGACTGAGAAAATAGTTTATTTGCCTGCACCTGCTTTGTTTAACTTTGATAACAGGCAAGGATGGTCGCTTATGGAGGAGAAGGTTGAAACTTATGTGGGGGAACTCTCCCAGCAAGAGGAGAATGTTTAAGAGGATGCCAAAGACAATTCGGTTCAGCCCTCCAACTTGGGAGAGTCTTCATATCAGCAGCCCTCATTTGATTGGGGCGCGTCTTCTTCTTCATCGCAGGTGCCTGACTATGATCATTCCTATGATGACCCACCAGCATGGGGTTACCATCCGTGTTATTGAGCCCTACTTAGGCCAAAATCCTAAGCTTGGGGCAGGTACACCGACATCACACTCATATATATATCATGTTCGGACGGTTCTTTGTATATCCATTGTTTCGCTTTCTTTTTGCTTCTTGTTGCTGCTGTCTCAAAAACCCAAAAAATACCAAAAATATTTTCGTTGTTTCTCTTGGTTTGTTTCTTTGCCTTGGTTTGCCTTAAAAGAAAAAATCTAAAAAGGTTTTGCTTTGTTTGGTTTTTCTTTGTTTACTTGTTTCTAAAAACTCGAAAACACCAAAAATATTTGTTGTTCTTCTTTGGTTTTGTGAGTTCTTTGCAGGGTTCGGGCGTTCCTAGTGGATATTGGTTTTCATGTTAATATTCAAGTCACACAAGTGAAGGGCAATAATTAAGATTAAGATAACTCGAGGTGTGGTAAGAGGCTGGTAACAAACTCTATTTGTTTCATTTTTGTACATATACTCATCATTGTTGAGCATCCTTAGCCTTTTGTGTAAGGTGTATGTCATTATGGATGCTTAGTAGTTCTTGCTTGTATTTTATTAGCTCCAGCTTGCTAATAGTTTGAAGCATGCCATATGAATGTTTGCTTGCATTGTTTTATTCATACTTTGATATGACATTGTGGTATCCTCCTCTGACTGTTCATGCGAATTGACTTGGCACATGCTCACGCATGCATATGACTAATCAATAGTCAGTAAGCCTCGATGATTTATTTTTCCTCAGAGTTCTTGTATCACTTTCATGCCATAATTAGTCATGTTTTGTTGCAAGCATGATTATGACAGTTATTGCTCTCTCGTTTGTCGCTCCCTCTTTATTGCTAGCCTTCACTTGCACCGAGTATGTGCTCTACCTGTGCTTCCAACTCCCCAAAACCAATATTGCCAGCTGTGTGCACCAAACCTACCTATTAGCATCATTTGCTATTTCAGTGCATATTCCATATGCTGTGTTTTCTTCCAAAATTAAATGTTTGTCTGTTTTGAGAAAGTTAGTTAGTAAAGCTCTCACGAACTTGATGGCACACTTTATTCTTTGCGCTTAATAATTCTGAACCATTGTGACTAGTCCATGAAAGTTATATGCTTGCTTATTATATACTGGAAGTCAGCAGAACCGTGTTGTCATGGGGAACGCTTTCAACACATGTTGGATATCTTATCCAGTTGATACTTTGCTCTTTTGTTTATGGATGTCGACGATGTGAAATAAAAGGGGAAGTTGTTAGTTCATGGAGTTTATACATTGTGTTAGAGAAACGCCTAGGCCGCTATCCTAAGCTATGCTTAATCATGGTGGAAACTTGCAGCATTACCATAATGAGCATCTATGCAGCTTCCTCAATAAAAAGCTATGCATATGGTAAATAAAAAGATTGCTGAGATGCTCATTGTTTGCCTTGTCATTTTGGTTATGGGAAAGCTCATGTACCATGTGCAAGGGGTACCCCGTTGGCGGTTCTCGATGATATGCATGTATTTACAATGACAAGAACTTTCAGGTGACCAAAGTTGAGTAGCATGCGGAGCGACCCTCGTACTCAAGGGACTTGGGATTTCCAGTCTATGGTCTGTCAAGCATATAATTCAGAGTGGACCTCACTCTCACCTTAACCACATGAAGATGACTATGATAGGGGCAACGAGAGCTCAAAGCTAATGAGTACCTTCCTTTCAGCATTGGGAAGCCTTTCAAACCTTCACAAAACCGTTTTCACAACTTTGTTGAGTCACCACTTATTCTATGAGAACCTTCTTGAGAGCATAGCTGTCATTCTTGTGTTTGTTACAAAACTTGGTTAATTATGTCATGACTTTGATGCTTGTATCTCTGATATCTTTACTTCTAGTATTCATGTGAACTTCAGAGGTGCCTTGACATTTATATTGTGCTCTTCAAATAAAGGCAAGCGAGATACCACTCTATCATACCTTATTATGAGCATTGCAATGTTGCTTATGTTTATGTTTCATGCTACTTATTATTATTGAGTTGGTTTCTCTTCATAGCTTGCAATGACTATTGAGTAGACTTAGTTGCATACTCTTTATTATGAATTGTCTAAGCATCTACTCATGTGCTGAGAATATATACATCATATGAAGCAAAGTGTTCGTGAAAGTTCTTTTATCGCACTCGGTTTTCAACTGAATTGCTTGAGGACAAGCAATAAGCTAAGCTTGGGGGAGTTGATACGTCCAAAACGTATCTACTTTTTTGAACACTTTGCTATTGTTTCTCCTCTAAACTTGTGTGTTTTGGATACAACTAACACAGGCTGACATTGTTTTCAGCAGAATTACCTTGGCGTCTTGTTTTTGTGCAGAAAATGAACTATCAGGAAAAATCCCGGAAAATATGCCAAAAAGTATATTTCACCAGAAGATCCACGGAGCCAGAAGGGGAGACAGAGAGGAGGCCTGGGGGCCCCAGACCCACACCAGGCGCGGGCCCACTGACCCTGCGCCTGGGGGAGGTTTGGCCACCCTAGGCAGCTCCTCGGCCTCCCTCCGCGCCTATAAGTTGCCTTCTGACCTAAAAACTCAGGAGGGTTCGATAGTTTTCCAGAAAGAGTTCCGCTCCGCCGCCGCCACCAAAAACCAAGATTCGGATCCAGAAACTCCGTTCTGGCACCCTGCCGGAACGGGGAATTTGGAGAGGATCATCGCCATCGTCATCACCAACGCATCTCCATCAACCACCGATGTGTCTCTCATCCATGAGTGAGTAATCCCCCACTATAGGCTTAGGGATGGTAGGGATTGGATGAGCTCTATCATGTAATCGAATAAGATCTGTTAGGGCATAGTGCCTAGTATCTCTATTAGTGTTATTTGACTTTGTTGCAACTTGTTGTGCTTAATGCTTGTCACTAGGGCCCGAGTGCCATGATCTCAGATCTGAACTTATTATTGAATCATTATGATAGTATTGTTTATGATCTTATCTGCAAGTTGCGTACACATATCATTGTCCGAATCCAAAGGCCCCAAAATGACAATAATTGGACAACCGGAGGGGATGGCTGTGGTGTGAGGATCACATGTGTTCACAGAGTGTTAATGCTTTGCTCCGACGCTCTATTAAAAGCAGCACCTTAATTGCCAGTAGTTCCCTAGAGGCCCCGCTGCCACAGGATGGCTGGACAGAAGGTGTTGTGCAAGTTCTCATTGCGAGCATGTATGACTATATTTGGAGCACATGCCTAGGATTGTTTAGTACTTGGATGCTAGTTATTATTTATCTGCAATGCCCTAGTTCTTTGAAGTTACATGTTTAGACTCGTCCATGCAACGCCCGTCCATCCATCTCTATGCCTATCGCACTCGAATCCTACTATTACCGTTACAGTTACTACTGTTGTTGTTTCATTGTTGCTGTTACTGCTGCTATTGCTTTGTTGTTGCTACTACAAACTGTTGCTACTGATAAACTTCTGTGAGCAAGAACTATTTCTAGGTGAAGCTGAACTGACAACTTAGTTGTTAAGGCTTGCAAGTATTCTTTGGCTCCCCTTGTGTCGAATCAATAAATTGGTAATACTACCCGCGAAGACTGTTGCGATCCCCTACACTTGTGGGTCATCACACATCTACAACCGTAGATATTTCTGTCACTTCCCTTGATTAAGTAGAGGCATGAACTCACTATCGAGCATAAATACCCCTTTTGGAGTCACTAGCAACTACTTGGCCAAGATAGCTACTAACAACGGAGAGCATGCAAGATCATAAACAACACATACATGATAGAATCGATAAGACAAAACCATTAATCAATCCGATATAGTAATCTCAATATCCATCGGATCCCCGCAAACACAGCATGCATGATTACAAATAGATGAGATCTTTATCATGAACGGAGCTCACAAGATCTAGACATGAAAGCACAAGGAGGAGATACAACCATCTAGCTACTACATGGACCCGTAGTCCAATATGGAACTACTCACACTTCATACCGGAGGCTGGCATGATAATGAATAAGGCCTCCGAGATGATCTCCCCTCAAGCAGGGTGCCAGGAAGAGCTTCAGATCCCCCCGATCTAGGGACGATGGTGGCGGCAGATACACACGGTTTCGTGGAATATTGATCGGGTGCTTAGGGTTTAGGCATCGGGGGCTTCTTATAGGCGAAGATGCGAGGCTGGGAGGCGGCCAGGGGCCCCACAACCTGCCCAGGTGTGGGCCCACCCTAGGCCGCGCCTGGGGGTGTGGCCATCCTGTGGCGCCCCTCTGTCTCTCCTTTGGACTTCGTGTTCTCCTCGGTGAAATATTGACTTTGGCTTTTGTCCCATCCAATTCCAAGAATATTTCCTTACTAGCTTTTCTGGAACCAAAAATAGCAGAAAACAGACAACTGGCACTGTGACAACTTGTTAATAGGTTAGTACGAGAAAACATATAAAAATCACCTCAAAGTGTGGACAAATCAAATCAAAGTAGATACTAAACAAGCGTGGAACATAAAAAATTATAGATACGTTTCCGACGTATCAAGCATCCTCAAGCTTAACTCCTGCTCGTCCTCGAGTAGGTAAGTGATAAAAGAATAATTTTTGAGGTGACATGCACCATCAAAACCAAGATCAAACCATTTGCAAGCATTTAAAGATGGGATCAAAGAACTCTAAACATGTGCATGAAAGATGGAGTTCTAACAATAAGACAAAGTAACTATGCATGCAACATGAAAGGCTACAAACAAAGATCATGAATAACATGCATTCAAAAACATTTGTTTGTTTCACATACAAAAAACATGACATAGTGGCATTCAGCTTGTCCCTCATGGAGTAGCAAATAGATGCATAGGACACCTTCAAAGTTCATAAGAGTGACTAGATACCAATAACACAAGAACAAGCAATATCAACAATATGCATCAATCAATAATTTTTGAGAGTATGCACGTAGAACTAAGAATGGCAACTATGCTCTCTTAATGGTGCCTGAAGATAGAAGGTGAAGACTCAATATAATAGTGGAATAAAGGCCCTTTATAGAGGAAAGCAGGTGAAAAGGATACAGATGCCGCATAGAGGGTTGGGGTGAATAGGCGGTTTAAAACTTTTACGAGATGGGCTTAACAAAGGCGGAATAAAACTAGCGTTTACTTTGTCAAGCACAAAACCTATATAAACTACGGTTCACCTATGTGCACAAACAACTTATGCTAAGCAAAACAGGCAACTATGTGATAGCTAGATATAAGAAATCAAGCACGAAGGCTATCATAAAGTAAAGTGCATGAGTAAATAGCTCGGGTATAGAGATAACCGAGGCACGCAGAGACGATGATTTATTACCGAGTTCCTCCCATAAAGAGAGTACGTCTCGTTGGAGAGGGGGTGGTATCAAACCACCTACGCCACAAAAGGCCTCCCTTATTCTCTGGTGAATCTCACCCCAACGGGATCGATCCACACTTCCACTATAGGTGCACTTGTCGGTGGCAACCGAAACCTCTCACAAGGTTGGGGCACTTCTCCACAACTTAATCGGAGGCTCCCAACAAACGCCACCAAGGCCACAACCTGCAACACCAACAAACCGTCTAGGGTTCCAAGAACCCAAGAGTAAAAAGCTTCTCAACATTCACTCACCAAATCCTCCGAGGAGAACTCAAACCTATGCACCAAATGAAATGGCAAGAACACAGGAAGTGCTCAAGTCCTTCTTCCCTAGATTCCACAAAAGCTACAAAAGCTAGTGGGAGAATAAGAGAGGAAGAACACAAGAGGAAATCCACAAAAGAAACCCCAAGATCTAGATCCCAATATGTTCCCCTCACATAGAGGATAGATGGATTGGTGGAGTTGTAGATCTAGATCTCCCCTTTCAATCCCCCAAAAAGATTCAAGAAATATGGGAGGGATTGAGAGTATTTGCAAGCTGTTGAAGGTCAAAACAATGGAGGAGAGAGAGAATGCAAGCAACAAGCCTAAGGAGGAAGAAGGGGTCTATTTATACCACTCCCCAATGAAATATGACCGTTTGGTACCTTCCAGGCCGGATAATCCGCCCCTCCCCCGGATATTCCGGGTTCCCCGGGCCAAAAAAATGGCTAAGGACTTCGCGGCGCAACTCTCAGTATAGGGGCTGATATTTGGGGCGGATAATCCGCCCCCGAAGGACCAGAAAATCTGCCCCCATTACTGGGAGCCACGCCTCAAAGTCCTTAGCCGTTTTCCAAAAATTGGTCCGGATAATCCGCCCCCATGGCCGGATAATCCGCCCCCCTAAAAACTGGCAGGAACAACAAAACTGAAACCATCATAACTTTTTCATTCGGACTCCGATTTTGATGATCTTGGGCTCGTTTCGAAGATAGTAACGAGCTATACAAGATCATGCAGGGAACCATCATAGTCCAGCAAGGGAGGATGGAACCAAATGATGGAAGGTTTAACCTATCTATAAAAGACAAACTGGTAAAACCTCCAATATCGAAAACACAATCGAGAATGCATATGAAATCCGTTTTCAATGAACTTACGCTTGTTATAGAGATTGACACAATATCTAAATCCTCTCATGGATAAGAACCAAGAAATATGATGCCAAGTATGCAAAGGTTTGAGCTCTCACCGAGGGATATGATCAAGTTACTCACTTGAGAGCCCCTCTTGATAGTACGGTTATCTATCCTATAAATCGGTCTCTCCAACTAACACTGCGAGACCAGTGAGAAAGAAACCCTATCAATATAAAACCTTTGCCTTGTATATTCCACACCTCAGGATGGAGCACCTTTCTTGATTGCACTAGCTTGGTGAAGATGCTCCCCCATACTCCACTATGGAAGAGCCTCTCTTTTAGGCATATCTTCACATATCCATGATCACCATAAGGATGGAACGATACACTTGAGATCATCTTAAGAAACCTTGATCAACACTTGATCTTCTTCACTTTATTCTTATTCCCACCTTGAAGCCACCATTTGGTTCAAGCATTGTCTATGGACAAATCCTACAAGTAAAACTCAATGCAAACATAAGTCCATAAAACATTGTCATTAATTACCAAAACCACACATGGGGGCACACATGTTCTTTCAATCTCCCCCATTTTGGTAATTGATGACAATCCTTTGAGAGGGTTTGTATAATCAACTTAACGGAAAAAAAATGGTTGCGCCAACATCAAATACTACACAAGTATGTGATGTTGGTACGCCCATAATATATAGAGCAAGCTCCCCCACAATATATCCGTGTGTGATGAACCATTACCATTGGTGGAGTTTCTTCTATATATTCAACATGCAAAGCAACAAAAAAGATGCAAGAGCATGAGAGGAAAATGCTTAAGAACAAACTTCACTTAAACCCTCCAAAACATCTCCCCCATTAGCATCGATTGCCAAAATGGGTGAATAGTTCTAGACGACCAATATAGTAATAATTCCTCCAAAGGTGTGTCTTCGCACATATACAATGATGAATACTTGGGAGGGAGTAGAACTATATCGAGGACTCGAAGATTGCCAAAGGAATAAAATAAAAGACGCAAGCAATCACAAGATCCGACAAACCAATTTGAAAACAACAAATGAGTCCAAATGGAAACTACAAGATGAGCAAAAGAGTGTTTTAAATAACAAATAGAGAAGCTCCCCAATATTTGTGCACAATTTTAAAATAAATGCATTGGAATACATAATGCACAAATATGGAATCCTTGTTCCCCCATAAGAATTTAAAACACAACACATGAAAGATCAAATAGATGATTAAATAAAATAGAGAAGCTCCCCAAGATTTGTGCATACTTTAAAATCAATGTATTTAAATACAAAAATGCACAAATATGGAATCCTCACTCCCCCATAAACATTTAAGGCACAAAAAATGAGATAGAAGATAAATGAGCATTATTAAATGAATTAGATGAGCTCCCCAAAGATAATGCACCAATTATGATAATTGCATTTGGAAACAAGGTGCATAATCATGGAATCCTCACTCATCCAAGTTCATTGAACAATACAAGGCATGAGAGAACAAATATGAGTGCCCAAAGATGCAAACAATAGGAACAATCACCCATAGGCAATTAAATTTGGAAGCCACCAAAGAATCAAAATGAATAGAAAGGTGGTCTCCAAGGATTAAAAACCAACTAACATTATCTTCACATATGTGTGTATGTTTCTAAATGGATAACATCACAAAGACATATGCCCATAACGAAACAAGCACACACAAGGAAGATATACAATAAATCACATAAAAGGACAAAACCAACTCCCCAAAAGACTAAGGTTCCAATAAGTAAACCAAACTCTCCAAACTTTTCATGATGGCACAAAATACCAAAACGAATAGATCAAACTTCCAAGCACATAAAACCCGATATGGATCAAACAAGGAAGCATAAAAAGATTGTTCTAGATAAAATAGGAGAGCTCACCCATAAGTAGTACATTATATAGAATTTTCTTTTGAATGCAAAATGCACACAAATGGGATCATCACTACTACCTACAATAAGTAAAACACAAGAGTACATCAATAAAATAAGAAGATCCAAAAGAAGCAAGGAAGGCTTGGGAGACAACACAAAACATTTTCTTTGCCAAAGATAGGATAAAATTAAACAAAGGCCAAAGTGAATATGATCAATAAATTCTACCATAAATTGAGTACTCATTGTCCAAGGACAAGAAATATTGGGAATAATTTTCCCAAGGTAGCTTGCATGGATATCCAAGATCATAGTCACAACAAGAAGCATATAACAAAATATAATAATTACGCATGATACTTCGAACAAGATTCTTGGTAGCTTCCAATAGTCACACAATCACTAGTGATTAGATTAACTTGAAGCAAATGGTTTCCATGATGATATAAAGATCTAAATATGAGGAAACACATACCAAGAAACACTCTCATATACAAGATCCAAAATATGATCAATAAATGCATTCAAGCAAATTGGAACTTGTAAGAGCAAATGTGTCACATAGGCGCTAGATAATTATCCATATCAATTCTAAGTGACACAACCTCGAATATTCACATTTTTTAGGATTGTAATATGCACTAAGCATATGATTCCCCCATAATGTGATACTACCATAAAACCAACACGAGGCAACAGATCCAAATAGATATAATTAATGGACATTATAGAACTTAAATTTCTCATGTACACGCATTTTTAGGATTGTGGAATGCCCGAGCATAACACTCCCCAAAAATGGGATAGTCCATTAATCTCTCACAAAAGCCAAATAAGATACCAAATATAACCAACAAAGGCTCAATCATAAGAAACGCACATACATGGTGTGCCACCTAATCATACACAAAAATATGCTTAATTCCTCAAGATAATTAAGTGGTAATCACAACATGTACAAGAGCATGGAAGATACAAAACCAACACATGCACAAGGGGGCGAGTAACTTTCAATGTAATGAGTTAAGCATATGTTACCGCAAGGAGGAACATTGGATATATAGTAGAGGCAATATAATCCACATGACTTGACTTGACAATTACACTAGATGAAGATCCCTGAATTCTTCATAATGTAACCAAGTCTCCAATGCCCTCCAACCAACACCTATTGATCAAGTTTTAGCTAGATGGTCCCCAACCAAGTTGGGTCCTAAGAAGTTAGTAACAATAGGCTTGGCCACCCAAATGGTTCTTTTCTTGACACCACATTGGTCATCAACAAATTTGGAAAACACATTGCCAACCTCATCCTTACAAAGAGAATAAGCATCATCAATAATGATAGGATTGGATGGGGAGATACCAATAGTGCATGAGGAAGAAATGTGCCCCTTCTCACGGAATATGTAGCAAGTTCTTATCTTGCCATCTTTCTTCTTAGGTGAAGCCACAACTCGAGGAAGAGCTCGAGTAGTCCTCTTAGGAAGAGGCCCGTCAATGACTTGAGGTGGGGTTTGAGGCCGCTTCCCTTGTTGCTTCACACTAAGAGGCTTTTTCTTCAATGGGCAAGATCTAACATGGTGCCCTTCTTCCTTGCACTTGAAGCAAACAATGTTGGCCGGATTCTTGACTTGAACTTGGCAATTTTTCTTGTTTCCCTTATGCTTCAACTTGATAGTGGACTTGTTCTTGACATTGGAGTTGAATCCAAGCCCACTCTTGTCATTGGGGGATTTTTGCACACTCAAGATTTTGTCGAGTGCGGCCTTCCCTTGATGACCCTTTTTCAAGTCATTCTTCAAAGAAGTGACTTGATCCTTGAGCTCTTTGATTTCCTCTACATGGTTAGTTTCAACAAAAGTACTAGAGGAAGTAGATGCTACATTGTTAGAGCAACAAGGCACGGAATGTAATTCATCACGAGATATATCATGGTTGTGAGAGGATGAATTACAAGGACTAGCACATGGCAATATAACATTTGGAGTAGATATAGTGTTAATGTCCACATGAGGTCCACTAGATGTTACCTTTGACACGATGGCCTCATGATCTAACTTTAGCCTACCATGGGAGACTAGAAGATCCTCATGCGAGCTCGAGAGCTTAACATGACTTTCTTCTAATTTCCCATAGTTGCTAGTTAGCAACGCAAGTTGATCCTTTAGCTCAACATTCTCCTTCAAAATAGATGCTTCACAAGAAATAGAGTTAGTAGCACAAGCATCATCACTATTAGCAAGAGGTGAGGGCAACTTGGCAAGCTCTTTTGAGTATGAAGCTTTAAGTTTCTCATGCGACTCGGTGAGTTTGATGAGCTCCCTCTTAATGACCCGAGAGCCATTTTCGAGGTGCTTAGAATCCTTAACAAGTTTAGCATAAGCAACGTCAAGTTCATCATTTTTAATGTTGAAGGAGTTTGCCACCGCAAGTTCTCTATCATGGTATTCCTTTACTCTAGATAATTCTAGAGTAAAAGTCTCCTCAAGAGATTCTTTGGTGGTTTGTTCTTCTTCAAGGGAGTCCTTTGGTTGAGCAATTTCATTAGCATACTCACGCTCAAGCGCAAACTTTTCATCAATTATGTTTTCTTGCTCCTCAATTTGTGCTTCTAACTTATCAATATGTTCTTTGCTCTTAATAGAAAAGTCCAAGATTTCAACAAAGTTAGGGCAAGCAATATTATTCTTATCACATCCCAAGATTTTCCAAATCTTGTAATGTGAAAATAAATGAATAAAATAAAACTTTGTTTGATTTTCAGAGCCAGAAGAAACTTTTTGAACTCAATTGGAACTTCAAACCCATTTGAATTAAATAAAATCCTAAAGGGATTTGAAAGGATAAACATTTTAAATAAAGGAAAATAAAATATTTTGGTACTACTACTATAGATCTTTTAATAAAAGATTTTGTTTTCAAAGAAAAGATGAGTCTATAAATAAAGATTATTTTACAGAGCCAAATTAAACCTTGGCCCAGTACTTAAAATAAAATGTTTTGTTTTGATTAAAAATAGTAAAGGTTTATTTAAATAAAGTAATAAGGATTTAATATCCAAGATTTTATTAATAAAGGTTTTATTATTTCTAAACCATCAAAACTTGTTTATTTATTTAAAATAAGTTTCCAAGTATTTTATATTCTCTAATAAAACATACTAAAGTGTTTTGGCTTTATTTTAGATTTCAAAATAAATAACTAAATAAAACAAATCCTATTTGATTTAATAACTAAGGTCCAATCTATTAATTAATAAATGGAACCTAAAAAGATTTAAAATATTATTTGGTTTTTGGAAGTTCGTTTATGCTACTAAACATAACCAAAAAACTCATTACAAGTTTGAATTGTTTGAAGGGTTTGAATTGTTGATTAAATCATTTGTTTGAAAATCAAATCAGAAAATAGAAATAGAAAAGAATAAAACAAACAGGCAGAAAAAAAAATATGAAAAAGGACAGACCCAACCCAGCAGCCCAGGAAGCCCAGTCCAGCCCAGTACTCCCTCCCCGAAGGAAAACATTTTACACCCAGATACTGACCCACTGAGTCAATGAAAACCAGGACCCACTTCTCCCTCTCACTCACTCGCTGACGAGACGACCCCACCTCCTCTTATTCCTCTCCCGAACCGTTTTTCTGCACTGCAAAAGAAACCTGCACTGAGGCTGACAAGTGGACCCCGTTCCCTTCCCCTTTCCCACTGACCAGAGGACCCCACCGCCACCTCCTTCTTCTTCCCCGCGCGACGACCACGCCCTCTCCCTCGCTGCCGTTGCTGCCTTCAAACCGCGGATTCAATTCGCCTTAACGCGACCGCCGTTACTCGAGTTGATCACGCAGACGTAAACGCCCGTGTCTCCCCTATAATTTCCCTCTGACACCCCGCGCTGGCACGCCTTAGACCGCCCTCAATTCCTCCCCGAGCACCCTCTGCTCCGACGAGCTCCCATCTCCGATTCCGACCAAACCTGATCGTCCCTTGCCTCCTCGACCGTGCTCTCGTGATCCCCACCTCCTGGCGATCATCTCCGTAGCCCAGCTCGTCCCCGAGCGTCCCAGAGCATCGACAACGACGACACCGAGCGAGCGCCGCCGTCTGCCATTGCTCCGTCAAGCAATCCAGGTGAACACCGACCACCCCGCGCCTCCTAGATCACGCGCACAGCATCGCCTTACTCTTGCGCATCTGAACTTGCTTCTGTCTTGCCTTAGGGCGATCTGCAGCGACAACCCGTCGTCAACCTGAGCGCCACCGTCTGTCTGCAAACTCCGGCGGAACCTCTCTGGTAAATTAGACTACCCCAACCATTCTCGTTCACGCTCACAGCTTCGCCATGATCTCCTACGTCTAACCCAGTCCTCCGTTTGTCTTCTCGTGGACCACAGCCTCGTCTTCGACCGTGGACAGAACCGTCCGTCGCCGTCCACTACTCCGGCGAGGAATCGCGGCTGAACCAGAGTGCCCCTCGTCGAACCGTCAGTACCTTGAGCTTCGCCGTGACCCCCTGAGCCCGGTGAGCAACCCCTCCTTCTCCCCCACCTCCTATAGCGTCGCCTCCGTCGTCTACTGACCGCTCCGCCGCCGCTAGCCACCGCAGCGCCGCCCACTTTAGGTCGAGCCTGCCGCAATCGTTCGATCTCGATCCACTGGCTAGGATAGAGTCACTTATCGAAGGGGTATGGAAGCATCTGCGTCGTAGGATTTTCTTTAGATCCAGTGGCTCACGTAGCTCGATCCCAGCGAACCGGTACCGACGAATTAGATTAAGACACGTGTCTCTGCTGGTTGGATTTAAAACAGAATTGATCTAATTGATGTTTAATTTTGTAAATTCCATAACTTTGGATCCACACGTCCAAAAATTATAAATTTTATGTCGTTGGATTCAGGAGAACAAGCCCTAGCCAACCATGGCTTTAGTTTCGAAAATAGTATCTGTTAACTTGTTTGAAATTGCAGATCCTTTTGTGAGCTTGTTTAGAGTAGAAAAATTGTTTAAAATTGATTTTAAGATTAAAACCTTTGCAAAATGGATTTATGTGACCATACTGACCCTAGGAACCAACCCTTGGTGTTAAAAATGATTTTTGGTAAAATATAGGTTGAATTATTTAACTTAGCCATTTTCTAGCCAAATAAACTCATTGATTTTATTATGGAAATGTTTTTGCAAGGAAAACTTTGGGAAAATGTTTGGACCAAACTTACTGACCCAAAACACCAAGCCTTGCCAAGGGCAACTCACTTGGTGAAAAACATAAAGTTTTGCTTTGATAAGAATAATTTTCACCACATAAAATGATGAATGAATTTTAAAATGGTCTTGAGATAAAACCCATTTGCAAATGACTTTGCCATTTTGGTAAAAGACCAATTTGGACCTTACAAAGTTTAGAAACCTAGTGGAGACCATCCTTGCAATAGAACCATCCTTTGCATATTTATGCATGACTTAGTTTCCTTCTTGCCTTGTGTGTGTGATTTTGTTTGAGTAATGGTGGTTTGGAATGTTAGTTGATTTGGTGTGTTGCTTGATTGACTTGTAGTGAAATTAGCAAAGTGTGAGACTAGCAAGATCAAGGAGTGAACCCCCATTCCCTACCAAAAGGCAAGTGTCACTATCATTTAAAGTCCTACTATTTTCATTATACTTAGTGGATTATGAAAACATGCAAGAAAGAGATTTCTTTATACTTATGCTATGCTAAATCCTAATAGGATTCCCTATACACTCCTTAGAGAAAAGATTGAAGTTGTACATGCTTAGCCATGCTTTATTTTGAAAAAAGATACATGTTGAGATTTTACAAAGGTTGAGAAAAGAGCTTATGTTTTACATAATAAAACAAGGACTCAATGAACCACCTAGGTGGTGGACACTTTAAGTTTTGGAGAGGGTGGCAACAAAAGGAACCATGTCTATGGTATTCACTTTGTGTTGTGCTCCAAATGAAACCACCTAGGAATCTTAGAGATTGAACATGTTTCTCCAATTGTGGCTTTCGTGTGCAACCACATGCTATTATGGCTCTGGCTTAGTCAACTACATTAGGAAGACCCATACATTGTCTTTAGTTACCGGACATGGGGATCTGGAATGCTTCATGGGGGCTGAAGGCAAGCTAGCAATGATGTATGGGAGGACCTTTTGGAAAGACTTCGTCACACTCTCAGTCTGCCGGTACTCCATCTTGGTGAGCACTAATCCAGTAGGCCACTGGTGGCAACAAGATGGGATTGTGTCATGTGGGTAAAGTGTACTCCTTCTGCAGAAGTTAATAAAATCTAAGTACTTAGCCGTGTCCCCGGTTATGGACAATACTGAGCAACTAAAGTTTGAACTATGGGAGATCTCGACATTCCAACTTCTAATATAAAAACTTGATGCACTTGGGGGTACCAAGGAATTCAAAGAGATTTGTTAAGCTTGTTGCACTTGGGGAGTTACCAAGGTGCTCAAGAGCATGATGTACTTGGGGTTACCAAGGAACTCATGAGTTTTGATAAAACTTGATGCACTTGGGGTTACCAAGGTGCTCAAGGGATTTTGACAAGGACTTGAACACTTGAGTTTCTACCAAGGAGTTCAAGGAACTTGGAAAAGAAATTTGACAAAGGACTTAAAACCCTTTTTGAAAAGATAGGGTAAAATATTGCTTATTGCAAATAAGCCTTAAACTCTACCTAGCCAAATATGCATATAATGATAGGATCCACTCTTATTATACATAGAAGTGAAACTTGCCAATACAATTCAAAATGTATTGACCCTTGTGGCTGTAACTTGTAATGTTGCAGGTTTGATTGTTTTTAAATGAAGATTGTTTGATTGACTAGGATTACAAAGTCTACAACCAACATCTACCTGTGGCACTTTGAAGATGAAGGACTCATGACTATAGTTATTCCGCTGCAATGTATTGTAATAGCCAAATGAGCTATGTTTGATGTAATAAACTTTTGTTATTTCTGGTTATAAATTTATATTATGACCTTTGTATCTTGATATTACATCTTAACTGTGGATGCTAGCTAATGATCCAGGGACTAGCATAGTAAAACACAGGAGGAATCTACCTTATTAGGTTGGGACCTATACAGATGGTATCAGAGCATTGTGTTGCATGTAGGATTTGTAAATCCTAGGATTGGACAAAAACCCTTAGAAAAATAGGAGTTATACTTGTTCCAAAAACTTATTTACAAAAACACTTGTAAACTCTTTCCTCAACCATTTTGGTTTCAACTCTACATCTCTTCTACTTCAACTTGATGGAAAAACCTACCCATGGCCAAGGAATACATCATGTACAAAGGATGACTTCAACTTCTTCAACTCTAATGACTTCAACATCTTCAGCCTCTTCACCAAGGACTTCCAACTTGGATATCACTAAGGACAACAAGTGAAACAAGGAAAACCTTACTCAAGATTTAGAGACTGAGGGAATGCAAAATAAGAAGGAGCCATCAACAACTTTGAAGTATTGTGACCAAGAGCTTTTCTCAAGAAACCATGATCTCAAGTAATAAGAATCATGAAGGAAGGAAAGATCACAAGTGAACCATATAGATAGACCACCATATTTTAGCTAAGTCAAAAACACACCAACTTATGTGATGTAACAAAAATATTTTGTTGCCTGAGTATGTGCTTGAACCTTGTTGAGTGAAAAGTTGATTTGTGATTGCATGCACATTGCTTGTGTGAATTGTGATGTGTGTGATTAGAAATATTTCCTTAGAAATATCTTGCCTATTCTAATCTTCCTTCAACCCAAACAGATGACTACTCCAAAGGACTCCAAGGTTGATGACACCAACACCAACTAAGCTGACAGCATGAGAGAGCTCATTGCAACCCAACATCAGTTGAACCAACTGACAGCTCAGTTCCTAGCCAATAATAGTGATAAAGATCCAGCACTACAAAAGTTTTTGGAGGAACAATCCCAATTGATGCTTAAGGTGACTAATCAAATGATTAGCATAGAAGAAAGCTATCCTAGAAGAGTGTATGATAACAAGGATGACAAGAATGTTATTCTAGATGGAGCCCCAGCTTGTATGATTTGTGGAGACAAGGATCATACTTCCACGGAGCATGAAGGACAATGCCCCAATTGTGAAGAAGACCATCCTGTTGGACAATGCCCCAAATTGTAATTTCTATCACCACTCACCATATCATTACCTTGTGAAAATTCACATGTTGGTGAAGTGGTAGAAGATGAGAACTCATCTTGACCGAAAGTGGAAGCAACACAATCATCCTCAACAATATTGGACACAACATATTTATCTTGAAGTTTTGTCCATAACTCATGAGCGCTCCAAAAAGGAATGATTGAAGAGGTAACTACATAGCTCAAAGCATTAACAAGCACATTAGAAGCTTGAGCATCGAGATATAAGTTTTTCTCATCCTCACAAGATAGATTTTTGAAATCCATAGGAAGAGAAAAACCTATATCTACAATACGCTCCAAATTTGGGTCCATGTCCCGAAAATGAATAAGCATACGAGTTTTCCATATATCATAATTTGTGCCATAGAATAAGAACATGTCATTGTGCACTAATCCCCTATCCGACATCTTTACTCTCAAGGCGGTGAAGCCTAAAATGAGAGACCGGGCTCTGATACCAATTGAAAAGGATACAGATGCCGCCTAGAGGGGGGGGGGTGAATAGGCGGTTTAAAACTTTTACGAGATGGGCTTAACAAAGGCGGAATAAAACTAGCGTTTACTTTGTCAAGCACAAAACCTATATAAACTACGGTTCACCTATGTGCACAAACAACTTATGCTAAGCAAAACAGGCAACTATGTGATAGCTAGATATAAGAAATCAAGCATGAAGGCTATCACAAAGTAAAGTGCATAAGTAAATAGCTCGGGTATAGAGATAACCGAGGCACGCAGAGACGATGATTTATTACCGAGTTCCTCCCATAAAGAGAGTACGTCTCGTTGGAGAGGGGGTGGTATCAAACCACCTACGCCACAAAAGGCCTCCCTTATTTTCCGATGAATCTCACCCCAACGGGATCGATCCACACTTCCACTATAGGTGCACTTGTCGGTGGCAACCGAAACCTCTCACAAGGTTGGGGCACTTCTCCACAACTTAATCGGAGGCTCCCAACAAACGCCACCAAGGCCACAACCTGCAACACCAATAAACCGTCTAGGGTTCCAAGAACCCAAGAGTAAAAAGCTTCTCAACTTTCACTCACCAAATCCTCTGAGGAGAACTCAAACATATGCACCAAATGCAATGGCAAGAACACAGGAAGTGCTCAAGTCCTTCTTCCCCAAATTCCACAAAAGCTACAAAAGCTAGTGGGAGAATAAGAGAGGAAGAACACACGAGGAAATCCACAAAAGAAACCCCAAGATCTAGATCCCAATATGTTCCCCTCACATAGAGGAGAGATGGATTGGTGGAGTTGTAGATCTAGATCTCCCCTTTCAAATCCCCCAAAAAGATTCAAGAAATATGGGAGGGATTGAGAGTATTTGCAAGCTCTTGAAGGTCAAAACAATGGAGGAGAGAGAGAATGCAAGCAACAAACCTAAGGAGGAAGAAGGGGTCTATTTATACCACTCCCCAATGAAATATGACCGTTTGGGACCTTCCAGGCCGGATAATCCGCCCCTCCCCCGGATATTCCGGGTTCCCCGGGCCAAAAAAATGGCTAAGGACTTTGCGGCGCAACTCTCAGTATAGGGGCGGATAATCCGCCCCGAAGGACCAGAAAATCCTCCCCCATTACTGGGAGCCACGCCTCAAAGCCCTTAGCCGTTTTCCAAAAATTGGGCCGGATAATCCGCCCCCCTAAAAACTGGCAGGAACAGCAAAACTGAAACCATCATAACTTTTTCATTCAGACTCCGATTTTGATGATCTTGGGCTCGTTTCGAAGATAGTAACGAGATCTACAAGATCACGCAGGGAACCATCATAGTCCATCAAGGGAGGATAGAACCAAATTATGAAAGTTTTAACCTATCTATCAAAGACAAACCGGTAAAACCTCCAATATCGAAAACACAATAGAGAATGCATATGAAGTTCGTTTTCGATGAACTTAATCTTGTCATAGAGATTGACACAATATCTAAATCCTCTCATGGATAAGAACCAAGAAATATGATGCCAAGTATGCAAAGGTTTGAGCTCTCACCGAGGGATATGATCAAGTTACTCACTTGAGGGCCCCTCTTGATAGTACGGTTATCTATCCTATAAACCGGTCTCTTCAACTAACACCACTAGACCAGTGAGAAAGAAGCCCTATCAATATCAAAACTTTGCCTTGTATATTCCACACCTCATGATGGAGCACCTTTCTTGATTGCACTAGCTTGGTGAAGATGCTCCCCCATACTCCACTATGGAAGAGCCTCTCTTTTAGGCATATCTTCACATATCCATGATCACCATAAGGATGGAACGATACACTTGAGATCATCTTAAGAAACCTTGATCAACACTTGATCTTCTTCACTTTATTCTTATTCCAACCTTGAAGCCACCATATGGTTCAGGCATTGTCTATGGACAAATCCTACAAGTAAAACTCAATGCAAACATAAGTCCATAAAACATTGTCATTAATTACCAAAACCACACATGGGGGCACACATGTTCTTTCAGCAGGGATTTCAAGTTTCAAAAAGAGCTTCCAAAAATTATGGTACTGGTTAGCTTTCAGCCCTCATTTCCCCTATCATAAGCATCTTGAAGTGACTAAGGTTAAAGTAAACAAACTATGGAGTATATACTTGACAAAGTATAAGTTGGCAATCTCATGTCCGTTGAATACGAGGGCCCCACCACATGCTACTCAAATGTTGTAAGATCCCTCTTTTATAAAGGAAAAGGATCCCTGTGATCGCAATACTAGTCCCTGGATCATTGCTAGCATCCACAGTTTAAGATGAAGTACACAGATACAAAGGTCATTTATTACATCCATTCCAGAGATAAACATAGTCTTTACAACTCAAGGCCACATGCCTAATACAAGAGTTTGAATAAGTAAATAAATATAAGTCTTCATCTTCATGTGCCACAGGCAAACATGTTGAGTGTAGACTCATGACACCTAATCCTCATCAGAGTAACCTGCAACATCACAAGTTACAGCCACAGTGGGTCAATACTTTGGAATAGTATTGGCAAGTGATACCTTAGTAAAATTTAGGTGGACTATATTACTATATGCAATTTGGATAAGTGTAGCTTGGCTTGCTTTGCTCAAAATAGGTTTTTCCTATTAGTTGAAATCACTAAGTTTTTCTTTGTCAAAACTTTTTCCCAAGGAACCACCAATAGACATTGAGGTCCTTCACCCTTGTTCACCCACAAGTTTTTACTTAGAAGTTGGAGTGATGAGATTCTCGATAGCTTCCATGTCTTGATGCTCAAGTTGTCCATTGCCATGGACTTGGCTAAGTACTTAGATTTTTTCCATCTGTAGAGGTTGTGCACTTTCCCCACCAGACTTGGTTTCCCAAGACAGGAACTTTCAGAAGCCTTTCCTTAGACCAAATGGACGCGCTCCAACCTATCATTCCCGCTACCACCAACTGTCCAAATGGCTAAGTTCTAGCAACCTATGTGATCCAGGCAGAGCCCATATTGCCAAGTGGCTGCACTAGAAGCTTCTCAACACTTGGCCTCTAAAATCCCTTTGTTCCTGGGTGGCTTTCCACAAGTGAGATACACAAGGTAAACCATAGCCATGGGCCTTGTGTAACCACTCAACCAAAACCACCAATCAAGTCCCTTTCCACCCAGGTGATTCATTGACTTAGTTGTTTTATTAAGAAAAACGTAAGTTCAAAGACTTAGAAATATTTTCACCATAGCATGTATATTTTACCAACCCTTGTTTGCTACTAGCTAGGCTAAGCATGGCATAGATAGTAAATTAACTTATAAATTTCCTAGCAATTCTACAACTACTTAGGATTTCCCAACATGGCATTAGGCAAAATAATAACATGCAGGACTTAGCAAAATATTTCTAATGCTTAGTATAAAATATAGGGATGGAAATATTCATGAAGTACCACTTGCCTTGGTATTTGGGAGAGTAGCACTCTTCACAATCACAATCACTAGCACCAAAGTCTACACAAAGAATGGTAGCAACAAATTACACACAACATATACAAACAAACAAAAATACATATGCATGCATGCAAAATGCTAAGTGATGATTTTTAAAACTCAACCAAGCAAGTGCATAGTACTGAATCATAAACAAGTCAAAAACTTGCTAAACCAAGTTTATTTGACACTAAAACAATTTCCTAAACAATTCATATACTCAAATTAGTCCTAAACAAGTGTGTGCAAATAAAATCATTTTAACAGAAGCTAAACATTAAACACATTGCATAAGTGGAAAGGGCTTGCTCTCCTGATTCCAACGGTATAAAATTTGCCAAAATCTAACGTGGGAATCAAAAGTTATAGCTAAATCAAATTTGGATATAAATCAGATTTCTAATTCTGTTTTTAAACCAAACCCTAGCCACGCGGCGCTATCCTATTGGCCGATACCGTTTCATTCAGGATCACCCTTACGCGCCGTAAGATCAAGTCAGATCCAACGCGCCAGATTCAAAGAAAACATTTCGCTCAGATCTAATCTGGTCCTTACGATACAGATCTAACGGCTACCGTTGCTCTTACCATAGCCTAACGGCGCTAGCGGCGGCGACTGGCGGCGGCGCGTATGCCAGTGGCGGTGCCGGCGTTCTAGGTCGCCCGGGGAGGGGAGAGGGTGCTCACCAGAACCGCAGGGACGAGGTGAAGCTCAACGTGGCGGTGGCTTGGCAAGGGCGCTCGGAGTTGTGGGGGATTCCTCGCCGGAGTTCGCGAACGCGTCGGGTACGGCTGCTGGTCGACGTTGGCGAGGTTCTGCGTCACGCTAAGACAAGAGGGAGGCACCGTTAGATGCGCAAGGTGCTAAGGGTCCTAGGCATAACAAACAGAGGGCAAGGGGCGGCTGGTACTTACGGGGAGAGGTCGCCGGAGTTCGAGCAGAGAGCGACGACGCTCAGTCGTTGTCGTTGCCGAGGCTACAGACCATGCAAGGGCAAATAAAAGACGTGAGTAGATGCGCACGGAGCTGCAGAGCATGCTAGTATGAATCATGGACAGAGGGGGGCACGGTGCTCACCGGAATTCGTCGGCGAGGTCGTCGGAACAGCGGCAACGTCGGGTGAGTTGCGAGCAGCCTGGTGGCGTGGAGAGGAAATTGGGTGAGGGGAAATGGCCGCGAGAGGGAGGGGCTTAAGTAGGCAGAGGCTTGACAAGAAACGCTCAGTGATTCAATGCCAATTACGCTGCGGGATCAACGCAACAACGGCCAGCGGCGGTGTTCGTGCGCGGAATTTGGGGAAGACGATGACAACCTGGACGGGGCCCGCTTGTCAGCGAATAAAACAGAGGGGGAGTGGGGTCCGGGTGTCAGCGGCTCGCTGGTTGCATCTGCGCGTGAGAGAGAGAGGGGACCCGGGTGGGCTAGCTGGGCTGGTTTCACCGTTGGGCCCAAAGTCTGGAGCCGACCCTTTTATTTTTCTTTATTCCTTTTCTATTTCTGATTTGATTTTCTGGAATGATTTTCAAATAATTTCAAACTCAAATTGAAATCAAATCTTTTCAGGAATTTTGTAGGGTGCAACATTCATATTTCTAGGCATAGAAACATGTGGTCTCTCTATTCAAGCTTGGTCCTTTTGAATAAACAAAATAAACAGTGTTATAGCGCTTAATTTTTGAAAATGTTTTGAAAATGGTTTTGAACCATTTTTATTTTGTATAATTTTGTTCAAATTCCACACCAAACCAATCAACAAGGAATCAAAACAAACTTGGTTTAAAACACTTAAGCTCTCAAATGGGGATGGCCATTTGATTTAAGTTTGCTCATATAAAATGATAGCACTATGTGCTTCTGTGTTCTTGAAATTGGTTTGAAATTGATCTCAAAACTATATGCATGCATGAATGATATGCAATCTTTGAAATCATGATTTTAGGGATGTTACAAATCTAACCCCCTTAAGGTGAATCTCACCCTCGAGATTTGGAAATTCTAGCAAATAGGTGAGGGTGGTCTTTCCGAAGATCATCTTCTCTTTCCCATGTTGCTTCCTCTTCGGAGTGATGATTCCACTGCACTTTGCAAAACTTGATAGTCTTAGTCCTTGTGACTCTCTCTGCAGTCTCAAGAATCTTGATAGGTTTCTCTTCATAAGTGAGATCACTTTCTAGTTGAACTTCCTCCAAAGGTATAGTATCCTTCAAAGAGGTTTCTTCCATTTCTGGATGACATTTCTTAAGTTGACTCACATGAAATACATTATGAACAGCCGACAGAGATTCTGGCAATTCAATTTCATAGGCAACTTCTCCTTTGCGACTCAGAATCTTGAATGGCCCAACATATCTTGGTGCCAATTTTCCTTTGACTCTGAATCTCTTCACTCCACGAAGTGGTGACACTCTAAGATAAGCTCTATCACCGACTTCGTAGGTGAATTCTCTACGCTTAGGATCTGCGTAGCTTTTCTGTCGGGACTGTGCTATCTTCAACCTGTCCTTAACCATCTTGACCTTCTCTTCGGCTTCTTTTATAAGATCTGGCCCGAATAAACCTCTTTCTCCCACACCGTTCCATAACAATGGGGTGGTACATTTTGTTCCATAGAGAAACTCAAACGGTGCCATCTCAATGCTGGCTTGATAGCTGTTGTTATAAGAAAATTCCGCGTAAGGCAGACTTTCATCCCAACTGGCTCCATAGTCTAAGGCACACGCCCTCAACATGTCTTCAAGAATCTGATTAGTTCATTCTGTTTGTCCATCAGTTTGAGGATGAAAAGCAGTACTGAATTCCAACCTCGTTCCCAATGACTCATGTAGTTGTCTCCAAAAATGGGAAGTGAATTGAGTTCCCCTATCAGACACAATACTCTTGGGCACTCCATGTAGACATACAATTCTACTCATGTAGATTTTGGCTAACTTAGCACTTGTATAGGTTGTCTTCACGGGTATGAAATGAGCCACTTTAGCGATCCACTACTACCCAAATAGAATCGTATCCTGACCGGGTCCTTGGTAATCCGGTAATGAAATCCATACCAATTTTGTCCCACTTCCAATCAGGAATAGGTAGTGGTTGAAGCAAACCCGCTGGTTTCTGATGCTCCGCTTTCACTCTACTACACACATCACACAAAGCAATATGTTCGGCGATGTCCTTCTTGAGATTATTCCACCAAAATCTTTCTTTCATGTCCATGTACATTTTGGTGTTACCCGAGTGAATGGAATACGGAGAGTTGTGTGCTTCTTGCAAAATCAGTTTCCGCAACTCCGGGTCTTGTGGAACACAAATACGTTTCCCATGCCATAAAGTACCCTGCTCGTCTTCGTGGAATTCTTTGGCTTTTCCTTTTCCAATCTTTTCCTTAATCTCTTCAATTTCCTTATCAGTCTTCTGGGCTTCTCTGATCTTGTCCAACAAAGTGGGTTGAACATCCAAAGACATGAGATGTCCTTCAAGCACAATCTCCAATCTGAGTTTTCTAAATTGGGTACACAGATCATCTGGCAATTCTCCTTTGGTAAGGCCATTCACAAACACCTTACGGCTTAGAGCATCTGCTACAACATTTGCTTTACCGGGGTGGTATTGCAAACTTAAGTCATAGTCTTTGATAAGTTCTAGCCATCTTCTTTGTCTCATATTAATTTCCTTTTGGGTGAAGATATACTTCAAACTTTTGTGATCTGTGAACACTTCACAACGCTTTCCCAAAAGATAGTGTCTCCATGTTTTGAGTGCATGGACAACAGAGGCTTGTTGGAGATATGCCCTAGAGGCAATAATAAATGTAGTTATTATTATATCTTTGTGTTTATGAGAAATGTTTACATTCATGCTATAATAGTATTAACAAGGAAACATTAATACTTGTGTGATTTGTAAACCTAATTTGAAGTCCCTAGTAAAGTCTCTATATAATACTAGTTTGTTGGTTAATAGATGATTGTGGTTTCCCTATCATGAACATTGAGATGTTATTAACAACAAGATCATATCGTTAGGAGAATGATATGGTGGACATACTCCTATAGATAAGTGTAGCATAAAGATCAAGTCATTTTAATAAGTTCAATTGCTATATGCTTTCTGATACATAGTAATCTAATTCCTTCGACCATGAGATCATGCATATCACCTTTACCAGATGGATGCTTTGATGGCATCAAAAACCACACCGTAACTGGGTGGCTATAAAGGTGGCATTGAGTGTTCGGAAAGTATTGGTTGAAACACATGGATCAAGAGTGGGATTTGTCCATCCATATGACGGATAGATATACTCTGGGCCCTCTCGGTGAATTGTCATCCAATTAGCTTGCAAGCATGTGACTGGCTCACAAGGGATCACATATCACGGGAACGAGAAAATAGTACTTATCGGTAACGAGGTTGAACTAGGTATGCAGAGATACCGACGAGCATAACCTCGGATAAGTAAACTATCGTGAGGCAAAGGGAAATTGATATCGTATGTAAGTGGTTCATTCGATCGCAAAGTAATCGTAGAAATATGTGGGAGCCATATGAATTTACAGATTCCTCTATTGGTTATTGTTCGGAGAAGTGTCTCGATCATGTCCGCATAATTCACGAACCGTAGGGAGACACACTTAAGGATTCGACGTTGTTTGAGTAGTTATGGAATAATGAGAAAGAGTCCGAATGTTGTTCAGAGTCTCGAATGGGATTCGGGATATCACGAGGAGATCCGGAATGGTCCGGAGAATAATATTCATATAAGGAAAGTCCCGTTTCGGAGTTGGGGAATGGTTCCGGTGTTCTCATCGGGAATGTTCTAGAAGGTTCTGGAATGTCTGGCACTCCGGGGGGGAAGGGTACATGAATGTGTTATATCAAGTTGGTATGATTGCATCATGTACTCGGTGTCATCGCTGAACAAAATAGAGGATTAAATCAAATCCTAGTTTGAAAAGTCAAACGGCTAGTTTGAAAGTCAAACGGCTAATTTTGGAAAGAGGAAAGGAGGAGGAAACCGAGTTGGGGAGGAGTCCCTCCTCCCCACCGCCGGCGCACCTCCCAAGCCGAGTTGGGGAGGGACTCCTCTCCCTCACCTTGGCCGGCCGGCCCCTCCACCTATATAAGGAGGGGCAGGGCTCCCTCCTAGAGACACACAAGATCCTCTCCTCCAAACCCTAAGCCGCCCGCGCCGCCACCTGCTGCCGCCGCCGCCGCCCTAGGGCAAACCGCCGCCGCCGCCTAGCAACCCTAGCCGCCGGCATAGCCTCCTCCTCGACGTGTCTAAACCCTAGATCGTCGAGGGACTCTCTCATACTCCATCATACTCGCTCCGGCTTAAGGCGAAGCCCTGCGAGATCTCCCCTCTACTTCCGGTACCACGCCGCTGTGCTGCCGGAATTGCGAGGAGAGTGCTACAACCTCCGCTGTCTGCTGGAACAAGGGAGAGGAAGGTCTTCGTCGAGTACCGAACGTGTGACCGACTGCGGGAGCGCTGCCGGAACGCAGCGCCGGAAGGATCGTCTACGCGATCTTGAGATCGGGAAGAGTACGACTACATCACCCACGAGAATCCGCTCTTGTTAAATACTTTGGAATCTTCGAGGGTGAGTTATTCTATCAACTCGTTGCTACAATCTAGTAGATAGATCTTGGCTTGTTTGTTTGTATGCGGTAGAAATTTTTTATTTTCCATGCTACGAAACCCTACAGTGGTATCAGAGCCGTGTCTATATGTAGATCTATTGCACGAGTAGAACACAATGGTCATTGTGGGCGTTGATGCTTTTATTGTCGATTGCTTCTTGTGTACTTTGCATCTTGCGGTATGTTGGGATGAAGCTGCCCGGGCTAACCTTACATGACATCGTTCATGAGACTTGCTCCACGCTTGACATGCAACTTGTATTGCATAAGTGGCTTTGCGGGTGCCTGTTTCTCCTAGCATAGTTAAGATCCAATTTACAACGGGTGATTAACAATACTAGTATCAATGTTGTGGTTCTTGTTCGTAAGTTAGAACGACACTTATTGAAAGCCCCAAACCACGTAAAACATGCAAAGAAAGTAGAGGCGTCTAACTTTGTTTTGCAGGGGTGTGCAGTGATGTGATATGGCCATGATTGTGATTATATTTGATGTATGCAATGTTCCTTATTGTAAGTTGGCAACCGGCAGGAGCCATATGGTTGTCTTTAATTTATGTTAAGACCCGCATGTCTATTCAAAGTAGTTGTAATAGTTGAAGCCGGTGGACGACAACCATGGAGAAGCGTCATTGACCTTGATGCAATGCCGGTGATGATGGAGATCATGTTCGTGCTAGAAGATGGAGATCGGAAGCACAAAGAAGAAAGGCCATATCATATCACATATTATGAATTGCATGTGATGTTAATCCTTTATGCATCTTGTATTGCTTAGTAGACGACGGTAGCATTATAAGATGATCCCTCATGCACATGAATTTCAAATCATAAAGTGTTCACCCTTAGTTAGCACCGTTGCTAAAGCTTGTTGTTTCGAAGCACCACGTGATGATCGGGTGTGTTAGATTCCGCAAGTGTATACAACGTGAGCAGGCCAGATTTGCTCATGCGGAAATTAAGGTTTGATCTTGACGAGCCTAGCATGTACAGACATGGTCTCGGAACACGGATCACCGAAAGGTAAAGCATGAATCATATAGTAGATATGATGAACATGTCGATTGTTCGCCATTGAAACTATATCAACTCTCGTGATGATCGGTGTTGATGTGGTGGATTTGGTTCGTGTGATCACTAAAACAATGTGAGGGATATTGTTTTGAGTGGGAGTTCACCTAGATTAATTTTATTATTAATTTGAACTCAATTTGTCATAAACTTAGTTTAAACTATTGAAAATATGTTGTAGATCAATGGCAGCCCCTACCATCAATTTTAATGCGTTCCTAGAGAAAGAAAAGTTGAAAAACAATGGAAGCAACTTCGCGGATTGGTTCCGTAATTTGAGGATTGTCCTCACAGCTGGTAATTTGACCTATGTGTTGGATGCACCGCTGGGTGACCCACCTGCAGCTGATGCTGCCGATGAAGTAAAGAATGTTTACCTCACTCGAAAGACTCAGTACTCCACAGTTCAATGTGCTATATTGTATGGTTTAGAATAGGATCTTCAGAAAAGGTTTGAGAATTCAGACCCATATGATATTGTCGAGGATCTCAAATTGATCTTTGAGACTCATGCGGCAATTGAAAGCTATGAGGCTTCTGAAAAGTTCTTTAACTGCAAGATGGAAGAGGGCAGCTCTGTCAGTGAGCATGTGCTTAAGATGAATGGGTATGCAAACAAACTTCAAAGCTTGGGTATAGTGATTCCTAATGCTTTGGGGATTTACCGCGTCCTCCAATCACTACCACCAAGTTACAAGAACTTTGTGATGAACTACAACATGCAAAACATGAACAAGACGTTGCCAGAACTCAAGAAAGAGCACCAAGTGTTGTTGGTCAATAAGACCACCAAATTCAAGAAAGGCAAGTCTAAGCAGAAGGGACACTTCGAGAAGGGTGGTAAGAAAGTTACCACGCCGACGAAGAAGACCAAGGCTGGACCTAAGCCTGATACTGAGTGCTTTTACTGCAAGGGAGAAGGTCACTGGAAGCGGAATTGCCCAAAGTACTTGGCGGATTTGAAGAACGGCAACATCAAGAAGAAAGGTATATCTGATATACATGTTATTGATGTGTATCTCACTAGTACTCGTAGTAGTGCCTGGGTATTTGATACTGGTTCGGTTGCTCATATTTGTAACTCGAAACAGGTACTGCAGAATAAACGGAAGCTAGCGAAGAACGAGGTGACGATGCTCGTGGGAAACGGATCAAAGGTTGATGTGATCGCGGTCGGCACGCTACCCCTTCATCTACCATCGGGATTAGTTTTATACTTAAATAATTGTTATTTGGTGCCTGCGTTGAGCATGAACATTATATCGGGATCTTGTTTATTGCGAGACGGTTACTTGTTTAAGTCCGGGAATAATGGTTGTTCGATTTATATGAGTAATATGTTTTATGCACATGCACCTTTGATAGATGGTCTATTCTTGTTGAATCTCGATAGTGGAAATACACATATTAATAACATTGAGGCTAAACGTTTGAAATCGAGCGATAACTCGACCTATATGTGGCACTGTCGTCTTGGTCACATTGGAGTGAAGCGTATGAAGAAACTCCATTCCGATGGACTTCTTGAATCACTTGATTTCGAATCACTTGAAAGATGCGAAGCATGTCTGATGGGTAAAATGACTAAGACTCCATTTTCTGGTATGATGGAGCGAGCTATAGACTTATTGGAAATCATACATACCGATGTGTGTGGTCCAATGAGTGTAGCATCGCGCGGTGGTTATCGTTATGTTCTTACCTTCATGGATGATTTGAGTATATATGGGTATATCTATTTCATGAAACCTAAGTCCGAAACTTTCGAGAAGTTTAAGGAATTTCAAAGTGAGGTAGAGAATCAACGTAACAAGAAGATTAAATTTCTACGTTCTGATCGTGGAGGTGAATATCTAAGTTACGAGTTTGGCGAGCTTTTGAAGAAATGAGGAATACTTTCACAGTTGACACCGCCGGGAACACCACAGCGTAATGGTGTGTTCGAACGTCGTAATCGAACTCTCTTAGATATGGTTCGGTCTATGATGTCACTTACAGATTTACCGCTATCATTTTGGGGTTATGCATTAGAAACAGCCGCATTCACTTTAAATAGGGCACCATCTAAATCCGTTGAAACGACACCGTTTGAATTATGGTTTGGGAAGAAACCTAGATTGTCGTTCCTTAAAGTTTGGGGATGCGAAGCCTATGTAAAGAAGTTACAGCCGGACAAGCTTGAACCCAAATCGGAAAAATGCGTCTTCATAGGATACCCGAAGGAAACTATTGGGTATACCTTCTATCATAGATCCGAAGGCAAAATCTTCGTTGCCAAGAATGGACCCTTTCTAGAGAAGGAATTTCTCTCGAAAGAAGTGACTGGAAGGAAAGTAGAACTCGACGAGGTTGTCGAACCTTCTCTCGAAATTGCGAGTAGCGCAACACCGGAAGAAGTTCCTGTGATGCCTGCACCAGTTAGAGAGGAAGCTAATGATGATGATCATGAAACTTCGGTTGAAGTTGCTACAGAGCCTCGCAGGTCAACGAGAACTTGTACCACTCCAGATTGGTATGATCCCGTTATGAGTGTCATGTTGGTGGACAACACCGATGACCCTGAGACATATGAGGAAGCGATGATGAGCCCAGATTCCAATGTAGAGGGTCCCAACCTAATAAGGTGGATTCCTCCTGTGTTTTACAATGCTAGTCCCTGGATCAAGAAACAAAGGTCATATTATAACTTTATAACCAGGAATAACATAATTTTATTACATCAATTCATATCTCATTTGGCTAATACATTACATTGCAACGGAATAACTATAAGCATGGGTCCTTTGTCTTCAAAGTGCCACAGGCAGATGTTGGTTGTAGACTTTGTAATCCTAATCAATCAATCTTCACTAAATCAATCAAACCTGCAACATACAAGTTACAGCCACAAAGGGTCAATACATTTGAATTGTATTGGCAAGTGATACTATGGTAATATAGTGGAGTCTATCATCTATATGCATTTGGCTAAGTGGAGTTGAGGCTTGCATTGCTCAAAATAGGTTTTTCTTATCATTTTGAAAATACTAAGTTTTTGCTTGACAAAATCATTTCCTCAATCAAAGATTTCAAGATCCTTGTACCAAGCCATCTCTCCATCAATGATTGAAGAATTCAAACAACCCTTGTTCAAACCACAAGATTTTAATTTAGAAATTGGAATGATGAGATTCTTGATTGCTTCCATGTCTTGATGCTCAAATTGTCCTTTACCAGGGACATGGCTAAGTACTTAGATTCTACACTCTGCAGAGGTGGTGCACTTTCCCCACAAGACTTGGTTTCCCAAGACAAGATCTTTCAGAAGCCTTCCCTTAGACCAAAATGGACGCGCTCCAACCTATCAAACACTACCACCCACTGTCCATATGGCTAAGTTCTTGCAACCTATATGATCATGGCAGAGCCCATATTGCCAAGTGGTTGCACTTGAAGCTTCTCAACATTTGACATCTCAAATCCCTTTGTTTCCTGGGTGGCCATCCACAAGTGAGATACACAATCCAAGTCCATGGCCTTGTGAACCACTCAACATATCCCAATCCTTCCATTCCACCCAGGAGGTTTATTGACTTAGTTGTTTTATTAAACAAAACCTAAGTCCTCAGACTTAGAATATTTTTCCATAGTGTGAATATATATTCCACCCATGTTTTCTATTAGCTAGGCTAAGCTTGGTAGTAGTAGGAATCTTAACTTAGGAAAATCCTACTAAGGATTCATCTACTAGGTTTTCCTATAGCAAGATCTATACTTAGCAAAATCCATGCAAGTTTACTTAGCAAAATCACTAATGCATAGTGAAAGTATTGGGATTGAAAGTATGAAGCATCACTTGCCTTTTTGGAAGGGAATGGTGGTTCACTCCTTGATCTTGCTAGTCTCACACTTCACTACAAGTCAAACAATCAAACACTAATTCAATTTACATTCCAAACCCATAATCACTCAAACAATTTCACACACACAAGACAATGGAAACCAATTCATGCATGGGAGCATGCACAAGATAGTTTTATTTTGCAAAGGGGTCTCTATGGGGTTTCTAAACTTTGTAAGATCCAAATTGGTCATTTACCAAAGTGGCAAAGTCATTAGCAAGAGGGTTTTGCCCAAAAACTATTTTTAATTCCATTCATCATTTCATGTGGTGAAAAATGTTTTATCAAAACCAAACTTTTAAGTTTTTCACCAAATGAGTTGCTATTGCAAAACTTGGTGTTTTTGGGTCAGTAGGTTTGGTCCAAACTATTTTCTCCAAAGTTTTTACTCAAAATCATTTTCATAAACAAATTAATAGTTTTATTTTAGCTAGAAATGGACTAAACCAATAAATCCATTCTAAACTTTTCCAAATCCATTTTGCAAATCATGGGTTGGTTCCTAGGGTCAGTAAGGTCACAACAAACCATTTTGCAAAAGTTTTAACCCTAAATTCCATTTTAAACAAATTTTCTAATCTAAACAAGCACACAAAAGTTTCTGGAAATTCAAACAAGATAACATCTACTATTTGCTAAACTAAGGGCATGGTTGGCTAGGGTTTGTTCTCCTGAATCCAACGACATAAAATTTGTAATTTTTGGACGTGTGGTTTGAAAGTTACAAAGGTTTGAAGTTTGCAAATAAATCTGATTCAAAAATCTGTTTTAACTCAAACACTGGACACGCGTCGCCGTTTCATTGGTCGATACCGGTTCGTCTGGATCGCGTGCTGCGGACCGCAGGATCTAGTTTGATCGCACGGCACAGGGCGCGTACCCTTTCGCTGTTAAGTGAGACTATCGTGAGCGTCAGATCTTGATCGGACGGCTGTGGGGTGCTCGACCATAGACGGGCGGCGCTGCGGCGGCTGCTGGCGGCGGAGCGACCAGACGATGGCGGCGCCGGTGAAATAGGAAGCGAGGGAGGAGGAAAAGGTGCTCACCGGAATCGTTGACGTTTGCTGATGCTCAACGTGGTACTTGTCCGTCGAGGGGTGCAAGGGGGCAGCTGCGATTGCTCGCCGGAGTAGATGGCGGCGTCAGGCGCGTCAGGTGGTCGTCGTGGATGGCGCTGTGGTTCACGGGAGGACAAAAGGAGGACTGGGTTAGCTGCGCAAGATCATGGCAAAGATGTGTGCGTGATCTAGAGGACACGGGGTGGTCGGGTTTAACCTGGGGGCGTCGTCGGAGTAGAGGCAGACGGCGGCGGTACTGGAGGTTGTTGTTGACGAGGCTCAGGGGCGTGCGCGAGCGAGCTAATGCCTCTGGGAGGTTCGCTAGGATGTGGGGATCAGGTGAGGGTGGTCGAAGCGGCAAGGGGCGGTGAGAGGCTGCCGGAATTTGATGAGAATGGTCGCCGGAGTCTGCGGCGGTGCAGGGTAAAATCGAGTAGCCTGGGGGCGTACTAGGGTGGGGAACTGAGGGGGAAACCGAGAGGGGGGAAGAGGCGGTTAAGAGGGAGTGGTCGCTGGTGGGGGTTACTCGGCCAGTAAAGAGGATTCACGCCGGCATTCAACGGCAGTAATGGCCAGGGAGGGGGCGCGGTCAGTGGCGGGTGAGGAAGAAGAGGGCCGGTGGTGGGGTCTGGTGTCAGTGAAAAAAAGAGAGAAAGGGGAGGTCCACCAGTCATAGGCTATGCGGGTTGATTATGCGGTGAGGAAAAACGGTTCGGGCGTGGAAACAGGTGGGCTACTGGTGGGCTTCGTGGGCTGCTGGGTTGGGTTGGTTCTTTATTTTTTTCTGTTTTCTGATTCCTTTTCTTTTTCTATTTCTATTTTTCCTGTTTTGGTTTTCAAACAAACAAACAAGTTTCAATTCAATTCAAACCAACACCAAAACTTTGGAAGTTTGACTTGGTTCTGTTCAGTAGTCTGAACCTAAATCTAAAATCCATAATTTTTAAATAATAAAGACCATTATTAATTAAATAATTGTCCATTGCTAATTAATCAAATTAGGATTTGATTTATTTCAAACTCCATTTAAATCCATATTATTTTCAAAACCAAAATAGTGGGTTGTATTTGAAATAAGGTATATTTAGGCAGCTTGTTTAAAATAAATACCAATTTTGTTAAAGGTTCCATTTATAATTAAATAAATTGGACCATGGTTTATTAATTAAATAGAGTTTTTGTTGTTTATTAATAAAATCTTCATTTGAAATCCAAATGTTTTCAAAATCAAATCAGTAGGTATCATTTGGAAGTAAATAATACTTGGATACTTGTTTCAAACAAAATATTATTTTTCTTTAGGGTCCAATATTAATTAAATAAAATGGGCCAAGGTTTATTATTCAAATAGGATTTGTTTTATTGAGATATTTATTTTGAAATCTAAAATAAAGCCAAAACACTTTAGTAGGTTTTATTTAGAGAATATAAAATACTTGGAAAACCTATTTAAAACAATTTAATAAGTTTTGATGTTTTAATTAAAATGGTAAAACCTTTTATTTGAATAAATATTAATTCCTTATTATTTTATTAAGCAATCCTTTATTATTTTTAAATAAACTTTTGCTATTTTATTTAAAATAAAATGTTTTAATTCCCAAAGCTTGGCCAAGGTTTAATTGGCTTTATAAAATAATCTTTATTTATAAAACTTCTATTTCATTTGAAAACAAATCTTTTCACTTAAGAGTTTCAAAATAGTATTTCCAAATGTGTTTTTATTTTTCCTTTTATTAAATGTTTATCTTTTTAGATCCCTTTAGGTTTTATTTAATTCAAATGGGTTTGGAGTTCCAATTTAATTCAAAAAGTTTCTTCTGGCTCTGAAATTCAAACAAAGTTTTATTTTATTCATTTATTTTCACATTACAAGATTTGGAAAATCTTGGGATGTGACAGGCTACCACCCTTAAAATAAATCTCGTCCCGAGATTTGGGGAGGCTAGGGTTACAAGCAAGTTCAAAACAACTAGGGTACTACCACCCTTAAAAATTTTCAAACAAAAATTACACATTGTCCTTCTTGGGATCATGAGAATTACTTTCTCTGAGCCAACTTTGCATTTATGTCCTTTTGACTCATGGGCCAAGGTTTAGATCCTTCATGGACTTGTTTAACTTGTTCTCCATCCTTTTTGGGCAATTGTTTGCATAGTGTCCTAGTTCCTTGCATTTGAAACATGTGACAAGGCTGAGATCCCTCATAGGCTGGTTTATCTTATGCTTCATCTTTTCTGGACAGTAGTTTGCATAATGTCCTAACTCTTTGCAGTGTTTGCACATCATTTGGCTAATATCCTTCCTCATCTTGGGTTTCACTAGCCTTTGTTTGTATTCTTGGTTCTTCTCCTTTTCTGGACATTCATTAGCATAGTGTCCCATCTCTTTGCATTTGAAACATTGCACTTGTGTAATATCTTTCTTGCTAGTGTTGGGGAATTTCTTCTTCTTGGGTCTCTCCAAAGCTAGGAGTTCTTCCTGTTCATATTCTTCATAGGTGGGAGATCTTTCTCTCTTCTTGGGGCATTGATCTTCATGTTCCTTGGATGAATGATCCTTGTATCTAAAATTATTGCTAGCTTGGGTTCCTTCCAGAATATCATCTTTGTCATCCTTGTTGTCATTAGCTCTTTGGGAAAATTTTCTCCCATGTTGATCACTTGAGTCACCAATCCTTGCAACAATTGGGATTGAAGTTTCAAAATCCCTTGTATGGCTGGGTCTAGTCCATTGTTGTTGGCTAAAAGCTGAGTTGTCTCTTGGCTCAACTGGTTTTGAGTTACTATAAGTTCTCTCATGCTGTCCTCTTGGTTGTTGTTGTTGTCATCAACCCTGATGTTGGAGTTTCTTAGAGTAGTCATTTGTTTGGGTTGAAGGGAGATCAGAATAGGCAAGATATTTCTAAGGAATTATTTCTAATCACACACATCACAATTCACACAAACAATGTGCATGCAATCACAAGCAAACACTCCACTCAAACAACAAGTCTCAAGCACATTTTTAGGCAACAAAATATTTTTGTTACACCACATAAATTGGTGTATTTGACTTAACTAAAATATGGTGGTCCATCTATATGGTTCACTTGTGATCCTTCCATCCTTCTTGGTTGATCCTTCTTGCATGAGATCATGGTTTTCTTGGAAAAACTTTTGGTCACAATACTTCAAATGATGTAGGCTCCTTCTAACTTTTTGCATTCCCTCAGTCTCTAAATCTTGAGCAAGATTTCCTTGTCTTACTTATAGTCCTTAGTGGTATCCAAGTTGGAGGTCCTTGGTGAAAATGCTGAAGATGTTGAAGTCATTAGAGTTGAAGAAGTTGAAGAAATCTTTTGTACATGGTGTAGTCTTTGGTCTTGGGTAGGTTTTTCCATCAAGTTGAAATAGAAGAGAAGTAGAGTTGAAACCAAAATGGTTAAGGAAAGAGGTTACAAGTGTTTTTGTAAATAAGTTTTGGGATCAAAATATAACTCCTATTTTTCTAAGGGTTTTTGTCCAATCCTAGGTTTACAAATCCTACAGGCAACACATTGCTCTGGTACCATCTGTAGAGGGTCCCAACCTAATAAGGTGGATTCCTCCTGTGTTTTACAATGCTAGTCCCTTAGATGTAATATCAAGAAACAAAGGTCATATTATAACTTTATAACCAGGAATAACATAATTTTATTACATCAATTCATAGCTCATTTGGCTAATACATTACATTGCAGCGGAATAACTATAAGCATGGGTCCTTTGTCTTCAAAGTGCCACAGGCAGATGTTGGTTGTAGACTTTGTAATCCTAATCAATCAATCTTCACTAAATCAATCAAACCTGCAACATACAAGTTACAGCCACAAAGGGTCAATACATTTGAATTGTATTGGCAAGTGATACTATGGTAATATAGTGGAGTCTATCATCTATATGCATTTGGCTAAGTGGAGTTGAGGCTTGCATTGCTCAAAATAGGTTTTTCTTATCATTTTGAAAATACTAAGTTTTTGCTTGACAAAATCATTTCCTCAATCAAAGATTTCAAGATCCTTGTACCAAGCCATCTCTCCATCAATGATTGAAGAATTCAAACAACCCTTGTTCAAACCACAAGATTTTAATTTAGAAATTGGAATGATGAGATTCTTGATTGCTTCCATGTCTTGATGCTCAAATTGTCCTTTACCAGGGACATGGCTAAGTACTTAGATTCTACACTCTGCAGAGGTGGTGCACTTTCCCCACAAGACTTGGTTTCCCAAGACAAGATCTTTCAGAAGCCTTCCCTTAGACCAAAATGGACGCGCTCCAACCTATCAAACACTACCACCCACTGTCCATATGGCTAAGTTCTTGCAACCTATATGATCATGGCAGAGCCCATATTGCCAAGTGGTTGCACTTGAAGCTTCTCAACATTTGACATCTCAAATCCCTTTGTTTCCTGGGTGGCCATCCACAAGTGAGATACACAATCCAAGTCCATGGCCTTGTGAACCACTCAACATATCCCAATCCTTCCATTCCACCCAGGAGGTTTATTGACTTAGTTGTTTTATTAAACAAAACCTAAGTCCTCAGACTTAGAATATTTTTCCATAGTGTGAATATATATTCCACCCATGTTTTCTATTAGCTAGGCTAAGCTTGGTAGTAGTAGGAATCTTAACTTAGGAAAATCCTACTAAGGATTCATCTACTAGGTTTTCCTATAGCAAGATCTATACTTAGCAAAATCCATGCAAGTTTACTTAGCAAAATCACTAATGCATAGTGAAAGTATTGGGATTGAAAGTATGAAGCATCACTTGCCTTTTTGGAAGGGAATGGTGGTTCACTCCTTGATCTTGCTAGTCTCACACTTCACTACAAGTCAAACAATCAAACACTAATTCAATTTACATTCCAAACCCATAATCACTCAAACAATTTCACACACACAAGACAATGGAAACCAATTCATGCATGGGAGCATGCACAAGATAGTTTTATTTTGCAAAGGGGTCTCTATGGGGTTTCTAAACTTTGTAAGATCCAAATTGGTCATTTACCAAAGTGGCAAAGTCATTAGCAAGAGGGTTTTGCCCAAAAACTATTTTTAATTCCATTCATCATTTCATGTGGTGAAAAATGTTTTATCAAAACCAAACTTTTAAGTTTTTCACCAAATGAGTTGCTATTGCAAAACTTGGTGTTTTTGGGTCAGTAGGTTTGGTCCAAACTATTTTCTCCAAAGTTTTTACTCAAAATCATTTTCATAAACAAATTAATAGTTTTATTTTAGCTAGAAATGGACTAAACCAATAAATCCATTCTAAACTTTTCCAAATCCATTTTGCAAATCATGGGTTGGTTCCTAGGGTCAGTAAGGTCACAACAAACCATTTTGCAAAAGTTTTAACCCTAAATTCCATTTTAAACAAATTTTCTAATCTAAACAAGCACACAAAAGTTTCTGGAAATTCAAACAAGATAACATCTACTATTTGCTAAACTAAGGGCATGGTTGGCTAGGGTTTGTTCTCCTGAATCCAACGACATAAAATTTGTAATTTTTGGACGTGTGGTTTGAAAGTTACAAAGGTTTGAAGTTTGCAAATAAATCTGATTCAAAAATCTGTTTTAACTCAAACACTGGACACGCGTCGCCGTTTCATTGGTCGATACCGGTTCGTCTGGATCGCGTGCTGCGGACCGCAGGATCTAGTTTGATCGCACGGCACAGGGCGCGTACCCTTTCGCTGTTAAGTGAGACTATCGTGAGCGTCAGATCTTGATCGGACGGCTGTGGGGTGCTCGACCATAGACGGGCGGCGCTGCGGCGGCTGCTGGCGGCGGAGCGACCAGACGATGGCGGCGCCGGTGAAATAGGAAGCGAGGGAGGAGGAAAAGGTGCTCACCGGAATCGTTGACGTTTGCTGATGCTCAACGTGGTACTTGTCCGTCGAGGGGTGCAAGGGGGCAGCTGCGATTGCTCGCCGGAGTAGATGGCGGCGTCAGGCGCGTCAGGTGGTCGTCGTGGACGGCGCTGTGGTTCACGGGAGGACAAAAGGAGGACTGGGTTAGCTGCGCAAGATCATGGCAAAGATGTGTGCGTGATCTAGAGGACACGGGGTGGTCGGGTTTAACCTGGGGGCGTCGTCGGAGTAGAGGCAGACGGCGGCGGTACTGGAGGTTGTTGTTGACGAGGCTCAGGGGCGTGCGCGAGCGAGCTAATGCCTCTGGGAGGTTCGCTAGGATGTGGGGATCAGGTGAGGGTGGTCGAAGCGGCAAGGGGCGGTGAGAGGCTGCCGGAATTTGATGAGAATGGTCGCCGGAGTCTGCGGCGGTGCAGGGTAAAATCGAGTAGCCTGGGGGCGTACTAGGGTGGGGAACTGAGGGGGAAACCGAGAGGGGGGAAGAGGCGGTTAAGAGGGAGTGGTCGCTGGTGGGGGTTACTCGGCCAGTAAAGAGGATTCACGCCGGCATTCAACGGCAGTAATGGCCAGGGAGGGGGCGCGGTCAGTGGCGGGTGAGGAAGAAGAGGGCCGGTGGTGGGGTCTGGTGTCAGTGAAAAAAAGAGAGAAAGGGGAGGTCCACCAGTCATAGGCTATGCGGGTTGATTATGCGGTGAGGAAAAACGGTTCGGGCGTGGAAACAGGTGGGCTACTGGTGGGCTTCGTGGGCTGCTGGGTTGGGTTGGTTCTTTATTTTTTTCTGTTTTCTGATTCCTTTTCTTTTTCTATTTCTATTTTTCCTGTTTTGGTTTTCAAACAAACAAACAAGTTTCAATTCAATTCAAACCAACACCAAAACTTTGGAAGTTTGACTTGGTTCTGTTCAGTAGTCTGAACCTAAATCTAAAATCCATAATTTTTAAATAATAAAGACCATTATTAATTAAATAATTGTCCATTGCTAATTAATCAAATTAGGATTTGATTTATTTCAAACTCCATTTAAATCCATATTATTTTCAAAACCAAAATAGTGGGTTGTATTTGAAATAAGGTATATTTAGGCAGCTTGTTTAAAATAAATACCAATTTTGTTAAAGGTTCCATTTATAATTAAATAAATTGGACCATGGTTTATTAATTAAATAGAGTTTTTGTTGTTTATTAATAAAATCTTCATTTGAAATCCAAATGTTTTCAAAATCAAATCAGTAGGTATCATTTGGAAGTAAATAATACTTGGATACTTGTTTCAAACAAAATATTATTTTTCTTTAGGGTCCAATATTAATTAAATAAAATGGGCCAAGGTTTATTATTCAAATAGGATTTGTTTTATTGAGATATTTATTTTGAAATCTAAAATAAAGCCAAAACACTTTAGTAGGTTTTATTTAGAGAATATAAAATACTTGGAAAACCTATTTAAAACAATTTAATAAGTTTTGATGTTTTAATTAAAATGGTAAAACCTTTTATTTGAATAAATATTAATTCCTTATTATTTTATTAAGCAATCCTTTATTATTTTTAAATAAACTTTTGCTATTTTATTTAAAATAAAATGTTTTAATTCCCAAAGCTTGGCCAAGGTTTAATTGGCTTTATAAAATAATCTTTATTTATAAAACTTCTATTTCATTTGAAAACAAATCTTTTCACTTAAGAGTTTCAAAATAGTTTTTCCAAATGTTTTTTTATTTTTCCTTTTATTAAATGTTTATCTTTTTAGATCCCTTTAGGTTTTATTTAATTCAAATGGGTTTGGAGTTCCAATTTAATTCAAAAAGTTTCTTCTGGCTCTGAAATTCAAACAAAGTTTTATTTTATTCATTTATTTTCACATTACAAGATTTGGAAAATCTTGGGATGTGACATCCAATAAATGGCAAGAAGCCATGAAAACCGAGATTGGATCCATGTACGAAAACCAAGTATGGACTTTGGTGGACTTACCAGATGGCCGGAAGGCTATCGAGAACAAATGGATCTTCAAGAAGAAAACAGATGCTGATGGTAATGTTACTGTCTAAAAAAGCTCGACTTGTCGCAAAAGGGTTTCGACAAATTCAAGGAGTTGACTACGATGAGACTTTCTCACCAGTAGCGAAGATAAAGTCTGTGAGGATTATGTTAGCAATCGCTGCATATTATGATTATGAGATATGTCAGATGGATGTCAAAACAACATTCCTCAATGGAGATATTGATGAAGAGTTGTATATGATGCAACCCAAAGGTTTTGTTGATCCTAAAGATGCTAACAAGGTATGCAAACTTCAACGGTCCATCTATGGATTGAAGCAAGCATCCCGAAGTTGGAATCAACGTTTTGATAAGGTGATCAAAAGTTTTGGTTTTATACAAACTTATGGAGAAGCTTGTATTTACAAGAAAGTGAGTGGGAGCTCTGTAGCATTCTTAATACTATATGTAGATGACATATTGTTGATTGGAAATGATGTAGACCTTCTTAATAGTGTCAAAGAATATTTGAATAGTAGTTTTTCAATGAAGGATCTTGGCGAAGCAGCTTACATATTAGGCATAAAGATTTATAGAGATAGATCGAAACGCCAAATATCATTGTTACAAAGTACATATTTGGACAAAGTTCTGAAGAGGTTTGGAATGGAAGATAGCAAGAAAGGGTTCTTGCCCATGTTGCCCAATACGACCTTGAGTAAAACTCAAAGTCGACATCGGCAGAAGATAGAGAGAGGATGAGTAAGACTCCCTATGCCTCAGCCATAGGATCTCTAATGTATGCCATGCTATGTACTAGACCCGACATTGCATATGCTATTAGTTTAACTAGCAGATATCAAAGTGATCCAGGAGTGGATCATTGGACAGCGGTCAAAAACATCCTTAAGTACTTGATAAGAACTAAGGATATGGTTCTTTCTTATGGAGGTGATGAACAACTCGTTGTTAATGGTTACACCGATGCTAGTTGGAACACCGATCCGGATGATTCTAAATCACAATTTGGATACGTATTTATTTTGAATGGTGCAGCAGTTAGCTGGAGGAGTGCAAAACAAAGCGTTGTGGCGAGATCTTCAACTGAATCGGAATACATGGCTGCTTCAGAGGCTTCACGAGAAGCGATATGGATGAAAGAGTTCATTACAGAGATGGGTGTGGTTCCTAGTGCGCTGGACCCAATGTCTATCTACTGTGATAACATGGGCGCCATAGCCAATGCAAGAACCAAGGTCACACAAGAAGCTGAAGCACATCAAGCTACGTTTTCACGCTATTCGAGAACATATCCAAGATGGGGATATAAAGATTTGCAAAGTACACACAGATCTGAATGTGGCGGATCCGTTGACTAAACCTCTCCCGAGGGCAAAACATGACCAGCACCAAACTGCCATGGGTGTTCGGTATATTACCATGTAATCTAGATTAGATGACTCTAGTGCAAGTGGGACACTGTTGGATATATGCCCTAGAGGCAATAATAAATGTAGTTATTATTATATCTTTGTGTTTATGATAAATGTTTACATTCATGCTATAATAGTATTAACAAGGAAACATTAATACTTGTGTGATTTGTAAACCTAATTTGAAGTCCCTAGTAAAGCCTCTATATAATACTAGCTTGTTGGTTAATAGATGATTGTGGTTTCCCTATCATGAACATTGAGATGTTATTAACAACAAGATCATATCGTTAGGAGAATGATATGGTGGACATACTCCTATAGATAAGCGTAGTATAAAGATCAAGTCATTTTAATAAGTTCAATTGCTATATGCTTTCTGATACATAGTAATCTAATTCCTTCGACCATGAGATCATGCATATCACCTTTACCAGATGGATGCTTTGATGGCATCAAAAACCACACCGTAACTGGGTGGCTATAAAGGTGGCATTGAGTGTTCGGAAAGTATTGGTTGAAACACATGGATCAAGAGTGGGATTTGTCCATCCATATGACGGATAGATATACTCTGGGCCCTCTCGGTGAATTGTCATCCAATTAGCTTGCAATCATGTGACTGGCTCACAAGGGATCACATATCACGGGAATGAGAAAAGAGTACTTATCGGTAACGAGGTTGAACTAGGTATGCAGAGATACCGACGATCATAACCTCGGATAAGTAAACTATCGTGAGACAAAGGGAAATTGATATCGTATGTAAGTGGTTCATTCGATCGCAAAGTAATCGTAGAAATATGTGGGAGCCATATGAATTTACAGATTCCTCTATTGGTTATTGTTCGGAGAAGTGTCTCGATCATGTCCGCATAATTCACGAACCGTAGGGAGACACACTTAAGGATTCGACGTTGTTTGAGTAGTTATGGAATAATGAGAAAGAGTTTGAATGTTGTTCAGAGTCTCGAATGGGATTCGGGATATCACGAGGAGATCCGGAATGGTCCGGAGAATAATATTCATATAAGGAAAGTCCCGTTTCGGAGTTGGGGAATGGTTCCGGTGTTCTCATCGGGAATGTTCTAGAAGGTTCCGGAATGTCCGGCACTCCGGGGGGGAAGGGTACATGAATGTGTTATATCAAGTTGGTATGATTGCATCATGTACTCGGTGTTATCGCTGAACAAAATAGAGGATTAAATCAAATCCTAGTTTGAAAAGTCAAACGGCTAGTTTGAAAGTCAAACGGCTAATTTTGGAAAGAGGAAAGGAGGAGGAAACCGAGTTGGGGTGGAGTCCCTCCTCCCCACCGCCGGCGCACCTCCCAAGCCGAGTTGGGGAGGGACTCCTCTCCCTCACCTTGGCCGGCCGGCCCCTCCACCTATATAAGGAGGGGCAGGGCTCCCTCTTAGAGACACACAAGATCCTCTCCTCCAAACCCTAAGCCGCCCGCGCCGCCACCTGCTGCCGACGCCGCCGCCCTAGGGAAAACCGCCGCCGCCTAGCAACCCTAGCCGCCGGCATAGCCTCCTCCTCGACGTGTCTAAACCCTAGATCATCGAGGGACTCTCTCATACTCCACCATACTCGCTCCGGCTTAAGGCGAAGCCCTGCAAGATCTCCCCTCTACTTCCGGTACCACGCCGTTGTGCTGCCGGAATCGCGAGGAGAGTGTTACAACCTCCGCTGCCTGCTAGAACAAGGGAGAGGAAGGTCTTCGTCGAGTACCGAACGTGTGACCGACTGCGGGAGCGCTGCCGGAATGCAGCGCCGGAAGGATCGTCTACGCGATCTTGAGATCGGGAAGAGTACGACTACATCACCCACGAGAATCCGCTCTCGTTAAACACTTTGGAATCTTCGAGGGTGAGTTATTCTATCGACTCGTTGCTACAATCTAGTAGATAGATCTTGGCTTGTTTGTTTGTATGCGGTAGAAATTTTTTGTTTTCCATGCTACGAAACCCTACAAGGCTAACTCTAAATCATGAGTAGGGTAGTTCACTTCATGAGTTTTGAGTTGTCTCGAGGCATAAGCCACAACTTTACCGTCTTGCATAAGTACTGCACCCAAACCCTGATGAGATGCATCACAATATACTTGGAAATCTTTTTCCAAATCTGGCAGACACAAGACTGGTGCTGTCACAAGTCTCTTCTTCAACTCCTGAAAGCTGAGTTCACAACCTTCAGACCAAGCAAATTCCTTGTCTTTCTTTAACAATTCAGTCATGGGATTAGCTACCTTAGAGAAATTCTCAATGAAACTTCTGTAGTAACCTGCTAAGCCAAGGAAACTACGAACTTCTTTCACAGACTTGGGAGATTCCCATTCAGTCACAGCTGAAACTTTAGCAGGATCAACTGCTACACCATCCTTTGTCATAACATGACCAAGAAATCCAACTTCCTCCAACCAGAACTCACACTTGCTGAATTTGGCATAAAGCTTATGCTCCCGTAACTTCTCAAGTATCAAATGTCCTTCATGCTCTTCTTTGCTCTTGGAGTAGACTAAGATGTCATCGATGAAAACTACCACAAACTTGTCAAGAAATTCCATGAACACCTTGTTCATAATATTCATGAAGTATGCTGGAGCATTGGTCAAGCCAAAAGGCATTACGGTATACTCATACAATCCATACCTTGTGGTGAACGTTGTTTTAGGTATGTCTTGTTCCCTTATCTTGAGTTGAAAATAGCCTGACCTTAGATCAATCTTTGAGAACACACATGCTCCTTCAAGCTGATCAAACAAGTCATTGATTCTAGGCAAAGGATATTTGATCTTGATAGCTACCTCGTCGAGTGAACGGTAATCTATGCATAACCTTTAACTTCTATCTTTCTTCTCCACAAACAAGACTAGGGCTCCCCAAGATGAAGAACTTGGTTGAATGAATCCTTTCTGCAACTGTTCTCCAAGTTGTTTCTTGAGTTCTTTTATTTCATCAACTGACATTTTGTACGGTCCCTTTGCTATTGGTCCAGACCCTAGTACCAAATCTATAAGAAACTCCACATCTCTATCTAGTGGCATTCCCGACAATTCTTCCGGAAACACATCTGGATACTCACTCACAATTGGCACACTGTCCATGCTAACCCCCTTAAGAGAATTTAGCTTACTTCCTTTAGATTCAAAGTTGGACTTGAATTTAATCCGCTTTCTTTTCGGGGTTGTGAGTGCAACAGTACGATTAGCACAATCCAGTACTCGTTCATACTTAGACATCCAATCCATTCCCAATATTACGTCCAGTCCTTGGGAATCTAGGATTATCAGACTCACTGGAAATTTATGTTTTCCAAACTCTATTACTAGATCCCGGCATCCAAGACTTACTATCATATCTCCACCTGGAGAACTAACTTTTATTGGACACTCAATGTTTTCAGTTGGAAACCCATTTCTATCAACAAATGCTTTTGATATGAATGAATGCGATGCTCCAGTATCAAAAAGAACAAATGTTGGAATAGAATTGAGTCTGAACTTACCAGCAACAGCATGAGGCTCCTCATAGACCTCCTCCACACTGATGTGGTTCACCTGTCCTTTCTGGAAAGGATTGGGCTTGATGGGTCCTTCAACTTTATTTTTAGGGCAGTCATTTGCATAATGCCCCATCTTCTTGCATTTGAAGCATTCAACCTGACTTATGTCTCTCTTAACAGGCTGACTTCCACTTCCACCTCCATTACCACTGTGGTGGCTCTTATGTCCACTCTTGTGGTTCTTGTACTTATCATTGTCATGACTACGGTGATGCTTGTTGTCATGACGGTTGTGGTTGTGGTGCTTGTTGAATTTCCCATGCTTGTGGGATCCTGAGCTTCCGTTGTCATCATAATGAGATCGTTTGTGAGACGATCCCGAGCTGTGCTTGTCGGAGTGCTTCCTCTTTCTGCTTTCCACTTGTTTTATTTTGTTCTCCAAAATAGCAGCCTTGTCACAGAGCGACTGATAAGTGGGAACATAGGCCACAACAAATTTCAGATTCAGCTCATCATTCAAGCCTTCAAGAAAATTTTCCTTTCTCTTGGCATCAGTGTCAACTTCATACGGTGCATAACGTGCCAGATTTTAGAACTCCTCAATGTATTCAGCCACGCTGCGGTGGCGCTGCTTCAGATTGTGGAACTCTTTCTTTTTTAGACTCATCACTCCTGATGAGATATGAGCAGTGCGAAAGTCATCCTCACAGATAGCCCATGTCACTTCATCTATGGGAGTGGTGATCTGGCAGTTGTCCCACCAAGTGGCGGCTGGCCCTTCCAGCAAATGTGCTGCAAATCTGACCTTTTTCAGCATCCGTACAGCCCACGGTTACCAAGTCCTTGTTTACTGAGCGTAGCCAATCATTGGCCACCATGGGATCAGTCGTTCCTGAGAACTTTGCTGGCCTCAATCTCAAGAATCTGGTAAGCATATCAAAGCCCGGAGGGTTGTTGTTGTTATTGTTGTTGTTGTTGTTGTTATTGTTTTGGTTCTGGATGAACGTTGTCATCATCTGCATCAGTTGTGTTTGAGCAGTCATCATTTGCTGCATTTCTGGAGTGATGTTGTTGTTGTTGTTGGGGTTGGGGTTTGCACGACGGGGAGGCATATGTGGTTTGTTCAAATAGAGATAAGAATGAGATACCCATAGATGCTTTCATGCACATTACATCACATAAGCATACACAAGAATGCAACACAAAGATAAAAGTTCAACAACAAGATAACAAGTTCATAAAGTAAAACACACAAGTAGCAAGCCATCCACATGTCGGATGGTCCAATAACAAGTTCTCAAATAACAAGTATGATAATAAAAGATAAACGAGTAGTCAAGTCTACTCATCGGCATCAATCTCCTCCTCGACAAAGGTAAGACCTGCGTTCTCCATCCGGTCTTGTTCTCCTCAATGCTAGTGGTCAAGGTCTCTATCTTGGCCTTGAGATCCCTCTTCTAGGAACGAAGTCTCTCAATCACCGACTGCTGCTGCTCTAGCTCGAAGTCCTTTGTCACATCCCAAGATTTTCCAAATCTTGTAATGTGAAAAATAAATGAATAAAATAAAACTTTGTTGAATTTCAGGGTGAGAAGAAACTTTTGAATCCAACTTGAAACTTTCAAAACCTATTTGGATCAAATAAAATCCTAAAGGGGTTTAAAAAGTTTAATAAGCAATAAACTTAAAAATATTTAAAATTACCATTTTGTATCTTTTAATAAAAGGATTTGGTTTTCAAAAGAAAAGGTGGATTTATAAATAAAGATTATTTTATAGAGCCAAATTAAACCTTGGCCAAGTATTTGAAATAAAATGTTTTGTTTTGATTAAAAATAGTAAAGGTTTATTTAAATAAAATAATAAGGATTTAATATCCAATTTTATCTAAGTAAAGGCTTTTTCCATTTTAAATAAACACTAAAACTTATTTAAATTATTTTAAATAAGTTTTCCAAGTATTTTATATTCTCAAATAAAAACCTACTGAAGTGTTTTGGTTTTATTTTAGATTTTCAAAATAAAGTTTTTTTAATAAAACAAATCCTATTTGAATTAAATGAATAGGGTCTATTCATTTAATTATTATTGGACCCTAAAATAAAATGTTATTTTATTTTAAACAAGTTTTCCAAATATCTTCTATTTTCAAATAAAACCTACTAATTTGGTTTTGAAAATATTTAGTTTTCAAATGGAGTTTTAAAATAAATTAAAACCCATTTGATTTATTAACTAGTGTCCATTTTATTTAATTATAAATGGACTCTAAAATAAAAATAATATTTTGTTTTGGGATTTGGTTTATGTTGATAAACAGAACCAAAAACTCATTACAAGTGTGGTGATTGTTTGAATGTTTGAATAGTTGATTGAAATTCAAAACAGAAATTGAATTTGGAAAAAGAAAAAGATTCAGACAGAAAAAAATATGGAAACGGACCTGACCCAACTGAGCCAGCCCAATAAGCCCACTCGCATCCCACCTCCTCTTTTCCCCGAAGCGTTTTCCCTCACTCACGAAACGACCCGCACAGTCACTGAACTCTGGCCCCCACCTCCACTCCCTTTCTTTCACTTCCAAGCGGACCCCACCCCTCCAACTCACCGTCTTCAACCCCGCGACCAGTTCTTCTCTCGTCTCTGCCACTGATTTCGCATCGTCAATTCGCCTTAATGCCGCGATTAAACCTCGCAGTTACCACGCGTGATAAATCCCCTCTTTCTCCTCTTCCATTCCCCCCAAACACCACGCCTCGAGAGCCACCAGGCTATCTCAAATTTCTCCGACGAGGTTCTCGGCCGATTCCGGCAGCACCGCATCGCCCCTTGCCTCCCCGACCAAGCACACATCCTCCCCAAGCCCTGGCGCATCTCTCTGCATCCCCAGCTTGCTCGCGCGTGCCTCACAGCACCGGCAACGACCTCAACCGGCAGCATTGCCGTCTGCAGACAACTCCGGTGAGCCACATCGCCTGAACCCTTGCGCGCCTTGACCAGAGCCTCACACCATTTTATTCGCCTGTGCCTTGTGATCATCCAGGTACTCGCCAACTAGTCGCGCAGAACCCATAGCTTCGCCCCCGTCGATGTCTGACCGCACCGAGGCCCAGATCAACTTCGGTGAGCAATTAAAGACGAACCCGCGCACCCCTCGACGAGCTACCACAATGTTGAGCATCAGCAGGCCTCAGCGATTCTGGTGAGCTACCCATCTGCCTCCCTTGCCTCCTAAATCACCGGCGACCGCACCGTCTGAGCGCGCTGCCGCCAACCACCGCCACCAGCGCCGCCACTTTGTGGTCAAATAGATCTGAGCCATTCATTTTAGATCGGACGCGTAGGAACAAGCGACTTAAACGAAAGGGTATGCGATGATCTGAGCCGCCCATACCCCTTTTAATCCTGTGGTCTGCATCACGTGATCCAGACGAACCGGTACCGCCCAATAGGAACTTGACGCGTGGCCAGTTTCTGTTTAAAACAGATTTTGAAATCAGAATTAGATGCAGTTTTGAAAACCCTGTAACTTTCAAACCACACGTCCAAAAATTACAAATTTTATATCAATGGAATCGGTGGAACAAGCCCTAGCCAACCATGCCTTTTGTTTAGCAAAAAGCTTCTGGAAAAATGGTTGTTTTTGTAGAAACATTTGTATGCTTGTTAAGGATGTGAAAATTATTCAAAAATGATTTTGGGGTTAAAATCTTTGGCAAATGGTGTGATTTGAACCTACTAACCATAGGAAACACTTTGTGGATTAAAAAATGAATTTGGTGAAACAAAATAATGATTCTTTGATTTAAAACCATTTCTAGTCAAATAGAAATGTGGTTTATTTATTAAAAATGGTTTTTGAAAGAAAACCTTTGGAAAATGTTTTGTTTTAAACTCTCTGACCCTAAACACCAAGTTTGTGGTTTGAAAACATATTTGGTGAACCCTAAAGATTAATGCCTTAGTAAAAATATTTCTACACCACATAAAATGATACTTTGTTTTGAAAATGGTTTTTGAAGGGAAACCTTTTGCAATTGACTTTGCCACTTTACAAAATGACCAATAGGTGTTTTCAAATGTTAATGACCCATTAGGAACCACTTTTCAAAACAAAACAAAGCTTGGCATGCTTGCATGCATTACTTTGACTTTGTTATTTTATGTGATGTTTTGCTTGATTGGTAGATTGAGTTTGTGCCTTGTTTGATTGATTTGTAGTGACTTGAAGAGTGTGATTGTTGCAAGGACAAGGAGTGAACCCATACTCTACCAAAAAGGCAAGTGATGCTTCATACTTTTTGTTCCATTACTTTCACTATGCATTAGTGATTTTCTCTAAGTAAAACTTGCATGGATTTTTGCTAAGTATAAACCTTGCTATAGGAAAACCTAGTAGATGAAACCTTAGTGGAAATCTTCCTAAGTTAAGATTCCTATTACTATCAAGCTTAGCCTAGCTAATAGAAAACATGGGTGGAATATATATTCACACTATGGAAAATTCCTAAGTCTGAGGACTTGTGTTTTGTTTAATAAAACAATTAAGTTAATGAATCACCTGGGTGGAATGGGACTTGATTGGTGGTTTTTGGTTGAGTGGTTCACAAGGCCCATGTCTATGGTTTACCTTGTGTATCTAACTTGTGGATGGCCACCCAGGAACAAAGAGATTTGAGATGTCAAATGTTGAGAAGCTTCAAGTGCAGCCACTTGGCATTATGGGCTCTGCCTAGATCATATAGGTTGCAAGAACTTAGCCATATGGACAGTTGGTGGTAGTTTTTGATAAGTTGGAGCGCGTCCATTTTGGTCTAAGGGAAGGCTTATGAAAGATCTTGTCTTGGGAAACCAAGTCTTGTGGGGAAAGTGCACCACCTCTGCAGAGTGTAAAATCTAAGTACTTAGCCATGCCCCTGGTAAAGGAAAATTTGAGCATCAAGACATGGAAGCAATCAAGAATCTCATCATTCAAATTTCTAAGTTAAAAACTTGTGGTTTGAACAAGGGTTAAAGGATCTTCAATCTTTGATTGAGAAAAATGATTTTGTCAAGCTAAAACTTAGTGTTTTCAAAATGATAAGGAAAATCTATTTTGAGCAAATGCAAGCCTCAACTCCACTTAGCCAAATGCATATAGATGATAGACTCCACCATACTACCATAGTATCACTTGCCAATACAATTCAAATGTATTGACCCTTGTGGCTGTAACTTGTAATGTTGCAGGTTTGATTGATTTTAGTGAAGATTGATTGATTAGGATTACAAAGTCTACAACCAACATCTGCCTGTGGCACTTTGAAGATGAAGGACCCCATGACTATAGTTATTCCGCTGCAATGTAATGTAATAGCCAAATGAGCTATGTAAGATGTAATAAAATTATGTTATTCCTGGTTATAAAGTTATTTTATGACCTTTGTTTCTTGATATTACATCTTAACTGTGGATGCTAGCTATTGATCCAGGGACTAGCATTGTAAACACAGGGGACTCCACCTTATATTGTATAAAGGTTGGGACGCTCCCTCTACAGATGGTATCAGAGCATTGTGTTGCCTGTAGGATTTGTAACCCTAGGATTGGACAAAAACCCTTAGAAAAATAGGAGTTGTATTTGTTCCAAAACTTATTTATAAACAATCTTGTAAACTCTTTCCTCAACCATTTTGGTTTCAACTCTACATCTCTTGTATTTTCAACTTGATGGAAAACCCTACCCCATGGCCAAAGACTACACCATGTGCAAAGGACTTCTTCAACATTTTCAACTCTAATGACTTCAACATTTTCAACTCTAATGACTTCAACATCTTCAACTCTAATGACTTCAACATCTTCGGCATATTCACCAAGGACTTCCAACTTGGATACCACTATGGACTACAAGTGAGACAAGGAAATCTTACACAAGATTTAGAGACTGAGGGAATGCAAAAGTTAGAAGGAGCCCTCATCATCTTTGAAGTTTTTGTGACCAAGAGTTTTCCCAAGGAAACCATAATCTCATGCAAGAAGAATCAACCAAGAATGATGGAAAGATCACAAGTGAACCATATAGATGGACCACCATATTTTAGTTAAGTCAAAAACACCAACTTATGTGGTGTAACAAAAATATTTTGTTGCCTAAGTATGTGCTTGAACTTTGTTGTTTGAGTGAAAAGTTGTTTGTGAATGTCTACACGTTGTTTGAGTGAATTGTGAATGTGTGTGATTAGAATTGATTCCTTAGAAATATTTTGCCTATTCTAATCCCAATCCAACCCAAACAGATGACTTCTCCAAGAAACTCCAACATCAAGGTTGATGACACCAACAACAACCAAGAAGACAACATGAGAGAACTTATAGCAACCCAAAACCAGTTGAGCCAAGAGACAACTCAGCTTTTAGCCAACAATAATGGACTAGACCCATCCATACAAAGGATTTTGAAACTTCAATCCCAATTGTTGCAAGGATTGGTTACTCAAATGATCAACATGGGAGAAAACTTTTCCCAAAGAGCTAATGACAACAAGGATGACAAAGATGCTAATCTAGAAGGAACCCAAGCTAGCAATATTTTTAGAGACAAGGATCATGCATCCAAGAAACATGAAGATCAATGCCCCAAGAAGAGAGAAAGAATTTCCACCTATGAAGAACATGAACTAGAAGAACTCCTAGCTTTGGAGAGACCCAAAAAGAAGAAGAAATGCCCCAACCCTAACAAGGAGGATATTACTCAAGTGCAATGTTACTATTGCAAAGAGATGGGACACTATGCCAATGAATGCCCGGAAAAGAAGAAGAACCAAGGAAACAAACAAGAAGAATTGTTACCCAAGGAAAAGAAAGATATCAGCCAAGTGATGTGTTTCAAATGCAAGGAACTAGGCCACTATGTAAACAATTGTCCAGAAAAGATGAAGAACAAGTTAAACAAGCCTATGAAGGATCTCAACCTAGGCCCATGAGTCAAGTGTGGAAACAAAGGACACTATGCAGAAGGTTGCCCAGAGAAGTTTCCCAAGGATCCCAAGCAAGCCAAGATGTAATTTAGTTTGAATTTTTTAAGGGTGGTAGTACCCAAGTTGTTTTGAGCCTACTTGTAACCCCTAGCCTCCCCAAATCTCGGGACGAGATTTATTTTAAGGGTGGTAGCCTGTCACATCCCAAGATTTTCCAAATCTTGTAATGTGAAAAATAAATGAATAAAATAAAACTTTGTTGACTTTCAGGGTGAGAAGAAACTTTTGAATCCAACTTGAAACTTTCAAAACCTATTTGGATCAAATAAAATCCTAAAGGGATTTAAAAAGTTTAATAAACAATAAACTTAAAAATATTTAAAATTACCATTTTGTATCTTTTAATAAAAGGATTTGGTTTTCAAAAGAAAAAGTGGATTTATAAATAAAGATTATTTTATAGAGGCAAATTAAACCTTGGCCAAGTATTTGAAATAAAATGTTTTGTTTTGATTAAAAATAGTAAAGGTTTATTTAAATAAAATAATAAGGATTTAATATCCAATTTTATCTAAGTAAAGGCTTTTTCCATTTTAAATAAACACTAAAACTTATTTAAATTATTTTAAATAAGTTTTCCAAGTATTTTATATTCTCAAATAAAAACCTACTGAAGTGTTTTGGTTTTATTTTAGATTTTCAAAATAAAGTTTTTTTAATAAAACAAATCCTATTTGAATTAAATGAATAAGGTCTATTCATTTAATTATTATTGGACCCTAAAATAAAATGTTATTTTATTTTAAACAAGTTTTCCAAATATCTTCTATTTTCAAATAAAACCTACTAATTTGGTTTTGAAAATATTTAGTTTTCAAATGGAGTTTTAAAATAAATTAAAACCCATTTGATTTATTAACTAGTGTCCATTTTATTTAATTATAAATGGACTCTAAAATAAAAATAATATTTTATTTTGGGATTTGGTTTATGTTGATAAACAGAACCAAAAACTCATTACAAGTGTGGTGATTGTTTGAATTGTTTGAATGTTTGAATAGTTGATTGAAATTCAAAACAGAAATTGAATTTGGAAAAAGAAAAAGATTCAGACAGAAAAAATATGGAAACGGACCTGACCCAACTGAGCCAGCCCAAAAAGCCCACTCGCAGCCCACCTCCTCTTTTCCCCGAAGCGTTTTCCCTCACTCACGAAACGACCCGCACAGTCACTGAACTCTGGCCCCCACCTCCACTCCCTTTCTTTCACTTCCAAGCGGACCCCACCCCTCCAGCTCACCGTCTTCAACCCCGCGACCAGTTCTTCTCTCGTCTCTGCCACTGATTTCGCATCGTCAATTCGCCTTAATGCCGCAATTAAACCTTGCAGTTACCACGCGTGATAAATCCCCTCTTTCTCTTCTTCCATTCCCCCCAAACACCACACCTCGAGAGCCACCAGGCTGTCTCAAATTTCTCCTGCACTGTTGCCGTCTCCGACGAGGTTCTCGGCCAATTCCGGCAGCACCGCATCGCCCCTTGCCTCCCCGACCAAGCTCACATCCTCCCCAAGCCCTGGCGCATCTCTCTGCATCCCCAGCTCGCTCGCGCGTGCCTCACAGCGCCGGCAACGACCTCAACCGACAGCACTGCCGTCTGCAGACAACTCCGGTGAGCCACATCGCCTGAACCCGTGCGCGCCTTGACCAGAGCCTCACACCATTTTATTCGCTTGTGCCTTGTGATCATCCAGGTACTCGCCAACTAGTCGCGCAGGACCCATAGCTTCGCCCCCGTCGACGTCTGACCGCACCGAGGCCCAGATCAACTCCGGTGAGCAATTAAAGACGAACCCGCGCACCCCTCGACGAGCTGCGACAACGTTGAGCATCAGCAGGCCTCGGCGATTCTGGTGAGCTACCCACCTGCCTCCCTTGCCTCCTAAATCACCGGCGACCGCACCGTCTGAGCGCGCCGCCGCCAACCACCACCACCAGCGCCGCCACTTTGTGGTCAAATAGATCTGAGCCATTCATTTTAGATCGGACGCGTAGGAACAAGCGACTTAAACGAAAGGGTATGCGATGATCTGAGCCTCCCATACCCCTTTTAATCCTGTGGTCTGCAGCACGTGATCCAGACGAACCGGTACCGCCCAATAGGAACTTGACGTGTGGCCAGTTTCTGTTTGAAACAGATTTTGAAATCAGAATTAGATGCAGTTTTGAAAACCCTGTAACTTTCAAACCACACGTCCAAAAATTAAAAAATTTATATCAATGGAATCAGTGGAACAAGCCCTAGCCAACCATGCCTTTTGTTTAGCAAAAAGCTTCTGGAAAAATGGTTGTTTTTGCAGAAACATTTGTATGCTTGTTAAGGATGTGAAAATTATTCAAAAATGATTTGGGGGTTAAAATCTTTGGAAAATAGTGTGATTTGAACCTACTGACCATAGGAAACACTTTGTGGATTCAAAAATGAATTTGGTGAAACAAAATAATGATTCTTTGATTTAAAACCATTTCTAGTCAAATAGAAATGTGGTTTATTTATTAAAAATGGTTTTTGAAAGAAAACCTTTGGAAAACGTTTTGTTTTAAACTCTCTGACCCTAAACACCAAGTTTTGTGGTTTGAAAACATATTTGGTGAACCCTAAAGATTAATGCCTTAGTAAAAATATTTCTGCACCACATAAAATGATACTTTGTTTTGAAAATGGTTTTTGAAGGGAAACCTTTTGCAATTGACTTTGCCACTTTACAAAATGACCAATAGGTGTTTTAAAATGTTCATGACCCATCAGGAACCACTTTTCAAAACAAAACAAAGCTTGGCATGCTTGCATGCATTACTTTGACTTTGTTATTTTATGTGATGTTTTGCTTGATTAGTAGATTGAGTTTGTGCCTTGTTTGATTGATTTGTAGTGACTTGAAGAGTGTGATTGTTGCAAGGACAAGGAGTGAACCCATACTCTACCAAAAAGGCAAGTGATGCTTCATACTTTTTGTCCCATTACTTTCACTATGCATTAGTGATTTTCTCCAAGTAAAACTTGCATGGATTTTTGCTAAGTATAAACCTTGCTATAGGAAAACCTAGTAGATGAAACCTTAGTGGAAATCTTCCTAAGTTAAGATTCCTATTACTATCAAGCTTAGCCTAGCTAATAGAAAACATGGGTGGAATATATATTCACACTATGGAAAATTCCTAAGTCTGAGGACTTGTGTTTTGTTTAATAAAACAACTAAGTTAATGAATCACCTGGGTGGAATGGGACTTGATTGGTGGTTTTTGGTTGAGTGGTTCACAAGGCCCATGTCTATGGTTGACCTTGTGTATCTCACTTGTGGATGGCCACCCAGGAACAAAGAGATTTGAGATGTCAAATGTTGAGAAGCTTCAAGTGCATCCACTTGGCATTATGGGCTCTGCCTAGATCATATAGGTTGCAAGAACTTAGCCATATGGACAGTTGGTGGTAGTTTTTGATAAGTTGGAGCGCGTCCATTTTGGTCTAAGGGAAGGCTTATGAAAGATCTTGTCTTGGGAAACCAAGTCTTGTGGGGAAAGTGCACCACCTCTGCAGAGTGTAAAATCTAAGTACTTAGCCATGTCCCCGGTAAAGGAAAATTTGAGCATCAAGACATGGAAGCAATCAAGAATCTCATCATTCAAATTTCTAAGTTAAAAACTTGTGGTTTGAACAAGGGTTAAAGGATCTTCAATCTTTGATTGAGAAAAATGATTTTGTCAAGCTAAAACTTAGTGTTTTCAAAATGATAAGGAAAATCTATTTTGAGCAAATGCAAGCCTCAACTCCACTTAGCCAAATGCATATAGATGATAGACTCCACCATACTACCATAGTATCACTTGCCAATACAATTCAAATGTATTGACCCTTGTGGCTGTAACTTGTAATTTTGCAGGTTTGATTGATTTTAGTGAAGATTGATTGATTAGGATTACAAAGTCTACAACCAACATCTGCCTGTGGCACTTTGAAGATGAAGGACCCCATGACTATAGTTATTCCGCTGCAATGTAATGTAATAGCCAAATGAGCTATGTAAGATGTAATAAAATTATGTTATTCCTGGTTATAAAGTTATTTTATGACCTTTGTTTCTTGATATTACATCTTAACTGTGGATGCTAGCTATTGATCCAGGGACTAGCATTGTAAACACAGGGGACTCCACCTTATATTGTATAAAGGTTGGGACACTCCTTCTACATCCTTGGACTGCAGTTCTTCAGTCATGTCCCGGATCTTCTTGTTCCTATCCTGGACACGCTTCTCCTGACTCTTGAACTTCCTGTCCTGGGTCTCGAACTTCGCCTCCATTTCCTTGACTATCTCGTCTTGCTGCGCGAAGAGCTTGTCCTTCTCGCGAAGCTGCACCTGGAGCTCATCATTGCTGAGCATGACATTGGTCCTGTCCGTGTCCACGTGCCTAATGAGAGGCTCTAAGTCCTGGAGGTACAGGCGTATCGGCTCTGCTGCGTCCCTCGAATCGTCCTCGAAGTCGATGGACTCTCCATCCTCATCACGTCTTCCGAAGACGTGGAAGTGGGTACCTCTAACCTGTCGGGAGTGTCGCCCTAGCAGACGTCCTATCAGGTCTTGCATAACTACCTCAAGGCCTCTCTCCCTGTCATCGTGCATGAGCTTGAAGGCAATGGCCTCCGTGGTAGGCTCCGTCTGGCGTCCGGGCTGGTTGACCTTGAAGCCCCAGAGGTCCTTCCCCTCAAACTTGGTGAGGGGATGCACCATGATGGTGGGAAGAGGGAGATTGAGCAAAGTGGTAAGCTCAATGATACGAGGACCAAAGCGGGTAACCTGGAACTCCTCAACAGTGCTGATGGTAATAGGCATCTATTTATAAGATAGAAAAGTTAGAACAACACAAATCAAGATAAAACAAAAGACATAACATCACATACATATCCTTGGGAAGCAAAACACACAAGTCATGCATACAAGAAACCATTACAACAACCAAGGTTCAAACTTATTTTTAAGTAACATTTTGGAAAATAAGGTGATAGGTGGTGGTCCAACTAACGAAGTACGTTTACAATCCTATCTCACTGGATCTGTTGGCTAACACAATGTTTCTAGAAGCAATCAGCCTATCTTGCTCACATGATTCCATCACTAAGTCTATAATATCTCCTCTTAAGGTTTGATTGGTAGCTTCCAACTCTTGGGTATGTTCCTTCTCTTTCCTTAGATCATTTTGGAGGTTGAGCATTCTGCACTTGACTCTATCACCAAGTTCTTTGATGGTCTTCCAAGCTGCATCCCTTGCTGATTCAAAGAATATAGGGTGCACCACTGAATTGGTGAACATGCAGAATCCTTTTTCCTGATGGTTTTCTTCCTTGTTTTTATACAAGTGAAGTTGCACCCACCAGTATTCCACTCCTTCATCCATCACTGGAAAACCCTTGTACACAGCTGCACCTTGTATCTCTAATGCAACCATGAGGTCCTTGAGAGCCTTGGGTAATCCTGTCTCACTCTCCAAAGTCATTGTCATGAGTGGTCCTTTCCTTATGGCTTCGTTGATGGAGTTCATCTACAAATAGATATGAGAGAGAAGATTAGAAAAGTTTACGAGAAGAATAGACAAGTGTAGAATTTGAATTTTTTTCCTTAGTGGTTTCCAATCCTAGGGTCATAATCCTACAAGCAACACAGTGCTCTGATACCATCTGTAAGATCCCTCTTTTATAAAGGAAAAGGATCCCTGTGATCGCAATGCTAGTCCCTGGATCATTGCTAGCATCCACAGTTTAAGATGAAGTACACAGATACAAAGGTCATTTATTACATCCATTCCAGAGATAAACATAGTCTTTACAACTCAAGGCCACAGGCCTAATACAAGAGTTTGAATAAGTAAATAAATATAAGTCTTCATCTTCATGTGCCACAGGCAAACATGTTGAGTGTAGACTCATGACACCTAATCCTCATCAGAGTAACCTGCAACATCACAAGTTACAGCCACAGTGGGTCAATACTTTGGAATAGTATTGGCAAGTGATACCTTAGTAAAATTTAGGTGGACTATATTACTATATGCAATTTGGCTAAGTGTAGCTTGGCTTGCTTTGCTCAAAATAGGTTTTTCCTATTAGTTGAAATCACTAAGTTTTTCTTTGTCAAAACTTTTTCCCAAGGAACCACCAATAGACATTGAGGTCCTTCACCCTTGTTCACCCACAAGTTTTTACTTAGAAGTTGGAGTGATGAGATTCTCGATAGCTTCCATGTCTTGATGCTCAAGTTGTCCATTGCCATGTACTTGGCTAAGTACTTAGATTTTTTCCATCTGCAGAGGTTGTGCACTTTCCCCACCAGACTTGGTTTCCCAAGACAGGACCTTTCAGAAGCCTTTCCTTAGACCAAATGGACGCGCTCCAACCTATCATTCCCACTACCACCAACTGTCCAAATGGCTAAGTTCTAGCAACCTATGTGATCCAGGCAGAGCCCATATTGCCAAGTGGCTGCACTAGAAGCTTCTCAACACTTGGCCTCTAAAATCCCTTTGTTCCTGGGTGGCTTTCCACAAGTGAGATACACAAGGTAAACCATAGCCATGGGCCTTGTGTAACCACTCAACCAAAACCACCAATCAAGTCCCTCTCCACCCAGGTGATTCATTGACTTAGTTGTTTTATTAAGAAAAACATAAGTCCAAAGACTTAGAAATATTTTCACCATAGCATGTATATTTTACCAACCCTTGTTTGCTACTAGCTAGGCTAAGCATGGCATAGATAGTAACTTAACTTAGAAATTTCCTAGCAATTCTACAACTACTTAGGATTTCCCAACATGGCATTAGGCAAAATAATAACATGCAAGACTTAGCAAAATATTTCTAATGCTTAGTATAAAATATAGGGATGGAAATATTCATGAAGTACCACTTGCCTTGGTATTTGGGAGAGTAGCACTCTTCACAATCACAATCACTAGCACCAAAGTCTACACAAAGAATGGTAGCAACAAATTACACACAACATATACAAACAAACAAAAATACATATGCATGCATGCAAAATGCTAAGTGATGATTTTTAAATCTCAACCAAGCAAGTGCATAGTACTGAATCATAAACAAGTCAAAAACTTGCTAAACCAAGTTTATTTGACACTAAAACAATTTCCTAAACAATTCATATACTCAAATTAGTCCTAAACAAGTGTCTGCAAATAAAATCATTTTAACAGAAGCTAAACATTAAACACATTGCATAAATGGAAAGGGCTTGCTCTCCTGATTCCAACGGTATAAAATTTGCCAAAATCTAACGTGGGAATCAAAAGTTATAGCTAAATCAAATTTGGATATAAATCAGATTTCTAATTCTGTTTTTAAACCAAACCCTAGCCACGCGGCGCTATCCTATTGGCCGATACCGTTTCACTCAGGATCACCCTTCCGCGCCGTCAGATCAAGTCAGATCAAACGCGCCAGATTCCAAGAAAACATTTCGCTCAGATCTAATCTGGTCCTTACGATACAGATCTAACGGCTACCGTTGCTCTGACCATAGCCTAGCGGCGCTAGCGGCGGCGACTGGCGGCGGCGCGTCTGCCAGTGGCGGTGCCGGCGTTCTAGGTCGCCCAGGGAGGGGAGAGGGTGCTCACCAGAACCGCATGGACGAGGTGAAGCTCAACGTGGCGGTGGCTTGGCAAGGGGCGCTCGGAGTCGTCGGGGATTCCTCGCCGGAGTTCGCGAACGCGTCGGGTACGGCTGCTGGTCGACGTTGGCGAGGTTCCGCGTCACGCTAAGACAAGAGGGAGGCACCGTTAGATGTTCAAGGTGCTAAGGGTCCTAGGCATAACAAACAGAGGGCAAGGGGCGGCTGGTACTTACGGGGAGAGGTCGTCGGAGTTCGAGCAGAGAGCGGCGGCGCTCAGTCGTTGTCGTTGCCGAGGCTACAGACCATGTGCGGGTAAATAAAAGACGTAGTAGATGCGCACGGAGCTGCAGAGCATGCTAGTATGAATCATGGACAGAGGGGGGCACGGTGCTCACCGGAATTCGTCGGCGAGGTCATCGGAACAGCGGCAGCGTCGGGCGAGTTGCGAGCAGCCTGGTGGCCTGGAGAGGAAATTGGGTGAGGGGAAATGGCCGCGAGAGGGAGGGGATTAAGTAGGCAGAGGCTCGACAAGAAACGCTCAGTGATTCAATGCCAATTACGCCGCGGAATCAACGCAACAACGGCCAGTGGCGGTGTTCGTGCGCGGAATCTAGGGAAGACGATGACGACGTGGACGGGGCCCGCTTGTCAGCGAATAGAACAGAGGGGGAGTGGGGTCCGGGTGTCAGCGGCTCGCTGGGTGCGTCTGCGCGTGAGAGAGAGAGGGGACCCGGGTGGGCTAGCTGGGCTTCACTGTTGGGCCCAAAGTCTGGCGCCGACCCTTTTCTTTTTCTTTATTCCTTTTCTATTTCTGATTTGATTTTCTGGAATGATTTTCAAATAATTTCAAACTCAAATTGAAATCAAATATTTTCAGGAATTTTTTAGGGTGCAACATTCATATTTCTGGGCATAGAAACATGTGGTCTCTCTGTTCAAGCTTGGTCCTTTTGAATAAACAAAATAAACAGTGCTATAGCACTTAATTTTTGAAAATGTTTTGAAAATGGTTTTGAACCATTTTTATTTTGTATAATTTTGTTCAAATTCCACACTCAAACCAATCAACAAGGAAGCAAAACAAACTTGGTTTAAAACACTTAAGCTCTCAAATGGGGATGGCCATTTGATTTAAGTTTGCTCACATAAAATGATAGCACTATGTGCTTCTGTTTTCTTGAAATTGGTTTGAAATTGATCTCAAAACTATATGCATGCATGAATGATATGCAATCTTTGAAATCATGATTTTAGGGATGTTACAACTTTGGTCACATGTAAGTTCTTGTCATAGTAAGTACATGTGTATCATAGAGAACCGCCAGCGGGGTAACCGTTGCACATAGTATATGAGCTATCCCATAACCAAAATGATAAGGCAAGCAGACAATGAGCATCTCAATGATTTTTTTATTTGCTATTTGCATAGGTTTATACTGAGGATGCTTCACAGATTGCTCATTATAGTGATGCTGCAAGTTTCCACCATGATTAGGCCTGGCTTAGGCTAGCGGCTCAGGTGTTTCTATAACACAAAATACATAACTCCATGGACTTACAAGCTCCCTTTTTATTTCACACCAGCGACATCCATAGGCAAAAGATCATAATATCAGTTGTGTACAAGGTACAAGTGCAATGTTGAAAACGTTCCCCATGACAACATGGTTCTGCTAATTCCAACGTATAAGTGCAAGCATATACAACATAGATGACACAATGGTTCAAGTTTATTAGGGGCAACGAATATAAAATATGCCATCAAGTTCGTGAGGGCTTTAATCACTAAGTTTTCACATAACAAAATACTTTTTAATTGTAAGATAGTTGAAAATAAGAATATACTTGGAATGGTGTAAAACACCATGCATAGGAATTTATAGTGGACACGTTGAAATAACTTGGTTTCTTGGGAGTTGGAAGCATGAGTAGAGTTTACTCATACAAATGGAGGCTAGCAAAAGACTGGGAGCAACCAACTAAGAGAGGAATAATGGCCATAATCATGCAGAGCGATAAAACATTACTATTCAAAGCATAGAGTGGTACTACAAGTCAAGGACTAAACGACCATAGAGGCTATGGTGACTTGTTCATAGTCATAACATGGTGTGAGCATGTTCCAAGTCAACCCAAACAAAGCATCAAAGGAGAATACCACAATACTATGCTTTTGTATGCTAAAACAACGCATAATTCTTTCAAGGCACACTAAGCAATCCCAATTGTTTGGAACAAGTCATGCTACAGCAATAATCACTAAGCATGAGGTCAAAACAACACCTAGCATGACATGCAAAAGTCTAAGTCATAGTCAATGCAAGCTCTTCTTGCACTTTCAAGCAAGAACTTTCTACTCCTTTCCAACACCAATCAACTTACTTGAAACAACACAGCGAGAATGGGGGTCCAAACTACTTTACTCAAGCAAACTAAAAAAACTAAGCAAACAAAATGAAACTAAGACGCTCCAAGAACAACACAACAGTGCATGAAACAATAAAAACGAAGTGTCTAGAAAGACCTGAGCATTTTATTGATGAAGAAGGGGATGCCTTGGGCATCCCCAAGCTTTGACGCTTGTACCTCTTGGATATTTTTTGGGGTGACACCGGGGTGGCATCCCCAAGCTTGAGATTTTGTCCATTCTTCATCTCATTAATCATTCTCTCTCTTCACCTGAAATTTTTCCTTCATACAAAACTTCACACAATCTTCATTAGCAACATTAGTGTATTCAAAAGATAATAGAACCTTGAGTTTAGCTTTAGAACAGCAAAACTTTTCACTAAAAACACAAGCTACTGTAGCAGCTCCTTCAAAAAGCTCAATTTCCCAAAAAGAACCCAAAAAAGGAATCAATAAGAAGCAAATGCAAATAATGGCAGAAATCTGTCAAAGCAGACCAGCAGGTAGAAACTGATTTTTTCGAAGACCTTCTGTTGCTCAAATCAAAAAGTGTTGAACTAATGAAAGTTATCTAACATACTGGGGGGTTTATTTGTAATTTTTCAGCTCAATCCGACTTACAGAGACTCCTCACGAATTTTTATGGTGGAGGACAGAAATCTGTTTCGGGACAACAACTCTCCAAATCTTACTTCCCTCTCATTAGAGGTCATTATTGGCACAAAAAGCAGACGAAAAGAATAAGGAGAGATTATTACTGAAGTAATAACTTCTAAGACTCAAGAAAACTCTTGGGTTATCTCCCAACAAGTACTTTTCTTTAATGCCTTTAAGCTAGGCACAAGAAGCAAGAAATCAAGTATTTTTAAATGAAGAAGCATTAACATCAAACCTCTTGCTCCTACCTTTCTTACCTTTCTTCTTCTCTTTAGGGAAAATATGATTTCTTACTAGAGGAGCAAAATGCATAATGCCTTTTCTCACGTCTATTATTGCTCCAAGGTGTTTCAGTAGGGATCTTCCAAGTGTAATATGTCCTTTGCCTACACATTGAATAACAAGATAATCAGTAGACACCATTTTCCCTGAGATTTTTGTAAACACATCTTCAGCTATTCCAATGGGCAATAAAGTTGCATTATTAGTAAGAGATATTTCTTCTCCTCCTTTAGAAAGCCCCCAAAGACTCATAAATATCTTTAGGCATAAGACAAAATTCAGACATGATATCACAGCGAGCATCAAAAGTTGCACTATTTATAGAGACTTTGATTGTGGGAAACCACTTTGAAGGCTCAGAATTCATTGGAACATAATTATGATACTCCCTAAGTGTGTGATAGCAACTGTTCAAAGCAGGAGTATTGGACTCAAGAGTGTCCAACCTAGCAAAAATATCTATGAAAGAGGAATCAGACTTGTTAGGCATATTATAAATTATAATCAATTTCTTTATGGCATCAAAAGCTTCATCCTCAGTACATCGAAAAAATATCTTTCTTAGCCACAGCATCCAAAGCATATCTATAACAAAGAGCAATACCGTGGTAGAAACTATTAATAACCAAGCTAAGACTCATCTTAGGCTCATTTTCCCTTTGTGAAGCAGATATTCTAGGCCAAGCTTTTTTGAAACTATCTTCACTTTTTTGCTTAAAAGTGAAGATCTTTTCCACAGGTGTCGTAGAGACTGGACCAAAACTAGACATGGTAGCAACTAGGGCAGGAACTAATTTTTTTGTGTTTTTGATAAGAGAAAGCAAACCAAACTAAACTATTTTTTCAGAGTTTTTGATAAAAAGAGGCTAACAAAACCAAGCAAAACAAACTAAGCATTCTAAAAACAAAGTAAAGACAAAGGTTGAGGAGGACTCCCCTTGTGAATACGTCCTTAGCCTCCCCGGCAACGACGCCATAAAACTTGTTGATGGCGCCTGGAAGCGCTTCGTCGGGAAACCCCAAGAGCAAGGTGTGATGCAGCAAACTAAAAACTCTTAGATATGGTTCGGTCTATGATGTCACTTACAGATTTACCGTTATCGTTTTAGGGTTATGCATTAGAAACAACCGCATTTACTTTAAATAAGGCGCCATCTAAATCCGTTGAAACGACACCGTATGAATTATGGTTTGGGAAGAAACCTAAATTATCATTCCTTAAAGTTTGGGGTTTTGAAGCTTATGTAAAGAAGTTACAGCCCGACAAGCTTGAACTCAAAGCAGAAAAATGCGTCTTCATAGGATACCCGAAGGAAACTATCGGGTATACCTTCTATCATAGATCCAAAGGCAAAATCTTCGTTGCCAAGAATGGATCCTTTCTAGAGAAGGAGTGTCTCTCGAAAGAAGTGATTGGAAGGAAAGTAGAACTCGACGAGGTTGTAGAATCTTCTCTCAGATTTGAGAGTAGCACAACACCGAAAGAAGTTCTTGTGGCGCTGATGGCGCCTGGAAGCGCTTCGTCAGGAAACCCCAAGAGCAAGGTGTGATGCAGCATAGCAGCAAGTCTTCCCTCGGTAAGAAACCGAGGTTATCGAACCAGTAGGAGGAAGGAAACGTCTCAAAGGTGTTGCAAGCAACATGGAAACCTGCACAACACAAACTCAATACTTTGCCCTAACTAACAGTGAGGTTTTCAATCTCATCGATTGCTGTAACAAAGGATTAACTGTATGGTGTGGAAGGCGATGATGGTTTGCAACAAGTAAATAGTAACAGTGGAAGATGTATCAATGGTAAAGATTGGACCGGGGTCCATAGTTCACTAGAGGTGTTATCCCTATATAAACAAACATGGCATGTTGGGTAAACAAATTACATCAGGGCAATTGACAGGGCTGAGCAAGGCATAACAATGCAATACTAGACAAAAAGATCCTATGAGATTCGATTGAACAATACAACAATATACATAGACCGCCATCCAACAACATCTATGACTAGAAGTCCACCTTCAGGTTATCATCCGAACCCCCTCCAGTATTAAGTTGCAAGCAACAGACAACTCCTTTAAGCAAAGTGTGTAAGGTAAACAATCCACTTGTTCCATGAACAAGAGACCGTTGTTTTCTTCCTAGTGGCAACAACACATCTACAAACGTAGAGATTTCTGTCACTTCCCTTGATTAAGTAGAGGCATGAACCCACTATCGAGCATAAATACCCCTTCTTGGAGTCACTAGCAACTACTTGGCCAAGATAGCTACTAACAACGGAGAGCATGCGAGATCACAAACAACACAGACATGATAGATTAAATAAGACAAAACCATTAATAAATCTGACATAGTAACCTCAATATCCATCGGATCCCGCAAACACAACATGCATGATTACAAATAGATGAGATCTTGATCATGAACGGAGCTCACAAGATATAGACATAAAAGCACAAGGAGGAGATACAACCATCTAGCTATTACATGGATCTGTAGTCCAAGGTGGAACTACTCACGTTTCATACTGGAGGTTTGCATGATGAAGAAGAAGGCCTCTAGGATGATCTCCCCTCCGACAGGGTGCCGGGAAGAGCTTCAGATCCCCCACGATCTAGGGATGATGGTGGCGGCGGCTATAGACGGTTTCGTGGAATATTGATCGGGTGCTTAGGGTTTAGGCATCAGGGGCTTCTTATAGGCGAAGAGGCGAGGCTGGGAGGCGGCCAGGGGTCCCACACCCTACCTAGGCGCGACCCCACTCTAGGTCGCGCCTAGGGGGTGTGGGCACCTTGTGGCGCCCCTCCGTCTCTCCTCTGGACTCTGTTCTCCTCGGTGAAATATTGACTTTGGCTTTTGTCCCATCCAAATTCGAGAATATTTTCTTACTAGCTTTTCTGGAACCAAAAACAGCAGAAAACAGGCAACTAGCACTGTGGCAACTTGTTAATAGGTTAGTACCAGAAAACATGTAAAAAGCACGTCAAAGTATGGACAAAGCAAAGCAAAGTAGATACTAAACAAGCATGGAACATCAAAAATTATAGACACGTTTCCGACGTATCAAGCGCCTACACCAATAAGAGAGGAAGCTAATGATAAATATCATGAAACTTCGAACAAAGTTACAACGGAAAATATCTATGTTGTTGACCTTAATTAGAGGGGCAATGCTGCCTAAGAGAGCACTAATGTTTTGTAGGAAGAGGATGATAAAAGCATAAGCTTGGGGATGCACATGCAATCCCAAGAAGAAGGAAATGAATAACAAGTGGAGGAATAATGGACTAGCTACCCATCTTCTACTCCCAACGATGGTAATACACACATTCCCATGAACAACCCTTCTTATACTATTTCAAGTAATGATGATCTCGATTCTGACAAACACATACTTGATGAATATTTTGATGTAAATCCTTTCTATGGACAATGATATGATAGTTGGGTATAAAATATATTCGTAAAGGAATAAAAATGATTCTATTAGTACTATCCTCCTATTAAAAATGAAGATGAGGAGTTTTGCTTTCATAGTGCTATAGATGATGATCCTTTATTATTGGTTGATACTCCATTATGTGGAAAAATTGTGTTTAATATATTGTAGGATTAGAGTGATATAATTTAGTTAGATGATCCCTTATGCTCATTATATGACAAGTATTTATGTGGTGATTCTACTAAAAACTATGAGTTTGAGTTTACCTTTAATGCTTGCAAATATTTGAAAGAGGAAGAGATAAGGTCCCTCTTTATGTTTACACTTTATTTAAAATTCAAGCTACTGATAATTATATTCATTGGCTATCAATTTTTTTTACTATTAATTCACATACAAAATTTCAATGCATAGGGAGAGAGTTAGGCTTAAAAGTTAATGGTTATGTGCTTTGTGGTGTGCTACATATGCTTTCAAATTCGGTTTAAGCACACCTTTGTATCGTTGTAACATGTAAAATAACTTTATCTACTGTTTTCTAACAATTATTTTAGGGTTTTAACTAGAAATAAAATTTGTGAAAGTAAATGAGAAGGATGAGCAATGGAGAAGTTGGGGTCGACATTGAGCATGCGTTGTTCATGCTAATAGAACCATTGCAAATTCTATATCATTAAAAAATTTCTCATAACAAAATAAAATAAAAAGAGTGGTATCTTGTACACATTTGCTTCTTGAATAGTTTCCCAATAATTAGTTAATTACTAGAGTTTGCATCTTGGTTGAAACTATCATATCATCGGTTTGAATAACTAACCATTTTACAGGCACTAAAATTATCATGGAGATGAAAATATTTCTTTGTTGGATATAAAACATGACAAGATGAGAAATGAGTAGAGTAAAATAACTATAAAAATAACAACCTTGGGGATGCCCATACATCCACCCCTTCTTTCAAGCAATCACAGGTTTTACTATTCCAAACACATGTTCTTGTTTCACAACCATGACTTTTGCAAATTTGTGGAAATCATGTTTTCATTTGCCTTGTTATTTTATTTGGATTTTATTTTTATTCTTGTTTCTAATACCAAAATCGCAAAAGTATTTTATGTTTGTTTATATGGTTCTTGTTTTCCTTTTTGACAAAACAAAAACAACAAAAATATTTTCTTTTCTTCTTTGTTTGTTTCTCTTGATTCTTTATTGGTTATTTTTTCTTCTTGCTTGCCTTTTGATTTTTGAACTTTTATTATCCATTAAAACAAGGTTTTTAGTTTATGTTTACATTTCTCAAAAATAAAATACCATTTTTACCCATTTTTTATGATAAGGTTGAAACACATATGTGGAGCTGCTTATTCCTGCACGCTACTGTTCACGAGAACAATTCTCTATGTTGTTTGGTATTTTTGACTGGGCTCAAATTTTGACTAAAGTTGCAACATTTCATCCTCTGTATGAAAAAAAGTTAGCAAAAATTCTTGACATGTATAAGTGGTCTAATTAATTACATTTTGTTGCTGCTGTTTTCTAGAAAGAATCTATCTTTTGTTGCAAGACTGGCTTATTTGAGCTTTGATTTGATTCCTTTTTAGTATTTTGATATTTTGTGGATGTTAGGAACTTAAGAAACACTATGTACATTTAAAACCAAAATTACGATTAAGTCCGTGAGGATTTTGTTAGCAATCGCTGCATATTACGATTATGAGATATGGCACATGGATATCAAAATTGCGTTTCTCAATGGAGACATTGATGAAGAGTTGTATATGGTATAATCCAAAGGTTTTATCGATCCTAAAGATGCTAACAAGGTATGCAAACTTCAACGATCCATTTATGGATTGAAGCAAGCATCCCAAAGTTGGAATCAACATTTTGATAAAAAAAGTTTTGGTTTTATACAAACTTATGGAGAAGCTTGTATTTACAAGAAAGTGAGTGAGAGCTCTGTAGCATTCCTAGTACTATATGTGGATGACATATTGTTGATTGGGAATGATATAGAACTTCTTAAAAATGTCAAAGATTATTTGAATAATAGTTTTTAAATGAAGGATCCGAAGCTGCTTATATATTAGGCATAAAGATTTACAGGGATAGATCTAGATGCCTAATAGCGCTTTCACAAAGTATATATTTGGACAAGGTTCTAAAGAGGTTTAGAATGGAAGAAAGCAAGAAAGGGTTCTTGCCCATGTTGCCCAATACGACCTTGAGTAAAACTCAAAGTCCCGCTACAGCAGAAGATAGAGAGAGCATGAGTAAGACTCCCTATGCCTCAGCCATCGGATCTATCATGTATGCCATGCTATGTACAAGACCAGATATTGCATATGCTGTTAGTTTGACTAGCAGATATCAAAGTAATCCAAGGGTAGATCACTGGATAGCGCTCAAAAACATCCTTAAGTACTTGAGAAGGACTAAGGATATGGCTCTTTCTTATGGAGGTGATGAACAACTCGTTGTTAATGGTTACACCGATGCTAGTTGGAACACTGATCCAGATGAATCTAAATCACAATCTGGATACGTATTTGATACATCGGGAACGTATCCATAATTTTTTATGTTCCATGCTTGTTTAGTATCTACTTTGCTTTGCTTTATCTACACTTTGAGGTGTTTTTATATGTTTTCTAGTACCAACCTATTAACAAGATGCCATAGTGCCAGTTGCCTGTTTTCTTCTGTTTTTGGTTCCAGAAAGGCAGAAAATCAATGTTCTCAAAATTGGACGAGACAAAAGCCAAAGTCAATATTTTACCGTGGGGAACACGGAGCCAGAAGACGAGACGGAGGAGGGCCTCGAGGGGTCCACACCCCCTGGACGTGCGGGTGGGCCCACCCCTCGCCTGGAGGGAGGGTGAAGTCGCCTCGGGCACCACCTCGGCCTCCCTCTTCACCTATAAGAATCCCCCGATGTCTAAACCCTAAGTACCCAATCAATATTCCACGAAACCGTCTGTAGCCGCCGCCACCATCGTCCCTAGATCAGGGCGATCTAAAGCTCTTCCCGGCACCCTGCCAGAGGGGAGATCATCCCGGAGGCCTTCTTCTTCATCATGCCAGCCTCCGGTATGAAGCGTGAGTAGTTCCACCTTGGACTACGGGTCCATGTAGTATCTAGATGGTTGTATCTCCTCCTTTGTGCTTTCATGTCTAGATATTGTGAGCTCCATTCATGATCAAGATCTCATCTTTTTGTAATCATGCATGTTGTGTTTGCGGGAATCCGATGGATATTGAGATTACTATGTCAGATTGATTAATGGTTTTGTCTTATTGATTCTATCATGTCTGTGTTGTTTGTGATCTTGCAGGCTCTCCGTTGTTAGTAGCTATGTTGGCCAAGTAGTTGCTAGTGACTCCAAGAGGGGGTATTTATGCTCGATAGTGGGTTCATGCCTCTATTTAATCTAAGAGAAGTGACATAAATCTCTAAGGTTGTAGATGTGTTGTTGCCATTAGGGAGAAAACAACGGTCTCTTGTTCATGGAACAAGTGGATTGTTTACCTTACACACTTTGCTTAAAGAAGTTGTCTGTTGCTTGCAACTTAATACTGGAGGGGGTTCCGATGATAACCCAAAGGCGGACTTCTAGTCATAGATGTAGTTGGATGGCGGTCTATGTATCTTGTTTTATTGCCCAATCGAATCTCATAGGATCATGATGTTTAGTATTGCATTGTTATGCCTTGCTCAGTCCTGTCAATTGCACAACTGTAATTTGTTTACCCAATATGCCATGTTTGTTTATCTAAGAAGAACACCTCTAGTGAACTATGAACCTCAGTCCAATATTTACCATTGATACATCTTCCATTGTTACTTGTTGCAAACCACCATTACCTTCCACACCATACAGTTAATACTTTGTTACAGCAAACCACTGAGATTGAAAACCTCGCTGTTCGTTGGGGCAAAGTATTGAGTTTGTGTTGTGCAGGTCTCTAAGTTGCTAGCAACACCTTTGAGTCGTTTCCTTCCTCCTACTGGTTCAATAACCTTGGTTTCTTACTGAAGGAAAACTTGCTGTTGTGCTCATCACACCTTGCTCTTGGGGTCTCCCAACGAGGCGTTGACAACACGCCATCAGTATTTACTTTGAATGGTGCAGAAGTGAGATGGAGGAGTGCAAAGCAAATCATTATGGGGAGATTTTCAACTGAATCGGAATACATAGTTACTTAGGATGCTTCACAAGAGGCGATATGGATGAAGGGGTTCATTGCGGAGCTTGGTGTGGTTCCCAGTGCACTGGACCCAATGTTTATCTACTGTGATAACATGGGTGCCATAGCCAATGCGCAGGAGCCAAGGTCACACAAGAAGCTGAAGCATATCAAGCTGCGTTTTCACGCTATTCACGAGCATGTCCAAGATGGTGACATAAAGATTTGCAAAGTACACACATATCTGAATGTGGCGAATCCGTTGACTAAACCTCTCCCGAGGTCAAAACATGACCAACACCAAACCGCCATGGGTGTTATGTATATTACCATGTGATCTAGATTATTGACTCTAGTGCAAGTGGGAGACTGTTGGAGATATGCACAAGAGGCAACAATCAAAGTAGTTATTATTATATCTTTGTGTTTATGATAAATGTTTACATCCATGCTATAATTGTATTAACCAGAAACATTAATACTTGTGTGATTTGTAAACATGTAAGAGTCCCTTATAAAGCCTCTTTGTAATATTAGCTTGTTGATTAATAGATGATTATGGTTTCCTAATCATGAACATTATATGTTGTTAATAACAAGATCATATCATTAGGAGAATGATGTGATGGACATACTCCTATAGTTAAGCGTAGCATAAGATCAAGTCATTTCAATAGTTCGTTTGCTATAAGCTTTCAGATAGATAGTAACCTAAATCCTTCAACCATGAGATCATGTTAATCACCATCACCGGATGGATGCTTTGATGACATCAAACACCACTTCGTAACTAGTGGCTATAAAGGCGGCATTGAGTGTTCAGAAAGAATGTGTTGAGGCACATAGATCAAGAGTGGGATTTGTCCATCCATATGACAGATAGATATACTCTGGGCCCTCTTGGTGGAATGTCATCCAATTGACTTGCAAGCATGTGACTGGCTCACAAGGGATCACATATCACAGGAACGAGTAAAGAATACTTATTGGTAACGAGGTTGAACTAGGTATGCAGAGATACCGACGATCAGACCTCGAATAAGTTAAATATCGCGAGACAAAGGAAAATTGGTATTGTATGTAAATGGTTCATTCGATCAGTAATCATACAAATATGTGGGAGCCATATGAAATTTTAGATTCCTCTATTGGTTATTGATCGGAGAAGAGTCTCGATCATGTATGCATAATACACGAACCGTAGGGAGACACACTTAAGGATTCGATGTTGTTTAGTAGATATGGAATGTGATTAAGAGACCGAATATTGTTCGGAGTCTCGGATTGGATCCAGGACATCACGAAGAGATTCAGAATGGTCTGGAGAATAAGATTCATACAAGGAAAGTCCAATTCCGGAGTTCGGGAATGGTTTCGCTGTTTTCACCGGAATGTTCTAGAAGGGTCTAGAAGGTCCACTAATCCAGAGTGGGAAGGGTACATGGATGTGTCATACCAAAGTGGAATGGTTGCATCATGCCCTAGGTCACTTGGTTGGGCAATGGGAAGAGAGAAATCAAACTCTAGTTTGAAAAGTCAAATTCCAATTTGAAAAAGTCAAATCCCAACATGTTTGCCTAGTGGAGTGAGAAACCCACATAGTTCTATCAAATCCAAAATCTAGCTTTTTAGTGTACCGTTGGAATTTTATAGTAATCTCATATAGATCTGCTGAATCGACTCTAGTCCATATACCTAGAAATAAATAAACACTTCAAGCTCATTTTGTAATTTTTTAATAAATTAACTATTGGTAAGAAAACGGTATAGTTAAGAAAAATTCACCTCTTACTCCTCTCTTTGATGATAGATTTTTGCCTAGAACTCCCGCCAGTTTTTAAAATCTTGGTGTGGCGCCCTCCCATCAACACTAACGGGCTAGCTCTTATCTTCACGAAGCTGCTCGAAGGAACCTGACTACAAAACTTCTGGATTACCTCTTGGTTTCGAGTAGAAGTCTTTGCCGCTGATTCAATGCTTCAAAGCAGAGTCTTGAAATCTAGTGCCGATGGAGCCGACTTAGGTTCCACGCGGGACGCCGAATCAGGCGCTAACCTTGCTGGCCTAACTCCCTAATTCATCTTGCTAAACATTATTAGGAGTTGTGGAGAGATAGAGAAAGAGGAACACCAAAGCCGCTACTGCCGCCTTCATCGAAATTAGCCTCAAGGCTAGAATATATAGATTATAGCAAGAAAACGAACACTCCAACAATAGCAATAGCTGGTTAACCTAGACATGCGTGTACTAGTATAACCGATTATCCTGACATACGAGCCCTATGCACCTCCATAACATGGCAAAATCATGATTTTTTTAGCTGATATTCACTCAAATACACATCTCTATAAGTGGTTTCCGAATTTACGAACCAAACTAATTTTACACTCAACTTCGGACTCTTAGAGCGCGGACCCGTGAACTCATGGATATTAAAATAAAATACCCGTTTAGGGCGCGTTTGGTTGGCGATGGTATGGAGACATGTCTAAAAAGAACCCACGTTGTTGCCCCTAGCAAGCTTATCCAGCAAAAAACGATGCAAAAAACGCCATTGTTGAGTTGTTTGGTAGTCTGAATGGTGGTAGGTGGGGGTTGGTGAGATTCTCAGTAGGGTGTTTGGTTGTGGTGACTTCCTATATGAGTTATGAGAGGCATGCAACCTGACACAGAAAGTAAGAAAAGCTTTCCCTCTTTAGAGCTCGTGATGGCCTGCCCCTAGACAAACGCCGGATTCGGACGTTGTCCTCCAGCCCACACGGAATGCTTTGAGAACTGGACGCCATTTTTTCACCCCTCTTGTTTGGTTGCCCGCGAAAAAGAACATCTTTCTCTCCTTGTACAATCTACCAACCAAACGCCTCTTATAGAATGGACGTGACGTTGCCAAGGCCTCGTCATGCGTTGGGCATGGTCCGTCCAACAGTTACACACCCGTACGATTATTTTTTAGGTAGTGCTAGGCGTTCCCCGGGGGATCGATTCCCCCGATCTCCCCCGGGTCGAGAGGCCATGTGTCTTCTTTTTTTCAACGAGGACAACCATATCTTCTTCTCCCCACGGAACATAAATCCAACGCAAATTCCCCTCAACACACGCCCATGGCCGCCCGCCCCCGCGCTCCATTGCGAACCCAACTGTCGTCGGAGAAGGTACCCTTGCCGGAGAAGACATCATCGCAGTGGTAGAAACACTGGATACCCCTTGTAGCAGAGCCTTCCTCCACTGGTAGCACTACCCGTCGGTCGCAGCAAGCAGCAAGGACGTCGTCGTCGGAGAAGAATCGTCGCAGCGGTAGCAACGCTGACCACCATTTGTAGCAGAGACTTCCACCGTTGTTCGCATAATTTCCCACCGCTCGCAGCAAAAGCGCCCTCCATCGAGTCGACTGCCTATTGTAGCAGCGCCGTTGTGCCCGTAATGGAAGCATCCCCACCTCCACGACGGTAGCAACCCCGCCATTCCTTGGCAGCAGTACACCTTCGTGATGGTAGCAGCCGCTCCGTGTCTTGGTAGCAGGGCACCTCGATGATCTTAGCATACTCGCCATGCCTTGGTAGCAGCCTCACCGTACCCTTGCAGCAGCCTCGTCGTACCTTGCTAGCATCCATGGCGGCGCGCTTTGCAGCAGCGACGGAGGGAGGCCCATGACGACGCTCCTTGCAGCAGCAGCAGAGGGGCGGTCATGTCGGCACGCCTTGCAATAGTGTCGGAGGGAGGCCCATGGTGGCGCTCCTTGCACCAGCGGAGGGGCGGCCATGGCGGTACGCCTTGCAGCAGCGGCGGAGGAAGGCTCATGGTGGCGCACCTTGCAGCAGCAGTAGAGGGCGCGGCCATGGCGGCATGCTTTGCAGCAGCGGCAGAGGGAGGCCCACGGGCGCGCCTTGTAGCAACAACACCAGGAGCCATGGCTGCGCGCCTTGCAGAAGCAGCGTCGGGAGCCATGGCGGTGCGGTAGGAGGCTGCGCATCGTGGAGGATCAGAGAGAGAAAAAAGGAAGGCTGCGAGCCATGAATCCTGGAAGAGAAAAAGAGTAGAAAAGGATAGAAGAATATGGAAATAAGTCGTGATGGACCTGCACCAGACGCACTTAGGGCACCCACAATGTGTAAATGGCTAAATCTGACATGAGTCAGAATTTGGCTTCAGTTTGTAAAATGACGATAGCTCCACATCGTGTTGATTTTAAGATACCGACACAACATGCATAAAATAGGTTCTTTCTTCCCAATCATTCTCTTTCCATCCCATCTCTTTGTTCACTACCGTGAGAGAAAAGAATATTTTAATCCCTTTGCAAAATTTGGCATCGAAGCATGTTGGTGCTTCGGTCCCTTACTTTCTTTAATTTGAAACTATCCACACAATATTAGAAACTAGTTCTAAAAACCAAATACTAGATATAAACAACTTTTGACCATAGATTGTGGCTGCCCTTAAATCGCCGGTAGCCGGAGGGATGGGAGTCGCGCGATCTCGGTATGATTTTTTCTTTAACAGTCATACCCGTACAATTCTTGGTTGCGTGCGATCTCGGCATGCTTGCTACGGCGCGCACGACTGCACGCAACGCAAACGCACACCACTCGACAGTCCACTACTCTAGTCTTTCACCGAAGCCAGCCAACCACCAGTCCCCACGTCCCCAGCCAGCCGTCCGGCCGTCGTGCTACAGCCTACACTACACTCCGGTCAGGCCGTGAGGTGCTTCCGCCGCCGCCAGCCCGCGATGTCGGGCGCCTCCGGGCCCCTGGCCGTCCTGCTCCTGCTCCTCGGCGCGGCCGTCTCCGCGGCAGCGGCGGATTCCTGGCGCGGGGAGCAGGAGCGGGACCGGGTGCCGCGCGTGCCGGGGCAGGGGTTCAACGCGAGCTTCGCGCACTACGCGGGGTACGTCACCGTCAGCGAGGAGCGCGGCGCCGCGCTCTTCTACTGGTTCTTCGAGGCCGCGCAGGACCCGGCGTCCAAGCCCCTCCTGCTCTGGCTCAACGGAGGTACCGCCGCCGGCCGCGCCTTTTGTGATTTGCCCTTAAATCCTACCGTAATATTTGTCGGGTTTCTACGGGTCAGATGAAGTGGCTACTGGTACTTCCGTTGACCATCGCGATCCGCGATCTGTCGTTAATTGTGTGGGCCAAAGATTTGGAGTCCTGTACTGTAGTTCGGTAGTTCTGCGATCTGTAGTTAATTGTGTGGGCCAAAGATTTGGAGTTCTGCGATCTGTTATTTAGAGTACTTCCGACCATTGCGATGAAGCGATCGGTAGTTCCCTGCTGCATTGACTGCGAGCCCTAATTCAGCCGCAGAATTGGCACCTACAGTTGCGTTATGCGTCCGCTAATTGTGAAATCTCGTGAATGTGATCCACATCCCAGTTGTGCGATGGTAACGAGTCGTAATTTGTGTTAATCACAATTGTTTGAGTATCCCGGAATCAAATTCCCCATTTATTCATGCTGACATGAAAACTTTGAATGCTTTCTAGTCGCTGGTACTATATTATGCAAGTGGATATAACCGATTGTTTTGTAGATCAACTATAAGGGGTGTTTATAATTTATCACTGTTTAAATTTGTAGACTGCAAAAGTGTCAAGTCAAGCAAATGCTTTCTAGTATGAATTAGTTCCTATGAGTTTCAGTTTCTTGACTTAAAAGGTCAAAAGAAATTTCACTAAATTAACTTCTGCAGCATTTACTAAAATACAAATAGATCCCACCTATTCTCTACTCCAGCCACCTTATCCTAGTTTATGTTAGCTAACTTAACATCAGCGGTAATTTTAAGATGAGCATACCAGCTTCCTTTGCGGCAGGCAAGTCCTTGATACTGAATTTGTGAAATATTTATGTTAGTATATTGATAAATCTGTCTCAGGTATTAAGTTCTAGTTTGTTCATTGCTAACAATCCTACTGTGTGTATCAATTGAGAGTATAATGGTGAATTTACTGTGCTTCATTTTCCAGGGCCTGGTTGCTCATCAATTGCTTTTGGACTCGGGGAAGAAGTGGGGCCTTTCCATGTTAATGCAGATGGAAAGGGTGTACATATGAATCCTTACTCTTGGAACAAAGGTAGCATTCAACAGAAGCAAACTCAGTTCAGATGAATCCTCTAATTGAATCTTTTAATATGCTGCTACCTTTAGTAGTATTTCTATTTGATGAATTGATTATTTTATTGTTTATTATACGCATATTGGAGCATAGCCTTAGTACCCTTTCTTGTTAATATCAGTATCCGTTTTCTTTTGCTAAACTTCCGAGTTTGTGTTGTTCCCTGCTCCCCAGTTTGTTTTGGAGGATATACACTTAACAATTTCTTAATATTTGCAGTTGCTAATATCTTGTTCCTTGATTCACCGGTTGGTGTTGGTTATTCATATTCAAACACCTCTGACGATATTTTAAGCAACGGGGATGAGAGAACTGGTACTGCAACCCCTTTCACTCTGTCTGCCATATTCTTTACATGAAATTCATATCCTCCACAATAATCCGAACTAAGGATGTATTGCTATCGGAGTTGCTCACTGTTATTCACATTATCTTGTAGCCAAGGATTCATTGGCGTTTCTAACAAAGTGGCTTGAACGATTTCCTCAATACAAAGAGCGTGAATTTTATTTAACTGGAGAGAGTTATGCTGGTTCGTAGAATCTTTACAGGATTTTGTTTCTTTTTTGTAGTCTACTGTTTCTTTCTTTTTATAAGGTTCGGAAACTTATTTGTAACTGGTTTGGTTAGGTCACTATGTTCCTCAGTTGGCTCAAGCCATAAAGAGGCACCATGAGGCCACTGGAGACAAATCAATCAATCTTAAGGGTTATATGGTATGCCTTTGGTCCTTCTGCATTTTTATTAACGAATTCCATCATGTATTTTGATTATTTATCACAGAACTATCAAGATATATGTATTCATTAATACCCAAACTGGATAGCTGCCTTCGTTTTTATATGCTTGTAGTACCAATTTTCTTATCCTTTTAAGTTCTATGCCATTTTGACGAGAAATCAGTTATATCATTAAATGATATGCACATAAGTCACCGCTTCAACACATGCATAAAAATATATGCACCACTAATTAGTTATAAAGGATAATCATGCAACATGAAGTGTATCTTCAAAAGGCACCATACAACTTGTATGAGAGTAGAGATTGATATATAGAAAGAAAGAGGAAGATTTTGCATTATTAATTGTGCATGTCATGATAGAAATTTTAAGAAACAGATGGAAGCAAATTTGACCAATATCTAGTTAATATCTTCTTTCTGTTTTGACCAATGTCGGTATGTGATGGAGCTGAAGGTCTCTTGAAAGAAAATAAGATGGAGTGGATTACATTTCATAATTTAGCTAGAGAGAAGGCATTCCTATATCTTCATCTAAGCTTAAAACTCAGTTTTGGATTAAACTTAAAATAACTTGGTGATTTTATTTCCAGTCGATAACACGCAATAGGCAGTAATTGATGACCAATTTCAATGTACCCAGTACATGTATTGACATGCATTTGTTCATTAGATTTTATTTCCTCAAGATGTCAATATTCACTTGGTAAATAAACAAGGAAACAATGCTGAATCAGTTCTGCGTGGCATATTTTGGCCACAAGTTTTTCTATCTTTTTCAATTTGTACTTGGTGGTCTACCAACATCTAAACTAAGACACGTAACAACACATGATAAATCTAGTAAATAAATGCGCGAGTCACCCTGCTAGTTTGAACTTATCAGTTAATTCTGATTTTCAAATAAAATGCAATACATCTGGTGCACATGTTGTCTTATGCAATGGCGGACTGACTTTTGTATGTTTCGGCCAGCATGCATTTGAATGATTGTAATGCTAATTACTAAGTTTCTCGTTTGCTTTCATAGTAAATTAATAGAGGCTAGGGAGATTGCTTTTGAGTTTATGCTTTTGTATCTTACTATGTTTCCATTGCTTGAGTTATAAATGCACAGGGACAACAATTAATAGCCCACAACTTCATCCGACTATTTTATTTGTACTAATGTCAATCTCTTACAGGTAGGAAATGCCCTGACTGATGATTTCCATGACCACTATGGAATATTTCAATATATGTGGACCACCGGCTTGATTTCTGATCAAACATACAAGCTACTGAACATTTTCTGCGACTTTGAGTCCTTTGTGCATTCATCTCCACAGTGTGATAAGATTCTTGACATTGCTAGCACTGAAGCTGGGAACATTGATTCATATAGCATCTTCACGCCTACTTGTCATTCATCTTTTGCCTCCTCAAGAAACAAAGTGGTGAAAAGGCTTCGCGTAAGTTTTGAAGTTCCTGCAACTCATGCTAAACAAAGGGTGTAGCATTTTACCTGAATTTTTAAATTCTTATATAATTAACTCAACAATTTTTTCCTATCTGAGGGGATCCTAAGTTTTGTGCACCACATTTTCTTTATTTTTTTCTAAGAAAATCTTAAAGGGTTCTGTACTTTGGCATGAAATTGGTCTTGTATGAACTAAGCGGAGAAACTTGTCTTGATCTGCACACCTACCGCTCATAAAATAAAAACCAATGCTTCATGAATTCACATGTTTTCTGTACATCTGATTTGTATCATTATGTGTTATGATAGTCTGTTGGAAAAATGGGAGAGCAGTATGATCCATGCACTGAAAAGCATTCAATTGTATACTTCAATCTGGCGGAGGTGCAGAAGGCACTTCACGTTAATCCAGTCATTGGCAAATCCAAATGGGAGACCTGCAGGTAATGCTGTGAGCAGTTTTTAATGATTTACTTGATTTTACCATCCTTACTGTAAGTTTGTCCATTGCTGCTATCTTAAATTTATGGAAAATCGTCTCGTAGTAATATTACTCATACTATCAGTAACTAAATCTGATTCCATGCTCCATGACGTCGAGCTGTTCGCTGAATTCTTATCCTAAAAAATTCTGATTAGACATAAAAAATTATTTTGTTATGTTTATAGTACTTTGCAGTATTAAGGGCATGCACAGTGGTTGAGATGGCAACCTTCTCTTCCCCTCCACGTCATCTATAGATGGCAATATTATATGTTATACAGTGCAAGCGGTTATCTCCTAGTGTTATCTTTAGCATTAAATATTTGAGTGTCTAAATTTCTGTGGTGATTAAGTTTTTAACTACTCCCTCCGACCCATATTAGTTGACTCAAATTTGTCTAGATTTGGATGAATCTAGACACTATTTAGTATATAGGTTCATCCAAATTTTGATAAATCCAAGTCAAGTAATATGGGTCGGAGGGAGTAAGAAACATGTAACTAAGAGATGTCATCTAGTACAATGGAGAAAATGTCTTCAGTGCTAAGAGGCTATCTCTTAGTTAGGAGAGAAGGCAGTCACACTTTTTCTTCAATATCTCTTTGTTCCAAGTTAGCAATTATCCTACGTGGCTTTAGTAGAAAAAGGCCAGCGACACCCTATTTTACATGTACTAATGTATTATAATTTTGGAGGCTATTTTTTAGTAACTTTAACTGGAAAACTTGAATGCCATGACATGTAAGGACGATAAGCAGATCCGCTGACAGGTTTCTTGCTCTTGTTTACTCTTTTTAACATGTTGGTACTACTTGCATTCTTTGCAGTGAAGTTGTTAACACTCATTGGAGGGACTGTGAAAGATCTGTACTGCATATCTATCATGAACTTATACAGTATGGGCTTCGCATATGGATGTTCAGGTTATTCCTAACTCTCTGGAGTCTTTGCCTATGCAGGCACTCAAAGATGTTTCTAATACTATGCTTCATGCCATACACTTGGGATTCAGTTAATTTCTTTCCTTAAAACAGTTCACATAATGTCACTGCACAGAAGTGGGTTTATAAGATGAACCTGCCATGAAATTATATACCTAGTTTGACATGAACCTGCACATCTAACATGGTTTTGTAATTTTGACCTACCATAAGATGCTGCCATGCTGGTAAAACCTTTTAAGTAGCTACTTGTCCCCGTCTCTATATTTAAACATCATGTGAGAATGGCTTGTATAAATGATGGACAATCATATAAATATCTTTTGTGTTGATTTTCTTTTACTTTGTCCAGTGGAGACACAGATGCAGTGATTCCAGTAACATCAACTAGATACAGTATTGATGCTCTCAAGCTTCCAACAGTGATTCCTTGGCATGCTTGGTATGATGATGATGACGAGGTAGAGGCTTCTTCTTGAACAAACACCCATGATTCCATGAATGTTCTGTAGCCTGAAGCTCTGTGGGTTTTTTCCTGCATAATTTGTTCATCCTCAGACTATTTATATCTTGGCCTGGGGGTATGCGTCCATATGGAACCTCTGGTCTAATAGTCTAGGCACTTATTATTGCAAGTAGAAAAGGTCCCACACAGTTCATATATGGTACCCATGGGCTACTGCAAGCATGATACACTTTCATTAAGGTTTCCAACTTACTATGGCAATCATGCATAAGTACATGGACCATACTACTCGTAGTGTTCCTTCTCAACTGGGATGGACTTTATAAAGCAACATTTTATTTTTTGTTAGCCCACTCCAATATACTTAGTTATTTGGGACATCTGTCCTCCGTTCTGTTCCTAGTTTCTGAACTTTTCTGCGTTTAAACAGGTTGGTGGCTGGAGCCAAGGGTACAAGGGTCTCAACTTTGTGACTGTGAGGGGTGCAGGTCATGAGGTTCCTCTGCACCGACCCAAACAAGCTCTTACTCTCATTAAATCATTCTTGGCTGGGAGCCCAATGCCTGTGCTCTCTGATCTACACAGTGATATGTAATATGTTTGACCATGGTTGGTTCAAGGCACGACCAGCATCATAAAACTCCAGCTCCACCAAGGCAGTCAGTAGTTGAAACTCCACGCAGAACTTACACGATATAAGGATGGCCATAGCTGTTGTCATTTGTCAGTGCTATTGGCAACGATTCCCTTTAGAAAACAGGGAACATAACTGTGGATAGCTTTTCTGCCACGAATCGACACTGCCTGTTAAATTAACGGGAAACTAAATATAAGTGCGAATGGACTTTCAGCATTCACAGTGCCATATATAGTAAGCAGCATACAGTCTTCTGTCCTTTTTCGTAAGATGTGGTTACTGATGTGATGTGTAAACTCACACCACAGTAGTTATCTTGCTGTCTTACATATGTGCAGGCTGTATACATTGCAGTTACTATTCGTGTTTCAGGGAACCATGGGTTACCTGAGGAACTGAAATTAGTGATTTGTGGTTGTCCAAACTATATTGTTCACTCTCTGCTCAAATAATTACTACGATCATTAGCTGCTAATCTGCACACTTGCTAAGGCTTCTACAGGCGAACACCTCAGCTTCGACCAGGGCTTTCAAGAACTTAGCTGCTGGCAGATCATCACAGTAAGGTTTGCAAGTTTGCTTATCTTATCGTTTTCCTTTGTTGAGGATTTAGTGGTTCCTACTTTAATAAAACACAGACCATCCTCCACCAACAAAGCAAGCTAGTCTCTTTTTTGTTTTTTTACTCCTCTTTTCATATCGATCTTACATTTGGAGACAAAGGTCTTTTTGATGTTACCCATTTCTTTCCGACCAAGATCTTTCCGACAAATCATTGGTTATGTTCACCATGCTTCAGAACACACATCCTCTATGTTCACCATCTGTCATTGGTTATGTACTAAGATCACATACTATTCTAGTGATGATATAGATGAGTGGTGCGCGTCTTATTGTCGACGTGACCATGGCGCGATCTACTTTCTTGACGTGAAAGATAGACAGGCCAGTAAAATCGCGCGGTTGTGTTAGGTTCGTGGGTGGCTAGCACAAGGAGACTAGCTAGGGACAGCAAAGTTAATTAGTTGCTCCTGCGTGCGTGTTCGGCTTAGACGTCGATCGCCTTCGCCGGCCACGAGAGTGAAGATTTTTATCCGATCGATCAATCAATCATCTGGAGTAGCCGAAAACCATCATCTGTTTTGTTGGGTTGTCTTATCCACTCTCCTGTAGTCGGCTGTCATTGCCAAATGTACTTTCACCAACCTCTCTACTAGCCTCTACTAGGCGATTAGGCCTCCCTCCTTCCTTGATTTTATTTACCACGCGTGCTTGGGCAGCCGACACGTGCCGAGGGCCGAGGCCTTCCAGTTCCTGCCTCCACACGCGAGCGACGGCTTCCTCGCCGTGGTTTTGCTTTCTCACGAGATGGCATGGCGTCACGCGCCACTCGGTCGGTCTCTTCTTCCGTGCATGTCGCCGTCGGCAGCGGACAACAAGGCTCCCCCAACCGCACCACCGGCGCCCGGCGACGGCTCGCCACATCGCGTACGCCGCAACCACAGAGGAGAGGAGACACGCACGCCACCCCGCCGGCCTGTGTGAGATGCAGCAATATACAATAGGAGCCAGATGCGATGGAGTCATGGAGATGCACTCGTCGATCGACGTGGTGCCGTAGATTAGCACACCACGACTCGTGCAAATTGCCGCTAGTTTATCCCCGCTGATTGGCACGCGTGCTGCAGGGAAAGGAGGGCTTAATCCCACCCACGGAGCTAATAATTGTTGATCGATCCCACTCGGCATCCACGTGCGTGCATGCGTACGCCAGTGACCATGGACTACGTAGTACCTCTTGGGCCAGCTTCATCTAGGATAAGGGGTTTTCACAAGTTTTTTTCTTAGCACAAAGATGCGCGGTGTCACCGCTTCTTTGGTTGTTGGTGCCTCAGACCCAATTAACAATGGAGTCATTTTATTAGAGAATGAGATGGTGAACATATCCTATCTATAGCACCATATCGCGATCATGTCACAAAGTTCAGGTTATGATGATTAGGAAACATAGTGACTATTTCCTTAGACCGTGATACCATATCTAATCACTGTCTCCCGAGGTTACTCTAATGGCACTTAATGTCACTTGGTGGAATGGTGATTATAAGGGTGTTACTGGGTATCCAGAGTAACAGGTTGAGGCGTATGCGTCAAGAGTGGAATTTGTCCATCTGCGTGAAGAAAGATACTCTGGGCCCACTCCGATAAGTCATATCTATAAGCTACGCAGCGTGTGACTAGGTTACGGGGGATCTCACTTATCAGATCGAGTAAAGAAGGTATTGTCGGTAACAAGGTTGAACCCTGACATGGAGATGTCATTTGATCAAGCCTCAGACAATACAGTATCGCAGAGACAAAAGGAATAAGACGCAGTGTTTATGGTTCAACGATAAATTTCGTTGAATACACAAGTGGTCATCATGGGCATCCAGGTCCCGCTGTTGATCATTGGTCAGAGAGGAGTCTTGACCATGTCTGGCGTATTCTTGAACTGTAGGGTAGCACGCTTAAGGGCTTGACGAAGCTTAGAGACCGCTAATGGCTTGTTCGGAATCATTGAAGAAATAAGAAGAGAGAGAGACCAGAAAAGTTCCGGGGAGATCCGAAGGTGTTTGGAGAAAGAATAAAGAGAATTGACCGAAAAAGGTTTTTTTGAATAAATGATGATTTAAATATATTTATTATATGTTAATTGTGTATTAATATATTATAAATAAATATTTAAATAAATATTTATAAAGACGTCTTATTTATTATGCAAAACCCTGGAGGGATTTTATCTAAAAAGAACCAGACAAAAAAGGCAAAAGAAAGGGCTGTTTTTGAAAGAGCCCACATGGGCGACGGATAGTGCATGCCGCACAAGGGCGTCCGCCTCGCTACCGCCACTGCTGGGCCTCGGGCGCCAGGAGGCCCACCCGGCCGGCTCTTGCGAACTGCCACCGCTGCCTTCGGCAGCCGGGCCACGCGCGGGTGGGCAGGTGGCCCACCTGGCTGGCAGTCGGTTTTGCCCCTTTTCTTCTTTATTTTAGTCTCACATGGGGCACCTAAGGTGGAGGGAACCCCTCCCTCCGCTTATATAAAGGGGTGCCCATAGTAGGATTAGAACATACCAATTTTCACCTGGAAATAAATAAAAATGCCCGTGTTGCCTCTCTCTCTCTCTCTCTCTCTCTCTCTCTCTCTCTCTCTCTCTCTCTCTCTCTCTCTCTCTCTCTCTCTCTCTCTCTCTCTCTCTCTCTCTCTCGACCGCGGCCTCCTTGTTAGGGCTATGTGAACGAGGAGTTCTTCACCGCGGAGCGCCATCACGCTGTGGGATTCGAAACCGGGAGATTTACTTTCGCAATCTTGGCTAGATTGGGAATAAGCGGGAGTCATCATCAGGCACCATATGTGTGTGACTCCCTGAAAGGACATTTACTATCATAATCACTTTTGGTGTTCGTTAAAACAAGTAGATCATTTTATAGTATGCTAATGTCTATAGGTTGATATAATGCAAAGTGAAAAGGACCTTGGCCTAAGAAATCATCCATGCAAGAAGTTGCAGATTTCTGGGGAATCCAGGCCAGAGTCTCCGGTCTAGACAGACCGGAGTCTCCGGTGTGGTCCGGAGTTTCCCCAGGAATCTCTGGAGGGGCCTCTAGAAAACTGCTTGGGACAATCTGTATGGGGGTCCGGAGATCCACCGAAGATTTACCGGAGTCTCCAGCCCAAGCCTCTGACCGGAGTCTCCGGTCCACAGGGTCCGGAAACTTTGAAGAATCTCCGGAGGAGTTTTTCCCAGGGGCGCTGGGACAATCAGAAGGGTGGTATGGAGGTCGGTCCAGAGATTGGCTGGAGTCTCCGGTGTAGTCTCTGGTATGCACACCGGAGTCTCCGGTCTAACAAGTCCTCCAACAGTTAGAAAATGGTTCAGTGAAGGGGTGGCCTATAAATATGGGACCTTATCCCCTTCCTCCAGCTGCTCGACCCACTCAAGAACACCATCCCCATTTGAGCCACCAAATCAACAAGATCTCTTCATCCAACCATCCAAATTCATTGATCTTTGGAGAATCGAAGGAGGAGGCCTTGATCTACAGCTTCACCAAGATAGATCTTCATTTCCCCCTCATTTTACAGTATGCTAATGTCTACAGGTTGATATAATGCAAAGTGAAAAGGACCTTGGCCTAAGAAATCATCCATGCAAGCATTTGCAGATTTCTGGGGAATACAGGCCGGAGTCTCCGGTGTGGTCCGGAGTTTCCCCAGGAATCTCCGGAGGGGCCTCTAGAAAACTTCTTGGGACAATCTGTATGGGGGTCCGGAGATCCACTGAAGATTGACCGGAGTCTCCGGTGTGGCTGGACCGGAGTCTCCAGTCCACTGGGTCCGGAAACTTTGAATAATCTCCGGAGGAGTTTTTCCTAGGGGCGCTGGGACAATCGGAAGGGTGGTCCGGAGGTCGGTCCGGATATTGGCCGGAGTCTCCGGTCTGCACACCGGATTCTCTGGTCTGACAAGTCCTCCGACAGTCAGAAAACGGTTCACTAAAGGGGTGGCCTATAAATAGGGGACCTTATCCCCTTCCTCCAGCTGCTCGACCCACCCAAGAACACCATCCCCATTTGAGCCACCAAATCAACAAGATCTCTTCATATAACCATCCAAATTCATTGATCTTTGGAGAACCGAAGGAGGAGGCCTTGATCTACAGCTTCACCAAGAGAGATCTTCATTTCCCCCTCATTTTACAGTATGCTAATGTCTACAGGTTGATATAATGCAAAGTGAAAAGGACCTTTGCCTAAGAAATCATCCATGCAAGCATTTGCAGATTTCTGGGGAATCCAGGCCGTAGTCTCCGGTCTGGAAAGATCAGAGTCTCCGGTCTGGAAAGGAGTTTCCCTAGGAATCTCCGGAGGGGCCTCCAGAAAACTGCTTGAGACCATCTATATGGGGGTCCAGAGATCCACCGGAGACTGACCGGAGTCTCCGGCCCAATCCTCTGACCGAAGTCTCCGGTGTGGCTGGACCGGAGTCTCCGGTCCATAGGGTCCGGAAACTTTGAAGAATCTCCGGAGGAGTTTTTCCTAGGGGTGCTGGGACAATCAAAAGGGTGGTCCGGAGATTGGCCAGAGTCTCCGGTTTGCACACCAAAGTCTCCGGTCTGACAAGTCCTCCAACGGTCAGAAAAACAGTTCAGTGAAGGGGTGGCCTATAAATAGGGGACCTTATCCCCTTCCTCCAGCTTCTTGACCCACTCAAGAACACCATCCCCATTTGAGCCACCAAATCAACAAGATCTCTTCATCCAACCATCCGAAGTCATTGATCTTTGGAGAATGAAGGAGGAGGCCTTGATCTACAACTTCACCAAGAGAGATCTTCATTTCCCCCTCATTCACTTGAGGCCCTCCTTGCTCTAGTGTTTCTTCGGAAACCCTAGCTTTTGATTTGGTTCTTACAAGATTGTCTTTGATTGTTTGACATCTTGCTTGTATCCGGGAGCCTCCAATTAAGTTGTGGATGTGTGCCTCTAACTTGTTGTAAAGGTGTCGGCTTCCACCTCGAAGGTTGCCGATATTGTGGAAGAGGTGAATCGAACCCTTTGGGGTGAGGTTTATCGGAGAACAAGGGAGGCCTCTCGTGGCATTGGTGGTTTGAAACCATCCCCTCTCCAAACGTAGACATACTTCCCCTCAAAAGGAAGGAACTACGGGAAACAAACCCTTGTGTCTCCGTGTGCTCCACTTTGGTTACTTCTATCCTTTACCGCACTTTACTTAACTTGTTCTTGCTTAGAGTTTGTGCTAGTTTGACATATAGGTAAATTCACCTTAGTTGCATAATCTAGAGAATTTACCTTTTGTGTCAAACCCTAATTTGAGAAAATAGTAAAATTTGAAGTAACACCTATTCACCCCCCTCTAGGTGCCCATACGATCCTTTCACTCCCTCTGGCGACACCGTGCTTTCGGTGCTAGGAGTTGTCAGAGCCATAGGACTTCGTGACCTCGAGGTCAGTGTTAGGGCGTCTTCTTCAACCACATTCCTCGCGGTACGTTAACCGCGCTCGATCTTCAAAGTATGAATACCGTATCCTCTCCGTTACTTCATTACTAGCAGATAGATCTTGGCATTAGGGTTTCGATCGTAGGAATTTTTTTGTTTTCTGCCCTCGAACCCCAACATCTGCACTAGAGATCCTCTCACCTTTCTTCCACCATAGAAGCCCATCAGAAATGTCAAGGAACAACCGGCCAGAGATGCGCCCAATCTCTAGCACAACAGAGCTCAGAGATCCAACCTTATTGTCGGATATCCATGCATGTCCCCTTCCCACCAGCCATCGTCCTGCCATCGGAGCAGTGCCTCGATAAGAAGAGCGGGTAGGTGTTGGAGATATGCTATATGGGTATCCCTATAGCATGTCTCTTATCCGGCTAACCCGGGTGGCACATAGTTGGTAGCATGGCATATAGCCTGCTGGGCGGACCAGTTAGATGGATCCAGAAGGGAGGCCCATGCCGGATAAAGGAAGGCTACGGTGGAGTCACCAGCGTACCCGGAGCCTTGGAGTGCAAGATACACAAGACTAGTAATAGATAGTGTAGGACTCTGTAACCTGTCCGGCTAGGACTTTTTCGTGTAACCCTAGGACCTGGCGACTATATAAGTCGGGCCTATGGGATCCTTTAGGGCACGATCATAGACAACTTCACACAACCTCACACAGTGAACCATGAAGGGTTCGCAGCATAGAAAACAAAAAATTTCCTACGATGGGAACAACTATGTACCAAGATCTATCTACAAGATACAAACAACGGGCGGATGTATATCCGTAGAGAACATACCCTTGAAGACCGACAAAGCTTAACGAGTCCAAACTCGTGGTTGATGTAGACGATCTCTTTCCAATCTCAAGGTCGAGAGGAAGTCCTAGCGCCGCAAAACAGCAGCGCATCCGTGCTCGCACACACGTTCGAGGCACCGAGCAACCTCCGCCTCCTCGCTCCAGCGATGCAGCGGAAGCACAACTCTTTCTTGCTGAAAAGCCACCGGGAACATGTATCTCGCTAGTCCGAGACCATGGGGGATAAATTCTAGAGGGGGAGAGAGATCCTTCACGAGGAGGTGTACTTTGAGAGGAGGAGAGGGGGGCCTTTTATAGGGGAGAGGGGGGGCACCCAAGGGGCATGGCGCCCAGCCATGGGGGCTGCCCCCACCTCTTCCACATTCATGTGGGTGGAGCTCCCACTCAAAATGAAAAGCCTCCACTCCCATTAAAAAGCCTCTACTCAAAAATCCACTCACATGCATTAAATTTCCACCAAATTTAATGCAAGCTCTCATTTAAATAAAACTCTTTTATTTATTTATTCAGAATTTTGTTAATTACTTTAATTAACAAACATTCACATAAAACCCCTTGCTAGTATTACATTTCACATGCAGAACCAGTTTCAGCAATTTCAACCGAAACAGTTTCGGTGTCTAGTGAAATAAATTCCTGCGCTTTCCTTTTCTTTTGGCATGAAACTTTTGCTCCAATTGGATGTCGGTGTCTCTTAAGTGTGTCACCCTACGGTTCATGAATAATGTGGACATGATCGAGACCCCTCTCAGATCAATAATCATAAGCGGGATCTGGAGACCCATACTGACTCCCACACATTCAACGATGACTTTCTTGTGATCGTCGGAACCTTTTACGCTAGTATCTTAATCCTTTTGTTTCGCGATATATTACATGTCCAAGATTCGATCATCGGTATCTCCATACCTAGTTTGATCTCGTTACTGACATGCACTCTTTTCTCGTTCCCGTGATATAACATTCTAGTGATCAAATCACTTGCTTGCAAGCTAACCAATGTGATATCACCGAGAGGGCTCAGAGTATATCTATCCGTCATCGGGATGAACAAATTCCACTCTCGATCCATGGGCCTCAACGTAACACTTTAGTAGTTCTGAATCCATCTTTATAATCACCCTATTACGGTGTGACGTTTGATGTTATCAAGAAACTCTTCCGGTGTTAGTGATTGACATGATCTCATGGTCTAAGGATTAGGATCACTTCGTAAGATGTTATAGCAATATAAACTCAATGACTTTGATCGTAATGCTATACTTCGGATGAATGTTCATCACACCATTACACTAATGTTGTGACCTCGTTATTAACAACATCCAATGTCCATGATCAGGAAACCTATGATCATCTTGTTAATCAACGAGCTAGTTTATAAGAGAGGCATAACTAGGAACTTTCTTTTGTTTATTAAACACACATGTATTAACGTTTCCGTATTAATACAATTATAGCATATAAAATAAACATTTTTCATAAACATTTATCATAAACAAGGAATACGATAATAACCACTTTATTATTGCCTCTCGGGCATATTCCCTTCAGTCTCCCACTTGCACTAGAGACAATAATCTAGTTTGAGAACTTTGCGTATTGAACACTTATGGCTTTCCGGTGTTCCATATACGCAATTGCAAGTGGTTAACATAATCTACGGATCTGACGCTTCAGGCCCGTGTGTATTTGCATGTCTTTGCGTCTTCATGCATCACTCATTCTCCAATGAGATGACATTGTATAAAATTTGGTCTTTTGGTGAGACTTTTAGTTCCTTGGGGTTAAATCACGTTGATACTATTGTCATACAATATATCTTTAGTGTTAGACCATTGCGAACCACACCTTAGTTTGATAACAAACTACTTGACACAAATTCCCTCCTTTGCTGCTACTATAGCAGTCATATACTTAGCCTTTTGTTGTAGTATTCATCATAATGTCTTAACTTTGGAACTCTTCCAAATCCATCATGGAATCTTCTTTCCATTACATTGTGCCACCCATAGTTTAAATTGAGATAAACTTAATTTATATCTTGTGACAAACCTAGTATCAATGTAACGCTTTACAATGAACTATTTGTAATTGTTTGTCACCTCTACACAAATATATTCTTAGTTCTTCCAAAAGATCATAAGAATATCCTCACTATCGTCCAATGATCATTTTATGATTCATTCTGGTATATGCTCATAACACTTAGAGCATAGGACATATCTGGATGTGCACATATCATGGTATGATTGATCAAAACATTCTCGTGATTGCACTCATCAAGTGTCAAAGCACTTGAATCTTGTTTCACTTATCAAGTGTCGATACACTTGAATCTTGATTCAATTCCTTTCCATGCAACAAGAACTGTTTCTTGTCGTTTCTATATTGAACTCCTTCAATATCTCATATATGTACGTTTGGCATAAACATATTAGCGTTACAGTCTATCCACTATAGACATTCATGCTAAATATTCGGGTTTTGCCTAAGTCTTTCATCGAAATGAAATTCTTAACCTTTGTCAATAAAAGATACATCATTTCTAATCAACAAGATGTCATTCACATAATGTATTAGAAATATGTCTCAGCGCTCCCACTTAATTTCTTGAAAATGCAAGCATCTTCATCGTCTCCAGATGAAGAACTCATTTTTCATCATGGTGAAGATTCCAACTCCGCGATGCTTACTTCAACCATTGAAGTTTGCATGCCCTTTTAGCATCCTTTGAATTTAACAAAACCCTTTGGACCGTGTCATGTACACGTCCTAGGTAACCATTCTATTAGAAGAACTTTGTTTTGTTTATTCATCTACCATATACCAAATTATATGTAGTGGTTGCTACTTTAATCCGTTCAGACTAAATATCGCTATGAAAGATCAAATCTTGTCATAGTCAACTCTTTGAACATTGTCATAAAATACTTTACGACATGTCGAATATTTCATAGATGTGAGTCATCCATGTTTGTTTCTTTATAGATCCAAATACGACCGATAGGTTTTTACACCTTTCCGGAGGGTCTTCCAAGTTCAAAACTTGATTTCTCGTATATGGAACTATCACGGATTTTATGGCTTCAAGCCATTTGACGGAGTCAGGGCCCATCATCGCTTCTTTGTATGTATTCGGTTCATCATTGTCAAACAATAATGATTTACTCTCAAATCTTAGCATTTGATTGTTTAACCGACCTTCTTGGTTCAATAGGAACTTTAGACCTCCGTGACCACAACCTTTGAGGCACATAAGCTATGAGCATTATGGCAGCCTCCAGAACGATTTCCGGCGCTGCGCAACTCATCACATTTAGCTAAGGTTCGTTAACCTTATCAAAGTTCTATTGTCCTCCCACTTAACTTTTGCGAAAAATTCCTTTTTCAAGAAACTTCACATTTCAAGCGACAAACCCTTTTGTCCTCGGTGTTATGGAGGAATAACCAATTGTTATTCGGAATAACCTACAAAGACATGCTCATCCGAATTCGGTTGTAAACATCTTACTTATGTTTAGCATACCAAAATTTAAGAAATGACAACTTGGGTTTTACCCCAAACCATAACTTCCATGGTGTCATTTCAACGGATCTAGATGGAGCTCTTTTCAGTGTAAAAGCGGTAGTCTCTAAAGCTTTAATCTTTTAAAACATAATGGCAGTTTTATAAATAACACCTTTGATCCAACCATGTCAAACAAGGTTTCATTGCAAATCTCAAACACTCCATACTCCTATGGTGTTTCGGGAAATGTAAATCTAGGTGTTTTGCTAAACTTGCAACTCAAATAAATCCCTTTATGATAAATCATAATTCATTTATTTTTCTTGTTACACTTGTAAGTCAAATAAATCCCTTATGATAAAATCATAAACCATTTATTTTCTTGTCACAATGATTTTCACTTCATCTTGAAAGTCTTTGAACATTTTCAAATATTTCACACTTCTTTCTCATTAAGTGAATATTCACTCAAATTTCTGGAGAAAGCATATGAAGTTGAAACCCATCGTTTACGACTACACAAAATGGAATACATACATCGATATGTATAAATTCCAATAATTTAGTCGTTCGTTCTTCTTTGGCCTTTGAATGAAGTTTTAATTATCACGTGGAAAGTCTCACAAACGTCACTTGATCAAATCAAAGACTCCAAAAATCCATGAATATGGAGATTCTTCATGTTTTCTTTCCAATATAATTTAAATAGCGATGTCACTTCGTAAGTGATCTTTCAATCATTTGTCTTGCGACATTTTAGCATTAGGTTTTATGGATGTGATTTCTCCAACTAGATTTGTAAATCATCCATCTTATATGGAATATGGTAATTATTTGAACAACCTTTGTTCTCATAATACCTGATTTAAAGAACAATTATTGAAACAAATCTTGAAGTCAAGATTTGATGTCAACGAGGAATACAAACAACGGTTTGTTTGTTTTCGATGAACATCATCACATATTCTCTTGCTAGTTACTTAGGCCATTGTGGTTCATGAATTGCGTTGTTACGTAAGAAATTTCATACCAACCAATTGGGTATCCAATACCCAAGAACCACATTGTTTAACAAGCAAAGAATACAACCATAACATGTATATCATATATATACCTAAATTGGATATTTCCAATATTTTCTTTTCTGCCAAGTATATTTTATAGATTCTCTTTCAGCATTTCCTTTTCTTTTTTTTAAAGAATCTATCAACATCAAAAGTGGCGCCATATACATGACACATAGTCCAAAGCGTGTATATTCAAATAATAATACCTTTGGACCTGCACTTTGAAGTAGATCACCATCATCAAAATGATCGGTATTCTTTCAAAATCCATTCTTTAGTAATCTTTTAGTGTAGTAAACACTTTACATACATCTTCTATTCATCCTTATCATGACGACTTTCATGATCAAGCTACTGTAGCTTATAAAGGTGAATCGTGAGTATAACATTACTTTCCAAAACCCTTTTGGATGATTAGGATGTCTAGCATCTCCAACCTTCGTAAATTCTCATCCAATATGAGAATATATATTATACTCTATCATATTGCAACCAAAACATTGTTTCAGATATCGTTATATCTGTCACACATGATGGTTTCTAAAACAATTCTATCAGCTTCTAGATAATCTCGATATTTAAATCAAGAATCATGGAGGCAAACATGATACTTAAGATACTAACACTGGAATTGTTACTCTCGATTTAATACCAACTATTAAATTTCACGGAGTAAATAGAGTTTGCTGAAAGTTTGCAATAGGACTTTAAACTTTAGATTGACACTCAACACAATACGATACCAGTTTGTAAAGTATATATCCAGAATTCTATAGTTCTATTATCTCAATTACAACTATGCATACGGTGGTGAACGAATGCCAATGACTACAACAAATTATGCAAATTCATTTTCATTTAATTTATGATAAATTGAGTTCTACTAATCCAAATTAGAAATGAACTCCCACTCAAAAATGACATCCCTCGTGTCTTTTTGGTGATTACATGAACCAAATCCACTACACCAAGTCCGATCATCACGTGAGTTGGTGTAGCTTCAAAGGCGAGCATCCATATGGTCATCATATCAAAACATATGACTCATGCTTAACCTTTCGGTCCGTGTTCCGAGGCCATGTCTGTACATGCTAGGCTCGCCAAGTAAGAACCTTAGTATTCGCGTGTGTAACTGTCTTACACTCGAGATATGCTCATGGATTCAAGTACACCCGATCATCACGTGATGTCTTGAAGCGACGAAACATTGTCAGTGCATACTTAAGGAAGAACACATTCTTATCTTGATATCTAAATGAGGGATCATCTTATTATGCTAATAAAACACCAAACAAGCAATATAAGATGCAATCAAACATCACATGTTTATAAGTGAAATGATATGGTTCCCGCATATGATCTCCATCATGTGCACCATAATATGATCTCTATCATACCTTTATGTGTAAGGCCAAGGTCTATGGAACTTACACGCTATGTGTGTTGTAAGAGTATCATCTCATACTTCTACTTACAACATCACCATATCATAACACTAGCCCAGCAACAATCTAAACTAGACGCCTCTAATTTATCCATTGCAAGTTTTACGTGGCTTAGGGCTTTCGAAGATAGAACCGTTCTTACCTACGAACATGAACCACAACGAGGATAACCAAATTGTTGATAACTTGTTGCAAATTAGATATTGACTATAGTAGGAGAGATAGACACCCGCTAGCCACTTATGCAAAACTAGTTGCATGTCAAGCGTGGAACAGGTCTCATGTGCGAGGACATGTAAAGTTTGTCCGGGCCGCTTCATCCCACTATGCCACCAGTATCCAAAGTACAACTAAGAAGCAATAAAATTATCATCATCGCCCACATACTCATATGTGTACTACCCGTGCAAAGTATCTACGCATAGATCCGGCTCTGATACCACTGTAGGGTTCGCAGCATAGAAAACAAAAAATTTCCTACGATGGGAACAACTATGTACCAAGATCTATCTACTAGATACAAACAACGGGCGGATGTATATCCGTAGAGAACATACCCTTGAAGACTGACAAAGCTTAACGAGTCCAAACTCGTGGTTGATGTAGACGATCTCTTGCCGATCTCAAGATCGAGAGGAAGTCCTAGCGCCGCAAAACAGCAGCGCATCCGTGCTCGCACAAACGTTCGAGGCACCGAGCAACCTCCGCCTCCTCGCTCCAGCGATGCAGCGGAAGCACAACTCTTTCTTGCCGAAAAGCCACCGGGAACATGTATCTCGCTAGTCCGAGACCATGGGGGATAAATTCTAGAGGGGAGAGAGATCCTTCACGAGGAGGTGTACTTTGAGAGGAGGAGAGGGGGGCCTTTTATAGGGGAGAGGGGGGGCACCCAAGGGGCATGGAGCCCAGCCATGGGGGCTGCCCCCACCTCTTCCACATTCATGTGGGTGGAGCTCCCACTCAAAATGAAAAGCCTCCACTCCCATTAAAAAGCCTCCACTCAAAAATCCACTCACATGCATTAAATTTCCACCAAATTTAATGCAAGCTCTCATTTAAATAAAACTCTTTTATTTATTTATTCAGAATTTTGTTAATTACTTTAATTAACAAACATTCACATAAAACCCCTTGCTAGTATTACATTTCACATGCAGAACCAGTTTCAGCAATTTCAACCGAAACAGTTTCGGTGTCTAGTGAAATAAATTCCTGCGCTTTCCTTTTCTTTCGGCATGAAACTTTTGCTCCAATTGGATGTCGGTGTCTCTTAAGTGTGTCACCCTACGGTTCGTGAATAATGTGGACATGATCGAGACCCCTCTCAGATCAATAATCAGAAGCGGGATCTGGAGACCCATACTGATTCCCACACATTCAACGATGACTTTCTTGTGATTGTCGGAACCTTTTACGCTAGTATCTTAATACTTTTGTTTCGCGATATATTACATGTCCAAGATTCGATCATCGGTATCTGCATACCTAGTTTGATCTCGTTACTGACATGCACTCTTTTCTCGTTCCCGTGATATAACATTCTAGTGATCAAATCACTTGCTTGCAAGCTAACCAATGTGATATCACCGAGAGGGCCCAGAGTATATCTATCCGTCATCGGGATGAACAAATTCCACTCTCGATCCATGGGCCTCAACATAACACTTTAGTAGTTCTGAATCCATCTTTATAATCACCCTGTTACGGTGTGACGTTTGATGTTATCAAGAAACTCTTCCGGTGTTAGTGATTGACATGATCTCATGGTCTAAGGATTACGATCACTTCGTAAGATGTTATAGCAATATAAACTCAATGACTTTGATCGTAATGCTATACTTCAGATGAATGTTCATCACACCATTACACTAATGTTGTGAACTCGTTATTAACAACATCCAATGTCCATGATCAGGAAACCTATGATCATCTTGTTAATCAACGAGCTAGTTTATAAGAGAGGCATAACTAGGAACTTTCTTTTGTTTATTAAACACACATGTATTAACGTTTTCGTATTAATACAATTATAGCATGTAAAATAAACATTTTTCATAAACATTTATCATAAACAAGGAATACGATAATAACCACTTTATTATTGTCTCGCGGGCATATTCCCTTCAAACCAATCCCTGTAACTCGGCGTATTGCCCTTATAGTGATTTATAGCAGGAGTAGGATTCCGCCACCGTCGTGGGATCTGAACCTGGGTAAGCTGTGTTACCTCGTACCCATCAACAGTCCGCCTTCCCCCACGTCTATAAACACGCACTGTGAGGACCCCTCCATGGCGTACTCGTCGGCAATACCACGACAGTTGGCGCCCACCGTGGGGAAAGAGGTGCTTCAGGCTCTTTAGTGGGCGAGGAACAAGATCTCTGTGGGAATCAGCAAAACCGTAGCCATCGGTCGCGTTCTATTCTCCGGCAACGTTCCGATCGTACCGCCGGACGAGTTCTAGATCCCGGCGAAGACGAACCCTGCGCGGTGTTTGATCGTTCCTATCGGAGACATCCACCTCTTCATCAGCGAAACCGACTCGGGCACTAGTCCCCTGGGAGTCGAAAGAGCATCAAGGCCCGCACGGACCGCCTATGGGCAGGACACGTTCGCAGAAGGATCGATGTCGGATCTCTCTTCGGAGTTTACCGACAAAGATCGGAAAAATTCAAGGCCCACCCAAACCGCCCCTATGCAGGATATAAAGGTGGAAGATCACTGCAAATCCGCCGGCTTCGCCCGTGCGTCTGGAAAGCAGAGATCCAAGTTCGTCGGCGTGGTTACCATCTTCGATCTAGCGCGCTGCGTTCAGAGAGAAGGCGAAAACCCCCGCGATTACCTGGCAGGTGGCTCCGTATACGAGCCGATCTAGCCCACTACCCCGATGATAACGCTTTGTATCACTTCGTGGAAGGGCTGGAACATGGCACGCTCCTCTGGCATTCTTTAAGACAGCAGCAGGCAACAGGACGCCTTACCCTCGAACAGATGGTGAGCACCGTTGACAACTGCGCGGAGGCTAACACGGAGGCCCAGAAAGCACTCGCACTCATCGACGGAGAACCTCCGACTCATGTCACAAAGCTGTTAAGTGAAGGACCACCGTGTTAGATGAGATGACGGTTATTAGACGGAAAAAACTGGAGTAGAAGTCATACACGGAAAATAAACAGTTACCTTTGGGCACTTGCCGTCTACGTACATGTCGTAGGTGATGGCGAAGCCACGTTGCTTGTCCTTCACCTTGACGATGTCCTTAAGACGGAGCTTGACGGAGTTGTTGGAGATATGCCCTAGAGGCAATAATAAATGTAGTTATTATTATTATATCTTTGTGTTTATGATAAATGTATACATTCATGCTATAATAGTATTAACAAGGAAACATTGATACTTGTGTGATTTGTAAACTTAAATTTGAAGTCCCTAGTATAGCCTCTATACATCACTAGCTTGTTGGTTGATAAATGATTGTGGTTTCCCTATCATGAACATTGACATGTTATCAACAACAAGATCATATCGTTAGGAGAATGATATGGTGGACATACTCCTATAGATAAGCGTAGCATAAAGATCAAGTCATTTCAATAGTTCAATTGCTATATGCTTTCTGATACATAGTAACCTAATTCCTTCGACCATGAGATCATGCATATCACCTTTACCGGATGGATGCTTTGATGACATCAAACACCACACCGTAACTGGGTGGCTATAAAGGTGGCATTGAGTGTTCAGAAAGTATTGGTTGAAACACATGGATCAAGAGTGGGATTTGTCCATCCATATGACGGATAGATATACTCTGGGCCCTCTCGGTGGAATTTCATCCAATTAGCTTGCAAGCATGTGACTGGCTCACAAGGGATCACATATCACGGGAACGAGAAAAGAGTACTTATCGGTAACGAGGTTGAACTAGGTATGCAGAGATACCGACGATCATAACCTCGGATAAGTAAACTATCGTGAGACAAAGGGAAATTGGTATCGTATGTAAGTGGTTCATTCGATCGCAAAGTAATCGTAGAAATATGTGGGAGCCATATGAATTTCCAGATTCCTCTATTGGTTATTGTTCGGAGAAGTGTCTCGATCATGTCCGCATAATTCACGAACCGTAGGGAGACACACTTAAGGATTCGACGTTGTTTGAGTAGTTATGGTATTATGAGAAAGAGACCGAATGTTGTTCGGAGTCTCGGATGGGATCCGGGATATCACGAGGTGATCCGGAATGGTCCGGAGAATAAGATTCATATAAGGAAAGTCCCGTTTCGGAGTTCGGAAATGATTCCGGTGTTTTCATCGGGAATGTTCTAGAAGGTTCCGGAATGTCTGACACTCCGGAGGGGAAGGGGTACATGAATGTGTCATTACATATTGGAATGATTGCATCATGTACTAAGTGTTCTCGCTGTTCCAAATGAAGGATTAAATTGAATCCTAAACTGAAAAGTCAAATAGCAAGTTTGAAAAGTCAAACGGCTAAAACAGGAAAGAGAGGGAAAGAGGAAAGAGGGGGCAAACCGAGTTGGGGAGGGAATCCCTCCTCCAACCGGCGGCGCCTCCACCAAGCCGAGTTGGGGAGGGACTCCCCTCCCTCCACCTTGGCGCGCCGGCCCCTCCACCTATAAAAGGAGGGGCATGGCTCCCTCCTCTAGACACACAAGTTCCTATCCTCTAAATCTAAACCCTAGCCCTAGACTCCGGTTTAGAGCCGCTTTGGTTTAGAGCTTATAATTGCACTAGCCTTCGGATTAGAGCCTTCTAATTGGTGTGTCTAAACCCTAGACCACTAAAGCTCTCTCATACTCCACCATACTCGCTCCGGCTTAAGGCGAAGCCCTGCGGGATCTCCCCTCTACTTCCGGTACCACGCCGTTGTGCTGCCGGAATCGCGAGGAGAGTGCTACAACCTCCGCTGCCTGCTGGAACAAGGGAGAGGAAGGTCTTCGTCGAGTACCGAACGTGTGACCGACTGCGGAAGCGCTGCCGGAACGCAGCGCCGGAAGGATCGTCTACGCGATCTTGAGATCGGGAAGAGTACGACTACATCACCCACGAGAATCCGCTCTCGTTAAACACTTTGGAATCTTCGAGGGTAAGTTATTCCATCGACTCGTTGCTACAATCTAGTAGATAGATCTTGGCTTGTTTGTTTGTATGCGATAGAATTTTTTTGTTTTCCATGCTACGAAACCCTACAGTGGTATCAGAGCCAGGTCTATATGTAGATCTGTTGCACGAGTAGAACACAATGGTCATTGTTGGCGTTGATGCTTTTATTGTCGATTGCTTCTTGTGTACTTTGCATCTTGCGGTATGTTGGGATGAAGCGGCCCGGGCTAACCTTACATGACATCGTTCATGAGACTTGCTCCACGCTTGACATGCAACTTGTATTGCATAAGTGGCTTTGCGGGTGCCTGTTTCTCCTAGCATAGTTAAGATCCAATTTACAACGGGTGATCAACAATGCTAGTATCAATGTTGTGGTTCTTGTTCATAAGTTAGAACGACACTTATTGAAAGCCCCAAACCACGTAAAATATGCAAAGAAAGTAGAGGCGTCTAACTTTGTTTCGCAGGGGTGTGCAGTGATGTGATATGGCCATGATTGTGATTATATTTGATGTATGCAATGTTCCTTATTGTAAGTTGGCAACCGGCAGGAGCCATATGGTTGTCTTTAATTTATGTTAAGACCCGCGTGTCTATTCAAAGTAGTTGTAATAGTTGAAGCCGGTGGACGACAATCATGGAGAAGCGTCATTGACCTTGATGCAATGCCGGTGATGATGGAGAACATGTTCGTGCTTGAAGATGGAGATCGGAAGCACAAAGAAGAAAAGGCATATCATATCACATATTATTGAATTGCATGTGATGTTAATCCTTTATGCATCTTGTATTGCTTAGTAGACGACGGTAGCATTATAAGATGATCCCTCATGCACATGAATTTCAAGTCATAAAGTGTTCACCCTTAGTTAGCACCGTTGCTAAAGCTTGTTGTTTCGAAGCACCACGTGATGATCGGGTGTGTTAGATTCTGCAAGTGTATACAACGTGAGCAAGCCAGATTTGCTCATGCAGAAACTGAGGTTTGATCTTGACGAGCCTAGCATGTACAGACATGGTCTCGGAACACGGATCACCGAAAGGTAAAGCATGAATCATATAGTAGATATGATGAACATGACGATTGTTCGCCATTGAAACTATATCAACTCTCGTGATGATCGGTGTTGATGTAGTGGATTTGGTTCGTGTGATCACTAAAACAATGTGAGGGATGTTGTTTTGAGTGGGAGTTCACCTAGTTTAATTTCATCATTAATTTGAACTCAATTTGTCATAAACTTAGTCTAAACTATTGCAAATATGTCGTAGATCAATGGCAGCCCCTACCATCAATTTTAATGCGTTCCTAGAGAAAGAAAAGTTGAAAAACAATGGAAGCAACTTCGCGGATTGGTTCCGCAATTTGAGGATTGTCCTCACAGCTGGTAATTTGACCTATGTGCTGGATGCACCGCTGGGTGACCCACCTGCAGCTGATGTTGCCGATGAAGTAAAGAATGTTTACCTCGCTCGGAAGAATCAGTACTCCATAGTTCAGTGTGCTATCTTGTATGGTTTAGAATCGGAGCTTCAGAAAAGGTTTGAGAATTCAGACCCATATGATATTGTCGAGGATCTCAAATTGATTTTTGAGACTCATGCGGCAATTGAAAGCTATGAGGCTTCTGAAAAGTTCTTTAACTGCAAGATGGAAGAGGGCAGCTCCGTCAGTGAGCATGTGCTTAAGATGTCTGGGCACGCAAACAAACTTCAAAGCTTGGGTATAGTGATTCCTAATGCTTTGGGGATTTACCGTGTCCTCCAATCACTACCACCAAGTTACAAGAACTTTGTGATGAACTAAAACATGCAGAACATGAACAAAGAGTTGCCAGAACTGTTTGCTATGTTAAAGTCTGCAGAAGTGGAGATCAAGAAAGAGCACCAAGTGTTGTTGGTCAATAAGACCACCAAATTCAAGAAAGGCAAGTCTAAGCAGAAGGGACACTTCAAGAAGGGTGGTAAGAAAGTTACCACGCCGGCGAAGAAGACCAAGGCTGGACCCAAGCCTGATACTGAGTGCTTTTACTGCAAGGGAGAAGGTCACTGGAAGCGGAATTGCCCAAAGTACTTGGCGGATCTGAAGAACGGCAACATCAAGAAGAAAGGTATATCTGATATACATGTTATTGATGTGTATCTCACTAGTACTCGTAGTAGTGCCTTGTATTTGATACTGGTTCGGTTGCTCATATTAGTAACTCGAAACAGGTGCTGCCGAATAAACAGAAGCTAGCGAAGAACGAGGTGACGATGCGCGTGGGAAACGAATCAAAGGTTGATGTGATCGCGGTCGGCACGCTACCCCTTCATCTACCATCGGGATTAGTTTTATACTTAAATAATTGTTATTTAGTTCCTGTGTTGAGCATGAACATTATGTCGAGATCTTGTTTATTGCGAGATGGTTACTTGTTTAAGTCAGAGAATAATGGTTGTTCGATTTATATGAGTAATATGTTTTATGCACATGTACCTTTGATAGATGGTCTATTCTTATTGAATCTCGATAGTGGAAATACACATATCAACAACATTGAGGCTAAACGTTTGAAATCAAGCGATAATTCGACCTATATGTGGCACTGTCGTCTTGGTCACATTGGAGTGAAGCGTATGAAGAAACTCCATTCCGATGGACTTCTTGAATCACTTGATTTTGAATCACTTGAAAGATGCGAAGCATGTCTGATGGGAAAAATGACTAAGACTCCATTTTCTGGTATGATGGAGCGAGCTAGCGACTTATTGGAAATCATACATACCGATGTGTGTGGTCCAATGAGTGTAGCATCGCGCGGTGGTTATCGTTATGTTCTTACCTTCACGGATGACTTGAGTAGATATGGGTATATCTATTTCATGAAACATAAATCCGAAACTTTCGAGAAGTTTAAGGAGTTTCAAAGTGAGGTAGAGAATCAACGTAACAAGAAGATTAAATTTCTTCGTTCTGATCGTGGAGGTGAATATCTAAGTTACGAGTTTGGCGAGCATTTGAAGAAATGCGGAATACTTTCACAGTTGACACCGCCGGGAACACCACAGCGTAATGGTGTGTCCGAACATCGTAATAGAACTCTCTTAGATATGGTTCGTTCTATGATGTCACTTACAGATTTACCGCTATCATTTTGGGGTTATGCATTAGAAACAACCGCATTCACTTTAAATAGGGCACCATCTAAATCCGTTGAAACGACACCGTATGAATTATGGTTTGGGAAGAAACCTAGATTGTCGTTCCTTAAAGTTTGCGGATGCGAAGCCTATGTAAAGAAGTTACAGCCGGACAAGCTTGAACCCAAAGCGGAAAAATGCGTCTTCATAGGATACCCAAAAGAAACTATTAGGTATACCTTCTATCATAGATCCGAAGGCAAAATTTCGTTGCCAAGAATGGATCCTTTCTAGAGAAGGAATTTCTCTCGAAAGAAGTGACTGGAAGGAAAGTAGAACTCGATGAGGTTGTCGAACCTTCTCTCGAAATTGCGAGTAGTGCAGCACCGGAAGAAGTTCCTGTGGTGCCTGCACCAATAAGAGAGGAAGCTAATGATGGTGATCATGAAACTTCGGTTGAAGTTGCTACAGAGCCTCGGAGGTCAACGAGAACTCGTACCACTCCAGATTGGTATGATCCCGTTATGAGTGTCATGTTGGTGGACAACACCGATGACCCCGAGACATATGAGGAAGCGATGATGAGCCCAGATTCCAATAAATGGCAAGAAGCCATGAAATCCGAGATTGGATCCATGTACGAAAACCAAGTATGGACTTTGGTGGACTTACCGGATGGCCGGAAGGCTGTCGAGAACAAATGGATTTTCAAGAAGAAAACAGACGTTGATGGTAATGTTACTGTCTATAAAGCTCGACTTGTCGCAAAAGGGTTTCGACAAATTCAAGGAGTTGACTACGATGAGACTTTCTCACCGGTAGCGAAGCTAAAGTCTGTGAGGATTATGTTAGCAATCGCTGCATATTATGATTATGAGATATGGCAGATGGATGTCAAAACAGCATTCCTCAATGGAGATATTGATGAAGAGTTGTATATGATGCAACCCAAAGGTTTTGTCGATCCTAAAGATGCTAACAAGGTATGCAAACTTCAACGGTCCATCTATGGATTGAAGCAAGCATCCCGAAGTTGGAATCAACGTTTTGATAAGGTGATCAAAAGTTTTGGTTTTATACAAACTTATGGAGAAGCTTGTATTTACAAGAAAGTGAGTGGGAGCTCTATAGCATTCTTAATACTATATGTGGATGACATATTGTTGATTGGGAATGATGTAGACCTTCTTAATAGTGTCAAGGAATATTTGAATAATAGTTTTTCAATGAAAGATCTTGGCGAAGCAGCTTACATATTAGGCATACAGATTTATAGAGATAGATCGAAACGCCAAATATCATTGTCACAGAGTACATATTTGGACAAAGTTCTAAAGAGGTTTGGAATGGAAGAAAGCAAGAAAGGGTTCTTGCCCATGTTGCCCAATACGACCTTGAGTAAAACTCAAAGTCCGACATCGGCAGAAGATAGAGAAAGGATGAGTAATACTCCCTATGCCTCAGCCATAGGATCTCTAATGTATGCCATGCTATGTACGAGACCCGACATTGTATATGTTGTTAGTTTAACTAGCAGATATCAAAGTGATCCAGGAGTGGATCATTGGACAGCGGTCAAAAACATCCTTAAGTACTTGAGAAGAACTAAGGATATGGTTCTTTCTTATGGAGGTGATGAACAGCTCGTTGTTAATGGTTACACCGATGCTAGTTGGAACACCGATCCGGATGATTCTAAATCACAATCTGGATACGTATTTATTTTGAATGGTGCAGCAGTTAGCTGGAGGAGTGCAAAGCAAAGCGTTGTGGCGAGATCTTCAACTGAATCGGAATACATGGCTGCTTCGGAGGCTTCAAAAGAAGCGATATGGATGAAAGAGTTCATTACAGAGCTGGGTGTGGTTCCTAGTGCGCTGGACCCAATGTCTATCTACTGTGATAACATGGGCGCCATAGCCAATGCCAAGAACCAAGGTCACACAAGAAGCTGAAGCACATCAAGCTGCGTTTTCACGCTATTCGATAACATATCCAGGATGGGGATATAAAGATTTGCAAAGTACACACAGATCTGAATGTGGCGGATCCGTTGACTAAACCTCTCCCGAGGGCAAAACATGACCAACACCAAACTGCCATGGGTGTTCGGTATATTACCATGTAATCTAGATTAGATGACTCTAGTGCAAGTGGGAGACTGTTGGAGATATGCCCTAGAGGCAATAATAAATGTAGTTATTATTATATCTTTGTGTTTATGATAAATGTATACATTCATGCTATAATAGTATTAACAAGGAAACATTGATACTTGTGTGATTTGTAAACTTAAATTTGAAGTCCCTAGTATAGCCTCTATACATCACTAGCTTGTTGGTTGATAAATGATTGTGGTTTCCCTATCATGAACATTGACATGTTATCAACAACAAGATCATATCGTTAGGAGAATGATATGGTGGACATACTCCTATAGATAAGCGTAGCATAAAGATCAAGTCATTTCAATAGTTCAATTGCTATATGCTTTCTGATACATAGTAACCTAATTCCTTCGACCATGAGATCATGCATATCACCTTTACCGGATGGATGCTTTGATGACATCAAACACCACACCGTAACTGGGTGGCTATAAAGGTGGCATTGAGTGTTCAGAAAGTATTGGTTGAAACACATGGATCAAGAGTGGGATTTGTCCATCCATATGACGGATAGATATACTCTGGGCCCTCTCGGTGGAATTTCATCCAATTAGCTTGCAAGCATGTGACTGGCTCACAAGGGATCACATATCACGGGAACGAGAAAAGAGTACTTATCGGTAACGAGGTTGAACTAGGTATGCAGAGATACCGACGATCATAACCTCGGATAAGTAAACTATCGTGAGACAAAGGGAAATTGGTATCGTATGTAAGTGGTTCATTCGATCGCAAAGTAATCGTAGAAATATGTGGGAGCCATATGAATTTCCAGATTCCTCTATTGGTTATTGTTCGGAGAAGTGTCTCGATCATGTCCGCATAATTCACGAACCGTAGGGAGACACACTTAAGGATTCGACGTTGTTTGAGTAGTTATGGTATTATGAGAAAGAGACCGAATGTTGTTCGGAGTCTCGGATGGGATCCGGGATATCACGAGGTGATCCGGAATGGTCCGGAGAATAAGATTCATATAAGGAAAGTCCCGTTTCGGAGTTCGGAAATGATTCCGGTGTTTTCATCGGGAATGTTCTAGAAGGTTCCGGAATGTCTGACACTCCGGAGGGGAAGGGGTACATGAATGTGTCATTACATATTGGAATGATTGCATCATGTACTAAGTGTTCTCGCTGTTCCAAATGAAGGATTAAATTGAATCCTAAACTGAAAAGTCAAATAGCAAGTTTGAAAAGTCAAACGGCTAAAACAGGAAAGAGAGGGAAAGAGGAAAGAGGGGGCAAACCGAGTTGGGGAGGGAATCCCTCCTCCAACCGGCGGCGCCTCCACCAAGCCGAGTTGGGGAGGGACTCCCCTCCCTCCACCTTGGCGCGCCGGCCCCTCCACCTATAAAAGGAGGGGCATGGCTCCCTCCTCTAGACACACAAGTTCCTATCCTCTAAATCTAAACCCTAGCCCTAGACTCCGGTTTAGAGCCGCTTTGGTTTAGAGCTTCTAATTGCACTAGCCTTCGGATTAGAGCCTTCTAATTGGTGTGTCTAAACCCTAGACCACTAAAGCTCTTTCATACTCCACCATACTCGCTCCGGCTTAAGGCGAAGCCCTGCGGGATCTCCCCTCTACTTCCGGTACCACGCCGTTGTGCTGCCGGAATCGCGAGGAGAGTGCTACAACCTCCGCTGCCTGCTGGAACAAGGGAGAGGAAGGTCTTCGTTGAGTACCGAACGTGTGACCGACTGCGGAAGCGCTGCCGGAACGCAGCGCCGGAAGGATCGTCTACGTGATCTTGAGATCGGTAAGAGTACGACTACATCACCCACGAGAATCCGCTCTCGTTAAACACTTTGGAATCTTCGAGGGTAAGTTATTCCATCGACTCGTTGCTACAATCTAGTAGATAGATCTTGGCTTGTTTGTTTGTATGCGATAGAAAATTTTTGTTTTCCATGCTACGAAACCCTACAGGAGTCACTCGAGAAATTGTCCACGGAGATGCGGAGGCTATCCTTCCTGTCGCCGGTATACTCGTGCATGAGATTCGCGCGGTGCTGCAGAGGTTGGATTCGCCTGATGAACCAGCACATGGCCAGGTCCAAGCCGGTCAAACCCGTATCTACGAGCCACTCGATCCGCCTTATGGCACGAGAAGCGTCGAGGTCGGAAGGAAGAGAGGCTTGAGATCTCCATGTGGAAACTTCAGCGGCGGCTCCGTCCACGAAGTGCGGGTACGTTACTTCTCGGCTAGCCAGAGGGATATCTGGGCCGTAGAAGTAAGTACGCTGCCAATTCTTGCAGGACTCGTGGCCGACGATGTCGGGGAATCATCGGCCAGGACGAATCTTGAAGCTTATAGTACCACAGTTTCTAAGCTCATCTTTGATGGCTCCGGCTTCGCGCTTGACGGTAAAAAAGTATACAAAGAGATCTAGCCTAGGCCTAATCCCTAAGTATCCCTCGCAGAGCACCGCGTAGTTGCTAAGCACTAAGATACTACTGGGGGAAAGGTTCTGAGGCTGGACCCTATAATGGTTCAAGACGGAGAGGAAGAAGTTGGAGATGGGCAGGGAAACGCCGCGTACTAGTTGGGCTTTGAGGTACACCTTTTCTCCGGCTTGGGGAGAAGGTGTCACCTCGCCAACCGGCGCCGCCCGCCAGGCGAGCTCCTCCGTCGCAAGGAGGTATCCCTCGATGACCAGCTCTTGGATGTCGCGGTCAGTGATGTCTGAGCCGCGCCAATCGCCCTTGTGCGAATCCGATTCCTCCTCCAACGGCTCCAGCGCCGCTGGATTATGGTCTCCACCGGTGGACTCAACCACCGCGGAAACGGGGATGACCAGACCCTCCGGAGGCACAACGACGGAGCTCGCCGGCTTCGCTCGACGCCACCATGGAAGGAGAGGTGTTGCTGCTAGCCATGGAGTGAGAATGGAGGTGGCTAGTGCATATTGGCGCTAGGGTTTTTTCGAGAGTTCTCGCGGAAAGCTCGAGGAGGCACGCGACTGGAGGAAGAATATGATGCGACGAGAATGAGGTAAAAAGTGGAAATATTCCCCACGGTTACTATTTATCATCTCCAGTGTCAAGATTCGTGCAGCTTGATCAGACGGTTGCCGCGTAGACGACGTGTTCGCGAGCGTGCGCGGAAATTTCGCCACGTCTCCAACCGTCGCCACCAACGGTTCGTATTGCTCACGCGGTAAAATCGGACATGATTGCGTTCTCTGCATGTGTGAGTTACGAGGCGTCGCTGACCTAAGCCTACGTCGTCCTAGCTGACATGGGTAGATGAGCCGTCACATCGAACATTCCGACATAGACGGATCCAATCCGACTACGGAAGAGTATGATGGAAGATTCAGCATTTCTCCGGCTAACAAGTTGAAGACGGAGAAAGCTTTGCATGGTTCTTTGGGAGGACTACAAGATATTGCTTGACGATTTACCGACATCCATCTAGACGGAGCATTCCACATGAAAAGGCAAGACGTGTTGGAGATATGCCCAAGAGGCAATAATAAAGTGATTATTATCATATCTTCACACTTATGATAAATGTTTACATACCATGCTATAATTGTATTAACCAGAAACATTAATACTTGTGTGATTTGTAAAATAAAATAAGAGTCCCTAGTAAAGCCTCTTGTTAAACTAGCTTGTTGGTTAATATATGATCATGGTTTCCTGATCATGAACATAGAGATGTTATTAACAACAGGATCATATCATTTGGAGAATGATGTGATGGACATACTCCTATTGATAAGCGTAGCATAAAGATCAAGTCATTTCAATAGTTCAATTGCTATATGATTTCTGATACATAGTAACCTAATTCCTTCGACCATGAGATCATGCATATCACCTTTACCGGATGGATGCTTTGATGACATCAAACACCACACCGTAACTGGGTGGCTATAAAGGTGGCATTGAGTGTTCGGAAAGTATTGGTTGAAACACATGGATCAAGAGTGGGATTTGTCCATCCATATGACGGATAGATATACTCTGGGCCCTCTCAGTGGAATGTCATCCAATTAGCTTGCAAGCATGTGACTGGGTCACAAGGGATCACATATCACGGGAACGAGAAAAGAGTACTTATCGGTAACAAGGTTGAACTAGGTATGCAGAGATACCGACGATCATAACCTCGGATAAGTAAACTATCGTGAGACAAAGGGAAATTGGTATCGTATGTAAGTGGTTCATTCGATCGCAAAGTAATCGTAGAAATATGTGGGAGCCATATGAATTTCCAGATTCCTATATTGGTTATTGTTCGGAGAAGTGTCTCGATCATGTCCGCATAATTCACGAACCATAGGGAGACACACTTAAGGATTCGACGTTGTTTGAGTAGTTATGGTATTATGAGAAAGAGACCGAATGTTGTTCGGAGTCTCGGATGGGATCTGGGATATCACGAGGTGATCCGGAATGGTCCGGAGAATAAGATTCATATAAGGAAAGTCCCATTTCGGAGTTCGGGAATGATTCCGGTGTTTTCATCGGGAATGTTCTAGAAGGGTCCGGATTGTCCGACACTCCGGGGGGGGGGGAGGTACATGAATGTGTCATTGAATGATTGCATCATGTAATAAGTGTTCTTGCTGTTCCAAAAACATGAAAGTCAAATTGCCAGTTTGAAAGTCAAACGGCTAAAACAGGAAACTGTGGGAAACAGGAAACTGTGGGAAACAGGAAACTGTGGGAAACAAGCAAGAGGAGGAGTTCCTCTCCTCCAAGCCAGCGCCCAGCCCTAGGCCGAGTTGGGGAGGGACTCCCTCCCTCCCTGGCGCACCTAGCCCCTCCACCTATAAAAGGAGGGGCAGGGCTCCTCCTTGAGACACACAAGTTTCTACCTCTAATCTCAGGTTTAGAGCCGTTTGGTTTAGAGCTTCTAATTGCTTTAGCCTGCGGTTTAGAGCCTTCTAATTGGTGTGTCTAATCTCTAGACCACTAATAGCCCTCTCTCATACTCCACCATACTCGCTCCGGCTTAAGGCGAAGCCCTGCGGGATCTCCCCTCTACTTCCGGTACCACGCCGTTGTGCTGCCGGAATCGCGAGGAGAGTGCTACAACCTCCGCTGCCTGCTGGAACAAGGGAGAGGAAGGTCTTCGTCGAGTACCGAACGTGTGACCGACTGCGGAAGCGCTGCCGGAACGCAGCGCCGGAAGGATCGTCTACGCGATCTTGAGATCGGGAAGAGTACGACTACATCACCCACGAGAATCCGCTCTCGTTAAACACTTTGGAATCTTCGAGGGTAAGTTATTCCATCGACTCGTTGCTACAATCTAGTAGATAGATCTTGGCTTGTTTGTTTGTATGCGATAGAATTTTTTTGTTTTCCATGCTACGAAACCCTACAGTGGTATCAGAGCCAGGTCTATATGTAGATCTGTTGCACGAGTAGAACACAATGGTCATTGTGGGCGTTGATGCTTTTATTGTCGATTGCTTCTTGTGTACTTTGCATCTTGCGGTATGTTGGGATGAAGCGGCCCGGGCTAACCTTACATGACATCGTTCATGAGACTTGCTCCACGCTTGACATGCAACTTGTATTGCATAAGTGGCTTTGGGGTGCCTGTTTCTCCTAGCATAGTTAAGATCCAATTTACAACGGGTGATCAACAATGCTAGTATCAATGTTGTGGTTCTTGTTCATAAGTTAGAACGACACTTATTGAAAGCCCCAAACCACGTAAAATATGCAAAGAAAGTAGAGGCGTCTAACTTTGTTTCGCAGGGGTGTGCAGTGATGTGATATGGCCATGATTGTGATTATATTTGATGTATGCAATGTTCCTTATTGTAAGTTGGCAACCGGCAGGAGCCATATGGTTGTCTTTAATTTATGTTAAGACCCGCGTGTCTATTCAAAGTAGTTGTAATAGTTGAAGCCGGTGGACGACAATCATGGAGAAGCGTCATTGACCTTGATGCAATGCCGGTGATGATGGAGAACATGTTCGTGCTTGAAGATGGAGATCGGAAGCACAAAGAAGAAAAGGCATATCATATCACATATTATTGAATTGCATGTGATGTTAATCCTTTATGCATCTTGTATTGCTTAGTAGACGACGGTAGCATTATAAGATGATCCCTCATGCACATGAATTTCAAGTCATAAAGTGTTCACCCTTAGTTAGCACCGTTGCTAAAGCTTGTTGTTTCGAAGCACCACGTGATGATCGGGTGTGTTAGATTCTGCAAGTGTATACAACGTGAGCAAGCCAGATTTGCTCATGCAGAAACTAAGGTTTGATCTTGACGAGCCTAGCATGTACAGACATGGCCTCAGGAACACGGATTACCGAAAGGTAGAGCATGAGTCATATAGTAGATATGATGAACATGTTGATTGTTCGCCATTGAAGCTATATCAACTCTCGTGATGATCGGTTTTGATATGGTGGATTTGGTTCGTGTGATCACTAAAACAATGTGAGGGATATTGTTTTGAGTGGGAGTTCACCTAGATTAATTTAATTATTAATTAAACTCAATTTATCATAAACTAAATCAAAGTGAATTTGCATAGTTGTTGTAGTCATTGGCATCCGTTTACCACCTTGCGCTTAGTTATAATTGAGATAATAGAACTATAGAATTCTGGTTAGTTACTTTACGAACTGGTATCGTATTGTTTTGAGGTGTTAATCTAAAGTTTAAAAGTCCTATTGCAAATTTTCAGTAAGTTCCAGTTACTCCATGAAGTTTAATAATTAGTATTAAATCAAGAGTAACAATTCCAAGTGTTAGTATATAAGTGTCATGTTTGTATCCATGATTCTTGATATTTAAAGGATTCTCTTAATATCAAGGTTATCTAGGATCTGAAAGAGTTGTTTCAGAAACCATGATGTGTGGAAGATATTGTGATATCTGAAACTAAGTTTTGGTTGCAACATGATAGAGTATAATATGGCAAAAGTCATGTTCTCATATTTTATGAGAATTTGCAAAAGGTTGGAGACACTTGTTGTCCTAATCCTCCAAAAGGTTTTGGATAGCAACATTATACTCATAATTCATCGTTATAAGCTAAAAGTAGCTAATCATGGACGATTCCATGATAAGGGTGAATATTTGATGTAGGTAAAATGTTTACTACGCCAAGAGATTACTAAAGAAAGGAATTTGAAAGAACACCAAACATTAGATAATGGTGATCTACTTCAAAGTGCAAGTCCAAAGACATTAGTATTTAACTATACACGCTTTGGACTATATGTCATATGTATGACTCCACTATTGATGTTGATAGATTCTTTCAAACAGAAAAGGAAATACTGAAAGAGAATCTCATAAATATATGGCAAAAAATAAAAGACTAGAATTGTTCAGTTTAAGTATATAGATGATATACATGTTATGGCTATATTCTTTGCTTATTAAACACTGTGGTTCTTAAGTATTTGATACTGAATTTGTTGGTATGAATCGTCATACGAAACAACACAATTCATGAATTACAATGGCCTAAGTAACTAGCAAAAGAATATGTGATGATGTTCATCGAGAACAAATAAAGGGTTATTGTGTTGCTCGTTAAAACACCAAAGCTTGCCTTCAAGATTTGTTTTATCAGGTATTATGAGAACAAAAGGGTTGTTCAAATAATTGCCGTAATCCATAAAAGATGGATGATTCACAAATCTCGTTGGAGAAATCACATCCATAAAACTAGTGCTAAAAATGTCGAAAGACAAATTGATTGAAATATCACTTAGGAAGTGATATCGCCGTTTAAATTATATTTGAAAGAAAACATGAAGAAACTCCATATGGATGGAATTTTGGAGTCTATTTGATTTTGATCAAATGACGCTTGTGAGACTTTCCTAGAGATAATTAAAACTTCGTTCATAGGCAAAAAGGGAACGAATGACTAGCTTATTGGAACTTGTACATATTGTTGTATGAAATCCATTATGTGTAGTCAAGAGCGATGGATTTCAACTTCATATGCTTTCTCCGAAAATTTGAGTGAATATATGAATATTTACTTAATAAGGATGAAGTGTGAAATATTTGAAAAGTTCAAGGTTTTTCAAGATGAAGTGCAAAATCATTGTAACAAGAATATAAACAGTTTATGATAAAGATCATAAAAGGAAGATATTTGAGTTACAGAGTTTAGCATAATACCTAAGATTTAAGGAATCGTTTCGTGGATTTGCATTTCCCGAAACACCATAAGGGTATGGAGCATTCGAGATATGTAATTAAACCCTGTTTGACATGGTAAGATCAAAGGTGTAATTCATAAAACTGTCATTATATTTTAAAGATTAAAAGCTTTAGAGATTACCGTTTTTCCACTGAAAAGAGCTCCATCATAATCCGTTGAAATGACACCATATAAAGTTATGGTTTGGGATAAAACCCAATTTGTCCTTTCTTAAACATTGGTATGCTATGCATAAGAAAGATGGGCAACCAAAGTCGGATGAACCTGTCTTTGTATGTTATTTCGAATAACTGTTAAGTAATCCTCCATAACATTGGAAACAAAAGTGTTTGTCACTTAAAATGTCAAGTTTCTTTGAGAAGGAATTTTTCGTGAAAAGTTAAGTGGGAGGACAATAGAACTTTGATAAGGTTAAAAGAACCTTAGCTATATGTGCAGAGTTGCGCAACGCCGAAAAGTGTTCCGGAAGCAGCAACAATGCTCATGGCTCACGTACCTCAAAGGTTGTGGTGATGGAGATCCAAGTTCCTATTGAAACAGGTAGGTCGGATGAACAATCAAATACCAAGATTTGAGGGTTGAATCATTATTTGAGAATAATGAACCGACTACATGCAAAGAAGCGATGATGGGCCCTGACTCCGTCAAATGGCTTGAAGCCATAAAATCCGTGATAGTTCCATACACGAGAAATCAAGTTTTGAACTTGAAGTACCCTCGAGAAAGGTGTAAGACCTTACAGTCGTGTTTGGATCTATGAAGAAATAGACATGGATGTTTCACATCTATGAAATAGTCGACATGTTGGGAAAGAGTTCACAACAATGTTCAAAGGTTGACTATGACAAGATTTGATCTTTCATAGTGATATTTAGTCTAGACGGATTAATATAGCAACCACTACATATAATTTTGTTATATGGTAGTTGAATAAACAAAACAAGTTCTTCTAATAGAATTGTTACCTCGGACATGTGCATAACACGGTCCAGAGGGTTTTGTAAATTCAGAGGATGCTAAAAGCATATGCAAACTTCAATGGTTAAAGTGAGCATCGCGGAGTTGGAATCTTCACTGTGATGAAACTGTTAAAGGAGTTTAAAAGTTCATTAGAGACGATGAAGATGCTTGCATTTGCAAGAAATTAAGTGGGAGCGCTAAGACATGTTTCTAATACATTATGTGGAAGACATATTGTTGATTGGAAATAATGTATCTTTTATTAACACATATTAAGAATTTCATCCCGATGAAAGACTTAGGCAAAACCCAAATATTTGGCATCAATAGACGCTAATATGGTTGTGCCAGAAGTACATAGACAAGATATTGAATGAGTTCAATATAGAAACTACAAGAGAGGTTCTTGTCGCACAGAAAAGATTGAATGAGTTCAATGTTGATGATATATTCAAGTGTATTGACATTTGGTAAAGTGAAACAAATAATCAAGTATAGATTGATACTTGATGTATGAAATCACAAAGAGTATTTATATCAATCATACTGTGATATGTACAAATCCAGATATGTCCTATGCTCTAAATGTTGTGAGCATATACCAGAATGATTTGTAAGATGATCATTGGACAATAGTAAGGATATTTTTATGATCTTTTGGAAGAACTAAGAGTATATTATTTGTAGAAGTGACAAATAGATGGTTAGTTCATTGTAAAAGTACTACATTGATACTAGTTTTGTCACAAAGTACAAATTAAGTTTATCTCAATCTAAACTAAAGGTGGCACAATATAATGGAAAGTGAGTTCCATAATGGATTTGGATGAATTCCAAAGTTAAGACATTGTGACAGATACTACAACAAAAGGCTAAGTATATGACTGCTATTATAGCAGCAAAAGAGGGCATTTGTGTCAAGTAGTTTGTTATCAAACTAGGTGTAGTTCACAGAGGGATAATACTATGAAGATATATTGTGCGACAATATTATCAACATGTTTTAACCCCAAAGAGCTAAAGGTCACACCGAAAGACCAAATTTATACAAAGCCATCTCATTATAGAATGAGTGATGCGTAGAGACGCAAAGACATGCAATTACACACGGACCTGGAAGTGTCAGATCCGGAGATCAGTTGACCACTAGCAATCGTGTACATACAACACCAGAAAGCCATAGGTGTTGAATACACAAAGGTTTGAAACTAGATTATTGACTCTAGTGCAAGTGGGAGACTGTTGGAGATATGCCCAAGAGGCAATAATAAAGTGATTATTATCATATCTTCACACTTATGATAAATGTTTACATACCATGCTATAATTGTATTAACCGGAAACATTAATACTTGTGTGATTTGTAAACTAAAATAAGAGTCCCTAGTAAAGCCTCTTGTTAAACTAGCTTGTTGGTTAATATATGATCATGGTTTCCTGATCATGAACATAGAGATGTTATTAACAACAGGATCATATCATTAGGAGAATGATGTGATGGACATACTCCTATTGATAAGCGTAGCATAAAGATCAAGTCATTTCAATAGTTCAATTGCTATATGCTTTCTGATACATAGTAACCTAATTCCTTTGACCATGAGATCATGCATATCACCTTTACCGGATGGATGCTTTGATGACATCAAACACCACACCGTAACTGGGTGGCTATAAAGGTGGCATTGAGTGTTCGGAAAGTATTGGTTGAAACACATGGATCAAGAGTGGGATTTGTCCATCCATATGACGGATAGATATACTCTGGGCCCTCTCGGTGGAATGTCATCCAATTAGCTTGCAAGCATGTGACTGGGTCACAAGGGATCACATATCACGGGAACGAGAAAAGAGTACTTATCGGTAACAAGGTTGAACTAGGTATGCAGAGATACCGACGATCATAACCTCGGATAAGTAAACTATCGTGAGACAAAGGGAAATTGGTATCGTATGTAAGTGGTTCATTCGATCGCAAAGTAATCGTAGAAATATGTGGGAGCCATATGAATTTCCATATTCCTCTATTGGTTATTGTTCGGAGAAGTGTCTCGATCATGTCCGCATAATTCACGAACCGTAGGGAGACACACTTAAGGATTTGACGTTGTTTGAGTAGTTATGGTATTATGAGAAAGAGACCGAATGTTGTTCGGAGTCTCGGATGGGATCCGGGATATCACGATGTGATCCGGAATGGTCCGGAGAATAAGATTCATATAAGGAAAGTCCCGTTTCGGAGTTCGGGAATGATTCCGGTGTTTTCATCGGGAATGTTCTAGAAGGGTCCGGATTGTCCGACACTCCGGGGGGGGGGGGGGAAGGTACATGAATGTGTCATTGAATGATTGCATCATGTACTAAGTGTTCTTGCTGTTCCAAAAACATGAAAGTCAAATTGCCAGTTTGAAAGTCAAACGGCTAAAACAGGAAACTGTGGAAAACAGGAAACTGTGGGAAACAGGAAACTGTGGGAAACAAGCAAGAGGAGGTTGAAACCAACTTGGAGGAGGAGTTCCTATCCTCCAAGCCGGCGCCCAGCCCTAGGCTGAGTTGGGGAGGGACTCCCTCCCTCCCTGGCGCGCCTAGCCCCTCCACCTATAAAAGGAGGGGCAGGGCTCCTCCTTGAGACACACAAGTTTCTACCTCTAATCTCAGGTTTAGAGCCGTTTGGTTTAGAGCTTCTAATTGCTTTAGCATGAGGTTTAGAGCCTTCTAATTGGTGTGTCTAATCTCTAGACCACTAATAGCCCTCTCTCATACTCCACCATACTCGCTCCGGCTTAAGGCGAAGCCCTGCGGGATCTCCCCTCTACTTCCGGTACCACGCCGTTGTGCTGCCGGAATCGCGAGGAGAGTGCTACAACCTCCGCTGCCTGCTGGAACAAGGGAGAGGAAGGTCTTCGTCGAGTACCGAACGTGTGACCGACTGCGGGAGCGCTGCCGGAACGCAGCGCCGGAAGGATCGTCTACACGATCTTGAGATCGGAAAGAGTACGACTACATCACCCATGAGAATCTGCTCTCGTTAAACACTTTGGAATCTTCGAGGGTAAGTTATTCCATCGACTCGTTGCTACAATCTAGTAGATAGATCTTGGATTGTTTGTTTGTATGCGATAGAAAAATTTTGTTTTCCATGCTACGAACCCCTTCAAGACGGCGCAAGATCTCGGAGTTCTCCGGGGGCTACTGTTGAGGATATGCTATATGGGTATCCCTATAGCATGTCTCTTATCCGGCTAACCCGGGTGGCCCACAGTTGGTAGCATGGCATATAGCCTGCTGGGCGGCCCAGTTAGATGGATCCAGAAGGGAGGCCCATGCCGGATAAAGGAAGGCTACGGTGGAGTCACCAGCGTACCCGGAGCCTTGGAATGCAAGATACACAAGACTAGTAATAGACATTGTAGGACTCTGTAACCTGTCCGGCTAGGACTTTTCCCTGTAACCCTAGGACCTGGCGACTATATAAGTCGGGCCTATGGGATCCTTTAGGGCACGATCATAAACAACTTCACACAACCTCGCACAGCGAACCAATCCCTGTAACTTGGCGTATTGCCTTTATAGTGATTTATAGCAGGAGTAGGATTCCGCCACCGTCGTGGGATCTGAACCTGGGTAAGCTGTGTTACCTCGTACCCGTCAACCGTCCGCCTTCCCCCACGTCTCTAAACTAGCACTATGAGAACCCCTCCATGGCGTACTCGTCGGCAATACCACGACAGTAGGACGAGCCAGATTCGGCGGGAGAGATCTGGCTGCCTATTCCCAGACACCACATGGGCAACACAACCTAGACTCCTACTACTAGATCATAATCTACAACTGCTGGTGCCGCACCTCGACCATCCCCAAGTGACGATGTCACGAAGGATGGTGTCGGTTTGCCCCGACGTGGAGGAGACGACTCTAATAGGGAAGGTTCACTGTAGCGCACGAGAGAGGAACAGAAAGCCAGTTTTGCCTCAAGATGGATGGTACCAATATGAACATCAATATATGATAGGGTCAAATATGTGTTTATAAACTTACCTGGTTGAGAAATTAAAAGTGATCAGTATGCTTCTCCGCCGGTCCACTGAGCTTCCGTAGTGGGAGCATGTATCTTGCCATTTTTTCCGAAACTTGACATGGTGGGTAACCACTTAATTTAATTAACCATCATGATGTTTTAGTCTCGTGTAAGTTTCATACCTAGGAAACAATCTTGGAACGATTTGACGCCTACTTTGACCAATATCATTTCGTCGATAAACAAAACTAGTAGTTGCAGGTTTGACCTTCTTCTCCAGGCGGAGATCACAAGCGGTACACGCACACACGCTCATCATCCAAAAGTCAAATATTTCGCGCCAAATCCAGCCGCGGGCGCGCACGCGGGCCTTTCAGCAGCAGTTAGGCAGCCACCTTCTCCCGCGCGCCCTTTCCTTCCTCGCCTCGTCTCCAGTTCCAGCTACTTCCGAATCCTCCCGAGCTCCGCTCCCCATAAAACCATGGCATTGTAGCAGACGTAGCTATCAAATGATCGTCGGGACACGTCCACCTCATCGCCACCACCATCTTGCCGGTCCAAATGGCCAAGTTGCACGCCATCCCAATCATCGTCATCATCTTCCATGTCGGCCTCATCGTGCCGATCGCTGTCTCCGCCGCCATGGCAGCAGGAGCAGCGCCAGTGCCCGACGACAGGTCCGCGCTCCTCGCTTTCCTGTCAGACGTCTCGGCGGACCCCGGCGGCGCCCTTGCCGACTGGGACCGCTCGCCGGGGTTCTGCAACTGGACCGGCGTCGCGTGTGGCCGTGGCCCGGCGGACAGGCGGCGAGTCACGCAGCTTGTCCTCAGCGGTCGCGGGATTGCCGGCGGGATCTCTCCGGCGCTGGGAAGGATGTCTTTCCTCGCGGTGCTTGATCTCTCGAGCAACAATTTCGCCGGGAAGATCCCGGGGGAGTTGGCCGAGCTGTCGAGGCTGACGCAGCTGAGCCTGACGAACAACCTCCTCGAGGGCGCGATCCCCGCCGGCATCGGGCTCCTCCGGGATCTCTACTACCTCGACCTAAGCGGCAACCGGCTCTCCGGCGGCATCCCGGAGACGCTCTTCTGCAACTGCTCCGCGCTGCAGTACATGGACCTCGCCAACAATTCGCTCACCGGCGACATCCCCTACGTCCGCGAGTGCCGCCTCCCCAGCCTCCGCTACCTCCTCCTCTGGTCCAACGGTCTGTCCGGCCCGATCCCGTCGGCGCTGTCCAACTCTCCCTTGCTCGAGTGGGTGGACTTCGAGTCCAATTACCTCTCCGGCAAGCTGCCGTCGCAGGTGTTCGACAGGTTGCCGCGGCTGCAGTACCTCTACCTATCCTACAACAACCTCTCCAGCCACGACGGCAACACCAACCTCGACCCCTTCTTCAGCTCCCTACGCAACTGCACTCTCCTGCAGGAGCTCGAGCTCGCCGGGAACGACCTCGGCGGACGGCTGCCACCGTTCATCGCCGAGCTCTCGCGCGGCTTCCGGCAGATCCACCTCGAGGACAACTCCATCTCCGGCTCCATCCCGCCCAACATCTCCGGCCTAGTCAACCTCACCTACCTCAATCTCTCCAACAACCTGCTCAACGGCTCCATCCCGCCGGACTTATCGCGCATGCGGCGGCTCGAGCGGCTCTACCTCTCCAACAACTTCCTCTCCGGGGAGATCCCCAGGTCCATCGGCGAGCTGCCCCACCTCGGCCTCCTCGATCTTTCCGGCAACCGCCTCGCCGGCGCCATCCCGGACACGTTCTCCAACCTCACGCAGCTCAGGAGGCTGATGCTGCACCACAACCACCTCACCGGTGCGATCCCCTCTAGCCTCGGTGACTGCCAGAACCTTGAAATCCTTGACCTCTCCTACAATGGCCTCGCAGGGGAGATCCCCTCGCACGTCGCCGCCATGAGCAGCCTCAAGCTGTACCTGAACATCTCTAACAACCACCTGGAGGGGCCTCTCCCTCTTGAGCTCAGCAAGATGGACATGATCCTCGCGCTCGACCTGTCGTCCAACAAGCTCTCCGGCACGATCCCGTCGCAGCTCGGCGGCTGCATCGCGCTCGAGTACCTCAACCTCTCCGACAACGCGCTGCAGGGCGCGCTCCCGACGGCCGTCGCGGCGCTGCCGTTTCTAGAGGTGATGGACGTGTCGCGCAACCGGCTCTCGGGTGCGCTGCCCGAGTCTCTGCAGGTGTCGACCTCGCTTCGGGACGTGGACTTCTCGTACAATAACTTTTCCGGTGTCGTACCCCGCGCCGGCGTGCTCGCGAACATGTCCGCGGCGGCGTTCCGAGGCAACGCCGGCCTCTGCGGCGCTGGGGATATACTCGGCATTGCGGTGTGCGGCACGAGACGTGCGGCGGGTCGACGGCGCGCGATGCTCCCTGCCGTGGTCGCCATCATCGCGGCCGTGTGCGTTTTATTGCTCTGCGCCGCCTGGTGCCGGTCTGTCGCCAAGGAGAGAGCCACGCGGCAGTCGACGTGGCTTTCGGGCGTCGCGGAGCAGGCAGAGAGGGAGCACCGGAGGGTATCGTACCGGGAGCTCTCGGAGGCCACAGACGGCTTCGCCGAGTCGAGCCTGATCGGCGCGGGGCGGTTCGGGCGCGTCTACAGGGGAACGCTCCGCGGCGGCGCCCGTGTGGCCGTGAAGGTGCTCGTCGAGCCGAAGGCCGGCGGAGACGGCGAGGTCTCCGTCAGCTTCAGGCGCGAGTGCGAGGCGCTCCGGCGGACGCGGCACAAGAACCTCATCAGGGTGATCACCACCTGCAGCACGGCCAGCTTCAACGCGCTCGTGCTGCCGCTGATGCCGCACGGCAGCCTCGAGGCGCACCTCTACCCCCACAACGACGACGGAGGCGGCGGTCTAGGCTTCGGGCAGCTCGTGAGCATCGTGAGCGACGTGGCCGAGGGGATGGCGTACCTGCACCACTACGCGCCGGCGAGGGTCGTGCACTGCGACCTCAAGCCCAGCAACGTCCTCCTCGACGAGGGGATGCGTGCCGTGGTCTCGGACTTCGGCATCGCGCGGCTCGTCGGCGCCGGCGTCGACGGAGACGCCAGCAGCTCGCACTCCATCAGCACCGGACTGTTGCAAGGCTCAGTTGGCTACATCGCACCTGGTACGTGACATACACAAAAGTTTGTGCATGCATGCATACATACCTACACACACGAGTCCCCATATACTTTATGTCACTTTTAATTGCAGCTCTATTCATGATTGATGAATTTTAATCTTATTTTACATAAATAACCGTATTAGTCTTAATTTTTGCTTGCTGCATAAATCTTAATCTTATTTTATATTAATCGTATTATTAACATTAACTGATGAATTTGCTCTGTTCAGAATATGGACTAGGAGGGCATCCATCGGTGCGCGGCGACGTGTACAGCTTTGGGGTGATGCTGTTGGAGCTGCTCACCGGGAAGCGGCCGACGGACGTGATCTTCAGCGAGGGGCTCACGCTGCACGATTGGGTCAGGCGGCAATACCCGCACGACCTCGCCGGCGCTGTCGCCCACGCGCCGTGGCGGCAGGCTGTCTTCGACGGCACGGTACCGGTGGCCGACATGGCGGTCGTCGAGCTGATCGAGCTCGGTCTCGCCTGCACGCAGTACTCGCCTGCGCTGCGGCCCACCATGGCGGACGTTTGCCACGAGATCACCTTGATCAAGGAGGACCTCGCCAAGCACGGAGGCGCCGGCGCCAACGACGACGATGGCGGACGGTCGTTCTCGACGACCAAGGATTCGTTGTTCTCCAACTCCAGTTAATTAACACCGTCCAAATTGACCAATCACTAGACAAAAGCTAATAGAGGGGGTGTTAGCGACTTAGCGCATGCGCTCGTATGTTGACTTGAAGAATATAATCCAGTGTTAGGGCAACTCCAACGGCCCTGCTAACGGAACGGACTCGTTCTGAATCTGTCAGACCGGAGACTGAAAAGGTATTTTTTGTCAGATCTGTCCAAGTGTTATAATGGCGCCGACGTTGTATAGGTCGGCGCACACATTTTAGAAAACCGAACTGAAGGAGGTCAGCTCCTTTTAAAACGGCGCCGACCTACCTAGTTTGCCCCCAGCTGCTTCATCGTGGCGTCGATCTGTACAACTTTGGCGTCATTTAAAATGACGCCGACCCTAGGGGTCAGATTCCGAATTAGTTTCGGGGAAGAGTCAGATTTGGTTGAACTTTCCAGATTTAGGTAGATTTGGCAAAAAAATACACCGATAAGACCTAACAGTGCCACACAAACGGACCGCGTCCCGCGGATCAATCCGTTTTGCCGCATTTTTAGTACAAATCTGGGCATGTTTTACGTTGACGCGGATCGGCTGCGTGTACCGGGTCGCACCCTATTTTGTCCGGCTTGGGTATGCGATGGCGCCTCTCGCCTCGTCCCTGTTGCCACCACCTCATGCGCGCATGTGGTCCTCGCCGCCACAATCTGTTCGGCTGTTTACTGTGTTTAGCTCGGACAAGTTTTTCTTTAACTATGTCGTCAACACATCATCGAAAGATTCCGATGATTACACCGAGCTTCGTGTGGAAGCTATTCCCGTTCATAACCACGAGGAGAAACAAAGGTCACGGTTTAGCGGCTCAGTGTCAGAAAAGAGCAAGAGGCTGCTAGGAATAATGTGGAGCGTATATTTGATGTGCTCCAGTCTCGTTGGGCTATTATTCGGCACCTTGCTAGGACATGGAGCAGAGAGCAGATGCCAGAGATCACGACTGCTTGTGTGATCATGCACAACATAATTATTGAGGAGGATCATGATGGCAGCGTATAAAACCAAGGGTTGAGATTTCAGGGTGAATTGGTTGCACCTTAGCCTTGTAGGTTTTCTTATTGTCTGTCATGAATATGAGACCGTGTAACTCACAACCAACTTCAATTTTTTTGTTAAACATATGTGAAATCATGTTAGAACCCATTAGGTTTTTCTTTTATTTCTACTTGAATTCAAATGATTGTAATAAACTATGCTTAAACTATGCATGGATGACTATTTTGTTACTTTGTATGAACTATGATGGCTAAATTTGATTCTCATTATCTATGTATGTGAAAAGATGGCCCAAAAGGGAAAAACTATATGACCAGAGACAAATGGAGCGGTAAGGTGCGGTGGTCTATCTTGAATGGACATATGCCTCCGGTCTGTCCACGGACCAGCGCAAACGGATCACGAACGCTTTAAGTGTCCGGAACGGCGCTGTTAGAGTTGCCCTTAATTCCTCGTGGCGCATTTGGTGATCTCTCGTCTCATCTCATCTCTCTGGCTGTCAATAGACCATTAGTTTAGTTTATTGGATAGTTAGGGGATCGCCTACTACTAACTACTAGTGCTAATTCTTTGAGTTGTTTAATTCTCCAATGTGAATGGCACTCGATGATTTAAACCATCCGGGTAGCAAACATGTCGGACTCCATTAACATGATCATGCATGTCAGCAGGGCAAAAGGATATTGAGTTAGGTCATTATTCAGGTGCTCTCGCGACCAAGTTGACATAAACAAGATACAAAAGTCGGCACTATTCGTTGCATCTGAGGATCGATCGTGTCCTTTCACCACCAGGAATGTAGTTTAGTGTTGTTGCAGATTCGACAGGAACTTCCATACGCTGTTTCTCAGCTTATTTAGGCTTTCTCGTTAGCACGCTTGCTTGCTTTAATCAGTCAGATCAGATTCAGGGTATGTAGCAGAAAGCGATCGACACATTGCCTCTACTCAAGAAAGATTGTTTCCTCAAACTTTTTTACTAATGCTCGGGGTTTTGACCTGCTTATGATTAAAGTAAAAAAAGGGCTTCAGGATATTGGTACAAGTCTATCAGAGCGTGTCAAAGTATGATCTTTGTGTGTGTATGTTCAGACTTAGTTCGTGACCCAGACATCATTATCTTAACCGAAAGAACAAGTTGAGCTTGATTAATATGTAGGTTAGTAGTATCTGACACAGCACTCTGGACTGGAATATTGACCATGCAGGATCATACATCATAGTAAGATATCATAACTTTGGGGCTTGTTGCAGGCAGAGCGCCAATAAGCAAAGGGTTATGTGATGGTAATTAACGCTAATTAGGTGGCCCCTCTTTTCGTTCAGGTTGCATTTGCGTATACCAGATTATGCCCATCTCTGACGCATTTGATTTGTATGGTGCTCTTTTTCATACATAAGATTGACTCCTCGTTTTTAAGAGAAAGGAAAGACAAAGAAAAGGAAAAGGTAGTAAAGTGCGAACCTGAACGAACTTCTATACACTATATGAAACAGCCAGAGCTTATCATCTTCAGAATATCTTCTGAGCCTAACTCGCCTCAATCTGGACTAGGGCCTCTTGGATTGCATGACTTCTAAAACACAGAAATAGCAAAAAATACATGATTGAGATATTACATACTTGCTCCGTCTTGAAAAAGATATCGCAGATTTGTCTAAATTTAGATAAAATATTTGTCTAGGAGATACATCTCCAACATCCTTTGCATGACAAAGGGAGTACTTTAAAATCTTACGGGCATGAACTTTGTAAGAGGATGTCTTGGAACGGTGCACAGGAAACAAACACGAGAATTTTACAAGATTAAGGAGAGAGAGTAGAGAGATAGAGTGTAAGCGTGTTAGATTTCTCAAAGGAAAATAACATGAGTTTTGATCCCATATCGAGATTCCTATGGAATAGAGAGCACATGAATAGATTTCATAGGAGTTTGATGACCTCAATCTTATGGTCAAAGGGCTAACATAGGATTTTTTTTTTCCAATTGACTGGAATTCTCCAAAATTCTTATGGAATTTCTACAATCCAAAGAGGCCATTAACATCAAATTTGGTACAACGGTGAAAACACATATGCATCCTCTATGTAGATTTTGGCGGTAACATGTAATGACTAATGATTTAGTAGACTAATGGTTTTACAATTCTATCAACAAATATTTGTCCCCATAATAGTTAACTTTAATGGCGGTGACCCCTACACAAAAGTTTCATTACAAGACAACGTCTTTAAATTTGCATTGGATTTTTGCTATTTCTTGAATAGTGGGAAAACTATTAAGAGATGTTCAAAGTATAGAAGGAGTGGGGATCAATGCCATATAAACACTCATACATGCCCAACATGAAAATCCCACGGTATGCCTCTTATTTTAGGCATGTAATCATATCCCCGGACCGACTGCTCCGGACCTGATCCGGGCTAACCTTGGGATCAATCACTAGGGGTGTAATTGCATGGTTACATAGTTGCACCTATTTATGGCTTCTCTCTAGAAGAAAAATAGACTACCTTTATAAAAGTTAGATGTGATGTTTAGGTGTGTTGATGCTAGACACTTTTCCTTAAATAACCCATTGTGCACTACTGTCTAGGCCTGGGGTTTTAATCATCGAGTTCTTTATACTTCACGGTATTTATTACTTATGCATCTAGCTGGTATAACATATGATGTGTCTCACTAATTGTGACAACCAAAACGAATGAAATAACAACCTTCTAGAACTTTTGCTCCCTTGAATTACATGTAGGATTCGTTGCATGGAAAACAAAAAATTTCTATCGCAAGAACACACAAAACCAAGATCTAATCTATGGCAAAGCCAAGATCTAATCTACGAGATCGGTGCAACGAGATTGTAGAGAACTAACCCCCGTAGATCCAAAGTGTTAATGAGATTAGATATCGTGGTTGATGTAGCCGATCACTTGCCGATCTCAAGATCGTGTAGACGGTCCTTTCGGCGCCGCGTTTCGACAGCGCTTCCGCACTCGGTCACACGTACGGAGTCGATGAAGACCTTCCTCTCCCTGTTCCAACGGGCAGCAGAGGTAGTAGAACTCCTTGGAATCCTAGTAGCATGACGGTGTGGTGGTGGTGGTGGTGGAGGAGAGATTTCTGCAGGGCTTCGCCTAAACCGGAGCAGGGTGGTGGAGGAGAGAGGGGTGATGCCTAGGGTTTGGGGCGCGTGGGAAAAGGGGCTAAGGGGTGCGCCCCTTTATATAGTTGGGGCGTGGCGGCCAAGGGCTTCCCAGCCCTAGTCGATTCCCTCCAACTAGGCTACAAGGGGAGAGGGGGGAACTTGTCCTTCAAGTTTCCCCTTTCCTTTCCAAACTAGGTTTTGATTTTTCAAACTAGGATTTGACTTTTCAAACTAGGGTTTGACCCCAATTTCCTAGTGCTGGCCGATTTGCGGCGCGGCTGGCCCCTAGGGCATGCCGCAGCCCAAGTGACCCCTCCCAGGGTGGTGGACCCTCTGGTGGTCCCTCTAGAACATTCTAGAAGCTTTCGGTCAAAATATCGAAAACATTTCTGAACCCCAGAAATTGACTTTCCTTATATGAATCTTATTCTCCGGACCATTCCAGATCTCCTCGTGATGTCCTGGATCCAGTCCGAGACTCCAAACAACATTCAGCCTCCAACTCACATTCCATATCTACTTAAACAACATCGATTCCTTAAGTGTGTCACCCTACGGTTTGTAAACTTTGCAGACATGATCGAGACACCTCTCCGATCAATAACCGATAGTGGGACCTGGAGATCCATAGTGGCTCCCACATATTCAACGATAACTTCGTGATCGAATAAACCATTCACATACGATACCGATTCCCTTTATCGCGTGATACTTTACTTATCCGAGGTTTGATCGTTGGTATCTCTATACCTAGTTCAACCTCGTTACCGATAAGTACTCTTTACTCGTTCCATGATATGACATCCCTTGTGACCTAAAAACATGCTTGCAAGCCAATTGGATGACATTCCACCGAGAGGGCCAAGAGTATATCTAACTGTCATATGGATGGACAAATCCCACTATTGATCCATGTGCTGCAACACATACTTTCAGAATACCCAATGCCACCTTTATAACCACCCAGTTATGGAAGTGGATTTTGATGTCATCGAAGTACTCATCCGATGACGGTGATTAACATGATCTCATGGTCGAAGGATTAGGTTACTGTGTATCTGAAAGCTTGTAGCAAAACAAACTTAATGACTTGATCTTATGCTATGCTTACTATGGGTGTGTGTGATGACTACAAGTGCACAGATCGGTTGTAGCTAGTTTCGAAATAAAGATATCGATCCCATAGGGAGCAGGAGTCTGAAGTCTAAGAATTCTTAAAGTAAATACTAAAAATAGAAATGCTAAATAATGTTCTAAGTGACAAGATAAAATACGAGTAATGTGTATAAAGGTGTTTTTGGGTTTTTGGTATAAGAGAACAATGCGTAAAGTAAATAAAACTGACCACAGAAAATAAGTATCGCGTATGTAAAAGAGATTTGAAACTTCAGTGGGAGAAAGGCGTTCTCAGGGATTAGCGGATTCACCACTAGCATTATAAAGGGCTAAGGTAAAGATTATTATCATGAACATTCTCAACTATGTATGTGTGGAAGAAACTCCGTATTTGGACAAAGAGGTAGCAACCACTTCACAAATCATCCTCATAACCACAACAGACAATAATCATCATCAATTGAATTACTGCATTATTAAGGGAGGTAATCCCGCAGGACGTATCCCATGGCATGGATAGTGTTTTATGAGTTTCCTCGATTCCCAAGTTGATACGTAAGAGGTGCCAACAACTTTATAGTCACTGTAAGTCGTCTACCAACAAGTAGTTCCCTACATCAAGTCCCCACAAGAGGAAAATATTAGAGAGGTCGACTTCTCCCAACATCAAGATGTAGACAATCTAACATATGGTCACATCGATGAATATCATAATAAAATTTATCTTATTTCAATCTCATGTTAGGGTTTCTCCATCTCCCCAAGAACTAATAATCTACTCAGACATGGAGGCAAACGGCATCATGTCAATGATAATGGAAACGATTATCGATAAATAGTACTTGTATAAATCCACAACTAGTGCAAGAATTACAACAAGGTCTAGATGGGATGGATGGAGATGATGGTGGTGATGAAGATGCAATGGTTGATGAAGATGGAGATCAATGCCTTGGCCTCCCAGATTTGCGTAGGGCGAAGATGGATCCCTAGGGCAAGTTCCCCCTCCAAATGCCTTCAGTAGGTTAGGTTTCGGCGATTTCTGCGTGTTCTATATGTCGTCTCTCCGAACCAGTTGCACAAGGTGAAACTATATGAGGAGGCGGAGGCGGCACCAACTATATGGCGGCAACTATACGGCGGCCGCCCATCAACTTCCCCAATATTAGACTCTTGCTCGTCCCGAGAAAGTTTAGCTTAATGGATGTGATCCTCATATTCATGAAGCTGAGTCGATAAAATAAATGAGGTAGTTGCAACATGTGTTTAACATAAAGGATATATATAAATGAGTTCATGAACAGTACCTTACTCGAACCATCCGAATAATATTAGCAGACTTCCACACCTTAGCAATTAATATTTCACAAAAGATTATTGTCAACATGATGTAAAAGTATTCGGTTCAACCGAATGAGTTAGTGAGGTAGTCCCAAGTATTTTTAGGATTAACATATTCATTTGGGATTCAAAATCTCAAACGTCTTTTTGTCTTACTACAATATAGTGGTATATGTGTAGGGTTCGCGGCATAGAAAACAAAAAATTTCCTACGATGGAAACAACTATGTACCAAGATCTATCTACTAGATACAAGCAACGAGTGGATATATATCCGTAGAGAACATACCCTTGAAGACCGACAAAGCTTAACGAGTTCAAATTCGTAGTTGATGTAGACGATCTCTTGTCGATCTCAAGATCGAGAGGAAGTCCTAGTGCAGCAAAACAGCGGCGCATCCGTGCTCGCACACACGTACGAGGCACCGAGCAACCTCCGCCTCCTCGCTCGAGCGATGCAGCAGAAGCACAACTCTTTCTTGCCGAAAAGCCACCGGGAACATGTATCTCGCTAGTCCGAGACCATGGGGAATAAATACTAGAGGGGGAGAGAGATCCTTCACGAGGAGGTGTGCTTTGAGAGGATGAGGGGGGCTTTTATAGGGGAGAGGGGGGCACCCAAGGGGCATGGCGCCCAGATATGGGGCTGCCCCCACCTCTTCCTCATCCATGTGGGTGGACACTCCACTCACTCAAATGCCTTTCAATTTCCTCCACTCAAAAACCCACTCAAATTCCCATTAATTTTCCACCAAATTTAATGCAAACTCTCATTAAATAAAACTCCTTTTATTTATTCAGAATTTTATCAATTACTTTAATGACAAACATTCTCATATAACCCCTTGCTAGTATTTCATTTCACATGCAAAAACACTTTCTGCAATTTCACCCAAAAACCCGTTTCGGTATCTAGTGAAATAAATTCCTGCGCTTGTTATTCTTTTCGGCATGAAACTTTTGCTCCAAATGGATGTCAGTGTCTCTTAAGTGTGTCACCCTACGGTTCGCGAATAATGCGGACATGATCGAGACCCCTCTCAGATCAATAATCAGAAGCGGGATCTGGAGACCCATACTGACTCCCACACATTCAACGATGACTTTTTTGTGATCTTCGGAACCTTTTACGCTAGTATCTTAATCCCTTTGTTTCATGATATACTACATGTCCGAGATTCGATCATCGGTATCTCCATACCTAGTTTGATCTCGTTACTGACATGCACTCTTTTCTCGTTCCCGTGAATAATAGGCATAGTTGTAGATAGATATAGCATGTAATGAATGACAATATGAATAATTTGTATGCTTAAATATGCATCATATTTGCACTCATCAGGATCTTAATATGATTAAGTTGTGTTACCTCATACCTACCAACTCGCCTCCTATGCCCCCGGTACTCTAAACACACGTTGAGAACCCCCCCTATGGCTACTCGTCGGTAATACCATGATAGTATTGCATCATATTAGTAGTTATTACCAACGTTCTTAATGATTTCGAGGATTTTATAAACAATCCTCTCTCTTTTGATTCTAAATATATATAGCAGAAAACCTTCTTTAAGTATTTTTTGAGTTTTCAGGAGCTATGAGACTCCAAAAAGGGCAAAGGTTAGATAACACGCTTGAAATTTTTTGAGACGCATCCAACAAGCCAAAGTGGGACGCTAGAAGATCAATGGTCTATAAATGAGGGCATGTCGCGTGGCTAGGTACCCAGGTCGCGCCACCCTCTTTCCCCCCTCGGTTGTCCAATGCGTCTGAATATTTTGCCCACGGATATGTTTTGACCTAAAAAAACTCTATATATGCCTCTTGGAGGTCATCCTCGCGATGCATGGAGACAGAGATAAAACACACACAAGCATAGAGTCTACGTCTACCTCTAACGGAGATCAGAGGGGGGAACCGCTGCCTGACTCACCTCCGGTTGGCTCCACCCCCTCTGGTGTGGACATCATCAACATCTACAACAATATCATCTTCATCTCCCTACTATAATCTCTTATAAAACATGATGTGTGATGCAATCTATTGTTTTCCTATGATCTATTGTGTCTATGTATATGTTTGAGTAGTGATCTGTTTATGACAATTGTGAAATAGTTCGTTGTTGGTAGCATACAAGTATGTTATCTCCTATGATGGTATTATGCACTGATGTATGAGTGCACCCATATGTTGGGGAATGCATAAGGTTGTCACCATGGCATGTTTCTAGGAGGAGGTATGGCCGGAAGCACTTGAAAGAAACTATGTCCCAAGTCTTAAATATGCATACTATATTAATTCATGGTTAGTTAGCGGGTGGGGGGATAAATTATGGGGCCCTTGAAATTTACAATGGTGGTTGGACTTATTTCTTAATGACACCCTTGCTTGCATGGAAACGGTCTTGAGATCAATCACTAGAGGTGTAATTGCACGGTTACAGGCTGCACCTATTTATGGCTCCTCTCTAGAAGAAACAATAGACTACCTTTATAAAGTTAGACGTGATGGTTAAGTGTGTTGATACTATACATTTTTCCTTAAATAACCAATTGTGCACTATTTTCTAGGCCTATGGTTTTAACCATCGTGTTCTTTTACTTCATGGTATTTAGTACTTATGCATCTAGCTGGTATAAAATATGATGTGCTTCACTAATTATGACAACCAAAACGAATGAAATAACAACTTAACAGAACACTTGCTCCCTTGAATTAACTGCTTTTACTTTTACATCCTTCTACTTTTACCTGTTTTTACTTAACTTGCATTAGTTTACTTTCTATATTTACTTTCAACACTTACAGTTTTCTAGTTAGAAGTAAAAAGTACCTGGCACCTTTTAGTTCATTGCATTGCATGAAAGGCCACATAAGTGGGTTATATGGATTTAGAGAATAGATTTTTTATCTTCAGATCTTCATAGTTTCGACACTCAAATACTTATAAAATTGTGCTATAGTGATTCTCTGCTCTTAGGGATTATCAGTCGCCAAGGACTCAAGCAGTCTGGCTAAGGAGTAGCCAACACTCAGGGCATCAAGAAAGCAAGCGGTCCGGCTAAGGAGTAGATGATGATTAGGGCATCAAGATGACAAGCAGTCCGGCTATGGAGTAGTCGACCGATGTCAAGACCTTAGACCATCGGGCTAAGGAGTAGCCGGCGCACAAAGCCCCAGCTCGTAAGCAGACGATAGAAGTTTCCACTACTAACATACCAGTCTCTTCCTCATCCTATCCTCAACACGTTTACATATCCTAAAAACAGGATTTCAACCCGCTTTAAATAAAGCCAAAATGGCCAAACCGATACAGAGTGACAAAAGAATCCTCTTACAAAGTAGATCAAATATAAACAAGAAAAACAAGAAGCACCAAGCTTGCCACCAAAGATAGCGGAGAGAGATCGAGAATACCTGAACTCCACGATGCCCCCGAGAGGTAAAGACGCTAAGCGTCACCGTCAACGATATCAAGATGGTCAAGGGTTTTCACCCGGAGTCCAAGTGTGGAGAAGATAACCACAACGACGCCCTCAAGAGGGTTATGACACCCACATGTACCGCTGTCGTTGGCACTGTAGCGTTGAGATCTCTCCTAGAAAAACTTTTGGACCATGCACTCTAACCTTGAACCAGGCCTTCACCACACGATCTGGGAGTTGTCCTTGGTAAAGCGCCACCAGCACCAGGGTCCCCCATCGCCCTCTCTCCTGCCACCCTCATGGCCAAAACAGTCAGGCCACCGCCACATCCTCGTCATAGATATGCTCGTGAAGTCCACCTTCCAGGGCCGCTGCCCCGTCGTCCGAGATCTCGCACCCATGTCACAACACCACCACGAAAGGTACACCAGGGCAGTGTAACACCCCGGGCACCCCGGGCTCGGTGGCTATCACCCCTGGCGTCTCTCTAGGATTTCTAGAATAGTCTCACGGACCAGTACTAGTATTTTATGTGCACTTTGTCCTCACTCTTGCGCACCCGGGAACAACTTGCCGGTCAGTCCCCATCCTCATATTGCTTCAGGCAAAACATGCTTGACCTAAAATTCCTTTGAAGATAAGCCCTGGTAAAGAAGTTGCAACTTGTTGTTATGGGTATCCTATCAATCATATTAAGCCATGTGCCATGATCTCACATACACCCACCCTTAGAAGATCGATGCCCTCATAGATCAACCACAAGACAGGAACATCCCCTCTTGGCACACATCTATGTCTAGTGTCGGCACATGTGCCATGCCATGTCCACTCTGGGCCACCCGCGCCATGTGTCACATGTCTGCGCCTCTGACCCACACATGCTATCTGATACCACTTGTAACACTCCGGGCCCGGTGGCTGTCATCCCTGTCGGCTCTCTAGGATTTCTAGACTAGCCCCACAGACCAACACTACTCTTCTCTGCGCACTTTATCCTCATTCATGCATACCCGGGAACAATTTCCCGGTCGGTCACCCGTATTCAAATTGCTCTAGGCCAAGCACGCATAACCTAGAATTCCTTTGAAGATAAGCCCTGAAAAAAGTTACAACTTGTTGGTATGGGTATCATATCAATCCTATTAAGCCATGCGCTAGGATCTGAAAAGCAGGAACAAGAGGATAGGCCCGTCAACCGGCCCGCGGACGGTGAGGTACAATGAGTATGGTGCACCCGCAAGTGATCCCGCAGAGCCTGGAAAGAGCCGCCGGGATGTTGCCGGATCTAGGCACACTTGGCCCAGATTCGGTGGCCCAACCACACCATGGCCAGGTGTTGGGCTCCCATGTCATCAGCCCCACTAGTAGGGCCTGACAACCCAAATCAGGCATGACAGGCCTAGATCTAGGCGAAGGCCGAATGCCCCGCCATCATCGGCTAGCTCCACCAGCAGCCTTCCAAGGGACGCTCCAGCCCCATCCATGCCATTTCCTGCTCCAGTGAGACACATTGTCGTGGTGTTAGGCCACCATCACCGAACAGGATCTCCCAGTTTATTGTGTTGCCTAAAACCCACTACAATTACTGCCCAAGGAGAGCCATAGACGTCGTCCGGGCATGCCTGTCGCACGATGCCACCATACCATCGAAGTCGCGTTAGGTATGCCCAGTGCCGAGACCGGTGCCCGCCATGGCCACCACGGCCTACGTCGCTGCCTCCACGATCGAGGGAAAGGGAAGGCCTCCCCGCTGCCGTCCACCAGCAGTGAGGAGAGTGGGAGGTGGATGAGGCGGTGAGGGAGTTAGGGGTCCCTCTCCATCGCCCAGGGGAGCGACACAGAATTCCATATCCACCAAGATCATAAGAGAACGAACGATGAACAAGGGAAACAAATGGTTCTAAGACCGTGTGTTTTCTCATTAATTAACAAGTGTCTTTTTCTTACTCCTTCATACCCATATTAGTTGATTTAATTTTATCTAGATTCATATGTATCTAGTTAAGTATTTAGTCATTCGTATCTAAATAAAGTTGAGTCAATAATATGGATCAGAGGAAGTACTATAAAAGGGTTAATCTTATTTGGAGCAACTATTTACCGCTCAATTTAGAAATAGCTATTTCTCGGTCTACTAAATCGTTTAGCTACACAAAATTGTGTCGCTTAGTTTGGTACGGATAGAGTAGAAAATTAGTAGACCCCAAAGCTTATAGCTACACACGGCGAATTAGTTGGGACCAAATCACAGCTAGCGTGTCGCGTGCAAATCCCTGGTGGGCCTCGTGAAGCCCGCATGAATTGATGAACTCAAACCTTGTATGCACGGCAGAATGGACAAAAATAACCCATATTCAAAAGAATTTTACAAACTGAACCCTCACCGAAAGAATTTCACCGACACTAACCCTTTGGCTAATGCCTAATAGCAAGGCGCTATGCTCTATAGGGTAGCACCTTTCTGTTAGGCGCTATGTGTTGGAGATATGCCCTAGAGGCAATAATAAATGTAGTTATTATTATATCTTTGTGTTTATGATAAATGTTTACATTCATGCTATAATAGTATTAACAAGGAAACATTAATACTTGTGTGATTTGTAAACTTAATTTGAAGTCCCTAGTATAGCCTCTATACTTCACTAGCTTGTTGGTTGATTAAATGATTGTGGTTTACCTATCATGAACATTGAGATGTTATCAACAACAAGATCATATCGTTAGGAGAATGATATGGTGGACATACTCCTATTGATAAGCGTAGCATAAAGATCAAGTCATTTCAATAGTTCAATTGCTATATGCTTTCTGATACATAGTAACCTAATTCCTTCGACCATGAGATCATGCATATCACCTTTACCGGATGGATGCTTTGATGACATCAAACACCACACCGTAACTGGGTGGCTATAAAGGTGGCATTGAGTGTTCGGAAAGTATTGCTTGAAACACATGGATCAAGAGTGGGATTTGTCCATCCATATGACGGATAGATATACTCTGGGCCCTCTCGGTGGAATGTCATCCAATTAGCTTGCAAGCATGTGACTTGGTCACAAGGTATCACATATCACGGGAACGAGAAAAGAGTACTTATCGGTAACAAGGTTGAACTAGGTATGCAGAGATACCGACGATCATAACCTTGGATAAGTAAACTATCGTGAGACAAAGGGAAATTGGTATCGTATGTAAGTGGTTCATTCGATCGCAAAGTAATCGTAGAAATATGTGGGAGCCATATGAATTTCCAGATTCCTCTATTGGTTATTGTTCGGAGAAGTGTCTCGATCATGTCCGCATAATTCACGAACCGTAGGGAGACACACTTAAGGATTCGACGTTGTTTTGAGTAGTTATGGTATTATGATAAAGATACCGAATGTTGTTCGGAGTCTCGGATGGGATCCGGGATATCATGAGGTGATCCGGAATGGTCCGGAGAATAAGATTCATATAAGGAAAGTCCCGTTTCGGAGTTCGGGAATGATTCCGGTGTTTTCATCGGGAATGTTCTAGAAGGGTCCGGATTGTCCGGCACTCCGGGGGGGGGGGGGAGAGTACATGAGTGTGTCATTGAATGATTGCATCATGTACTAAGTGTTCTTGCTGTTCCAAAAACATGAAAGTCAAATTGCCAGTTTGAAAGTCAAACGGCTAAAACAGGAAACTGTGGAAAACAGGAAACTGTGGGAAACAGGAAACTGTGGGAAACAAGCAAGAGGAGGTTGAAACCAACTTGGAGGAGGAGTTCCTCTCCTCCAAGTCGGCGCCCAAGACCTAGGCCGAGTTGGGGAGGGACTCCCTCCCTCCCTGGCGCGCCTAGCTCCTCCACCCATAAAAGGAGGGGCAGGGCTCCTCCTTGAGACACACAAGTTTCTACCTCTAATCTCAGGTTTAGAGCCGTTTGGTTTAGAGCTTCTAATTGCTTTGGCCTGCGGTTTAGAGCCTTCTAATTGGTGTGTCTAATCTCTAGACCACTAATAGCCCTCTCTCATAATCCACCATACTCGCTCCGGCTTAAGGCGAAGCCCTGCGGGATTTCCCCTCTACTTCCGGTACCACGCCGTTGTGCTGCCGGAATCGCGAGGAGAGTGCTACAACCTCCGCTGCCTGCTGGAACAAGGGAGAGGAAGGTCTTCGTCGAGTACCGAACGTGTGACCGACTGCGGAAGCGCTGCCGGAACGCAGCGCCGGAAGGATCGTCCACACGATCTTGAGATCGGAAAGAGTACGACTACATCACCCACGAGAATCCGCTCTCGTTAAACACTTTGGAATCTTCGAGGGTAAGTTATTCCATCGACTCGTTGCTACAATCTAGTAGATAGATCTTGGCTTGTTTGTTTGTATGCGATAGAATTTTTTTGTTTTCCATGCCACGAACCCCTACAGTGGTATCAGAGCCGTGTCTATATGTAGATCTGTTGCACGAGTAGAACACAATGGTCATTGTCGGCGTTGATGCTTTTATTGTCGATTGCATTTTGTGTACTTTGCATCTTGCGGTATGTTGGGATGAAGCGGCCCGGGCTAACCTTACATGACATCGTTCATGAGACTTGCTCCACGCTTAACATGCAACTTGTATTGCATAAGTGGCTTTGCGGGTGCCTGTTTCTCCTAGCATAGTTAAGATCCAATTTACAACGGATAATCAACAATGCTAGTATCAATGTTGTGGTTCTTGTTCGTAAGTTAGAACGACACTTATTGAAATCCCCAAACCACGTAAAATATGCAAAGAAAGTAGAGGCGTCTAACTTTGTTTTGCAGGGGTGTGCAGTGATGTGATATGGCCATGATTGTGATTATATTTGATGTATGCAATATTCCTTATTGTAAGTTGGCAACCGGCAGGAGCCATATGGTTGTCTTTAATTTATGTTAAGACCCGCGTGTCTATTCAAAGTAGTTGTAATAGTTGAAGCCGGTGGACGACAACCATGGTGAAGCGTCATTGACCTTGATGCAATGCCGGTGATGATGGAGATCATGTTCGTGCTTGAAGATGGAGATCGGAAGCACAAAGAAGAAAGGCCATATCATATCACATATTATGAATTGCATGTGATGTTAATCCTTTATGCATCTTGTAGTGCTTAGTAGACGACGGTAGCATTATAAGATGATCCCTCATGCACATGAATTTCAAATCATAAAGTGTTCACCCTTAGTTAGCACCGTTGCTAAAGCTTGTTGTTTCGAAGCACCACATGATGATCGGGTGTGTTAGATTCTACAAGTGTATACAACGTGAGCAAGCCAGATTTGCTCATGCAGAAACTAAGGTTTGATCTTGACGAGCCTAGCATGTACAGACATGGTCTCGGAACACGGATCATCGAAAGGTAAAGCATGAATCATATAGTAGATATGATGAACATGACAATTGTTCGCCATTGAAACTATATCAACTCTCGTGATGATCGGTGTTGATGTAGTGGATTTGGTTCGTGTGATCACTAAAACAATGTGAGGGATGTTGTTTTGAGTGGGAGTTCACCTAGTTTAATTTCATTAATTAATTTGAACTCAATTTGTCATAAACTTAGTCTAAACTATTGCAAATATGTTGTAGATCAATGGCAGCCCCTACCATCAATTTTAATGCGTTCCTAGAGAAAGAAAAGTTGAAAACCAATGGAAGCAACTTCGCGGATTGGTTCCGCAATTTGAGGATTGTCCTCACAGCTGGTAATTTGACCTATGTGCTGGATGCACCGCTGGGTGACCCACCTGCAGCTGATGCTTCTGATGAAGTAAAGAATGTTTACCTTGCTCGGAAGAATCAGTACTCCATAGTTCAGTGTGCTATCTTGTATGGTTTAGAATCGAAGCTTTAGAAAAGGTTTGAAGAGTCAGACCCATATGATATTGTCGAGGGTCTCAAATTGATTTTTGAGACTCATGCGGCAATTGAAAGCTATGAGGCTTCTGAAAAGTTCTTTAACTGCAAGATGGAAGAGGGCAGCTCCGTCAGTGAGCATGTGCTTAAGATGTCTGGGCACGCAAACAAACTTCAAAGCTTGGGTATAGTGATTCCTAATGCTTTGGGGATTTACCGCGTCCTCCAGTCACTTCCACCAAGTTACAGGAACTTTGTGATGAACTACAACATGCAGAACATGAACAAAGAGTTGCCAGAACTGTTTGCTATGTTAAAGTCTGCAGAAGTGGAGATCAAGAAAGAGCACCAAGTGTTGATGGTCAATAAGACCACCAAACTCAAGAAGGGCAAGTCTAAGCAAAAGGGACACTTCAAGAAGGGTGGTAAAAAGGTTACCACGCCGGCGAAGAAGACCAAGGCTGGACCCAAGCCTGAAAATGAGTGCTTTTACTGCAAGGGAGAAGGTCACTGGAAGCGGAATTGCCCAAAGTACTTGCCGGATTTGAAGAACGGCAACATCAAGAAGAAAGGTGTATCTGATATACATGTTATTGATGTGTATCTCACTAGTACTCGTAGTAGTGCCTGGGTATTTGATACTGGTTCGGTTGCTCATATTTGTAACTCGAAACAGGTGCTGCAGAATAAACGGAAGCTAGCGAAGAACGAGGTGACGATGCGCGTGGGAAACGGATCAAAGGTTGATGTGATCGCGGTCGGCACGCTACCTCTTCATCTACCATCGGGATTAGTTTTATACTTAAATAATTGTTATTTGGTGCCTGCGTTGAGCATGAACATTATATCGGGATCTTGTTTATTGCGAGACGGTTACTTGTTTAAGTCAGAGAATAATGGTTGTTCGATTTATATGAGTAATATGTTTTATGCACATGCACCTTTGATAGATGGTCTATTCTTATTGAATCTCGATAGTGGAAATACACATATCAACAATATTGAGGCTAAACGTTTGAAATCAAGCGATAATTTAACCTATATGTGGCACTGTCGTCTTGGTCACATTGGAGTGAAGCGTATGAAGAAACTCCATTCCGATGGACTTCTTGAATCACTTGATTTTGAATCACTTGAAAGATGCGAAGCATGTCTGATGGGAAAAATGACTAAGACTCCATTTTCTGGTATGATGGAGCGAGCTACGGACTTATTGGAAATCATACATACCGATGTGTGTGGTCCAATGAGTGTAGCATCGCGCGGTGGTTATCGTTATGTTCTTACCTTCACAGATGACTTGAGTAGATATGGGTATATCTATTTCATGAAACATAAGTCCGAAACTTTCGAGAAGTTTAAGGAGTTTCAAAGTGAGGTAGAGAATCAACGTAACAAGAAGATTAAATTTCTACGTTCTGATCGTGGAGGTGAATATCTAAGTTACGAGTTTGGCGAGCATTTAAAGAAGTGCAGAATACTTTCACAATTGACACCGCCGGGAACACCACAGCGTAATGGTGTGTCCGAACGTCGTAATCGAACTCTCTTAGATATGGTTCGTTCTATGATGTCACTTACAGATTTACCGCTATCATTTTGGGGTTATGCATTAGAAACAGCCGCATTCACTTTAAATAGGGCACCGTCTAAATCCGTTGAAACGACACCGTATGAATTATGGTTTGGGAAGAAACCTAAATTGTCGTTCCTTAAAGTTTGGGGATGTGAAGCCTATGTAAAGAAGTTACAGCCGGACAAGCTTGAACCCAAAGCGGAAAAATGCGTCTTCATAGGATACCCGAAGGAAACTATTGGGTATACCTTCTATCATAGATCCGAAGGCAAAATCTTCGTTGCCAAGAATGGATTCTTTCTAGAGAAGGAATTTCTCTCGAAAGAAGTGACTGGAAGGAAAGTAGAACTCGACGAGGTTGTCGAACCTTCTCTCGAAATTGCGAGTAGCGCAGCACCGGAAGAAGTTCCTGTGGTGCCTGCACCAATTAGAGAGGAAGCTAATGATGATGATCATGAAACTTCGGTTGAAGTTGCTACAGAGCCTCGGAGGTCAACGAGAACTCGTACCACTCCAGATTGGTATGATCCCGTTATGAGTGTCATGTTGGTGGACAACACCGATGACCCCGAGACATATGAGGAAGCGATGATGAGCCCAGATTCCAATAAATGGCAAGAAGCCATGAAATCCGAGATTGGATCCATGTACGAAAACCAAGTATGGACTTTGGTGGACTTACCGGATGGCCGGAAGGCTGTCGAGAACAAATGGATTTTCAAGAAGAAAACAGATGTTGATGGTAATGTTACTGTCTATAAAGCTCGACTTGTCGCAAAAGGGTTTCGACAAATTCAAGGAGTTGACTACGATGAGACTTTCTCACCAGTAGCGAAGCTAAAGTCTGTGAGGATTATGTTAGCAATCGCTGCATATTATGATTATGAGATATGGCAGATGGATGTCAAAACAGCATTCCTCAATGGAGATATTGATGAAGAGTTGTATATGATGCAACCCAAAGGTTTTGTCGATCCTAAAGATGCTAACAAGGTATGCAAACTTCAACGGTCCATCTATGGATTGAAGCAAGCATCCCGAAGTTGGAATCAACGTTTTGATAAAGTAATCAAAAGTTTTGGTTTTATACAAACTTATGGAGAAGCTTGTATTTACAAGAAAGTGAGTGGGAGCTCTGTAGCATTCTTAATACTATATGTGGATGACATATTGTTGATTGGGAATGATGTAGACCTTCTTAATAGTGTCAAGGAATATTTGAATAATAGTTTTTCAATGAAGGATCTTGGCGAAGCAGCTTACATATTAGGCATAAAGATTTATAGAGATAGATCGAAACGCCAAATATCATTGTCACAGAGTACATATTTGGACAAAGTTCTAAAGAGGTTTGGAATGGAAGAAAGCAAGAAAGGGTTCTTGCCCATGTTGCCCAATACGACCTTGAGTAAAACTCAAAGTCCGACATCGGCAGAAGATAGAGAAAGGATGAGTAAGACTCCCTATGCCTCAGCCATAGGATCTCTAATGTATGCCATGCTATGTACTAGACCCGACATTGCATATGCTGTTAGTTTAACTAGCAGATATCAAAGTGATCCAGGAGTGGATCATTGGACAGCGGTAAAAAACATTCTTAAGTACTTGAGAAGAACTAAGGATATGGTTCTTTCTTATGGAGGTGATGAACAGCTCGTTGTTAATGGTTACACCGATGCTAGTTGGAACACCGATCCGGATGATTCTAAATCACAATCTGGATACGTATTTATTTTGAATGGTGCAGCAGTTAGCTGAAGGAGTGCAAAGCAAAGCGTTGTGGCGAGATCTTCAACTGAATCGGAATACATGGCTGCTTCGGAGGCTTCACAAGAAGCGATATGGATGAAAGAGTTCATTACAGAGCTGGGTGTGGTTCCTAGTGCGCTGGACCCAATGTCTATCTACTGTGATAACATGGGCGCCATAGCCAATGTGCAAGAACCAAGGTCACACAAGAAGCTGAAGCATATCAAGCTGCGTTTTCACGCTATTCGAGAACATATCCAGGATGGGGATATAAAGATTTGCAAAGTACACACAGATCTGAATGTGGCGGATCCGTTGACTAAACCTCTCCCGAGGGCAAAGCATGACCAACACCAAACTGCCATGGGTGTTCGATATATTACCATGTAATCTAGATTAGATGACTCTAGTGCAAGTGGGAGACTGTTGGAGATATGCCCTAGAGGCAATAATAAATGTAGTTATTATTATATCTTTGTGTTTATGATAAATGTTTACATTCATGCTATAATAGTATTAACAAGGAAACATTAATACTTGTGTGATTTGTAAACTTAATTTGAAGTCCCTAGTATAGCCTCTATACTTCACTAGCTTGTTGGTTGATTAAATGATTGTGGTTTACCTATCATGAACATTGAGATGTTATCAACAACAAGATCATATCGTTAGGAGAATGATATGGTGGACATACTCCTATTGATAAGCGTAGCATAAAGATCAAGTCATTTCAATAGTTCAATTGCTATATGCTTTCTGATACATAGTAACCTAATTCCTTCGACCATGAGATCATGCATATCACCTTTACCGGATGGATGCTTTGATGACATCAAACACCACACCGTAACTGGGTGGCTATAAAGGTGGCATTGAGTGTTCGGAAAGTATTGCTTGAAACACATGGATCAAGAGTGGGATTTGTCCATCCATATGACGGATAGATATACTCTAGGCCCTCTCGGTGGAATGTCATCCAATTAGCTTGCAAGCATGTGACTTGGTCACAAGGGATCACATATCACGGGAACGAGAAAAGAGTACTTATCGGTAACAAGGTTGAACTAGGTATGCAGAGATACCGACGATCATAACCTTGGATAAGTAAACTATCGTGAGACAAAGGGAAATTGGTATCGTATGTAAGTGGTTTATTCGATCGCAAAGTAATCGTAGAAATATGTGGGAGCCATATGAATTTCCAGATTCCTCTATTGGTTATTGTTCGGAGAAGTGTCTCGATCATGTCCGCATAATTCACGAACCGTAGGGAGACACACTTAAGGATTCGACGTTGTTTTGAGTAGTTATGGTATTATGAGAAAGAGACCGAATGTTGTTCGGAGTCTCGGATGGGATCCGGGATATCACGAGGTGATCCGGAATGGTCCGGAGAATAAGATTCATATAAGGAAAGTCCCGTTTCGGAGTTCGGGAATGATTCCGGTGTTTTCATCGGGAATGTTCTAGAAGGGTCCGGCACTCCGGGGGGGGGGGGAGAGTACATGAGTGTGTCATTGAATGATTGCATAATGTACTAAGTGTTCTTGCTATTCCAAAAACATTAAAGTCAAATTGCCAGTTTGAAATTCAAACGTCTAAAACAGGAAACTGTGGAAAACAGGAAACTGTGGGAAACAGGAAACTGTGGGAAACAAGCAAGAGGAGGTTGAAACCAACTTGGAGGAGGAGTTCCTCTCCTCCAAGTCGGCGCCCAAGCCCTAGGCCGAGTTGGGGAGGGACTCCCTCCCTCCCTGGCGCGCCTAGCTCCTCCACCCATAAAAGGAGGGGCAGGGCTCCTCCTTGAGACACACAAGTTTCTACCTCTAATCTCAGGTTTAGAGCTTCTAATTGCTTTGGCCTGCGGTTTAGAGCCTTCTAATTGGTGTGTCTAATCTCTAGACCACTAATAGCCCTCTCTCATAATCCACCATACTCGCTCCGGCTTAAGGCGAAGCCCTGCGGGATTTCCCCTCTACTTCCGGTACCACGCCATTGTGCTGCCGGAATCGCGAGGAGAGTGCTACAACCTCCGCTGCCTGCTGGAACAAGGGAGAGGAAGGTCTTCGTCGAGTACCGAACGTGTGACCGACTGGGGAAGCGCTGGCGGAACGCAGCGCCGGAAGGATCGTCCACACGATCTTGAGATCGGAAAGAGTACGACTACATCACCCACGAGAATCCGCTCTCGTTAAACACTTTGGAATCTTCGAGGGTAAGTTATTCCATCGACTCGTTGCTACAATCTAGTAGATAGATCTTGGCTTGTTTGTTTGTATGCGATAGAAATTTTTTGTTTTCCATGCTATAAACCCCTACACTATGTCCCTGCCAGCGTGGCACCCATCTGGCCCAACCCTGGCCCCACCCGGCCGTGTGATGCCTAGGCACTAATCCTGGGTCGAGTAACGCCTGTGCGCTAAGCTCGATGTGTAGTGCCTTTCTGATAGGCGTTATGCTCTCATGTGTAGCGCCTATCAGAAAGGCGCTACACATTGAGACTTAACCTGTCGCGCCCATCCCCCCTCCCTACCCCAACCCATTCACTCCCAGGCGTCCAGAAGAACAGATAGAGGGGCGTTGGCGGTTCCTCCTCCCCTCTCTCTCAAATCCCTTCCAAAAAAGCAACAGATCTGAAAGTTTTGGCAGTGGATTTTCTCCCCAAGCTCTCCCTCAAGGTAATCCCTTCCTTTTCCCTCTATTTCATCCACTAAATAGTCCACATTCTTGTCTAGTTTCTTTGAAACCCTAGGTCAAGTTTGATTCATATGGATTTGTATGAATGTTTGAAGTATGGATAGCATATGGAATTGTGGATTGCATATGGATTTGTATGAATGTTTCAAACCATGGGTCTACTTATTTGCATTGTATATGATTTGAAATCCTAGGATTGCATACATATTGCATATGGATTTGAAACCCTAGGTCTACTTATTTGCATTGTATATGATATGAATGTTTGAAACCCTAGGATTGGATATGAATGGATTTGTACGGATGTGTTAATACTAATTTCCCATATCCTTTGTTGATGAACCTCTCACATATTTATTGATGTTTGGAATATATATGTAGGATGGTGTGGCTACTTGAGGATTATTATGATCATGAACACCGGTCATACTTGATGGCGGAGAAGCATATGGTAATAAAACCATAGTTGAACTTGATTGTTTTTATTTTTCTATTCATTCAATTGTGTTGGAAGAAGCATAATGTTTTATCTTGTATGTATGCAGAAGCTTTGACCCCTCAAGCTTTGGTCTCATGGCGTGTCTTTGAATGACATGCCATACGACGAGCAGTACACTGAGTACATCAAGCGGCTAGGCCACCTCCCTTTCATCACGCCTGTGAGCCAATCGACGCCAAACCTCAACGCGGCTACTATCACCGCACTTGTTGACCGGTGGAGGCCGGAGACGCACACGTTCCACCTCCGGACCGGCGAGATCACCCCTACTCTTTAGGATGTTTCCATGATCTTTGGACTTCCTATCGCGGGGAACCCTCTTTGCATGAGCATAGATTCTGACAGGTGGTGCAATGAGATGCAGCTACTTATTGGCATGGCTCCTGAAGTACTTGAGGACAAGAGTAAAGATAGAGTCCTAGCAGGCGCGACATACGCGTGGATTGTGGAGAACTTTGCGCATTGTCCGGAGCCAGCCGAGGTTGAGGTGATCGAGACACATGCTTGTGTGTACGTGCGGTACGTCCTCTCTAGGACTTTGTTTGCTGACGGTGAAGGTAGGACTGCTTAGTGGATGTGGCTGAAGTCACTAGAGAACTTTGACAGCAATATCAGCTGGGGTTCGGCGGCTCTTGCCTACTTGTACCGACAGGTAATCACTTATTGTCTACATTCATTTGTGCTCACTTATTATCCAAACATATGCTATCCTAACCTCTTTTGTGCTCACTTGCATTTGGACGATGCCTGTCGTAGGGCAGGCCAAAATGCCGGAATAGGTGGTTCTATGGTTCTTCTCTCAATATGGAGATGGGAATGCTTACCAGTTGGGCGTCTGAAAGAGGTGGGCCACCATGCTTGGCCATCGTTTGATAGAGACCCTCTACGCCTCCCCACTTGGGCTTCCAAGTGGGACATGGTGTCAGAGATGACAAGCGATGTCGATGCCATGTACCTGAAGTACACGAACGAGTTCGATGCTCTTACGCCCGATCATGTAGATGCTTGTCTCTACATCACTCCCCATAATGTTTACCCCGTCGAGTCGAAATTGATAGCAACATGTTCTTGTGATATGTTGTAGGTGGAGTGGGAGCCTTATGGTTGCGGGGACGATCTCGGTGCTGCTCCTGCGTTTGATATTAACCCGAAGTGCTTGGATGAACAATGTCTCTGGCTCATAAGCTGCCCATTGATTTGCAATTGGGCGGTTGAGTATCATATGCCACAACGGGTGATGAGGCAGTTCAGGTTGTTTCAGTGCAACCCTCCCGTGTGGAAGGACACCGACAAGGAGCTTCATAGGTACTAACATGGTTCAATGATAACAGGAAGAGAACTTGTGCTCAATTGTTGTGGATGGTACTAACATGGTTCTTTGTTGTTATGCAGGTTGGACATGAAGAGGCAGAGGAAGATCAAGAATTGGGATCACCATCATAGGAAGCACGTCATGGACTTCCACATGAGTGTGCAGCATGCTCGACAAACAGAATGGAATAGTGGAAGAGCTCATTCCGGAGTTGCATTCAACAACTACATTCGATGGTTTCTTTCTAGTACCCGTGTCTCCATTTGCTCGCCGTCTTTTCAGAAAGAAATATTGCAAGAGCCATGTGTGTTCGATGACCTTGCCTACAACGAGTACAACAGGCGGGTTAGGGAGGAGACCGACTGTTGGAATTATGCCCTAGAGGCAATAATAAAGATGTTATTATTATAATTATTGTTTATGATAATTTTTATATTCCATGCTAGAATTGTATTAAGCGGAAACTTTAATACTTGTGTGGTTTGTGAACAACACCGTGTCCCTAGTACGCCTCTATGGACTAGTTCATTGATTAATGATGGTTAAGGTTTCCTAACCATAGACATGAGTTGTCAATTAATAATGAGATCATATCATTGGGATAATGATGTGGTGGACAGACCCAAACTAAGCAGAGCAATTAGATCGTGTCATCGTGTTCATCTTTGCGAAGCTTTTCTTATGTCAAATATTGTATTGCTTAGACCATGAGATAATACAACTCCCTGGTATCGGAAGAAAGCTTTGAGGTCATCAAACGTCATCCTATGAGAGGGTGATCATAAAGGTGTCTCTCAGGTGATCGGAAAGTACCTGTTGGGTTGTATGTATCGAGATGGGATTTGTCCCTCCCAAGTCGGAGAGATATACTTCGGGCCCACTCGGTAATCGATATCAACACCGCTTGCAAGCATGTGGTTAAGGAGTTAATCACAAAGTGATGTCGGATTACGGAACGAGTAAAGTACTTGCTGTGAACGAGATTGGACTAGGTATGACGGTACCGACGATCAAATCTCGGACAAGTAAAATATCGTGAGACAAAGGGAATATATATATGGGATTGATTGAATCCTGGCATCGTGGTTCATCCGATATGATCATCGATGAATGTGTGGGAGTCAATATGGGTTTCTAGACTCCGCTGTTGATTATTGATAGAAGATCATGTCTGCATGTTCTCGAACCCGAAGGGTCACACACTTAACGTGTCTCGACGCTAGGATAGATTGGATAATTGGTTTATAAGTTTTTTGTTAGGAGTCTCGGATGGGATCCGGGACATCACGAGAGGTTCCGGAATGGTCCGGAGAATAAGATTCATATAAGGCAATGCAGTTTTTGGAGTTCAGAATTGTTTCGGGTTAATCGGTATTGTACCGGAAGCTTCTAGAACCTTCCGGAAGGGGACCAACGTGGCCCCACCTTCCGGGAGGTGGAATGAGCCTATGAGGGAGTGCCCTAGCCGCATTGGGCCAGGGGCACAAGGCCCCATAGGGCCCAGCCGTCCAAATCAAGGGGAAACCCTAAAGGGGGCTTCTAGAAGGAGGGGGGGGGGAAACTTGCCCCCCACTCTTCCCTCCTTGGACGCCGGCCTAGGCTTGGGGGAGGGGCTAGGTTTGCCGCCCACCCCTCTATATAAAGAAGGCTGGGGGCGCACCACCCCCCCACACCTTCCCCTCAAGCCTAGCCGCCCTGTTGTCCTCCTCTCTCTCTCCTTCCCGACTGCGTGTAGGCGAAGCCCTGCTGCAGAAACTCTCCACCACTTGCACCGCACCGTCGCGTTGTAGATCCAATCCGTCTCTCCACCATACTTGCTGGACCGAGGAAGGAGGAGACGTCGAGGTGCTGCACGTGTGCATCTCCCGGAGGCATCGCCACTTGCGGTGCTAGATCGGATCGGATCGCGAGGAGGAGAAGCGAGTACGACTACATCACCCACGTTCCGACGAACGTTCCGCTGTGTGAATCTTCAAGGGTATGAAGATCTCATCTAATCTATCTCGTTGTTTGCATCTCCTAGATTAGATCTTGGCTTTCCCGTTCGCATCCGTAGAATTTTTTTGATTTACTATGCTGCGAAACCCTTTAGTGGTATCAGAGCTAGATCTATGCGTAGATGTGTTTCACGAGTAGAACGCAACATGGTTGTTGCGGGCATTGATGTTTTCTGTTGCAAGCCTCTTGTTTGTGTTCTTCTTATGACGCGGGATAGTGAGATTGAAGCGGTCCAGGCCAACCTTACGCGACGTCGTTCGCGAGACCGGCTCCGCACTTGACGTGTGACTTGTTCCACACATGCGGCTGGTGGATGCCAGTTTCTCTCACTATAGTTGTCATGGGATTTACACCGGAGTTTGGCAACCATAATATCACCGTTGTGGCTTTCCGTAGGTAAGAATTGTTCTTAGCTTGCTACTCCCATAAGCCACGTAAAACACGCAACAACAAAGTAGAGGCGTCTAACTTGTTTTTGCAGGGAGTGTTTTGTGTGATATGGTATGGCCCAAGATGTGATGTGTATATTGTATGCGATGATCATGTTTTCTAATGTTTCACGACTTGCATGTCGATGAGTACACAACCGGCAGGAGCCATATGGTTGTCTTCATAATTGTGTATGACCTGTGTGTCAACTTCTTATACGCCATGTAATAGTTTCACTTTATCGCTAAGTAGTTAGCAATAGTTGTAGTTGCTATTCATGGTGGAGGCAATCATGGTGGAGTGATGGAGATCATGCCGGCACGCACAAGATGGAGATCATTGCGTGAAGATTGGCTATACCATGTCACATAAAGTTATATGCATGTGATGTTTATCCTTTTATGTATCTTATTATGCTTAGATCGCGACGGTAGCATTATAAGATGATTCCTCACTTAAAGATCAAGATAAAACTGTGTTCTCCCAATGTATGCACCGTTGCGAAAGTTCGTCGTGTCCAAGCATCACGTGATGATCGGGTGCTATAGACTCTACGTTCACATACAACGGGTGCAAGCCAGTTTTGCACACGCGGAAATACTTGGGTTTGACTTGACGAGCCTAGCATGTACAGACATGGCCTCGGAACACATGAACCGAAAGGTTAAACATGAGTCATATGAATGATATGATCGACACTTCGTTGTCCACCATTGAAACCACATCTCTTCTCGTGAAGATCGATTAGGTGTGGTGAATTTGGATCATGTTCACTAAACAACTTGAGGGATGTTGAATTTAGTGGGAGTTCATCTAGTAATTTGATTAAAAGTTGAACTAGTTATCATGAACATAGTCTAATTTTTACTTACAAATATTGTAGATCAAATGGCTAAGTCCAACTTCAACTTCAACGTTTTTGCTGAGAAGGAAAAGCTTAGAAACAATGGGTCTAACTTCACCAATTGGTTCCGCAATCTGAGAATCATTCTCTCTGGCGGTCAAAAGGACTATGTCCTTAAAAATGTGCTAGGTGACGCCCCTGCTGTAGATGCGCCGGCTGATGAGAAAGCTGTCTATCAGTTGCGCAAAGATGATTATGGTGTGATTAAGAGCACCATGTTGTTTGCTATGGAATCGTACCTTCAAAATCGTTTTGAAGACTATCCCGGGCCCTTTGAGATTCTTGAGGAGCTAAAAACCATGTTTCAGACTCAGGCCCGTTCTGAGAGATATGAGATCTCTGAGAAATTCTTTAACTGCAAGATGGAGGAAGGGAGTTCCGTTAGTGAGCACGCCATTAAGATGTCGGGCTACACTCAACGCCTTGAGCAACTGGACTGCAAGATTCCAGAGGAGCTCAAGATTGACAAGGTTCTACAATCACTCCCTCCCAGCTACAAAAGTTTTGTAGTGACTCATAATCAGATTGGTTCCACTGATACGATCACCGAGCTCTTCGCAAAGCTGAAGGCTGTGGAGGTGGACATCAAAAAGGATAATCATGTGTTGATGGTCAACAAGCCCCCCACCTTCAAGAAAGGTAAGGGTGCAACGAAGCCCTTCAAGAAAGGCGGCGTCAAGCGCGTTGCCCCTGCTGAGAAGAAGCTCAAGTCTGGACCCAAGCCGGACACTGAGTGCTTCTATTGCAAGGACAAGGGCCACTAGAAGCGCAACTGTCTGAAGTACTTAGCGGACAAGAAGGTTGGCACCATCAAAGGTATATTTGATATACATGTTATTGATGTTTTCCTTACTAGCCCTCGTTGTAGTGCCTGGGTATTTGATACTGGTTCAATTGATAATATTTGTAACTCGAAACAGGAGCTACGGAATAGACGGCGGCTTGCGAGGGATGAGGTGACGATGCGCGTTGGCAACGGATCAAGAGTTGATGTGATGGCCGTCGGCACGCTCTCCTTAGTTTTACCTTCGGGATTAGTTTTAAACCTTAATGAGTGTTATTATGTGCCTGCGTTGAGCATGAACATTATTTTTGGATCTTGTTTATTGCAAGACGGTTATTCATTTAAATAGGAGAATAATGGTTGTTCTATTTATATGAGTAACATCTTTTATGGTCATGCACCTGTTGTGAATGGTTTATTTCTTCTAAATATCGAAAGGTATGAAACACACATCCATAACATTGAGGCTAAGAGATGCAAAGTAGATAGTGATAATACTACTTATTTGTGGCACTGTCGTCTAGGTCATATTGGTGTAAAGCGCATGAAGAAACTCCATTCTGATGGACTTTTGGAGTCTCTTGATTTTGAATCATTTGACACATGCGAACCATGCCTCATGGGCAAGATGATCAAAACCCTGTTCTCCGGTATGATGGAGCGAGCAACGGACTTGTTGGAAATCCTACATACCGATGTATGCGGACCGATGAGTGTTTCGACGCGCGGTGGATATCGCTATTTTCTCACTTTTACCGATGACTTAAGTAGATATGGGTATATCTATTTAATGAAACATAAATCTGAAACATTTGAAAAGTTCATGGAATTTCAGAATGAAGTGGAGAACCATCGTAACAAAAAGATTAAATTTCTACGATCCGATCGTGGAGGTGAATATTCGAGTTATGATTTTCTCACGCATCTTAAAGCAAGCGGAATCGTTTCGCAACTCACGCCACCCGGAACACCACAGCGCAATGGTGTGTCTGAACGCCGGAATCGAACCCTATTAGATATGGTCCGATCAATGATGTCTCTTACTGATTTGCCGTTATCATTTTGGGGTTATGCATTAGAAACCGCTGCATTCACTTTAAATAGGGCACCACCTAAATCCGTTGAGATGACACCGTATGAACTGTGGTTTGGTGCTAAACCTAAGTTGTTGTTTGTTAAAGTTTGGGGATGCGAAGCTTACGTCAAGAACTTGATGCCGGACAAGCTCAAACCCAAAGCGGAGAAATGCGTCTTCATAGGATACCCTAAGGAAACTATTGGGTATACCTTCTATCACAAAACCGAGGGCAAAGTGTTTGTCGCAAAGAAGGGTTCCTTTCTTGAGAAGGAGTTTCTCTCGAAAGAAGTGAGTGGGAGGAAAGTAGAGCTAGACGAGGTTGTTGAACCTTCTCTTGAGTTGGAGAGTAGCGCAGCACCTGAAATTGTTCTAGTGCCGCCTGCACCAACAATAGAGGAAGCTAATGGCAAGGATCATGAAACTTCGGACGATGCTGCTACTGAATGTCGCAGGTCGACAAGGTCGCGTGCCCCTCCTGAGTGGTACGACAACCCTGTCTTGACTGTCTTGTTAGTAGAAGACAGTGAACCTACGAACTATGAGGAAGCGATGATGAGCCCAGACTCTGAGAAATGGCTAGAAGCCATGAAATCCGAATTGGGATCCATGAGCGAAAACCAAGTATGGACTTTGGTGGACCCTCCTAGCGACCGAAAGGCCGTTGAGTGCAAATGGATCTTCAAGAAGAAAACGGAAAGGGATGGTAATGTTACCGTCTATAAAGCACGACTTGCCGCAAAAGGTTTTCGACAAGTTCAAGGTGTTGACTACGATGAGAATTTCTCTCCCGTAGCGATGTTTAAGTCCATTCGGATTTTATTAACAATTGCTGCGTTTCATGATTCTAAAATATGGCAGATGGATGTCAAGACTGTGTTCCTCAATGGCAACATTGATGAAGAGTTGTATATGATGCAACCCGAAGGTTTTGTCGATCCTAAGGATGCTGATAAAGTGTGCAAGCTTCAGCGTTCCATTTATGGACTGAAGCAAGCATCTCGGAGTTGGAACCTTCGTTTTGATCAAGTGATCAAGAGCTTTGGATTTGTTCCAAATTGCTACGAAGCTTGTATCTACAAGAAAGTGAGTGGGAGCTCGGTGACATTTCTGGTACTATATGTGGATGACATATTGATTATTGGAAATGACATGAACATGCTTAACGATGTGAAGAGTTATTTGAACAAGTGTTTTTCAATGAAAGACCTAGGTGAAGCTGCTTATATATTGGGCATCAAAATCTATAGAGATAGACAAACACGCCTGATAGCTTTAAGCCAGAGTACATACCTAGACAAAGTTCTGAAAAGGTTCAGAATGGATAAGGCAAAGAAAGGTTCAGTGCCTATGTTGTCAGGTAAGATATTGAGCAAGGCTCAGTGTCCAGCTACGGTAAATGATAGAGAAGCTATGAGCAAAGTGCCTTATGCCTCGGCCATATGTTCTATCATGTATGCCATGCTGTGTACTAGACCGGATATGTCCAATGCTCTTAGTTTGACGAGCAGATATCAAAGTGATCCAGGAGTGGAACACTGGACAGCCGTGAAGAACATCCTAAAGTACCTAAATAGGACTAAAGAAATGTTCTTAGTCTATGGGGGTGATGAACAGCTCGTCGTAAAAGGTTACGTCGACGCTAGTTTCGACACCGACAAGGATGATTCTAAATCTGTAACACCCTCAGAATCGGCCCTATGCAAGTTTCAGCGATTCCCGCCAAACCCGCATAGAAACGATTCAAAGGTGCCCACCAGGCACTTTCGTGCGGGTGGAAAACGAGGTAATAACATTACACAACAGTCCTCGATGGGACCCACAGAACATATATATATATATACAACACGACTCCATGAGTCAAGAATACAGATATACAGAACAAAGGTCCAAATCACCTTGAAAACGATAGAGCGTCCAGCTACGGACAAGATGCAAATGAGGCTAAGAGCCCTGAAGAATAACCAATGGCGTCCATAACCCTGCCCAGGCCAAGCCGGAAGGGTAACCCTGCTAACGACGTCGATCTCAAACCTACTTAAACAAAAGGGGTGCCGACAAAGGGCAAAGGAAAAAAGAGAGAGCGGTCAGTACTGAGGCCAGTACACGGCGAGGCTAGAATTCGGCGGTCCTCGCCTACATAGGTATGGTGGACTGAAGCGGCAGCGACAGCATGCACTAAACAACCTATAGAGACTCGATACAACTGGCGGCTATCAGAGAGGGGTAAGAAAGACCTATTCGGAACCAACCTGATTCTAACACCAAACAAACCCATCCTGGTATTTCCCCCTCGAGACCAAACGAGGAAGTCAACCGAGGAACTCACACAGTTGGCAGTTTTATTTATTCAGTTATCGTTGCAGCAATTACTAGTCAATTATAGATAGTCATCCTGATATAATAAGTAGTGGGCAATTTTAGTTAACCATTCCGTTGTAGTGGCGACACTTACTAGTCAAATTCAATTAGCATGAGATAACCCAAAACCCAGCAGTTGTTGGTACTTTTATTTAGCCATTCCGTTGTAGTTGCAATACTTACTAGTCAGATACAATGGTCGCCAGCGATAACCCAAACAAGCAATTGTTGGCAGTTTTATTTAGCCATTCCATTATAGTGAAGCTGATTACTAGTCATTATAAAGTCAAATTTATAGCACTACTTTAGTTATAGTTGTCTATGATCGAGATACTGTGCTCCAAGTCGTCCATAACCACGGACACGGCTTTCAGAAAGTTTTACCCTGCAGGGGTGCACAAATAGCAACACACACTCGATCAACCTCGGAAAAACCAAATCAAAACCCAACGAGGCCTTCACGACAAAGCAATCACAGGATTCAGAAATATTTCAGGGGGCCACCCCATTGAGTAGACCCGCAACGAAGTTAGCTGACTCCGAGACGGACTCAAGGTTTGCGACAATGGCTGTAAACGACTGGGAACCCAAAACTGGGCTTGTCGATACCGCGAAAACACTCCGCTTACCTAAACAGTACAGGTGCTCCTCGCACAATCGTAATAAAGCAGTAAAGCATGGCATAAGTACAGGATAGTAAATAAAACCTCAAACTAGTTTGTGGCCCCGAGAAATAAGACTGAATCAAGCTCTGGCTCAGGGGGGTCCCATAATCCTCCCGGATGTGGATAGCGTGAATATTCAAGGAACAGGTATCAAGTACTCGGGGTCCTACGGGACACAAGTGGACGGTTAACAACCAAATAACATCTATTGCCCACCTGTGCCTCTGCTTACCTACTTCAATTTTAGTTGTTAAACAGTAATTAAAGTTATGATCAACTCCAACAATAACATGCGGCAAATACTCCAACAACTGTGGCACTTGACGACACGCAACAGCACTTGAGCAGGCGACTACGACGCGCAAGTCCAACTATCTACCAAACAACAGGTAATAGGATGTGTCCAAGGCAATATAAGGCTGCAAGGGATATCACGGGTACGAAAACTAGAGCATCGCAACACAGATAGCAATAGGTCAACAGGAGGGAATAAATACTATAAAAGTAAGATAGGTAGAAAGGGGGAGATGCTCGCCTGAAAACGTTGCCGAAGGTTCAACCGAAGATCGGGTCGACACTCGCATCAACTCAACGGCCTTATGCGCGAAGAACCAAAACACTAGAATAAACATCGGATGCAATATTTAATACTACGGCAAAAGATCGGGCATGATGCATGTATGATGTATGACATGGCAAAGGTGCGACGCAATTAGGCAATATTAAGCGGAACCGGGTCCCGACATTTAATTAAACGGTTCAAGTTATTTAGAACCCCCGCAATTTAAATGTTGCATTAGCAAGGCAAAATATAGCATCGGTTCTCTACACAGATTTAAATGAGGCCAATATTAGACTAGATTTGCCCGCATATGGGCCCCATATTTAATTAGGTGAATCGGCATAAGGCCCCCAAACCCACATGACAATATGTATGCAAGCATGGCAATTTAATATGCAACAATTTATATAGTTGGCAATTTATAAAATAGGGGCTCGGAAAAGGTCACACATCTGGGGTCGAAGGTCTTGGTTCGAGGGGTTCGGGGTCGGTCTCAGGGTCTGGATCTGGGGTTCGGTCTCGGCGGGATCGTTCTCGGATAACGGAGTAGATCTTGGCGTTCCGTGAAGAAGGACTTGGCGTGCGACGTCGTCGGCATCGGTGCGGGAAGGAGGTCTTGTCGTTCCATGTCGGTGATCTTGGCGTCCGGGTTCTCGGCGAACTTGGCATCCGGGAAGGGGTACTTGTCACACCGGGGTTCGGCCTTCGGGGTTTGGACTCCGGTAGAAGTTCTTGTCGTTCCCTGCCGAAGATCTTGGTGTGCCATCTCGATCATCTGTGGCCGGCATCGGGTTGGTCTTGACGATGAGGGAAAAATCCTATCGAAATGGTTGTGTTCTTTTGTTTCGTCGACATAGAAGCCAGGCGATCCAACCAAAGGTCCCGAACTATGGCAACAGTAGCCCAAGGTTAGCACATCATCCTGAGGTAAACTCACACACATATGCCAATAGTTCATCTAGACACATCCGGCAGGACCACATGACTGAACAGGAAACAGGCACACACAGCAGGCATCACCTCCTTACCGAGAGAAACGCCGAGGAGGAGAGAGCCTACGGTGGCTGCAGAGGAAGGGGGCCTTGGGAGGTGCTGGGAGAGGGCAACGACGGAAGGTGACCAGCGATGCGGCGCTGCTCGCAGGAAGATGACGGAGAGGTAGGACGAAGCGAGGAGGCACCATGGCAGAGCTTGGCGGGCGCGCTCGACGAGGGGAGGACGCCGGACAGGGAGCAGCCGAGCCCGAGGCGGAGGAAGGCCGGCAGAGGTTGAGGAGAGAGGGGGTGGGGCGCGACGGAGGACGAGGTGGAGGGCGCGCCGGCGGCGAGGAGGAGAGGAGGACCCGGCGGCGGTGAGGGGAGGAGCGGCGGGAGGAGGCGGTGGAGCGGAGCCCGGCGGCCGGCCGGAGGCGAGGTCGGCGCGGGAGGCGTCTGCGGGGAGGAGGCGGTGGGGAGGCGAGACGAGGGGAGCGGGTTGCGTGTGTCGTGTGCGTGTACAGGGAGGGTGGGGATCGGATCGGGTGTGGGTTGGGGCCTGGCGTGCGTGGTGTTGCGTGTGTGTGTTTGGGTCGGGGGTGGGGTGGTCATGTGTGGGCGGTGGCGTGTGTGGGTGTGACAGGGCATGTGCGTGTGTGTACTCCAGGGAGGGTGGCGGCGCAGATTGGGAGTAGAGGGATGGGGTAGGTTCTGGTTAGGGTTAGGCTAGGGTTTGGGTAGTAGGCAGTTGGCTTGCTGTGCCTTTGGTCTGGCAGGCCGACGGCCTCCCCTAGTAAATCATTTTTATCTTATTTAGTTTCTTTTTAGAGACTTTTAGCAAATAGTTTTTAGGAAAAATAGGATATCCGGAAAGACCGGGATTTGATTTGAAATAAAAGCCGGGGTTATTCAGAAAACAAAATAGATTTTTTTTTGTGAAAAGATTTAGAGGATAAAAATATGCATGATGATGTCATGATGATGCACAAAACAAAAACAACACGCGATTTTCTAGTACTGGTTTTTCGGGATGCCACAAAATCTCAGACAGGATACGTATATATTTTGAATGGAGGAGCTGTGAGCTGGAGAAGCTGCAAGCAAAGCGTGATCGGGGATCTACAGTAGAAGCGGAATACATAGCTGCTGCAGAAGCGTCAAGTGAAGGAGTTTGGATCAGGAACTTCATCACTGAGCTTGGCGTGGTTCCAAGTGCATTGGACCCACTGGAGATATTGTGTGACAACACTGGCGCCATAGCACTCGCTAAGGAACCAAGATATCATCTAAAGACCAAGCATATCAACCGCAAGTTTCATATAATCCGAGATTATATAGCAGATGGAGATCTGAAGATTAGCAAAGTACATACAGATCTGAATGTCGCAGATCCATTGACTAAACCTCTTCCACGTGCAAAACATGATCAACACCTTAGTGCCATGGGTGTGAGATTGTTGCCAAATGTAAACTAGATTATTGACTCTAGTGCAAGTGGGAGACTGTTGGAATTATGCCCTAGAGGCAATAATAAAGATGTTATTATTATAATTCTTGTTCATGATAATGTTTATATTCCATGCTAGAATTGTATTAAGCGGAAACTTTAATACTTGTGTGGTTTGTGAACAACGCCGTGTCCCTAGTACGCCTCTATGGACTAGCTCATTGATTAATGATGGTTAAGGTTTCCTAACCATAGACATGAGTTGTCAATTAATAATGAGATCATATCATTGGGAGAATGATGTGGTGGACAGACCCAAACTAAGCAGAGCAATTAGATCGTGTCATCGTGTTCATCTTTGCGAAGCTTTTCTTATGTCAAATATTGTATCCTTAGACCATGAGATAATACAACTCCCTGGTATCGGAAAAAAGCTTTGAGGTCATCAAACGTCATCCTATGAGAGGGTGATCATAAAGGTGTCTCTCAGGTGATCGGAAAGTACCTATTGGGTTGTATGTATCGAGATGGGATTTGTCCCTCCCAAGTCGGAGAGATATACTTCGGGCCCACTCAGTAATCGATATCAACACCGCTTGCAAGCATGTGGTTAAGGAGTTAATCACAAAGTGATGTCGGATTACGGAACGAGTAAAGTACTTGCTGTGAACAAGATTGAACTAGGTATGACGGTACCGACGATCAAATCTCGGGCAAGTAAAATATCGCGAGACGAAGGGAATATATATATGGGATAGATTGAATCCTGGCATCATGGTTCATCCGATATGATCATCAATGAATGTGTGGGAGTCAATATGGGTTTCCAGACCCCGCTATTGATTAAGATCATGTCTGCATGTTCTCGAACCCGAAGGGTCACACACTTAACGTGTCTCGACGCTAGGATAGATTGGATAATTGGTTTATGACTTTTTTGTTCGGAGTCTCGGATGGGATCCGGGACATCACGAGAGGTTCCGGAATGGTCCGGAGAATAAGATTCATATAAGGCAATGCAGTTTTTTGGAGTTCGGAATTGTTTCGGGTTAATCAGTATTGTACCGGAAGCTTCTAGAACCTTCCGGAAGGGGACCAACATGGCCCCACCTGCCGGCAGGGGGCATGGGCCTATGAGGGAGTGCCCTGGCCGCATTGGGCCAGGGGCACAAGGCCCCATAGGGCCCAGCCGGCCAAATCAAAGGGAAACCCTAAAGGGGGCTTCTAGAAGGAGGGGGGGACTTGCCCCCCACTCTTCCCTCCTTGGCCGCCGGCCTAGGCTTGGGGGAGGGTCTAGGGTTGCCGCCCACCCCTCTATATAAAGAGAGCTGGGGGCGCACCACCCCCCCCCCCACACCTTCCCCGCAAGCCTAGCCGCCCTGCTGCCCTCCTCTCTCTCTCTCCCTCCCGACTGCGTGTAGGCGAAGCCCTGCTGCAGAAACTCTCCACCACTTGCACCACGCCGTCACGTTGTAGATCCAATCCGTCTCTCCACCATACTTGCTGGACCAAGGAAGGAGGATACGTCGAGGTGCTGCACGTGTGCATCTCCCGGAGGCATCGCCACTTGCGGTGCTAGATCGGATCGGATCGCGAGGAGGAGAAGCGAGTACGACTACATCACCCACGTTCCGACGAATGTTCCGCTGTGCGAATCTTCAAGGGTATGAAGATCTCATCTAATCTCTCTCATTGTTTGCATCTCCTAGATTAGATCTTGGCTTTCCCATTCGCATCCGTAGAAATTTTTTGATTTACTATGCTGCGAAACCCTTCACCGACATCCCGATTTCTTCCTCGCTCAAATTTGCGGTGAAGTTATCATTTCCCTTACATTACTTTCAGTGCCTTCTCTTCTCTTTCTTTCCTAACATGTTCTTGTTCTTGACTCTATAGCAAACGGAGATCAAGAAATATGCTGACGATGCCGAGGCGATTCGTTGGGATGCCCCTGCGGGGAAATAGGGAGAAGGCATGATTCGAACCTTCCTTAAGGTACAGATGTGAGACGAGTACTCTTATAGGCCATGTTGTTTTACCGGTTTTGACTTCTCTTTTTGTTTGTTATAGCGCTCGGCCCAAAAGATGCATCGGTTATCTAACCTGCTAGGTTGTCGCGATCCCGAGTACACAACCCCTTCAAATTCTAGGTCCAAGTCAACTACTGATCCGGCGGCCCATCTTCAGGATGACATTGAGGTTGAGACCACTTCGGCCATTCGTTCGGATGATGAGGTATGGGTAATGTTGAGGATATCGTTTATCGTTAACTTCTCGGCCAGCCTGAAATTAGTGATTTTTAGGTGTATCGGACGATTTATCAGGCGATAAATCGGTTTATCGGACGATAAATTGATTAATTGGCTTATCGGTCACCCAGTGATAAGCGATAAATCGGTCGATAAATCGGCATATCGGATGATTTTTTGAACAGTGGGTATGGGACAACCTTACAATTATTACCTGCATTTAGTGCTTTCGGTTTGCCATATATTTTCTTTTCCATACAATCTTACATATAGATGCCTCGTATGGATAATGAGGGAGGAGGAGTTCCGGATTTGTTCCGCATACCAGCTGAAGACAAGTAAAAAATTCCATCACTGGACACCAGACGAATTCTGTAACAAAGGAAAGGCAAATGTTGTCGAAGACGAGCCGCCACGGAGGTCAAGAGCAACTAGGAGGACGAGAGGTCTATAGTATGATGATGATGAGTCGCAAGAAGAAGAGGAGGTGACAAATAAGATACCTCTGAGGAGGGGTCGAGGCCCAAGGACGCGTGGATGGAAGTAGTTCATGTATGGCACTATGTTGATGATGAGGCACTATGTTTGAGACTATGTATGGGTTGATGTAAGCCACTATGTTGATGTTTAGCACTATGGATACATGTATGGCACTATGTTCTATGTATGGAAATTTGTTCTATGTATTATGTTTGATTGTTGTGGATTGTATTATAAAATTGAATATATTGATATATGTGCACTTGTGCTGTGAAACAACTGAATTCAGTCCAGTTTAGAAATGTAGCGTCTGTCTGATAGGCGCTATACTATGAGGTGTAGCGCCTATCAGATAGGCGCTATACTTCTGAACCGAACTGAGTTTAGCTTCTCGCTCTGCACACATTCACCAAGTCATAGTGTAGCGCCTGTTTGATAGGCGCTACACATGTGTAGCGTCTATCTGATAGACGTTATGCTAGATAATTTTACCTATTCCAAAAATAATAGGAGCATACAGAGAGCAAACCGAGCAACGCTGGCTGGAAAACCTCTAAGTCAATGTGTAGCGCCTTTCTCATAGGCGCCTATCAGACAGGCGCTACACATTGACTTAGAGGTTTCCCAGCCGGCCCTGCTCGGTTTGCTCTCTATTTTGTTCCTGTTGTTTTTCGGGCCAGGTAAAATTAGCTAGCATGGCGCCTATTAGACAGGCGCTATGCCTTACAACTGTGTCCAGTGAACAGATTTCTCTCTTTTGAGAGTGACACTCCAATGAGACAAATATAACACAACAAAAATAGAACATGGTGACATGACATGATAGTGCTCAAAGTTCACGACATACTCGAATAAGTGGTGTTTATGCCCTTAAGGGGCTTTATATACTCATAGTTCACGACATGCTCAAAGTTCACAACATTCTAAACATGTTTCAAGTTCGACATGCTCAATGGGCCACGAGGATTCGTCTACAATTCTAGAACATAGGCCCTTTGCCCTTCTTCTTGCGCTCTTCATCTTCCTCCATGGAGCGTCACGCCGTGCGACCCTGCCTCTCCCTCTCCACAGCACGAGCCTCCTTAGAGAGGCACTCATCTTCCTCCTCTTGCTTGCGGAGCTCGTCCTCATGTTGCTTGTGCTTCTTTGCCATCTCCTTGTTACACAGCGCATCAAGGTACCGGCTTATTCTTATTGTACGATCGATCTCTTGAATAGACTTCGTGGATTTAGGTTGCTCGAGATCTATCCAAGTGTAATACCTGCATACTGGAGGGGGAGACTACAAGAAAATATTGCATGTTAGTATTATGACATGGAATAGTTGGGACACATTAAGAACTAAATTGCTTTGTGCATACCGGTGGAGTCTCGTACGGGTTGCGGCTACGCACGGGAGAGCGAGAGTAGTTGGCACACATGAAGAACTTCCTTCCCCAAGTATCGTAATTGGAGTCGGTGGACTCCTTAACAATGCAATCGGTTTTGCACCAACAAATTGGAACCTCCTTTCCATGGGCCTTGTCTGTACGATATGCCTTCTGTGGCCTTTCGCTTGATCGGCGAGGTGGCCTAGCATTGGCCCTCCTCTTCTATCTTCATCTTCCTTATCCTTTTGCCTCTTCCCCTCTTCCTCTTCCTTCTCCTTTTCCTCTTCCTCTCCTCCTCTTCCTTCTTCCTCTTCACCTCGTCCTCTTCATCCTTCTTTTTCTCCAAGTCACGAGCAAGTTGAACTACGAATCAAATGTCTTCCTCTTCCTCTCTTCCTCACAACCTCCATGGCGTACGCCCAGTACTTCGAGTAGTTCACACCTTCCCCATCATTGTCCTTGTTGGGTTGAGTCACCATACCTATAATAATAATGAAAGGTATAAGTTAGTAAAGGATGCATGAATGTGAACAATAGTTGATTCAATGAAATAAGAAACTTGTAGGTAGTAATATAAGCATGCAAGTGTGAACATTTTAGCCGTACCTATTAACATACGGATTTGGTCCTGCCAAGTAACCTAACATACTAGCCGGGTTAAAACCGCCACGCCCTCTTCCTCTCCTAAGCCCAAGTGATCGACCTCTTTGTTGCCTAGGAGCTTGTTGTCTAGGAGCATTGTGGCTTGGGACTTGTTGGCTAGTTCTTGTTTGGCTTGGAACTTGTTGGCTAGTTCTTGGTTGGCTTGGGACTTGTTGGCTACCACTCGGTTGGCTTGGGTCTTGTTGGCTACCACTTGGTTGGCTAGTGCTTGCTTCATTTCCTTTTGCTCTTTTTCTTTGGGAACACTTTCTTGCATTGTGCCCTTCAGCACTGGACGTTCCACACCGGGCTCTCTCACGAGGCTCTTCGAATTGGTCATGGCCCGTTTCTCGACTACCACCACGGCCCACCCATCCATGTTGCTCCTAAAGTGCTTTGTCTTGTGTATTCCATGTTTAATCACCTTCCATTTTGGATCGGGCCATATTTGAATTCCATGGCACTCCGGCCATTGTGATTGGTCCAAGTATGGGTGAAATCTAGGAGACCATGTCTTCTTAGTAGTCTCAAAAGAGAACTCGGACTCTCTCACCATGAGCGGATTATTGTAATCCAAATGTCATTTGTGAGACGCCACGAGCAAGTGCGAGCACGCGTGATGAAGCAACGTTGGCCTTCCGCATGTGCACTCATAAGTCTTGTGCGAGACCTTGAAAGCTCGGCCACCGTGTTGGACACCATCAGCCATTGTACCTCCAGGCTCCGTAACTTGGTAAATTAGCTCGTCATTATCAAATTCCATGACAACTTGGGAATCCGCTTTCTTTGACTGAAATTGCATCCAATCAACAACCTTAGGTGGGTACTTGTATTTGTACATGTTCTTGTTGTCCCCCGCAATCTGCCGGTCTGCTTCATGTGAGTATTTCAGAAAATACTCATTCATCATGTCGAATGTATATCGGACTATTGTCGTGACGGGCAATGCACGGACACCTTTGAGCAACTTGTTGAAGCATTCTGCCATGTTGCTTGTCATTTGGTCGTACCTCTGGCCATCCTCATCGAAAGCTCGTGCCCACTTTGTCATATCTTCAATGTACCTATCGATAAACTCTCGACCACCCGCATTGAGTTCTTTGTTGGCTAGAAATTTTTTGTACAAGTTTGAGAAACGATGTTCGTGAAAGCGAGGCAACAATATTGTAGATCATCGGACAAATCCTTGGTCTTGCATGCCCTATAGAAGTTTTCACAAAAGTGTCTCATGCACCAACGATGGTGCAACGGAACATGGTCGGGAATATTAATCATCACCGCATTGAGAATTCCTTGATGACAGTCAGAGATGACACATATTTCCCTTTTAGGGGGTAATATCTTGGTTCTCAAAAGATGGAAGAACCACTCCAAATTATTATTGCTTTCCACCTCCACTAAAGCAAACGCCAAAATAATCAACCGGTTGTTGGCATCATTGGATATTGCAATCAAGATAGTGCCCTTGAATTGTCCGGTCATAAAGGTGCCATCAACGAAGATGACCAGCCTACAATGTTCAAAAGCCCAGACACATTGCTCAAAACCCCAAAATGCACGGCCAAAAACTCGAAAGGTTCTTCCATTTACAATCCTTGTCTTGTTCCCATAAGGTTCAACCACATGAACCATGTCCGGGTTAGCATTGGCCATCGCTCCCAACAACCTTGGGATTCGGTTATAAGATTCCTCCCAATCACCGTACAACATCTTGAATGCAGCTTGCTTAGCCTTCCATGCCTTCTCGTACTTCACCTTGTAGTGAAAGAGGGCTTTCACAAGCTCCATAACCATCTTGATGCTCATTATTGGAAATGACGCGATGTCACTGGAAAGCCTATAAGCGCGGAACTCGGAGGTGAGTTGTCGGTGCTCGTTCTTCACATCTTTGCCATCCACCACCGGGCCTCGGCACATGTGAGTTGATACACAGCTACATATGTGTCAATCGGGACCTCCCTTGAATGGTATTGCACGCACAAGCCAAGGACATCCTTCCTCCTCACACTTCACTGTGTAACGCTTCTTGATGTCTGAGTGCAGACCGTGTAAGGACGATGATGCTTCACTGGTAAGTCCTTTATCCATTGCTTAAAGTGCAACAAGGTCTTGAACCTTGATCCTTTACAGAAGTCATTATTCACGTGATTGTCATCTAGGTAAGAACTTGTCCTTGGTCAAAGCACTATGCCTTTGCCACCATCAACCGTGGCTTCATCCGCGAGACTAAGATCATGAAACAAAGGCACCCGATGGTCCCGCCCCAAAACGGTATCGTGGATTTCGGCCTCTCTAGCCATGAACCCCTCCTTGTCAACTTCTTCTTCAGGACCATCATCATCTGAATCCGATGCATAGCGTCGAGAATACGGGAGGTCACGGTCCATGTCATCTTGAGTGATATATTTGTCCAAATCTCCAACATTGTTGTCATGGAGTTCAACATCATCATCATCATCATCATCTTCACCCCCACAATCATCATTGTCCTCTTCCAACACTTCGTCTTGCTCTTTTGAAATCGGGCTCAATATTTAGGTCAAAGGAGGTTCACTCCATAGCTCTTGCTCTACGGGTGGAGGACTCCAAGTACCCAATGGGGAGGAAATACGGTTCAAGTACAAAGGCAATGAATCATCAACCTTCTTGGTGGCAAATAGCTCAAGAGCCTTGTCTAGTGATTCGGCCACCACCTCCTTGTATGCAAGCCAACGGGCCTCGGAGAAGATACACATAGTCTTCCAACGGATATGCATTCCCAAACCCACATTATGCTTCCCTCCAACTCAACAACATCACTTGGGACCATCCATTTCAATTCAATCCTCACTTGCTCCAAGACCTCGGCGTAGGTGGGACTACGCTCAAACACCATATCTAGCTCATCCGGGTCCGTTTCTATGATGCCTTTCAAAAAGGCATCCTTGTCCAGATGATGAACATGAAAAATTCTTGCCATCCCTAATACATAGGAGAATATGTTCATTAACTAACCATGACAAGATAAACAAAAATATACTAGTCACATTACCAAACCATATAGCTAACAAGAACACCCTCTCTTACATAAGCAAACCCTAACCCTAGCCGTAACATTCCAATAAACCAAATAATGACATTTCAACAACCCTAAACTTAACTAAATGCTTCATACACATCTTTCTACCCAACATTGGCGAAATGAATCTAACAAATTTCTAAACATTTCTCCCCAAATCAAATTTCTAAGGTTTCAAGCCAAGTCCAACCAAAATGAAAGATTTCAATAGGTCAAAACGGAGGGAAATGAGGGAGGGTACCTCTAGCAGCTGGGGAGGGGCCGAAATCCACCAAATGAAGCTACAAATGTGAGAGATTTGAGGGGGAAAGAGAGGGGAGAAGGGGGCGCCTCCTTGCTGCTCTTCTCTGCTGGGTCGAGCTGGAGAGTGAATGGGTCGGGGTGGGGAGGGGGCTGGGCGCGACAGGTTATTAGAGCATAGCGCGTATCAGAAAGGCGCTACACATCGAGCTTAGCGCTCAGGCGTTACTCAACCCAGGCTTAGCGCCTAGGCGTCACACGGCCGGGTGGGGCCAGGGCCGGGCCAGGGTGCCACGCTGGCAGGGGCATAGCGCCTAACAGAAAAACGCTACCCTGTAGAGTATAGCGCCTTGCTGTTAGACGTTACCCAAAAGGTTAGTGCAGTGAAATTCTTTCGGCGAGAGTTCATTTTGTAAAATTCTTTTTAATATGGGTTATTTTTGTCCATTCTGCCTGTATGCACACACATATATGATGACGTCCAGTGTCCACCACTGTCACCTTTGTTTTTCATAACTGACCAATGTCAACCTTAAATAGCCATTGATTCGCTAATTAAGCCGCCCTCTTAAGCCGCATGCCCGGTTAGATTTCCTGTGAGATCGTATCCACACCACCAAGCCCCACGCTTCAGCCAGATGTTCATGCTGGCTTTGAGCCACTAGCGAGACGCCACGTGTCACGTACGCGGAGTCAGAAACATGGCGCGAAGGTGAGATTAACGGCCGCCGACGCGACGGCAGTTAGGCAGGGCACCGGCGAGATCGATGCTTCTTCTCGATCCGTCCTTTAAAACCCCACGCTGTGCAGCAAACGTTGCTATCACCAGTCCATTCAGTTTACCTAGCTCCGATGTGAGCTTGAGCTCCAGCTCCAGCTACCCCCGGCCAGCAGCACCGCGCGCGAGTTTTCATGGCGTCCACGCCATCCACAGTCCTCGCCTTTGCATTTTTCATCTTCCTCCACGGTGCTGGTGGCGCATCGGTAGAGGACGACCGCTCAGCGCTTTTAGCCTTCAAGGCCTGCGTGTCCGGTGATCCCAACCGGGCGCTCGCCGGCTGGGACGCCTCGCCTGACGTGTGCAACTGGACCGGTGTCGCTTGCGACGCCGTGGCACGCCGTGTCGTGAAGTTGGTACTGGGCAAACAGAAGCTCTCCGGCGAGGTCTCTGCGGCGCTAGGCAACCTCTCGCACCTCCGGATACTCAACCTCTCGGGTAATCTCTTCACCGGCAGGATCCCGCCGGAGCTCGGCGAACTCTCCCGCCTCAAGGCGCTGGACGTGTCGTCCAACATGCTCGCTGGCACGGTCCCGGCGGAGCTTGGCAATCTCTCCAGCCTCAGCTCCCTCGATCTCTCCGGCAACGGCTTCGCCGGGGCGGTGCCGCCGGAGCTCGGGAGACTCTCTCGGCTAAAGCAGCTCAGCCTGGGCTTCAACCAATTTCAGGGCTCGATTCCGCTGGAGCTCACGCGCATCCCAAACCTGGTATATCTCAACCTCGGCGAGAACAACCTCTCAGGGCACATCCCGGCGGCCATCTTCTGTAACCTCTCCTCCCTGCACTACCTCGACCTCTCCTCCAATTCTCTCGACGGCGAGATACCCATCCGAGCAGACTGCCCCCTCCCCGACCTGGAATTCCTTGTCCTGTGGTCCAACAACCTCGTCGGCGGCATCCCCCGCTCGCTCTCCAACTCGACGAAGCTCCGGTGGCTTCTGCTGGAGTCGAACTTCCTCGATGGCGAGCTGCCGTCGTCCGGCATGTTCGGCGGCATGAGAAGCCTCGAGCTTCTGTACCTGTCGTTCAACTACTTCAAGAGTCCCCAGAACGACCTCGAGCCGTTCTTCGCCTCGCTTACAAACTGCACCAGCCTAAAGGAGCTTGCCGTCGCCGGCAACGACCTCGCCGGCACGATTCCGCCGGTCGTTGGCCGCCTCTCCCCGGCACTCACGCAGCTCCACCTGGAATTCAACAACCTCTTCGGGACGATCCCGGCGAACCTCTCCGACCTCGCCAACCTAACCGCCCTCAACCTTTCCTACAACCTCCTCAACGGCTCCATCCCGCCGGGCATCGCAGGCATGCGGCGGCTCGAGCGACTGTACCTCTCCAACAACCAGCTCACCGGCGAGATCCCGCCGTCACTCGGCGAGGTCCCGCGGCTCGGGCTCGTTGATTTCTCGCAGAACCGGCTCAGCGGCGCGATCCCGGGCACGCTCTCCGACCTCACGCAGCTGCGCGTGCTCGCGCTGCATCACAACCAGCTCGCCGGCGCCATTCCTCCGAGCATCGCGCGGTGTGCGAACCTCCAAAATCTCGATCTCTCCCACAACATGTTGCGAGGCGAGATCCCCGCCGACTTGTCCGGGCTGAGTGGCTTGCTCTACCTGAACCTCTCCGGCAACCAGCTGGAAGGCCCAATCCCGGCGACCATCAGCACGATGACGATGCTGCAGGTGCTCAACCTGTCCTCGAACAGGCTCTCCGGCGCGATCCCACCGCAGCTCGGCACCTGCATCGCGCTCGCGTACCTCGACGTCTCGGGCAACGCGCTGGGAGGCGGCTTGCCGGAGACCGTCGGGTCGCTCCCGTTCTTGGAGGTCCTCGACGTGTCCTGTAATGGCCTCACGGGGCCCCTGCCTCTGTCTTTGGAGACGGCGGCGTCGCTGCGCCGTGTTAATTTTTCTTACAACGGCTTTTCCGGCGAGGTGCCCAGCGGCGGAGCCTTCCCGGGGTTCCCGGCGGACGCGTTTCTCGGTGATGCCGGGCTGTGCTCTGGGATGTCGTCGTCGTCGATGGTGCCTGGCTTGCCTCGGTGCGGCGGCGCGAAGCGCAGAGTGCTCCATAACCGGCGGGTGGTGGTGCCCGTCGTCGTCACGGTTGCGAGCTTCACGGTGGCTATCTTCGGGCTCGCCGCGTGCCGCGCCGTGGCGAGGACTGCGAGCGTCGGGCGGGACGGGCGGCAATCGACGCTGCTCTCGTACAGGGGCGACGAGCGGACGGAGAGGGGGGATCACCCGAGAATCTCGCACCGGGAGCTCTCCGACGCGACGGGCGGCTTCCAGCAGTCGAGCCTCATCGGTGCTGGGCGGTTCGGACGCGTGTACGAGGGGACGCTCCGCGACGGCATGCGGGTCGCCGTCAAGGTGCTCGACCCGAAGATAGGCGGCGGCGAGGTCTCCCGGAGCTTCAAGCGGGAGTGCGATGTGCTGCGGCGGACGCGGCACCGGAACCTGGTGCGCGTGGTCACCACGTGCAGCCAGCCGGACTTCCACGCGCTCGTGCTCCCGCTGATGTCCAACGGCAGCCTGGAGAGCCGCCTCTACCCGCGCGATGGCGGCATCGCCCGCGGCATTGACCTTGCCCGGCTCGTCTCCATCGCCGGCAACGTCGCGGAGGGGCTCGCCTACCTGCACCACTACGCGCCCGTCCGCGTCGTGCACTGCGACCTCAAGCCCAGCAACGTCCTCCTCGACGACGACATGACGGCTGTGGTGGCCGACTTCGGCATCGCGCGGCTCGTCAAGGACGTCGGCGGCGACAACGTCAGCCTCGACATCACCGGCTCTGCCGATCCCTGCAACTCCATTACCGGATTGTTACAAGGTTCCGTCGGCTACATTGCGCCAGGTAATCTACTGTCAAGTTGTTCGACAGAACACAATGCATGCCACGTTCTCCTCTTAACATTTTTCCTTGTATTCTTGCGTGCGGTTTCAGAGTACGGATTAGGCGGCCACCCTTCGACAGAAGGCGATGTGTACAGCTTCGGCGTGATGATCCTGGAGCTGATCACCGGGAAGCGGCCCACCGACGTGCTTTTCCAAGAGGGGCTCACACTGCACGACTGGGTCAGGCGGCAACATCCGCACGATTTCGCCGCCGTCGTCACGCGGTGCAGGCTGACGGACGGGGTGTCACCGGCGGCGGTGCAGGCTGACGAGAGGATCAGTGCGGATGACGTTGTGGCGGAGCTGATCGACCTCGGACTCGCGTGCACGCAGCACTCGCCGTCGGCTCGGCCGACCATGGTGGAGGTGTGCCACGAGATCACCCTCATCGGGGAGGACCTCGCCAAGCGTGGCCGCGCGGCGCCGTCCGTGGCCATGACGGTCAGCGACGGATCAGGCTCCACCACGGATTCATCATTCTGACAAATGATTGTGAATTCAGTAGTTATGGTTTTTGCTAATTCTCAGATGACTGCTGCTAGTTTCTATTGTATGAGTTAGTATTTGTATCTCCCATCATTTATTTTTTAAGAAACACATTACAAACGTAGACTCTCACAACACGTACTTACATCTATCCCTATGAACGCACACACGCACACCCTACCCTCATGAACACCCTCAAGAGACTGAGCCGGCAAATCGGGTCTTGAGACTAACGAATTCACTATAGGCACTTCGCTGTCGACGAAACGTCGCCTCCCATTGAAACAATATTTTGTCTTTTATGCAACACACAGTGTCAAACCTAGGGTTTGAACTCTGGTGGACTGGGGGTATCTCCCATCATTTTAGTTCAGTGTAAAAGATAGAATGTTACCATGATATAAGACTACAGTAGTATATTATTGAACTATGATCACACACAAATTCTTGATTACACTTGAGTAAACACCAAAAATATAGACACGTTTAACACTGTTTATCATTGTTTGTGACGATGTCCCCTCTTGTGAGACTAGGGGAGGACACAAAAGGAGACATCGTCACAAACTCTCTTTGACGATGGGTAGTCATGCTACCGTATTCAGCATTGTGTATAGCGTATACGAAGGGTATATGGCCCTGAGTGGGTTTAAGCGTACATGAATCCAACAGTGGCGATGAGTAGCGATGTCCAGGAATGTCTATAAATATCAGAGAAATATTTTGCAGAAATGGAAACCATTATATTGCAGATCAGTTATAATCACAAGTAAAACACCAATTTCCAGAGAGGCCAATATATACAGGAGTGCTTAACTGAAGTTGGACTAACAAATAATTATGCCGCTATGAGCTTCTGGATGTCCTTCTGCAAGAAAATACATGCCAAGAAGGCTGTGAGCTGCGGGCAATAATTATGCCACTAACAAGTAACGTGCAGGAAATCTGACAGATGTACTAAGAGAGTACAAAACTTTGCCGTTCTTAAATTGAGATTTTTTTTCTAAGGTAATGGGCAATATTTAGCAAAGCCATATGATGAGCGGAAACATAGTAACAAAGTGGGCCGAAAGTAAAATAGTGGATCAATTCGACGTAAAGATAAATGGACTTTTGAATGATGGACTATGTCATTGCAGCCCATAGTAAAATTACAGGTCATGTAACCCGTCCGATGTTGCAATTTGGTACTATGTAATACGAAAGTGAGCACCATAACTGCCCTGTTTGGAATGGATGTGTTCTGTGTGGGCACCGGTATTTAGCTCAAAATTAACAGGCCCTAAGTATAATTTTGACAAATTGGGCTTTAGTTCAGGACTCTTAACTTCAGTTTCGCCTGAAGTTCTGAATCACATAATCCCACCATCAGCAGAAGAAAATCGACACACTTGCCAAGCCCAGGCTGCTTGCTGGTGGCTGCAGGTGGCCGTTGAATGCAACAGAAGCTGCCGCCATCTTCCGTCGATCCATCTTCAGTTTGGAATGGATTTTTTTGTGGGGGCACCGGTATTTAGCTCAAAATTAACAAAACCAAAGTATACTTTTTGACAAACTGGGCTTTAGTTCAGGGCTCTTATCTTCAGTTTCGCCTAAAGTTCTGAATCACATAATCCCACCATCAGCAGAAGAAAATTGACACACTTGCCAAGCCCAGGCTGCTTGCTGGTTGCTGCAAGTGACCGTCGACCATTGTGAGCAACTTTGATCATGAACTTAACATAATTCCAGCATCTAAGGTCACACAGTACTGTCAGGTGTAAAATGGGACAGATTATTACAACCTGGAGCGTGTGCCCTTTGGAGCACTCGGGTAGATTCAGGCTACCCAAGGACTCCAACACTGTTCTAGGACACCATGGGCTTAGTGTTCTGCTGGACAAGGCTTGGTTTTAGGTGGATGCCCACACCCCAAGATCGGAGCCCATCAGGAATGAGAGTGTGTGCGTTTTTATACATGAACAAATGAACAGTACCCTTTTTGAAACACAAGCCAGCATATGTTCTGGAGTTTTAGAAACATAGACCCGAGTTCACTATAATTAGAGAAAAATTGAAAGATCACAATAGCAGCTGATAGATTAAGTTAGTGCCGTGATTTCACAGCCATTATAAGATGAGAAAAAAGAGAGTGTTTATATTTGGGAACTCAATTTTCAAATCAAATGCACAGTAACAAGAGTGGTATACAGTGACAGAGAAGCTTCACATACCTCAATTTGGAAAGGTGAAGTTGTTGGTGGGTACCTCTCCACGACTTTGCCGTTTTTGTCAACTAAGAACTTCTCAAAGTTCCACTTCACTAGATCACCCAAAAATCCTCCAGCACTTGACTTGAGAAACTTATAAATAGGGGCTGTATTAGGTCCATTGACATCAACCTGCCAATATATGCATATTACATTAATTTTGGTTAATGGCATGAAAATGATGAGCACAATACATTACTTCTTAAGCTGGAGTTACCATACCTTATCAAAAATAGGAAATTCAGCTTTAAACCTTGTACAGGCAAACTGCTTTATCTGTGGATTTGATCCAGGTTCTTGAAAACCAAATTGATTGCACGGAAACGCCAGAATCTCAAATCCTGCAATTTAAGAAGTATGATGATATCAAGCCTGCTATGATCATGAAATCCATGTTCATACCATGCCATGAAAAATTTTAGAACATGGAATTTTAATTGTTTCTGTAGTAGTTTGTTGTCGGAAATGCTCAAGAGATTGTTAGAGAGATAACTTTGATGTTTCACTTGTATGTGTCTGACTGCCATTAGTTGAACAAGATGTTCCTGATAACGATTCCCTAGTTTTATGGCACGTCGCTTCAAACTTTTCCAGTGAACTCCAGCAAATTCTTTTCAATCTCATCCATGGATGTTCATAGGATCCCAGGACACCATGTTGGCGAACATCTTTGGAAACTGTTGGTCGAAAATTGAAGAAGGTGGCATACTCTCTTCTATTGGTAGTAACTAGTAATGCGAGATATTGTCCTCTCAGAGAAAAATAATCATTGTCGTAGAACAGGATTTTAAATAAAACTATATGTTTTTTGAATAACTGGACCAGCACAGGATAGTCACTGGGCGGGTTAACATGTCGTGAAAGGTTATAAATATATAAATTGGTTCCGCAAGTTATTAAGGGTTCAGGAATCTGCATATGCACTGGGGTGATTTTCAAGAGCAAGAGTACTAGCAAAATGAGAAGAGGTCACTCACACAATAAGAAGAACACCCGTAAGAGTACAACTAAACTGTATGTCTTCTGATGTAAGCTCATATAACATACACTATCCGCCCCGTAATATAAGATGTTATTACAGCCTGCTAACTCATATACTGGTTGTAATAACATCTGATATTACAGGACAGAGGGAGTAACTAAGATTAGACATACTAATGAAGGGGTCAAGCGACTCAGCATAATTCACAGGCTTGATCTACAGAACAGATAAATCAATAGTGTCTATTCCAGTCAAAACAAATCCTAAACTGGAAATAAAGATTACCTTGAGCCTTGTACTTTTCGTAAAGATGAGATAGTTCAGTATAATTTGCTGTTGTAAGCCCACTGGATTTCACAAAAGAATGCGAGATTTAACGCACAATACGATATTACCGTACTGGATATTAAGAAAAATATTAAAATACATATCAAGAAAATTACCATTGCGAAGCAACATTGACAATTAACAGCGCCTTTCCCTTGAATTTGCTAAGAGCAATACCTTTTCCATCAATATCCTAAGAAACAGAGAAATATTTTTCAGCACAAAAGCTAAAAGTGAACATATCTAATCCCCTTGCGAAAGTATGCTGAATAACTCATGAATCGTGTATTAATAATTAAATATAAAATAATGATGTATTGCAACTATGGGAAAATCCCTAGGGAAATAAAAACATCATACCACAAGTAGCCAAAAATTGAAAACAAATGTTGCTGAAGAACAAAGATGAATACACTACTATACAAGTCAAAATGGGCCTTCATGAATGTTTAATATTAACTTTTTTTAAATAGGAAGATCACCCTGGGCCTCATCATCGATTGATGCACGCAGCTATAAACGCTTAATTTTACTACTAAAACAAATGGCCTCCCAAGAATTTCTCGCATTCTTACTTTTCATTTTACTTGGACTGGGGCAGTACTTAAATATGTCCACCATGTGCAATTTAAGTCTGCAAACTAACCCACACCACGTCAGTATGTTTATCCAAATGTACTAGCACATACATGGTAAATAGATCTAAAAGGTATGGCCGTATGGGGCTGCATGTATTTCACAAAGCTATATGTAGCCTTTCAAACATTTACTAAGATTAGAGAAAAAAATGAAATATGATACTAGCTCATGTTGTCATCGGTAAAAAAATAGAAACCACATATTCTTGGTGCTTTCAGCATTGTCCTCCTAAAGCTTAACTAAAGATGCAGAAGGTATTTCTATTATAACTTCATAAGCATGTGTCTGGTAAGAAAAAATTAATTATGTACAACTTCTATCGGTCTATTACATATTTATTTTGCATCCCAACAAAAGACTATATGGATAAAAAATGATGTCGGGTCATATACTCATATGCATTTCATATGGAAAGATACTTTGACCGTGGCACAACAAAAACAAACATACTTTTCATCTTATAAATTCATAAAATTCATGACGTTAATCAACCTAGAGTTCCAACACAATGCACCCCGGATACCTAACGTTGTAACACTTAAACTTGCATATGAACAGCTTCTACTGTGTATTATCCTTATTTGGCTAATTCCAGGCACTTTCATTCGCACCATGAAACATATTTTACAATTTTTGGAGGTTTGTACCAACGATCCAACTCAACATTTTAAGAAACACAACATGAACTACCAAATAGCATGAACATTGAACACAGCATAGTACGGACACGCCAATTTGAACATGCTACCCTCAGTGGCACAGGTTCGAATGCAACGAACTAGAATATAAATCTCCAAATGGATTGCCCTGATTCGGCCAATTTCAGGCACGCCCAATAATGCCACGAAACATTTGAAATACTCTGTATTAAGTATAGGAGATGGTTACAACATCTCCCAACTACCTGAACGACAGCACATCATCAAACACCTACTACGGCGGCAAGCAACAAAACAATGTGTCATCCAAATTGACACAGATCTGACCTGGCCCTCCCGCCGAACCCGCGTGGTCGCATCTCACACGCAATCAAGTACGGTACCACCGAAGAAACGTCATTCCCAATTATGCAAAATCACGAGGCGAGAACCGGTCACCTTCACGGTGAAGTCGTAGATGCTCTTCTCCGTGGCGGCGGTGGCGTAGGCGACGCCGGGAGCCCACCTGCGCCTCCGCGGCGCAGCGACGGAGACCGCCGCCCTTCTCCAGGCCGCGGAGTGAGCCGGGAGGGGCGCGAAGGATGCCGCCTTGGGGAGCCGCGAGGCCTGCGCGGCGGGGAGGAGGCAGGCGAGCGCGGCGGCCGTAGTGGAAGAGGCCATGATGCGGGCGGGGTGCGGCCGCCTCGCGTCGGTGTGTGGTGTGCTGGGGAGAGAGATGGCGAGTGGGAACAGACAAGGGTGGTGGCGGGGAAAGCCTGGGCGCGGTAGCGGCGCCGGATTGGTTCGCGGCGATTCTGGTTAAGGGCGGATGGAGCTGTTGCGGATGGACCCTTGGGTTTTTGTGGATTTGCAGAGAGGCACCCCACATTTTTACCTAGCTGGATTAGCATTTTTTTCTTCATAAATATGAAATTAATAGAGTTATTTATCGATTTTATAGGCTGGAAGAAAATTTCAACACACACCAACACATTTCTTTTATCGATTCAACTCGAGAAACATGGTGTAATGGTAGAGTTTAGTCTCTTGGCAAGCCCACATAGAGAGAGGGACAATTTTGCTCCATCCTCATCCTAGAACATATGCAATAACCGATTACGACTACGTATGTCAGAGTTGGAGATCTTACTAAGCATCTGATCTTAGTAGACGGGACATCAATAGCCTATTTGTGACAAGTTGACTTCGACGCCAATCTGTGAAATGTTAGAGAGGCATCTCCGATGTATCAGAAAACCAATATCAAATATGGTGCCATAAAACATTCGAAGAACTCAAAAGTCACATATCGGATGCATGACATTCTTCATGATTGCTTTTTATGTCGCTATCACATGCGAAAAGAGTCCAGGCGGTGTCAGATGACAATGACCACTTAAGTATCTGCTCACCTGATTTGGAGACTTAGGTATTCATAATCAAAGTGGCGCATTGGCACAAAAATCTAACATAGAACCAGAACTAGACAACAGTGATAGATCCATGGTTTCCTTGGAGAAATACTTTATGAACTTGTGATTATTGTTTGGCTGGGATCTCGTGATTCTAATTATAGAAAAATCTTACTGTTAAAATGTTGTGTAGTTACATAATAGTAATGCCTGGAAATATAGCCGATCACACACTTTTACACTAGAAATTTTATACAAATTTATACTTTATAGTGTTGATTCGATAGGTTCAGAACTAGAATTTTGTCCAGTGACTTTCAATCTTTGTTTTTTATACGACAGTTTATTTGTTAGTCAAAACATATTGCAATTTCCTCTAAAAAAACGTATTGCAAAATTTCGCCACACCGCAGGGGGTGTGCAGAAAAGAACTTGATTTTTGGCTGGTGGCTCTGGTGGGGCAGCGGACACGTGAAGCGTTGTGGGCCTGGAGGGTGTTGGTCTTTTTCAACGAGACAAGGCAGAAGCTGGGCCAGACAATTGTCAGAGTCTTTATCCACTTCGTTGCGGACCTGTAAGTTGCAACGCTCGGATTTCGGCCCGCATTTATTAAGGCTGTGGGCGATGCACATCGCCGGCCCATGCCCGATGGGGATGCCTTTGTTTTGTTTCGAATTTCGATCACTTAATTTCTTTGTCTCCACTAAAAAACTAATTTCTTTGTCAAACATTATCTCGGTCGCTGTCCTTGCGTGACGAGGCGCGGCCACGGCAGACGGCACCAGCATCTCATTCTCCTCGCGGTTGCTGATGTCTGATGTCGTGGAAGCTTATATCTCGGCGCAGCCGGCCAAGCCTCCATGTGCCAAGCATGATGCAGTCGGGGCTGGCCCTAATCTCCCACCTTTTCCCCTACTGCCCGCCGCCCCACCTGTCCAGTGCCTGCCACCGCGACACTTCCGCCGCCGTCGAGATGGCGCGCCACACCGCTGGAATTTCTCCAGCTACCGCGCACGGCCGATGTGCACCACGTGCACCAAATCCCTTGGTTTCACTATTATGTTCGTACATGGACGACGTTGTAGCTGGAAGCGGTTGAGCTTCTTGGTAAGGCCTTGTTTTGTAAGAGTGGGTCATAGAGTTTTTGAGAATATTTTTTCAAGGGGTTTGGGTGAAAACACCCTTGCCACCCAAAACACCAAGATCCCCTGGACATACTCTCGCTGCTATCTCTGTTTGGAGGACAGCGATTGATTCCACACCACCGGGCGGACGTTTGACGCGCGGACACCAGAAACGCGAGGGAAGACTCGCGTCGTGAAAAAGCTTCTACCCGGCGTGGTTTGAGAGGATTCCCGGGGCTCGGCCCAGCTAAAACCGGACTACAAAACAGCTCACAGGTGTTTTATAGTGTATTCGGGTTGGGCTGAGATAAAACTCTAAAAAACACTGAAAACCGCTTCAACAAAACAAGGCCTAAAAGTGTTTATATTGGCAAGTCTGTTCCTTGGGTTAACCGAACCTTTGGCCCTTGCGGTGAAAAAACGAAATGTAAGACCAGACACACTGTGGTGCGATTTCAAGAAAAAGAACGAATGTGCTGGTTATCAGTAGGTTCTCACGCTTATCCCAGCCTCATATATAAATTTTGACGTCCTGCGGTTACAAAATTCTTGAGCTCATTAAATGCTCCCCAGAGAGGATTTACCTCAAAAGAATCAACTAATACAGTACTATCTGTTAAGAGATCATGATGCATTCCAACTTGGTGAATCACCAGTAATCACCACAGGAGCAAACCCCGTCTCTGAAATGGTGAAACCTCGACGCATCCCTAACCACAATCAGCCTCTGCGTCACCTTGGATATAATCTTGGTGGCGTTATGGCAGTCCAGGCACACCCGAAGGTTCTTTATGATCCTGATCTCTGTCCCCGGCAATGTACTGAGTAACCCAAAGGCGATGGCCAGCTTCTCGCTGTGCACCTTCACCATATGCTCCTTCTCTTCCTCCTCGACATCGTACAACGCCGCCTCCGTGTCGGGCCGGTACCCGGCCTCAATCATCTTTGTAGTTAGCTTCTCCAAGTACGAGTAGATGGCATCTGACTGCGGGTGGGCACGGTCACCAGCCATGAAAACATGCGGTTTGTCGGCTATTTCGATCAGAGTACAACCTGGTGTTTTCACCAGCTTCCTGCTCTTGGCCTCCTGCCTCACCCCAGCTGCTTCAGAAAACTGCTTCTTTGATGTGTACAGATTGGAGAGCAGCACATAGTAGCCGGGATTCTCAGGTTCCAGTTCAAACAGCTTCTGGGAGGCCAATTTTGCAAGATCGCCATCCTTATGAACCATGCAAGCAGCAAGTAAAGCCCCCCATACGCCAGGTCCAACGGCGCTCTTGGGGAACTCCGAGATGAGTTCAAAAGCCTCATTGAGACGGCCAGCTCGGCCAAGAAGGTCCACCATGCAAGTGCAGTGCTCGATGCCTGGAGTGATCCCGTAATCACTAGTCATTGACCGGAAGACCGTCCTCCCTTCCTCAACCAATCCTCCATGGCTGCATGCATAGAGTACTGACAGGAAGGTGGAGCTTGTTGGAAGAAGGTGCGCGTCCAGCATGTCCTTGTAGAGCTTCAAAGCTTCAGCACCTTGACCATGGAGGCCATATCCAGAGATCATTGCATTCCAGGATACCACATTCTTGTTGTCCATTCTGTCGAAGATGCACCGAGCTTCCGAAATGCTTCCACACTTCACATACATGTCAATGAGCGCTGTCATGACATAAACATTGAGCTCGAGGTTCTCCTTGGCGATGATCTCGTGTACCCATTTTCCCAATGACAAAGCTCCAAGCTGCGCACAGGCCGACAGAGTGCTCGAGATGGTGAGCGGGTTCGGTCGCACATTGAGCGCCTGCATTTGCTGGAAGAGTGCGACGGCCATCTCTGTCAAACCATTCTGGGCATACCCCGATATCATAGCATTCCATGATTCCATGGTCTTTTCAGGCATTGCATCAAAGGCCTTCCTAGCAGAGTCCATATCGTTCAACCTACAGTACAGAGTGGTAAGAGCTGTCGATACAGGAGCATTGGCATCAAACCCGGCCTTGACAACATACCCATGTAAGCACCAAGTAAGTCGTTCATGACCGAATGGACTGTGCACCGGGATCAGTGCCACCAGCGTGCTCGAGTTCGGCCTCAAGCCCAAGGCAACCAGATCTTTAAACAGCTCCACCGATGATCCGACCATGCCATTAACCGAGTAGCCTGAGATCAAGGCATTGTATGCAACCAAATCTGGCCCCGTCATTCTGTCAAAGAGGCTGCGCGCACAATCCATGTATCCGCATTTTGCATAAAGAGAGATAAGCCCAGTCACAACATGCTCGTGCTGCGCCAATCCGCACTTCACCCCGAACGCGTGCACGCACCTTCCTGCCGTCACATCTGTCACCTCCGCTGCCGCCGGCAGGATGGTTGCCAGCGTGGTCGAGTCAGGACGCACCGATCCTGATGCTGTCATCCGCACGAACGCCTCCAGGGCCTCAGAACCGGACAGCCTAGCTAGTAGCGTGTTCCAAAGGATGGTATCCGGCGATGGCACCAGGTCGAACACCCTGCGTGCGTCGTCGCCTCTGGACAGAGTGAAGTAAATCTTGGTCAAGGCCGACGCCACGAACGTGTCCCCCGCGAAACCCGCGGCCACGGCGAGCGCGTGGAGCGCGCGGACGGCGGCGGAAAGTGAGATGAGGTCGCCACGGGAGCAGGAAGAGGCGAGCGAGGTGGCGGCGAAGGCGAAAGAGAAGGAGTCAGGGGAGGGGAAGAGGAGGTCGGGGCGGAGGGACGGGAGCGAGCGGAGGAGAGCGTTGCGGAGGAAGCGGTCTGGGTGTGGGAAGGCGCGGAAGAGGCGGAGGAGGTGGCGGGGATGGGCGCGTAAGGAGGCGTAGCGGAGGAGGAGTGAGGTGGCTGGGGCGGGGTCGTGGGGGTAATGGCCGGAGGCGAGGGAGACGGCGAGGAGCTGGTCGAGGTGGCGGGGGGTGGAAGAGAGGGAAATGAGGCGTAGGTAAGAGCGCCGGAGAGTGCCGGCGTCGGCAAAGAGCAGGGCGGCGGAGGCTGGGTGGTGGGGAGAAGGCATCTGTGCGGTTGAGGCCGTGCAGGTTGCCGGCGGCCGGCGCTTGTCATGTGGTTTGTGCTGTTAAAATGGTAGCCGTCTGATCGCTGATAGACGGTCAACGGAACTTATGTCTAACTACTTTTTTTTAACACTACTAGCACATTTGCCCTTGCGTGCAACGGAAATAAAAAAGGTAAACACTACATATCATGGTCGATTAAAACATTTGCTATTTTCAACTACTCCCTTCGTTTTAAAATTTAAGATGTTTTAGCTTTGTGAAGCAAATGTATCTAGACTTGTTTTGGTATATAGGTTTACTCAGATTTGAAGTGAACCTACGCACTAAAAGAAGTCTAGATTTTTTTTTACAATCTAAAACATCTTATATTTTCAAACGGAGGGAGTATGACTTTATTCCACCATCGTTATTCTATCATGCTCAATGCAACTAATATTTATGAGGTTTACATAAGCCCTAAAAAAATTGTCTTTTTATTTACAAAATTCTACCGATCTATTAATAATCACCAACAGCAGTACAAAGAGTTTTAAAAATAATAAAAAATACAAATAGGTCAATGTTGTCTTTATTAACTTATGTTGTGTACATGTCAAATATTTATGTAAGAGTTAGCTTACGATTGGATTTGTGTTGTATTGTGCATAGGATAGAGTATTATTAAAGTGAGACACTTATAGTCTAATCTTCTTTATAACGTGGGGTGCAACCCAATGTAATCTATGATGACTTGATAGCAGCACGCGTGCAAAGAGAGCCGGTGTCTTGTGCCGACGACTATGGGATGATACCGCCTATAATCATGTCCTGCAGAGTAGATAAGTTTACCAAACCGCGTTAACAAATTTCGGTGCTATCATGTTGGTGTGCTCGTTCCGACAGTAACAAGTGGTATTAGAGCCAGGTTAGAGCCGGTGCTTTGCAAAAGATCATCGAGTTGATTGCGTCGCGGGGAAAGCTGTAGTGAATCTACGGTTGCAGTGAATTGAAGGACTCATGGATGCAATCTAAATTTTTTGGAAGCGAGGCAATGAAGCTACGGGTATGGATCGGAAATCGCTGAGTTCGGCACACGCGAAGCTGAGTGCAGATCGTTCGATCGGCAGGGGCTGAAGTGTACAATGGAGGAGGCGATGGAAGGGTTGCAGCGTAAGCTTGCAGAAAGTCGAAGCTTAGTCAGCGAGAAATTGAGAAGCACATGGTCCGGGCTGGAGCTTAGTGGTCCAGGGGAAGTGGAACTCAACATCGGTTGGGCATGACTGATGGATCTATAGTGATGCCTGAGATGGTGTGGGTTCGTGACCCATGGGATCTTGGCCAAGGTTACGGATGCTCGACGTGATGATAGCGAGGAGGCCCGCGATAAGCACAAGACACAACCACAAACCTAGGCATTGATGGTCTGACATGTGGTTTGTAAAGTGTGCAGAGGTGGTGAAATAGTGTTGAAGGGTATCAGGTTCAAGTTGGTGACTAGGTCTATCGAGATCGACGTCAAGTGATGGACAGGAGTTGGCCAAGGGAAATCTGAGAAAGTGTTTTGGATAATCCAAAATGTCAAAAGCTTAGAGAGCATATGATAGTATATTTTGTGATGTCCAGTGCACTTGGCAATGATGAGACATAGAAGAAGGCGGAGTGCTGGTACCGAGGGACGTGTAGTATCCAAAAAGATGAGACAATTGCGAATTTAACTCGGAGTGATTCAAGGGCGATAATGAAATTTCTTCAAGTGTTGATCGGAAAGAAGCAACTACAATTGCAGGTGGAGTCACATGGAGTCTAGGAGTAGCAGTGGAGCTCACGGAGACAACCATGTCTGGAGTAAATGGACGACGCTTGGACGAATTCAAGGTGGCGGAGAAGATTCGCTAAGGTAGAGTTTGTTGCATATGTGTTAAATATTTGTGTATGAGTTGGATTACAATTAGACTTGTGTTGCGTTGTATTGTATTGTATTGTATTGTGGATAGGATACAAGTAGTACTAGTGGAGTAGTACTAGAGTCGCAATCAACTCGAATGATTCGCCCTATGATTGTGGCGGCGATTGGATGAGTAAGGAACACCCACTCTGGAACAAATTGACATCAAGAGGAAATTTGACAAATGGATCTCAGTTTGGTGCTAGCAACAAAGAGCACCACATGATACATCCCCAAATTTATTGGTCATGAACAAAATTCCACGAATAGAATGTGGATCCGGAGCAATAAATTTTGGAACAGAACAAAGCAATAATCTAACCTAGAGGTCTCATAAAAAAGTAAGAACACATTAGCTGTTCTTCTTGCCACCACATATATGCACAAGGAGCTCCCTAAACAAACTGAATATGTAAAAAAAACTTAACTATAGTTCAAAACAGCGATATTTATTATGGATTTGAGGTACGTAGTATTTTATTTTAAAAAATCGTTTGGGGTTTGATGTCTGAGACGCGGTGCTGTGTGACGGTCCTCACTAGCGCTGCCGGTACCTGTCTCGGTGACGATTTGGAACACGCAGATGGAGATGCTCTGAGAAGCGGACGTTAATCAGTGAGTTCTTTTTTTTTTCTCTGACGATCGGGCGTTAATCAGTGAGTGATCAGCCCAGCCTAGCCATCGATCCTGGCCCAGTAGTGAGCAAGCAACCACGGACACGTGCGCTGCTGAAAGCATTCGATTCCCCAACGGCTCTCTTCTCCCCTTTCCGCGTGGTGCCTCAAACGGTCAAATCAAAGCAAATCGAAACATCCCACAAATCTGACGCGTATCGATATCGAGAGAGATGGGGAGGGCAAGGGGAATGGCGGCCAAGGGCAAGAAGGCGGCAGCCGTGGCCGGTGACGGCAAAGACGGACCGGAGAAACCCGGCGGCATGGAAGACGGGCCCGAGAAAGCCGCCGCCGGCGGGGGCGGCGGGTTCTTCTGCTGCTACCTTCTCCGGTCCCTCTGCCCGCGTAGCAAGAGCCGCACGTACATCGGGTACCCCCACCTCGTCTCGCATAGCCCCCCAAAAAACTCGCATCTTCTTGCGTCTCCACAGCGCACCCGATTGATGGATGGTCGGTCGTGTGGGTGGTGGCAGGTTCACGGTGAACCCGCGGCGGCGGATCCGGCAGCACAACGGCGAGCTCCGGTGCGGCGCCTGGCGGACCAAGCGCGGCCGCCCCTGGGAGATGGTGCTCTGCATCTACGGCTTCCCCACCAACGTCGCCGCCCTACAGGTAATTGACCATTTATCCCATCTTCCATCTCATCTCGCTTCAAAGATCATTAGATTTGCTTTGTTGGGTTGGATCGGATGGATCTTCTGTCGATTGATCGGTCTGCTTCTTGCTAAACGTGGCCGCCCCCTGCCTGTTTCTCGCCGTGCAGTTCGAGTGGGCGTGGCAGCACCCGACGGAGTCGCTGGCCGTTCGCAAGGCCGCCGCCGGCTTCAAGTCGCTCGGTGGCATCGGCAACAAGGTCAAGATCGCCTACACCATGCTCACCCTTCCTTCGTGGGAGAAGTAAGGCCCCACTTTTCTTTTCCTAATCTCTGCACTTCTTGCTGCTCGATCCATGGATTATGAGTTTATTAGTACCAACAGTATACTGATGTGAACGGCTCTTTTGCTTGCCAGCCTGAATCTGACGGTGAACTTCTTGTCCACGAAGAACACCAAGTTCACCGCGGGCTGCCCGGCCCTCCCCTCCCACATGAAGACCGTGGTTAACCCGATGGAAGATCTCCCGTGTTACGAGGAGGGCCATTCATCAGAGGAGCATAGGGAGGACGAAGAACATGATACGACCTTTGCTGGCGGTGAGACTTCTGATCATGGTTTTCAGCCACTGGATTTGGAAGCCGAAACTACTACAGGCAGTGAATCAGACATCGATGAGTTTGCTCCGACGAAATGTAGTGGGGTCTGTGGATCAAGAATTTCAGAATCCTCTGCATCACAGCCAGAGGAAGAAGAAACCAGAAGAATCGAAGAAGACTGTGATGCTGAATATCCCATTGGTGACATCGGTTATATGGAATGGAGCAGAAATCCCGTTGGTTATATGGAATGGAGCAGAATCCCCGAGTTGCAGGAATCTAGAACATCACCTCGATGTTCCTCGAGCTCCTGCAGCGATGATGATGTTCCTCGAAGATCAGTAGACTGTATGTCAGGGCAAGTGTCTCCAGTGTCCAAGGCAGGTCCAGTTGATTCCTTCCACGAAACTGATGTGGTAGACTTGGTTACGCCAGTTGGCCGGTTTGCCAGACATTGCAGCAGAGCAGACAGCATTTGCCCCAAGATTATTGATTTGACAAACTCCCCTATTGTCATAGAGTTGTAATGCTTTGCTGGACTGATCCAGTACTAGATCCTTGTGTTAGTCAAATGTTACCATGTATAATACATGCCAGATGAGAATGTACAATAGGCCAAATTTTTTCGAGACTTTAGTAGTCTTTTCTTGAGACAGAACTGTTCACAGAAAACAAATATCTCTATTGTTTTATTAATAATGTATTGGGGTTTCGGAGATGATATTCCGGTTGTTTTACAAGATTTGTTTGTAACAGCTTGCCACCTTGGTTTGACTATAATTATGGTTTTCTTTTATGAGAGTGAGTTGTGATATTTTATTTAACATCTCATTACGCTTTTGTTGTGCAACACAGACTGATATCACATTGTGGAACTTTGAAAGCGCCAAAAGGATAGCACATAGGTTCTCAAATTGAAGTTGTTGAGGACAGCTCTTTATGCCTAATTGCAGTATTTCAGCATTGGCTATGTAGAAGTTGCAGTATTTCAGTATTCAGATGCAGTGTTCTTCGGCCCGCCATTCCAGACTAGGAGATGCGTGTTCTTCCGACTGCCAAGGGACACATATTTCTGTTGGCCTCCATTCGGTAATAAGCTGAATAAATTCAAGCCTGAAAATATCACCATGTAGCTTCAAAATGAACAACCTTGAGAAGTAAATTGAATGTTGCTGGCTTGTGGCAACCACTTACCTCTCATTATCCTCATTATCCCAGGTTCATCCCCAAAATTGAGCTTATCCGTTATCCTCGTCGGCTCAGGCTTCTTTTTCCAAAATCTGAGCTACCTCATCATCAGTAACCAGACAGACAACACACTCCACAATCCACAGAGCAACTACTTGCTCCATCCTCATTCTGCTTCTTTGGCCTCTCACAAGCAACAACCATACTTCCACGCACATTGAAAATTTTCTAGACTTCAAGTTTCCCTGGCATTCAGTTATTTTGTGCATCCGGGAGATACAAAGATATGGTTCATCAGGTGAGGAAATACAACTTTGTGGGCTGATTGTGGTTAGGGATGCATCGAGGTTTCACCATTTCAGAGACGGGGTTTGCTCCTGTGGTGATTACTGGTGATTCACTTGGAATCGGTGAACCGAGTCGACTCCCCCTGTCATCACACTCCTCTTCAACGCCGGTTCTTACGAAAAGAAAGCAAGTGCATCCTGATCTCTTTACAGAATTAGTTGAAAGCAAGTGCATCCTAATGTGTTAAGAATTAGTTGATTTCTTTTGAGGTAATCCTGTCTGGAGAGCATTTACTGAGCTTAAGAATTTTTTAACCATAGGACGTAAAATCTACGAGGCTGTGGGATAAGCATGAGAACCGACTGATAACCAGTACATTACAGTTTGTTTTTTGCTACTTGCTTTCGTGATAACACCATAGGTTCTCAAATTAAAATTGATGAGGACAGCTCTTTATGCCTAACTGCAGCATTTCAGCATTATGTAAAGGTTGCTGCTGAGCTGCTTTGTCTTAATCTTGTTCTTCCGGCTGCCAAGGGACACATATTTCTGTCAGCCTCCATTAAGTTGGCTGAATAAATTCAAGCCTGAGTTACCATGTAATTTTTTTGAATTAAGGAGCTTCAGCCTCCGATTTCATTCCAAAGGAAACCAAAATGCTTTGAATTAAGTTGCATTAAAAAAGGTTTTTTATTAACAGTTCCACGGGGATAACCCCATCCGGCTTATTTCTGACTAAACTCCCAGTACTCGAGAGCATCAAACAACAGAATTTTTCCACCACCACCACCATCTTTGAAGCCAGACACAACAAGCCAGAACTCAACATTTTTTATTACTCCAGAGCTCAACATTGTTCTTTGGAGCACAATACTCTTGGAAACTCCAGAACCCAGAACTAGCAAGATAAAAACACTACTACCAGTTCTAACCATCTCCAGTTCTTCTCATCATCAGAGCCCATCCCGATCTTCTGTTGAAAAAAACTAATTGCCACTTCTACCACCTGTTGCATCACGCAGGCGAAATTCCTGTTGCATCACGCAGCGAAGTTCCTGTTGCACATTTTGCATCTGCAAAACGGCCCAATCATTAAGCCATTTAGAAATCAGATACAGAACTACAGAAGGATCAGTCGGGTATACATGATCGAAACAAGCTGTATTTCTAGTCTTCCAAATAGCCCAGATAACCTTAGCCACGCCCACAGTGACTACGTTTCTATCTTTACTAGGAAAATCAAAGATCCAATCGCTCAAATCCTGAAAATGAACTGGAATGTCCAAAACACGAGTTGCACATTTCACCATCCCCAAATATACCTAGCTAATTTACATTTAAAGAACAAGTGGTCTATAGTTTCTTGCTCTCCACAGAAACAATGTCAGAAAGGACCGTTCGTCCATTTGTTCCTACCTAGTTCCTTAGTGCTTGGCCGCTTGCGGTCAAAACCCGGACGTTGCTATAACTGAGACATATTGGCATGCTCTGTGGACAAACAAAGGCCATTCATGAGCTCAGATGAGCGCACCTCCACGTGCATACAACTTTTAAAGCTCTGTCGGTGTTGATATTGCCACAGCCTTGTGATTACAGTCAGTGCGGCACATGGACATCAAGAGCGAGTTTTCACAGTGCGCTCCAGCGCAGTTTATATATCTAATACATATCACCATGTAGCTTCAACATCTACAACCTTGTGAAGTAAATCGAATGTTGCTGGCTTGTGGCAATCACTTCCCTGTTATCCTCATTATCTCAGGCTCATTTGCAAAACTGAGCTCATCCATTGTCCTCGTCATCTCAGGCTCCCTTTTCCAAAATCTGAGCTACCTCATTATCAGGAACGAGACAACACATTCCACCATCCACAGAGCAAGTACTTACTCCATCCTCATTTTGCTTCTTTGGCCTCTCACAAGCAACAATCATACTTCCACGCACATTTAAAATTTTCTAGACTTCAAGTTTCCCTGGCATTCAATTTTTTGTGCACCCACGAGATACAAAGATAAATCCTCCTGAATAGTTCATAGCTTGATATGGTTCATCAGGTGAGAAAGTACAACTTCAGAGACGGAGACCATCAGATTCATCCATTTTCAAGTCCCACAGAGCTGCACCCAGGTAGCTTAACTAATCCTCTTTTCTTCATTGATCTTCTGATAGCAAGAGACTTATCCCACCTACCGTACGAGGTATACAAGTTGGACATCAGCACATAAAAACCCGGTGTATCAGGATGAAGAACAGCCACCCGATTGATGGCTTCTTCTCCAAACTCTAGCCTGGAATGGAGCTTGCACCCATGAAGGAAAGCTCCCCAGACACTACTGTCTGCTTGCATTGGCATCTTCTGTATGAACTCCAGCGCTTCCTCCAGGTTTCCAGCGCGTGCCAGCACATCAACCATACATGCATAATGCTTCATGGAAGGAGTGATGTTGAAATACTGTGCCATGCTATCAAAACACTTCTTTCCCACAGTAACCATTCCAGTATGGCTGCAGGCGGAAAGGATGCTTGTGAACACCGCTTCATTTGGTTGGATATTGTCCTTGAGCATTTCATTGAAAAGATCAATAGAACCGGCAGAATCACCCTGCATACCGTATCCGCCAATCATGGCACCCCAGGTGACAGAATTACGGTCACTCATCTCACTGAACACCCCTTGAGCAGATGGGAGATCAGCACACTTGCTGTACAGGTTAAGCAGAGCAGTATTGACATAAATGCTGGACATAAACGCGCATTTGACAGCATATGTATGGAAACATTTACCAATGAGTATATCACTCAAACAAACACATGCTGACAAGGCGTTCACCACGGAGATGGCATCAGGTTTAGAACCCTGCATCCTCATCTGACTAAACAGCATCAGAGCTTCATTTCCCATGTCATTCTCAACATACCCAGCGATCAATGAATTCCACGCGACAACATCCTTGTTCGACATCATTCCAAATAGGGTGTTGGCCTCTGACACCGCCTTACACTTTGCATACATATCTACAAGCGCGTTCATCACCACATAATTCTCTACCACACCTAACTTGACTGATGTCCCGTGAATCGACCTTCCCAGAGACAATTCGCGCAACTGAGCAGAAGCTGAAAGAACAGTTGCTATGGTTACTGAATTAGGGACAATGCTCGCAAATTTCTTGTTGAGGAACAGAAGCAATGCATCAAGAGGACTCCCATTCTGCGTGTACCCCACGATCATCGTCGTCCACAGAACAATGTCAACAAACTTGAGCTCATCAAACAGTCGCCGAGCATCCTCTAGGTCTCCGCACTTGACATACATATCCAGCATAGCTCCAGTAATGAAAGGGTTAAAGACCACACCACGTTTGATCACTAACCCATGAATCCACCTCCCCTGGTGCAAACTACCCAGCATGGTGCAAGCAGTGAGCACACTAGCCATTGTGTGCTCGGTCGGCAGCACGTGCTCGCGCCTCATCTCGTTGAACAGAACCAGCCCTTCTACGGCGAGACCATTCTGAAGGTACCCGCTCAGCATCGACGTCCATGACACCACGTTCCGGTCAAGAACCCTCTCGAACACCTTCCGAGCGTTCTCCAAGTCGCCACCTTTGGCATACATGTCAACCAAGCAGTTCACCACGAACCCGTCCCCGCCGCCAGCCTTGACGACGTCGCAGTGCAGCCGCCTGCCGTAGCGGAAGTCCGCCGACCTGACAGAGGCCTTGAGCGCGAGGGCCAGCAGAACAACGTCGTCTAGCGCCGCGGGGCATCGTTGCCGCATATTTCGGTGGAGCGCGACGGTCTCCGTGTGGCGCTCCGCGGCGGCATACCACCCTAGCGCGACCCTGTAGGTGTAGGCGTCCGGGTGGGGTGTTCCATCGAGCACCTTGCGCGCGGAGGCGAGGTCGCCAAGCGCCGCGTAGCAGCTGAGCAGCTTGGTGTGGGCGCGGATGCCGCGGAGAAGGCCGTGCGTAAGGAGGCGCGCATGGAGTGTGCGAAGGGAGGGGAGGGTGGCGCACGCGGGGAGGAGGCGGTGGAGGAAGTGCTCGACGGAGTGCGCGTCCGGGGGAGCGCTCAGTTGGCAGGGAGAGCGCATCGGTGTTTCGGGCTTTCGTCTCTGTTTGCCTGATCGTACCTCCAATTCTGGCCCAGTTTGCCCGCCTTTCTTTTCTTCCGTGGTGGATTTATATCCAAAATCCTATTCGCCGCCTCGATTTAAGATGGTTTTTTCTTTTCTTTTTTCTTCCTTTTTATATTTTTTGTTTTCTTTCTTCTTTTCTTCCTTATTTTATGAGTATTTGTCTTTAATGTTCTCTCATTCGTTTTTATTTTCGTTTTTTCTTTTAAATGCCCATGTGTAAAAAAACACGTTAAAATGGTCATAGTAAATTTATTTTCACTAGATTCAAAAGAGGGTTAAAAATGTTCTTGTGGTGTAGAAAGATGTTGACCCCACTTGAGAAAAAGTTGTTGACCCGACTTTTAAAAATGTTTATGTGGTCATAGTAAATTTATTTTCACTAGATTCATAAAGTACATGTTATAGTTTTAATTTATTAAACTGAATTTATAAATTAAATCGAAATTTGATATTTTTCTTAGATTTTTAATTTTTAAAATATGTTTAAAATTATAAAAATAGAAAAAGATGTCACTCATTAATGGGCTGTGATAGACCCAGGTAGTGCTTACTTCATGCACTATTTATCGCTCTTCGTGAGCCGTTAGAACCCTCTTGCAGATCAACCGACATGATCTGGCCTATATTTTTTAGCTTCTTTCTTTTTCTAGTTTTGTTAATTTTTTCTTTCCTTTATTTTTTATTTTTATGTTTTCTTTTCCTTTTTTATTTTTCTTGTTTTTTCTTGTATCTTTTATGTTTTTGTTTTTCTTTACTCCTTTATTTTCCATTTTGGTAATACTTGAATATATAATTATGAATACTTAAACTCTTTTGAACTGGTAAATATTGTTTTGGACCCACTTTTTTGGGAAATCTTTGACATTCAATTTTTTAATCCGTGAATATTTACTTTAAACTTTCAAACATTTTTGAACCGTGTCAATATATTTCCAAACCCCATGAATTATGGTAAACATTTTTCAAACTCATAGTTAAAATATAAATGAAAATGAAGAAAAAATATAATATATCAGCACCAAAACAAAAAAAATTAAAATAAAAATTGAAAATAGACCATAAACAAGAAAATGAAAACAAAAAAATAATATGTAAAGAAAAAAAAGGTAAAGGTAAAAAAAATGAAAAGGGCAAGATATTTTTTTCCAAAATAAGCCTACCCTAGTGGTGGAGTTGTGTTGCTGATCGGCGGCAGCAGTAGCTAGCCGCTTTGAACTAGGGGTGGAATCGGTGTTGCTCAGGCTCGAGACTCGTGGCTTGGCTCGAGCAAGCTCGAAAAATTTCGAGGCAAGCCTGGCTCGGCTTGGCACCTGAAAAGTTCAAAAAAGTGGGCTCATGGCTCGGCTCGGCAAGCCAGAGGCTCGGCTTGTCGAGCCCACCGCTAAACTCTGAACCAATTTATTCCCCTGCGCTAGCACCCCGCGTGCGATTCCTCTCTGTTCCTATAGATGCGTTGTCTCCCATCTTCAGTAGGGCCGGCACCATCACCGCCACTATCGCCGGCCGCCTCATCTGGCCATGCCATCTTCAGTGTCGGTTCACTGTTGTGCATTGTGTCAGTTAAAATATTATAGCAAACTAGTTTCTGCACCATATTATGTGCATATATGTTATATTCCATACAAAGATTATAGTTAAATATTATTGTACGTGTGTTAACATGTATATATATTTATATAGATAATGATAATTTTGAGTGCATGGACAACTAATTGTTGATTAAAATTGTGAACTCTTACATTTTTAGCAAATGATCTGTCAATATTTTTTGATGCACCGAGCCTTCGAGCCGACTTGCAAGCTTCACCGAGCTAGCTTGTCGAGCCTCGAGCCTGAGCGGTAGGATTTAGGCTTGGCTTGTCCAAAGCCTTGTCGAGCCCAAGCCAAGCCTCGAGCCCCGAGCTTTGTGTACACCCCTACTTTGGACTCGATGTCATGCTAGCACTTGCTAGAAGTGTTGCATAGGTTCCTCCCGCTTTGGGCGATCAATAGGAGCTTTCTAGTATAGACGTTTCTTATTTGTCGTTCCTAATGACACGTCGGGTAAAAGTCGTGTGCACCGCAACAACACACACATTGGCCGACCCATTTAGTCCCGCAATCGTGTTGACGTGTGTCCTGTTAGTTTTTGTTTTTTTGTTTAGTTGCGCTTTATTTTTCTAGGTTTTTTTGTTGGTTTTGGCGGTTTCGTTCTTTGCTTTGTTTAGGTTCTTCTTCTGGGTTATTATTTTGTACTATGAATAAATTCTTATCATATTTTATTTTTCTAAAATTTTATCATATATAGAAATAGCTTTTAAGTACATGAAAACTAGCTTAGAACTCTTTTTTGGTTTTTTGAATAAATATATATATATGTAAACGGGCCACGCAAATGTAGTAGAACCACCATTAAAATTCTTCTTGGTTGCGCTAGTAGTAGTACATTTCCTCGACTACTAGTAAAATTAATAGTCATTAATATGAAAACCACCATTGATAGTATCGACCTTATTTTTCCCATGTACGCTTTGTGAGTTGTGAGCATTCCGCTGGGTCGGACGTACGCATTGCTTGGTCGGTAGTCTGTACCGTGCAGCAGGAAATAAGGCAACGACATCACTGACTCACTGTGACGCCAATATTCCGCGTGTGATGTTACTTTCCGTTCTTACAAAACTCCTGCACGCGGTTTTTTCAAACGTGCGAGTAAGTAGACATATTTGCCATGCATGATCGAATGCCACCTCCATGGCTTCGCCCACACGGCGACAGACAGACATCCAGACAGGTAGTATCCCAACATTTTGACACGCTCGTCAACATGGACAACTTAACACACTTTCATTTTGTAGCTGCGTCATGCATTTGCTCTGTTTCGAAAGGACATGAAGATGGAGTTCAAGTTCCATCATGTCTTCGAGAAAATCGAGCATTACGAGAAGTGGCGGGACACTCGCCTGAGTCTCTCTAAGAGCAAAGACGGCGTCTACAACCCCGAGGCCCCGGCCGCTGCTACCAGCGAAGGAAGAACTGAGCTCGGCCAGAAAAAGGCGAAGATGCTCAAAGCCGCCGGACCTCCCGCCGAGCGTCTCGAGGCTTCGATCGAGAAATGCCTCGCCGACACGAGGGCGCAGGCCGAGAAGAGAGCTGAGAAGAGCGAGGAGCGCTGGAAGAAGCTGATCGAGACACAAGGGGAAAATGTGGCCCTCATCAATGCCAACCTCGCCGAGAAGAAAGCCAGTCTCGCCGAGAAGAAGGCCAACTACGCCGCCAAGAAGCGCCACACGGACCTCAAGTTCCTCATGGACGGCGAGGACACGTCGAAGATGAGCTCGCCGAGGCCTGGTACATGGCGCAACGTCAGGCCATCCTGGAGGGCATGACCACGGCTTCCCCTTCCTCTGCGCCGAACGTGCCAGCGCCAACGCTCCCACGCCGAGCTCTGCTTCCACTTCCTCCAACCCGGAGGCCTTCACCGGCGAGATGGACGACACGCCGCGTCGGCCACGCCGCAGGAGCACATCCCCGTCGACTACTGAGCGTTGATTCCCCTGTTATGTAATAAAAATATGTCGCCGAACTTGTAGACGTATCTGTCGAACACCTTGTGGTCGAGCACTCGCCGACGGAAACTATGCAGATTCAAATATATAGCCGTTTGTGTCCGCCTGGGTACTCGGTCTGGGTAGCCCAGTAGGAAACTGGACGTACCCAGGCCGAAAACTTGCGCCGTCCAGCCGGAAAAAGGTCCGAATTTCGGTCTAGATTCGGCCAACGAGTGGAGAATCTCTTAGTCGGTAGTGCACAACCATGTAACTGCGAGAAATATGGCGACGACATCACCGTGACGCCATTCTCTCGATAGAAAAAAAAGACGCGTGATGTTACTTTTCGTTCTTATAAAACTCCTACACACGGTTTTTTTTTCAAACGTGCGAGTAAGAAATCACGACGTTTTTTTTTGCCTCTTCGCCTTGTACTACTCCACTAGCACCAGCACTAGCACTAGGGTGGCAAATCGGCACCCCGCATAATGACCCGTAAAAAAAATATAGACAAAAGAAGATCCCAAAATCTAACAAAATTAATGAAGGTTTAGTTAAAAAGTTATGCCGCAACCCGCCCCGCTTGACGCGCCCTGACTAGCACGCCACGCCTCGCAAAAAGGACGTTCCAGTCAAGGCCCGGATAATAATAAGTGTAGGAGATACACGAGGGTGTCCCGGGCTTATCTGGGACATCCATCCCTTGCATACATCCATTTAAAAACTGCAGAAAACACCCTGGGTTATATCCCTTTCATGTCAACAAGTCCTTCCCTTTCAAGGAACATATCAGGCCCTCATTCTTTTTTATGTTGCAGAAATTTACGACGAAATCATTTATATGTAAGAGAAACTACACCAATTTAGAATCATAGGAAGGAAATTGGACCAATCAGTTCATATCACGAATAAAGGAAACAAATCTCACTATTTTATGATTTGTGAGAAATATGTTTCAGGAAACAAGCAGGTTCGGGAACGAAGGCATTAAAAATTGATTTGGCTTCTAGATCGGTGAAGCAAATCAGACCGAGAACAAATCACATCGGGTAAAAAAGACAAACGAATTGGCATCAAACTTCAATTCCCCGTCCCTCGCCCATGGAGCATACCCACTTGGCATCACAAAGCCCCTCGATCCCAGCAGCGCACGCCGGCATGCGGCCTCGAGTACCGCCGCTCGGCCTCCATCTTCTCTACCATGAATCATGGCTTCCTGGCCGGGGATCTAGGACAAGGATTGCTGGCCGTGAATGGATCCTAGACGGGGTGATAGTGGAGCACGTGCTGCTGCCCGTGGAGGTGGCGGTGATAAGTCGTCGGCGGCCGGGATGAGGCGCAGGGTAAGGATGGATGGGGAGGCATCGGCTGTAACTTTTTTGGGGCGGCGGCGCGTGCTTGGCATCAGGACAGATGAGATGAGATAAGGAATGGCTGAGCCCGTGTGACTATAGACAAAGTGGACATGTACAGTTTTGCTCCTATATGGCTTTGAAAGTGAACAATGTCCGGGTTAATTGTGCAAAATAGCCTGGCACGAATCTTAGAACAACCATGGTCGTTGGATAAGCCAGGGACACCCACACCATGGTAGAAAAACTGCGTTCCATATCTGCCATGCATGATTCGAATGCCACCTTCATCGCTTCACCCACACGGCGACAGACAGACATCCAGACGGGTAGTATCCCAACAACCCCCTGCTCTGCACTCGATCGATCTGAAAGCGAAACCATGTCTTGGTCCGGTGTGGTGGGGTGGGGTGGCAAATCCGTCTCGGTCCTCGCGGTTTGACCGGCCGGCCGGCCGGGATCTTTGGCGGCGATCCTCACCTGATCATCTCTTTTCGTTCCGGTGGGGTGGCAAATCCATCCACCACGTCGTCTCGGTCTCCACGGTTTGACGACCTCCGCCCTGCATGTCTCTGAAGAGTGAAGCAGATGGCGCCCAAGAAAAAGTAGTGGAGCTAGCGTGGTGTGCTCGATCGCTCGTGTGGACACGGCCGTCGTCCGGTCAACGATGGACGCCGGCAGGGCTAGCCAGCGACCCTCTCCACCAAACTGGGACCCACTCTCGTGGTGCTTCTGCGGCTGCTCCTGGTGTGAGTGGACGGACGGATGGGTTTTTCTTTTTCATCAGGCGTACGTTTGCCGTTTGGCGGGAGAGAAATATATGGATCCCGGGATGATTGGGGTTCCTATCGTCCTCCTCCCCCTAAAATCGTTCCAATTTTCATTTGTGATGCAAAACGACCAGTTTTTACTACATATGCTCGCGCTTTTTTGGTTCTGAAGAAAAAAACGGTTCGTTTTAAAAATAGAACGTCACGCCGGAGACCTCGCCGGAGATCATGCAGCAAAAAAATTGTGCTAATGCAGCAAAACCGACTTCGCCAGAAACTTTTTTTGCTGCATGGTCTCCGGCGACGGTCATCAACGAGTTGTTTCCGGCGATGTCTCCGACGAAGACGGTTCTGCTGCATTAGCACAATTTTTTTGCTACATGGTCTCCGGCGAGGTCTCCGGTGAGGTCTCCAGCGAGACGTTCTATTTTTAAAACGAACCGTATTTTTTTTTGCTTCGGAAGCAAACGCGGGGATATATGCAGCAAACGCGGGATGTTTTGCAGCAAATGGACACGTGTCAGCACGAGAACCAGGACGATGGGAGCTTTCCCATCGTCTGGGGGACGCCTAGCAGTTTCCGAGAAATAAAGCATGCACCTGATCTCTCGCTGGATTGGATTGGATTGGATTCGGGCTCGTTTTCACCGACGCATGCACTTTCTTTTACCAACGCACTCGCGTTATTATTACAAAGAAAATCACCTCGACCGGTCCACATAATTTGCGCGTTGTTCGTCGCGGGTGCCTACTGGCATGTTCAACTTTTAGCTAGGTCTTCGAGTTCGTTGTGACTGATCTAGAGGGACAGAAATGTCGAGCCTCGTAATTGATCATAGTAATAGTAATAGTATAGTTGTATGTAGTTGACGGAACCGATCGATTGCCAACATACAACGTGTTTGAACGCCCAAAATATCTCAGTAACATTTTTCTATTTTTGCCGTTGGGCCTTGCCCTAGTCGGTTCTTAGACCGGAGCGCGATCTACTTCCTAAATCAGAGCTTGCGGTTTCTCTGCTCGCTGCCATATGGCATCGAGCCGGGATACGCGGGAAACGGAGTTCCGCGGCCACGCTCGATCTCATGGCTTCAGTGATAGGGACACACACCGGACGTCAGGGCCAGCCAATTTTGAGGGATCTATGCTGGAGTAGTCTTTTTTTTTCTTCTTCCAAAAAAACGAAAACTAGCGCGCGGTTACTTATCCGATCATGAGTGTTTTGTGGAATCTTCTAAAGATCTCACTAACATGATATATTAGTCTAGATACGAATGTATCTAGTCAAGTCCATATCTAGACAAACTTGAGTCAACTAATATGGGCCGAAGAAGTTAATAGACTGTATTTTGCATTGGTTTTATCTATAAAACAGAATAAACAATGATGTAGTAGTAATAATTAAGAATATAAATATATAGCATAGTCTTTTCCTTCTGTTTAGACTTTTGGTTCGGATGGGTAGTGCATCAGTTCAATAATAAGGGAACGATATAGTCCCTGCGACATATATTGGATATTTTTATTTTGGCAATCGGGAATGATATCCTTGTCTATGAAACTTTTCTTCGTCATCTTGCTTGATTCTGGCGAAGCATAATAATGGTGTGAACACTCTTTTTAAAAGCCAAGCGACAGGAAGCCAAGTCGTCAAATGTAAAGGCAAACAGACCTCCTTTTTAAAACTGGCTACTATAGTTTATTTTCACATGGAATTTTGCTTTTCCACAATTTGGGTATAACAAAGAACCCTCGATAATAAAAGTATCATCCTGCCCGTAGTACGTTGCTATATTCAGTCCTTTTAGGACCAGGTGCAAAAGGAAGGGCGGCCAACAACCCACACCCAATGGGTAATCACTTCACGTGCACAAATTTTAGCCATCTCTTTTTTGACGGACAAATTGTAGCCAATATCTTTGTACTAGCAAGTACTACTCCACTCCACGTCGATAAAACTTCACCTGTGGTCTTCTCCTTCAACATGACGGATGCACATCTCACTCAAGGATTCATGAACCACGAGAAAACACATGGACATATATAGTCGACCATTTGACTCCGATCGACAGGACGGGGGTTGGTACTTCACTTGGTTGTCTATTGGCACAGGGATGTGTGGCCTACTACTGGCCTCCGCGGCGCTAGCTGCTGGGTTAATTACTTGCTACGTGTCCAGTCCAGGGGCCATGAAAAACCGCGGTATGTCCCATCAGGCTGTACGAACTGCCCTCCTTCTTCTTCTACCTGGTCGCGATGTCTGCCTACCCTACCTGCCCCTCTTCAATCTTCATGGGTTTATAGTCTTTTTTTCTCCATCTAGTTTTCCTAGTATTGTAGCTAAAGTGTGGAATTAATTAATCTGTAGCTAGATTAGGAGGCACTGATAAATTGAACGTACTTTTAAGGTTCTGCCTTGCCTCACACTACACTACACGCACGAGCGTACGAAATTTCATATGAAGAAAAAGGTAAACATAATCCGAGAGACGTACAACTCTCGGATTGCATGAATTGAGAGATAAATCTAATGGCGAAAGTGGTTGCTGCCATTTAACAAGCTAGCAAATCCGCTGTTAGTGATATATGCACTGAGAACCAAGTGATGGCTTGGTGGCAAGGCTAGCGAGTGCGCAGTCAGCTCACCCGGGTTCAAGTCCCTATGGAAACCGAATTAAACGGGGTATTATCCGAGCGTGTATAATTCGCTGCTGGTTTGTGTATAACACTTGTACACAAACCTGGTTTGGTCTCTATGGTCGGCGTGTGACATCATGCATGGCGCCATTGGCAGGTGGGTACGACGTCCGCAGGGTTTGCAGTTGCACATCGTGCATGCTTGCTGTGATGAGCATCGCAGGGCCAGCTCAAGCGCACGCATGGCACACCCGGTGCCATCATGGTTGACGGAGGTACAAGCGACTCGGCCAGTCGGCCGGCCCAAATGTCGCTGGACAACGTCCGGATTTCACATGGTATATGCACGAAAAGCTACTAGCTACAATTATTTTCAAGATCTCAAAGTAGAAGCGACGTGTAAAGGAGAGAGTATAGGGCAGCTTAGATGCAACAATCAACACGAGACACTCTGCGTTGATCAATACTTTTATCCGCTCATAGGATATCGCAAATTTGTCTAGATTTATGTATATACGTAAACATATCTAAATATTTTTTTTGTATATAAATAAAGGACGCATCTACGTGACCGGCGCCTCCCAGTTTTAGCAATTTGGCTGAAATCAGCTGCGTCGTTGTATCGGTTTTATACATATAGACAAATCTGTGGCACCCTTTCTGAATTGGAAAATATTACAGATTTATACATATGCAAGTCCAATATTTCCCATGGTCAACACTTGATATGGCGGACCAGGTGCTGGCCTGCCGTACTCGACGCCCATGGCCACCCGACGCGATCTTACGTACGACACGCACACGGGCATGCATGTCAACACTCTGTGTGGGGACGTACTGCACTCCACTAATTAACGGCATACGTACGTACTATGGCATTAGAGCGCGAGGCGGGCGAGCTCGTGGGCGAACAGCTTCCTGAACTCCGGCATGGTCTCCGGCTCCAGCGACAGCACCACCGCCAGGGCGCCGTCCTTCCCCGGCGCGTTCATCACGTACACGAAGCCGCTGTAGTACATGAGCGCCGGCCCCATGAACGCCGGCGCGCCCCACCCGAAGTCCGCGTCGGAGAGAGACATCCCCATCCAGCTGATGGCGCGGAGGTGCGCGCGCGAGATGCCGCTCCGCGGCAGGTTCATCGTGTCCACCCCCTCCAGGTAGTCCACCAGCGACCTCGCGTGCTCGCTGCCCTGGCTCGTCGCCGCGCGCACCAGCCGGGCCGCGTGCACCACCGGGCTCGACACCACCTCCCCGACGGTTGCCGACACCGACGTGCGGATCACCGCGTTGCCGAAGTACCCCGCCGGGAGCGGCGGGTCCAGGCGCGAGCGCATGTCCACCATGGAGTAGAGCCGCGTCTCGGCGTCAGAGGGCAGCGCGCGGGCGCGGCACACGCACTGCCACGCTAGCGCCACCACGGCGCGGAAAGTCGACGAGCCGGCGCACCGCGCTTTCAGAGCGTCCACCTGGGCCTTGGTCATCGTGATGATGGCGCTCGCGTACGTGGACGCGGACACCGGGTCCACCGGCTCCGGCTCCGGCTTGTACTCGAGGTGGTCGTACAGCACCGCGCGCGCTGGTGCTGGGCGCGCGGCGAGGAGCGTGTGGTCGAAGCACGGCGGCACGGGCGGCGTCCCGGCGCCGCCGCGGGAGATGCTGGCCCACGTCTCGAAGAAGAGCGCGGCGCCGCGCGCGTCCACGATGGAGTGGTGCATGGCCTGGCCGAGCACGACCCCGCCGCACCGGAGGCGCGTGACCTGCACGAACAGCAGCGCGCACGGCGGGTTGGGCGCCGGCGTGGGCGGCACCAGCAGGTCGCGCATCTCGCCGCACGGCACGAACTCGCTCATCAGGTCCTCCAGCGAGTAGTGGTCGGAGCGGGCCGTCACGAACACCACGCCCTCGCCGGTGCAGTCCACCTGGACGCGCCCGGCGCCGTCGAGGCCGAGGCGGCCGGCGAGCGGGTAGAACGCGACCAGCGCCCTGGCGAGGCTGTCCTTGATGGAGTCGGTGGAGAAGAAGCCCGGGTCGGCGTTGGGGTGGAAGAAGTAGACCGTGGGCGTGTAGCCTCTCCTTCCGGCGAGGTCGAGGTTGGAGAGCCAAATGCTGCCCCGCGGCGTCTCGTCGGCCGGGACGACCAGCTCCGACGACAGCACCTCCACCTTCGCCATCGATTGAGATTTCGTCACGAGATAGCTACTGTGATCGATCAGCTGGTGTGTGCAGTACTGCAGTGTGCTAGCTAGACTGCTAGTGCTAATGACGTTGGCTGTCGGCGTGGTGGTTTTTGCTGGTGTGTCCCGTGTTGGTTTAAATAGGCATGCCGATGCATGGGGCGGGGTTGGTGGCACTGTGCACGTCTGCGGCCGCGTAAAATCGACCGGCAGTAAAGCAGCTGGGAGATGGAGGATAAAGAGCATCTCCACGATCATTTCCGAGAAGACTTTTTTAGACCCATTTTTCAGCCGCTCCGTCGAATTTGGCTCATATTTCATTTTTAGGCCAAATTCGGAGCGCCCGGAACCGTCTGAAAACACCGAATGCAGCGAAATCGACGAAAAAAAATTCTCCCAATGGCCCCGCCCGTAAGCGTGTGACGGCTTTCGCGACCGGACAATGACCGCCCGTTTCATCAGCCACGCGTCGCCATGATGTGCCACCGCCGGCCCGCATTCTCATTGTTTCCTCTTTTTCTCGCCCACGCCGCTACACCCCTCCCGTCTTTGCCACCCTTTCCTCTCTCGGCTATAAATGTTGGCGCTCTCGCCGGTTTCCAGAGCACACACTCTCACCTCCTATTCCTCACCACAAACTCCACCTTTGGCGACAAGATGAAGAGCTCGACGACAGCAATGTCGGAGAGGTACCCCAGTGACACGATGGCGGCGAACGACTTCGGCCGGCGGGCTCTGTAGCCGTGGGAGGCATGGCTGCTTCAGGACGTCAGCTACCCGATGCCGTCAGACTTCTGTTGCCTGTCGACCTAGAAGCTCAGCGCCGGTGGCGTGTCGGTGCCGGAGGACGCCGACATGATCGAGGAGATCCAGGCGGCCATCGCGGCCATGGAGGATCCGAAGCTCGCTGAAGACCCCGACAACCTAGTGTACCAGGAGAACTTCGTGGTCGAGCGCCGGAACTAGCAATGGGCCGCCCACGACGGGGTCGGCATGCCACCGAAGCGGCACAACACCGCGGGACGCCGTCGGTGGTGGAGCGCACCAAGCCAGACGCTCGTGGCCGTCCTCGAGAACATCGCCGCTGGGGACCTCCCTAAGTTGGGCTACCCTCCTCGCTCGCCGCCGTCGGCCGACCGGCGCCATGCAGCGACCAACTGGCTGCCGAGGAGGATGGGCGCTCTATCTTTGTCTTCCTCGGTGTCGGCGTCGCGCTCATCCGGGTCAGCACTGTAGGGGTTCGTAGCATGGAAAACAAAAATATTCTACCGCATGCAAACAAACAAGCCAAGATCTATCTACTAGATTGTAGCAACGAGTCAATTAGAGTACTCACCCTCGAAGATTCCAAAGCGGTTAATGAGAGCGGATTCTCGTGGGTGATGTAGTCGTACACTTGTCGATCTCAAGATCGCGTAGACGATCCTTCCGGCGCTGCGTTCCGGCAGCGCTTCCGCAGTCGGTCACACGTTCGGTACTCGATGAAGACCTTCCTCTCCCTTGTTCCAGCAGGCAGCGGAGGTTGTAGTTCTCCCCTCGCAATTCCGGCAGCACGACGGCGTGGTGTCGGAAGTAGAGGGAAGTGTTGGAGATATGCCCTAGAGGCAATAATAAATGTAGTTATTATTATATCTTTGTGTTTATGATAAATGTTTACATTCATGCTATAATAGTATTAACAAGGAAACATTGATACTTGTGTGATTTGTAAACTTAATTTGAAGTCCCTAGTATAGCCTCTATACTTCACTAGCTTGTTGGTTGATTAAATGATTGTGGTTTCCATATCATGAACATTGAGATGTTATCAACAACAAAGATCATATCATTAGGAGAATGATATGGTGGACATACTCCTATTGATAAGCGTAGCATAAAGATCAAGTCATTTCAATAGTTCAATTTCTATATGCTTTCTGATACATAGTAACCTAATTCCTTCGACCATGAGATCATGCATATCACCTTTACCGGATGGATGCTTTGATGACATCAAACACCACACCGTAACTAGGTGGCTATAAAGGTGGCATTAAGTGTTCGGAAAGTATTGGTTGAAACACATGGATCAAGAGTGGGATTTGTCCATCCACATGACGGATAGATATACTCTGGGCCCTCTCGGTGGAATGTCATCCAATTGGCTTGCAAGCATGTGACTTGGTCACAAGGGATCACATATCACGGGAACGAGAAAAGAGTACTTATCTGTAACGAGGTTGAACTAGGTATGCAGAGATACCGACGATCATAACCTCGGATAAGTAAATTATCGTGAGACAAAGGGAAATTGGTATCGTATGTAAGTGGTTCATTCGATCGCAAAGTAATCGTAGAAATATGTGGGATCCATATGAATTTCCAGATTCCTCTATTGGTTATTGTTCGGAGAAGTGTCTCGATCATGTCCGCATAATTCACGAACCGTAGGGAGACACACTTAAGGATTCGACGTTGTTTTGAGTAGTTATGGTATTATGAGAAAGAGACCGAATGTTGTTCGGAGTCTCGGATGGGATCCGGGATATCACGAGGTGATCCGGAATGGTCCGGAGAATAAGATTCATATAAGGAAAGTCCCGTTTCGGAGTTCGGGAATGATTCCGGTGTTTTCATCGGGAATGTTCTAGAAGGTTCCGGATTGTCCGGCACTCCGGGAGGGGGGGGAGGGTACATGAGTGTGTCATTGAATGATTGCATCATGTACTAAGTGTTCTTGCTGTTCCAAAAACATGAAAGTCAAATTGCCAGTTTGAAAGTCAAACGGCTAAAACAGGAAACTGTGGGAAACAAGCAAGAGGAGTTGGAACCAACTTGGAGGAGGAGTCCCACTCCTCCAGGCCGGCGCCCAGCCCTAGCCGAGTTGGGGAGGGACTCCCTCCCTCCCCTGGCGCGCCTAGCCCCTCCACCCATAAAAGGAGGGGCAGGGCTCCTCCTTGAGACACACAAGTTTCCACCTCTAATCTCAGGTTTAGAGCCGTTTGGTTTAGAGCTTCTAATTGCTTTAGCCTGTGGTTTAGAGCCTTCTAATTGGTGTGTCTAATCTCTAGACCACTAATAGCCCTCTATCATAATCCACCATACTCGCTCCGGCTTAAGGCGAAACCCTGCGGGATCTCCCCTCTACTTCTGGTACCACGCCGTTGTGCTGCCGGAATCGCGAGGAGAGTGCTACAACCTCCGCTGCCTGCTGGAACAAGGGAGAGGAAGGTCTTCGTCGAGTACCGAACGTGTGACCGACTGCGGAAGCGCTGCCGGAACGCAGCGCCGGAAGGATCGTCCACACGATCTTGAGATCGGAAAGAGTACGACTACATCACCCACGAGAATCCGCTCTCGTTAAACACTTTGGAATCTTTGAGGGTAAGTTATTCCATCGACTCGTTGCTACAATCTAGTAGATAGATCTTGGCTTGTTTGTTTGTATGCGATAGAAAATTTTTGTTTTCCATGCTACAAACCCCTACAGTGGTATCAGAGCCATGTCTATATGTAGATATGTTGCACGAGTAGAACACAATGGTCATTGTGGGCGTTGATGCTTTTATTGTCGATTGCTTTTTGTGTACTTTGCATCTTGCGGTATGTTGGGATGAAGCGGCCCGGGCTAACCTTACATGACATCGTTCATGAGACTTGCTCCACGCTTAACATGCAACTTGTATTGCATAAGTGGCTTTGCGGGTGCCTGTTTCTCCTAGCATAGTTAAGATCCAATTTACAACGGGTAATCAACAATGCTAGTATCAATGTTGTGGTTCTTGTTCGTAAGTTAGAACGACACTTATTGGAAGCCCCAAACCACGTAAAATATGCAAATAAAGTAGAGGCGTCTAACTTTGTTTTGCAGGGGTGTGCAGTGATGTGATATGGCCATGATTGTGATTATATTTGATGTATGCAATGTTCCTTATTGTAAGTTGGCAACCGGCAGGAGCCATATGGTTGTCTTTAATTTATGTTAAGACCCGCGTGTCTATTCAAAGTAGTTGTAATAGTTGAAGCCGGTGGATGACAACCATGGTGAAGCGTCATTGACCTTGATGCAATGCCGGTGATGATGGAGATCATGTTCGTGTTTGAAGATGGAGATCGGAAGCACAAAGAAGAAAGGCCATATCATATCACATATTATGAATTGCATGTGATGTTAATCCTTTATGCATCTTGTATTGCTTAGTAGACGACGGTAGCATTATAAGATGATCCCTCATGCACATGAATTTCAAATCATAAAGTGTTCGCCCTTAGTTAGCACCGTTGCTAAAGCTTGTTGTTTCGAAGCACCACGTGATGATCGGGTGTGTTAGATTCTGCAAGTGTATACAACGTGAGCAAGCCAGATTTGCTCATGCAGAAACAAAGGTTTGATCTTGACGAGCCTAGCATGTACATACATGGTCTCGGAACACGGATTACCGAAAGGTAAAGCATGAATCGTATAGTAGATATGATGAACATGATGATTGTTCGCTATTGAAACTATATCAACTCTCGTGATGATCGGTGTTGATGTAGTGGATTTGGTTCGTGTGATCACTAAAACAATGTGAGGGATGTTGTTTTGAGTGGGAGTTCACCTAGTTTAATTTCATTAATTAATTTGAACTCAATTTGTCATAAACTTAGTCTAAACTATTGCAAATATGTTGCAGATCAATGGCAGCCCCTACCATCAATTTTAATGCGTTCCTAGAGAAAGAAAAGTTGAAAAACAATGGAAGCAACTTCGCGGATTGGTTCCGCAATTTGAGGATTGTCCTCACAGCTGGTAATTTGACCTATGTGCTGGATGCACCGCTGGGTGACCCACCTGCAGCTGATGCTTCTGATGAAGTAAAGAATGTTTACCTCGCTCGGAAGAATCAGTACTCCATAGTTCAGTGTGCTATCTTGTATGGTTTAGAATCGGAGCTTCAGAAAAGGTTTGAAGAGTAAGACCCATATGATATTGTCGAGGATCTCAAATTGATTTTTGAGACTCATGCGGCAATTGAAAGCTATGAGGCTTCTGAAAAGTTCTTTAACTGCAAGATGGAAGAGGGCAGCTCCGTCAGTGAGCATGTGCTTAAGATGTCTGGGCACGCAAACAAACTTCAAAGCTTGGGTATAGTGATTCCTAATGCTTTGGGGATTTACCGCGTCCTCCAGTCACTGCCACCAAGTTACAGGAACTTTGTGATGAACTACAACATGCAGAACATGAACAAAGAGTTGCCAGAACAGTTTGCTATGTTAAAGTCTGCAGAAGTGGAGATCAAGAAAGAGCACCAAGTGTTGATGGTCAATAAGACCACCAAACCCAAGAAAGGCAAGTCTAAGCAAAAGGGACACTTCAAGAAGGGTGGTAAGAAAGTTACCACGCCGACGAAGAAAACCAAGGCTGGACCAAAGCCCGAAACTGAGTGCTTTTACTGCAAGGGAGAAGGTCACTGGAAGCGGAATTGCCCAAAGTACTTGGCGGATCTGAAGAACGGCAACATCAAGAAGAAAGGTATATCTGATATACATGTTATTGATGTGTATCTCACTAGTACTCGTAGTAGTGCCTGGGTATTTGATACTGGTTCGGTTGCTCATATTTGTAACTCGAAACAGGTGCTGCAGAATAAACGAAAGCTAGCGAAGAACGAGGTGACGATGCGCGTGGGAAACGGATCAAAGGTTGATGTGATCGCGGTCGGCACGCTACCTCTTCATCCACCATCGGGATTAGTTTTATACTTAAATAATTGTTATTTAGTGCCTGCGTTGAGCATGAACATTATATCGGGATCTTGTTTATTGCGAGACGGTTACTTGTTTAAGTCAGAGAATAATGGTTGTTCGATTTATATGAGTAATATGTTTTACGCACATGCACCTTTGATAGATGGTTTATTCTTATTGAATCTCGATAGTGGAAATACACATATCAACAATATTGAGGCTAAACGTTTGAAATCAAGCGATAATTCGACCTATATGTGGCACTGTCGTCTTGGTCACATTGGAGTGAAGCGTATGAAGAAACTCCATTCCGATGGACTTCTTGAATCACTTGATTTTGAATCACTTGAAAGATGCGAAGCATGTCTGATGGGAAAAATGACTAAGACTCCATTTTCTGGTATGATGGAGCGATCTACGGACTTATTGGAAATCATACATACTGATGTGTGTGGTCCAATGAGTGTAGCATCGCGCGGTGGTTATCGTTATGTTCTTACCTTCACAGATGACTTGAGTAGATATGGGTATATCTATTTCATGAAACATAAGTCCGAAACTTTCGAGAAGTTTAAGGAGTTTCAAAGTGAGGTAGAGAATCAACGTAACAAGAAGATTAAATTTCTACGTTCTGATCGTGGAGGTGAATATCTAAGTTACGAGTTTGGCGAGCATTTAAAGAAGTGCGGAATACTTTCACAATTGACACCGCCGGGAACACCACAGCGTAATGGTGTGTCCGAACGTCGTAATCGAACTCTCTTAGATATGGTTCGTTCTATGATGTCACTTACAGATTTACCGCTATCATTTTGGGGTTATGCATTAGAAACAGCCGCATTCACTTTAAATAGGGCACCGTCTAAATCCGTTGAAACGACACCGTATGAATTATGGTTTGGGAAGAAACCTAAATTGTCGTTCCTTAAAGTTTGGGGATGCGAAGCCTATGTAAAGAAGTTACAGCCGGACAAGCTTGAACCCAAAGCGGAAAAATGCGTCTTCATAGGATACCCGAAGGAAACTATTGGGTATACCTTCTATCATAGATCCGAAGGCAAAATCTTCGTTGCCAAGAATGGATCCTTTCTAGAGAAGGAATTTCTCTCGAAAGAAGTGACTGGAAGGAAAGTAGAACTCGACGAGGTTGTCGAACCTTCTCTCGAAATTGCGAGTAGCGCAGCACCGGAAGAAGTTCCTGTGGTGCCTGCACCAATTAGATAGGAAGCTAATGATGATGATCATGAAACTTCGGTTGAAGTTGCTACAGAGCCTCGGAGGTCAACGAGAACTCGTACCACTCCAGATTGGTATGATTCCGTTATGAGTGTCATGTTGGTGGACAACACCGATGAACCCGAGACATATGAGGAAGCGATGATGAGCCCAGATTCCAATAAATGGCAAGAAGCCATGAAATCCGAGATTGGATCCATGTACGAAAACCAAGTATGGACTTTGGTGGACTTACCGGATGGCCGGAAGGCTGTCGAGAACAAATGGATTTTCAAGAAGAAAACAGATGCTGATGGTAATGTTACTGTCTATAAAGCTCGACTTGTCGCAAAAGGGTTTCGACAAATTCAAGGAGTTGACTACGATTAGACTTTCTCACCAGTAGCGAAGCTAAAGTCTGTGAGGATTATGTTAGCAATCGCTGCATATTATGATTATGAGATATGGCAGATGGATGTCAAAACAGCATTCCTCAATGGAGATATTGATGAAGAGTTGTATATGATGCAACCCAAAGGTTTTGTCGATCCTAAAGATGCTAACAAGGTATGCAAACTTCAACGGTCCATCTATGGATTGAAGCAAGCATCCCGAAGTTGGAATCAACATTTTGATAAGGTAATCAAAAGTTTTGGTTTTATACAAACTTATGGAGAAGCTTGTATTTACAAGAAAGTGAGTGGGAGCTCTGTAGTATTCTTAATACTATATGTGGATGACATATTGTTGATTGGGAATGATGTAGACCTTCTTAATAGTGTCAAGGAATATTTGAATAATAGTTTTTCAATGAAGGATCTTGGCGAAGCAGCTTACATATTAGGCATAAAGATTTATAGAGATAGATCGAAACGCCAAATATCATTGTCACAGAGTACATATTTGGACAAAGTTCTAAAGAAGTTTGGAATGGAAGAAAGCAAGAAAGGGTTCTTGCCCATGTTGCCCAATACGACCTTGAGTAAAACTCAAAGTCCAACATCGGCAGAAGATAGAGAAAGGATGAGTAAGACTCCCTATGCCTCAGCCATAGGATCTCTAATGTATGCCATGCTATGTACTAGACCCGACATTGCATATGATGTTAGTTTAACTAGCAGATATCAAAGTGATCCAGGAGTGGATCATTGGACAGCGGTCAAAAACATCCTTAAGTACTTGAGAAGAACTAAGGATATGGTTCTTTCTTATGGAGGTGATGAACAGCTCGTTGTTAATGGTTACACCGATGCTAGTTGGAACACCGATCCGGATGATTCTAAATCACAATCTGGATACGTATTTATTTTGAATGGTGCAGCAGTTAGCTGGAGGAGTGCAAAGCAAAGCGTTGTGGCGAGATCTTCAACTGAATCGGAATACATGGCTGCTTCGGAGGCTTCACAAGAAGCGATATGGATGAAAGAGTTCATTACAGAGCTGGGTGTGGTTCCAAGTGCGCTGGACCCAATGTCTATCTACTGTGATAACATGGGCGCCATAGCCAATGCGCAAGAACCAAGGTCACACAAGAAGCTAAAGCATATCAAGCTGCGTTTTCACGCTATTCGAGAACATATCCAGGATGGGGATATAAAGATTTGCAAAGTACACACAGATCTGAATGTGGCGGATCCGTTGACTAAACCTCTCCCGAGGGCAAAACATGACCAACACCAAACTGCCATGGGTGTTCGGTATATTACCATGTAATCTAGATTAGATGACTCTAGTGCAAGTGGGAGACTGTTGGAGATATGCCCTAGAGGCAATAATAAATGTAGTTATTATTATATCTTTGTGTTTATGATAAATGTTTACATTCATGCTATAATAGTATTAACAAGGAAACATTGATACTTGTGTGATTTGTAAACTTAATTTGAAGTCCCTAGTATATCCTCTATACTTCACTAGCTTGTTGGTTGATTAAATGATTGTGGTTTCCATATCATGAACATTGAGATGTTATCAACAACAAAGATCATATCGTTAGGAGAATGATATGGTGGACATACTCCTATTGATAAGCGTAGCATAAAGATCAAGTCATTTCAATAGTTCAATTGCTATATGCTTTCTGATACATAGTAACCTAATTCCTTCGACCATGAGATCATGCATATCACCTTTACCGGATGGATGCTTTGATGACATCAAACACCACACCGTAACTGGGTGGCTATAAAGGTGGCATTAAGTGTTCGGAAAGTATTGGTTGAAACACATGGATCAAGAGTGAGATTTGTCCATCCACATGACGGATAGATATACTCTGGGCCCTCTCGGTGGAATGTCATCCAATTGGCTTGCAAGCATGTGACTTGGTCACAAGGGATCACATATCACGGGAACGAGAAAAGAGTACTTATCTGTAACAAGGTTGAACTAGGTATGCAGAGATACCGACGATCATAACCTCGGATAGGTAAACTATCGTGAGACAAAGGGAAATTGGTATCGTATGTAAGTGGTTCATTCGATCGCAAAGTAATCGTAGAAATATGTTGGAGCCATATGAATTTACAGATTCCTCTATTGGTTATTGTTCGGAGAAGTGTCTCGATCATGTCCGCATAATTCACGAACCGTAGGGAGACACACTTAAGGATTCGACGTTGTTTTGAGTAGTTATGGTATTATGAGAAAGAGACCGAATGTTGTTCGGAGTCTCGGATGGGATCCGGGATATCACGAGGTGATCCGGAATGGTCCGGAGAATAAGATTCATATAAGGAAAGTCCCGTTTCGGAGTTCGGGAATGATTCCGGTGTTTTCATCGGGAATGTTCTAGAAGGTTCCGGATTGTCCGGCACTCCGGGGGGGGGGGGGGGAGGGTACATGAGTGTGTCATTGAATGATTGCATCATGTACTAAGTGTTCTTGCTGTTCCAAAAACATGAAAGTCAAATTGCCAGTTTGAAAGTCAAACGGCTAAAATAGGAAACTGTGGGAAACAGGAAACTGTGGGAAACAAGCAAGAGGAGTTGGAACCAACTTGGAGGAGGAGTCCCACTCCTCCAGGCCGGCGCCCAGCCCTAGGCCGAGTTGGGGAGGGACTCCCTCCCTCCCCTGGCGCGCCTAGCCCCTCCACCCATAAAAGGAGGGGCAGGGCTCCTCCTTGAGACACACAAGTTTCCACCTCTAATCTCAGGTTTAGAGCCGTTTGGTTTAGAGCTTCTAATTGCTTTAGCCTGCGGTTTAGAGCCTTCTAATTGGTGTGTCTAATCTCTAGACCACTAATAGCCCTCTCTCATAATCCACCATACTCGCTCCGGCTTAAGGCGAAGCCCTGCGGGATCTCCCCTCTACTTCCGGTACCACGCCGTTGTGCTGCCGGAATCGCGAGGAGAGTGCTACAACCTCCGCTGCCTGCTGGAACAAGGGAGAGGAAGGTCTTCGTCGAGTACCGAACGTGTGACCGACTGCGGAAGCGCTGCCGGAACGCAGCGCCGGAAGGATCGTCCACACGATCTTGAGATCGGAAAGAGTACGACTACATCACCCACGAGAATCCGCTCTCGTTAAACACTTTGGAATCTTCGAGGGTAAGTTATTCCATCGACTCGTTGCTACAATCTAGTAGATAGATCTTGGCTTGTTTGTTTGTATGCGATAGAAATTTTTTGTTTTCCATGCTACGAACCCCTACAGGAAGATCCCGCAGGGCTTCTCCTAAGCCGGTGCGAGTTATGGTGGATCTAGGTTTCCCGGTGATCTAGGGTTTAGAAGACCGGGAAGAGGAGGAGGTGTCGTTGTCGGCTAGGGCGGCGACGATGGACCGGCGGCGGCGCGAGGCTGCGGCGGCTTGGGTGTGGGAGGGCTCGGGCTTGTGTGTTTGGGGCAGCCCTCCCCTTTATTTATGAGAGGGGGGCAGCCTTAGGAGGGGTGGGTTTGAATCCAAACCCAAACCCAAGTTGGATTGAGAGAAGGACTCTTTCCTTCTTCCATTAGGAAACCATTGTTCCAGTTTGACTTTTCAAACTTCCCGTTTGACTTTCAATTTAGAGCTTTAATTCTCTCTTGCAAATGTCCACACCAAGTGACCTAAGATATGATCCAATCATTCCACTTACCCATGAAACATTCATGGACCATTCCCCTTCTGGACCGGTGAACCTTCTAGACCCTTCTAGAACCTCTCCGATGAAAACATCGGAATCTTTCCCGAACTCTGGAATCGGACTTTCCTTATATGAATCTTATTCTCCGGACCATTCCGGATCTCCTCGTGATATCCCGGATCCCATCCGAGACTCCGAACAACATTTAGTATCCCTACTAACATTCCATATCTACTAAACAACATCGAATCCTTAAGTGTGTCTCCCTACGGTTCGTGAATTATGCGGACATGACCGAGACACTTCTCCGATCAATAACCAATAGAGGAATATGGAAATTCATATGTCTCCCACATATTTCTACGATTACTTTGTGATCGAATGAACCACTTACATACGATACCAATTTCCCTTTGTCTCACGATAGTTTACTCATCCGAGGTTTTGATCGTCGGTATCTCTGCATACCTAGTTCAACCTCGTTACCGATAAGTACTCTTTTCTCGTTCCCGTGATATGTGATCCCTTGTGAGCCAGTCACATGCTTGCAAGCCAATTGAATGACATTCACCGAGAGGGCCCAGAGTATATTTATCCGTCATATGGATGGACAAATTCCACTCTTGATCCATGTGCCTCAACACATACTTTCCGAACACTCAATGACACCTTTATAGCCACCCAGTTACGCCATGACGTTTGATGTCATCAAAGTATCCTTCCGGTGATGGTGATTAGCATGATCTCATGGTCGAAGGAATTAGGTTTCTATGCATCAGAAAGCTTATAGCAAATGAACTATTGAAATGTTTTGATCTTTATGCTACACTTATCTATAGGAGTATGTCCATCATACCATTCTCCTAATGATATGATCTTGTTGCTAACAATATCTCAATGTTCATGATCGGGGAAACCACGATCATCTATTAACCAACAAGCTAGTATTACAAAAAGGCTTTACTAGGTACTCTAATTTAGTTTACAAATAACACAAGTATTAATGTTTCCGGTTAATACTGTTATAGCATGAATGTAAACATTTATCATAAACACAAAGATATAATAATAACCACTTTTATTATTGCCTCTAGGGCATATCTCCAACAGGCACCAGCGCATTTGCCTCGTGCCACGCCTCCGCTCTGGCTGGTAACCGGGAGGTGGAGTAGTCGCTGCGCTTGCCGCCAAGGACGTGCTCTCGCGGACTCGTCATCAATGAAGGCCACGTGCCATCATCGCCGACCGGCCGACTTCGTCTCGCACGCCGAAGCCCAAGCCGACGAACTGGGCCGTCATAGTCAACGAGGACGAGTTCGTCATTTAGATGGCGCTGGAGCGCTCCCTGAACAACGTGCCACCCATGCAGGTCCCCCACGCCTGCGCCTGCTCCAGGGCGGACTAGGAGCGGGAGGAGGCCGACCGTGTTAGGCGTCTGCACGAGCAGGCCAAGCGTGGCGCTCGCCGATAGCGCGCCTACTAGGGCTTACCGCTTATCATCCTCGACGACAAAGACGAGGCTGGGACATCATCGCAGCCATGGCGTTACGGTGACACCGACCAGAGCAGCTCTTGTCCACCTCAGCCGCCGAGCGACGATGACAGACGCAGGACACCGACTACGCGTGCTTCTACCACAACTTCGGCATGTGAAAGGCGCGCCCGGCGACATTGGCATCAACATGGGCATCGGCTTGCCTAGTAGTTATTTCTATGCTTTTTAGTTTTTCTTTAGCCTAATAGAGCCAAAATTCGGGTATATGTCCGAATTTGACTTAATATGTACGAACTCGGCTATATTTTAATAAAATCGTCTTTATTCGTCCAAATTTCACCGAGTTTATTCAAATTTTAGCTAAAACGCGAAAACTCGGCCTACAAACGCGACTTAGAGACCAGCCGTTTCCAGATCGAATGTTACATCCATCCGGCGCTATTTAGCGCAGGAATTGGATCTAGAACGAGTGGACGTGCATCTAATGATGATAAGACGATGAATCATGCATCTGTCTCTGTCTACATAGACAAAGGAAACGACGAAAGAGTACGCGCAAGTTTCAACATAACTTCTGTGTCACAGTACAAAGGATGTGATGGGAGCTTAATTTCCAGAGAAATGTGAGATCGCCATTCCATCGTGTCTCACTGTCACGGACTGTTGCGAGATCACTGTCACGGACGAAACGCGCCAATTTAACACTCCTTAAGCCACTCTTTTTATGGCATCCACGGTAGAAGTTACTAATTACTTACTCCTTGAACGGTCATGACTTGCCATGATCTGAACTTGTCGGCGAAGATCTCACTGTTCTCCCACTCGCATACAGAGATTTCGGCATATGGGGTGGCGGACGCGGCGGCGGGGTGGGGGGGGGGGGGGTGTCAACCTCCGGTTCTACATCTGAAGTAGAAGCCCGCGCCTAGGACTGCACGAGGATGGGGTTAGGGGTGGTGGTTCAGGGGAAACCTTTGACCGATGGTGGCGGTCACGTAGGAGGCGATGCTTCGGGAGCCGTTCCCCTTCTTGGAGGCGACGTCGACCTCCATCCCCATTCCCTCTCCCTGGTCCTGGGTGAAAACCCCAAATCCGTCGGATTGCACGGCGCAGGCGTTCTGGCGTTGTTTCCTCCGTGGAGGCGATGTCGACGTCCATCCCCATCCACTCTCCCTGGTCCCGGGTGAAAACTCCAAATCCGTCGGATTGGGCCGTGACGGCGTTCTGGCGCCGTTTCCTTCGTGGATGCATCTCCTTGGGATTGCGGTGTGGATGAGAAGTGGGGTGGTCGGTGGGCAGCTGGTGGCAGCGTGTTGAACTGTGACGGTGACTTTGTTACCACATCTTGCAGCCGTGTCTTCGGGTGGTGACCTCAACATATAGCTTGCGTCTTGATGGGTGGTTGGTGTCGCAAATGGTGATATTCGCGGGTAGTTCATATATAGAGGTGGTCGTGCTCGATGGTATTTTCCTTGGCAAGCCGGCATGTGCGTTCATGCATGCTCTAGGGGGAGTTGTTCGATCCAGGGCGAGAAGGCAGGGGCCTTCTTCGAAGGTGAAGGCAAATGACACTACAACAATGGCGAGTTAAGAGCTGACAAATACATGATCTTCTCCTGTGGTGTGTTTCTGCTCCAAGGACTGATCATGCAGATGGATGAAGGCCTCATGTTTAAATCTGTGATTCTTGTTGTATTTTCTTACTTGTGTGACCATTCAGCATCTTGTATATGCCGTTCATGGCTTTATTAATTTAAAGCTGGGCTTAGGCCTATCTCTTGGTGGATGATCTATATTGGGATCTTTTTTTATTCCTTTTCGAATCAGAACACTCTGTCTAGTCATCACTGCCATATGCAAAAAATCAGTCTTTCAAGCTAGGCGGCCTGATACATGTCCCATGGTGGCATGGTGTGGCAACCAAAGGTCATGATACGAAAACATGGTTTATTTGAGACCAAACTTTGGTCCCAAGCCTTGTTTCCCTTCCTGACTTTTCTTGTGTAATTAAAGGTTCTGTCGCTCTGTCTCTAGTCTTTCTCTTTTATGCGAAGGTAGCTTTGAAAAATACTAACCACGACAACTCGTATCTTTATCAAACGAAATATGCAATACTTGGTGACGAAGAAAAAGTATACTAATATATTTTATTTACAACACAGCCTGTCGGAAACGAAATTTGCATCATGGCTACGTGTCTCCCTGGTGTCAAGCAGACGCCAATAACTTTAGGAGTTTGGAGCGAGGCAGTACACCTATTTACACGTACCACTATATATGAGTATATGCATCAACTTTTTTTTGAGATTAGTATATGCATCAACTTATTATGCATAATTATGACTCATGATTCAAGCATTTCTATTTAAACACATATTTGGGCCATGTATTTTTGACCGCAAATATAATACAATACAAGTATTAAAATACATTCTTGATCCAGTTCTATGTACTCACTCCGTTTTAAAATATAAGATGTTTTAGGTTTACAAAAAAATATCTAAGTGTATAGTTTCACTCCAAACCTAGGTGAACCTACATACTAAAAGAAGTCTAAATATATTTGCTTCACAAATCTAAAACATCTTATATTTTAAAATAGAGAAAGTAGTTTGTACGCATATGCCACACTTTTTTTTCCTTTTTCCGAGCAACGCAGAATCCGAGCGGTCTTTTCCCCTTTGTTTTCCAATTTCCAAGCATAGAGACCTCTTGGTTTGCTCTCCAAGCTATTACTACGGTATATGTCTAGAAACTGCCTAGTGAGCTTCCAGTCCTCTCCCTCTTAGAGCAAGTTCAATACTCCAAATACTTATTCCTCTCACTATTCATGAAATTTATGAAGCAAAAGGACACGTTTTGGAATCCTACACATCATGTGAAGTTCATATGCTTCGTCTGAATTCATATGGTGAGAGGACGATGGTGACTTCAAGACCATGGTGGTGTAGGGTAGTGGGCGGCAAGTTTTGTGGAGTGCTATGGAATGTTTGGGTGATGTTTTTTGGGGGTCGGGAAAAATGCATGTCATTCTGGCAGGCACCGACACGGTGACGTTTGCGGGCGCTGTCGTTTCTTTTTGAAGGGCGTTGAGTGTACCTCTTCCCCATTCCCCTCTGTGCCAGAATAATCCTAGGACTAGTTCGGGCAGTAGTTTCATCATTGTCACACCCCTTTCTTGAAAGTGTTGTTTGGTATGCGGCAAACCGGAGGCATATGAGTGTGGTGGGACTTCTATGGAGGTAGCAGCGGTTATGGGTCGTCTTTACTTTCGTTGATCTAGTGATGTCGGTATTAGTTTCTCTTTCTTTCTCTTGTTTTTTCTTTTGGGCTTGATTGTGTTATTTGCTTCAGCAGCGGTCTCAAGTTGTTTTGTGCGCTTGCTATATTAATATAGCGACGTGAAATCCTGTTTCGAGGAGGAATTAATACAATAAGCATTGGTACACAAAGAATAGTTCTTGGTACGAGTATTTCAAAGGTGAATCTACTAATCAATCTGCTACTATGTTCGCACTAATTTGTCTTGACCGTGACATTCTGTTCAAATATGCAAATTCATTTCTATTTTTTATTTAGCATGGTTAATTGTTAGCTTTCAATGTGTTCTTCGGTGGCTGGCAAGGGGATGGAGCCACGTTGTCATTCTGCCGACTTCGGCGGGTTGGGCCGGTGGCCATACGCCGCTGGGGTGAGGCTGTGGCCTAGCCACGCCGATATCCCGCGGTTGTTGCCCTCTCCTCCTCTGTTGGTGATGCACGAAGATGACGGGCGGCATGGGGGCCTGCTCGTCTACTGAAAATAAAGGCGGCGGTCCTAGGATTCCTTTCGCACCAAGACGAGGATCTACTGTTGCTTGCCCTCTTTGATCTGGTCGGAGTTGCAAGTTCCAAAAGGCTTCGCCGGTGAACTCCCATGGGGGAGTAATGCCTAGAGATTGGGAAGATTCGGTCATGGGCACCCATCTTTCTGGAAAACTATCAAACCCCACTTGGTTTTTAGGTCGAAAGGCAACTTATAGACGCAGAGGGAGGCCGAGGGGGTGCCCCCCAGGCACGGCCGATGGTGGGCCGTGCCTGACATGGGTGTGGGACCCCTAGGCTTCTTCTCCGTCTCGTCTTCTGGCTCCGTGGATCTTCTGGTGAAATATAATTTTTGGCATATTTTCCGGGATTTTTCCTGATAGTTCATTTTCTGTACAAAAACAAGACACCCTGGTAATTCTGCTGAAAACAGCATCAATCCGTGTTAGTTGTATCCAAATCACACAAGTTTAGAGAAGAAACAATAGCAAAGTGTTCGAGAAAGTAGATATGTTTTGGACGTATCAACTCCCCCCAAGCTTAGCTTATTGCTTGTCCTCAAGCAATTCAGTTGGAAACTGAGTGAAATAAAAGAAATTTTACGAACACATTGCTTCATATGATATAAATATTATCAGCACATGAGTAGATGCTTAGACAATTCATAATAAAGAGTATGCAACTAAGTCTACTCAATAGTCATCGCAAGCTATGAAGAGAAACCAACTCAATAATAATAAGTAGCATGGAACACAAACATAAGCAACATTGCAATGCTCACAATAAGGTATGATAGAGTGGTATCTCGCTTGCCTTTGTTTGAAGAGCGCGATATAAATGCCAAGGCACCTCTAAAGTTCACATGAAGACTAGAAGTAAAGATATCAGAGATACAAGCATCAAAGTCATGACATAATTGATCAAGTTTTGAGACAAACACAAGAATGACAACTATGCTCTCAAGAAGGTGCTCATAGAATAAGTGGTGACTCAACAAGGTTGTGAAAACGGTTATGAAAGGTTTGAAAGTCTTCCAAATGCTGAAAGGAAGGTACTCATTAGCTTTGAGCTCTCATTGCCCCTATCATAGGCATCTTCATGTGGTTAAGGTGAAAGTGAGGTCCACTCTGAATCATATGCTTGACATACCATAAACTGGAAATCCCAAGTCCCATGAATACGAGGGCCATTCCGCATTCTACTCAACTTTGGTCACCTGAAAGTTCTTGTCATTGTAAATACATGCATATCATAGAGAACCGCCAATTGGGTACCCCTTCCACATAGTACATGAGCTTTCCCATAGCCAAAATGACAAGGCAAGCAGACAATGAGCATCTCAACAATATTTTTGTTTACCATGTGCATAGCTTTTTATTGAGAATGCTTCATAGATGCTCATTATGGTGATGCTGCAAGTTTCCACCATGATTAGGCATGGCTTAGGCTAGTGGCCCAGGAGTTTCTCTAACACAATGTATAAACTCCATGAACTCACAAGCTCCTCTTTTATTTCACAACGTCGACATCCGTAAGCAAAAGAGCAAAGTATCAACTGGATGAGATATCCAAAAAGTGTTGAAAGCGTTCCCCGTGACAGCACGGTTCTGCTAACTCCTAGCATATAATTTGCAAGCATATAACTTTCATGGGCAAGTCACAATGGTTCAGGATTATTAAGTGCAAGGAATAATGTGTGCCATCAAGTTCGTGAGAGCTTTACTAACTAACTTTCTCAAAACAGACAAACATTTTATTTTAGAAGAAAACTCGGCATATAGAATATGCGCTGAAGTAGCAAATGATGCTAATAGGTAGGTATAGTGGACACAGCTGGCAATAATGGTTTTGGGGAGTTGGAAGCACATGTAGAGCACATACTGAGTGCAAGTGAAGGCTAGCAGTAGAGAGGGAGCGATAAACGAGAGAGCAATAGCTGTCATAATCATGCTTGCAACAAAACATGAATAATTATGCCATGAAAGTTGTGGCATCCCGCAAAACCACTACTAGAAAATCGCGTTGAATTTGTGCATTGCATCGTCATCATTATGCATTGTTTGCCAAAACTATGTTCGCAAAACCCGTCTTTGTTTTCTAAACGCCCATCTCATTCAAACACCGGAAGCCGGGTCGCCGGACTATTTTTGTTTTGTCTGTTATCGGTTGCAAAAGACTTGTTCGAAAACAAATAAAAATTTAAATTATTTTATTAGGGGCAGTCGAACGGGCCGACTGACCCGATCGACCACCCCAGAAATAATAAACGGTCCACCTTTCACCTGCCCTTCTAATCCTAAACCTACCCTTTTTCCTACCCAAACCCCTGGCCACCTCAGTCCCTCCAATCAGATCTCTCCACCTCACCCTCTCCTCTCCCCCCTCCAATCCTATCCTGCCACATCACTCTAACCCCTCTCTCTCTTCCCTCCCCTCTCTCACCCATCTCAACCTGCCCCACCAAAACACACACAGCCACACCAACCGGCCAACCCACTCCCTCCCTGGCCGCTGGGGCCCGCAGCGACCCACGCACGCGCCGGCCACGCGCACCCCACGCGCTAACCCACGCGGGTCCCACCGCGGGCCACCCTGGCACCGCGTCCCCACGCGCCTGCCCCGCTTCGTCCCTTTTCCCTCCAGCACCCGCGCGGCGCGCTCCTCCCCGCACGCTCCCCTCCTCCCCTCCGGCGGGCCCCCTCGTCGCCGGCGGCCCCTCCTCCCCGCTGCGCTCGCCGCTGCGGCCGCTCCCGCACGGTCTTCCTCCACCCCGCACCGTCGCTCCCTCTCCGGCCGAGCCGCCGCGACCCCACCCCTCTCAGAGCCTCCCTCAACCGCCGCCCTCGACCCGTCCCTGAGCTCCGTCGCGCCTCTCGGTGGCCGCCCTGTCGCCGCGTCCGCCGGAGCCGAGCCGAGCCGCGTCCGCCAAGCCCGCCGCCGCCGGACCTCGTCACCGACCCGTCGCCTCGCCAACCCGCGCGTTCCCCCCCTCCGTCGGCCCCAGCGACCGCGGACGCCAGCGCCGTCCCGCGCCGGCTGCACGGCCGCCCCGCACATCCCGCTCTGCGCAGCCGCCGTGGCGCCCCGTTCCTCCGTCGGCCCCGCCTCCGCGCGCCGGACCTCCTCCGCCCCTGCCACGGCCAGGCCGTCTCCCCCGACCCCAACTCTGCTCCACCCGCGGCCCTCCTCTCCGCCGCGCGCGCTGGCCGGCGTCCTCCCCGGGCTCCGTCCGTCGGCCGCGCCCGCGCCTCGCCATCCTCCTGCAGGGCCCCTCCGCCGCCTCTTGCGCCCATCTCCGTCGCCTTCCTCCTGCGACCTCCGGCTGCAGGAGCCGTGCTGGACGTCCTTGCCAGAACCACAATCCATCTCCTCCGCCGATGCGTGTGTCCGCGAACTTGGGCGCCCGCGTCACCTCGGTTCTCCTTGACGTCAACGCCCTGCTGGTCCAACCCAACCACACGGCGGGCTCCAACTCCTGCGCGTGCACGACCCTGTTTTGTGTCCCCGAGCTCCAGTACATGCTCTGCATCGTCACTCCATCTCTGCATGCGAGACAAAATGGTGTTTACAATTGAAGAGATACTGGTGGTAGCTGTGGGAATGACATTGGTTGGTGCTACCGGAAGAACCACCTAAGCTGGATCCATCCAAGTTCTTCACCGACGACAAGTTCTTCCTCATGGGCCGACAAGATCGCCACGGATGCGACAAGTTCTCCATTACGGAGCATCAAGACCGCCTCACGAACCGAACCCTCGGGACCGCCAAGTTCGCCGAGACCCTAGACGCAAGATCTCCTTCATGGGACGACAAGTACTCCGACATGGGCCCGTTTGGAGCGAACCCGAAGACGGTAGGTGCGACAAGTTCCATTTCACGGACATCGAGTGCCAAGATCGCCACAGAGAATCGAAGTTGTCGAGACCCTGAGGACCCGCTCCCGGAGACGAAGACCGGATCCGACAAGATCACCGCGACGACAAGAACGGCACCGACCGAAACAAACCCGATGCGCCCCGGCACGGGACCAATCCTTCTACCCGAACGCCAAGATCTACCCCAGTCAACCGAGAACGCTCCCGTCGAACCCCAGATCCGTCGAACCCTGAACCCTGAGACCGACCCCGAACCCCGGAACCCAAGATCGTCGAGGCCCCTAATGTGTGACCCCTTTCCTCGGACCCTATTTTTTTATAAATAATAACAACTTGTGCATATTTACTTGTCAACTCGCATGCATATCATTGGTTTGGGGGCCTTATGCCGATTCACCTAATAATTAAATATGGGGCCCATATGCGGGCAAATCTAGCCTTATATCGGCCTCATTTAAACTTGTGTAGCGAGCCGGTATCTTATCTTGCCTTGTTAAAACAACATTTAAATTGCGGGGTAGGTAAATAACTTGAACCACCTAATTAATTGTCGGAACCCCGGTTCCGCTTAATATGACCTAATTGCAATGCACCTTGCCATGCCATGCATCATACATGCATCATGCCGATCTTCTGCCGTTGTATTAAATATTGCATCCGGTGTTTCTTCTAGTGTTTTGCTTCTTCGCGGATAAGGCCGTCGAGTTGATGTGAGCTTCGCCCCGATCTTCGGGGAAAACCTTCGACAAATGTTTTCAGGCGAGCATCTCCCCCTTTCTACCTATCTTACTTTTATAGTATTTACTTCCCTCCTGTTGATCTATTGCTATCTGTGTTGTGATGCTTTAGTTTCCGTACCTGTGATATACCGTGCAGCCCTATATTGCCTTGGACACACCCTATTACCTGTTGTTTGGTAGATAGTTGGACTTGCGCGTCGTAGTTGCTTGCTCAAGTGCTGATGTGTGTCGTCATATGCCACAGTTGCTGATGTATTGCCGCATGTTGTTGTTGGAGATGATTCTAGTTTTATTTATCGTCACTTTAAATTCTGTTTAACAACTAAAATTGAAATAAGCAGAGGCATCGGTGGGTGATAGATAATACTTGGTTTCCGAACGCCCACTTGTGTCCCGTAAGACCCCGAGTACTTGATTCTTGTTCCTTGATTTATCGCGCTATCCACATCCGGGAGGTATATGGGACCCCCCTGAGCCAGAGCTTGATTCAGTCTTATTTCTTGGGGCCACAAACTAGTTTGGGGCTTTATTACTATCCTGTACTTATGCCATGTTTTACTGCTTTATTTACGATTGTGCGAGGTACTGCACACTGTACTGTTTAGGATCGGGACACGATTCCGCGGTGTCGACAAGCCCCGTTTGGGGTTCCCAGTCGTTCACAGCCGTATTACCCAGACCTTGAGTCCGTCTCGGAGCTAGCTTACTTCGTTGCGGGTAGCTTAATGGGGTGGCCCCCTGAAATATTTCTGAATCCTGCGATTGCTTTGTCGTGAAGGCCTCGTTGGGTTTTGATTTGGTTTTTCCGAGGTTGATCGAGTGTGTGTTGCTATTGGTGCACCCCGGCCGGGTAAAACTTTCTGAAAGCCGTGTCCGCGGATATGGACGACTTGGAGCACAGTTTCTCGATCATAGACAAGCATAACTAAAGTTTACTGCTATAAATTTGACTTTATAATGACTAGTAATCAGCTTCACTATAATGGAATGGCTAATAATACTGCCCACAACTGCTTGTTTGGATCGTCGCTTGCGACCATTGTACCTGACTAGTAAGTATTGCAACTACAACGGAATGGCTAAATAAAAGTACCAACAGCTGCTGGGTTTGGGATTATCTCATGCTATCTGTACCTGATTAGTAATTGTTGCAACTATCACGGAATGGTTAACTAAAAGTGCCCACTGCTTATTTTATCAGGATGATTATCTAAACCTGACTAGTAAAGTGCCGCAACTAAAACTGAATAAGTAAAACTGCCAACTGTGTGAGTTCCTCGGTTGACTTCCTCGTTTGATCTCGAGGGGGAAACACCAGGATGGGTTTGTTTGGTGTTAGCTTCAGGTTGGATCCGGATAGGTCATTCTCACCCCTCTCTGATAACCGCCAGCTATGTCGAGTCTCTATAGGTTGTTCAGTGCATGCTGCCGCTGCCGCTCAGTCCACCATACCTATGTAGGCGAGGACCGCCGAATTCTAGCCTCGCCGTGTACTGGCCTCAGTACTGACGCTCCTCTTTTTCCTTTGCCCTTTGTCGGCACCCCTTTTGTTTAAGCAGGTTTTTGAGATCGACGCCGTTAGCAGGGCTACCCTTCCGGCTTGGCCTGGGCAGGGTTATGGACGCCATTGATTATTCTTCAGGGCTCTTAGCCCCATTTGCATCTTGTCCGTAGTCGGACGCTGTGTCATTTTCAAGGTGATTTGGATCTTTGTATATTATACCTGTATTCTTGACTCATGGAGTCGCCGTTATATATATCTGTTCTGTGGGTCCCATCGAGGACTGTTGTGTAATGTTATTACTTCGTTTTCCACCCGCACGAAAGTGCCTGGTGGGCACCTTTGAATCGTTTCTATGCGGGTTTGGCGAATTTTTCTCAAACTTGCATAGGTCCGATTCTGAGGGTGTTACAGAGTGGTATCAGAGCTCAGCAGTTGCGATACCCCACAAGTCCAGCCTGTAGGATAACCTAGCTAACGGCCGAAGTAGAGTGTCGAAACTATTTTGCAAAATCGGTTGGATAGTTCTGATTAGGTCTGATTTTACTCCTTACCCCTCTGCTATTCTCCTCTTACCTCGACGTGTTTTGAATCTGTTCTCTTCTCTCTCTTCGAGTCCAGGAATTCTCGTGGTTGGGTTTCCGTCGTACCTTCAGGGCTTCGCTTTCTCCCTTTTGTAACGGAGGTGCTACGAACATCAATCTGCAGCTTGTCTGTGGTACCCTTCATCCAATCTTTTGCCCTTGAGCTCTTTATCCCTGTGTGTTCCTTGCTGGATATCAGTGTCGTTGAAAAACATCTGAGGAGGACGAGCTTTGGTGAAGTTGGAGTCGACCTTGAGCATGTGTTGTTCATGCCAATGGAACCATCGCGAAACCTAATCAGTGTGTTTTTCATACGAATTCTGCTGGCAACACTCCCTTGTTTCCGAACCTCGCTTGTCGAGATCTTCAGTCTAATTCCGAGAGTTGGTTGCTTAATCCGCCTATTCGTGTGCAGAGTAATGGTTTGAGTGCGGGATGGAGTAGCTACCCTACCGCTGCTCTTATCATTCGCTCTTGTATGTTGAATCAGGGGATCCAGCAGTTTTACTCCGTCCACGGAAGTTAGGGGTGGCTATATTTGCGATACCTCTACCTTCGACCTTTTTGTTCCGGAGTGTTCTCTCGACGATCAGGAGCAACGAACCTTTGTTGGTGGTGTCGCCGAATTCCAGTTGAAGAAGGAATCCTCGTTGGTGGTGTCGCGAGGATCTAAACGAAGAGAGAAGACGCAGAACGCCGACCTTCCTTCCGGTACCATGAGGCGGATCTCGAGGGCGAGATCCCTTGTTAGTGGTGTCGAATTGTGGCATCCCGCAAAACCACTACTAGAAAATCGCGTTGAATTTGTGCATTGCATCGTCATCATTATGCATTGTTTGCCAAAACTATGTTTGCAAAACCCGTCTTTGTTTTCTAAACGCCCATCTCATTCAAACACCGGAAGCCGGGTCGCCGGACTATTTTTGTTTTGTCTGTTATCGGTTGCAAAAGACTTGTTCGAAAACAAATAAAAATTTAAATTATTTTATTAGGGGCAGTCGAATGGGCCGACTGACCCGATCGACCACCCCAGAAATAATAAACGGTCCACCTTTCACCTGCCCTTCTAATCCTAAACCTACCCTTTTTCCTACCCAAACCCCTGGCCACCTCACTCCCTCCAATCAGATCTCTCCACCTCACCCTCTCCTCTCCCCCCTCCAATCCTATCCTGCCACATCACTCTAACCCCTCTCTCTCTTCCCTCCCCTCTCTCACCCATCTCAACCTGCCCCACCAAAACACACACAGCCACACCAACCGGCCAACCCACTCCCTCCCTGGCCGCTGGGCCCCGCAGCGACCCACGCACGCGCCGGCCACGCGCACCCCACGCGCTAACCCACGCGGGTCCCACCGCGGGCCACCCTGGCACCGCGTCCCCACGCGCCTGCCCCGCTTCGTCCCTTTTTCCTCCAGCACCCGCGCGGCGCGCTCCTCCCCGCACGCTCCCCTCCTCCCCTCCGGCGGGCCCCCTCGTCGCCGGCGGCCCCTCCTCCCCGCTGCGCTCGCCGCTGCGGCCGCTCCCGCACGGTCTTCCTCCACCCCGCACCGTCGCTCCCTCTCCGGCCGAGCCGCCGCGACCCCACCCCTCTCAGAGCCTCCCTCAACCGCCGCCCTCGACCCGTCCCTGAGCTCCGTCGCGCCTCTCGGTGGCCGCCCTGTCGCCGCGTCCGCCGGAGCCGAGCCGAGCCGCGTCCGCCAAGCCCGCCGCCGCCGGACCTCGTCACCGACCCGTCGCCTCGCCAACCCGCGCGTTCCCCCCCTCCGTCGGCCCCAGCGACCGCGGACGCCAGCGCCGTCCCGCGCCGGCTGCACGGCCGCCCCGCACATCCCGCTCTGCGCAGCCGCCGTGGCGCCCCGTTCCTCCGTCGGCCCCGCCTCCGCGCGCCGGACCTCCTCCGCCCCTGCCACGGCCAGGCCGTCTCCCCCGACCCCAACCTCTGCTCCACCCGCGGCCCTCCTCTCCGCCGCGCGCGCTGGCCGGCGTCCTCCCCGGGCTCCGTCCGTCGGCCGCGCCCACGCCTCGCCATCCTCCTGCAGGGCCCCTCCGCCGCCTCTTGCGCCCATCTCCGTCGCCTTCCTCCTGCGACCTCCGGCTGCAGGAGCCGTGCTGGACGTCCTTGCCAGAACCACAATCCATCTCCTCCGCCGATGCGTGTGTCCGCGAACTTGGGCGCCCGCGTCACCTCGGTTCTCCTTGACGTCAACGCCCTGCTGGTCCAACCCAACCACACGGCGGGCTCCAACTCCTGCGCGTGCACGACCCTGTTTTGTGTCCCCGAGCTCCAGTACATGCTCTGCATCGTCACTCCATCTCTGCATGCGAGACAAAATGGTGTTTACAATTGAAGAGATACTGGTGGTAGCTGTGGGAATGACATTGGTTGGTGCTACCGGAAGAACCACCTAAGCTGGATCCATCCAAGTTCTTCACCGACGACAAGTTCTTCCTCATGGGCCGACAAGATCGCCACGGATGCGACAAGTTCTCCATTACGGAGCATCAAGACCGCCTCACGAACCGAACCCTCGGGACCGCCAAGTTCGCCGAGACCCTAGACGCAAGATCTCCTTCATGGGACGACAAGTACTCCGACATGGGCCCGTTTGGAGCGAACCCGAAGACGGTAGGTGCGACAGGTTCCATTTCACGGACATCGAGTGCCAAGATCGCCACAGAGAACCGAAGTTGTCGAGACCCCGAGGACCCGCTCCCGGAGACGAAGAACGGATCCGACAAGATCACCGCGACGACAAGAACGGCACCGACCGAAACAAACCCGATGCGCCCCGGCACGGGACCAATCCTTCTACCCGAACGCCAAGATCTACCCCAGTCAACCGAGAACGCTCCCGTCGAACCCCAGATCCGTCGAACCCTGAACCCTGAGACCGACCCCGAACCCCGGAACCCAAGATCGTCGAGGCCCCTAATGTGTGACCCCTTTCCTCGGACCCTATTTTTTTATAAATAATAACAACTTGTGCATATTTACTTGTCATCTCGCATGCATATCATTGGTTTGGGGGCCTTATGCCGATTCACCTAATAATTAAATATGGGGCCCATATGCGGGCAAATCTAGCCTTATATCGGCCTCATTTAAACTTGTGTAGCGAGCCGGTATCTTATCTTGCCTTGTTAAAACAACATTTAAATTGCGGGGTAGGTAAATAACTTGAACCACCTAATTAATTGTAGGAACCCCGGTTCCGCTTAATATGACCTAATTGCAATGCACCTTGCCATGCCATGCATCATACATGCATCATGCCGATCTTCTGCCGTTGTATTAAATATTGCATCCGGTGTTTCTTCTAGTGTTTTGCTTCTTCGCGGATAAGGCCGTCGAGTTGATGTGAGCTTCGCCCCGATCTTCGGGGAAAACCTTCGACAAATGTTTTCAGGCGAGCATCTCCCCCTTTCTACCTATCTTACTTTTATAGTATTTACTTCCCTCCTGTTGATCTATTGCTATCTGTGTTGTGATGCTTTAGTTTCCGTACCTGTGATATACCGTGCAGCCCTATATTGCCTTGGACACACCCTATTACCTGTTGTTTGGTAGATAGTTGGACTTGCGCGTCGTAGTTGCTTGCTCAAGTGCTGATGTGTGTCGTCATATGCCACAGTTGCTGATGTATTGCCGCATGTTGTTGTTGGAGATGATTCTAGTTTTATTTATCGTCACTTTAAATTCTGTTTAACAACTAAAATTGAAATAAGCAGAGGCATCGGTGGGTGATATATAATACTTGGTTTCCGAACGCCCACTTGTGTCCCATAAGACCCCGAGTACTTGATTCTTGTTCCTTGATTTATCGCGCTATCCACATCCGGGAGGTATATGGGACCCCCCTGAGCCAGAGCTTGATTCAGTCTTATTTCTTGGGGCCACAAACTAGTTTGGGGCTTTATTACTATCATGTACTTATGCCATGTTTTACTGCTTTATTTACGATTGTGCGAGGTACTGCACACTGTACTGTTTAGGATCGGGACACGATTCCGCGGTGTCGACAAGCCCCGTTTGGGGTTCCCAGTCGTTCACAGCCGTATTACCCAGACCTTGAGTCCGTCTCGGAGCTAGCTTACTTCGTTGCGGGTAGCTTAATGGGGTGGCCCCCTGAAATATTTCTGAATCCTGCGATTGCTTTGTCGTGAAGGCCTCGTTGGGTTTTGATTTGGTTTTTCCGAGGTTGATCGAGTGTGTGTTGCTATTGGTGCACCCCGGCCGGGTAAAACTTTCTGAAAGCCGTGTCCGCGGATATGGACGACTTGGAGCACAGTTTCTCGATCATAGACAAGCATAACTAAAGTTTACTGCTATAAATTTGACTTTATAATGACTAGTAATCAGCTTCACTATAATGGAATGGCTAATAATACTGCCCACAACTGCTTGTTTGGATCGTCGCTTGCGACCAGTGTACCTGACTAGTAAGTATTGCAACTACAACGGAATGGCTAAATAAAAGTACCAACAGCTGCTGGGTTTGGGATTATCTCATGCTATCTATACCTGATTAGTAATTGTTGCAACTATCACGGAATGGTTAACTAAAAGTTCCCACTGCTTATTTTATCAGGATGATTATCTAAACCTGACTAGTAAAGTGCCGCAACTAAAACTGAATAAGTAAAACTGCCAACTGTGTGAGTTCCTCGGTTGACTTCCTCGTTTGATCTCGAGGGGGAAACACCAGGATGGGTTTGTTTGGTGTTAGCTTCAGGTTGGATCCGGATAGGTCATTCTCACCCCTCTCTGATAACCGCCAGCTATGTCGAGTCTCTATAGGTTGTTCAGTGCATGCTGCCGCTGCCGCTCAGTCCACCATACCTATGTAGGCGAGGACCGCCGAATTCTAGCCTCGCCGTGTACTGGCCTCAGTACTGACGCTCCTCTTTTTCCTTTGCCCTTTGTCGGCACCCCTTTTGTTTAAGCAGGTTTTTGAGATCGACGCCGTTAGCAGGGCTACCCTTCCGGCTTGGCCTGGGCAGGGTTATGGACGCCATTGATTATTCTTCAGGGCTCTTAGCCCCATTTGCATCTTGTCCGTAGTCGGACGCTGTGTCATTTTCAAGGTGATTTGGATCTTTGTATATTATACCTATATTCTTGACTCATGGAGTCGCCGTTATATATATCTGTTCTGTGGGTCCCATCGAGGACTGTTGTGTAATGTTATTACTTCGTTTTCCACCCGCACGAAAGTGCCTGGTGGGCACCTTTGAATCGTTTCTATGCGGGTTTGGCGAATTTTGCTCAAACTTGCATAGGTCCGATTCTGAGGGTGTTACAAAAGTGATACAAGAATTCCGAGGCAAAATAAATCAACGTGGCTTACTGACTATTGATTAGTCATATGCATGCGTGAGCATGTGCCAAGTCGATTAACATGAACAGTCAGAGGAGTATACCACAATATCATACCAAAGTATGAATAAAACAATGCAATCAAATATTCATATGACATGCTACAAACTATTAGCAAGCTGGAGCTAATCATAGACAAGCAAGAACTACTAAGCATCCATAATGACATACACCTTACACAAACAGGCTAAGCATGCTCACAATGATGAGTATATGTACAAAAATGAAACACATAGAGTTCGTTACCAGCCTCTTACCACTCCTCGAGTTGTCTTAATCTTTATTACTGCCCTTCACTTGTGTGACTTGAATAATTAACATGAAACCAAAATCCACTGAGAATGGCTGAACCCTGCAAAGAACTCACAAAACCAAAGAAGAACAACAAATATTTTTGGTGTTTTCAAGTTTTTTAGAAACAAGAAAACAAAGAAAAACAAACCAAACAAGAAGCAAACAAAGCAAAATCTTTTTGGATTTTTCTTTTAAGGCAAACCAAAGCAAAGAAACAAACCAAGAGAAACAAAGAAAATATTTTTGGTATTTTTGTGTTTTTGAGAAAGAAGCAACAAGAACCAAAAAAGAAAGCGAAACAATGGATATACAAAGAACCGACCGAACATGATATATATATGAGTGCGATGTCGGTATACCTCCCCCCAAGCTTAGGATTTTGGCCTAAGTGGGGCTCAAGAGCGCGGGTAGTAACCTCATGAAGGGTTTCCCGGCATAGTAAATCAAAATTTTCTACGGATGCGAACAGAGGGAAGCCAAGATCTAATCTAGGAGATGCAAACAACGAAAGAGATTGGATTAGATCTTCATACCCTTGAAGATTCGCACACCGGAACGTTCGTCGGAACGTGGGTGATGTAGTCGTACTCGCTTCTCCTCCTCGCGATCCGATCCGATCTAGCACCGCAAGTGGCGATGCCTCCGTGAGATGCACACGTGCAGCACCTCGACGTCTCCTCCTTTCTCGGTCCAGCAAGTATGGTGGAGAGATGGATTGGATCTACAACGCGACGACGCGATGTAATTGGTGGAAAGTTTCTGCAGCAGGGCTTCGTCTACACGCAGTTGGGAGGGAGAGAGAGAGAGGAGGGCAGCAGGGCGACTAGGCTTGATGGGAAGGTGTGTGTGTGGGGGGGGGGGTGGTGCGCCCCAGCCCTCTATATATAGAGGGGTGGGCGCCAGCCCTAACCCCTCCCCCAAGCCCTAGGCCGGCGGCCAAAGGAGGGAGAAGTGGGGGGCAAGGAACCCCCCCCTTCTAGAAGCTCCAAACTAGGGTTTCCCCTTGTTTGGCCGACTAGGCCCTATGGGGCCTTGTGCCCCTGTCCCAATGCGGCCAGGGCACTCCCTCATAGGCCCATGCTCCCTCCCGACAGGTGGGACCACGTTGGCCCCCTTCCGGAAGGTTCTAGAAGCTTCCGGTACAATACCGATTAACCCGGAACAATTTTGAAATCCAAAAACTGCACTGCCTTATATGAATCTTATTCTCCGAACCATTCCGGAACCTCTCATGATGTCCCGGATCCCATCCGAGACTCCGAACAAAAACTCATAAACCAATTATCCAATCTATCCTAGCGTCGAGACACGTTAAGTGTGTGACCCTTCGGGTTCGAGAACATGCAGACATGATCTTCTATCAATAATCAACAGCGGGGTCTGGAAACCCATATTGACTCCCACACATTCATCGATGATCATATCGGATGAACCACGATGCCAGGATTCAATCAATCCCATATATATATTCCCTTCGTCTCGCGATATTTTACTTGCCCGAGATTTGATCGTCGGTACCGTCATACCTAGTTCAATCTCGTTCACAGCTTGTACTTTACTCGTTCCGTAATCCGATATCACTTTGTGATTAACTCCTTAACCACATGCTTGCAAGCGGTGTTGATATCGATTACCGAGTGGGCCCGAAGTATATCTCTCCGACTTGGGAGGGACAAATCCCATCTCGATACATACAACCCAACAGGTACTTTCCGATCACCTGAGAGACACCTTTATGATCACCCTCTCATAGGATGACGTTTGATAACCTCAAAGTTTTCTTCCGATACCAGGGAGTTGTATTATCTCATGGTCTAAGGAATACAATATTTGACATAAGAAAAGCTTCGCAAAGATGAACACGATGACACGATCTAATTGCTTCGGTTAGTTTGGGTCTATCCATCATATCATTCTCCCAATGATATGATCTCATTATTAATCGACAACTCATGTCCATGGTTAGGAAACCTTAACCATCATTAATCAATGAGCTAGTCCATAGAGGCGTACTAGGGACACGATGTTGTTCACAAACCACACAAGTATTAAAGTTTCCGCTTAATACAATTCTAGCATGGAATATAAACATTATCATGAACAAGAATTATAATAATAACATCTTTATTATTGCCTCTAGGGCATAATTCCAACAGTCTCCCACTTGCACTAGAGTCAATAATCTAGTTTACATTTGGCAATAATCTCACACCCATGGCACTGAGGTGCTGATCATGTTTTACACGTGGAAGAGGTTTAGTCAATGGATCTGCGACATTCAGATTTGTATGTACTTTGCTAATCTTCAGATCTCCATCTGCTCTATAATCTCGGATTATATGAAACTTGCGGTTGATATGCTTGGTCTTTGGATGATATCTTGGTTCCTTAGCGAGTGCTATGGCGCGAGTGTTGTCACACAATATCTCCAGTGGGTCCAATGCACTTGGACCACGCCAAGCTCAGTGATGAAGTTCCTGATCCAAACTCCTTCACAGCTCCTCCATTCAAAATATACACGTATCATGTCTGAGATTTAGAATCATCCTTGTCGGTGTCGAAACTAGCGTCGACGTAACCTTTTACAACGAGCTGTTCATCACCCCCATAGACTAAGAACATTTCTTTAGTCCTATTTAGGTACTTTAGGATGTTCTTCACGGCTGTCTAGTGTTCCACTCCTGGATCACTTTGATATCTGCTCGTCAAACTAAGAGCATTGGACACATCCGGTCTAGTACACATCATGGCATACATGATATAACCTATGGCCGAGGCATAAGGCACTTTGCTCATCGCTTCCCTATCATTTACCGTAGCTGGACACTGAACCTTGCTCAATATCTTACCTGACAACATAGGCACTGAACCTTTCTTTGCCTTATCCATTCTGAACCTTTTCAGAACTTTGTCTAGGTATGTACTCTGGCTTAAAGCTATCAGGCGTCTTTGTCTATCTCTATAGATTTTGATGCCCAATATATAAGCAGCTTCACCTAGGTCTTTCATTGAAAAACACTTGTTCAAATAACTCTTCACATCGTTAAGCATGTTAATGTCATTTCCAATAATCAATATGTCATCCACATATAGTACCAGAAATGTCACCGAGCTCCCACTCACTTTCTTGTAGATACAAGCTTCGTAGCAATTTGGAAGAAATCCAAAGCTCTTGATCACTTGATCAAAACTAAGGTTCCAACTCCGAGATGCTTGCTTCAGTCCATAAATGGAACACTGAAGTTTGCATACTTTATCAGCATCCTTAGGATCGACAAAACCTTCGGGTTACATCATATACAACTCTTCATCAATGTTGCCATTGAGGAACGCAGTCTTGACATCCATCTGCCATATTTCATAATCATGAAACGCAACAATTGCTAATAAAATCCGAATGGACTTAAACATCGCTACGGGAGAGAAAGTCTCATCGTAGTCAACACCTTGAACTTGCCAAAAATCTTTCACGACAAGCCGTTCTTTATAGACGGTAACATTACCATCCGTGTCCGTTTTCTTCTTGAAAATCCATTTGCACTCAACAGCCTTTCGGTCGCTAGGAGGGTCCACCAAAGTCCATACTTGGTTTTCGCTCATGGACCCCAATTCGGATTTCATGGCTTCTAGCCATTTCTCAGAGTCTGGGCTCATCATCGCTTCCTCATAGTTCGTAGGTTCACTGTCTTCTACCAGCAAGACAGTCAAGACAGGGTTGCCGTACCACTCTGGAGGGGCACGCGACCTTGTCGACCTGCGACGTTCAGTAGCAGCATCGTCCGAAGCTTCATGATCCTTGTCATTAGCTTCCTCTATCGTTGGTGCAGGCGGCACTGGAAAAATTTCAGGTGCTGCGCTACTCTCCAATTCAAGAGAAGGTTCAATAACCTCGTTTAGCTCTACTTTCCTCCCACTCACTTCTTTCGAGAGAAACTCCTTCTCAAGAAAGGAGCCGTTCTTTGCGACAAAACTTTGCCTTCGGTTCTGTGATAGAAGGTATACCCAATAGTTTCCTTAGGGTATCCTACGAAGACGCATTTCTCCGCTTTGGGTTCGAGCTTGTCCGGAATCAACTTCTTGACGTAAGCTTCGCATCCCCAAACTTTAAGAAACGACAACTTAGGTTTATCACCAAACCACAGTTCATACGGTGTTGTCTCAACGAATTTAGATGGTGCCCTATTTAAAGTGAATGCAGCGGTTTCTAATGCATAACCCCAAAATAATAACGGCAAATCAGTAAGAGACATCATCGATCGGACCATATCTAATAGGGTTCGATTCCGGCGTTCAGACACACCATTGCGCTGTGGTGTTCCGGGTGGCGTGAGTTGCGAAACGACCGCTTGCTTTAAGATGCGTGAGAAAATCATAACTCAAATATTCACCTCCACGATCGGATCGTAGAAACTTAATCTTTCTGTTACGATGGTTCTCTACTTCATTCTGAAATTCTTTGAACTTTTCAAATGTTTCAGAGTTATGTTTCATTAAATAGATATACCCATATCTACTTAAGTCATCGGTAAAAGTGAGAAAATAGCGATATCCACCGCGCGTCGAAACACTCATCGATCCGCATACATCAGTATGTATGATTTCCAACAAGTCCGTTGCTCGCTCCATCACACCGGAGAACGGGGTTTTGATCATCTTGCCCATGAGGCATGGTTCGCATGTGTCAAATGATTCAAAATCAAGAGACTCCAAAAGTCCATCAGAATGGAGTTTCTTCATGAGTTTTACACCAATATGACCTAGACGACAGTGCCACAAATAAGTAGTATTATCACTATCTACTTTGCATCTCTTAGCCTCAATGTTATGGATGTGTGTTTCATCCCTTTCGAGATTTAGAAGAAATAAACCATTCACAATAGGTGCATGACCATAAAAGATGTTACTCATATAAACAGAACAACCATTATTCTCCGATTTAAATGAATAGCCGTCTTGCAATAAACAAGATCCAGAAATAATGTTCATGCTCAACGCAGGCACATAATAACATTTATTGAGGTTTAAAACTAATCCTGAAGGTAAAACTAAGGAGAGCGTGCCGACGGCCATCACATCAACTCTTGATCCGTTGCCAACGCGCATCACCACCTCATCCCTCGCAAGCCACCGTCTATTCCGTAGCTCCTATTTCGAGTTACAAATATTAGCAACTGAACTAGTATCAAATACCCAGGCACTACAACGAGGGCTAGTAAGGAAAACATCAATAACATGTATATCAAATATACCTTTGATGGTGCCAGCCTTCTTGTCCGCTAAGTACTTCGGACAGTTGCGCTTCCAGTGACCCTTGTCCTTGCAATAGAAGCACTCAGTGTCCGGCTTCGGACCAGACTTGAGCTTCTTCTCAGCAGGGGCAACGCGCTTGCCGCCGCCTTTCTTGAAGGGCTTCTTTGCACCCTTACCTTTCTTGAAGGTGGGGGGGCTTGTTGACCATCAACACATGATTATCCTTTTTGATGTCCACCTCCGCAGCCTTCAGCTTTGCGAAGAGCTCGTTGATCGTATCAGTGGAACCAATCTGATTGTGAGTCACTACAAAACTTTTGTAGCTAGGAGGGAGTGATTGCAGAACCCTGTCAATCTTAAGCTCCTCTGGAATCTTGCAGTCCAGTTGCTCAAGGCGTTGAGTGTAGCCCAACATCTTAATGGCGTGCTCACTAACGGAACTCCCTTCCTCCATCTTGCAGTTAAAGAACTTCTCAGAGATCTCATATCTCTCAGAACGGGCCTGAGTCTGAAACATGGTTTTCAGCTCCTCGAGAATCTCAAAGGGCCCGGGATAGTCTTCAAAACGATTTTGAAGGTCCGATTCCATAGCAAACAACATGGTGCTTTTAATCACACCATAATCATCTTTGCACGACTAATAGACAACTTTCTCATCAGCCGGCGCATCCACGGCAGGGGCGTCACCTAACGCATTCTCAAGGACATAATCCTTTTGACCGCCAGATAGAATGATTCTCAGATTGCAGAACCAATTGGTGAAGTTAGATCCATTGTTTCTAAGCTTTTCCTTCTCAGCAAAAAACGTTGAAGTTGAAGTTGGACTTAGCCATTTGATCTACAATATTTGCAAGTACAAATTAGACTATGTTCATGATAACTAGTTCAACTCTTAATCAAATTACTAGATGAACTCCCACTAAATTCAACATCCCTCAAGTTGTTTAGTGAACATGATCCAAATTCACCACAGCTAATCCGATCTTCACGAGAAGAGATGTGGTTTCAATGGTGGACAACGAAGTGTCGATCATATCATTCATATGACTCATGCTTAACCTTTCAGTTCATGTCTTCCGAGGCCATGTCTGTACATGCTAGGCTCGTCAAGTTAGACCCAAGTATTTCCACGTGTGCAAAACTGGCTTGCACCCGTTGTATGTGAACGTAGAGTCTATAGCACCCGATCATCACGTGATGCTTGGACACGACGAACTTTTGCAACGGTGCATACTTGGGGAGAACACAGTTTTATCTTGATCTTTAAGTGAGGAATCATCTTATAATGCTACCGTCGCGATCTAAGCATAATCTAAAAGGATAAACATCACATGCATATAACTTTATGTGACATGGTATAGCCAATCTCCGCGCAATGATCTCCATCTTGTGCGTGCCGGCATGATCTCCATCACTCCATCATGATTTCCTCCACCACGAATAGCAACTACAACTATTGCTAACTACTTAGCGATAAAGTGAAACTATTACATGGCGTATAAGAAGTTGACACACAGGTCATACACAATTATAAAGACAACCATATGGCTCCTCTCGGTTGTGTACTCATCGACATGCAAGTCGTGAAACATTACAAAACATGATCATCGCATACAATATACACATCACATCTTGGGCCATACCATATCACTCAAAACACTCCCTGCGAAAACAAGTTAGACGCCTCTACTTTGTTGTTGCATGTTTTACGTGGCTTATGGGACTAGAAGCTAAAAACGATTCTTACCTACGGAAAGCCACAACGGTGATATTATGGTTGCCAAACTCCGGTGTAAATCCCATGACAACTATAGTGAGAGAAACTGGCATCCACCAGCCGCATGTGTGGAACAAGCCACACGTCAAGTGCGGAGCCGGTCTCGCGAACGACGTCGCGTAAGGTTGGACTGGACCGCTTCAATCTCACTATCCCGCGTCATAAGAAGAACACAAACAAGAGGCTTGCAATAGAAAACATCAACGCCCGCAACAACCATGTTGCGTTCTACTCGTGAAACACATCTACGCATAGATCTAGCTCTGATACCACTGAAGGGTTTCGCGGCATAGTAAATCAAAAATTTCTACGGATGCGAACAGAGGGAAGCCAAGATCTAATCTAGGATATGCAAACAATGAGAGAGATTGGATTAGATCTTCATACCCTTGAAGATTCGCACAGCGGAACGTTCGTCGGAACGTGGGTGATGTAGTCGTACTCGCTTCTCCTCCTCGCGATCCGATCTGATCTAGCACCGCAAGTGGCGATGCCTCCGTGAGATGCACACGTGCAGAACCTCGACGTCTCCTCCTTACTCGGTCCAGCAAGTATGGTGGAGATATGGATTGGATCTACAACGCGATGGCGCGGTGTAATTTGTCGAGAGTTTCTACAGCAGGGCTTCGCCTACACGCAGTCGGGAGGGAGAGAGAGAGGAGGGCAGCAGGGCGACTAGGCTTGAGGGGAAGGTGTGTGGGGGGTGGTGGTGCGCCCCAGCCCTCTATATATAGAGGGGTGGGCGCCAGCCCTAACCCCTCCCCCAAGCCCTAGGCCGGCGGCCAAAGGAGGGAGGAGTGGGGGGGCAAGGAACCCCCCCTTCTAGAAGCTCCAAACTAGGGTTTCCCCTTGTTTGTACGGCTGGGCCCTATGGGGCCTTGTTCCCCTGGCCCAATGCGGCCAGGGCACTCCCTCATAGGCCCATGCCCCCTCCCGACAGGTGGGACCACGTTGGCCCCCTTCCGGAAGGTTCTAGAAGCTTTCGGTACAATATCGATTAACCAGGAACAATTCCGAACTCCAAAAACTGCACTGCCTTATATGAATCTTATTCTCCGGACTATTCCGAAACCTCTCGTGATGTCCCGGATCCCATCCGTGACTCCGAACAAAAACTCATAAACCAATTATCCAATCTATCCTAGCGTCGAGACACGTTAAGTGTGTGACCCTTCGGGTTCGAGAACATGCAGACATGATCTTCTATCAATAATCAACAGCGGGGTCTGGAAACCCATATTGACTCCCACACATTCATCGATGATCATATCGGATGAACCACGATGCCAGGATTCAATCAATCCCATATATATATATATTCTCTTCGTCTCGCGATATTTTACTTGCCCGAGATTTGATCGTCGGTACCGTCATACGTAGTTCAATCTCGTTCACAGCTTGTACTCTACTCGTTCCGTAATCCGATATCACTTTGTGATTAACTCCTTAACCACATGCTTGCAAGCGGTGTTGATATCGATTACCGAGTGGGCCCGAAGTATATCTCTCCGACTTGGGAGGGATAAATCCCATCTCGATACATACAACCCAACAGGTACTTTCCGATCACCTGAGAGACACCTTTATGATCACCCTCTCATAGGATGACGTTTGATAACCTCAAAGTTTTCTTCCGATACCAGGGAGTTGTATTATCTCATGGTCTAAGGAATACAATATTTGACATAAGAAAAGCTTCGCAAAGATGAACACGATGACACGATCTAATTGCTTCGCTTAGTTTGGGTCTGTCCATCATATCATTCTCCCAATGATATGATCTCATTATTAATCGACAACTCATGCCCATGGTTAGGAAACCTTAACCATCATTAATCAATGAGCTAGTCCATAGAGGCGTACTAGGGACACGGTGTTGTTCACAAACCACACAAGTATTAAAGTTTCTGCTTAATACAATTCTAGCATGGAATATAAACATTATCATGAACAAGAATTATAATAATAACATCTTTATTATTGCCTCTAGGGCATAATTCCAGCACCTCATACCGGTGGGTCATCATAGGAATGATCATAGTCAGGCGCCTGCGATGAAGAAGAAGACGCGCCCCAATCAAATGAGGGTTTCTGGTATGAAGACTCTCCCAAGTTGGAGGGCTGAACGGAATTGTCTTCGGTATCCTCTTCAACATTCTCCTCTTGTTGGGAGAGCTCCGCCACATATGTGTCAACCTCCTCCTCCGTAAGTGACCATCCTTGCATGTTATCAAAGTTAAACAAAACAGGTGCAGGCAAATAAACTATTTTCTCATTCCTACCCTTTCTCCGACCTTGCTGGGCAAACGATAATTCATATGGTAAACTTCTCACATTAGCCCCCAAGGAAACAAAACCATGCTGAATCATAGATTCAATATCAAGCCTCTCTATGGGGAACTGATAATCAGAATAGTGAGGCTCTAAACCATGGAAAGCTAGCAACCTAGAAGCAATGAGACCTCCACAAATTCCACACTTCTCATGGTTAGTGGTAAGACAGTGAGCTATCAAAGAACCCATGCTATAAGATCTATTCCTACTCAAAGCAGCTGCGATAAAAGCTAGATAAAAAGAAGACAACTTTCTAGCAGTCTTTCTAGCAAGAACACACTTGGTAATGAAATAGGCAAAGTATCTAATAGCTGGGAGCTGGATGTTCCGAATTTTACCAATTTCCTTGGAGAAGTCGAAACCTTGGCAAACCTCAGCATACAAATCAACAAGTGACTTTGGCCTCTCCTTGATCTTCTCACAAGATCCCCACTGAGGTACTCTAATTGCTGCACAGTAATCAACAAAAGGCAGGTTGACAGGCATATTATATATTTTTTAATGGACCATGGGATTATAAGTAGACCAAGTGAACCGGAAATCCTGCACAAAAGCCATGGTTAGCTTAACATATTGGATTGGTTCACCTTCAACAAAGTGCTCTAACCCTGCATTGGTAACCAAGGTTTGAAAATCTTGGAGAATCCCCGCAGCTCTCATAAATTCATGGCATGGGTATATGGAAGGAAAAACTGCCTCCTCATGATGAACCTTCATTGGCTCATGCACCATCAAGTCATATTGATTCAGTGGATAAGCACTCATCTTCTTTGCTGAAATTTTTAGACAACCATCAAACCAAGTGATTTCTAAGTTGATAAATGATGAGCAACTACTATAGGAAATTGCAAGAGGACTACACATGCATCAAAACAAAGTTTTTAAGCATAGAACAAGCATGCAAGATCAAATAACCTGACACCTATAGCAGCAAAATACTCAAGATACAATCTACCAATCACAAATCTAATTGGACAAGTGGAGGAGGCACATACCAAGGAGCAATCCCTCCAAAAATCAGCACTTGTGATGTGCTGAACAAGAACAGCAAGAACTCGAACTTGAGCAAGTTTTCCGGTGTTTTTCGGGATAGATAAAGAAGGTGGCTTTGAGGAGGCAGCCTAGAGGGGCCCAGGTGGGCCATACCCCACTAGGCGCCACCACTAGGTAGGCCGCGCCTACCATGGATGTGGGACCTAGGGGTGGCCCCCTGGGTCACTTCAGGTGCCTCTCTGCCCCTTTTTTCGAGGAAAAAATTATTTTTAATTTTCTGGGATTTTTCGAGAAACTTTATTTTTGGCCAATTTTCAGGGTATGAAAATTGATTTTCTCGCAGAAACATTTTTTCAGAAGAAGCAAAAGAAAACCAAAATCCAAACTAAAGGAGCTCTAAGAAACTCAAACAAGCAAACAACTAGCAAAAATAAAGCTAAAGCAAAGACTAGGAAGGAGAGAGGAAAAAGAAAGCAAGTATAACCACAATGGAAGCATTATTTTGTTCATTAAAATCCTTTTGTTAACAAGGTTGATCAAGTCTTCTTACCAAAACAATCTTATATGAAGCAAAACTTTGCATTCCACAAGGTGATTATGTTACCTCATACTTGATAGCAATGGTCCCAATCATAATAGTTTCAAAATTTTCTTGTGGAATGGGACAATATATTTCTCCAACCTTGATGCTCTCAATATTTTTAATGGAATTCAGGCAATAGCTCTTAACAACCTTCTTGGGGAAATAGACAGTGTGCTCTTTGTCATTAATATTGAATGTTACTTTTCCTTGATTACAATTGATGACAGCACCTATAGTATTAAGAAAAGGTCTCCCAAGAATAATAGACATATTATCATCTTTAGGCATTTCAAGCACAACAAAATCAGTTAAAACCACGCAATTATGAGCTACTTGAACAGGAACATCCTCACATATACCAATAGGAATAGTAGTTGACTTATCAGCCATTTGTAAAGATATATCAGTTGGTATCAACTTTTCTAGCTGGAGTCTCTTATAGAGAGAAAAAGGCATAACACTAACTCCAGCTCCCAAATCACATAAAACAGTTCTAACATAATTAATCTTAATGGAGCAAGGAATAGTTGGTATACCTGGATCACCAAGTTTCTTTGGAACCTTACCATTGAAGGAATAATTAGCAAGTAAAGTAGGAATCTCCTCATTAGGAATCTTCCTTTTATTAGAGACAATATCCTTCATATACTTTGAATAAGGAGGCAACTTAATAGCATCAGTCAAAGGAATTTTCAAGAATAAAGGCTTCATCCACTCAAAACTTGTTGTAGTGTTCTTCCTACTTTGACTTGTGTTTCTTACCTGGAAAAGGCATGGGTTTCTGCACCCAAGGCTCTCTCTCTTTACCATGTTTATTAGCAATAAAATCTTTCTTTGTGTACCTAGTGTTCTTAGTGTGCTTCTCATGTTCTTCCTCAACTTCCTCATTATCAGGAGCATCATTTTTATCATTACCACTCTCAGTTTCAGCATTAGAGACAGATATACTATTAGGATCTACAACAGGTTCAAGTGGTTCCTCAACTATTTTGTGTTTCTTTTTCTTTCTCTTATAAGGACTACCACTACTCTCACCTTGCTGAGAGTCCTGCTCAATTCTTTTAGGGTGTCCTTCAGGATATAAAAGATCTTGAGTAGCTATACCACTCCTAGTTCTAATTCCATAAGCATGTTTATCTCCTGAAGAATTAACTAGCATATCCTTTTGTACCTTAGCAAGTTGATCAAGTTGAGTTTGAACCATTTGAAAGTGTTTACAAAGCATTTTAATATCATTAGAAGTTCTTTCCACAATATCTTTCAACTCACTGATAGCTCTAGAGTTTTTCAATAAATGATTCTGAACTTGTTTATTAAAATGACCTTGTTTAACAATAAAAATGTCAAGTTCCTCTAAACATTGACCAGGAGGCTTACCATAAGGAATATCACCTTCATCAAAGTGTTGGAGAGAGTGTACCTCAATAGTAGATGAATGGGGAATTGACTTACATAATTCTTCTATAGGAGGTAGATTCTTCACATCTTCAGCTCTAATACCTTTATCCTTTAGACATTTCTTACCTTCCTTCATCACTTCATCATTTAATGCAATAACTCCCCTTTTCTTCGGTGTTGGTGTTGGAAATGGTTCAAGAGTAATAGGCTCAGGTGTATTCAGCTCAGTTGAAGTCTAATCATCATAATTATTGCTTATCTTGGCCATTAATTCTTCAGCATCTGTAGGAGTTCTTTTCCTGAAAACACAAACAACAAAGCTATCTAGGTATGTCCTAGAATCATCAGTTACTCCATTATAATAAATATCAAGAAGCTCATTCTTAGGTAATGGATATCCAGGATATGCATGAATCAAGGCACATAACCTTGTCCATGACTCAGGCAATTTCTCTTCTTCTCCCTGTTTAAAATCAAAAAGTCTCTGCAAAGCAGCATGTCTAGCACTGGGAGGAAAATATTTCTGTAAGAAAGAAGCAATCAAGCAATCAGGGCTATCAATGGAACCAGGAGGTAATCTATTAAACCAAGCCCTTGCTTCTCCTTTTAGTGAAAAAGGGAAGATCTTAGTAACAAAGTACTTGCGCATCTTAAAATCATCAGAGAATAAAGCACTCATAGTAGAAATCTCATTCATATGAGCCACAACACTCTCATTTTCAGTCTCACCGAAAGGTTTTTTCTCAACAATATCTAAATAAGATAAATCAAGAGAGAAATCATAATTTTTATCTTTAATATCTATGGGAGAGGTTCCAAACTTAGGATCAGAGGACAACTTAGGCATAATAGTACGTTTAGCGGGGAGACTCTTAATAGCACTAGTACCATGTGTGTTTTGGCACTCTACAACAAAATCATCAGTGAACTCAATGTAACCATCATTAATATCATAACTCTAACTAGACTCAGGTGAGCTAACATGTGTAACAGTGTCTTTAATAGGAGTTTCGGTATTTCCTAGACTAGCCATAGTAGCATCTAGAAAAGGACCTAATGAACCACTCGCATCAAGCACAGTAAAAGTAACATCATGAGTATCAAAAGCTGCATCAGACTCAGCAGTAGTAGCAGTGTGTGTATCATGTGTATGTGGTGATGGTGTAACAAGCTTACTTATAATAGACGGTGAATCAAGAGCAGTAGAGGTGTTTAGGGTTGTACCTCTTCTTGTAGTGGACGGTAAAATATGGAACTTTCCATCACGAGTATTCCCCATGATGAAAGGAGTAGCAGTGAACAATAATAGATCCAAGTGAACTTATAAATAAAGCTATGCTCCCCGGCAACGGCACCAGAAAATAGTCTTGATGACCCCACAAGTATAGGGGATTGAACAGTCTTCGCGGATAGTATTACCCAATTTATTGATTCGACACAAGGGGAGCCAAAGAATACTTGCAAGCCTTAACAAACTGAGTTGTCAGTTCAGCTGCACCTGGAAATAGTTCTTGCTCACAGAAGTTTATCAGTAGCAACAGTTTGGTAATAGCAACGACAAAGCAACAACAAAAGTGAAACATGAGCAACAGTAACAGTAACAGTAAACTGTGTGATTCGAGTGTGGTAGGCATAGGGATGGATAAATGGGTGTTGCATGGATGACTCTAAACATGTAAATTTAAGATCTAGGGCATTGCAGATAAATAATAACAAGCATCCAAGTGCTAAACAATTCTAGGCATGTGCTCCAAATATAGTCATACATGCTCGCAATGAGAACTTGCACAACATCTTCTGTCCAGCTAGCCCGTGGCAGCGGGGCCTCTAGGGAACTACTGGCAATTAAGGTGCTCCTTTTAATAGAGCACTAGAGAAAAGCATTAATACTCCGTGAACACATGTGATCCTCACACCACAGCCATCCCCTCTGGTTGTCCCAATTATTGTCACTTTAGGGCCTTTGGATCCGAACAATGATATGCATACAAAACTTGCATATAAGATCACAATAATAAGTTCAGATTTGAGATCATGACACTCAGACCCTAGTGACAAGCATTAAGCATAAAAAGTTGCAACAAAGTCAAATAACACTAATAGAGATACTAGGCACTATGCCCTAACAATCTTATTCGATTACATGATAGAACTCATCCAATCCCTACTATCCCCAAGCCTACAGCGGGGGATTACTCACTCATGGATGAAGGAAACATCGGTGGTTGATGGAGATGCGTTGGTGATGACGATGGCGATGATCCTCTTCAAATTCCCCGTCCCGGCAGGGTGCTAGAACGGAGTTTCTGGATCTGAATCTTGGTTTCTGGTGGTGGCGGCGTGACGGAACTCTTTCTGGAAAACTATCGAACCCCACTCGGTTTTTAGGTCGAAAGGCAACTTACAGGCGCAGAGGAAGGCCGAGGGGGTGCCTGCACCCTCCCAGGCGCGGCCAGTGGTGGGCCCGCGCCTGGCATGGGTGTGGGACCCTAGGCTCCTTCTCCGTCTCGTCTTCTGGATCCGTGGATCTTCTGGTGAAATATAATTTTTGGCATATTTTCTGTTCCTGATAGTTCATTTTCTGTAAAAAAAAACAAGACACCAAGGTAATTCTACTGAAAACAGCGTCAGTCTGTGTTAGTTGTATCCAAATCATACAAATTTAGAGAAGAAACAATAGCAAAGTGTTCGAAAAAGTAGATATGTTTTGAACGTATCAGCCTGGCATTTGCCTTGTTGAAGGTATTGTTTTGAGAGTGTGGACTTTCTTCAGGATGAAAACCTAAGATGTATGATCGGACGATAACGGTGTTTGTACACTATTCTCTTCTTGGAGGCGTTTCTTTTGGAGAAGCTAGACTGCTGGTGGTGTTGCTTAGGTGGTGGTGGTAGCACTGTTTCAATGAATGGATTACTGTGGCAAGACTTTTATTTTTTGTAATTCTTCTTTCTTTTTTTAGTTGTGTGCATCCATATGACGGCTAGGAAAATGCGTTAGTGTAGAGGCTGGATGTGATTGGTAACTTATGATATTAATATATGCTCTGCATTTAAGGAAATAAGGTAAAAGTATTTCCGCGAGGTATCCTTCTCACCAATAGTTCTCGGTAGCAATGTATCCTTCTAGGTTTCATAGATTAAAAAATATGGTAGGATTTAAATCACACTATTCACCTCTTACCAGTAGTAAAAGGTACCTCAAAAACGGCATAAGAATGAGGTTTTTTAGAGATCTTACTAATCCAATCTTGGCGGAAGCCAAGATCCATAGAAAGCATAAACCTACTCCCATGGCATTATATTACACAGATACTTGGCGTCGGCAAGCCACCATAAAGACACCTCATTTTAATTTTGGAGAATAGCATTTTTTATGTAGTTGATTGATTTCGGAAGACGGGGGCCTTTCGTTTCTTCCAAACTTCACATGCGACAAATATCGCAAGCGAAGCCATGGCTTTCCTTGATCCTCGGATACCTTCAACCCACCAATCCTTGACCGAATGCATAACATGTCCATCTCTTGGTGGAACAACGTCAAGGCCTAGCCACGATTTGGTCACCATCTTTTTTGGAGCCTATCGGCCGCTATATACTCCAAGTCAAAATTAGGTAAACTTGGCCGCGCATTTCCTAAGGACGTTTGGTAGAACGTTTGCCCGTCCATGATTCAGTGTATGCGCGTCCACCCGTTCTGCCCGCGAGGACGCGACGTTACTCACTCCTGCATCTATGATGAGCTCATGTTTGATGTCAGTTAGTGAATAGTACCTCCTCCATTTAAAAATATAAGATATTTTAGTTTCGTGAAGTAAATGTATCTACATACTACCTCCGTTTCAAGGCTTAAGGCCTATATTTTTCTTAAAAAGTCAAACTATGTCAAATTTGACCAAGTTTTTATCAAAAACTGTTAATATGCAAAATACATAATCAATATTATTAGATAGATAATGAAATATATTTTCATATGATGCCTACAAAATATCATGTTAATTTATAGTTTTTTTTAAAAGTTTGGTCAAAGTTTAGTTGGTTTGACTTTTCAAAAAAATTATAGCCCTTAAGCCTTGGGATGGAGGGAGTACCTTTTAGCGCGTAGTGTCTTAATACATTAGTTTCACTAAATTAAAACATCTTATATTTTCAAATGAAGAAAGTAGTTCGAATCTGTATTATCAGAATCTCAAGTTAAAAAAAGGATTTCCTAATCATATCGACCGCTCAGTCTGCAAGAGTGTTGTATAAATGGCAGAGTGTCGCTGAAATTTCTACCGTACTCCGTACGAAAGCGAAGACTGATCGATGACAGCAGTGGTTAGAGGAGTTTGACAGTTGACTGTGTTCATGGCAGTGTCAATTGGCGTGCACCCACCAACTGACCGGCCATCCACACCTTTAACCCGTTCTCACGCGCCTCCTGTTGTGCGCGCCGGAAAGCTTAACCACGGGCACGGGTTTTCTTTTTGTCTCGGTTAATTAACTACTCCTTTTGGCCATGGAAGATCATCTTCCTGAGTATCCTTGTGAAGCTCGCAAAAGAACTAGGCCCGACATAAAAAATAATTAGATTTTCAAAAGGTTAAAGTATAATGTTTCTAAGACTAAGGCATCTCTAACCGATCCTCTAAATCGGTTAGAGGAGTAAAAATCTGGAGATGCGACACCTAACCGATCCCCAGAACGGTTAGAGGAGTATATTTTTACTTATTGAAAACCGAGCGGCCGACTCCTACTCTTCGGCCACCACTTCTGAGAAAAACTCCTGCCTTCCGATCGGCCGCACCCATTTCCGCCGGCGTTGCCGCCGGTGACCGCCATACCCCGTGCCCCCATCCCGGTCCCTGCGCCACCCTCCGACCCACCTCTCCCTCACTCGCCGCCTCTAGCCGTGGCCAAAATCGACGGGGTGAGCTTGTTTTCACCGGCCGCCGCCCCGATTTGGAGCAAATCGGGCTCCGCTGGCCTCGATTCGCCGCACCTCCGAGCCGTCAGAGTTTGGGAAGGCGGTAGAAGGCAGCCTCCGTCGCCCTAGATGCCTCCTCTATCCTACTCGACGACCGTCCAGCCAACCTCGTCACTTCCTCCGCCTGTGAGGTGTTCGAACGAATAGCAAGGTGAGAATTATTAGCACAAGTCGTATAGATGAAGAGGTTGAGTGAGTACCTCTTGGACGACTCATCGTCGAAGGAGGAGGAGGATGACGACGACATCGTCGAGATGGCCATGGCCATCATTTTGAATGATGAAGTTCGGCGGCCGAGGCTAGGATCACAGTTTGGTGCTACCTAGTTGTGTTTGAACTATTCTCATGATTCGTTGAATTTGAACCTTGCCATGTATTTGGATTTAAATTTATTTGGTTTGCAAACTTAATATTTATTTATTCGTAAACATTTTATTTGATTGTATGTGAACTATGTCAAATGTTTGGCTATCAATACTTTGATTTCTAGACATTTTTTTTTACTCCTATAAGTTTAGAGATTCAGTTAAGAACCGTCGACCTTTAGAAGAGTACTTTTACTCTTCTAAGGTTTACTCATCCGTTTACTCCTCTAAAGTTTAGGGAATCAGTTAAAGATGCCTTAAGAGTAACTCCAAACGACGTTCGGTGACAGCACCGGATCACTGGTTTGGGGAGTGCCGGCACGATCATCCGCCTTTGGGGCGTGCCTCCGAATACGGCTCCCTATGAATTTTTCAAACATTTTTTTAGAAAATTTGAAATTAAAACACAAATAAGTCTTGACCATTCAAAATCCTGGAACCTGGAAGACAACTCTCTACATCTGGTTGAAGAGGAGAGGGATCGCCTTATGTGTCCAACGCAATGCTACGTGGTTCTACCTTTGTGCTATCAGCTTCTGTGTTGTAGCAGAGTTGGTATGGTGGGGACTCTGTCGAGAACTATAGTGGGTGCGTGTTAGACTGCTCGATCTGGGGTTGCAAGTTAGTTAGTATTGCGGTTCTCCGGATGAGCATCGTGATGAACAAGAAGATCAACCGCATCGAGGAGGAGACGAAGAAGCTGCGGGACTCCAGCAACGAGATCCTTGCCCTGCTCAGAAAAGATGGAACTTGCGGCACCGGACAGACAAAGAAGCTTGTCCGGGCCGACACTCCATAGACATATGATGTGCAAGTGTCCTCGTTGCTCATGCATGTTACCAAGATTAAGCTATAGAATGCTCCTGCAAAAAAAGTTAGTAGTATGCCCCTGAATGCTTTTGAATGTTGTACTCCTCCTATTCGTGGTGGTTGGTTTCTTATGGAACAGTGGGTTCCCCTGTTTTCCTGAAAAAGAATAGCGTGATATGGGTTGTTGAACCCGCACGCAGAGTTGTGTGCTGGATATATATATATATATATCTATATATATATATATATATATATAGAAACCCTATTCAGCACCCAGGGTGCAGAATAGTTATTTTGCACCCCACATAATTTTATGTTGTAACATTTATAAATTTATGTTTCGTATACAAATAATTATGTTCATATTCATCCACAACACAAAAAAAATGACATAAAAAAATAATTTATCAGTAATTATAGTGTAAAAAACACTAAAAATACGCATTTTACGTCGTATTTTTATACGACATGTAAATAAAAAAATTATGACATGTCTATATTTTCTTACATTCTTCTCAACTCTCGAGGTAAGAAAAAATTTATGCGACGTAAAAATAATATACAGTTTTAAAGATAGAGGGTGGGTGTAGAATAACTATTCTACACCCTGGGTGTCAAATAGCGCGACTCTATATATATATATATATATATATGCGGCTTCGGCCAACATGCATGCGTGGATAGATTACCAGGCAATGACAACCTGGTTGACCCTCCTACGGATGGATGCATGTGTCGATCGGGGTGACGACGAGCGACTGCTGTCAGTTGGTTAAGAAGATACTACATTAAACATACTGCCTTAATTTCCCAGCTGATCAGGATAGCCTGCATGATCCTGTCCTTTGCAGATGATGCCAATCGTTCGTGTCGCAGTACGATTATTCTGTTCACGGAAGCCTATCCTCTGCCGTTGCTCTAGCATGCAGATAAACAGAACTGCCCGTGCACACGATAGATCATCATCATCAGCTGCTAAAAGAAGAAGAGCCAACAGGTCGATTACAGCGCTCGAATTAGGCCAAAGCTAACCACTCCAGCTGCAAAACAAGGAACACGACTGCATGCACTCTAGTTAGCCACCGAACTGATTACGTCTACATGCAGGCACCTTAGCTAGCCTTCGACCTGCCAATCGAGAAGTCATCTCACCGGCTCCATTGAGGTGGTTCTGCGGTTGGGCCAGCCACGATCAAATCCATTGAAGTGGCTCCATTCAAGATTAACGTCTTGATATGGCAACCTTTGGATTGTTGTGGTTTTTTTTATGTTTGTGAGAATTAAAAACCCATCATCAACAAACAAAAGTACATAGAGGCCGAGAAGTAAAATAAATTACAAATAGGTTTTTGACCATCTAGCAACGACTACGATCACTAGCGCGAGCCGAAGGTGCGCCACCGTCCTCGCTCCTCTGTGACCGGAGCCAGGCAAAACTTGTTGTAGGAGAGTCTGCTACAGTAGACAGACATGAAGTCATCAAGCTAAGGCCACGAAGGACCATCGCACTAGAGCAGCAACCATCACCTTTGATGAAAGCCGTAGATCAGAAGAAACTAATCTAAAATCACACAAACCAACACGGAAAAGAATCAGATCTAGAGAGATCCGTCGGACACATGACTCAATGCGCTCTCCGCCGGCACTAGATCCACCACCAGAACAAGGATAGAGCAGGGAGGACCTTATTCTAACTTCATGACGTAGTTGCCTCACCATCCTGGAAGACACTGAAAACAGGTTAAACAAAGAACGGTAAACCAAGGCCATCGGAGATGAAGCGGACCGCCGGTCTCACCGGCGAGAGGGACAAAACCCTAGATAGGTTTAGGTATCACCTCCCGATCTCCTTGTGTTGGCTTTCATACCGGTTCAGCTACACTTCTTATTTAGAAAAAAAATCAGGTTCTTTGGAAATAGGATTTGGTTGTAATTTTTTTTTGACAAGGAGAGCCTCTTGATCAAATTGATGCATACAACATGTTTTATTAAATTATTTGACAAAAACTTAAAAATAAATACATGGATCCACTTAGGGCCACCTTCTTGACGATAGTTGTCGCTACACCTACAAAATTGGTGAATGGGTGACTAGGATCGGAGCCGTATGGCATGAACTCATACATATGCATATCATCTAAATCCGGAGGTTTCACAAATGGTGAGTCGGAAGTTACAACCGGTCTAGCCATCCCTCATCACGCATGGTATGCACATGCTCCAGAAGTCGTGGTCCCATCTTCCACTGACTCATCTTCAGGACAGGGATCCGATCAACAATCAACGTCACCACGATGTTGGACAACGCCATCGCCCTGCATGTGTCTACCGCCGAGACCCCGCTAACGAGGCTCGCCGTCGTCGATGCGGTAGATGCCACACAAATCCACGTTCTAGGAAAACAATTGATATTGTTCAATAGCCGGATGAATGATGTTAAAGTATGTTACCATTCCATTAGTTTGGACTTGTGAGAAACTTGGCTAGTGTCTCAGTTCAATATGGCATCGGAGTCACAAGGTCTCCGGATCAAATTCTGAGCAATGCACTATTTAATATAAAATATAGTTAATGATATTTCATTGATACCTCGTCTAAGGTTTTCCTGTATGTCCACGGCTCCACAGCCCTGACGTGGGGAAAATGTCAAAATACGTTTTGGTAAACTTGGCTAAACGTATCAGTTCAACAAATGCATGATAGGAAACTAGGCTAACACATCAGTTGGATAAATGTGTGATAGCGTTAAAGTCTTTTGTAGCTAAAAGGATACATTATGATAGTTAGTATCTAGTTAAGGTGGCACATGCAAAGATCAACGGGTTTGAGTTGGAGTTGGTCGAAGGACGGTCTAGATCCCTCCGCTATGGATACAAAATTAACAACTAAAGAATATATATGGAGTTATGGACCATATACATGTGAATCCTTTTTAAATCTATATCAATGCATGGACCATGAGCCATAAGTACGTATGATTACCCTCTAGTGCGTATATATATACTCATGGCCATATACATGTAAATAGGTCCTTTGTCTCCCACCAAACAAGGGACATCATATTGGCCTTGAACGTGTTATTCGACATGCTTTGATGCACTAGCTACCACGGTTTCTAAATATAAAATATTTTACTAGTAGATAAATGTAAGAGTTGCCATGATTCGTATTTTCACTGCAGGTACCTTCGCATAAAGGAGGTATAGACTAGAGACAGACTGACATGTGTTGCCCCTCTTATATTGCTAAAGAAATGTCGGAAGGGGAAAACAAAAGGTTTGAAAGGACCATATTTTTTGGTTTGCAAACCATGTGTACCCTATCGTGACCTTTGGTTGCCGTAACCATGGGCACAAGAATGATGGCCGGCTAGCTCGAGAGATGGCTTTACAACATATGGTACTGCTGATCACTAGACATCGGTTCTGATTCGACAATGAATTCAGATCATATCGTGTACTCATGACCTAATTACCGATCAAGCGGCGGCATGTAATTACTGACCAACAGAATTGCAGATCATATCATGTGTTGACGGATTAAGGAGCATGCAACTAGCACTCTTTCTACCGTCGGTGCCGTAACACTGGGAAAATTGATTAGTAGTAAAACGTGTTTACTTACCTATCCGTCGGCGTGCCCTTTTCCCTGTCGGACGGCGAGTTCACAACCCACGAATATCATCTCAGCTCCCATCACATCCCATATGTTTTAATTAGGATTAAAACATGCACTACCCTTTCCTCTTTGCTCTTGGTTTACACTGGAGACTGATGAGACCCACATCGGTCGTGTAATCATCTTTTCCATCAGCTGCTTTACTGCCCGTACGTCGTGTTTACCATCGGTCGATTTTACACGGCCGCCAAAGCGTGCACAGTGCCACCAACCCCGCTACGTCCTTGTATTTAAACGGAACCGCGACCCCCACCGAAACCACGCCACGCCGACACCAAACAACGTCAGTAGCACTAGCTAGCACACCAGCTGATCGGAGCTGCTAGCTCGTAACGAAACCAACAAGTTCGGCAATGGCGAAGGTGGAGGTGCTGTCGTCGGAGCTGGTCGTCCCGGCCGGGGAGACGCCGCGGGGCAGCATTTGGCTCTCCAACCTCGACCTCGCCGGACGGAGAGGCTACACGCCCACGGTCTACTTCTTCCACCCCAACGCCGACCCGGGCTTCTTCTCCACCGACTCCATCAAGGACAGCCTCGCCAGGGCGCTGGTCGCGTTCTACCCGCTCGCCGGCCGCCTCGGGCTCGACGCCGCCGGGCGCGTCCAGGTGGACTGCACCGCCGAGGGCATCGTGTTCGTGACGGCACGCTCCGACCACTACTCGCTGGAGGACCTGATGAACGAGTTCCTGCCGTGCGGCGAGATGCGCGACCTGCTGGTGCCGCCCACGCCGGCCCCCAACCCGCCGTGCGCGCTGCTGTTCGTGCAGGTCACGCGCCTCCGGTGCGGCGGCGTCGTCCTTGGCCAGGCCATGCACCACTCCATCGTGGACGCGCGCGGCGCCTCGCTCTTCTTCGAGACGTGGGCCAGCATCTCACGCGGCGGCGCCGGGACGCCGCCCGTCCCGCCGTGCTTCGATCACATGCTCCTCGCCGCGCGGCCGGCGCCTGCACGCACGGTGCTGTACGACCACCTGGAGTACAAGCCGGAGCCGGAGCCGGTGGACCCGGTGTCCGCGTCCACGTACGCGAGCGCCATCCTTACGATGACAAAAGCCCAGGTGGACGCTCTGAAGGCGCGGTGCGCCGGCTCGTCGACGTTCCGCGCCGTGGTGGCACTGAGGCGTGGCAGTGCGTGTGCCGCGCCCGCGCGCTGCCCTCTGACGCCGAGACCCGGCTGTACTCCATGGTAGACATGCGCGCGCGCCTGGACCCGCCGCTCCCGGCGGGGTACTTCGGCAACGCGGTGATCAGGACGTCGGTGTCGGCAACGGTCGGGGAGGTGGTGTCGAGCCCGGTGGTGCACGCGGCCCGGCTGGTGCGCGCGGCGACGAGCCAGGGCAGCGAGCACGCGAGGTCGCTGGTGGACTACCTGGAGGGGGTGGACACGATGAACCTGCCGCGGAGCGGCATCTCGCGCGCGCACCTCCGCGCCATCAGCTGGATGGGGATGTCTCTCTCCGACGCGGACTTCGGGTGGGGCGCGCCGGCGTTCATGGGGCCGGCGCTCATGTACTACAGCGGCTTCGTGTACGTGATGAACGCGCCGGGGAAGGACGGCGCCCTGGCGGTGGTGCTGTCGCTGGAGCCGGAGACCATGCCGGAGTTCAGGAAGCTGTTCGCCCACGAGCTCGCCCGCCTCGCGCTCTAATGCCATAGTACGTACGTATGCCGTTAATTAGTGGAGTGCAGTACGTCCCCACACAGAGTGTTGACATGCATGCCCGTGTGCGTGTCGTACGTAAGATCGCGTCGGGTGGCCATGGGCGTCGAGTACGGCAGGCCAGCACCTGGTCCGCCATATCAAGTGTTGACCATGGGAAATACTGGACTTGCATATGCCTGAATGTGTATAAATGTGTAATACTCTCTCGTCTGAAAAAGAGTGTCACGGATTTGTCTAAATTCATATTTGTCTCACTATGGCACACAGGCTCTTTGCCGTGTGGGCAAAAGACACGGCAAAGGCCTTTCGGAACACGGCAAAGGCTTTGCCGTGTGTATACACACGGCAAATGCCACACGGCAATGTTCGCCACGGCAAAGGCCCTTTGCCGTGTGTTTTCTAAATAAGACACCGCAAAGGCTTTGCCGTGTGTCTCATGCGTAGACACGGTAAAGTAAAGTAAGATAACGGTTCCCGCGAAGATGACGGTGTCTATTCTTTGCCGTGTGTCTTCTTGAAAAGTACACGGCAAAGAAGTTATCTTTGCCGTGTGTCTCCTTGAAAAGTACACGGCAAAGAAGCTGTCTTTGCCGTGTGTCTCGTGGAAAAAAGTACACGGCAAAGAAACTGCCTTTTTAAAAAAATAAAAAAAATAATTTTGTTTCAAACTTTTTTGAATATTATTTACTTGATAATCTCATATAGAATATTTGAACCCTTTGTATGTTAAATATTATGTCAAATTGCACTAATAATCAAACTTCCCCTGTGGTCACCCATCCTAACACTACTCTAGGCCTAGCACGCTTAACTTCTTCGTTCCTTCCGAATGAGCTACCAAAAAAGAAATTATACCTTGTTGCTAATACTTTCATATCAATGATATTAACTCTTGGACCATGATGTCACACATCTCAGTTTTAGATTCCAAACAATTATTTAAGTAAACAATAATGAAAAGTAATAATAATTTTGAATCCAAATAAAAAATAAAATAATTTTATTTTATTTCCTTTTTCTATTTAATATGGAATAATTCATATATTTAAATCCGTAAATCGGAATTCGACAAATAAAATGTCTAAATCGATCAAAAAAATGTGAGGAATCCAAATATGACATCCATATAATCTTTTGAAAATGGGGTGGTATCATTTTGAATTATCCATTTGGTGGTTGCTTCATAAAACCCCCCGTTTTTTGTGCCCGGAAAATGGAAAATGGCTTTTTGGTGCGAGGAAAAGAAAAACTTCCTTCAGGAACATTATTCGCCATTCCATAATGCACATGCATGCACGATATGGGTATACTATCACAAACTATGCCTTGATTCTAGCCATAATATTGGTCATTTGACTCGAAAGTCAGGAAACCTCGAATGAGATAGGCCATTTTGTGAAGGGTTTTATTGAGACATATTCAATATAACAAGTTTGATATTTTTACTTCCAACCATGTCACATAATATGACACCACGCGAAGGTTTCGCATTGTTTCGATCGTTTTTGAATTTTTTATGACTCTTTTAAACTATCGACAAACTTTTTCGAACGACGGGTATGAAGATTCTTAGCTCGGAGCTGAGCCTCTCTAAACTTTCACTGGATCTTTGATAAAATAGCATATTGTGAACCTAAAAATTATTTTTGGAAAAAATCATGCCCATCAGATCATGTACCTGTAGTTCATATCTGACCCACTTCCTACCGTTTCGGCAGGAATTTGTCTTTTTCACCTGGAGTGGACAGAAAGGTTTGAGATCCCCCCGTTGGGACATTGTCCATTTAAGGTGGTCTAGTATTTTTGAAAAATAGGATGGTAGCATTTTAAATTAGCCATTTGGTGGTTGCTTCATAAAATCTCTCGTTTTTTTTGCTCAGAAAATAGAAAATGGCTTTTTGGTGCGACGAAAAGAAAAACTTCCTCCTGCAACATTGTTCACCATTCCATGAGGCACATGCATGCACAATATGGGCAGATTATCATAAACTATGCCTTGATTCTAGCCATAACATTGGTCATTTGACCCGAAAGCCAGGAAACCTTGAATGACATAGGTTATTTTGTGAAGGTTTTTTTTAAACATTTTCAATATAACAAGTTTGATATTTTTTCTTGCAACCATGTCACATAATATGACACCACACGAAGGTTCCGCATTGTTTTGATCGTTTTTGAATTTTTTATGACTTTTTAAAACTATCGACAAACTTTGTCGAACGACGGGTATGAAGATTCTTAGCTCGGAGCTGAGCCTCTCTAAACTTTCACTGGATCTCTGATGAAATAGCATATTGTGAATCTAAAAATGATTTTTTAAAAAAATCATGTCCATCTGGTCATGTACCTGTAGTTCATATCTAACCCACTTCCTGCCGATTCGGCAGGAATTTGTCGTTTTCACCTGGAGTGGACGGAAAGGTTTGAGATCCCTCTGTTGGGACATTGTACATTTAAGGTGGTCTAGTATTTTTGAAAAATGGGGTGGTAGCATTTTAAATTATCCATTTGGTGGTTGCTTCATAAAATCTCTCGTTTTTTTCGCTCAGAAAATTGAAAATGGCTTTTTGGTGCGACGAAAATAAAAACTTCCTCTTGCAACATTGTTCACCATTCCATGAGGCACATGCATGCATAATATGGGCAGATTATCACAAACTATGCCTTGATTCTAGCCATAACATTGGTCATTTGACCCGAAAGCGAGGAAACCTCGAATGAGATAGGTCATTTTATGAAGGTTTTTTGAGACATATTCAATATAACAAGTTTGATATTTTTCCTTGCAACCATGTAACATAATATGACACCACGCGAAGTTTTCGCATTGTTTCGATCGTTTTTGATTTTTTTATGCATGTTTAAATCTATGGTCAAAACGACGAGCATGAAGATTTTTATTCAATATAAATATCTAATTTTTGAGTGTATATAGATAGATCTTATTTTTCTGCAAATTTGGATATATTATTTGTATTTTTTGAATTAGAATGATTTTTTATGATTTTCCTAAGTGTAATGTGATAAAAGACAAAAAAAAAGAAAAAAAGACTTTGCCGTGTGTACTGCGAAATACACACGGCAAAGGCCCTTTGCTGTGTGTACTACGGAATACACACGGCAAAGGACCGGCGAGGGCACACGGCAAAGAGACCACCGTCTACGGCCGTTAGCTTCTCCCGTTAAATGGACTTGTGGGGTCACGGGTCCCACCTCGTTGCCGTGATAACACCTATGCCGTGTGTCATTGTCAACTTTGCCGAATGTATTTTCTTTGCCGTGTTCCTTTATGGGTCTTTGCCGTGTATATTTCTTTGCCGTGTTCTTTTTCAGAAATTTGCCGTGTTCACGTACTTTGCCGTGTATTTTCTGAGTTACACATGGCAAAGACTGTCTTTGTCGTGTTCCGGTGCGTTTGACACACGGCAAAGACGCGTCTACACGGCAGCGACATTTTTTCCCGTAGTGTCTATACAGTAAATCATGCTTAGTACGACATGTTGGATTAGGCGTTCCTTAGGTAGCTCCTAAAGAGGAGAGGATTTGATGATAGGGTGATTAGCTGGATAATGCAGTTCGTCGTGAGTGGTTCCACTACTATTAACATCAACAGGAGGTGGGCCCTTACTTTAGACCCTTCCGGGGAGTTTGGCAAGGGGACCTAATCTCTCCCTTGTTGTTTAACTCAGCAGTGGATGCCCTTGCGGAGATTTTGGATAGGGCCAAAAACTCCGGTCACATCTTAGGTGTGGTAGGGCATCTAATCCCCGGAGGCGGGATCACCCACCTCCAGTATGCGGATGATACCATGATTATGGTTTAGGGCTCGGAGCTCGATATCATTAACCTGAAGTTCCTGCTTCTATGCTTTGAATCCATGTTAGGGCTCAAAATCAACTTCGACAAGAGCGAGGTAATGATCTTGGGCTTCTCAGACGAGGAGAGGCAGCGCATTGCCGATAACCTCAACCGCAAACTTGCAGATTTCTCTATCACATATCTGGGGATGCCCATTAGAAATACAAGGGTGCTGATCAAGGATCTGGCTCCCTTGGTCGAGCGAGTCCACTCTAAGGCTAAACCCTGGCGAGCGCGACTCACGACGAAAGGGAGTAATACGATCCTGATCAATTCTTTTCTCTAGCCTCACCATGTACCAGATGGGGCTATACCTCCTACCTAAGGGAACCCACATGGACTTCGCTAAAGAGTTGTCCATGCTCTTTTGGGTGGCGAGGGATGGCCACCAGAAGCACCATACGATGAATTTGGCAGATATTTGTGCCCCCAAGATCCTTGGGGGCCTAGGGATTCTAGACTCACGCTGTTTTAATGTGGCCCTATTGCTCAAATGGGTGTGACGCATTCTCCGGGACGAGGGAGGATTGTGGCTACATCTCATTAAGGCCAAATACCTACTGCGCAGACCCCTGTTAGCCTATGAGCATAGGGAGGGCTCCCAATTTTGGTGAGCCATCCAGGATATTAAGCCTTTGATCAGGAGGGGCATTCTCTTCACCATAGGTAACGACCGAGAGACCCTCTTCTGGTTGGATCCTTGGCTTCAGGGGACTCCTCTATGTTAGGAGTTCCCTGTGCTTTTCGCTATTTTTGTAGATCCTATGATGTTAGTGGCTGAGGCGGAGCAAGGGGGCATATGGAGCAAGGGGCATCTGGAACATCACATTCAGATCATTGTGAGAGTCAAGCAATCCAAAGAATGAATACCAGATCCATAGATTCTTTGATGCAACCGCCTCAAGAAATGGATCATTGCAACCTTTGTACTGAACTTTCCGTCCCATGGGAAAATTTTCCATGTCCAGTGCAGGAAATCAATCGATTTAAGCATCCCATGCCATCCTATTTCTTCACCCTCACCCAAGAGTCTCTTGGTGTCTTCATAAGTGGGTGACGTCAAATAATCCGGCCCAAATATATCAATAACAACTCGGGTATATCTTCGGACAACCTACAAGACTGTGTCTTCACCAATGCGGACATAATCGTCAACGACATCGGCTAAACAGTTGTAGGTAAGCACTCAAACAACTGCAAGACACTTTATCAATGGGCTCGCACTAATCTCTCCTGATGCACTCCTCAACTTAAGCCAACGATCAAGCCTCTCCACAAATGTCGCAATGGTGAGGAAGAGACTCTTGTGCATGCGAAATCACCGACGAAAATACTTCTCCAAATGGGTTACATCTAGGTTGAAGTAATCTCGTATGATCTTGGCGTGCCCCTCCGCTCTATCTCAATTGATATACAACTGGCCAAACTATGACCCTACTATCGTCCAGCCAATTTCCTCGTACAAGATCAATCTCATGGCCAGTACGAGGTCATCATCGTCTTCTTCCTCCTACAACAACGAGAAGTCGTCGAAAACCATATCCCTCAACCTCTTCATCTACACCATACAATAGTCTAGCTTCAATTAGATTGATAACAAGAAAACTAAAATACAAAATACAAACAAAACTCACCTAGTCGTTTGGTTGAACACTTGGTGGATGGAGGGGGCGAGAAGCACGGCAGGCGATGTTGAGCACTCGCCCGGAGTTGTGGGAGGCTTGACGGGACTTCATGACAATTTGCAGTTGATGGAGGGGTGCAGGCAACGCCAACCTTGGTCTGCGCTCGACACCCTAGTCATTGAGGCTAAAGACCCCCAACCTCGGGAGTTCACCTCCCTCCACTTAGGCGTCTCCTAGATCCGCAACAGGACCTCTACCGCGTATCCATCAGTGAGCGGCTATGTTTTGCAAAAAATTGAGCTATGACCAACCATCAATCGTGCTTTAGAAGAAATCAACGCAGAGGCAGCCGGTATACAGCTCAATTCCGACTTTGGTAGAGTCCAACGAGGTTGGTAGGAGGGCGGAGGAGGATCTAGGGGTCTAGGAAGAGGCTTTTGGTGGTCGGTGGAGGGGTCAACGGTTAGGATGTGATGTTAGGAGAGGTGAGCATCGACATGGGGAGGAAGAGGGGAGTTTTACTTGGCAAGGCCGAGGTCGAGTATATTTACTCGATGGGGCCGACTCCTAAATTATTTACTCCGCTAACACTGTTGTGGTTTCAAGATACGTGATGTTACTCCTCTAACCGGCCGAGGGGATCGGCTAGAGATGCCCTTAGTTCTGAAATAAACGTGAACACTTTGAAAAAAATAAAAAATCTCGAGACAGTGGTTCACTCTCCTTGTAAGACATGCCACCAACATCTTATACATTTTCTTAGAAATAAAAAGACCAGTGCTATAATAGAGACAAAGTCAAATAAAAAAAACAAATTTGCTAGTTCTGAGGTCACTAACTCGTAATTCATGCAATATAAAAGTTATACATGAGTTATAATTAGACTGTAACTAAAAATTAGTTGAGTTGATTAGACAACTGAAAATTAGTACTCCCTCCGTCCAAAAATATAAAAGGACTAATGATTAGTTAAATGTTAAATTTTACTAACTTTGACCATATATTGAGGAAAAATATCTATATCGATAATATTAAATGGACATAGTAAAAAAATATACCTTATAATGAATCTATTGATATTGATTTAGTATCATAAATATTTATATTTTTTATATATAATCTAGTCAAACTTATATTTTAAAAATGAGGGAGTGCGAAATTTATTAGTTGCAACTAGGCTGCAACCTAGACTTAATATATAGTAGAACGAGATCAGCCGACACACATAAAAGTTCTCGCTCCCTTAAAAAAACACTATACGGACTGACCGTATTATACCTCATTCACAGGCATACCGCATACCGCATACGAGCGTATATATTTCAGTGGAGCGTCTAGGCCGGCCTCCACAGCCACGCCTCCAAAGAAAGCACAGCACAGCCGAGAGAGCTCACGCCGCGCGGCGCCGCCCTCTACCTCATCGACGAGTTGGGCTTGCGCCTCGCCGTGGTCAGACGGAAGAGGGCGAGAGTTTCTCTCGAGCCTACCTGCATTCCCAGCAGCGGGTAAGTCCCGCATCCCATGTCCAATCTACCGCTCCCGTTCTCGCGTGTATTTCCGTTGACCCCTTCTGCTTGTTGCAAAGGATCGAATATAAGCTTGCAGCCGTGATGGAACTAAAAGCTACAGATTTGGGGGTGTCTAGTTTTCCCGGGTTGAGATCCGAACCACATGGTACAGAATTTTATCTTTTAGCTGTTTTGGGGGCCTGTCGTGGCCTAATTTCGCACCAAACGCTGCAAGAGTGACAACTTTTTTTACAGATTTTATGGGACAAAGATGAGAACATCCCAGTTTCCTGATCTATGAGTTCAGAAACATGCCTTGAGATCCACTAGAAATGGAAGTTTGGACCTTTAGGGTACCCTCTATTTTAGTCTAGTTCAAACAAATGAATTAGTTTTCTCAAAAAGTGATGATTTGTGAAAATCTAGTTCATTTGTTTGTACTAATGAGGGTAGAGTGTACCCTAAAGGTTACCCATTTCCATCCTTAGGATCCAACAAATGTTCTGTTTCCACTCAATTACCAATTTCATCAATGATGCCCGCCTTCAGTAGACAGATTCCTTTCAGCATGGACCTCCTAACATTTGAAATCTTGCCCTGTGGTTGGGCCTGCAAAACATCTGTATCCAGGTAGTATTTGTCCTTCAGCGTCCTCGCACACAGAGTCTCGGTCTGATAACAACCGCCAACCCTGCTTCGTGAGCATAGACAGGTTGAAAGTGTACAAATCCTTTTGCCAAATTAACCACTGCATTATCCTTTTGCGCCCACCAGTACCTACATGCCATAGAGTCCAGCTGATCACAAAGAACGTGCATTTTGCTGAAGAATTGAGAAATTGCATAAGTTGGTGTGCTTTTCTATGTACCGGATAGTTATTGTAAGGCTAGAAAAATTAAAATCCTTAGCGAGTGTTGTATGGTGCGGTGGCCAGTCTCGGACTGTTATATAAACCTCCCTTCCTATAATGCATTGGAGCACAATGCCTTCTGCGTTTTCTCAAACAGTTCATTTGGCTACAGCTCGACAAGTGACTTTTTTATTCTTCATGCTTATTATGATAGTTGATGGCTGTGATTTCTTGATCAAACAGGGTGAGCATTATCAAATCTTTGACTCCAGTGCCCGTTGAGGTGCTTTGTGAATAATGACCAACAAGAAGGCAAAAAAGAACGATGAAGAGCAGACCCAACCATGGAGAGAGGAATCTGAAGCAAGGTTGCGAAGGAATAGACAATATTCAGTGGAGGTACTTTCTAATCCATAGTTCAATTTTTGTTAATATCCTTGCATGGCTGTAGCGTAAAAAATACTAATTAGCACCGGCACATGAGCAAACCGAATGTTGAATTGTACTAATATTTAATCACACAACTTTTTCTGTAATGTAGGATATCAGAGTATTTGATCTTGACGTTGGTGTCACTGATGAGGAATTTGAGGATGAGATGGAAGCAAGAGTTAACCACATTCGCAGGGTGGCATCAACTTTTGTAGAAGGCTTTCCGGTGACACCTCCCAACCTTGAGGGCTTTGCCACCTACCATGCAGTAAGGCTGAAGGATAAGGAGATGGAGAAGGAGAGGGAGGAGGGAGATCCCGTGTCCGCGGTGCTTCTGTTTGAAGAGTTTAGCCTATATTTCACCGCCTTTCAGGTAGAAATCAAAGGCTCTGGTCCATTAAGTGCGAGAGGTTGGCTGGCATTGAAGGATGCCAAAATGCCAGAGTTCTTGGAACATGAAATAATCAATTACAGCGTGAGATACAGTAAAAGAGCGTGAGTATCTTAACTCTTGGCAGATTACTATATTGAATTATTGCTATTGCCTATCATATTTAGTACCCCTCCTCTGACCCACAAAGAAGAAAAGTAACGATAAAGCGAATTTAATCTCTTAATTTGGATATAGTTGCATCAGTATTCAAACTGACCTGAACTCAAGACATATCATGAGGTGGATATAGAAGGAAGGAATTTACATATAATGTTCGTACATACTGATTTTCTAAAATGGAATTAGTAATAAGACTCTAAATAGTATTTTACATGCTAGTCAAACAGTTGGCACCTAGCAACTACTTGTGTTAAGCAAGCGACACCGAAGGATGGCGCCTAACGCCTAGGCAGGCTTAGAACAGTGGCTTCAAATTAGTATAAATCACATCTCAAAAACTACACTAGTGTAAAAAAGAAAAATATCTATTGTATTGAGTATTTGCACTAACGAAAGGCTTGAGCTTGCTCCTTGGAGGAGGAGGATGGTGGAAGAAGAAACATCTTTGTGAATGTACTGTAGACATTGTTACTTGGACATGGGTACGGGTTTTGGAATCCAACTTGGATTTGCATGTGCAAGATTCGTCAAGATTTTTAGGACATGATAAATAACACTTGGACTCTGACATGGATTCAGACTGTCCAATCCGGCAAAAACATTTAGAACGCCGGTATGTGTGTAAGTATTTATAGTCATCTTGCTGAAGATGTGGGGCCATTGGAATTTAACTTCCTCCTTACCAGTTACCATTTCTGGTACCACAAAATTTTATCCTACTGGGGCTATGCATCCATGGTGTGCATGTTTTCTTCTGGCAGTAGGACATCAAAACTATGATCTGTGTGACGATGCACGTTGATTTTTTTCTCACTTTACCGATTATTATTACTACCATATAGATGAAATAGCTATTAAAGATCCAATTCTGTGGTGACATAGGAGCATACCTGTGTAGAGGGAATGTAGTGCACTAGTGCTTATAGGATTGAACCCTTTCTGTAGTATTTGAGTGACTAATTTGTTTAATTCATTTTGAATTGTTCAGTTTCTTTTGTTTCATCCCTTAAAGGATTGCTTTTTTGCTGTTGTTCTTTATGAATTCAAATTACTTGTTTTTGTTATAATTTGACCTTACCATACTGCTGACTAGACAGGTAGTTTTTACAATCGGTTAGGGTGCTGAACTTGTTGATCCAATTATTGTTTTTACTTCTCTGTATTGGTTTCTGTATAAGAAGATAGCCTTGCATTGATATAAAAAAAGTGGCTTTTGTACATAAAATAATTATATTTTCCTTTAGGTTGGACATCATCTTAGGGTTTGGTGTTAAAAAGGACATATTGCATAGGCTTATAAGCTTCAATGCTGACAACCGGATGCAGAAAAGTGCTGAAAGGGAGCAGGCTATTCACACTACGCCGTACATGATGAGTGAACTCCTCCGCCTTGGGAAGGCTCTAAAAGAAGTTGCTTATCTGATTAAGCAACATGAACGAGCCCCCCTCACCCATCTGTTAGTCAATAACTGGGGCAACGTATCACGGGCTGGATTGAGTTTTGACCTTACTCAAGAACAAAGTATCCTCAGAAGAGCTGCAAAGGATTACAAGCTAGACCTCATCCCAGAAGGATCAGACAAGTATAGCCTCAACAAGCTTGTGGGGGCCGATGGATACGTCCGTGTATTGCTTTACAGCGGAGATGAGGTAAAAGCCCTGCTAAAGAAACGTCAAAAGGACAACCCACCAACCAGATTCCTTGCCGTCAAGATTCTGGTAAAGGACTTTTTAACTTTATCCTACATTTGCATGTGATTTTGAATTCTGTGGGTTAAAATGGAATATCTGTGCAGATCAATCAAGCCCAAGCATTTCACATTTCAGAAGTGGAAAAACATATACGTGAAGTGTTGTAGACATGGGAAAGTAACTGGTTTTTTTGTCGATGACACTCAAAACATATTTGTACAGTTTTCCCATCCACGAGGGGCATTTGAAGCAAAGATATACTTAGATGGATCTGTGATCGGTAAACACATTGTTGATGCTAGGTTTTCTACAGAAACAAGCTTCTCCTTGGTGAAAGAAAGCTGCAAGGTAAACGAAAGTTTTCCTGTTTTTTATCATGCATAATGTACTTTGTTACTAGTTTGATCTAGTGTGTGATGTTTCAATATAGAAATGTATAACCATCATTATCCATTTCCTTTCCGCATGAAAACCAACCAAAGCAATGCTTTTTCGCAAATATAAAACTAAAAACCATGCTGCAGCCACATACGATTGGTGGGCAATTAAATGAATTGCGATCATAAAAATAGAGTTCCATGCCACCAATAAAAAAAGCATACATGGTAGAATATGGTAAAATAGCTATGGGAAGTACACTACGATATGATTCTATTATTCTAACTTTTATGGAACATTCAACATTGGACCCACCAAATATTTAATTTGCTAGAATGTGCGAGTTCAGATCTATTCATCTGGTATTCATGTATTGTGTTTTTAGTATATAATGCATTGATTTGCTCTGTTAAATGTATATTTGATGTGTTTTCATCTATATACAACCAGGGTAAGCAAGTAGAAGTACAAGAGAACCGTATCATCAATGCTGAGCTCTCAAACATTATACTCCTCCCCAACTCTGGCGAACAGATTTTGCCAAGTCATCAAATATTAACAAATGAAGCTGTTGAGATGGACACATTCCAGGGGTCAAGAAGTACTGCTGGGTCCTCCAATAATCAGATACCACTAAGTGATCACTTCACGGATGTAGTTATTGAGAATGTTAGACCTGGTAAGCAGAATGTGGAGCAGGAGCCTAAAGAGCCTGCCCTTCTAGATAATCTTCACCTTCTGGCCAGCATCGTTCGCTCATCTCCAACTGCACCAAGTGAAGGAATCACTATTTCTTCAACTGTGAGCTACTAACAGCTATTGCAATTTAAATATATTGCTTGTTTGAGGCAGATGACTAATTTTTATATTGTGCAGCTGCTAAGAAGGCTTGGAAATTTTTTACCTCCTTCTCAGTTGGAGTACTACAACAGTAATCATGGGATGCTAGCAGATCTCTTGGCCAGACACCCAGAGGTGAATTTTCGCTTTAAAATTAAACAGTATATAATTTTGCTTGTTGCTGAGACATTTGTTGCAATCCGCAGCTGTTTGTTGTTGAAGGAAATCTGACCCACCTTCGCCAAGGAGCACAGCAAAGGATCTCAGCTCAGATAGCTGACGCTAAAGTTAAAGGCTCACCACGGGCAAAAATCTCAACAAAGGATTTGATCCAAATTGCCGTTACCCCTCCGGCTCCAAGAAAAGAGGCAAAGGCCTCCGTGGTTGACAATCTGTTGCTGCTACGTCGCTAATTTCGGTTTGTACAGATACACCTTTGTCGGATGATCTTATATAGAATCTGCAGTGCATTGCTATTTACAACCATGCTATTTTTTTCATGCTTTTGAGATGTGCTATAACTCGTTCACTGCTGCGCATCATGATGAAATGATAATTACAATAATAGTGCATTAGCTTGGAAATGGACCAAAGGTTCGAAACTACACCTCAAGAACATATGGGATGAGCTGTGTGATAGATAAAATATCCAATCTGCTTTCTAGTAGATTTCAATATGCACATGCAGCTACCGTGTATTGACGAAAAGTTTATATTGGTGATCGCATATGCTGTTCTTTGAAAATAGATAACTTAATTATATCACAGGTCGATTGGTCAGTCCACCTAGTAGAGCTTTTTGCTTATGACGCATTCTGTGAACTCTTCTGACTTGGAAAGTTTTCTGGAAGAAAGGAAACAGCAAGGCAGCTAGATGCACCCAAATCATGGGTGGGACAACAAACTCAGAGTTCTTAAACACCACTTCTGGTGGAATTCTAGGAAGTATTCACATCACATATATGGTCTATGAAGTGCACCCAAAAATACACAATTTTTTATTTTCTTAAAGCAAATATAGAATGAACTACCAAAGTTAAGGGTGCGGGGTGTGCTTAGCAGTTATCATCATTTCCTCCTGTGGTTTGCTAAGAACCATGTTGTTTCTTCGACATGAGTCAAGCAGCTACATCCAGTTCGAATCACACCACATGTTATTAGTACTAAAACCCGATGTTCGAATGAAGTGTGTATGTAGGGAAAACTATGGATGGTAAGGGGCTTCAGACTGTAGCAGTTATAGAAATAGAACTTGTTGCGGCTTTTGTTTTAGAGAAGCAAACTCGTTGCATTGAACACATTAGTTTGATGTCGACCGACTTTTAACTTGTGGACAAGAAAAAACCATGTTATATTTATTTGCTAGCCTTCTCCCTTTTGCAGAATTCAACTTTTGACCCTAAATTTTGACGTTTCAGGTTGACAATGATGGGATAGCTCCAGTGGCAGTGAGGAACTGAAGCTGTTTTATTCAGTTTGAAGCTCTCAGTGATGTACTGTGTTATCCTGCATAGGATCATGCTGGCTGATAAAAACCCTTATCTTGTTGATTCTCTAGTCCTGAGTTTATTCAGTTTTGTAACTGATGCGAAATTTAGATGAAGTGATTAAGCCCGTGCAAAAACAGTGTGGCCGGTTTGGGCTATTTCAAAATTTTGTACGATTTTCAAAGTTTAGATTGGATTTGTGAATGAGATTAAACTAGAGAATTTTTGGCCGGTTTAGACGGTTTGGGCGGTTTCACTATTTGCACAGGCTTAGTAGTGATGTTCGACATTCTTCTCCATATGTACTGATGTTCAAATATCTGATCATTTATATATGTATGGACGCTCCTGTGTAGCAACCTTGCGTTACATATTTACGGCTGTCCAGATCAGTACAAGGATGCATATTTGGTGTGAATGTGATGCATTAGTCGTGCCCCAGCAAAGAATGCATATGGGCAATTTTGATTGTATATTGGTATGGGGAGGGTGGAGAATGCACTTCAGTTCTGAATGGTGAGATGGGTGCAGATATCTTGAAGAGGTGGGTGGGGTGGGGTGGGGGGATAGGATTAGGCTCACAGCTACTAACTGCACAAAGTACAGGGAGGACTCCATACGATGAATGAAATGAGAAGGAAACAACTGAACGTGAGATAGGAACAGAGAAAACAACTGGCCGCCTAACGAAACAACGTCAAGTCGGATTGATCATCAGTCCATAAACAAGAAGTGCAAGTATTGTCTGTACCCTTATGGGCTTAAATTTTCAGTTACTACTATCTCTCAAGTCTGAATAAACAATGGAATCAAAGCTAATCTCCATTCAAAAAATGTTTCAACTGAGCAAACACTTGGTAGGTAGGTATGAATGTTCATACCTTGGATCAAGGAGTCAGGCTCCTTCCATGCGGTTCCTTCAACTGCTGAGGGTGAGAGGTAGACTCATTGGCCAATGGCGTCGCGCCGGTGACCTTCTCTCCGACAATCCAACCAAACCTCTCTCCCGACGAGCATCACAACAACCTCTCAGCTCTTGCGCGGTTGTAGCTGTCAATCCAGAGCAGCTCTCACCCCGGCCGAGTCAATCCAGAGCAGGTAGCCTCCGATGCTCCCGCTGGCGCGGAAACGCCGTGCACAAGGTCGAACACAGCGTCGTTCACAGTACAAGGGGAACCGGTGCGCCTGGGAGAGCAGCAGAGAGAACAGGCAGGAACTCGCTCACCCGCTTCCCGGCCGCGCCGTCCAGCACCACCGAGGTGATCGGGTGACGATGGCGATGCCGAAGCCGATCCGGATCTCGGACTGGCTCAGCCGCATCACGTTGTCGAGGAACTTGTGGTCGTGCAGCGGGAGGCGGCGTTATGCCGGCCCGAAATCCGGGAGCGCGGCGCGCGGCGCCCGGCGCCCGGCGCGCACCGAGGTGATCGGGTGACGACGGCGATGCCGATGCCGAAGCCGATCCGGATCTCGGACTGGCTCAGCCGCTTCACGTTGTCGAGGAACTTGTGGTCGTCCAGCGGGAGGCAGCGTTGGCGGAGGCCCATGCCGGCCGGAAATCCGAGAGCGCGGCGCCCGGCGCCCGGCGCCCGGCGCGCACCGTCTGGAGACGATGTGGCGCGGTCGCGTCGCCCAGCAGGGAGGCGCGGCCTGAACGAGATTATAGTCTAGATAGAGCGCAGCTGGTGGGCCGGCGGAGGGGAATTTGAGGCAGAGGAGGGGGAGCGCGCCCGGAATTTCAGGGACGCCGACCGGCCCCTGGCCTGGCCAGGCCATGGCGCGCGCCGAGCGAGCCGCGTGAACGCACAGCCTCCTCCTCCTCCTGCTGCCAGGGATCTTGCTTGCTCGGCAAATGGGAACCCCGGCAAGGCCACGGCAGGGAGGGATCTCGGCGAGGCGCGCTCGGTTCGCCGGCGGCGGTGGGTGGATGGGAGAGCTAGCGAGAGAGGAGGACAGAGGACTCTATCTAAGGAGGAGGTTGCCCGGTCGCGTCGCGTAGACGGTAGACCGACACTTTAGAGTTTGCTACAGTAATTAATAATCAGCTCCTCTAACCAAGCTGTAATTCGAAAGATCAAACAGACTGTCACGTAGACGACGTCCTAGTAGCCCATTATTTATTGTTCCAAACAAATGTGGGCCGGCGATCCGGCGATCGAGCGCCCGTGTGGGTGTGGGTGTGGCCGGCCATCGATCGCGTTCGCGCGCAATATCTTGTGCATTGCATGCACTGTGCTGTGGCGCGAGAGCCGAACGATCGAAGATGACGTACGACCGGGCGCGTTCTTGGTGGTGGAACTGGAATAACGGCCGCCGCCAAGAAGCAGAGCAGAGCAGAGCAGAGCAGGACATGGCCGAAGAAAGACGGCCGTGCTGTCACAGGTCAGGTTCCCTCTCCGCCTCCGGGACCAATTCGATCGCGGCGACGTCACGTACGTCCTCTTCCGGCCGGCGAACATGTCCTGTCCTGACTGACTTGCTTGGAGCTCAGGGCACACTACTCCCTCGTGCAGTCGTGTGCTAGCAGCTGCTGCGCCTGCGCGATCGAGCAGGCGCGACGTGGGGCCAGGCCAGGCAGAGCTTGAAGATCCTCGCATGCACCCTTCAAGCAGCGCCGTGCGCGGGAAAGCACGTTGCCGACGACGGAACGTGGCTGTGGCTGTGCACTGGCACCTGATGGAGACCGCGCGCGGCAAGGAGGAGGACTGGACGTACGGCGCCCGTGCCACCGTCTTCCGAGTCTCCAGTCCCCTAGGTGTAGGCGTGTAGCCCGTCTTGGTTTTTGTTCGATCTCGCGTTGCAGGATATGCTAGGTGGAGTCGGTGTGTGTTCTTCTCAACTTGTAACTAACTGTGCACACAAATTATGAGAAAACTTTCCAAAAAAAAAAATGATCTCCAAGAAATTGCGGTCATGGATATCAACGCATTTCAGAAATTGCTACTGAAGGTGTCTATCGAGTTTAGCTGGAACTACTGAGTTTAGCCAGGCTTGCAAGATTTGTACGCTGCTACATTACAATTTCTACCTATGCTTAAAAGAAGGCAACCAAGGACAGCCTTTCGCAGATTGGAGATGTCCTTGTAGACGACCAGCTAGGATTGCACTGATGATTTCTTCTTCCACAACCGCCGCTTTGCCTGATAAGGGACACAAGGCTGCATCTATATTGATCTTCATGCCTACTTCGTCAAGGTGATGCAACCCAATTCTGCAGGTAGGGTTCTCTTTCCTGCTAGGCACAGGCACTACACAACCAGCATCATGAAGAAAAAAATAGAGTGCATGGGGAGTACCTTTCTTGGTCAGGTTGTGCTCGTTTCAGCTCTTGCAGGTAGTTCTGACAGCATAGCAGGAAGGTGGCAGATTAGGCAATCATTTCATCGCCCTTGCCATGAGTAAAATCACATCGGAGATGCCAGGACCCCCTCAGAGATATCCTACAGCAGCCGTCGCGCAGACCAACAAAAAAACTCGCTGGTGTGAAGTCACAAGGACCTTGAGGCTGAAGCACATGAATCAACAGTCAAAGCGTTAAAATCTAAACCTCTTGTGATGTGTATGATGCCTGATGGCTTCTTTGCAAATTTAACTACATGGCAACTTGAAGTGCATCAAGCAGAGGCCCAATTCTGGAAGGGGACTCGAGAGGTGGGCTCACCGTCAGGAGTGGAAGAAGAAAATACCATCGAGCTTTAGGTCCAGGAGGGCCGTGAAGCAGAGCAGCGCGTGCGCCAACGTCTCCTGCGCCGCCCTCTGCACCCGCCTCCACGTCCTAGGCGAGCCCCTTCTCACCCGCGGAGCGGCATCAGCGGCTGCCGCAAGGCTGGTTCCGTCGGCTTCCAGCGTCACCTAACGCTACTTCCCGTGCCATGATGCAGCGACAGTGGTTGGATTCATGGGGAACGGAGGCATAGCGGACGCCCGATACGGCGGCAGATCTGGAGGCCATAGGATCTCGACCCACCCGCCTCCACGGCATAGGCCGACGCATGGATCGGCGGGCTCGAAATCCGCAAGAGACTCCTGCCCCGCGGACTGCTTCGACCCTCTGGGACGTGCGGATCGGCCGAGACCGGCGCGGGCGTGGTCAGGATCATTGGCAGCGGGAGGGTTTTTACGGTACCCTATACTGCTCAGGCCAGTATAGAGTATCCAACCGCTGAGGGTAACATAGACATTCAGTTTTTTTCTCGTGAAGGGATTTGCGGCTGGGCCAAGATCTGAGCCCATTTCCTCGTCAGCTCTTTGCCGCTGCTTCACGCGATCGCTGCCGCCCCCAGGCCCCAGCTGACATGGTTATTCAGTTATGTTCAGTTTTATATATCTCCGCATCATTTTACCATTGTTTTTACCGGAGAAATGATGCATGTCAGGAAATTGACTAACGGGAGTTCGTTAATATAGCCTATACAAGTTGTCACTGTTACTTCTTCTAAAGAGCAAACAGCCAAAGATTCTCAAATATTATTGGTGTACGATTAGTTGGCATCTGATATACCTACATGTTTGCAGAATCTTAACAAGCTCATTTAATCATATCAAGCACAAGATGCTGACTACCGAATACATTTGATTTCTGTGAATTTTGGACATTCATCTTTTGCTTCTAATTTTGTCAGATGTTTTTTTTTTGCTTATAACAACATAAGGCTGCATGTGAAGTGGTGTGAGAAACAATTCCAATAAGTACTTCAGTCAGATTATCATTTCAATTGATATGCATGTTCAGTTGAATTTGTTACCGGCAATCGCCCATTAAGTTCTACCACTCCCCGACCACACACGCCTCCTTCGGCGGCGAGAAGAACACCTCAGTAAGAGCAATGGCAGAGTGGTACCCCAGCGACCCGGCAACGAACAGCTACATGGCGCCGACGACATGGCATCGCCGGACTTCCGGTGTCCGCCAACCTTGAGGACGAGGTCACGAGACATCGTCATCAACGAAGCCTGCATGCCCGCTGTCGACCGGGCGGCTTCACTTGCGCAGGCCGAAGCCAAGATCACAATGGAGCGGTCTCTGAACAACGTGTCGCACATGTGCGACCCGACGCCTGCGCCTAGTCCAGGGCCGACTAGGAGCAGGAGGAGGCCAATTGTGTTCGGCGCCATCAGGAGGAGGCCGAGCGCGAGGCCAGGCGCTTCGCTCGCCGGGAGCGCGCCTAACAGGGTGCACCGCTTGTCGTCCCCAACGACGATGACGTCGTCGCTCCCTCCCCGCAGCCGTGGCGCTACGGCGACACCGGCCAGGGTATCTCCCGTCCCCCACATTCGTCGAGCGACGATGACACGAGGGACGCTGACCACATGGTCTTCTATCGTAACTTTGGCATGTGAGCGGCATCTGGCGGCATCGGCATCGGCTAGATCTAGTAGTATTTCTAAGTTTTTTTAGGCTAATGAAGTTAAAATTCGGGTGTTTGCCCGAATTTAACGTAATATGTACGCACTTGCCTAAATATTAATGAAATCACCTATATTTGCTCAAATTTCGCGAGTTTGATTGAAGTTCGGCTAAACTCAAGAATTCGTCCGTGAACACGAGTAAAAAAAATGGACGTTTTTAGGCCAAAAACTATGATCCGTCTATGCTAAATAGTGCCTGATAAACCAAACGAGTGAAGGTACTCTTAAGTAGCTGGATGCCACTGAGACGGCTTCATTCCAGGCTAAGCAAAAAAAAAACGATATATTTTTCAACTTTCTAACTTTTAACATCTAATTCTCTTCTGATCTATATTAATTGACTCAAATTTGTTTAGACTAGCACCAGCTTGACTAAATACATTCGTATTTAGATAAATGTAAACAACTAATATGTGTCGGAAGGAATACCTAGTTTTACAAATTTTTCTTATTTTTTAGCAAGATATTTATCTATAGTCTATTTTCAACCCAAAATCTAATAACAGCCTGGACACTGACCGGTCATAAACAGTGCTCCATCGCGGCGTCCTTTCAATCGACATTCCAAGCGCTATCGGACCAAAATAAACCGTCCATCTACTCATCCGCGTACAATTAATACGCTGAACGACTGTACATATAATGTTACGTACGCGCTCATACAGGTCAACCTCTCGTCCCATAACCCACCCAAAATAAACCCGGAACCCAGTTTCGCACTTAAAATTTGCTCCAGGGGGTGATACCGAAGCAAGAGTCCTGGCCTCCCCTTCGTCGGGTGGGTCGAGTCCGGCGGGCTACAGATTGCGATCTACCTAAAAAGCCCTCGAGCGGTATACTGCTGACCAAATCGATCAGCGGTGAACACATATACTGCTCGTAGCCTGGAGCCTGCTCCCAGCGGTATCGTTCGTTCTGGGCTGTTAGATCATGCAATCGGAGAGCCCATATTCCTCTCAGGATACCGGAAAAGAGCTCGGCAGCGGAGAGCTCATCCTCTGTCTCACGCGGCTGAAGCGAAGCGAAGCGAACCGTCCTATTGACTAACCGGTGGCAGTGCTTGTATACAGATACATACAAATACATGCATCTCAAGAAAATACAGATACATACAAATTAACACACGGTAGAAATATACAATGTGATATTGTTTGTGTGGCACATATGTCTTAAAGGAATTGGACGTTTGCGCCTAGAAACAAAAGGAAGAACCATGCCTCTAATTTAACAACACGCACAATAGACTGAATTTACAGCCTTTCGATCATTACATTGTAATTGTTCATCCAGTGTCAACCCCCGATACAGGATATGATACACTAAAAGAAACCGGTTAGGACACATTTTCTTCTATGGACACATTTTGTACATGAAATTGAAGGGGAAATAAGCCAGGAGCTCGATAGATGATGTAAGCAGAGTTGCTTCATGACAAATGGTAACACATAAAACCACAAACAACTTACTACGTATGTCAAAAACCTGGTGCACAACTAAACTGACACTGCTCACTTGTTGCATATCAAGACCACAAACAACTACTGTACATCTTTCCAGATAGTTTTGTCTGCAACTCATGCGTTTGAATTACAATATAGCCAGAAGGCCGTCAGATAACCGTTGCACATCCATCACACATGGTGCTAGATGCTTGAATAAGAAATATGAACAGACTTCGCAGCGGCGGGCACCCCTTTAGTACCGGTTTGTATCTCAAACCGGGACTAGTGGTCTTACCCTATATATATGGCACAGCCCCTCCCCCTCTCAACTGTTTTTTTCCTGGTGGGAGAGGTGGTGGGTTTTTGCTATTTTTTTCTTGTTCATATGCACTAGAGGTGTTCGGTGAAATTCCCGTTAGAGCGATGCGACTTTAGGTCACACAAGACAGACATGATATGAGGTGCTCGAGCCACACTTAAGTTTTCTCATATTTGTTTTCCAAGTGTGATAAAAGGTCAGCAACTATTTTCTTGTTTAGATCGCGCGATTCTAATTTTAGCATCGTGATTGCGTTTGATATATATTTGTATGATACAGATGAGCCATCCATGGATATACGGTGACCGACGCTCTGCCGCTTTCAGAGAAGGCGTGCATTCTTTTCGTCTTGTGACCGAGGCGAACAAGCGGCGGGATGGTGTTATGTGTTCTCCATGTGTTGACTATAGAAATGAGAAGGCTCACACTTTGATGCGCTCAGATCACTGTAGAGCTTCGTTGGGAGACCCCAAGAGGAAGGTATGATGAGCATAACAACAAGTCTTCCCTCAGAAAGAAACCAAACTTATCGAACCAGTAGGAGGAAGAAAATGACTCAAAGGTGTTGCTAGCAACTTAGAAACATGCACAACACAAACTAAAGACTTTGCCCCAACGAACAGTGAGGTTGCCAATCTCACCGGTTTCATGATCCTAGACATTCATATACCGCCATCCAACAATGCATAACAATGCAATACTAGACATTTATGATCCTATGAGATCTGATTGGGCAATACAACAAGATACATATACCGCCATCCAACTGCATCAATGACTAGTAATCCACCTTCAGGTTATCATCCGAACCCCCTCCAGTATTAAGTTGCAAGCAACGAATAACTACTTTAAGCAAATTGTGTAAGGTAAACAGTCCACTTGTTCCATGAACAAGAGATCGCTGTTTTCTCCCTAGTAGCAACATCACATCTACAACCTTAGAGATTTCTGTCACTTCCCCAGATTAAATAGAGGCATGAACCCACTATCGAGCATAAATACTCCCTCTTGGAGTCACTAGCATCTACTTGGCCAAGATAGCTACTAGAAATGGAGAGCATGCAAGATCACAAACAACACAGACATGATAGAATCAAGAAGATAGACTCATTAACCAATCTGACATAGTAATCTCAATATCCATCGGATCCCTGCAAATACAACATGCATGATTACAAATAGATGATATTGATCATGAACGAAGCTCACAAGATCTAAACATGATAGCACAAAGGAGGATAAACAACCATCTAGCTACTACATGGACCCATAGTCCAAGGTGGAACTACTCACACTTCATACCGAAGGCTGGCATGGTGATGAAGAAGGCCTCCGGGATGATCTCCCCTCCAGCAGGGTGCCGGGAAGAGCATCAGAACCCCCTAATCTAGGGACGATGGTGGCGGCGGCTACAGACTGTTTCGTGGAAGATTGATCGGGTACTTAGGGTTTTGTTATCGGGGGCTTCTTATAGGCGAAGAGGCAAGGCAGGTGGCACCCGGGGTGGCCGCACCCACCAAGGCGCGGGCCAGGCCTGGCCGCGCGGCCAGGGGTGTGGCCCCCTGGTGGCTCCCCTCCATCTCGTTTTCTGGCTTCGTGTTCCCCACGGTAAAATATTGACTTTGGCTTTTGTCCCGACCAATTCCAAAAATATTGATTTTCTGCCTTTTCTGGAACCAAAAACAGAAGAAAACAAACAACTGGCACTGTGGCATATTGTTAATAGGTTAGTCCTAGAAAAGATATAAAAATACCTCAAAGTGAAGACAAAACAAAGCAAAGTAGATACTAAACAAGCATGGACCATCAAAAATTATAGATACATTTACGACGTATCAAGCATCCCCAAGCTTAACTCCTGCTTGTCCTCGAGTAGGTAAGTGAAAGTGCAATGGACGTCGCCTAGAGGGGGGGTGAATAGGCTTTTAAAATTATTACGGTTTAAGCTCAAGTAAATGCGGAATAAAACTAACATTTAATTTATTGAGCACAAAACCTAGCCACTAAGTTCACCTAAGTGCACCAACAACCTATGCTAAGCAATACAAGAAACAAGGTGATAACAAGATATAAATACTTCAAGCACGATGGCTATCACAAAGTAAAGTGCATAAGTAAAGGGCTCGGTTGAGAGATAACCGATGGACGCGGAGACGAAGATTTGTTTCCCGAAGTTCACTTCCAAAGAAGCTACGTCTCCGTTAGAGAGGTGCAATGGCGCAATGCTCTCCGAATGCCACAAATGGCTCACCTCGAGGTGTGGTGGCTCGATTCTCACCCAACGCCACACAAGGCCTCACCCCGGATGCGGAAGCACGCAACTCACCGACGCCACAAAAGGCTCACCCTATTCTCCCGAGTGCGCACCATAAAAGGCGGGCACTCGCTCCACTATGGGACTCTTGAGGGCGGTCACCGAACCCGTACAAGATTGAGGCTATCTCCACAACTCAATTGGAGGCTCCCAACAACAAATCCACAAAAGGCTACAACACCACAAAAGTCCAACAAAGCCACAAAAGGCTACAAGACCACAAAAGGTCAACAAGACCACAAAAGGTCAACAACCCAACCACACAACCGTCTAGGGTTCCAAGAACCCAAGAGAAACAAGCCCACAAGCTTGAACTCACCGAATCTCCAAGGAGAACTCAAACCTATGCACCAAATGCAAGGGCAAGTCCTTCTCTCCCAAATTCCAACAAAGCTACAAAAGCTATTGGGGGAATAAGGGAGGAAGAACACAAGAGGAGAACACAAAACTCTCCAAGATCTATATCCCAATGATTCCTTCACAAAGAAGGGATTTGACTTGGGGGGATTATAGATCTAGATCTCCTCTCACTTTTCCCTCAAAAAGATGTAATAATCATTGGAGGGAGAGGGAGTAAAAGATCTCAAATAGGTCAACAATGGTGGGCAAAAACGAGCTCAAAAGATGGGGAACCATTGAGGAAGAAGCCCCCCTTAAATAGTACAAGGAAAAACTGACAGTTTGGGCCAGATTCACGCCTCACCGGAACTTCCGGCCCCCCACCGGAACTTTCGGCAAATAGAAACACAAGTTACTGAACCTGATCGGAACTTGGGTCAGAACTTGGGCCGGAACTTCCGCTCAAACAAAAACGCAGGACAACATTGCACGAAAACTTCAATAACTTTTGATTTTGGACTCCTTTTTGATGATCTTGGGCTCGTTTTGAAGAGAACAAAAAGCTTTACAAGATTATGCAAAGAAACATCATGGTCCAGCATGGAAGGATAAAACCAAATTGAGAAAGGTATGACCTCTCTAGAAGCAATGAACCGTTAAAACCTCCAAAACCCAAAACACAAGAAGTTGAGCTTGGAAACTCCTATTGGAATGAAACCAATTTTGTTGGGAAGATAAAACCAAGTAGTGATGGGGTTTCGCAGCATAGTAAATCAAAATTTTCTACGAATGCGAACAAGAAAGCCAAGATCTAATCTAGGAGATGCAATCAACGAGAGGGATAAATGATATCTTCATACCCTTGAAGAAATCACACAGCGGAAACATTCAACAGAACGTGGTTGGTGTAGTTGTACTCGCCGTCTCCTCCTCGCGATCCGATCTGATCCTACGCCACAAGTGGCGGCGCCTCCGAGAGATGCACACATACGGTGCCGCGACGTCTCCTCCTTCCTCGGTACAGCAAGTGGGGTGGAGAGATAGATTGGATCTGCAGCACGACGGTGTGGTGCTATGGTGGAGAGTTTCTGCGGCAGGGCTTCGCCTACACGCAGTCGGGAGAGAGAGAGAGAGGTGGAGGGCAGCAGGACGGCGGCTAGGGTTGAAGGAGTGGGGGGGGGGAGGGGTGCGCCCCTTCCCACCTTATATAGGGGACTGGTCGTCCCCCTTGGCCCCTCCACCAAGCCCTAGGGCGGCATCCCCAAGGGTTTGAGTGGGGGGCAAGTTTCCCCCTCCTTCTAGAAGGGTTCCCTAGGGTTTCCCCTAGGGTTTGGCCGGCTGGGCCTATGGGGCCTTGTGACCTTGGCCCAAAGCGGCCAGGGCACTCCCTCTTAGGTCCACGCAGCCCTCCGACAAGTGGCGCCACGTTTGTATCACTCCGGAAGCTTCTAGAACCTTCCGGTACAATACCGAATACTACGAAACGATTCCGAAATCCAAAAAACTGCTTTCCTTTATATTAATCTTATTCTACGGACCATTCTGGAACCTCTCGTGATGTCCTGGATCTCATCCGAGACTCCGAACAAAAACTCATAAACCAATTATCCATTCTATCCTAGCGTCGAGGCACGTTAAGTGTGTGACCCTACGGGTTCGAGAATATGCAGACATGATCTTCTATCAATAATCAACAGCGGGATCTGGAAACCCATATTGACTCCCACATATTCATCGATGATCATATCGGATGAACCACGATGCCAGGATTCAATTAATCCCATATATATATTCCCTTCGTCACGCGATATTTTACTTGCCCGCGATATGATCATTGGTATCGGCATACCTAGTTCAATCTCGTTCACAGCAAGTACTTTACTCGTTCTGTAATCCGATACCACTTTGTGATTAACTCCTTAACCATGTGCTTGTAAGAGGTGTTGATATCGATTACCGAGTGGGCCCGAAGTATATCTCTCCGACTCGGGAGGGACAAATTCCATCTCGATACATACAACCCAACAGGTACTTTCCGATCACCTGAGAGACACCTTTATGATCACCCTCACATAGGATGACGTTTGATGACCTCAAAGATTTCTTCCGATACCAGGGAGTTGCATTATCTCATGGTCTAAGGAATACAATATTTTACATAGGAAAAATCTTCGCAAAGATGAACACGATGACACGATCTAATTGCTCTGCTTGATTTGGGTATGTCCATCATATCATTCTCCTAATGACATGATCTCATTATTAATCGACAACTAATGTCTGTGGTTAGGAAACCTTAACCATCATTAATTAATGAGCTAGTCCATAGAGGCGTACTAGGGACACGGTGTTTGTTCATAAACCACACAAGTATCAAAGTTTCCGCTTAATACAATTCTAGCATGGAATATAAACTTTATCATGAACAAGAATTATAACAATAACATCTTTATTATTGCCTCTAGGGCATAATTCCAACAGTCTCCCACTTGCACTAGAGTCAATAATCTAGTTTACATCTGGCAACAATCTAACACCCATTGCATTAAGGTGCTGATCATGTTTTGCTCGTGGAAGAGGTTTAGTCAACGGATCTGCGACATTCAGATCCGTATGTACTTTGCTAATCTTCAGATCTCCATCTGCTATATAATCTCGAATTATATGAAAACGGCGGTTGATGTGCTTGGTCTTTGGATGATATCTTGGTTCCTTGGCTAGTGCTATGGCGCCAGTGTTGTCGCACAATATCTCCAGTGGGTCCAAGGCACTTGGAACCACACCAAGCTCAGTGATGAAGTTCCTGATCCAAACTCCTTCACTTGACGCTTCTAAAGCAGCCATGTATTCCGCTTCTACTGTAGATCCCGCGATCACGCTTTGCTTGCAGCTTCTCCAGCTCACGGCTCCACCATTCAAAATATAAACGCATCCTGTCTAAGATTTAGAATCATCCGGGTTGGTGTCGAAACTAGCGTCGGCGTAACCTTTTACGACGAGCTGCTCATCACCTCCATAGACCAAGAACATTTCTTTAGTCCTATTTAAATACTTTAGGATGTTCTTTACGGCTGTCCAGTGTTCCACTCCTGGATCACTTTGGTATCTGCTCGTCAAACTAAGAGCATTGGACACATCAGGTCTAGTACACATCATGGCATACATGATAGAACCTATGGCCGAGGCATTTGGCACTTTGCTCATAGTATCTCTATCATTTACCGTAGCTGGACACTGAGCCTTGCTCAATGTCTTACCTGACAACATGGGCAATGAACCTTTCTTTGCTTTATCCATTCTGAACCTTTTCATAACTTTGTCTAAATATGTACTTTGGCTTAAAGCTATTAAGCGTTGTTGTCTATCTTTATAGATTTTGATGCCTAATATATAAGCAGCTTCTCCTAGGTCTTTCATTGAAAAACATTTATTCAAATAACTCTTCACATCGTTAAGCATACCAATATCATTTCCAATAATCAATATGTCATCCACATATAGTACTAAAAATGTCACCGATCTCCCCTCACTTTCTTGTAGATACAAGCTTCGTAGCAGTTTGGAACAAATCCAAAGCTCTTGATCACTTGATCAAAACGAAGGTTCCAACTCCAAGATGCTTGCTTCAGTCCATAAATGGAACGCTAAAGTTTGCACACCTTATCAGCATCCTTAGGATCGACAAAACCTTCGGGCTGCATCATATACAACTCTTCATCAATGTTGCCATTGAGGAACGGAGTCTTGACATCCATCTGCCATATTTCATAATCATGAAACGCAGCAATTGCTAATAAAATCCGAATGGACTTAAACATCGCTACGGGAGAGAAAGTCTCATCGTAGTCAACACCTTGAACTTGCCGAAACCCTTTTGCGACAAGCCGAGCTTTATAGACAGTAACATTACCATCCGCGTCCGTTTTCTTCTTGAAAATCCATTTGCACTCAACGGCCTTACGGTCGCTAGGAGGGTCCACCAAAGTCCATACTTGGTTTTCGCTCATTGATCCCAATTCGGATTTCATGGCCTCTAGCCATTTCTCAGAGTCTGGGCTCATCATTGCTTCTTCATAGTTCGCAGGTTCACTGCTGTCTACCAACAAGACGGTTAAGACAGGGTTGCCGTACCATTCAGGAGTGGCACGCGACCTTGTTAACCTACGAAGTTTAGTAGTAGCATCGTTCGAAGTTTCATGATCCTCGTCATTAGCTTCCTCTCTTGTTGGTGCATACGGCACTGGAACAATTTCAGGTGCTACGCTACTCTCCTACTCGAGAGAAGGTTCAATAACCTCGTCTAGCTCTACCTTCCTCCCACTCACTTCTTTCGAGAGAAACTCCTTCTTAAGAAAGGATCCGTTCTTTGCAACAAAAACTTTTCCTTCGGATCCGTGGTAGAAGGTATACCCAATCGTTTCCAATCCTATGAAGACGCATTTCTCCACTTTGGGTTCGAGCTTGTCCGGCCTCAACTTCTTGACGTAAGCTTCGCATCCCCCAAACTTTAAGAAACGATAACTTAGGTTTAGCACCAAACCATAGTTCATACGGTGTCGTCTCAACGGATTTAGATGGTGCCCTATTTAAAGTGAATGCAGCGGTTTCTAATGCATAACCCCAAAATAATAATGGCAAATCTGTAAGAGACATCATTGATCGCACCATATCTAATAGAGTTCGATTCCGACGTTCAGACACACCATTGCGCTATGGTGTTCCGGGTGGCGTGAGTTGCGAAACGATTCCGCTTGCTTTAAGATGCGTGAGAAAATCATAACTCAAATATTCACCTCCACGATCGGATCGTAGAAATTTAATTTTCCTGTTACGATGGTTTTCCACTTTGTTCTGAAATTCTTTGAACTTTTCAAATGTTTTAGATTTATGTTTCATTAAATAGATATACCCATATCTACTTAAGTCATCAGTAAAAGTGAGAAAATAGCGATATCCACCACGCGTCGAAACACTCATTGGTCCGCATACATCGGTATGTATGATTTCCAACAAGTCCGTTGCTCGCTCCATTATTCCGGAGAATGGGGTTTTGATCATCTTGCCCGTGAGGCACGGCTCGAACGTGTCAAATGATTCAAAATCAAGAGACTCCAAAAGTCCATCATAATGGAGTTTCTTCATGCGTTTTACACCAATTTGACCTAGACGGCAGTGCCACAAATAAGTTGAATTATCACTATGTACTTTGCATCTCTTAGCCTCAATGTTATGGATGTGTGTTTCATTGCTTTCGAGATTCAGAAGAAATAAACCATTCACAGAAGGTGCATGACCATAAAAGATGTTATTCATATAATAGAACAACCATTATTCTCCGATTTAAATGAACAACCGTCTTGCAATAAACATGATCCAGATATAATGTTCATGCTCAACGCAGGCACATAATAACACTTATTAAGGTTTAAAACTAATCCCGAAGGTAAAACTAAGGAGTGCGTGCCGACGACCATCACATCAACTCTTGATCCATTGCCAACGTGCATCGTCACCTCATCCCTTGCTAGCCACCGTCTATTCTGTAGCTCCTGTTTCGAGTTACAAATATTAGCAACTGAACCAGTATCAAATACCCAGGCACTACAACGAGCGCTAGTAAGGTAAACATCAATAACATGTATATCAAATATACCTTTACTGGTGCCAGCCTTCTTGTCTGCTAAGTACTTTTGACAGTTGCGCTTCCAGTGACCCTTGTCCTTGCAATAGAAGCACTCAGTGTCCGGATTAGGTCCAGACTTGAGCTTCTTCTCAGCAGGGGCAACGCGCTTGCTGCTGCCTTTCTTGAAGGATTTCTTTGCACCCTTACCTTTCTTAAAGCTAGGGGTCTTGTTGACCATCAACACATGATTATCTTTCTTGATGTCCACCTCCTAGCTTTTAGCTTAGCGAAGAGCTCAGTGATCGTATCAGTGGAACCAATTTGATTGTGAGTAACTACAAAACCTTTGTAGCTAGGAGGCAGTGATTGCAGAACTCTGTCAATCTTGAGCTCTTCTGGGATCTTACAGTCCAGTTGCTCAAGACATTGAGTGTAGCCCGACATCTTAATGGCGTGCTCACTAACGGATCTCCCTTCCTCCATCTTGCAGTTAAAGAACTTCTCAGAGATCTCATATCTCTCAGAACGGGCCTGAGTCTGAAACATGGTTTTCAGTTCCTCAAGTATCTCAAAGGGCCCGGCAAACTCCTCAAAACGATTTTGAAGGTCCGATTCCATAGCAAACAACATGGTACTCTTAATCACTCCATAATCATCTTTGTGTGACTGATACACGGCCTTTTCATCAGCCGGCGCATCAGTAGCAGGGGCGTCACCTAGCGCTTTCTCTAGTACATAGTCCTTTTGTCTGCCAGCAAGAATGATTCTCAGATTGTGGAACCAGTTGGTGAAGTTAGACCCATTGTTCTTAAGCTTTTCTTTCTCAGCAAAAACGTTGAAGTTGAAGTTGGACTTAGCCATTTGATCTACAAAATTTGCAAATACAATTTAGATTATGTTCATGATAACTAGTTCAACTTAATCAAATTACTAGATGAACTCCCACTAAATTCAACATCCCTCAAGTTGTTTAGTGAACACGATCCAAATTCACCACACCTAATCTGATCCTCACGAGAAGAGATGTGGTTTCAATGGTGGACAACAAAGTGTCGATCATATAATTCATATGACTCATGCTTAACCTTTCGGTTCGTGTGTTCTAAGGCCATGTCTGTACATGCTAGGCTCGTCAATTCAAACCCAAGTATTTCTGCGTGTGCAAAACTGGCTTGCACCCATTGTATGTGAATGTAGAGTTTATAGCTGTAAGATCCCACCTTTATAAAGGTAAAGATCCCTATGATTGCAATGCTAGTCCCTGGATCAATGCTAGCATCTACAGTTTAAGATGAAGTACACAGATACAAAGGTCATTATTACATATCATTCCAGAGACAAACATAGTCTTTTACAACTCCATGGACACAGGCCTAATACAAGAGTTCAATATAGAATAAGATAATAAGTCTTCATCTTCATGTGCCACATGCAAGCATGTTGAGTGTAGACTCATAACCCCTAATCACCATCAGAGTAACCTGCAACATCACAAGTTACAACCACAGTGGGTCAATACATTGGAATAGTATTGGCAAGTGATACCTTAGTAGAATATTAGCATCTAGATACTATATGAACTTGGATAAGTGTAGCTTAGGCTTGCTTTGCTCAAAATAGGTTTTACCTATCAGTTGAAAACACTAACTTTTTCTTTATCAAAAACTTTCCCCAAGGAACCACCAATAGACATTGGTGAACCTTCACCCTTGTTCAACCACAAGTTTTAACTTAGAAATTGGGATGAGGAGATTTTTGATAGCTTCCATGTCTTGATGCTCAAGTTGTCCAATACCATGGACATGGCTAAGTACTTAGATTCTTCCATCTGCAGAGGTTGTGCACTTTCCCCACAAGACTTGATTTTCACCAAGACAGGACCTTTCAGAAGCCTTCCCTTAGACCAAATGGACGCGTTCCAACCTATCATCCCACTACCACCAACTTTCCAAATGGCTAAGTTTTTGCAACCTATATGGTCCAGGCAGAGCCCATAATGCCAAGTGGCTGCACTAGAAGCTTCTTAACATTTGGCATCTCAAATCCCTTTGTTCCTGGGTGGCTTTCCACAAGTGAGATACACAAGGTAAACCATATAAATGGGCCTTGTGTAACCACTCAACATAAACCATTCTTTCCATTTAACCCAGGTGTTTCATTCACTTAGTTGTTTTATTAAGCAAAAACATAAGTCAAAGACTTAGAAATATTTCACATAGCATGAATATTCACCACCCTTGTTTGCTACTAGATAGGCTAAGCATGGCAATGGTAAGCATCTTAACTTAGAGAAATTTCTAACAATTCTACAACTACTAGGATTTCCCAAGCATAGCATATAGATACTTATCAAAATATTCATGCAAGTCCTATACAAAATATTTCTAGTGCATAGTTGAAAAATATAGGAATAAAATCATGAAGCACCACTTGCCTTGGTAGTTTGGGGGAGTAGCAACAATCTTCACAATCACAATCACTATTTGCACCAAAATCTACACATAAAATAATGGCACCAAAATCACATATCAAAATATACAAACAAAAATATATGAATGCATGCAAATGCCATGTGATGATTTTTCTACACCAAACAAGACAAGTGAACAGTACTAAAACATAACCAAGTCCAAGATACTCAAAATAAACTTTATTTGATCTTTAAAACAGTTTTCAAATAATTTCTATACTCAAAATAGGCCTACACAAGTTTCTTCAAAAACAACCAATTTTACAGAGGCAAAACATTAAACACATTGCATAAACAGATAGGTTTTTCTCTCTTGATTCCAATGATATGAAATTTTTCAAATTTGAACATGGGAATCAAAAGTTATGAATTTTACAAGTTTGAATCACAAATAGATCTAAATTCTGTTTTTAATTCTAAACCCTAGCCACGCAGCGTGTTCTGATTGGCTGATAACGATTCGCACGGATCGATCGATGTGGGCCGTAGGATTTAAGTGACACTGTGTGACTCAGATCTAAAGAAAATTTTTCGTTAAGTGATTCTATCTCACGCGTTAGATCTAGATCTAACGGTTGCCGATCAAACGACCATAGTCTGGCGGTGCCAGCGGCGGCGAGTGGCGGTGGCCAGTGAAGTTGCCGGTGATTTAGGTCGCGCGGGGAGGAGTGGGAATGCTTACTGGGTTCGCGTGGTTGCTGCGGTGCTCGAGGTGGTCGAGGGAGGAACAGGGGCGCACCGTGGAGGTCGCTGGGGCTCGTCGGAGTGGTGCGCGGCGTCGGGTGCTTGCAGACGTGGACGTTGCCGAAGATTTGTACCGCCCTAGCATGAACCAGATGTATCAGGAGGTGCGCAAGGTCACTGCGAGCACAGTCGTAAGAACTAGGGGTCAAGGGGCGGTCTAGATTTACCGTGATTGTTCGCCGGAGTCGGACGACGCTTCGGTCGTTCGCGGGGCTCGACGGAGATGATGACCTGGGGCGTTATAGAGCAAAACAAAGGTGTGATAAGATGCGCACGGGCATGACAAGCAAGCTCGTATGAATGAGAGGTGAAGGGGAGCACGGGGTTCACCGGAATAGGTCGCCGGAGTGTGTCGAGCAGCGGCGTTGCAGCTCAAATTCTGGGCAGCCCGGTGGCGTAAATGGTGTTCCGAGTGAGGGGAAATGAGCGGAGAGAGGAGGGGGTTAAGTAGGCAGAGGCTCGACAGGAAACGCCTGCTGAATCAATGGCAATTACGCCGCGCTATCAACAGCAGCAACGACATCGACGACATGTTCTTGCGCGAGATTTGGGGAAGATGATGACTTGGCGTGTGGGGTCAGCGAGTCAGTGACTGGGTAGGTTCTGCGTGGGTGGGGAAAGGCAGAGAGAGGAGTGGCTCGGGTGGGCTACTTTGGCTGTTGGGCTGAATAAGTGGCGTCAGGCCCAGTACTGTTTTCTTAACTCTTTTCTTTTTCTAAATCGATTTTCAGGAATCCTTTTCAAACAAATTCAAAAGCATTTGAATTCCAAAACTTTCTGGACTTTTATAAAGTGAAACCTATAAACTTTTGAGTACCAATTCATGCTGTCTCATTAGACTTGCTTGGTCCTTTTGAGAATTCAAAATAAACAGTGCATTAGCACATGTTTTGATAAAGATTTGAAAATGGTTTTAATACCAAACTTAGTTTTGGAAAATTTTGTCCAAGCTTGGAATTCAACCAACCAACTCATGAGAAAACAACACTTGGTTTGAAACAAATATTTTCTCATTAGAGAGTAGCATTGGATCAATGCTTGTTTACATAAAATAACAAGTACCCAAATGCTTCTGTTTTTGTAATGACTTTAAAATTGAACCCTAAATGATCATGAATGCATGGATGAGATGCAAAGCTTTGAAAACATGATTTTGTTACAAATCTAACCCCCTTAAGGTGAATCTCGCCCTTGAGATTCGGGTTGGCTAGCAAATAGGTGAGGGTGGTCTTTCCGAAGATCATCTTCTATTTCCCATGTTGCTTCTTCTTCGGTATGATGGTTCCATTGAACTTTGCAGAATTTGATAGTCTTAGTACGAGTAACTCTTTCTGCAGTCTCAAGAATCTTGATAGGTTTTTCCTCATAAGTGAGGTCACTTTCCAAATCAACCTCCTCCAAAGGTATAATATCCTTCAAAGAAGTCTCTTCCATCTCTGGATGGCATTTCTTTAGCTGACTCACATGAAACACATTGTGAACGGCAGACAATGACTCTGGCAATTCAATCTCATAGGCTACTTCTCCTTTATGACTCAGAATCTTGAATGGTCCAACATATCTTGGGGCCAATTTTCCTTTGACTCCAAATCTCTTCACTCCACGAAGTGGTGACACTCTAAGATAAGCTCTATCACCCACTTCATAGGTGACTTATCTACGCTTAGGATCTGCGTAGCTCTTCTGTCGGGACTGTGCTATCTGCAATCTGTCCTTAACTAGCTTGACCTTCTCTTCAGCCTCTTTGATTAGTTCTGGTCCGAACAGATTTCTTTCTCCCACACCATTCCATAACAATGGGGTGGTACACTTTCTCCCATAGATAAATTCAAATGGTGCCATCTCAATACTGGCTTGATAGCTGTTATTGTAAGAGAATTTTGCGTAAGGCAGACTTTCATCCCAACTGGCTCCATAGTCTAGGGCACATGCCCTCAACATATCTTCAAGAATCTGGTTGGTCCATTCTGTTTGTCCATCAGTCTGAGGATGAAAAGCAGTGCTGAACTCCAACCTTGTTCCCAATGATTCATGTAGTTGCCTCCAAAAATGAGAAGTGAATTGAGTTCCCCTATCAGACACAATACTCTTGGGTACTCCATGCATACATACAATCCTACTCATATAGATCTTGGCTAACTTAGCACTTGTATAGGTTGTCTTCACGGGTATGAAATGAGCCACTTTAGTTAGGCAATCCACTACTACCCAGATAGAATCATATCCTGACCTGGTCCTTGGCAATCTAGTGATGAAATCCATGCCAATCTTGTCCCACTTCCAATCAGGAATAGGTAGTGATTGTAGTAATCCTGCTGGTTTATGATGTTCTACTTTCACTCTACTACATACATCACATAAAGCAATATGTTCGGCGATGTCCTTCTTGAGATTATTCCACCAAAATCTTCCCTTCATATCCATGTACATTTTGGTGTTACCCGGATGGATAGAATATGGTGAGTTGTTTGCTTCTTGTAAAATCAGTTTCCGAAGCTCCGGATCTTGTGGAACACAGATACGTTTTCCATACCATAAAGTACCCTGTTCGTCTTCATGGAATCCTTTGGCCTTTCCTTTGCCAATCTTTTCCTTGATCTCTTCAATTTCTTTTTCTGTCTTTTGGGATTCTTTGATTCTGTCCAACAAAGTGGGTTGAACATCCAATGACTTGAGATGTCCTTCAGGCACAATCTCCAATCTGAGATATCTATATTGGGCACACAGATCATTTGGCAACTCTCCCTTAGTAAGGCCATTCACAAAAACCTTACGGCTTAGAGCATCCGCTACAACATTTGCTTTACCGGGGTGGTATTGCAAACTCAAGTCATAGTCCTTGATGAGTTCTAGCCATCTTCTTTGTCTCATGTTAATTTATTTCTGGGTGAAGATATACTTCAAACTTTTGTGATCTGTGAACACTTCACATCGGTTTCCCAAAATATAATGTCTCCATGTTTTGAGTGCATGGACAACAGAGGCTAACTCTAAATCATGAGTTGGGTAATTTACCTCATGAGTTTTGAGTTGTCTCGAGGCATAAGCCACAACTTTCCCTTCTTGCATTAGCACTGCACCTAACTCATGATGAGATGCATCGCAATACACTTGTAAATCCTTCTCCAAATCTGGCAAACATAAGACTGGTGCTGTCACTAGTCTCTTCTTCAATTCTTGGAAACTGAGTTCACATCCTTCAGACCAAGCGAATTTCTTGTCTTTCTTTAGTAACTCTGTCATTGGTTTTGCTACTTTGGAGAAATTCTCAATAAATCTTCTGTAGTATCCTGCCAAGCCAAGGAAACTGCGAACTTCTTTTACTAACTTAGGAGATTCCCATTCAGTTACAGCTGACACTTTAGCAGGATCAACTGCTACACCATCTCCTGACACAATGTGTCCAAGAAATCCAACTTCATTTAACCAAAATTCACACTTGTTGAATTTGTCATACATCTTATGCTCTATAAGCTTCTCAAGTATCAAACGCAAATGCCCTTCATGCTCTTCTTTTCTCTTGGAGTAGATCAAAATGTCATCGATGAAAATGACAACAAACTTGTCAAGGAACTCCATGAACACTTTGTTCATCATATTCATAAAGTATGCTGGTGCATTGGTCAAACCAAATGGCATCACAGTGTACTCATACAATCCATACCAAGTGGTGAAAGTTGTCTTAGGTATGTCTTGTTCTCTTATCTTGAGCTGGAAATAACCTGATCGGAGATCAATCTTTGAGAACACACAGGCTCCTTCTAACTGATCAAACAAATCATTGATTCTAGGCAAAGGATATTTGTTCTTGATAGTCACCTCATTGAGTGAACGGTAATCTATGCATAACCTTTGACTTCTATCTTTCTTTTCCACAAACAAAACTGGTGCTCCCCAAGACGAAGAACTTGGTTGAATAAATCCTTTCTGCAACTGATCTCCAAGTTGTTTCTTGAGTTCTTTCAACTCATCAACTGACATCTTGTATGGTCTCTTTGCTATTGGTCTAGATCCTAGTAGCAAATCAATGAGCAAATCCACATATCTATCTGGTGGCATTCCCGGTAATTCTTATGGAAACACATCCGGATATTCACTCACAATTGGCACACTGTCTATGCTAACCCCCTTAAGAGAATTCAGCCTATTCCCTTTTGGTTCAAATTTAGTCTTGAATCTAATCCTTTTATTTTCTGGAGTTGTGAGTGTGACGGTATGGTTGGCACAATCTATCACTCCCTTATGCTTGGTCATCCAGTCCATTCCCAATATGACATCCAATCCTTGGGAATTTAGGATTATCAGATTAATGGGAAACTTATACTTCCCAAACTCTATGACTAGATCATGGCATCCTGAGTTCACTATCATTTCTCCGCCAGGAGAACTTACTTTTATAGGACACCCAATAGTTTCTACTGGAAGTTCATTTCTTTCAACAAATGCTCTTGATATGAATGAATGAGATGCGCCGATATCAAAGAGAACAAATGCTGGAACAGAATTGAGTTTGAACTTACCAGCAACAACATCTGGTTCCTCATAGATTTCTTCCACATTGATGTGGTTCACTTGTACCTTCTGGAAAGGGTTGGGCTTGTTGGGTCCTTCAACCTTCTTTTCTAGGCATTCATTTGCATAATGCCCCATCTTTTTGCACTTGAAACATTCAACCTGACTAAGATCCTTCTTGACAGGCTGACTTCCACTGCCACTTCCACTGTGGTGACTCTTATAACCACTCTTGTGATTCTTGTACTTGTCATTGTCATGACTACGGTGATGCTTGTTGTCATGATGACGGTTGTGGTTGTGGTGACTGTTGTACCTTCCATGCTTGTGGGATCCAGAACTCCCACCATCATCATAATGGGAACTCTTGTGAGAAGATCCCGAGCTGTGCTTATCAGAGTTGTGTTTCCTCTTCCTGCTTTCAACCTGTTTCATATTGCTCTCCAAGATGGAAGCCTTGTCATAAAGAGATTGATAAGTGGGGACATAGGCCACAGATAGTTGTAGGTTCAGTTCATCATTCAACCCTTCGAGGAACTTCTCTTTCCTCTTGGCATAAGTGTCAACCTCATCCGGTGCATAACGTGCCAGATTGTTGAACTCCTCAATATATTCAGCCACGCTGCGGTGGCGCTGCTTCAGGTTATGAAATTCCTTCTTCTTCAAACTCATCATTCCGGATGAGATGTGAGCGGTACGGAAACCATCCTCAAAGATAGCCCATGTCACATCCTCAATGGGAGTGGTGATCTGGAAGTTATCCCACCATGTAGCTGCTGGTCCTTCCAACAAGTGTGCTGCAAACCTGACTTTCTCCTCATCAGTACAGCCAACAGTTACCAAATCCTTGTTTACTGAGCTTAGCCAATCATTGGCCACCATGGGATCAGTAGTTCCTGAGAACTTAGCAGGCCTTAGTCTTAAGAATCTGGTAAGCATGTCAAATCCCGGTGGGTTATTCTGATTGTTGTTGTTGTTATTGTTGTTGTTGTTGTTATTCTGATTCTGCATGAAGGTAGTCATCATTTGCATCAGCTGAGTCTGTGCTGTCATCAGTTGCTGCATCTCGGGGGTGACATTGTTGTTGTTCGGGTTGGGGTTGGCACGTTGAGGAGGCATCTGTGGTTTTCATAAGGATACGAATGAGATACCCATAGATTCTTAACATGCACAATACATCACATAGACAACCATAACAATCAACCATCAAAATAACGAAAGTTCAACAACATAGACAACAAGTTTTGAAAAGTAAACACACCAATAGAAAGCCAACCACATGTTGGATGGTCATTGCGACTCAATAATAAAAGCATGGTAAATAAAAGGTAAATGAGTAGTCATCACTACTCCTCTGCATCAACCTCCTCATCAACAAGTGTAAGACCTGCACTCTCCATGGCGGTCTTATATTCATCAACACTAGTGGTCAATGTCGTGGTATTGCACGGAAGATGCTACTGGGGGTAGCTTATGTAGAGGGAACAAGGCGACGTAGGAGAATCCGGGAGCGAGATTGGCACACGATGTACCCAGGTTCACGTCCTCTCGGTGGAGGATCGCTACGTCCTGCTATCAATCCAGTATATGTTCATAGATTGGTTTACAAGGGAGCCGCCGTAGGCGGGGGAGAGACTAGATCTAATCTATTGTGGGAGAAGATGCCCCGTGGGGGTGTCCCTGGTGGCTTTATATATGCAGCCAGCTAGGGTTTACAAGTATTTGGTGGGCTTTGTATTAAAGTCGTCGTCTTGGGCCTCTAGTCGGCGCCACTCGTCTAGGAACAGCATGCGCCAGTCGCCGTATTGGGCGAGTCGACCCGCTCAGGGCTAGGTTTCAGTCGGCTCGATCCAGCTGGTGAATCCGCTTCGTGGGTATACCCCGATTGGTATTCCCCCCATCAGTAGTCCCCGAGCGCGTTGTTGATTCGACGTGGGCTTGAGGCAGGGCGCGGAGAGTCTTGACGATGGGTCGTGGAAAATCGGCGACGAGCTCCTGAACAGAGAAAAGAACCGTGAAGTAGGAGGCGGTCGGCGTGAGCCAGTCGGTGATGGATAGCTGGCGAAAGACGCAGGGTGTTGGTGAAACTGTCAGTTGCGGCGAGTCCCCGAACGTGGAGCGTGCCGAGTCCCCGAGCGTGTTGAGTATGCGAGGGCGAGTCCGCGGTGGCGAGTCCCGAGCGTGTTGAGTACGCGAGGGCGAGTTCGCGGTGGAGAGTCCCCGAGCGTGTTGAGTACGCGAGGGAGAGTCCACGGTGGTGAGTCCCCGACGCATTGAGTATGCGGGGGGCGAGTCAGCGGTGGCGAGTCCCCGAGCGCATTAAGTACGCGAGGGCGAGTCCACGGTGGCGAGTCCCCGAACATGTTGAGTACGCGAGGGCGAGTCCGCGGTGGCGAGTCCCGAGCGTGTTGAGTACGCGAGGGAGAGTCCGCGGTGGTGAGTCCCCAAGCGCATTGAGTACGCAAGGGCGAGTGTCCGCGGCGGCGAATCCCCGAACGTGGAGAGCACGCGAGGGCGAGTGTCCGCGGTGCCGAGTCCCCGATCGTGTTGAGTACGCGAGGGCTAGTGTCCGTGGCGGCGAGTCCCCGAGTGTGGCGAGTCCACGGTGGCGAGTCGACAAGGGCGAGCCGCGGTCGCAGAACCACGCGTACACGCAGCATGCCTAGGAGTAGTCCCCGAGGCTCGAGTTGGCTTGTAGAGGCGACTTGAGGCTCTTTAGAGATGCATATCCTGAAAATAGTAGTGGTTGCTGCCGAGCATGGCGAGCGGCGAGGTTGGGCGACCGGCGAGCGTTGAGCCGCGAGCGCGGCGAGTGGCGAGGTCGAGCGACCGGCGTGCGCCGAGTCCCCGAGCGCGGCGAGTGCCGAGGTCGAGCTACCGGCGAGCGCCGAGTCCCCGAGTGTGGCGATTCCGCGATGATAGCGAGTCCGCGAGGGAGAGTCCTCGAGTATGGCGAGTGCGCGATGATTGCGAGTCCGCGAGGGAGATTATCGAGTGTGGTGAGTCCGCGATGATAGCGAGTCCACGATGATGTTGATTGCGCTGTTTTTGTTAGCGAGTCTCTCGTCTTGGCCCGGGGGGCCAGTCGCATGGCGACTCCAAAGATGGCTCTCCGCTGGGCGCTTTTCCTGGACGATCCGAGGCTCGGTTTGTGAGTCCTCGTCCGCAGTACTTGGCCGTGCGAGTCGCACTATCTAAGGTTGAGGAGGACATGTTGCTGTTTGTGTAGCACAACCATTTGTCTTGGCCCGGAAGACCAGTCGAGAAAGGCGACTCCAATGATGGCTCTCGGTTAGCGTTTTTCGTGGACGATCCAAGGCTCGGTTTGCGAGACCTCGTCCGCACTACTTGGCCATTGCGAGTCGCTCTTTCAAAGGTTGACAAAGGCGAATCGATTTTTCCCAGAGGAAGAGACACCCAGTGGTGAGTCCATGCAGCGTGGCATGCGACCCTCTCTGGCGACTCGGACGATGAAGGTCCTTTAGTAGGCGCGGCATACGCATTTGATGTAGCAGACGGGGTCGCACGACGTTTAACTGGAAAGAGTTGATGCGACGGACACGGAGTCGACGCGGCGGATGGGGGTCGTGCTATGGCGAAGTCAACGCGGCGGACACGGGGTCGACACGGCGAACGGAGCTCGCGCTATGGCGATGTCGACGCGGCGGACACGGGGTCGACGCGGCGGATGGAGGTCGCGCTTTGGCGAAATCGTCGATGGCGGGGCCGCGAGGACGAGGTCGCTACGGCGACCTCGCGGCAGGCGAGTCCGTGCTGGGAGAGTTCGCGATAGGCGAGTCCCCGAGCGTGTCGAGTACGCGAGGGCGAGCTCATGATGACGAGTACGCGAGGGCGACCCCGCGATGGCGAGTCCCCAAGAGTTGAGAGATCCACGATGGCGAGTTCGCGGCGGCGAGTCCACGGAGGCGGGAGGAATCCGTGGCAAACGAGCGACTCAGTTGGTTTCTTCGCGACTCCGTTGTTTCAGACGTGATGTCATGCATACACAAATAAACAACACGTACATTGATTATTAAATCAAATAATAATTATTGGAGAGAATAACGAGTAAGAGAGAAGTGCATGTCTCTTCAACTACAATTGTTTAGATAGCTTTCATGGCAATACGATACACGCAAGGGATCAAATTTAGATTAAATAATCAAAATAATAATTAAGAAGAGATGAGATTGAAGGAAAAACTCATCGGGAATTCATCTGTTGTAGATTATATACAGATGTCGTGGTTGCGATTGAGGCGCCGGTATAGTCGCAGCCATCGAGTTCCATGGCTATAGGGCAAAGCGGCCAGCCGATTGGGAGCGTAGGTGCATCCAAAGGATTTTTCTTTTGGTGAGACGCGTCTGTGTGTCCGTGTCGGCTGGCAGACGAGTCGGAAAATCTGCGATCTGCCGTCGGCAATGGTGAGGGATCCCGCCCGGATTATCACCCTCCAAGCACCGCTTGCCCCACGGCGGGCGCCAACTGTCGTGGTATTGCACAGCAGATGCTAATGGGGGTAGCTTACGTAGAGGGAGCAAGGCGACATAGGAGAATCCGGGAGCGATATTGGCACACGATGTACCCAGGTTCACGTCCTCTTGGTGGAGGATCGCTACGTCCTGCTATCAACCCAGTATATGTTCATAGATTGGTTTACAAGGGAGCCGCCGTAGGCGGGGGGAGAGACTAGATCTAATCTATTGTGGGAGACGATGCCCCGTGGGGGTGTCCCTGGTGGCTTTATATATGCAGCCAGCTAGGGTTTACAAGTATTTGGTGGGCTTTGTATTGAATTCGTCGTCTTGGGCCTCCAGTCGGCGCCACTCGTCTAGGAACAGCATGCGCCAGTCGCCGTATTGGGCGAGTCGACCCGCTCAGGGCTAGGTTTCAGTCGGCTCGATCCAGCTGGCAAATCCGCTTCGTGGGTATACCCCGATTGGTATCCCCCCATCAGTCAAGGCCTCTATATTAGCCCTAAGGGATCTCTTCTGTGAGCGAAGCCTCTCAATCACTCCCTGTTGATGCCCGAGCTCGAAGTCCTTGGCCTCTAGCTCTTCATTCATCTCCCGGATCCTCTTGTTCCTGTCTTGGACTCTCCTCTCCTGGCTCTCAAACTTGGTCTCCATTTCCTTGACCTTCTCATCTTGCTCCGCGAAGAGTTTGTCCTTCTCACGAAGCTGAACCTAGAGCTCGTCATTGCTAAGCATGACGTTGGTCCTATCAGTATCTAGCTGTCTAATAAGAACCTCTAGATCCTGAAGGTACAGACGAACCGGCTCCACGGTATCTCTAGCAGCATCGTCGAACTCAATGGCCTCACCTTACTCATCGCGTCTCCCGAAGGGGTGAAAGTAGAGACCTCTAAGATCTCTGGAGTGTCTCCCTACTAGGCGCCCAAGTAACTCCTGCATGGCTACATCTAGGCCTTTCTCCTTGTCATCATGCATCAGCTTGAACGTAATGGTCTCCGTGGCTGGCTCTGTCTGGCGTCCAGGCTGAGTGACTCTGAATCCCCAAAGGTCCTTCCTCTCGAACTTGGTGAGTGCAAGTGTCAAGATGTTAGGGAGTGGAAGATTGAGCACACTGGTGAGCTCAATGAGACGGGTACCAAAACGAGTTCCCTTGAACTCCTCGGCCGTGCTGATAGTAACCTTAGACATATATTTATATGATAGAGAAAAGTTAGAATCAACAACAATAGAGGAAAATCACAAGTCAAAACATCACAAACATATATTTGCAACAAATCACACAAGTCATGGTATACATGAAATCCATTACAAGAATCCAAGGTTCAACATAACTTTAAACAAATTTTTTGGAAAATAAATGAGTGTGGTGGTCCAACTAACGAAGTACGTTACAACTCTCACTCACTAGACAAAATGGCTATCAAAGCATCCTTAGTAGCCATCTGCCTATCTTGTTCACAAGATTCCCAAATCAAGTCTATGATGTATTCCCTTAGTTGTTGGTTGGCAGTTTCCAACTCTTGGGTTTGCTTCTTTTCTTCCCTAAGATCATTTTGGGTGTTGAGCATTCTGCACTTGAGTCTTTCACCAAGCTCTTTGATGGACTTCCAAGCTGCATCCCTTGCAGAGTCAAAGAATGTGGTGTGCATCACTAAGTTGGTGATCATGCAGAATCCTGATTCTTTGTGGTTGTCTTCCTTGTTTTTGTACAAGTGAAGTTGCACCCACCAATATTCTTCTCCTTCATCCATCACAGGGAAACCTTTGTACACAACTGCACCATGTATCCCCATGGTAACCATAAGGTTCTTGAGGGCCTTTGGAAATTCAGTCTCACACTCAAGGCTCATGGTCATGAGTGGTCCCTTCCTTACAACTTCGTTGATGGAGTTCATCTACAAATAGAGATGAGAAAGAAGAATTAGAAAAGTTTTACGAGAAGAAAAGACAAGTGTGGAAATTGTTGAAATTTTTTCCTTAGTGGTTTCTAATCCAATCCTAGGGTCATAATCCTACAGGCAACTTAGTGCTCTGATATCATCTGTAAGATCCCACCTTTATGAAGGTAAAGATCCCTGTGATTGCAATGCTAGAACCTGGATCAATGCTAGCATCCACAGTTTAAGATGAAGTACACAGATACAAAGGTCATTATTACATATCATTCCAGAGACAAACATAGTCTTTTACAACTCCATGGACACAGGCCTAATACAAGAGTTCAATATAGAATAATATAATAAGTCTTCATCTTCATGTGCCACAGGCAAGCATGTTGAGTGTAGACTCATAACGCCTAATCACCATCAGAGTAACCTGCAACATCACAAGTTACAGCCACAATGGGTCAATACATTGGAATAGTATTGGTAAGTGATACCTTAGTAGAATATTAGCATCTAGATACTATATGAATTTGGCTAAGTGTAGCTTAGGCTTGCTTTGCTCAAAATAGGTTTTACCTATCAGTTGAAAACACTAAGTTTTTCTTTATTAAAATCTTCCCCCAAGGAACCACCAATAGACATTGGTGAACCTTCACCCTTGTTCAACCACCAGTTTTAACTTAGAAATTGGGATGAGGAGATTCTTGATAGCTTCCATGTCTTGATGCTCAAGTTTTCCAATACCATGGACATGGCTAAGTACTTAGATTCTTCCATCTGCAGAGGTTGTGCACTTTCCCCACAAGACTTGATTTTCACCAAGACAGGACCTTTCAGAAGCCTTCCCTTAGACCAAATGGACGCGTTCCAACCTATCATCCCACTACCACCAACTGTCCAAATGGCTAAGTTTTTGCAACCTATATGGTCCAGGCAGAGCCCATAATGCCAAGTGGCTGCACTAGAAGCTTCTTAACATTTGGCATCTCAAATCCCTTTGTTCCTGGGTGGCTTTCCACAAGTGAGATACACAAGGTAAACCATAGAAATGGGCCTTGTGTAACCACTCAACACAAACCATTCTTTCCATTTCACCCAGGTGTTTCATTCACTCAGTTGTTTTATTAAGCAAAAACATAAGTCAAAGACTTAGAAATATTTCACATAGCATGAATATTCACCACCCTTGTTTCCTACTAGCTAGACTAAGCATGGTAATGGTAAGCATCTTAACTTAGAGAAATTTCTAACAATTCTACAACTACTAGGATTTCCCAAGCATAGCATATAGATACTTATCAAAATATTCATGCAAGTCCTATACAAAATATTTCTAGTGCATAGTTGAAAAATATTGGAATAAAATCATGAAGCACCACTTGCCTTGGTAGTTTGGGGAGTAGCAACAATCTTCACAATCACAATCACTATTTGCACCAAAATCTACACATAAAATAATGGCACCAAAATCACATATCAAAATATACAAACAAAAATATATGAATGCATGCAAATGCCATGTGATGATTTTTCTACACCAAACAAGACAAGTGAACAGTACTAAAACATAACCAAGTCCAAGATACTCAAAATAAACTTTATTTGATCTTTAAAACATTTTTCAAATAATTTCTATACTTAAAATAAGCCTAAACAAGTTTCTGCAAAAACAACCAATTTTACAGAGGCAAAACATTAAACACATTTCATAAACAAATAGGTTTTTCTCTCCTGATTCCAATGATCTAAAATTTGTCAAATTTGAACGTGGGAATCAAAAGTTATGAATTTTACAAGTTTGAACCACAAATAGATCTAAATTCTGTTTTTAATTCTAAACCCTAGCCACGCGGCGTGTTCTGATTGGCTGATAATGATTTGCACGGATCGATCGATGCGGGCCGTAGGATTTAAGTGACACTGTGTGGCTCAGATCTAAAGAAAACGTTTCATTAAGTGATTCTATCTCACGCGTTAGATCTAGATCTAACGGTTGCCGATCAATCGACCATAGTCTGGCGGCGCCGGCGGCGGCGAGTGGCGGCGGCGAGTGGCGGCGGCGGCTCTGCCTTTGAAGTTGCCAGCAATTTAGGTCGTGCGGGGAGGAGTGGGAATGCTTACTGGGTTCGCGTGGTTGCTACGGTGCTCGAGGTGGTCGAGGGAGGAACAGGGGCGCACCGTGGGGGTCGCTGGGGCTCGTCGGAGTGGTGTGCGGCATCGGGTGCTTGCAGACGTGGACGTTGCCAAAGATTTGTACCGCCCTAGCATGAACCAGATGTATCAGGAGGTGCACAAGGTCACTACAAGCACAGTCGTAAGAACTAGGGGTCAAGGGGCGGTCTGGATTTACCGTGATTGTTCGCCGGAGCCGGACGGCTCTTCGGTTGTTCGCGAGGCTCGATGGAGTCGACGACCTGGGGCGTTATAGAGAAAACCAAAGGTGTGAGAAGATGCGCACGGGCATGACAAGCAAGCTCGTATGAATGAGAGGTGAAGGGGAGCACGGGGTTCATCGGAATAGGTCGCCGGAGAGTGTCGGGCAGCGGCATTGCAGCTCGAATTCTGGGCAGCCCGGTGGCGGAAATGGTGTGCCGAGTGAGGGGAAATGAGCGGAGAGAGGAGGGGGTTAAGTAGGCAGAGGCTCGGCAGGAAACGCCTGCTGAATCAATGGCAATTACGCCGCGCTATCAACGACAGCGGCGACATGTTCTTGCGCGAGATTTGGGGAAGATGATGACTTGGCGTGTGGGGTCAGCGAGTCAGCGACTGGGTAGGTTCTGCGCGGGTGGGGAAAGGCAGAGAGAGGAGTGGCCCGGGTGGGCTGCTTTGGCTGTTGGGCTGAATAAGTGGCGCCAGGCCCAGTACTGTTTTCTTAACTCTTTTCCTTTTCTAAATCGATTTTCAGGAATCCTTTTCAAACAAATTCAAAAGCATTTGAATTCCAAAACTTTCTGGACTTTTATAAAGTGAAACCTATAAACTTTTGAGTACCAAATCATGCTGTCTCATTAGACTTTCTTGGTCCTTTTGAGAATTCAAAATAAACAGTGCCTTAGCACATGTTTTGATAAAGATTTGAAAATGGTTTTAATACCAAACTTAGTTTTGGAAAATTTTGTCCAAGCTTGGAATTCAACCAACCAACTCATGAGCAAACAACACTTGGTTTGAAACAAATATTTTCTCATTAGAGAGTAGCATTGTATCAATGCTTGTTTACATAAAATAACAAGTACCCAAATTCTTCTATTTTTGTAATGACTTTGAAATTGAACCCTAAATGATCATGAATACATGGATGATATGCAATGCTTTGAAAACATGATTTTAGGAATGTTACAATAGCACCCGATCATCACGAGGTGCTTGAACACGACGAACTTTCGCAACGGTGCATACATGGGGAGAACACAATTTTATCTTGATCTTTAGGTGAGGAATCATCTTATAATGCTACCGTCGTGATCTAAGCATAATAAGATACATAAAAGGATAAACATCACATGCATATAATTTTATGTGACATGGTATAGCCAATCTCCGTGCAATGATCTCCATCTTGTGCGCGCCAGCATGATCTCCATCACTTCCACCATGATTGCCTCCACCACGAATAACAACTACAACTATTGCTAACTACTTAGCGATAAAGTAAAGCTATTACATGCGTATAAGAAGTTGACACACAGGTCATACACAATTATAAAGATAACCATATGGCTCCTATAGGTTGTGTACTCATCGACATGCAAGTCGTGAAATATTACAAAACATGATCATTGCATACAACATACACATCATGTCTTGGGCCATACCATATCACAAAACACTCCCTGCAAAAACAAGTTAGACGCCTCTACTTTGTTGTTGCATGTTTTACGTGGCTTATGGGAGTAACAAGCTAAGAACGATTCTTACGTACGGAAAGCCACAACGGTCATATTATGGTTGCTAACATTCGGTGTAAATCCCATGACTACTATAGTGAGAGAAACTGGCATCCACCAGCCGCATGTGTGGAACAAGCCACACGTCAAGTGTGGAGCCGGTCTCGCGAACGAGGTCGCGTAAAGTTGGCCTGTACCGCTTCGATCTCACTATGCCGCGCCATAAGAAATACACAACAAGATGATTGCAACAGAAAACATCAACGCCCGTAACAAGCATGTTGCGTTCTACTCGTGAAACAAATCTACGCATAGATCTAGCTCTGATACCACTGATGGGGTTTCGCAGCATAGTAAATCAAAATTTTCTACGGATGTGAACAAGAAAGACAAGATCTAATCTAGGAGATGCAATCAACGAGAGGGATATATGAGATCTTCATACCCTTGAAGAAATCGCACAGCAGAAACGTTCAACAGAACGTGGTTACAGAACGTGGTTGGTGTAGTCGTACTCGCCATCTCCTCCTCGCGATCCGATCCGATCCTACGCCGCAAGTGGCAGCGCCTCCGAGAGATGCACACATACGGTGCCGCGACGTCTCCTCCTTCCTCGGTCCAGCAAGTGGTGTGGAGAGATAGATTGGATCTGCAGCACGACGGCGTGGTGCTATGGTGGAGAGTTTCTGCGGCAGGGCTTCGCCTACGCGCAGTCGGGAGAGAGAGAGAGAGGTGGAGGGCAGCAGGACGGCGGCTAGGGTTGAAGGAGTGGGGGGGGGGTGCGCCCCTGCCCACCTTATATAGGGGACTGGCCGGCCCCCTTGGCCCCTCCTCCAAGCCCTAGGGCGGCGGCCCCAAGGGTTGGAGTGGGGGGCAAGTTTCCCCCTCCTTCTAGAAGGGTTCCCTAGGGTTTCCCCTAGGGTTTGGCCGGCTGGGCCTATGGGGACTTGTGCCCCTGGCCCAAAGCGGCCAGGGCACTCCCTCTTAGGCCCACGCAGCCCTCCGACAAGTGGGGCCACGTTGGTCCCAATCCGGAAGCTTCTAGAACCTTCCTGTACAATACCGAATACTCCGAAATGATTCTGAAATCCAAAAAAATGCTTTCCTTTATATGAATCTTATTCTCCGGACCATTCCGGAACCTCTCGTGATGTCCTGGATCTCATCCAAGACTCCAAACAAAAACTCATAAACCAATTATCCATTCTATCCTAGCGTCTAGGCACGTTAAGTGTGTGACCCTACGGGTTCGAGAATATGCAGACATGATCTTCTATCAATAATCAACAGCGGGATCTGGAAACCCATATTGACTCCCACATATTCATCGATGATCATATCGGATGAACCACGATGCCAGGATTCAATTAATCCCATATATATATTCCCTTCGTCACACGATATTTTACTTGCCCGAGATTCGATCGTAGGTATCGGCATACCTAGTTCAATCTCGTTCACAGCAAGTACTTTTTTCGTAATCCGATATCACTTTGTGATTAACTCCTTAACCACGTGCTTGCAAGCGGTGTTGATATCGATTACCGAGTGGGCCCGAAGTATATCTCTCTGACTCGGGAGGGACAAATTCCATCTCGATACATACAACCCAACAGGTACTTTCCGATCACCTGAGAGACACCTTTATGATCACCCTCACATAGGATGACGTTTGATGACCTCAAAGATTTCTTCCGATACCAGGGAGTTGCATTATCTCATGGTCTAAGGAATACAATATTTGACATAGGAAAAAGCTTCGCAAAGATGAACACGATGACACGATCTAATTGCTTTGCTTGATTTGGGTCTGTCCATCATATCATTCTCCTCATGACATGATCTCATTATTAATCGACAACTCATGTCTATGGTTAGGAAACCTTAACCATCATTAATCAATGAGCTAGTCCATAGAGGCATACTAGGGACACGGTGTTTGTTCATAAACCACACAAGTATCAAAGTTTTCGCTTAATACAATTCTAGCATGGAATATAAACTTTATCATGAACAAGAATTATAACAATAACATCTTTATTATTGCCTCTAGGGCATAATTCCAACAAGTAGAACCCAACAAAATGTTAAATATTGGATACCACCAAGGGAGAAAATATCAAGTATATATATGTGAGATATCTCCTAAGGTGTGGAGCCAGAAAAACCCGCACGATCAAGAATGCAATAATATATGCAAGGAAAATCCTTATTTGATGAACTAGAGATTGTTATGATGATAACCACAATCTCTAGATACTCTCATGGAGAAGAACCAAATAACAACCAAGAAATATGATGCTATGAATGCAAAGGTTTGAGCTCTATCCGAACGATGCGATCGAGACACCCGCTTGAGAGCCCCTCTTGATAGTATGGCTATCTATCCTAAACCCGGTCTCCCAACAACACGAGACCGGAAAAAGAGAAGCCCTATCAAGATCATACCTTTGCCTTGAGCAATCCACTTGAACTTGATGTAGACCGTCTTGTTCTTCTCAAGTGGGAACACCTTTCTTGATTTCTCTTGCTTGATGAAGATGAGGACTTGCAAATTGCTCCCCCATACTCCATGGGGAAACTTCTTCTTTGAACTTGTCTTAATCACTCCATGATCATGAGGATGGCAAGCTTCAAGCATGAGCTCTTCTAGAGATGGTGCATCTTGAGCTTGCCCTTCTACATCCCTTCTTGAGGTTGATCCATCTTGATGCAACTCTTTGCACTTGTCTTGATCAACCTTCAAGCTCCTTCTTTCTTGATGATTCCAATGTCACAAAGCCCTTGGACATTTCTTCATCTTTCAACCTTGAGACCAACACATGGCCCAAGCGATGCCAATGGACAAACCTACAAGTGAAACTCAATGTACAAATTAGTTCATAGATATTGTCATTAATTACCAAAACCACACATGAGGGCATACATTCCCTTTCAATCTCCCCCATTTTGGTAATTGATGACAATCCCTTAGAGAGGGTTTACATATGACAATTAACGACCAAAGCGGTTGCCCCAACATCAAATAATACACAAGTATGTGATGTTGGTACAACCACAATATATAGAGCAAACTCCCCACAATCTATGGATGTGTGATGAACTTGAATTTCATTGCATAGATTGCCAACCGTTACCGTTGGTTGAGTTTCCTCTATATATTCAACATGCAAGGCAACCACAAAGATGCAAGAGCATGAGAGGCAAATGCTCAAGAACACACTCAAAGCAAAGGCCAACTTCCTTGAGTTTCCTCTATATATTCAACATGCAAGGCAACCACAAAGATGCAAGAGCATGAGAGGCAAATGCTCAAGAACACACTCAAAGCAAAGGCCAACTTCCCTTAAACCCTCCAAAACTTCTCCCCCATTGGCATCGATTGCCAAAATGGGTGAAAAGTTATAGAAGGCCAATATAGTGATAATTCCTCCAAATGTGTGCATATGCACAAGTCAAATGATGAGAACTTGGGAGGAAGTAAAACTATATTGAGGACCCAAAGAAAGCAAAAAGAAAAGAAATAGAAATAAGCTTCAACAAATGAAGCGAGCAATCAAAAGATCCAAACGAAACAATTGAAACACCAACAAATGATGTCAAAAGGAAGCAACAACCAAGAATGTTTAAATGAAAATAGATAAGCTCCCCAAAATTTGTGCAAAGTTTAGAATACTTGTATTGAATAAAATATGCACAAATATGGAATCCTTGCTCCCCCATAAGCATTTAAACCACAAGAAATGAGAAATAAGGAAATTGTGCACTATTAAATGAATTAGAGAAGCTCCCCAAAGATTGTGCACCAATTATAGTAATTGTATTTGGAAACAACGTGCACAACCATGGAATCCTCACTCCTCCAAACTCATTTAACAATGCACACAAAATACAATAATCTGGAAGCCACCGAAGAATCAAAATGAAGTAAGAGGTGATTTCCAAGAAATGCAAAAACAACCAAATATTGATCTTCTCTTGTGTGTATAAATTTCTAGGTGGAAAATATCACAAATACATATGACCACAAAGAAATATGCACAAACAAGATAGATACTCAAGAAAGCACATTGAAAGTCAAAGAGGAAGTCATAGAATATACGAATAAGATGTTTTGCTTGAAAGCATGCCCAAGGGATCCAATATATCTTATTGTACATCGATGAGCTTCAAACACCAACAAACTCCATATATAACAACTATTACCAAGGTTAGAAGGGGATATCAGGAATATAAGGAGAAAGGCAACAAGTATCACAAGATTGGAATCAACTTGCAAAAAAATACTCACTATTGCACATGAGAGATATTGAGGAAACGATATGCAACAAAATTGCTAGATTGACATATTTGGGATAGGTAAATCATGAGCATGATTTAGTATAGTCCCCATTATATGCACTCATCTCAACATACACACATTTGCAATAGAGAGAACTTCTTCAAAATCAAAGCAAGAAATCCAACATATGCAAGTACATAAATTCATGCCAACAAGCAACCTACAAAAGGTTGGAAACAAGATAAGTATGCATGAGAGAGAGAGATACTTGTTACCAAGATATAATTGGTAGGATGAAAAAGACGTGAAATCGTTGATCATCCTAGCTTGCATCCAATTGACATGTAGACGCCACTCCTTCCTTGTTCAAGATACAAGCACCCAATATATATTTCAAATGTACCTAAAACACAATTAAGTACACTATGGTCCCCAAACAAATTGGGTCCAAAGTAGTTAGTGCAACTACAATACATAGGAGAACCTCCACACAAACATGTGCATATTGATATGAAATGGAATTTCACGCACATCTTCGCTCTTTAGGATTTGGTGGAGTTTCCCTTATATATTGGATCAAATAAAGAAAGCATGCCATAATATATACAAGAAGTAAACATGCATGCATAGACTTCCAAGAACCAAAAGGAGATACAATTTGAACACAAACACCAAGTAAACCAATAAGACACACACAAAGGTGTGACTCGGGAAAAAGTGTCCAAATTGTATCAAAGAATCAAATCAACACATGAAAGGTCACAAGTTAAACAAATGAACTAGAAAGAAGAAAAAGGATAAGAAAAATACCAAGGCTCAAGGATTTATCTCATCCTAAAAGAACAAAACAAGTGAAAAGGAATGAGATAAAACCAACTCCCAAACGAAAGCAAGGGAGCAACAACTAAAACAAACTCTTCACACTTTTCATGATGGCACAGAAAGTACCAACACAAAAAGGATCGAGCTTCCAAGGAAACATTGATCAAATCAAGAAGCATAAAACAATGTTCTAGATAATATAGGAGATATCCCCCATAAGTAGAGAATTATATATAATTTTGCCTTTGAATGCAAAATGCCCATAAATGAGATCATCACTACTACCTACACTAAATAAAACACAAGGGGAAACATATAAAATAAGAAGATCCACAAGAGTCAAGGAAAGCTTGGGAGCAAATAGACAAACATTTTATTGGCCAAAGATAAGGCAAATAAGAAAAGGCCAAAACGAATATGATCAATGAATTCTACCATATATCAAGTACTAATTGTCCAAGGACAAGAAGTAGTAGGGATAATTTTCCCGAGGTAGTTTGCAAGGATATCCAAGATCATATCCACACAAAGAAGCATATAAACAAGATAGGAATTAAGCTTGATGCTTCGAAAGAGATTCTTGATTGCTTTAAATAGTCACTCAATCACCAGTGATTGAATTAAATAGAAGCAAGTGGTTCCCATAAGGATATATAGATCCAAATATGAGGAAACACATACCAAGAATCACTCTCACAAACAAGATCCAAATGATGAGCAATAAAATTTTTAAGCAAATTGGAACTTGTATGAGCAAATGTGCCACAAAGGTGCTAGATAATTATCAATATCAATTCTAAGTGGCACTACCTCAAATGTCCACATTTTCTAAGTTTGTAATATGCACAAAGCATATGAATCCCCCATAATGTGATAAACCAAGAAATCTCAACAAGAGGCAATATCAAAATAGAGGTATTAATGGACGTTATAGAACTTGAGTTTCTCATGAGAGAGACATACCACATAGAGACTAGATAAACATGCAATAAAACTACTAAGTGGTTTTCCTCATGTACACACATTTTAGGATTGTGGAATGCCCAAGCATGACACTCCCCCAAAATGGAATAGTCCATTAATCCCTCACAAGAGCCAAATAAGATACCTACTAGAAACAATAAAGGCTCCAAACCAAGAAACGCAAATACATGGTGTGCCAACCAACATACACAAATATACAACATAGGTCAATATAACTAAGTGGGAAGAACTACATGTACAAACACATGCAAGGTACAAAACCAACACATGCACAAGGGAGCAAGTAACTATAATGTAAAGGAGTTTAGCACAAGTTACCGGAAGGAGGAACATTGGATAAGAGATAGAATCATGATAACCAATGACTTGACTTTGATAACAAGAAAATGATGAAGATCTCTCAATTCTTCATAATGTAGCCAAATCACCAATGCCCTCCAAAAACACCTATTGATCAAGTTTTAGCTTGTTGGTCCCCAACCAAGTTGGGTCCTAAGAAGTTAGTCACAATAGGCTTAGCCACCCAAATGGTTCTTTTCTTCACACCACTTTGGGCACCAACAAATTTGGCAAACACCTTGCCACCCTCATCCTTACGAAGTGAATAAGCATCATCAATCAAGATATGATGGGATGAGGAGTTACCCATGGTGAATGAGGAAGAAAGGTGCCCCTTCTCACGACATATGTAGCAAGTTATTCTCTTGCCATATTTCTTCTTGGAAGGAGCTGCACCATGAAGAAGAGCTTGAGGCTTCTTGGGAAGTGGCCCATCTCGAGCTTGTGGAGGAGCTTGAGGCCGCTTCCCTCGTTGCTTCTCGCTAAGAGGCTTCTTCTTTAATGGGCAATCCCTCACATGATGCCCTTCTTCCTTGCACTTGAAGCACACAATGTTGGCCGGATTCTTCACTTGTCCTTGGCCCTTCTTCTTGTTGCCCTTGTCCTTCAATGAGATAGTGGGCTTTCTCTTGGTGTTGGAGTTGAATCCAATCCCACTATTGTAACTTGGGGGTCGTCGCACACTCAACATCTTCTTGAGTGTGGTCTTCCCTTCATGACACATTTTCAAGTCATTCTTCAAAGACGTGACTTGAGCCTTGAGCTCTTTGACTTCCTCTACATGGTTAGTATCAACAACAATACTAGAGGAAGTGGAAGCTTCATTGTTAGAGCAACAAGGCAAGGAATGCAATTCATCACAAGATATAGCATGGTTGTGAGAGGATGAATTACAAGGACTAGAACATGGCAATATAACATTAGGAGTAGATATAGTGCTAATGTCCACATGAGGCCCACTAGATGCTACCTTTGACACAATGGCCCCATGAGCTAACCTTAGCCAACCATGGGAGACTAGAAGATCCTCATGCGAGCTTGAGAGCTTGGCATGACTTTCTTCTAATTTCCCATAGTTGCTAGTTAGCAAAGCAAGTTGAGCCTTTAGCTACATTCTCCTTCAAGATAGATGCTTCACAAGAAATAGAGTTAGTAGCACAAGCATCATCATTTAATGCAAGAGGTGAGGGAAATTTGGAAAGCTCTTTAGAATAAGAAGCTTTAAGTTGCTCATGTGACTCGGTGAGTTTGATGAGCTCACCCTTGATGACCCTAGAGCCATTGTTGAGGTGCTCAAAATCCTCAAGGAGTTTAGCATAAGCAACTTCAAGTTCATCATTTTTAATTTGAAGGGAATGTGCCACCTCAAGATCTCTATCATGAGATTTCTTCATTCTAGATAGCTCTAGAGCAAAGGTCTCCTCAAGAGATTCCTTAGTGGTTTGTTCCTCTTCAAGAGCTTCATTTAGGTTGGCAATGTCATTAGCATACTCACGCTCAAGACTACTAATTTTATCTATTGTGTCCTCATGCTCATATATTAGTTGCCTACTTTCAATAGCACAAGTCAAGATTTCGATGAAAGTAGAGCAAGCATTTTTATTAGGATGAAGAGAACTAAGGACTAGCCCCCCTTCTCTTTTAAAGAAGCAACATCATCATCTACTTCTACATGGTCAACATTCATATCATCATGAGATATATTGGAATCCAAAGGAGAGGTTACCTTTGAACCCTTAGCCATGAGGCACAAGTGAACATTAGAAGAATATGATGATGAGGGAACACATGAAGCTCTAATAGAAACCTTGCCTTGGCCCACACATTCTTCAATTTCCTCTACATGGTTAGCAACACAAGTACTAGAGGAAATGGAAGCACATTTATCATGGCAACAAGGCAAAGCAAGCATATCATCATGAGATATATTCAATCCATTTCTACATGATATGCAAGAGCAATCAGCACTAGGATGTAAATCACATATGGTCCTACAAGTGTTCATGGCCAAAGATACAACATTGCAATGAGATAGAGACAAAGGATCATGAATGGAAATCTCACTATCTACATTGCAAGTTCTATCACCACTCACCATATCATTACCTTGTGACAACTCACATGTTGGTGTAGTGGAAGAAGATGAGAACTCATCGCGGCCGGAGGTGGAGGGAACACAATCATCCTCATCAAGCTTGGACACATCATATTTTGCTTGAAGCTTGGTCCATATATCATGAGCGTTCCGGAAAGGCATGATTGAGGAAAGAACTACAAAGCTCACAACATTAACAATCAACTTAGATGCTTGAGCTTCGAGATAAGAGTTTGTCTCCTCCTCCAAAGATAGATTTTGGGGATCCTTAGGAGGAGACAAGCCCATATCTAGAATCCGCTCAATATTTGGGTCAATGACCTAGAAATGATTAAGCATGCGGATACGCCAAACATCATAATTTGTGCCATAAAATGTAAATGTATGAGAGTGCACTAAAACCCTAGGAGACATCTTTACTCTCGAGGCGGTGAAGCCTAAAAGCGAGAGACCTTGCTCTGATACCAATTGAAAGTGCAATGGACGTCGCCTAGAGGGGGGGGGGGGTGAATAGGCTTTTAAAATTATTACGGTTTAGGCTCAAGTAAATGCGGAATAAAACTAACATTTAATTTATTGAGCACAAAACCTAGCCACTAAGTTCACCTAAGTGCACCAACAACCTATGCTAAGCAATACAAGCAACAAGGTGATAGCAAGATATAAATACTTCAAGCACGATGGCTATCACAAAGTAAAGTGCATAAGTAAAGGGCTCGGTTGAGAGATAACCGATGGACGCGGAGACGAAGATTTGTTTCCCGAAGTTCACTTCCAAAGAAGCTACGTCTCCGTTGGAGAGGTGCGATGGCGCAATGCTCTCCGAATGCCACAAATGGCTCACCTCGAGGTGTGGTGGCTCGATGCTCACCCAACGCCAGACAAGGCCTCACCCCGGATGCGGAAGCACGCAACTCACCAACGTCACAAAAGGCTCACCCTATTCTCCCGAGTGCGCACCACAAAAGGCAGGCACTCGCTCCACTATGGGACTCTTGAGGGCGGTCACCGAACCCATACAAGATTGGGGCTATCTTCACAACTCAATTGGAGGCTCCCAACAACAAAGCCACAAAAGGCTACAACGCCACAAAGGGACAACAAAACCACAAAAGGCTACAAGACCACAAAAGGTCAACAAGACCACAAAAGGTCAACAGGACCACAAAAGGTCAACAACCCAACCACACAACCGTCTAGGGTTCCAAGAACCCAAGAGAAACAAGCCCACAAGCTTGAACTCACCGAATCTCCAAGGAGAACTCAAACCTATGCACGAAATGCAAGGGCAAGTACTTCTCTCCCAAATTCCAACAAAGCTACAAAAGCTATTGGGGGAATAAGGGAGGAATAACACAAGAGGAGAAAACAAAACTCTCCAAGATCTAGATCCCAATGATTCCTTCACAAAGAAGGGATTTGACTTGGGGGGATTATAGATCTAGATCTCCTCTCACTTTTCCCTCAAAAATATGTAATAATCATTGGAGGTAGAGGGAGTAAGAGAGCTCAAATAGGTCAACAATGGTGGGAAAAAACGAGCTCAAAAGATGGGGAACCATTGGGGAAGAAGCCCCCCTTAAATAGGACAAGGAAAAACTGACCGTTTGGGCCAGATTCACGCCCCACCGGAACTTCCGGCCTCCCACCGGAACTTCCGCCCCCCCCACGGGAACTTCCGGAAAATATAAACACACGTTACTGAACCTGATCGGAACTTGGGCCGGAACTTCCGCTCAAACAAAAACGCAGGACAACATTGCACGAAAACTTCAATAACTTTTGATTTCGGACTCCGTTTTTGATGATCTTGGGCTCGTTTTGAAGAGAACAAAAAGATTTACAAGATTATGCAAAGAAACATCATAGTACATCATGGAAGGATAAAACCAAATTGAGAAAGGTATGACCTCTCTAGAAGCGATGAACCGGTAAAACCTCCAAAACCCAAAACACAAGAAGTTGATCTTGGAAACTCCTATTGGAATGAAACCAATTTTGTTGGGAAGATAAAACCAAGTAACCCAACAAAATGTTAAATATTGGATACCACCAAGGGAGAAAATATCAAGTATATATATGTGAGATATCTCCTAAGGTGTGGAGCCAGAAAAACCCGCACGATCAAGAATGCAATAATATATGCAAGGAAAATCCTTATTTGATGAACTAGAGATTGTTATGATGATAACCACAATATCTAGATAAATTTCATAAATGATTTATAAAAATGTTGAAACCCTTACAAACAGGGCCCACCTGTCAGCATTTATCTATTACAGAAATGATTTACAGAAAATACCAAAACAAAATAAAGGAAATATGACGCCAGGATGACGCCTGGCTGACATCATCAATGGGGAAGCCCCCAGGTCGAGCACGGATCTCTCGATCCCGTGCGTTCCTAGATGCGTGCTTGGCGGCGTTGGAGAGAGGAGGCCGAGGCGGACGTTATAGTGGAGGCGCCGCCCGGATTTGGTCACCGCAGCATCGCCGGTGACCATGTGTTGCGGCGGTTGGCGGAGGCGCACGATGAGACGGCGAACTAGAGGGAGTGGAAGCAAGGGAGAAGGTCCAGGAGGACCACTGGCTCACCACGGTCACGTCGGTGAGGTAGTTGAAGCAAGGGGAGGCCAGAGGGGGAGAAATCTACGGATTGACTACGGCGGCCGGTGCTGAGGTCGATCTCGATTCCGGCCAGAAGGATTCCTTCCGGCGTGTGTGTCTTGGCAAAGACGACGATGGCGATGTTGCGCTTCTCCCAGGCCACTCCACGGTGCAAGGGGCGGCCAGAGTCGGTAGGACGCGGCGGAGCCCGAGAGCTAGGGTTTGGCATAGGAGGAAGAAGAAGCGCACAAGGGGGAAGAAGAGGGCTAGGGTTCTCGTCGGCGGCAGGGAAGGTTCTTATAGGCCTCCAGGGGCGGCGGCGCGCATCTTGGCGCTCTTCGGCGGCAGGCGAGCAGCCACCGAGCTGCCTCCGACGATCCTGCGACGGAGACGACGATGAACAAGACGGTGAAGGGTACCGGGCCAGGTGGGCTGCTTGGGCCGAGGTTGGGCCGTGGTGAAGCTTGCAGAGAGGGAAGAGGGAGTGGGCTGCGGCCTGGGAAGCTGTTGCTGCTGTTTTTTTTATTACAGAAGTTTTTCTATTTCTCTTTTGCTTTTCTCTTTGTAATTTCAATTTCAAACTGTTTTGGTCCATTTCAAAAATACCAGGGACTTTTATGAAATGTATAAAATGTTGTAGGAGCCCTTCTAGTACATTTGGGCTCCAATGTTTTAGTAATTTTCAAAATTCAAAACATTTGAATTATTTCAAAAAGAGGGGAAAGATTAGGGTTTTAGTGTTTGTATTTATTTTAACACCTGCTCACATGAAAAATGTGTGTTGATTTCAACAAATGCATGCCATGCTTTAACATTATATACATTTATTACAGATTTGGGCTGTTACAGCTCTACCCCCCTTACTAGAATCTCGACCCGAGATTCTTAAGTTTTAGAGAAGAAGGCAGGGTACTCAGATCGAAGACGATCTTCTCGTTCCCAGGTTGCTTCATCCTCAGAGTGATGAGACCACTGAATTTTCAGAAACTTGATGTTTTGACGACGAGTTTTGCACTCGGTTTCATCAAGGATACGAACAGGATACTCACGATAAGTCAGATCCTTTTGGAGATCAAGAGTTTGGTGATCAACACCACAGACAGGATCTTTGAAGCAACGCTTGCGTTGAGACACATGAAAGAAGTCATGCACCTCAGGGAAGTTTGCGGGCAACTCCAACTTGTAGGCGAGGTTACCTTGCTTGGAAAGAACACGGAAAGGACCAACATAGCGAGGATCTAGTTTTCCTTTGATGCTGAAAGGGTGGACACCCTTTGAAGGAGTGACCCGAAGATAAGCCTGATCACTGACTTCATATTCAATATGTTGATGGTGAAGATCATGATATCTTTTTTGGCGAGACTGAGCAGTTTTCAAATGATCTCGAATGATACGAACTTGATCTTCTGCTTCCTGAATCATATCCGGACCAAAGAACTTTCTTTCGCCGGTTTCTGACCAGTTCAGAGGAGTACGGCAGGTTCTTCCATATAGAAACTGGAATGGTGCCATACCATTACTTGATTGGAAACTGTTTTTGTAGGAGAATTCAACAAAAGGAAGGAATTTCTCCCAGTTCTTGCCAAAAGATATGACACACGCTCTTAGCATGTCTTCAAGAATTTGATTCACTCTTGTCTGGCCACTGGTACTAGGATGATAGGCTCTGCTGAAGGAGAGGCGAGTTCCCATAGCAGCTTGGAAGATGGTCCATAACCTTGAGGTGAACAAACTCCCACGGTCAGAGATAATTTTCTTCGGAATCCCATGAAGAACAACTATTCGAGATATGTATAGATCTGCTAACTGACTAGCATTGATACTCTCGCGAACATGTAGAAAGTGAGCAACCTTGGACATATAGTCAACGATTACCCAGATGGCATCATTTCCTTTCCGAGTCTTAGGAAGGCCAGTGATGAAATCCATACCAACTTCATCCCATTTCCACTCAGGTATTTTATGTGGTTGCAGGAGACCAGCAGGTCTTTGGTGCTCAGCTTTTACACGACGGCAAACGTCACATTCAACAACAAAACGAGCGATATCCTTCTTCATACCAGACCACCAGAATCTTTGACGAAGATCCCGATACATCTTGGTACCTCCAGGGTGGATAGAAAGAGGTGATTCATGAGCCTCTTGAAGAATTAAATCCCTAATTTTGTTCTCTTCGGCACTACCAGACGGTCACCAAAGTAAATAGTACCTTGTTTATCAACAAAGAAACATTTAGTAACTCCGCTAGCAATGTTACCTTTAATCTCAGCAATTCCAGAATCATTCTTCTGAGAGAGCTTGATTTCATCCTCTATAGAAGATTTCACTTCAAGAGTAGAAAGGATTCCACGAGGAACTACTTCAAGATTCAATCGAGCAAATTCCTCGTGAAGAGATGGTTGAGATTGTTTGATCACCAAATTGTCGCAATAAGACTTACGACTTAGCGCATCAGCGACAACATTGGCTTTCCCAAGTTGATAGTTGATACCCAAATAATAGTCCTTGATGAGTTCCAACCATCTTATTTGCCTGAGATTCAGATCAGGTTGTGTGAAAAGATACTTCAGACTCTGATGATCTGAGTATAACTCGCAACGACTACCGAGAAGGTAATGTCGCCATTGCTTGAGAGCATGAACAACAGATGCAAGCTCGAGATCATGAGTTGGGTAGTTGTTCTCATGTGGTTTTAGCTGACGGGAAGCATAAGCCACCACATGCCCATCTTGCATCAACACACATCCGAGACCTTGGTGAGAAGCATCGCAGAAGACAACAAAGTCTTTGCTAGTGTCTGGGAGAACCAGCACTGGAGCAGTTTTTAACTTAGTTTTCAACATCTGGAAGCTTTCTTCAGCCTTATCAGACCATTAAAACTTCTTATCCTTCTTAAGAAGATCAGTCATTGGCTTTGCAATCCTGGAGAAGTTCTCGATGAATCGACGGTAATAACTAGCCATCCCGAGAAAACTTCGGACATCCTTCACGGATTTAGGAGCTCCTAGTCGAGGATAGTTTGAACCTTATCGGGGATAACATCAACCCCTTGAGTGGAAACAACATGACCAAGGAATACAAGCTCTTGTAACCAGAACTCACATTTGGAAAACTTGGCGTAGAGACGATGTTCTCGGAGTTTGGTTAACACCAAACGAAGATACTCAGCGTGCTCTTCTTCAGTCTTGGAATAGACCAGAATATCATCGATGTAAAACACGACGAACTTGTCAAGATACTCCATGAAGACAGAGTTCATAAGCCGCATAAAAGTGGCTGGAGCATTGGTAAGACCAAAGGATATGACTCTATACTCGTAAAGACCATAACGAGTGGTGAAAATAGTCTTTGGAATATCTTCCTTACGGATCTTTATCTGGTGATACCCTGACCTTAAATCCATTTTGGAGAAAACAGTGGCACCACTTAGCTGATCAAATAGATCGTTGATCCTAGGGAGAGGATACTTGTTCTTGATAATCACAACATTGAGTGGGCGATAATCCACAACGAGACGCGGTATATTGGTATCCCGCTTCTTGACAAAGATGTAGGACATCCCCAAGAAGATGTGCTGGGCTGAATGTATCCTTTTCCTTCTAACTCCTCTAATTGCTTCTTCAACTCCACAAGCTCATGAGGAGGCATACGATAGGGTCTTTTAGAAACAGGAGCAGTTCCAGGAACTAACTCTATGACAAACTCCACACTTCGATCAGGTGGCATGCCAGGCAACTCCTCAGGAAAGACATCTGGAAACTCACAGACCACGGAAACATCTTGGATCTCTAATGGAGGTAAAACTTCAAGAGCATACAACTCTACTTCCGGAATAGAAACAACTGAAGGAGATAGTGGCCCTACGGTCCAATACTTGACTGTTATGCCAGCAGGACTATTCAGAGTCACAGACTTGGTTGTACAATCGAGAATGGCTTGATAACGGGTCAACCAGTCCATGCCCAAAATGATGTCAATATCAGTTGACTTGAGGGAAATCAAATAAGTGGGGAAAAGTTGAAATGCAACTTCGATAGATTCCCATGACTAACCATGGTGGAACACCACCTAGAACTAGGAGACTGAACTAGCAGAGGAACAGACAATCCCTCAAAACTTATCCCATGCATTTGAGAAAAAGCTTGTGACAAGAATTAATGCGATGCTCCAGAATCAAACAAAACTTTAGCTGGAATTTGATTGATACGAAGCATACCCATGATGACGCTTGGATCTTCCTGAGCTTCCTCAGCAGAGATGTGATTCAGGCGTCCTTTTCCAGCACCTGGATACTTATCATTCTTATTTGGGGGTTGTGCCTTATCAGCAGCACTCTTTTGAGGACAGTCTCTGGCATAGTGGCCAGGCTGGCAACAATTGAAACATATAAGGCCTGATCCAGTACCAGCAGCAGGATAATTTGATCCACCAGCATTGCTTGAAGTAGCATTCAGGCGAGGATCATATCCAGAAGTCCTTGGAGTATAAGGAGCACGTGGCACAACACTGTAAGGCACAAAGACACGACGCTTCTTATTACCAGAACCAGCCTTGTTGTACCCCTCCTGAGGACGCTTACGAGTTTCTTCATACTCCACTTTTCCACTCTCGGCCTTCATAGCCTTATTAACAAGACCTTGGAAGTTAACAAAGTCCATGAGATGAAGATCACGACGAACCTCAGGATCCAATCCCTTGCGGAACAGAGCTTGCTTCTTAACATCAGTGGAGACCTCTTCAGTAGCATAGCAGGCAAGACGATTAAAGTTGCGCTGGTAATCACACACGGAACCAGTGCCCTGCTTAAGCTTAAGGAATTCCTCCCTCTTTTGATCCATCAGACCCTCCGGAATATGATAAGCTCGGAAGGCTTCAGTGAACTCTTGCCATGTAACAACATGTTGTGCTTCTTTCATAGCCAAGAAATTTTCCCACCAGGAGTTAGATGCTCCCTCCAGATGATAGGCAGTAAAAGTCACCCAATCGGCTTGAGCAACATGACCAACCTGAAGTTTGCGCTCCATGGTACGAAGCCAGTAGTCCGCATCAAGTGGCTCAATGGAATAACTGAAAACTGGCGGAGTGAGACGTGTGAAGTCCTTGATTCCAACTTGATTGTTCTGGCGTTGAGCAGTGTTGCGCTCAATCCTTTCAAGGAGCCTCATATTGTTAGCACGGTTGGTTTAGTAAATGGCCATGATTTGAACCATGGACGGTGGTGGAGGAAGGTTGGAAGATTCACCCTCATTTGGGGCACCTTGTGCATGAGCACGGGTACGGGCACGAGAAGTGTCACCCATCCTAAAATAACAAGAGGAAGGTTAGACAAGGGATCCAAAGAAACAAGACGGGAAGATGAACAAGGAGTACTTGATATAAAGGTATCATCTTATCAAGCATGGTAGTACCAAAGCATACTAAAGTATACACTAACCAGCTGACTTACAAACCATGACAATGGAATGCTAAGATGTTACATACCAAGAAAAAATGAGATATCTTAGAACTCTGAGATTAGCAAGCAAGTACGAAGTACTTTTTAGAGAAACAACCCGAAAACCACGATCCTAAAAGTTTTGAGATATGAGGTAAGGAATGAAAACCTTTTCAAACCAAATAAGGTAAGAGAAACTCCAGCATCAGAAACACACCAGAGAAGGAGTAAAAAGAATCCTAGTCAGAGTTTCTGCAAATAGTTTTAACTTTCAAATAGTTTTGTCAACTTCTAGACTCAACATCGACCAATAAAAGGGTTTCCTACATGCAGTCCTGCTCTGATACCAAAACCTGTAGCTCCCCCCGGGGATAGGGTTAAACTAACCTCAGATCACCATCTAAGATAAGTTAAACTCCCAAACACGAAAGATCACAGTATGATTCGATAACATTACAGAACACGGGGATTCAAGAGCATAAGTATAAACTCTTAACAGAGTAAGATATTAGAGTTATTACAAACCAGAGGTCATAGACCCAACATTACATCACACAGCGAAAGCAAAGTATGTTGTTCTACACAACAACTTAGCAAAAGGCCAAAGAGGCCATAAACAAAAACGACGTCCATCCCATAGTCCTCAGGCCGCTACCTGGGACCCCCAACTACTCATCGATGTCAACGTAGAAGCCACCTTCAGTTGCAACCAGATCCTCTGTAGAAAAACAACAATGGCGCAAGGCTGAGTACGAGAATGTACTCCGCAAGACTTAGATAACCTAGTATCTACATGCTCTGGCTAGAAAGGCTTTCTCTAGATTTTCTTTTGCGGAAAGCAATCTTTATTTGCAAACAAGAGAGAGAAGAGGCTCATCTACACAGAATCTTTTAAAAGAGATAAGATAGCGACTTCTTCATCTTGTTCATCACATCTTGGTAACCACCAGCTTCATCAGAACCTCCTATCTAGGATCACCCCCTCGACCCGGAGGAAGCATCCTTAAGCACACGTGGATTAGCAAGTTTTATAGTGGTTAATGTTATCTATGATCTTAAGTCCGATCGCCAAGTCATTCATAACCATGAACATGTCTTTTCGAAAAGATTTAACCCTGCAGGGGTGTACAACTTTACCCACACGTACCAACCGACTCTTAATGCCAAATTATTAGCCCTCTTCCTTGGAAGGCCGGCAGAGGGTGGTTGACCACGACCTTTACCTTGCTTTCGCCGAGACCATGAGTCACGCAATAAGTATGATTCCACCGTAACGGGTCGAATCCCGAAGCCGGTACTTAAATATGTGAGGCGAGGTTGGTTTACCAGGGGCGCTATCTACCCCAAGCAACCTCGGCCACGCTTACCTACCTGTTATGAATGCACCAACTTCACCCGGCAAATCTTTCAAAAGATTTGCTATGCATATGTCGAATGGAACGCCCGAACTATGTGACTCATGGAATCTACTAGGCAAGTTAGTCAGTCATGAGGTTGTCCAGTCCCCGTGTGGTTGCACGCTCGTCTTGGTTCCAAAGGTAAGAACTCAGTTCCTAGTGGTGGCGAGTATGGGACTACAAAAACCACACCCAACATGGCCTCCCATACAAGCGTTAGCATATTTAGTTAACTCCTTCGAGAATGTCACCAACTCCTACCTTTGTAGATTCTCCGACACCTCTGATTCATCGCTCAGATAGATCAGACGTTGATACTATGCATGGCTAAGCTATCGATCTCAGAAACTCTAGCAACGCTCAGATGCCAAACCTAGGTATGCTAGGAGCAGTGGGTCAGGAGTATAAGGCTACAACAGGGAAACTAAGCAGCAGATAGGTAACCCTAACTACTGACAAAAGACCACATTGGAATCGTGTGCAACATAGCGAGAAAGTAATATACTTTGTAAAAGTAGGTTCAGAATAATAGGCTACGCTTGCCTTGTCCGTCAGTAGACAGGTACGGATCTTCGGTGTTGTTGACTTCAACTTCGAGTTCTCATCCTATCGCGAAGAACCAAATACCAGAAAGGAAGAAGCAACATTCAATACATGGCATGTGCAATGCTCAATCAATATGGATGATATGACAAGTTAACTTGCATTGAGATGAAACCCTAAAACATTGCTCAGCAATTTAAACGGGGTTCCGAGGGTTGAAAACCCTAATTTGGGGAAACTCCGGAATCACCTATGAGGGGTTACTATGTTCTTCTAATTAAACTTGTCAGGTAAGTTGCTTAACAATGCATGATTATAGCTCTATTAGATAGCTCTCATTTTTATGAACATTTTGATATATTATTTGTATTTTTCTGATTTAAAATGAATTAGTTATGAATTTCTTAAGTTTTAATTCATTTTAAATTATTTTTGGAATATTTAAATTATTTTCCAACCTGGACTCACATGTCAGACTTTTATTAATTTCATAAATGATTTATAAAAATGTTAAAACCCTGACAGACAGGGCCCACCTGTCAGCATTTATCTATTACAGAAATGATTTACAGAAAATACCAAAACAAAATAAAGGAAATATGACGCCAGCATGACGCCTGGTTGACGTCATCAATGGGGAAGCCCCCAGGTTGAGCATGGATCTCTCGATCCCGTGCGCGCCTGGATGCGTGCTTGGCGGCATTGGAGAGAGGAGGCCGAGGCGGACGTTATAGTGGTGGCGCCGCCCGGATTTGGTCACCGGAGCATCATCGACGACCATGTGTTGCGGCGGTTGGTGGAGGTGCACAACGAGACATCGAACCAGAGGGAGTGGAAGCAAGGGAGAAGGTCCAAGAGGACCGCTGGCTCACCACGGTCACATCAGTGAGGTCGTTGAAGCAAGGGGAGGCCGGAGGGGGAGAAATCGACGGATTGACTGCGACGACCGGCGTTGAGGTCGAGCTCGATTCCGGCCAGACGGCTTCCTTCCGACATGCGTGGCTTGGCAAAGACGACGATGGCGACGCTGCGCTTCTCCCAGGACACTCCACGGTGCAAGGGGCGGCCGGAGACGGCAGGACGTGGCGGAGCCCGAGATCTAGGGTTTGGCCTAGGAGGAAGAAGAAGCGCGCGAGGGGGAAGAAGAGGGCTAGGGTTATCGTCGGCGACAGGGAAGGTTCTTATAGGCCTCCAGGGGCGGTTGCGTGCATATTGGCGCTCGCCGGCGGCGGGCGAGCGGCCACTGAGCTGCTTCCGACGATCCTGCGACGGAGACGACGATGAACAAAACGACGAAAGGGTACCGGGCCAGGTGGGCTGCTTGGGCTGAGGTTGGGCCCTGGCGAAGCTTGCAGAGAGGGAAGAGGGAGTGGGCTGCGGCCTGGGAAGCTGTTGCTGCTGGCTTTTTTTATTACAGAAAGTTTTTCTATTTCTCTTTTGATTTTCTCTTTGTAATTTCTATTTCAAACTGTTTTGGTCCATTTCAAAAATACCAGGGACTTTTATGAAATGTATAAAATGTTGTAGGGGCCCTTCTAGTACATTTGGGCTCCAATGTTTTAGTAATTTTCAAAATTCAGAACATTTGAATTGTTTCAAAGAGAGGGGAAAGATTAGGTTTTTAGTGTTTGCATTTATTTTAACACCTGCTCACATGCAAAATATGTGTTGATTTCAACTAATGCATGCCATGCTTTAACATTATATACATTTATTACAGATTTGGGCTGTTACATGATAGAAATTATATTATATATGCATCAACATGTACAGGATGTAGTGGCGTAGAATATGTGTATTCAAAAACTTGTTTAAAATAAAAATACAAAATGAAAAATAATTGAACAAAAAAAAACCTAAAACCCATCTCCTGCCGCGGTAGCCGATTACGCCAAAACACTGCCGCGACAGAAAACCTTTAGTCCCGGTTCGTGTTACGAACCAGGACTAAATATCCTCCAGCCCAGCGCACCTCGCGGGGCCACGTGGAGACCCTCTAGTCCCGATTCCGTAGTCCTGGTTGCACATCTGGGACTAAAGCCTCTTACAAACCGGGATTAGATGTCTGTTTTCTACTAGTGTTTTAATCTATAGTTTTCTACTAGTGGCATTGAGTGTTCGGAAAGTATGTGTTGAGGCACATGGATAAATATTGGGATTTGTCCATCCATATGACAGATAGATATACTCTGGGACCTCTCAGTGGAATGTCCACCAATTAGCTTGCAAGCATGTGACTGTCTCACAAGGGATCACATATCACAGGAACGAAATAGAGAGTACTTATTAGTAACGAGGTTGAACTAGGTATGCAGAGATACCGACGATTAGACCTCGGATAAGTAAAATATCGCGAGACAAAGGGAAATTGGTATCGTATGTAAATGGTTCATTCATCGCAAAGTAATCATAGAAATATGCGGGAACCATATGAATTTCCAGATTCCTCTATTGGTTATTGATCGGAGTAGAGTCTCGGTCATGTTTGCATAATTCACAAACCGTAGGGAGACACACTTAAGGATTCGATGTTGTTTAGTAGATTTGGAATGTGAGTAAGAAGACCGAATGTTATTCAGAGTCTTGGATGGGATCCGGTATATCACGAGGAGATCCGAAATGGTCTGGATAATATGATTCATATAAGGAAAGTCCAATTTTGGAGTTCGGGAATGATTCCGGTGTTTTCACCGGAATGATCTAGAAGGTTCACTGGACCGGAAGGGGAAGGGTACATGAATGTGTCATGACTAAGTGGAATGATTGCATCATGTCCTAGGTCAGTTGGCCGGGCATTTTAAAGAAAGAAATTAAACTCCTAAATTGAAAGTCAAAAGGCAAGTTTGAAAAGTCAAACTGGGACAATGTTTCCGGGTGGAGGAAGGAGACGAAACCTCCTCTCCCACCACCACACGCCTAGTAGGAGAGTTGGGGAAGGATTCAATCTCCCCTCCCTATCTGCCCCTCCCTCTCATAAATAGAGGGGAAGGGGTTCCCCTCAAGATCACAACCAACCCAACCCCACCAAGCCGCCGCCGCCCATGCGCCGCCGCCCTAGTTGATGCCGACCACCTCCTCCTCTCAGGCTTATAAACCCTAGACGCCGGGGAACCCTATTACTCCACCATAACTCGCTTCGGCTTAAGGCGAAGCCCTGTGGTATCTCCCCTCTAACTCCGACACCACGATGTCGTTCTGCCAGAATTGCGAGGAGAGAACTGCAACCTCCGTTGCCTGCTGGAACAAGGGAGAGGAAGGTCTTCATAAATTACAGAACGTGTGGCCGACTACGGGAGCGCTGCCGAAACATGGCGCCGAAAGGATCGTCTTCGTGATCTTGAGATCGACAAGTAAATGACTACATCACCCACAAGAATCTGCTCTCGTTAACCGCTTTGGAATCTTTGAGGGTGAGTAATCTAATCGACTCGTTGCTACAATCTAGTAGATAGATATTGGCTTGTGTGTGTTCATGCGGTAGAAATTTTTTGTTTTCCATGCTACGAACCCCTACAGTGGTATCAAAGCCATGTCTATATGTAGATCTGTTGCACGAGTAGAACACAATGGTCATTGTGGGTGGTGGTGCTTTTATTATCAATTGCTTTTTGTGTACTTTGCATCTCGCGGTATGGTGGGATGAAGCGGCCCGGGCTAACCTTACATGACATCGTTTATTAGACTTTCTCCACGCTCAACATGCAACTTGTATTTCATAAGTGTATTTGCAGGTGTCTGTCTCTCCCATCATAGTAAAGATTCAATTTACAATGGGCACTTGATAGTTCAAGCATCAACGTTGTGGTTCTTATTCGTAAGTTAGATCGGTACTTATTGAAAGCCCCAAACCAAGTAAAATATGCAAAGAAAATTAGAGGCGTCTAACTTTGTTTTGCAGGGGTGTGATGTGTTGTTATATGGCCATGATTATGATTATATATAATGTATGCAATGTTCCTTATTGTAATTCGGCAACCGGCAAGAGCCTTATGGTTGTATTTTAATTTCGTTAAGACCTGCGTGTATATTATTCAAAGTAGATGTAATAGTTGATGCTGGTGGACGACAACCATGGAGCAGTGCCATTGACCTTGACGCCACGCCGGCGATGATGGAGGTCATGTTCGTGCTTGAAGATGGAGATCGGAGGCACAAGAAGAAAGGCCATATCATATCACATATTTTGAATTGCATGTGATGTTAATCCTTTTATGCATGTTATATTGCTTAGTTCACGAGGAGCATTATAAGATGATCCTTCTCACACAAATATCAAGTTATAAAGTGTTCATACTTAGTAGGCACCATTGCCAAGACTCGTTGTTTTGAAGCACCACGTGATGCTCGGGTGTGTTAGATTCTGTGAGTGTATACAACGGGAGAAAGCCATATTTTCTCATGCATAAACTAAGGTTTGATCTTGACGAGCCTAGCATGTACAGACATGGTCTCGAAACATGGATCACCAAAAGGTAAAGCATGAATCATATAGTAGATATGATGAACATGTTGATTATTCGCCTTTGAAACTACATCATCTCTCGTGATGGTCGGTTTTGATGTAGTGGATTTGGTTCGTGTGATCACTAAAACAATGTGAGGGATGTTTTTTGAGTGGGAGTTCACCTAGGTTAATTTAACTATTAACTAGAACTTAATTTTTCATAAACTTAGTCTAAACTATTGCAAATATATTGTAGGATCAATGGCGGCCCCTACCATCAATTTTAATGCATTCCTAGAGAAATAAAAGTTGAAAAACAATGAAAGAAACTTCGTGGATTGGTTCCGCAATTTGAGGATTGTCCTCAATGCTGGTCAGTTGACCTATGTGCTGGATGCACCGCTAGGTGACCCACCTGCAAATGATGCTACCGATGACGAGAAAATGTTTTTAGTTCTCAGAAGAATCAATACTCCATAGTTCAATGATATCTTGTATAGTTTGGAATCAGAGCTTCAAAAGAGGTTTGAGAACTTTGACCCACATGATATTATTCGTGAACTCAAAATGATATTTGAGGCTCACGCGGCAGTTGAGAGTTATGAAGCTTCTGAAAAGTTCTTTAACTGCAAGATGGAAGAGGGCAGCTCCGTTAGTGAGAATGTGCTTAAGATGTCTAGGCACGCTAATAAGCTCCAGAGCTTGGGCATAATAATTCCTAATGCGTTGGGGATTCATCGTGTCCACCAATCACTACCACCAAGTTACAAGAACTTTGTGATGAACTACAACATGTAGCACATGGATAAGACGTTGCCATAACTCTTCTCTATGTTGAAGTCTGCGGAAGTGGAGATCAAGAAAGAGCACCAAGTGTTGATGGTCAATAAGACCACCAATTTCAAGAAGCAAGGCAAGCCTAAGAAATATGGAAACTTCAAGAAGGGCGGTAAGAAAGCTACCGCGCCGACGAAGAAGACCAAGGCTGGGCCTAAGCCTGATACTGAGTGCTTTTACTGCAAGGGAGAAGGTCACTAGAAGTGGAATTGCTCTAAGTACTTGGCGGATCTGAAGAACGACAACATCAAGACAAAAGGTATATCCGATATACATGTTATTTATGTGTATCTTACTAGTAGTCGTAGTAGTGCCTAGGTATTTGATGCTGGTTCGGTTGCTCATATTTGTAACTCGAAACAGGTGCTACAGAATAGATGGAAACTAGCAAAGAACAAGGTGATGATGCGCGTTCGAAATGGATCAAAGGTTGATGTGATCGTAGTCGGCACGCTACCTCTTCATCTACCATTGGGATTAGTTTTATACTTAAATAATGGTTATTTGGTGCCTGCGTTGAGCATGAACATCATATCTGGATCATGTTTATTGCGAGACGGTTACTTGTTTAAGTCCGAGAATAATGGTTGCTCGATTTATAGGAGTAATATGTTTTATGCACATGCACCCTTGATATATGGTCTATTCTTGTTGAATCTCGATTGTAGTAATACACATGTTAATAATATTGATGCTAAACGTTTGAAATTAAGCGATAACTCAACCTATATGTGGCACTGTCGTCTTGGTCATATTGGAGTAAAGCGTATGAAGAAATCCATTCTTATAGACTTCTTGAATCACTTGATTTCGAATCACTTGATAGATGCGAAGCATGTCTGATGGGAAAAATGACTAAGTCTCCATTTTATGGTATGATGGAGAGAGCTAAAGACTTGTTGGAAATCATACATACCAATGTGTGTGGCCCAATGACTGTAGCATCACGCGGTGGTTATCGTTATGTTCTTACTTTCACGGATGACTTGAGTAGATATGGGTATATCTATTTCATGAAACATAAGTCCGAAACTTTCAAGAAGTTTAAGGAATTTCAAAGTGAAGTGGAGAATCAACATAACAAGAAGATTAAGTTTCTACAATCTAAACATGGAGGTGAATATCTAAGTTACGAGTTTGACGAGCATTTAAAGAAATATGGAATACTTTCACAATTGACACCGTCGGGAACACCACAGTGTAATGGTGTGTGCGAACATCGTAATCGAAATCTCTTAGATATGGTTTGTTCTATGATGTCACTTACAGATTTACCTTTGTCATTTTGGGGTTATGCATTAGAAACAGCCACATTCAGTTTAAATAGGGCACCATCTAAATCTGTTGAAACGACACCGTATGAATTATGGTTTGGGAAGAAACCTAAATTGTCGTTCCTTAAAGTTTGGGGTTGTGAAGATTATGTAAAGAAGTTACAACCCGACAAGCTTGAACCCAAAGCGGAAAAATGCGTCTTCATAGGATACCCGAAGTAAACTATTGGGTATACCTTCTATCATAGATCCGAAGGCAAAATCTTTGTTGCCAAGAATGGATCCTTTCTAGAAAAGGAGTTTCTCTCAAAAGAAGTGACTGGAAGGAAAGTAGAACTCGACGAGGTTGTCAAACCTTCTCTTGGACTTGAGAGTAGCGCATCACCGTAAGAAGTTCCTATGGCGCCTACATCAATAGAAGAGGAAGCTAATGATAAATATCATGAAACTTCAGTCGAAGTTACTACGGAACCTCGCAGGTAGACAAGAACTCGTACCACTCCATATTGGTATGATCCCGTTATGAATGTCATGTTGGTGGACGACACCGATGACTCCGCGACATATGAGGAAGCAATGATGATCCCAGATTCCAATAAATGGCAAGAAGCCATGAAATACGAGATTGGATCCATGGACGAAAACCAAGTATGGATTTTGGTGGACTTACCGGATGGCCGAAAGACTGTCGAGAACAAATGGATTTTCAAGAAGAAAGCAGATGTTGATGGTAATGTAACCGTCCACAAAGCTTGACTTGTCGCAAAAGGGTTTTGACAAATTCAAGGAGTTAACTATGATGATAATTTTTCACGGGTAGCGAAGCTAAAGTCTGTGAGGATATTGTTAGCAATCGCTGCATATTATGATTATAAGATATGGCAGATGGATGTAAAAATGGTGTTCCTCAATGGAGACATTGATGAAGAGTTGTATATGGTACAACCCAAAGGTTTTGTTAATCCTAAGGATGCTATCAAGGTATGCAAACTTGAACAGTCTATTTATGTATTGAAGCAAGCATCCCGAAGTTGGCATCAATGCTTTGATAAGGTGATTGTCGTGGTATTGCCGACGAGTACGCCATGGAGGGGTCCTCACAGAGCGTGTTGATGACCCACAAGTGTAGGGGATCGCAATAGTCTTGCAAGCCTTAATGTCACATCCCAAAAGATTTGGTACTGCATAGCATACATGTCATTGCATCATTAACATCATTGCAAAAATTTAGTTTGAAAAGGTTTTGGCAAAACACCTCACTTTCATTTTGTCACCTATGCATGAGTGCTCGGTCTCTACCTTGCGTCTGCTAGAATGGTATATTTTAGTTGTTTGGAAGGCACAGGTGCGTAGAGGGTTCCGACACGAACCCGTAGCACTTTGAATCGCCCCAATCGGAGCTTCGGAGCAAATTCTATGACAATCTGAATTTTCAGCTTGTTTATAGACAGTTTCAGACATCACCCCTTCTCGATTTTTCTCGTTCACGCCAGCCCGTTCCGCTACCGACATCACCACCACTGCCGCTGCCAGCGAGCTCGCGGACGAGGTAGAAGGCGACCGCCCCGTGCTTCCCCTTTGCCTCTGCGACCTTCCCCTCGCTTGACCGATTCGTCTCACCATGTTTTCCCCCTCCGTCTTGCAGTACACCGCCGGCGATTTCTTGCCGTTTCTCTCGCCGGAGCCAACACCGCCGCCGCCGCTCCAGCCACCCACTGCCGCCGCCCACGGACGCGCCTCCACCCCCACGAGCTCCGCCGCCTCACCCCGCACGCCGTCGCACCGACCGCCGCTGCCGGAGACCGCCCGAGCCGCCGCCGCCGTCGTTGCTGACCCGCGCCGCCGCCGTTGACTGCTGGTAAGCACCGATGCCCTCCCCTGCCGTTCGATCTGGTTCAAACGGTCCAGATGGATCGTTGACTGGCTGGTCTGGACGCTGACTAGTCAGCGTGCCATGTCAGCGTGGTCAAGTCAGTCAAAGTTTGGCTGATGTTTTAATTCGATTTAGTTTGGCAGAAATTAGATAGATCTTGTAAAATTGATATAAAATAATCTACTGGGCCAGAAATTACAAATAAAATATGTATGGATTCAGCGTTTCACGTAGAATATTGTTGTACAGTTGTTTCATATTTTTACAGCAAGGATTTGTCTTGATTAATTAAATAGTTTAATGTCCTTTTTGGAGTATTAAATTCATAGTGAAAGTTCTACAACTCCAAAAATTGCAAATAAGATGTCCGTGGAATGAGTAGAACAAGGGGAATCTGTTAGGGAATTAAAAATGTAGACTTACAGTACTGGAACTTGCATCTGTAAAAAGGCTTACTGGAGTATTCTAATTACCTAGGAAATTATATAAATCCTTTTTGAGTGATTCCAGTTGGCACTGGTTCTATTTTAGGTTGCCTACATAGTGGTTATTTTCCAAGATTTTACAATCTGTTCAATAGCAGTAGCTAAATAATTGGGTTATAGCTCAATTGTTGGTCATTTAAAAATTGCATGCCCTGTTTCCTTTGCACTTAAAAATATTTTCCATGCATGCATACAGTAGGTATACTGAATAAGATTATATAAAGCTACTGTAGCATTGTTCAAACTTGTCATGCATGCATCTTGCATTGCCATGTTTGTATATGGTTGTGTTTGGTTGTTTATGTGATTGCAATTGTATCGTGTAGATTATGACGAGTGCAACACTTGCTCATATGAGGATTGTTCGTTCGACCGCAACAGCCAAGAAAAGTAGATGCTATTTTGTTAATGATATTGTCCTACTATTTTCAATGCATTATCGTGTATTTTGTAGATGCATGTGTAGGAAAGTACTATCGCTATGCTATGTCCTACTATGTGGTAGGGATTTCTGTAGATGAGCCACCGTTGGTAGATGTGCTTAGCCATGCTATGATGAATAAGGGCTGGGTTACATCACTGAAGGTTGTTTCTAAATGTCTTGGTTTGCAAAAACTAAAAACAACTTAATCAATGAATCTCCTGGGTGTGATGGGATTGATAAATTTTGGTGGTATCATTGCGGAAAGGCACCCAAGTATCAAGAGGAAATGATTGGCTTCTTTATTTTGTAGCTTACATGTACAACCATGTGCCAATAATGAAATGGGCGGTTGGTTGGACTCAGTAGGTTGTGGTAACTCGAAGCCACGTATCCAGAGATGTAGAATTTTGGTAGGTTGGACCGGTGCATGTCGGGTTTGGGGAGCTACTTCCAGAACGGTCCCTTCTTGGAATTCTCCCTATCATCACCCAATATGAGAGTGGTGGTACGAGCTGGGCTGGCCAAGTCACATGGGTAAAGTGTACTAACCCCTGCAGGGTGTATAAACTAATCGATTAGCCGTGTCCCCGGTTATGGACATATGAGTTGCTTGATATTGATTTCATGACATGTTTCTCACTCATTCTAATTTCCTAATTGCTTTAATGTTGATGGGTTAACTTAATTGGGATCTTTTCAAAAAAAATCAAAAATTGTTTACGAAAGTAGGACAAAGGTATTCGCAAATGCAAGCTAGCCACAACTCCACTTGCCAAATATGCATGTAGATGTTAGCTCTATTGTTTCCTTTAGTAGCTCTACTTTCCATATATTCCATGTATTGACCCTTCAGGGCTTCTACGTTTCATGTTGCAGGATATTCAGATTCTGAGTGATCGATTTAGGCCACGGTACTCCACTCGACATTTGTTCACTTGTGGACAATTTGAAGAATGGAGGATTTACTTTATTTATGCTGCTACTTGAATAAGCTGATCTAGCGTTGAACTAAGCCCTTATTGTAATAATGATACCTTAGATCTTCATTATTTATGATGCACGGATATTTTGCTATGTTATTCATCTTTATTCTATTGTGGGCCGATGAACCGATCCAGGGATTGGCATGTCACATAGAAGCTACGGTCTTTTCAGAACCGTAGTGTTACAATATGGTATCAGAGCCCGTGTGTCGACTGTAGGATCGTGACCTAGGTTTGGATTAGGAAGCCATAGAATTATTAAAGCTTATATTAACTCTGTCTTTCCTCTTATGCCTTCCACCCTCGTAAATCTTTACCATGTGCTATTCTCACGCTTTCCTCTTTTAATTGATAGATGGGAGAAGTCAGGACTGAGTATGCAATGATGGAGTCACCAAGGCCCTTTGCAAGACAGTTGGCACAACTCTCACAGTCATTGGGATTGCCACTGCCCATGTTCAAGGGAAGAAGGCTATACACCTATGGATATGGCGAGGACGCTTGGGAGATCACCACTTTCATCTTCAGGGATGCCGCCTTGCCAAACCCTGTGCATCTGGTCTACACCAAGACATATTGTAACTGGGGGCTTGGAATAAACTTGGCCCTGCATGAAGCCCTGTCACGCCAGTGCCATCTTGTCCGACACCTGCTGCCAGAAGACTCACCCTACCGTGACTACGGAAGGCGTGATGAGAACGAGAACGTTGTGGTTATCCCGGGCGACAGGAACAACATGCTGCCCCGTCGGAGGCACATAGAGGATATGGAGAGGGATAATGGAGCTCTAGCTAAGAAAGTGATGATGGTAAAGGAGATAGCAGATTTTGCCAGCAACGGTATGGTGGTCCAGGGACAGGAGATTGAGACCTTGCATGAAGCTGTGGATGTTCTGAATCATGCACTGATAGGCAGGGACGCAACCATAGCACATCTTAATGGGACCGTGCAGGGAAATAATCAAGCCATACAACAGCTGCAAGGGACCGTCCAGGAAAGGGACCAGACTATTGTTGATATGGCAGCCCAGATTGCCGCTCTCCAAGCACAGTTGAATCCACCCCCTGATGACAACAATGGAGATTATGGCAACAATGATGATGATGATGACGGTGGGAACGATGATGATGATGAGGACGAAGATGATGATGATGATGATGTAGACGACGATGGTGGAGGAGATGAAGCTGTTGCAACTGCAGCAGAGGATGAAGAAGAAGAGGAGGATCTAGAAGAGGTGGAATTTGAGGTTTCAAGTGATGACTCAGGAGAGGTGTATACTCCGCCACCATGGTTGGTTCGTGGACAGAAGCGCCAACGCATGTGTCACATCCCAAGATTTTCCAAATCTTGAAATGTGAAAATAAATGAATAAAATAAAACTATGTTCAATTTTCAGAGCCAGAAGAAACTTTTTGAATTTAATTGGAACCTCAAACCACATTTAAAAATAAATAAAATAAAAGGGTGCATAAAGAAAAACATTTAATAAAGGAAATTAGAAATGTTTTGGAATTACTATTATTAGATCCTTTAATAAAAGATTTATTATCAAAAGAAATGGTGGATTTATAAATAAAGAATATTTGATAAAGCCAAATTAAATCTTGACGAAAACTTTGGGAATTAAAACACCTAGTTTTAAATAAAAATCAAAGGTTTATTTAAATAAAATAACAGGGAATCAATGTCCAATTTTATTATGAAAGGAATTACCATTTTAACTTAAAACATCAAGACATATTAAAATTGTTTAAATAGGGTTACCAAGTATTTTTATTATTATTTAATAAAACCTACTAAAATGTTTGGCTCTATTTTAGATTTTAAAATAAATATCTCAATAAAATAAATCCTATTTGAATTAAATAACTAAGGCCATTTTATTTAATTATTATTAATGGACCCTATAATAAAATGTTATTATATTCTAACAAAGTATTGCACATATCTTATATTCTCAAATAAAAACCTACTGATTTGGTTTTTGTAAATATTTAGAATTCAAAAGGGGGATTCTAATAATTAAACCAAACCATATTTTATTAATAAACCATAGCCCCTTTTATTTTTAAATAGAACCTAGAAAAAAATTTAAATATTTTTTATTTTGAAAGTTGATTTATACTACTTAACAGAACCAAAAACACAATGCACGGTTTAATGAATGTTTGAAATTGATTGAATGATTAAATAAGTTGATTGAAATTAAAACAGAAATTCAAAATAGAAAAGGAAAAATGATTCAGTACAAAAAAAAAATGAAACAACAGCCAGCCCAGATGCTCAGCCCAGGAAGCCCACCTAGCCCAACTCTCCCTTCCCCGGAGCGTTACTTTTCTCACCGCCGAAACAGCCCATAGAGTCAATGGCCAGTGGACCCATCCTCCCTCTCCTTTTCTCACTGACGCTGGACCCCACACCTCCTGTTCTTCTTCTCCACCCGCAGACCACGCCCACCCCGTCGCCCGGCCGTTGCAGACAGAATAACTCCGGTGTAATTCTCCTTAATCACGCATTGAATTAGCCCTCTGACCACGCAGGTTAAATCGTCACCCTCTCATCTCTCGTTCCCCTCAGACTCCTCCCCAAAGCTCGCCCCTAGGCCGCTCCATTTCTTCCCCGAACGCCCTCTGCTCCGACGAGCTGTCGCAGCAATTCCGACCAACTCCGACCACCCCTCTGCCCCTACTTCATGCGAGTGAACTCCTCTCGACCTCACGCACCTCCTAGTACTCCCAGTTCGCCCGCGGGTGCACCAGAACCCCGACTACGACAAACTCCCGACGCCGCCACGTCTGCCTTCTTCTCCGACGAGCTCCACAGGTAGACTCCGGTCGCCCCTCTACTTCTAGTTCACGCACACGACTCTGTCTTGTTCTTGCGCATCTAACCGTGTCGTCATTTCGCTGTGAGGTGATCCATAGCGCTGTTCCCGATGACTACCTGACGCGTCCATCGCCGTTCCCAACTCCGACGAGAAATTGCGACCGTCTCTGAGCGCCCCTTGTCAAGCCAGCAGTACCCAAAGCTTCACCGTGACCCCCTGAGCCTGGTGAGCATGCCCTTTCTCTCTCTCTCTCTCTCTCTCTCTCTCTCTCTCTCTCGCTTCCTGTATCGCCGGAACCATCATCGACTGACCGCTCCGCCGCCAGCAGCCGTGCAGTGCCGCCTGACTATGGTCAAACACGCCAGTACCGCTCGATCTAGATTTAGCGGTCAAGATTAGATCACTTATCGTCGAAGGGGTATGTCCTCTGAGCCACTCGATCTGACTAGATCCAAAGCCCCACAAACGCGATCCCAGCGAACCGGTACCGTCCAGTAGGAAACCGCCGCGTGTCCCCTGTTCTGTTTAAAACAGAAATTGAATCTGATTTAAATTGCAAACTTCAAATCCTTATAACTTTTGATCCACACGTCCAAATTTGACAAATTTTATATCAATAAAATCAGGAGAACAAGCCCTAAACAACCATGGCCTTAGTTTTGAAAATAGTATCTGTTAGCTTGTTTGAAATTACAGAAACATTTGTGTACTTGTTTAGAGTATAAAAATTTTTAAAAATTGATTTTGGATCAAATCTTTTTGCAAAATGGATTTGTGTGACCCTACTGACCCTAGGAACCAACCCATAGTGTTAAAAATAATTTTTGTGAAATTTAAGTGGAATTAGTTAACTTAGTCATTTTTTAGCCAAATAAACTCATTAAATCTTATTAAGAAAAGATGTTGCAAGGAAAACTTTGGGAAAATGTTATGGACCAAACCTACTGACCCAAAACACCAAGCCTTGCTAAAGGCAACTCACTTGATGAAAAACATAAAGCTTTGCTTGAAAAAGAATAAAATTCACCACATAAAATGATGAATGGATTTTAAAATAGACTTTGGGCAAAACCCACTAACTAGTGACTTTGCCATTTTGGTAAATGACCAATGTGGACCTTACAAAGTTTATAAACCTAGTAGAGACCAAACTTGCAATAGAACCCTCTTTTTACAAGACTTAGGAACCATTGCTTTGTGTTTGTGAATTATTGTTTGAATGTTGGAATGCTACTTGATACTGTGCTTGTTTGATTGTAGTACAATTAGCAAAGTGTGAGACTAGCAAGATCAAGCAGTGACTATCATTCCCTAAACAAAAAGGCAAGTGACGCTATCATCTAAAGTCCTACTATTTTCATTATACTTAGTGGATTTTGAAACATGCATGAAAAGAATTTCTATACTTATGCTATGCTAATCCTAGTAGGATTCCCTATACACTCCTTAGTAAAAATATTGAAGTTGTACATGCTTAGCCATGCTATGTTTTGAAAAAGAGATACATGTTGAGATTTTACAAAGGTTGAGAAAAGACTTGTGTTTTATATAATAAAACAAGGACTCAATGAACCACCTAGGTGGTGGACACTTTATGTTTTGGAGAAGGTGGCAACAAAAGGGAACCATGTCTATGGCAATCACTTTGTGTTGTGCTCCAAATGAAAACCACCTAGGAAACTTAGAGATTGAACATGTTTCTCCAATTGTGGCTTTCGTGTACAACCACATGCTATTATGGCTCTGGCTTAGTCAACTACATTAGGAAGACCCATACATTGTCTTTAGTTACCGGACATGGGGATCTGGAATGCTTCATGGGGGCTGAAGACAAGCTAGCAATGATGTATGGGAGGACCTTTTGGAAAGACTTCGTCACATTCTCAGTCTGCCAGTACTCCATCTTGGTGAGCGCTAATCCAGTAGGCCACTGGTGGCAACAAGATGGGATTGTGTCATGTGGGTAAAGTGTACTCCTTCTGCAGAAGTTACTAAAATCTAAGTACTTAGCCGTGTCCCCGGTTATGGACAATACTGAGCAACTAAAGTTGAACTATGGGAGATCTCGACATTCTAATTTCTAATATAAAAACTTGATGCACTTGGGGGTACCAAGGAATTCAAAGAGATTTGATAAAACTTGTTGCACTTGGGGTTAACAAGGTGCACAAGAGCATGAATGTACTTGGGGGGTACCAAGGAATTCAAAGAGATTTTGTTAAGCTTGTTGCACTTGGGGTTACCAAGGTGCTCAAGGATTTTTGACAAGTACTTGAACACTTGAGTGTCTACCAAGGAGTTCAAGGATCTTGGAAATGAGATTTGACAAAAGACCAAAACCATTTTGAAAAGATAGGATAAATATTGCTTAATGCAAATAAGCCTTAAACTCTACTTAGCCAAATATGCATATAATGATAGGACCCATTCTTATTATACATAAAAGTGAAACTTGCCAATACAATTCAAATGTATTGACCCTTGTGGCTGTAACTTGTAATGTTGCAGTTTTGATTGTTTTAAATGAAGATTGTTTGATTGACTAGGATTACAAAGTCTACAACCAACATCTGCCTGTGGCACTATGAAGATGAAGGACCCCATGATTATAATTATTCCGCTGCGATGTAATGTAATAGCCAATGAGCTATGTATGATGTAATAGAATTATGTTATTCCTGGTTATAAAGTTATAATATGACCTTTGTATCTTGATATTACATCTTAACTGTGGATGCTAGCTATTGATCCAGGGACTAGCATTGTAAAACACAGAAGGACTCTACCTTAATAAAGGTTGGGAATCCTACAGATGGTATCAGAGCATTGTGTTGCCTGTAGGATTTGTAAACCCTAGGATTGGACAAAAAACCCTTAGAAAATAGGAGTGTATTTGTTCCAAAAACTTATTTACAAAAACACTTGTAAACTCTTTCCTTAGCCATTTTTGGTTCCAACTCTACATCTCTTCTGCTTCAACTTGAGGGAAAAGCCCAACCATGACCAAAAAACTACACCATGTGCAAAGGACTTCTTCAACATCTTCAACTCTAATGACTTCAACATCTTCAGCATATTCCCCCAAGGACTTCCAACTTGAAAACTACTAAGGACCACAAGTGAAACAAGGAAGTTTTGCTCAAGAGTTAGAGACTGAGGGAATGCAAAAGTTAGAAAGAACCATCAACAACTTTGAAGTGATGTAACCAAAAATTTGTCTCAAAGGAGCCATGATCTCATGCAAGAAAGGATCAACCAAGAAGGAAAGGAGGATCACAAGAGAACCATATAGATGGACCACCATAACTTAGTAAAAACAAAACACACCAACTTGTGTGGTGTAACAAAAATATTTTGTTACCTAAGAATGTGCTTGAACCTTGTAGTTTGAGTGCAAAGATGTTTGTGAAAAGTTTGTTTTATGATTGCATGCACATTGCTTGTGTAAATTGTGATGTGTGTGATTAGAAATATTTCCTTAAAAATATCTTGCCCATTCTAATCTTCCTCCAACCCAAACAGATGACTACTCCAAAGGACTCCAAGGTTGATGACCCCAACACCAACCAAGCTGACAGCCTGGGAGAGCTCATAGCAACCCAACATCAGTTGAATCAACTGACAGCCCAGTTCCTAGCCAACAATAGTGATAAAGATCCAGCATTGCAAAGGTTTCTGGAGGAACAATCCCAATTGATGCTTAAGGTGACTAATCAAATGATTAGCATGGAAGAAAGCTATCCTAGTAGTATGTATGATAACAAGGATGACAAGAATGTTGTTCTAGATGGAGCCCCAGCTTGCATTATTTATGGAGACAAGGATCATACTTCCAAGGAGCATGAAGGACAATGCCCCAATTGTGATGAAGACCATCCTGTTGGAGAATGCCCTACCTCTCAAGCTACTTGCTACCTTTGTGAGGGAAGTGATCATACTCCTGGCCTATGTCCCATCTATGCCATGGTAGAACAAAGGAAACAAGAAGGATCCAAGTCTACCAAAGGAAAAGGACCACTTATACCTCCAAGCAAGACAATCCAATTCAAAGGATCAAGGAAAATCAAGAAGCCCAAGCAAGACATGAGCCTTGTACAATGTCGTAAATGTAAGGAAATGGGAAACTACTCCAGTGGATGCCCAGAGAACATAAAGAATAAAGGAATGGACCAAGTGTGGTGTAACAACTGTAACGAACCAGGTCACTTTGTAGCAACTTGCCCTCAAGAGCCACGTAAAGAACTCAATGACATTCATTGCTTCAACTGCAAGAATCCGAGACACTATGCAAGCAACTGTCCAGAAAGGATGAAGAACAAGTTGAACAAGCCTATGGAGAAGCTCAATCTTGGCCCATGAGTCAAGTATGGAAACTAAGGAAACCATGCAAATGGTTGCAATAAGAAAATTTTATCCAGGACCCAAGAAGGCCAATATGTAAATTTTGTTTGAAAATTGTTAAGGGTGGTAGTACCCTAGTTGCTTTGAACTTGCTTGTAACCCTATCCTCCCCAAATCTCGGGACGAGATTTATTTTAAGGGTGGTAGCCTGTCACATCCCAAGATTTTCCAAATCTTGAAATGTGAAAATAAATGAATAAAATAAAACTATGTTCAATTTTCAGAGCCAGAAGAAACTTTTTGAATTTAATTGGAACCTCAAACCACATTTAAAAATAAATAAAATAAAAGGGTGCATAAAGAAAAACATTTAATAAAGGAAATTAGAAATGTTTTGGAATTACTATTATTAGATCCTTTAATAAAAGATTTATTATCAAAAGAAATGGTGGATTTATAAATAAAGAATATTTGAGAAAGCCAAATTAAATCTTGACCAAAACTTTGGGAATTAAAACACCTAGTTTTAAATAAAAATCAAAGGTTTATTTAAATAAAATAACAGGGAATCAATGCCCAATTTTATTATGAAAGGAATTACCATTTTAACTTAAAACATCAAGACATATTAAAATTGTTTAAATAGGGTTACCAAGTATTTTTATTATTATTTAATAAAACCTACTAAAATGTTTGGCTCTATTTTAGATTTTAAAATAAATATCTCAATAAAATAAATCCTATTTGAATTAAATAACTAAGGCCATTTTATTTAATTATTATTAATGGACCCTATAATAAAATGTTATTATATTCTAACAAAGTATTGCACATATCTTATATTCTCAAATAAAAACCTACTGATTTGGTTTTTGTAAATATTTAGAATTCAAAAGGGGGATTCTAATAATTAAACCAAACCATATTTTATTAATAAACCATAGCCCCTTTTATTTTTAAATAGAACCTAGAAAAAAATTTAAATATTTTTTTATTTTGAAAGTTGATTTATACTACTTAACAAAACCAAAAACACAATGCACGGTTTAATGAATGTTTGAAATTGAGTGAATGATTAAATAAGTTGATTGAAATTAAAACAGAACTTCAAAATAGAAAAGGAAAAATGATTCAGTACAAAAAAAAATGAAACAACAGCCAGCCCAGATGCTCAGCCCAGGAAGCCCACCTAGCCCAACTCTCCCTTCCCCGGAGCGTTACTTTTCTCACCGCCGAAACAGCCCATAGAGTCAATGGCCAGTGGACCCATCCTCCCTCTCCTTTTCTCACTGACGCTGGACCCCACACCTCCTGTTCTTCTTCTCCACCCGCAGACCACGCCCACCCCGTCGCCCGGCCGTTGCAGACAGAATAACTCCAGTGTAATTCTCCTTAATCACGCATTGAATTAGCCCTCTGACCACGCAGGTTAAATCGTCACCCTCTCCTCTCTCGTTCCCCTCAGACTCCTCCCCAAAGCTCGCCCCTAGGCCGCTCCATTTCTTCCCCGAACGCCCTCTGCTCCGACGAGCTGTCGCAGCAATTCCGACCAACTCCGACCACCCCTCTGCCCCTACTTCACGCGAGTGAACTCCTCTCGACCTCACGCACCTCCTAGTACTCCCAGTTCGCCCGCGGGTGCACCAGAACCCCGACTACGACAAACTCCCGACGCCGCCACGTCTGCCTTCTTCTCCGACGAGCTCCACAGGTAGACTCCGGTCGCCCCTCTACTTCTAGTTCACGCACACGACTCTGTCTTGTTCTTGCGCATCTAACCGTGTCGTCATTTCGCTGTGAGGTGATCCATAGCGCTGTTCCCGACGACTACCTGACGCGTCCATCGCCGTTCCCAACTCCGACGAGAAATTGCGACCGTCTCTGAGCGCCCCTTGTCAAGCCAGCAGTACCCAAAGCTTCACCGTGACCCCCTGAGCCTGGTGAGCATGCCCTTTCTCTCTCTCGCTTCCTGTATCGCCGGAACCATCATCGACTGACCGCTCCGCCGCCAGCAGCCGTCGCAGTGCCGCCTAACTATGGTCAAACACGCCAGTACCGCTCGATCTAGATTTAGCGGTCACGATTAGATCACTTATCGTCGAAGGGGTATGTCCTCTGAGCCACTCGATCTGACTAGATCCAACGCCCCACAAACGCGATCTCAGCGAACCGGTACCGTCCAGTAGGAAACCGCCGCGTGTCCCCTGTTCTGTTTAAAACAGAAATTGAATCTGATTTAAATTGCAAACTTCAAATCCTTATAACTTTTGATCCACACGTCCAAATTTGACAAATTTTATATCAATAAAATCAGGAGAACAAGCCCTAAACAACCATGGCCTTAGTTTTGAAAATAGTATCTGTTAGCTTGTTTGAAATTACAGAAACATTTGTGTACTTGTTTAGAGTATAAAAATTTTTAAAAATTGATTTTGGATCAAATCTTTTTGCAAAATGGATTTGTGTGACCCTACTGACCCTAGGAACCAACCCATAGTGTTAAAAATAATTTTTGTGAAATTTAAGTGGAATTAGTTAACTTAGTCATTTTTTAGCCAAATAAACTCATTAAATCTTATTAAGAAAAGATGTTGCAAGGAAAACTTTGGGAAAATGTTATGGACCAAACCTACTGACCCAAAACACCAAGCCTTGCCAAAGGCAACTCACTTGATGAAAAACATAAAGCTTTGCTTGAAAAAGAATAAAATTCACCACATAAAATGATGAATGGATTTTAAAATAGACTTTGGGCAAAACCCACTAACTAGTGACTTTGCCATTTTGGTAAATGACCAATGTGGACCTTACAAAGTTTATAAACCTAGTAGAGACCAAACTTGCAATAGAACCCTCTTTTTACAAGACTTAGGAACCATTGCTTTGTGTATGTGAATTATTGTTTGAATGTTGGAATGCTACTTGATACTGTGCTTGTTTGATTGTAGTACAATTAGCAAAGTGTGAGACTAGCAAGATCAAGAAGTGACTATCATTCCCTAAACAAAAAGGCAAGTGACGCTATCATCTAAAGTCCTACTATTTTCATTATACTTAGTGGATTTTGAAACATGCATGAAAAGAATTTCTATACTTATGCTATGCTAATCCTAGTAGGATTCCCTATACACTCCTTAGTAAAAATATTGAAGTTGTACATGCTTAGCCATGCTATGTTTTGAAAAAGAGATACATGTTGAGATTTTACAAAGGTTGAGAAAAGACTTGTGTTTTATATAATAAAACAAGGACTCAATGAACCACCTAGGTGGTGGACACTTTATGTTTTGGAGAAGGTGGCAACAAAAGGGAACCATGTCTATGGCAATCACTTTGTGTTGTGCTCCAAATGAAAACCACCTAGGAAACTTAGAGATTGAACATGTTTCTCCAATTGTGGCTTTCGTGTACAACCACATGCTATTATGGCTCTGGCTTAGTCAACTACATTAGGAAGACCCATACATTGTCTTTAGTTACCGGACATGGGGATCTGGAATGCTTCATGGGGGCTGAAGACAAGCTAGCAATGATGTATGGGAGGACCTTTTGGAAAGACTTCGTCACATTCTCAGTCTGCCAGTACTCCATCTTGGTGAGCGCTAATCCAGTAGGCCACTGGTGGCAACAAGATGGGATTGTGTCATGTGGGTAAAGTGTACTCCTTCTGCAGAAGTTACTAAAATCTAAGTACTTAGCCGTGTCCCCGGTTATGGACAATACTGAGCAACTAAAGTTGAACTATGGGAGATCTCGACATTCTAATTTCTAATATAAAAACTTGATGCACTTGGGGGTACCAAGGAATTCAAAGAGATTTGATAAAACTTGTTGCACTTGGGGTTACCAAGGTGCACAAGAGCATGAATGTACTTGGGGGGTACCAAGGAATTCAAAGAGATTTTGTTAAGCTTGTTGCACTTGGGGTTACCAAGGTGCTCAAGGATTTTTGACAAGTACTTGAACACTTGAGTGTCTACCAAGGAGTTCAAGGATCTTGGAAATGAGATTTGACAAAAGACCAAAACCATTTTGAAAAGATAGGATAAATATTGCTTAATGCAAATAAGCCTTAAACTCTACTTAGCCAAATATGCATATAATGATAGGACCCATTCTTATTATACATAAAAGTGAAACTTGCCAATACAATTCAAATGTACTGACCCTTGTGGCTGTAACTTGTAATGTTGCAGGTTTGATTGTTTTAAATGAAGATTGTTTGATTGACTAGGATTACAAAGTCTACAACCAACATCTGCCTGTGGCACTATGAAGATGAAGGACCCCATGATTATAATTATTCCGCTGCGATGTAATGTAATAGCCAATGAGCTATGTATGATGTAATAGAATTATGTTATTCCTGGTTATAAAGTTATAATATGACCTTTGTATCTTGATATTACATCTTAACTGTGGATGCTAGCTATTGATCCAGGGACTAGCATTGTAAAACACAGAAGGACTCTACCTTAATAAAGGTTGGGAATCCTACAGCATGAGTGCAAGGACCTATTGCAACCTCTTCATGAAGTAGATAGATGTCCACCAAATAGTCTTCGTTAGGATACATCGTTTGCTTTAGTATCGATCAATGTAAAACTTATTTACTGTTAGTTTAAAGTTTTAGTTGATCCTATATGTACACCAAAGTTCCAGGATTATTTGTGCGAATTTTATAGAAGAGTTATGACAAGTTTTGGTTGATATCCGAGTTTTTCTGCTGACCCAGATGTACTGTACGATTTTTCATATTTTATTGGTAACTGTTAAAAATCTGAAAAAATAGGTTTTGGTTCGAAACTCTCTTTGCTGTATACAAAAAAATCAGAAAACATTCCTGACGAGTTTAAGTTAGGTATAAAAATTCGTGAACACTGCTGGACCATTATGGCAGATTCCTGTTTTAATGCTTTGTTGGCCAATCTATGTTGATAACTGTTGCCAACGCTTCTAAAACTGTTTCAGTAGATATATACTGCTAGGATAACCCCTGGAACATTGCTGAATCATTTGGTTGCTGATGTGTTGCTTGCTCATGTTTGTCTATGATTGCCTTGTTGTTGTTTGATCATAATGCATGGGTAGAATCCTATTTTCGTAATCGATTCTTTCTAAGCTTACCTGTGCTGAACCGCAGATGCCTCCCCGCCGTCAACCTACTGAGATGGAGCAGATTATGGCGGCTCAGGCACAGCTAACCCAGGTGATGACCCAGTTCATGGAAGCTCAGAACAACAACAACAATGGGAACAACCAGCCCCATGGAGATGCACTTACAAGGTTCCTGAGGCTAAGGCCAGCAAAGTTCTCTACTGCAACGGAGCCGATGGTTGCTCTCGACTGTTTGCGTTCAGTGAATAAGGATCTGGTAACTGTTGGGTGCACGGTTGCTGAGAAGGTGAGATTTGCCGCTCACCTACTGGAGGGACCAGCCGCTTCGTGGTGGGACACTTTTCAGATCACCCATCCACTGGACACTATGATTTGGGCAATGTTTGAGGAAGGTTTCAGGACCAACCACGTATCTTTAGGAGTTCTAAGCCTGAAGAGGAAAGAATTTAGCAACTTTCGCCAAACCAATCGCACCGTGGCTGAATATATAGAGGAGTTCAACAACTTTTCGCGATATGCCCCTGAGGATGTTGAAACTGATGCCAAAAGGAGAGAGAGGTTCCTTGATGGCCTCAGTGATGAGCTTTCAGTGCAGCTGCTAGTGGTTTATTGTCCCACTTTCCAGGAGATTATGGACAAGGCCAGAATCTTGGAGGGGAAGCACAAGCAGGTGGAAAACCGCAAGAGAAAGAGAAAGAATCACCACTCTGGCTCTCACCACAAGTCTCGCACTTCTTATGATGGATACTCCAAGCATGGGGGAAGTGACCATGGGCGCCATGGAAGCCATGACCACCACAGCCACGGGGGCGATGGACATCGCCATGAGAGCCACAAGAGCAACCGCCACAGCCACAAGGGAGGATACACTCACCATTCTGGAGGACACAATGGACATGACCGCAACCGTGATCGCAATTTTGTGAAAAAGGACCTGAGTGAGGTGACATGCTTCAAGTGCGGCCAGAAGGGACATTATGCAGATAACTGCCCGAAGAAGAAGGGACTGAAGCCAGGCAACAACCAGAAGGCCACAGTGAATCACATGAATGTGGAGGAGATCCCACATGAGCCTGAGCTTGTGGTTGGTAAGTTTCCAATCAAAACTCACCCTGCACTTATACTTTTTGATACTGCTGCATCGCATTCATTCATATCAAGGGCATTTGTGGATAAGTATAAGCTACCCATGGAGTCTCTTAAAGGGTCTATTAGAGTAAGCTCACCTGGAGGGGATATGATAGCTAGCGCAGGATGCCGCGACTTAACTGTGAGGATTGGAGCACACACTTTTATTGCACATCTGGTAATATTGGAGTCACAAGGTTTATATGTAATATTAGGCATGGATTGGATGTCTATGCATGAGGGACACATAGATTGTGCACAGCGAGTGGTATCGCTCAAAACCCCGGATTGTAAGAGAATTAGGTTCAAGTCGTCGGTGCGACCGGGAAGGTGTAAGCTGAATTATCTTAAGGGGGTTAGCATGGTACTGTGCCTGTGATAAAGGAGTACCCCGACGTATTTCCGGAGGAGCTTCCAGGGATGCCACCTGACAGGGATGTGGAGTTTCTCATCAATCTGATGCCCGGAACAGGACCTATAGCAAAGAGACCATATAAGATGGATGTGGATGAGCTGAAGGAATTAAAGAAACAGCTAAAGGAGAAGTTGGACAAGGGGATTTATTCAGCCTAGTTCGTCGTCATGGGGTGCACCTATTCTATTTGTGGAGAAGAAGGACAACAACAAGAGGTTAGTGGTGGACTATCGCTCGCTGAATGAAGTGACCATCAAGAACAAATACCCCCTGCCGAACATAAATGATTTGTTTGATCAACTGGAAGGAGCAAAGGTGTTTAGAAAAATTGATCTGCGATCGGGCTATTTCCAATTGAAAATTCGGGAGGAGGACATACCAAAAACGGCTTTCACCACTAGGTATGGTTTATATGAGTATACGGTTATGTCTTTTGGACTAACGAATGCTCTGGCATATTTCATGACCATGATGAACAAGGTGTTTATGGAGTACTTGGACAAGTTCGTGGTTGTGTTCATCGATGACATACTGATATATTCCAAGGACGATGCTGAGCATAAGAGACATCTGCGACTGATTATGGAGAAGCTGAGGGAACATAAGCTATATGCCAAATTCAGCAAGTGTGAATTCTGTCTTAACACTGTTGGATTTCTTGGACACGTTGTGTCGGGAGAAGGAGTCGATGTGGATCCAAGCAAAGTGACGGCAGTAACTGAGTGGGAAGCGCCCAAGAATGTGGGCGATATTCGTAGCTTTTTGGGACTTACTGGATATTACAGGAGGTTCATAGAGAATTTTTCTAAGATTGCTAAGCCGATGACGGAATTGCTGAAGAAGGAGAAGAAGTTTGAGTGGAAAGATGTGTGTGAAGCCAGCTTTCAGGAACTGAAGCATCGACTAGTGACCGCACCTGTTCTGTGTTTACCTTATCTTCAGAAGGATTTCCAAGTGTACTGTGATGCTTCTCGACAGGGACTTGGAAGTGTGTTGATGCAAGATGGGAGAGTGGTGTCATATGCCTCACAGAAACTTAAACACCATGAGAGGAATTACCACACGCATGACTTGGAATTAGCATCGGTTGTGCATGCGCTCAAGGTATGGAGGCACTACCTAATGTGAAAACACTGCGATGTGTACACCGACCACAAGAGGCTGAAGTACATATTTACACAGAAGGAACTAAACATGAGGCAAAGGAGATGGTTGGAGCTTATCAAGTATTATGATATGAATTTGCAATACCACCCGGGAAAAGCAAATGTAGTAGCAGATGTTCTAAGCCGGAAGGTCTATGCCAATGGATTGACTGTTGGGGAATTGCCCGACGATTTGTGCAAGCAATTCAAGGAGCTTAGACTGGAGGTAGTGTCAGAAGGCTATTTGGCGGAAATGGAAGTCCAACCAACGCTACAGGACATGATTAGGAAGGCTCAAGTAGGAGACAAGGAGATAGAGGAGATAAAGTAAAAGATGAGGGAGGATCGAGCAAAAGAATTCCGCGAGGATGAGCAAGGAACCTTGTGGTATGGAGATCGTTTGTGCGTTCCCAATGATCCGGAGATAAGGAAGTTGATTCTGCAGGAAGCTCATGACTCGCCGTATTCCATACATCCGGGCAATACGAAGATGTATATGGATCTAAAGGACAGATTTTGGTGGAGTAACATGAAGGGAGACATCGCCGAGCATATTGCCTTATGTGATGTATGCATCTGAGTGAAGGAGGAACACCAGAAGCCAGCAGGATTGCTACAGCCATTGCCCGTGCCGGATTGGAAGTGGGATAGAGTGGGAATGGATTTTATCATAGGATTGCCTAGGACCAGGTCGAGATACGACTCTATTTGGGTAGTGGTTGACCATTTGACCAAGGTAGCCCACTTTATACCGGTGAAGACAACCTACACAAGTGCAAGGTTGGACAAGATTTATATGGACAGGATTGTGTGCCTACATGGAGTTCCCAAGAGCATTGTATCAGATAGAGGCACCCAATTTACATCGCACTTTTGGCGCCAGCTGCACGAGTCATTGGGAACTAGGTTGGAGTTTAGCACATCGTTCCACCCGCAGACTGATGGACAGACCGAGAGGGTAAATCAGATTTTGGAGGATATGTTGAGAGCTCGCGCTTTGGCTCATGGTTCTAGTTGGGATGAGAATTTGCTGTATGCCGAGTTTTCCTACAACAATAGCTACCAAACCAGCATCAAGACGTCGCCGTTTGATGTGCTATATGGGAAAAGATGCCGGACACCATTGCTATGGGGTGGAGTAGGAGAGCGTCAGCTATTTGGACCTTATTTGATCAAGGATGCTGAGGAGAAGGTCGCTTTGATTAGGGACAGGCTGAAGGTAGCACAGTCGAGGCAGAAGAGCTACACTGACGCCAAGCGCAAGGAAGTGGTGTATGAGATAGGTGATAGAGCGTACCTCAGAGTGTCGCCACTGCGTGGAATTAAGATAATTGGAATCAAGGGTAAGCTGGCACCTCGGTTTATAGGACCATATCGAGTCTTAGCACGCAAGGGAGAGGTTGCATATCAGTTGGAGTTGCCAGAGGCTCTGTCCGCCATCCACAATGTGTTCCACGTGTCCCAGCCGAAGAAGTGCCATCCGGAGATGGTGGATATACCATTGAGAGACACGGTGCCACTAGAGGAGGTTCAGCTTGAGAGTGACTTGACCTAAGAGGAGAAGCCGGTCAAGATACTGGAGACAGCGGAGAGGATTACCCGTACCAAGACGATCAGGTTTTGTAAGGTGCAATGGAGACACCACACCGAAGAGGAAGCCACTTGGGAGCGTGAGGATGACATTCGAGAGGACCACCCGCACCTATTTGCTAGCCACGCCGAATCTCGGGGACGATATTTATCTTAAGGGGGTTAGTCTTGTCACATCCCAAATTTTAGATTTGGTACCACATAGCATACATGTCATTGCATCATGAACATCATTGCAAAAATTTAGTTTGAAAAGGTTTTGGCAAAACACCTCACTTGCACTTGCATTTTGTCACCTATGCATGAGTGCTCGGTCTCTACCTTGCGTCTTCTAGAATGGTATATTTTAGTTGTTTGGAAGGCACATGTGCGTAGAGGGTTCCGACATGAACTCGTAGCACTTTGAATCGCCCCAATCGGAGCTTCGGAGCAAATTCTATGACAATCTGAATTTTCAGCTTGTTTATAGACAATTTCAGACACAAAATTTCAGTTAGGAATTGTTCAGGAAAAAAAAGAGGAACCGCACCGTCGCAGCCAGCCGGGCCGCAGGCCCAGCAGCCCACCCGGGGCCTGCCAGCACAGCGCCCCGCAGCAGCAGCGCGCCCGCACAGCAGATAGTAAGCGCCGCCGCCGCTTTGCCAGCTGCTAACGGGCGGGCCCCGCCCGTCAGTCGCCCGCCTGTCACCGCCACGCGGGCCCCGCCCCGTCTCCTTCCTAGCGACGAACGCGCTGAGTTCCTGTCGAACACGAGCGAAATTCCCGTTGATTCGTTTGGATTTTTGACTCTCCCCAACGATCGCGCCCCCTTAAACCTCCCCCTCGCCTCACCCCTTCTCGATTTTTCTCGTTCACGCCAGCCCGTTCAGCCGCCGACATTGCCACCACTACCGCCGCCAGCGAGCTCGCGGACGAGGTAGAAGGCGACCGCCCCGTGCTTCCCCTTTGCCTCTGCGACCTTCCCCTCGCTCGACCGATTTGTCTCACCGCCCCGACACTGCCGCCGTCGCTCCACCCGCCCGCTGCCGCCGCCCGTGGACGCGGTGCCCGACGCTGCCACCCCCACGAGCTCACCCCGCACGCCGTCGCACCGACCGCCGCCGCCGCCGTCGTTGCTGACCCGCGCCGCCGCCGTTGACCGCTGGTAAGCACCGCCGCCCTCCCCTGCTATTCGATCTGGATCAAACGGTCCAGATGAACCGTTGACTGGCTGGTCTGGCCGCTGACTAGTCAGCGTGCCACGTCAGCGTGGTCAAGTCAGTCAAAGTTTGACTGATGTTTTAATTCGATTTATTTTGGCAGAAATTAGATAGATCTTGTAAAATCGATAGGAAATAATCTACTGGGCCAAAAATTGGAAATAAAATATGTATAGATTCAGTGTTTCACGTAGAATATTGTTGTATAGTTATTTTATATTTTTGCATTAAGGATTTGTCTTGATTAATTAAATAGTTTAATGTCCTTTTTAGAGTATTAAATTCATAGTAAAAGTTCTACAACTCCAAAAATTACAAATAAGATGTCCCTGGAATCATTAGAACAAGGGGAATCTGTTAAGGAATTAAAAAGGTAGACTTACGGTACTAGAACTTGCAGAATCTGTAAAAAGGCTTACTGGAGTATTCTAATTACCTAGGAAATTATATAAATCCTTTTTGAGTGATTCCAGCTGGTACTGGTTCTATTTTAGGTTGAATACACAGTGGTTATTTTTCCAAGATTTTACAATCTTTTCAATAGCAGTGGCTAAATAATTGGGTTATAGCTCAATTGTTGGTCATTTAAAAATTGCATGCCTTGTTTCCTTTGCACTTAAAATATTTTCCATGCAGGCATACAGTAGGTATACTGAATAATATTATATAAAGCTACTGTAGCATTGTTCAAACTTTTCATGCACGCATCTTGCATTGCCATGTTTGTATATGGTTGTGTTTGGTTGTTTATGTGATTGCAATTGTATCGTGTAGATTGTGACGAGTGCAACGCTTGCTCGTGTGAGGATTGTTCGTTCGACCGCAACAGCCAAGGCAAGTAGATGCTATTTTGTTCATGATATTGTCCTACTATTTTCAATGCATTGTCGTGTATTTTGTAGATGCATGTGTAGGAAAGTACTATCGCTATGCTATGTCCTACTATGTGGTAGGGATTTCCTGTAGATGTGCCCCCGTTGGTAGATGTGCTTAGCCATGCTATGATGAACGAGGGCTGGGTTACATCACTGAAGATTGTTTATAAATGTGTTGGTTTGCGAAAACTAAAAACAACTTAATCAATGAATCTCCTGGGTGTGATGGGATTGATAAATTTTGGTGGTATCATTGCGTAAAGGCACCCAGGTATAAAGAGGAAATGATTGGCTTCTTTATTTTGTAGCTTACGTGTACAACCATGTGCCAATAATGAAATGGGCGGTTGGTTGGACTCAGTAGGTTGTGGTAAATTGAAGCCACGTATCCAGAGATGTAGAATTTTGGTAGGTTGGACCGGTGCGTGTCGGGTTTGGGGAGCTACTTCCCGAACGGTCCCTTCTTGGACTACTCCCTATCATCACCCAATATGAGAGTGGTGGTACGAGCTGGGCTGGCCAAGTCACATGGGTAAAGTATACTAACCCCTACAGGGTGTATAAACTAATCAATTAGCCGTGTCCCCGGTTATGGACATCTGAGTTGCTTGATATTGATTTCATGACATGTTTCTCGCTCATTCTAATTTCCTAATTGCTTTAATGTTGATGGGTTAACTTAATTGGGATCTTTTTAAAGAAAATCAAAAATTGTTTACGAAAGTAGGACAAAGGTATTTGCAAATGCAAGCTAGCCACAGCTCCACTTGCCAAATATGCATGTAGATGTTAGCTCTATTGTTTCCTTTAGTAGCTCTACTTGCCATACATTCCATGTATTCACCCTTCGGGGCTGATACGTTTCATGTTGCAGGATATTCAGATTCTGAGTGATCGATTTAGGCCACGGTACTCCACTCGGCACTTGTTCACTTGTGGGCAATTTGAAGAATGGAGGATTTACTTTATTTGTGCTACTACTTGAATAAGCTGAGCTAGCCTTGAGCTAAGCCCTTATTGTAATAATGTTACTCTGGATCTTCATTATTTATGATGCATGGATATTTTGCTATGTTATTCATCTTTATTCGATTGTGGGCCAATGAACCGATCCAGGGATTGGCATGTCACATAGAAGCTACGGGCTTTTCAGAACCATAGTGTTACACTTAACAACTGAGTTGTCAGTTCAGCTGCACCTAGAAATAGTTCTTGCTCACAGAAGTTTATCAGTAGCAACAGTTTGTAGTAGCAACAGCAATAGTAACAGCAACAGTGAAACAGTATAAACATGTAACTTCAAAGAAATAGGGCATTGCAGATAAATAATAACAAGCATCCAAGTACTAAACAATCCTAGGCATGTGCTCCAAATATAGTCATATGTGCCCTAGTGACAAGCATTAATCACAACAAGTTGCAACAAAGTCAAATAGCACTAATAGAGATACTAGGCACTATGCCCCTAATAGATATTATTTGATTACATAATGGAACTCATCCAATCCCTACCATCCCCAAGCCTACAGCGGGGGATTACTCACTCATGGATGAGGGAAACATCGGTGGTTGATGGAGACGCGTTGGTGATGACGATGGCGATTATCCTCTCCAAATTCCCCGTCCCGGCAGGGTGCCAGAACGGAGATTTTGGATCCGAATCTTGGTTTCTGGTGACGGCGGCGGAGCGGAACTCTTTTTGGAAAACTATCAAACCCCCCTCTATTTTTAGGTCAGAAGGCAACTTATAGGCACGGAGGGAGGCTGAGGAGCTGCCTGGGGTGGCCAGACCTCCCCCAGGCGCGGGGTCAGTGGGACCACGCCTGGCGTGGGTCTGGGCCCCCCAGGCCTCCCCTCTGTCTCCCCTTCTGGCTCCGTGGATCTTTTGGTGAGAAATAGTTTTTGGCATATTTTCCAGGATTTTTCCTGATAGTTCATTTTCTGCACAAAAACAAGACACCGAGGTAATTCTGTCGAAAACAGCGTCAGTCTGTGTTAGTTGTATCCAAATCACACAATTTTAGAGAAGAAACAATTGCAAAGTGTTCGAGAAAGTAGATACATTTTGGACGTATCAACTCCCCCAAGATTAGCTTATTGCTTGTCCTCAAGCAATTCAGTTGAAAACTGAGTGCGATAAAAGAACTTTCACGAACACTTTGTTTCATATGATGTATATATTCTCAGCATAGGAGTAGATGCTTAGACAATTCATAATAAGGAGTATGCAACTAAGTCTACTCAATAGTCATTGCAAGCTATGAAGAGAAACCAACTCAATAATAATAAGTAGCATGAAACATAAACATAAGCAACATTGCAATGCTCATAATAAAGTATGATAGTGGTATCTCGCTTTCCTTTGTTTGAAGAGCACAATATAAATGCCAATGCACCTCTAAAGTTCACATGAAGACTAGAGATAAAGATATCAGAGATACAAGCATCAAAGTCATGACATAATTAACCAAGTTTTGGAACAAACACAAGAATGACAACAATGCTCTCAAGAAAGTGCTCATAGAATAAGTGGTGACTCAACAAAATTGTGAAAACGGTTTTGTGAAGGTTTGAAATGCTTCCCAATGCTGAAAGGAAGGTACTCATTAGCTTTGAGCTCTCATTGCCCCTATCATGGGCATCTTCATGTGGTTAAGGTGAAAGTGAGGTCCACTCTGAATCATATGCTTGACAGACATAGAATGGAAATCCCAAGTTCCTTGAGTACGAGGGTCGCTCGCATGCTACTCAACTATGGTCACCTGAAAGTTCTTGTCATTGTAAATACATGCATATCATCAAGAACCGCCAACGGGGTACCCATTGCACATGGTGGTACAGGAGCTTTCCCATAACCAAAATGATAAGGCAAGCAGACAATGAGCATCTCAACAATCTTTTTATTTACCATATGCATAGCTTTTTATTGAGGACGCTTCATAGATGCTCATTATAGTGTTGCTGCAAGTTTCCACCATGATTAAGCATGGTTTAGGCTAGCGGCCCAGGCGTTTCTCTAACACAATGTATAAAATCCATGAACTAGCAACTTCCCCATTTATTTCACCTTGTTGACATCCATAAACAAAAGAGCAAGGAATCAACTGGATGAGATATCCAACAGGTGTTGAAAGCGTTCCCCATGACGGCACGGTTCTGCTGACTCCCAGTATATAATAAGTAAGCATATAACTTTCATGGACTAGTCAGAATGGTTCAAGATTATTAAGCGCAAGGAATAAAGTGTGCCACCAAGTTCGTGAGAGATTTACTAACTAACTTTCTCAAAATGGACAAATATTTTATTTTGGAAGAAAACACGGCATATGGAATATGCGCTGAAGTAGAAATTGATGCTAATGGGTAGGTATGGTGGACACAGCTGGTAATATTGGTTTTGGGGAGTTGTAAGCACAGATAGAGAACATACTTAGTGTTAGTGAAGGCTAGCAATAGAGAGGGAGCGACAAATGAGAGAGCAATAACTGTCATAATCATGCTTGCAACAAAACAAGACTAATTATGGAATGAAAGTAATACACGAACTCTAAGGAAAAATAAATCATCGAGGCTAACTGACTACTGATTAGTCATATGCATGCGTGAGCATGTGCCAAGTCGATTCACATGAACAGTCAGAGGAGGATACCACAATATCATACCAAAGTATGAATAAAACAATGCAAGCAAACATTCATATGACATGCTACAAACTATTAGCAGGATGGAGCTAATCATAGACAAGCAAGAACTACTAAGCATCCATAATGACATACACTTTACACAAACAGGCTAAGCATGCTCACAATGATGAGTATATGAACAAGAATGAAACAAATAGAGTTTGTTACCAGCCTCTTACCATACCTCAAGTTGTCTTAATCTTCATTATTGCCCTTCACTTGTGTGACTTGAATAATTAACATGAAAACCAAAATCCACTGAGGACGGCTGAACCCTGCAAAGAACTCACAAAACCAAAGAAGAAAAACAAATATTTTTGTGTTTTGGATTTTTTAGAAACAAGGAAACAAAGAAAAACCAAACTAAAACAAAGCAAACCAAACAAAGCAAAATCTTTTTGGATTTTTCTTTTAAGGCAAACCAAAGCAAAGAAACAAAGCAACAAACCAAGAGAAACAACGAAAATATTTTTGGTATTTTTGGGTTTTTGAGAAAGAAGCAACAAGAACCAAAAAGAAAGCGAGACAAAGGATATACAAAGAACCGACCGAACATGATATATAGATGAGTGTGATGTCGGTGTACCACCCCCCCAAGCTTAGGATTTTGGCCTAAGTGGGGCTCAGTCCCATGGTGCCCAAGTAGATGCACCTCCATAGTATGTCGAGGAAACTCCCTCGTCCTGGTACGAGCTCGAGGCCTCCCCTGTGTAATGCGTAGGTTCATTTGAGTGCACTTCCTCCTGATAGTACCCGTGGAAGTTAAGAAAACTCAGCAACTCATCCATCTCTGCCTTCGAGCGTGACCAAGGTCCCTAAGAAATACTGAACAAAGTGGTTTCGGGTAGAGGGATCTCTCTCTCTCTTCCCCATCAGTAAACAACATTCTATAAACCAAGTTCTCAAGAGTAGAGCTAGAGGTGACAAAGTGGTGCGCCTTCATGGTAGCAAGATCAAGTCTCTGAGGAGCCAAAACTGTATCATGGGGATCAACAGCAATGTTCAAGGAAACAGTGATACAAGTAGCAATAATTCCCCCATAAATGGGTCCCCTAGCAGCTAAGCGACGAGAATGAGGGAACCAAGATTATACTTTTACTCACTATAGAGCGCAACAGCTAAGAAGGCCAATTGATAGTTGGATATATTACTAGTGTTCTCCCTACCAAGAACACTGGTGGTAAGATAGTAGGTGAAGTACCTGATGGCTGGAAGTTGAATGTTCTTTATCTTCCCTCGCTGAGATCTGCGGTCATCATCATTGGTTATTCCTCGTTATAGTTCCAGCAAATCAGCAGGAAGATCTATAATCTTCTTTGATGATCCCTTTGTACCAAGTCGCAAGGCCTTGCAATTTCTTCAATGTCATAGAATGAGCCCTGCCATAAAGTCTGAAAGACACAGAAGAATTGAACAAACTATTGGTGAAGGAGAAACTCTCCACAAATGTTTTAGTAAGTGAAGCATACTGTGCACTCTCATCCTGCATGAAACTTGTTAGACCAGCCCTCTCAATCAAAGCTATGAAATTATTAAGAATCCAAGAAGCTCGCAGGAAAGTTTGACAAGGAAAGGTGGAGGGGTGCGCATCCCCTTCACCCCCCTCGTCACCAAACCGCGGAGTGATGAGATCCTCATTGTATGAGGGTCTGGATCTTGTAGATGACCTTGGGAGCCTTGCCCTTCTAGGTGCATCACTCTCAAAAATGTCACCAAAGGTGTGGTGGTCCATGACTTCCCTTTGCTGAAATTTTGAACAACCATCAAACCAAGAGATTTCTAAGTTGATAAATGATGACCAACTACTATAGGAACTTGCTAGAGGACTACACATGCATCAAAACAAAGTTTCTAAGCATAGAACAAGCATGCAAGCTCAAACAACCTGCACCTACAGTAGCAAAATACTCAAAATACAATCTACCAATCACAAATCTAATTGGACAAGTGGAGGAGGCACATACCAAGGAGCAATCCCTCCAAAAATCAGCACCTCAGATGGGATGAACAAGGAGATCAAAAATCGCGAGCAAGAATAGCAAGAACTCGAGCTTGAGCAAGTTTTCTGGTGTTTTTTGGAAGAGAGAAAGAAGGTGGCTTTGAGGAGGCAGCCTGGAGGGCCCCCCCTAGGCGCCACCAGTGGTGGGCCCGCGCCTACCATAGGAGTGGGGCCTAGGGGTTGCTCCTAGGTCATCTCAGGTAGCACTCTGCCCCTTTTTTCGAGGAAATATTTATTTTGAATTTTCCGGGATTTTCGGGAAACTTTATTTTTGGCCAATTTTGAGGGTATGAAAATTGATTTTCTCGCAGAAACAGTTTTTTCAAAAGAAGCAAAAGCAAACCAAAAGCCAAACTACAAGAGCTCTAATAAACTCAAACAAGCAAACAACTAGCAAAACTAAAGCTAAAGCAAAGACTAGGAAGGAGAAAGGAAAAAGAAAGCAAGTATACCCACAGTGGAAGCATTATTTTGTTCATTAAAATCCTTTTGTTAACAAGGTTGATCAAGTCTTGTTACCAAAACAATCTTATATGAAACAAAACTTTGCATTACACAAGGTGATTATGTTACCTCATAATTGATAGCAATGGTCCCAATCATAATAGTTTCAAAAATTTCTTGTGGAATGGGACAATATATTTCTCCAACCTTGATGCCTTCAATATTTTCAATAGAATTCAGGCAGTAGCTCTTATCAACCTTATTGGGGAAATAGACAATGTGTTGTTTGTCATTAATATTGAATGTTACTTTTACTTGATTACAATTGATGACAGCACCTGCAGTATTAAGGAAAGGTCTCCCAAGAATAATAGACATATTATCATCTTTAGGCATTTCAAGCACAACAAAATCAGTTAAGACCATGCAATTATGAGCTACTTGAACAGGAGCATCCTCACATATACCAACAGGAATAATAGTTGACTTATCAGCCATTTGCAAAGAAATATAAGTTGGTATCAACTTTTCTAGATGGAGTCTCTTATAGAGAGAAAAAGGCATAACACTAACTCCATCTCCCAAATCACATAAAGCAGTTCTAACATAATTATTCTTAATGGAGCAAGGAATAGTTGGTATACCTGGATCACCAAGTTTCTTTGGAACCTTACCATTGAATGAGTAATTAGCAAGTAGAGTAGAAATCTCCTCATTAGGAATCTTCCTTTTATTAGAGACAATATCCTTCATATACTTTGAATAAGGAGGCAATTTAATAGCATCAGTCAAAGGAATTTGTAGAAATAAAGGCTTCATCCACTCACAAAACTTGTTGTAGTGTTGTTCCTCCTTTGACTTGTGTTTCTTACCTAGAAAAGGCACAGGTTTCTGCACCCAAGGTTCTCTCTGTTTACCATGTTTATTAGCAATAAAATCTTCCTTAGTGTACTTGGTGTTCTTAGCGTGCTTTTCAGGATCTTCCTCAACTTCCTCCTTATCAGGAGACTCATCAATATTACCACTCTCAGTTTCAGCATCTGAGATAGATATACTATTAGGATCTACAGTAGGTTCAAGTGGTTCCTGAACTTTCTTATGTTTCTTTTTCTTCCTCTTACGAGGACTACCACTATCCTCACCTTGTTGGGAATCCTGCTCTATTATTTTAGGGTGTCCTTCAGGATAGAAAGGATCTTGAGTAGCTGCACCACTCCTAGTTCTAATCCCATAAGCATGTTTATCTCCTGAAGCATTAACTAGCATATCCTTTTGCACCTTAGCAAGTTGATCAAGTTGGAGTTGAACCATTTGAAAGTGTTTACAAAGCATTTTAATATCATTAGAAGTTCTTTCGACAATATCTTTCAACTCATGAATAGCTCTAGAGTTTTCCAATAAATGGTTCTGAACTTATTTATTAAAATGACCTTGTTTAACAATAAAAATGTCAAGTTCCTCTAAGCATTGATCAGGAGGTTTACCATAAGGAATATCACCTGCATAAAAGTGTTGGAGAGAGTGTACCTCAATAGTAGATGAGTGGGGAATTGTCTTACATAATTCTTCTATAGGAGGTAGATTCTTCACATCTTCAGCTCTAATACCTTTCTCCTTTAGACACTTTTTAGCTTCCTTCATCACTTCATCATTTAATGCAATAAATCCCCTCTTCTTTGTGGTTGGTGTTGGAACTGGTTCAGGAACAACTGGTTCAAGAGTAATAGACTCAGGTGTATTCAGCTCAGTTGAAGTCCAATCATCATAATTCTTGCTTATCTTGTTCATTAATTCTTCAGCATCTGTAGGAGTCATTTTCCTGAAAACACAATCAGCAAAGCTATCTAGGTAGGTCCTAGAATCATCAGTTAGTCCATTATAATAAATATCAAGCAACTCATTCTTAGGTAATGGACATCCAGGATATTGATGAATCAAGGAACAAAATCTTTTCCATGACTCAGGCAATTTCTCTTCTTCCTGTTTAAAATCAATAAGTCTCTGCAAATCAGCATGTCTAGCACTGGGAGAAAAATATTTATGGAAGAAAGAAGCAATCAAGCAATCAGGGCTATCAATGGAACCAAGAGGTAATCTATTAAACCAAGCCCTAACTTCTCCTTTTAGTGAAAAAAGGGAAGATCTTAGCAACAAAGTACTTGCGCATTTTAAAAACATCAGAGAAAAAAGCACTCATAGTAGAAAGCTCATTCATATGAGCCACAACACTCTCATTTTCAGTACCACAAAAAGGTTCTTTCTCAACACAATATCCAAATAAGCTAAATCAAGAGAGAAATCATAATCTTTATCTTTAATATCTATGGGAGAGGTGGAAAACTTAGGATCATAGGACTTCTTAGGTATAATTGTATGTCTAGCAAGGAGACTCTTAATAGCACTAGCACCATGTGTGTTTCGGCACTCTTCAACAAACTCATCAGTGAGATCAATGTAACCATCATTAATATCAAAACTCTCACCAGACTCAGGTGAGCTAACAGGTGTAACAGTGTCTTCACTAGGAGTTTCGGTATTTCCTAGACTAGCCATAGTAGAATCTAGAAAAGGACCTAATGAACCACTCGCATCAAGCACAATAGAAGTAACATCATGAGTATCAAAAGCAGTTTTAGATTCAGCAGTAGTAGCAGTGTGTGTAGCATGAGCATGTGGTGGTGGTGTGACAAGCTTACTTATAACAGACTATGAATCAAGAGCAACAGAGGTGTTTAGGACTGTACCTCTTCTTGTAGTGGATGGTAAAATAGGGAACTTTCCATCATGAGACTTCCCCATGATGAAAGGAGTAGCAGTGAACAATAATAGATCCAAGTGAACTTACAAATATAGCTATGCTCCCCGACAACGGCAGAAAATAGTCTTGATGACCCACAAGTGTAGGGGATCGCAACAGTCTTCGCGGGTAGTATTACCCAATTTATTGATTCGACACAAGGGGGGCCAAAGAATATTTGCAAGCCTTACCAACTGAGTTGTCAGTTTAGCTGCACCTAGAAATAGTTATTGCTCATAGAAGTTTATCAGTAGCAACTGTTTGTAGTAGCAATAGCAAAGCAACAGCAGCAGTAACAACAACAGTGAAGCAGTAGCAATAGTAAGAGTAACGGTAGCAGTAGGATTTGAGTGTGGTAGGCATAGCGATGGATGGACGAGCGTTGCATGGACGAGTCTAAACATGTAACTTCAAAGAACTAGGGCATTGCAGATAAATAATAACAAGCATCCAAGTACTAAACAACCCTAAGCATGTGCTCCAAATATAGTCATACGTGCTCGCAATGAGAACTTGCACAACATCTTCTGTCCAGCCAGCCCGTGGTAGCGGGGCCTCTAGGGAACTACTGGCAATTAAGGTGCTCCTTTTAATAGAGCACCGGAGTAAAGCATTAACACTCCGTGAACACATGTGATCCTCACACCACAGCCATCCCCTCCGATTGTCCCAATTATTGTCACTTTGGGGCCTTTGGATCCGGACAATGATATGTGTACACAACTTGCAGATAAGATCACAAACAATACTATCATAATGGTTCAATAATAAGTCCAGATATGAGATCATGGCACTCGGGCCCTAGTGACAAGCATTAATCACAACAAGTTGCAACAAATTCAAATAGCACTAATAGAGATACTAGGCACTATGCCCCTAATAGATCTTATTTGATTACATGATGGAACTCATCCAATCCCTACCATCCCTAAGCCTACAGCGGGGAATTACTCACTCATGGATGAGGGAAACATCGGTGGTTGATGGAGATGCGTTGGTGATGACGATGGCGATGATCCTCTCCAAATTCCCCGTCCCGACAGGGTGCCAAAACGGATTTTCTGGATCCGAATCTTGGTTTCTGATGGCAGCGGCGGACGGAACTCTTTTTGGAAAACTATCGAACCCCCCCTCTGTTTTTAGGTCAGAAGGCAACTTATAGGCGCGGAGGGAGGCCGAGGAGCTTCCTGGGGTGGCCATACCTCCCCCAGGCGCGGGGTTAGTGTGCCCGCCCCTGGGGTGGGTCTGGGCCCCCCAGGCCTCCCCTTTGTCTCCCCTTATGGCTCCGTGGATCTTCTAGTGAGAAATAGTTTTTGGCATATTTTCCGGGATTTTTCCTGATAGTTCATTTTCTGCACAAAAACAAGACACCGAGGTAATTCTGCTGAAAACAGCGTCAGTCCATGTTATTTGTATCCAAATCACACAAGTTTAGAGAAGAAACAATAGCAAAGTGTTCGAGAAAGTAGATACGTTTTGGACGTATCACGTGTTTAGAGACGTGGAGTAAGGCAGGAGGTTGGCGGGTACGAGGTAACACAGCTTACCTAGGTTCAGATCCCACAACGGTGGTGGAATCCTACTCCTGCTATAAATCACTATAATGGCAATACGCCGAGTTACAGGGATTGGTTTACTATGCGCGATATGAGTTGAGTTATCCCTAAAGGCTCTGGCAGGTCCAAATAATATAGTCGCCAGATCCTAGGGTTACAGATAAAGTCCTAGCCAGACAGGTTACAGAGTCCTACACGGTACACAACTAGTCTCACATGTCTTGCACTCCAAGGCTCCGGGTACGTTGGTGACTCCTTAGTAGCCTTCCGTTATCCAGCATGGGCCTCCCTTCTGGATCCATCTAACTGGGCCGCCCAGCAGGCCATGGGTCTTGCTACCAACTGTGGTCCACCCGGGTTATCCGGATTAGAGACATGCTAAGGTGATACCCATTTAGCATATCCCCAACAGTAGCCCAAACTCCGAGATCTTGCGCCGTCTTGCCTCTTCAGGTTGGATGCTCCGTCTAGATGAATGTCGGCAAATCGTCAAGCAATATCTTATAGTCCTCCCAAGAACCCTGCAATGTTCTCCGTCTTCAACACATAAGTCGGAGAGCTACTGAATCTTCCATCGTACTCTTATTTTAGCCGGACTGAATCCATCCATGCCGGAATCTTCAGATGGGATGGTTCACCTACCTGTGTGAGTAGAGAAATGTAGATTATAGGTCTGTGACGCCTCGTAACTCACACATGCAGAGAACATAATCATAGCCGTTTTTCCCGTGCAAAGGATACGAAACGTTGTCGGCGACGGTGGGAACGTGACGTTGAGTACTATAGATTATAACTGTGGTAATTCTTATTCTTTTACCGCATTCTTCCTTGCATCATCTTCTTCCTCTAGAAAACACCTCCTCGAGCTCTCTACGCACGAAGGAAAAAACCCTTGCTTTTCCCATATCACTGCCAGTCTCCTTCCACACCAATGGCCAACAGCACCACACCATCCATGGCGGCGATGAGCGAAGCCACGGCCAAGCCGGTGGGCTCCGTCCACATGCGTCCAGAGGGCGTGGTGGTGCCACGCACCGCGGTGGTGGAAACCACCGGCGGTGACCATATTCCAACGGGGTTAGGACTACTGGAAGAGGAGGGCAATTCCCATAAGGGAGAGTGGTGTGGCTCCTATATCACCGAGAGAAATCTCAAGGAGATGCTCGCCAATGGGTACCTCCCCACGACGGAGGGTCTGGTCTGGCGGGCGGCACCGGCCCGCGAGGTTGTCCCTTCTCCCCAAGACAGAGAAAAGGTGTACCTCAAAGCCTAACTGGTATGCGACGTCTCCCTCTCAATCTCCGACTTCTTCATAGAGGTCCTTAGCCAGTACCAGGTTTAACCTTAGAACCTTTCTCTGAATAGCATCCTCGCGCTTAGCAACTACGCGACGCTTTGTGAGGGCTACCTAGGAATTAGGCCTAGGTTATATCTGTTTATATACTTCTTTACTGTGAAGAGGGAAGCCAAAGTGAGCAAGGATGATCTTAGAAACTGTGGGACTATTAGCTTCAAGATCCAGTCCGGCCGGCGGTTCCCCGACATTGTAGGCCACGAGTCCTGCAAGAACTGGTAGAGGACGTACTTCTATGGCCCAGATATCCCTTTGCATGGCCAAGAAGGAACGTACCCGGACTTTGTCGATGGATGCCGCTAAAGCCCCTACATGGAGATCCCAAGCCCTCCTTCCCTCCGACGACGAAGCCTCCCATGCTGTAAGGAGGATTGAGTGGCTCGTAGACACGGGTCTGACCGGGTTGGACCTAGCCATGTGCTGGTTCATCAGGCGGATCCAGCCTCTGCAACACCGTGTGAAGCTCATGCACCAGTATACCAAGGATAGGAAGGATAGCCTCCGCATCTCCAAGGACAACTTCTCGAGTGACTCCATCAAGCTTCGCCTCAAAGACATCGTCACGGTGAAGGACATGAAGCGTGGATTCACCATCACCTACGACATGTTTGAGGGCGACACGTGCCCAGAGGTACCTATTTATTTTTCGTGTATGACATATACTCCAGTTCTTCCGTCTAGACATTACCATTGCATCTAACACTTCGGAATTCACTTAACAGCTAAAGAGTCTAGACGAGGATAGCATGTCTGTCCAAGTCTACGACCCCAAGATGAAGGATGTCACCGTCGTGTCCGACGACGATGTCCTGCAGGAGCGTAAGCGGAAGAGCTCCACCTCTGACACTGCCGACGCAGGCAAGAAGAAGACGGAGTCTGGATCCTCCAAGAAGTCCACCGCCTCCCTGCAGGCGCAGAAAAGAAGAATGATTGGTATTCCGTTGACCAAAGCACCAACCGTTGTGTAAGCTTCTTAACATCTGACATTGTCCCTTGCTCAATATTATTGCACTTGTAAGTTGTATATGCCTTTTGCATTTCATATGTAGTATCCCACTTTAGCCCCCAGGGATTTAGACGACCATAGGTCTTCGTGTCTGAATGCTCTAAGAGAGACTAAGCTAGAAAACTTCGCACTGTAGCCCCCAAGTATGTAGTCTGAATGAATTATCCCGACTAGATACTTTTAAAGTAGCATATGTAGAGTTTGTAAATTTCAATACTGTAGCCCCCAAGCCTCTAGATGAAACAAAATTAGTTCCGACTAGATGCTTAAAGAAAGACTAAGCATATTGCCGAGTTAAAAACTCTTACTTTAGCCCCCAAGCCTCTAGGTGGATATTTATCCGGCTAGATGCTCCAAGTAGACTAAGTAACTGCGGTGACCCAGCATACCACTTCATGGTGTAGTACACTATAGTCGTTGACATAACACCAATGGAACACCGTTCCATCCGCATTATATCCCTCAGAGTGGTACAATAGAAACATCGCAGGTCCAAGGCAACACTTTATATTACATATAACATATTACAAAATATCCAGAGAACTTCCTCAAACAGTGAGGAATATTATACAGAAAGAACCAGAAAGATCCATTCGGAGTTTACCTTAAGAGTACTACTTATGAGTATATATATAAGGCTTGAAAGTGCTACTATAGTACTATTCTACAGAAGTAGGTTTTAGATTCTGGGAGTTTTATTTATATTCTACGCTTCAGCTTGTCTTCGATAGCTTCTGGAACTTCAAATTATATGTTTATGATTGTTTAGACCAAAGTTAACTATAAAAATAGAAGTGAATTTTAAGATATAACGAGTTTTAGAATATTATCTAGTTTTAGGGTTTTGACAAATATGATTATGAATGATCCTTTTTAATGTAAGTGAAAGATGGGTTTACTAACATGCAATTTATTAATGGGAGCATAATTAGATGATCTTATAAATTTATTAGAGTTTAGAGTTATTTTTAAGGGTGGTTAAGAGATGGAGATTATTCACCATCTTATACATGAGTGATATGTAATATTTATTTAAAAGGAGTTTAATTTGAATTTAAGATTTAAAAAAATTTAAAGGATAATAGTTATGTCACATCCCAAAATTTTCCAAATTTTGAAATGTGAAAAATAAATAAACAAAATAAAATTTTGTTGAAATTTAGGGTGAGAAGAAACTTTTCGATTCCAATTGGAAACATCAAAACCTATTTTGATCAAATAAAATCCTAAAGGGATTTAAAGAAGATAAACAAATAATAAATAAAGTTATAATAGTTGGGATCACCATTTTTGGATCTTTAAATAAAAAGATATGGTTTTTATAAGCAAAGGTAGAAATATTGAATAAGGTCTATTTTTAAAAGAGCCAAATTAAATCTTGGCCAAGCATTTAAAAATAAAATATTTTGTTTGATAAAAATAGTAAAGGTTTATTTAAATAAAACCATGAGGATTTATTTATATCCAAATTTCATTTAAGTAAAGACATTTTTTTCCTATTTTGATTGAGCATTAAAACTTAATAAAGTATTTTATTTCAAGGTGTTTTAGTATTCAGATAAAACCTACTACAAAAGATTTTTGTAGGAATTTATAAAGTCAAATAGAGTTTTAAACATATTTGAATCCTATTTGAAATAAAGACTTAAGCCTATTTATTTATTTATTTATTTATTTTTAATAAATAATAAATCCTAAAAATAATTGTTCTATTTTGGACTTTGGATTATGTTGGTAAACAGAATTAAAATATACCCAAAGTTTGGTGGAAGTTTGAATTCATTTGGAGTTTGAATTATTTGAATGAAAATCAAAAGAGAAAATTCATTATAGAAAAAGAAAAAGGTTCAGTATAAAAAAAACGAATCAAACCCAAACCAGCCAACAGGCCCAGTCCAGCCCAACTCGCAGCCCACCTGCTCCCCCTCTGGTGAACCATTTTTCACTAAGAAAAGAACCCGCTAAGTCACTGATCAGTGGACCCCACTCCCTCTCCCCCTCTCTCGCAGACAGCGCGGTCCCATGCTGTCAGTCGTCGTTTCCACCCACGCCGGCCGTTTCCCCTCGCTCAACGATGTTCTGCCACGAATAAATTGGCATAAATACGCGTTGATGGCTGAATTAATTCTCGCCGTGACCACGCATACATAAACGCCACGCTCTCCTCTTCCATTCCCCCCAAGCAGCATCTCCTCTTTGCCACCGGGCTGCTCCAATTTCGAGCTCGAGCACCACTGCTCCGACGAGCTTCTCCAACCAATTCCGGCGCCATCCAACTGCCCCTCGCCTCCCAGAGCACGCAGGCTTACTCCCCATCTCCTGGCGCATCTCCCAGTGTCGCTCGCTAGCCCGCGCATTCACCGTAGCCTCAGCAACCTCAACAACAAAGCGTCACCGTCGTCTACCATTGCTCCGGCGAACCCCCTGGTAAGCTCAGACCGCCCCAAACCCTCCTGTTGATGCTCCCATGATCCCAGAACAGTACGCGTCTAACTCCCCCTGCTGTTTGCCTCGGCATGACCTACAGCTCCGTCCCCGTCGACAAGCGGAAGCATCTGGTGCCGCCGCTAGCTCCGGCGAGCAATAGCCGCTGCTCCAGTGTGCCCCTCGACAAGCCGACCACACCTCGAGCTTCTCCTCACTCCCACGAGAACGGTGAGCTACTCCTCCCTCTCCCTCGTTTCATGAATCGTTGCCAACGCCACCGCCCGAGCGTGTGCCGCCGTCCGTCGCCGCCAGCGTCGCCAGTCCTTGGTCAACTGCGTTGTGCCCGTTGGATCTTGATCTTGTGGCTGTGATTAGATTATAAACGAAGGGGTATCGTGTGCTCTGTGCCGCACGATCTTATTTAGATCCAACGATCCACATAGCACAATCCTCACGAACCGGTACCGTCCAGTTAGATTCAGCCACGTGGCCAGACTCAGGATTTAAAATAGAAATTTGATCTATTAGATTTGCAAACTTGTAAAATCCATAACTTTAATTCTACACGTCTAAATTTTGCAAATTTTATATCAATGGATTCATCAGAACAAGTACTTTGCAACCATGCACTTTGTTCAATGTTTTGCTTCTGGAAAATTGGTTGAAATTGCAGAAACATGTGTAGGCATAGTTTGAATATAAAATTTGTTCTAGAAATATTTTTAAGATGAAATCTTTGCTAATTGGTTTGTTTTGAACCTATTGACCATAGGAACCAACTTATGGATTTAAAAATGTCTTTTGTGAATTTAAGGAATAAATATTTGAGGTAGCTCATTTCTAGTCAAACAAAAATATTGTTTATGGTTTAGAAATGATTTTTGAGTAAATCCTTTGGGAAATGATTTGATGCAAACCTTCTGACCCTAAACACCAAGGTTTGAGATTTAATAACATATTTTATGAACCATATAAATTCATTACTTTGCTAAAAGATATTTTCAACAACATAAAATATCACCTTAGCATAATATTTGGTTTATGAGATGAAACCTTTTGCAAATGGTTTTACCACTTTTGTAAATGACCACATTGAGCTTTAAAATGTTTAGATCCTAATAGAAACCACTTTTCTAAATAAAACCATCTTTTGCATGCTTGCATGCATTTCCTTATTTCTATTATTTTATGTGTGATAAATTGTTTGAATGTTGGTTTGAAAATGTGTTTGCTTGATTGAATTGTAGTGAAGTTAGAAGAGTGTGATATTTGCCAGATCAAGAAGTGAACCAATATTCTCTACTAAAAAGTCAAGTGACACAATCATCCATGTCCTACTATTTTCATTACATTTAGTGGATTTTTGTAACATGCATGATAAGGACTACTATATTTTATGCTATGCTAAATCCTAATAGGATACCCTTATATCTTCCTTATTGAAAACATTGTAGTTGTAGTATGCTTAGCCCTGCTATATATTTGGGATGGGGTACGTGATATGATTATATGAAGTGTTGGAAAGATATATTTTTTATATAATAAAACAAGTACTCAATGAACCACCTGGGTGGACAAGGATACTCAAGATTGGACAAGGTGGCAACAAAGGGAACCATGTTTATATGGCTATCTTTTTGTGTGTGCACTAGAAGAAAACCACCCAGGGACTTAAAGATTGAACATGTTTCTCGTACAGTGGCTTCCGTGTACAACCACATGCTAAATGGGCTATGGCCTAGTCAACTACATAGTGGAAGACCCATGCATTGGCATCTTCAGGTTAACTAGAATTGTGTAAGGGAAATATATCCCTACATTGGTGCCTGGTTGACAAGCTAGCATTGTGTATTGGGAGGACTTCTATGAAAAGACTTTGTCACATTCTCGATCTGCCGGTACTCCATTTTGGTGAGTACTTATCCAGCGGCCACTAGTGGCGTCAAGATGAATTGTGTCATGTGGGTAAAGTGTACAACTTCTGCAGAAGATCAAATTCTAAGTACTTAGCCGTGTCCCCAGTTACGGACAACTCTGAGCAACTAAGGCCTGAAGCTATGGAAGATCTCGACATTCCAATTTCTCAAAGTAAAACTTGATGGTGACAACAAGGGATTAGAAACACTTGGAGTTCTCCAAGGAGTTCAGAAAGATTTGACAAAAGATCAAAACTATTTTGGATAAAACTATATCACTGCCTGCAAATGAATCCTAAACCCTACCTAGCCAAATATGCATGTAATGATAGGATCCACTTATTTCTACATAGTAGTGAAACTTGCCAATACAATTCAAATGTATTAACCCTTGTGGCTGCAACTTATTATGTTGTAGGTTTGTTTGATGTTAGTGAAGTGTGTTGAATAGGATTACAAGTCTACAACCAACATGATTGCCTGTGACACTTTGAAGATGAAGGACCCCATGCTATTGTTATATTTTGCTGCATTGTAATGAGATAGCCAAATGGGCTATGTAAGATGTAATGAATTATTTTATTCCTGGTTATAAAGTTGTATTATGACCTTTGTTTCTTGATATTACATCTTAACTGTGGATGCTAGCTATTGATCCAGGGACTAGCATTGTAAACACATGGATCTCTATCTTATTAAAGGTTGGGAACTCTACATATGGTATCAGAGCACTGTGTTGCCTGTAGGATTGTAACCCTATGATTGGAGAAAACCCCTTATAAAAATAGGAGTTGTATTTGTTCCAAAACTTATTTACAAACAATCTTGTAAACTCTTTCCTTAACCTTTTGGTTTTGATTCTACATCTCTTCCTTTTCAACTTGATGGAAAAAGCCTTCACCATGACCAATGACTTCCACTTTAGTTCCACCAAAGATTTCAAATTAGACATCACTAAAGACTACATGTGAAAACCAAGAGACATTAGATTGCCTACCAAAAACATTGATATCATGTTAGTGTATGGATCATATTGACCTATGAGGTATGACTACACTAAGTTATTTATTTCAAGAAAACTTGTTGTTTCCTTCAACTCATGAGTTAAGCTCATAAGTTGTTAAGTAAATAGTTGCTTGTTGATTGATTGATTGTTTGATTGAACTTGGTTGTTTTGAGTTGTGTGTTAGAACTTCCTTAGGTCTATCTGCCATTACTCATCCCTATCAACCAACAGATGCCTCCCTGTCGTGCCAACCCTAAACAGAACAACAATAATAACATCACTCCTGAGATGCAGCAGATGATGACAACTCAGACACAATTGATGCAGATGATGACCACGTTCATACAGAATCAGAACAACAACAACAACAATCAGAATAATCCTCCAGCACATGATATGCTCACCAGGTTTCTGAAGCTAAGGCCTGCAAGGTTCTCTGGAAGAACTGACCCAATGTTAGCCAATGACTGGTTACGTTCGGTGAATAAGGACTTAGTGACTGTTGGCTGCACCGACGAAGAAAAAGTTAGGTTTGCATCACACCTGCTTGAAGGACCAGCAGCAACATGGTGGGACAACTTTCAGATCACCACTCCTCTTGAGGATGTGACTTGGGCTATTTTTGAGGATGGTTTCCATACAGCTCACATCTCATCAGGAGTGATGCACTTGAAGAAAAAGGAATTCCACAATCTGAGACAACGTCACCTCAGTGTGGCTGAGTACATTGAAGAATTCAACAATCTGGCACGCTATGCACCGGATATGTCACATCCCAAATTTTAGATTTGGTTCTGCATATCATTCATTCCATTTCATCATACTCTTCCATGCAAAACCATCGATTGGAAGGATTCGGCAAAACACTATTTTCAAAACCCTACTCTATTTTACTACGAGGCTCCTACGGGAGGTTCTACTAGGACTTGTGTTTTCCCCCCTTGTAGCCTAGTGGTTTCACTCATCCTTTGACCCTATGTTGTTCCCCTCGATTTTACAAAAATTTAGGAACAAGAATCGCTCGATTCGGAGTTCGTATGAAGAAGTTACGGAGGTTTTACTAAAATGCAAAAAGAAAAAGAAAGGATCAAAAGAAAAAAAAACGGCGCCGGCCCAGCCGGCCAGCACTGCGCCGCCCGCGCGGCGGATAGTATCCGCCGCCGCCCCCGCGACGGCCCACCGACAGGTGGGACCGTATCCGGATAGGACCCCGCATGGGGGGCCCCATATAAGCCGCGGACCCCACCCACGCGCCAACCCCGCCGCCTCCTACCTCGGACCGCGCGCCGCCGCCGCCTCGGGAGCCGCTCGCCGCCGCCGCCCTGCGCCGCCGCCCGCGCGCGCGCGCCACGCCGCCACGCGCCAGCGCCGCGCCGCCGTCGCCGCCGACCCGCCTTGATCCGTGCGCTGACCGCCTCCTCTTCCGCGCAGGACCCTGCCGGACGGATTGACAATTGGGGAATTGCCTGAGGATTTGTGCAAGCAGTTTAAGGACCTTAGACTGGAGGTAGTATCTGAAGGGTACTTGGCAACAATGGAAGTCCAACCAACGCTACAAGACAGAATCAGGAAGGCTCAAGTGGGAGACAAAGAGATATATGAAGTAAAGGAAAAGATGAAGGAGGATCGATCAAGGGAATTCCGCAAGGATGAGCAAGGAACCTTGTGGTATGGAGATCGTTTGTGCATCCCCAACGATCCCGAGATAAAGACGTTGATTCTGCAGGAAGCTCATGACTCACCGTACTCTATACATCCGGGCAATACGAAGATGTATATGGACCTAAAGGACAGATTCTGGTGGAACAACATGAAGGGAGACATCGCGGAGCATATTGCCCTATGTGATGTATGTAGCCGAGTGAAAGCGGAACACCAGAAGCCAGCAGGACTGCTACAGCCATTGCCCGTGCCGGATTGGAAGTGGGATAGAGTGGGAATGGATTTTATCACAGGATTGCCCAGGACCAGGTCAGGGTATGACTCCATTTGGGTAGTGGTCGACCATTTGACCAAGGTAGCCCACTTTATACCGGTAAATACGACCTATACAAGTGCAAAGTTGGCCAAGATTTACATGGACAGAATTGTGTGCCTACACGGGGTTCCCAAGATTATTGTATCTGATAGAGGCACCCAATTTACCTCACACTTATGGCGCCAGCTGCACGAGTCACTTGGTACTAGATTGGAGTTTAGCACAGCGTTTCACCCACAGACTGATGGACAGACCGAGAGAGTGAATCAGATTTTGGAAGACATGCTGAGAGCTTGCGCCTTGGCTCATGGTTCTAGTTGGGATGAGAATTTGCCATATGCTGAGTTTTCCTACAACAATAGCTATCAAACCAGCATCAAGACGTCGCCGTTTGATGTACTGTATGGTAAACGGTGCCGGACACCATTGTTGTGGGATGGAGTAGGAGAACGCCAGTTGTTTGGGCCTGATTTGATCAAGGATGCTGAGGAGAAGGTCGCCTTGATTAGGGACAGGCTGAAGGTAGCACAATCAAGACATAAGAGCTACACTGACGCCAAGCGTAAGGAAGTGGTGTATGAGATAGGTGATAGAGCATACCTCAGAGTGTCGCCACTTCGAGGAATCAAGAGATTTGGAATTAAGGGTAAGCTGGCACCTCGTTTTATTGGACCATATCGGGTATTAGCACGCAAAGGAGAAGTTGCTTATCAGTTGGAGTTGCCAGAGGCTCTGTCCGCTATTCACAATGTATTCCACGTATCCCAGCTGAAGAATTGCCATCCGGAGATGGTGGATACACCATTGAGAGACACTGTACCACTAGAAGAGGTTCAGCTTGAGAATGACTTGACCTATGAGGAGAAGCCGGTCAAGATTCTGGAGACAGCGGAGAGGATTACACGTACCAAGACAATCAGGTTTTGCAAGGTGCAGTGGAGCCACCACACTAAAGAAGAAGCCACTTGGGAGCGTGAGGATAACATCCGAAAGGACTACCCACACCTATTTGCTAGCCGCGCCGAATCTCGGGGACGAGATTCATCTTAAGGGGGTTAGTCTTGTCACATCCCAAATTTTAGATTTGGTTCTGCATATCATTCATGCCATTGCATCATACTCTTCCATGCAAAACCATCGATTGAAAGGATTCGGTAAAACACTATTTCAAAACCCTACTCTATTTTACTACGAGGCTCCTGCGGGAGGTTCTACTAGGACTTGTGTTTCCCCCCTTGTAGCCTAGTGGTTTCACTCATCCTTTGACCCTAGGTTGTTCCCCTCGATTTTACAAAAATTTAGGAACAAGAATCGCCCGATTCGGAGTTCGTATGAAGAAGTTACGGAGTTTTACTAAAATGCAAAAAGAAAAAGAAAGGATCAAAAGAAAAAAAAAACGGCGCCGGCCCAGCCGGCCAGCACTGCGCCGCCCGCGCGGTGGATAGTATCCGCCGCCGCCCCCGTGACGGCCCACCGACAGGTGCGACCGTATCCGGATAGGACCCCGCGTGGGGGGCCCCCATATAAGCCACGAACCCCGCCGCGAACCCCACCCACGCGCCAACCCCGCCGCCTCCTACCTCGGACCGCGCGCCGCCGCCGCCTCGGGAGCCGCTCGCCGCCGCCAGGTAAGACGACGCCGCGCCGCCGCTCGCCGCCGCCCCGCGCCGCCACGCGCCACGCCGCGACGCGCCAGCGCCGCCCACCGCCACCACGCGCCAGCGCCGCACCGCCGTTGCCGCCGACCCGCCTCGATCCGCGCGCTGACCGCCTCCTCTTCCGCGCAGGACCCCGCAGGACCGCCGTCGCCGCCGACCCCGCGACCCCGCCGCCGACCGCCACCGCTGCCGGAGGAGCTCGCCGCCGCCGCCGGTGAGCACTGCCCCGCCTCCTTGCTCCCTGGCCGCCGATCTGCGATCCAACGGCCCAGATGGACCGTTGACCGGTCAGCCTCAGGCGCTGACTAGTGAAAGGCCCAGTCAGCGCCCAGTCAGCAGCCACGTGGGCCAGTCAACAGACACAGTTGATTGGGTATTTCTTTAATCGATTTAATTGACAGATTTTTGTAGAAACTTGTAAATTGCGTAGAAATTAATCCGCTGTGCCAAAAATTGCAAATAAAATATGTGTAGGTTCAGTAAGTCGTGTAGAATCTTGCTGTACCATTGTTTCACACTTTTGCAGCAATATTTAGTACAGTTTAATCAAATGAGTTAATGGCCTTTTTGGAGTAATTAATTCGTAGAAAAAGATCTGTAACTCCAAAAATTGCGTATAATATGTCCCTGGATTCAGTAGAACGAGGGGAATCTCATCGTGAATTAAAAGGATAGGCTTACAGTAGAAACTTCTGCAGAAACTGCCTAGTGGCTTTATGTAGTGTTTTAATTACTCAGGAGTTTTATAATTCCTTTTTGAGTAATTCCAATTGGTACTGTTCCTAAATAGCAATGCCTATGCGGTAGAATTTTTCCAAGATTTAACAAACAGTATACTACCGGTAGTGAATTAATTGGGTTCTAGCTCTAGATTTGAGTATTATATTTTGCATATTAGTTTTCCTTGCGCTAAAACTATTTTCCATGCATGAAATCAGTACCTCTACTGATTACTACTATGTGGTGTTGCTGTGGCGTCACCCCAATTGACATGCATGCATTCATGCATCATCTTTGTTGCATATGCTTGTGGATTGTTTGTTTATGATTGCAATTGTGTCGTGTAGATTGTGACGAGTGCAACGCTTGCTCGTGTGTGGATTGTTCTTCCGACCGCTACAACCAAGGCAAGTAGATGCTATTTTGTTCATGATATTGTCCTACCATTTTCTATGCATTGTCGTGTATTTTGTAGACGCATGTGTAGGATGATACTATCGCTATGCTATGTCCTGTTATGTGGTAGGGCCTTCCTTGTATATGAACCACCGTTGATAGATGTGCTTAGCCATGCTATGATGTACGAGGGCTGGGTTACATCACTAAGACTTGTTTCTAAAAGTATTGGTTTGTGAAATCTAAAACAACCTAATCAATGAATCTCCTGGGTGTGATGGTATTGATAATTTTTGGTGGTTTCATTGCGGAAAGGTACCCAGGTATCGAGAGAAATTGATTGGCTTCTTTATTTGGTAGCTTACGTGTACAACCATGTGCCAATAATGAAATGGGCGGTTGGTTGGACTTAGTAGGTTGTGGTAACCCGAACCCGCATATCCAGAGATGTAGAATTTTGGTAGGTTGGACCGGTGCGCGTCGGGATTGGGGAGCTACTTCCCGAACAGTATCTTCTTGGACTTCTCCCTATCATCACCCATAATGAGAGTGATGGTACGAGCTGGGCTGGCCAAGTCACATGGGTAAAGTGTACTAACCCCTGCAGGGTGTGTAATCTAATCGATTAGCCGTGTCCCCGGTTATGGACATCTGAGTTGCTTCATATTGATTCCATGACATGTTTCTCGCTCATTCTAATTTCATAATTGCTTTAATATTGTTGGGTTACCTTAACTGGGATCTTTTCAAAGAAAATCAAAAATTGTTTATGAAAGTAGGACAAAGGTATTTGCAAATGCAAGCCAGACACAGCTCCACTTGGCAAATATGCATGTAGATGTTAGTACTATTGTCTCCATTACTAGCTCTACTTGCCATACATTCCATGTATTGACCCTTCAGGGCTGCTACGTTTCATGTTGCAGGTTATTCCGATTCTGAGTAATCGATATAGGCCACGGTACTACACTCGGCACTTGTTCACCTGTGGGCAAATTGAAGAATGGAGGATTTACTTTATTTATGTTGCTACCTGAATAATTTGAGCTAGCCTTGAGCTAAGCTTTTATTGTAATAATGGTACTCTGGATCTTCGTTATTTATGATACACGGATATTTTGCTATGTTATTCATCTTATTCTATTGTGGGCCAATGAACCGATCCAGGGATTGGCATGTCACATAGAAGTCGCGGTCTTTTCAGAACCGAGGTGTTACAGGATGAAGTTGATACATATGCTAAGAGGAAGGAGAAATTCCTCGAAGGACTTAATGATGAGTTGAACCTGCAGCTAGCTGTTTCCTATGTCCCAACTTATCAATCACTCTATGACAAAGACACCATTTAGAAAACAAGATGAATCAAGTTGAGAACAAAAAGAGGAAACTCAAGTATCACTCAGGATCATCACAAAAGAAGCATTCATTCAAAAGGAGCAATGAAGATTCTGAACCACATCAGTATCACCACAACAACAATGGAAGTGATAATAATGAAAATGATACTGACAATGGAGATGACCTTGGTCAGAACCAACATGACACTTTCAGGAAGAAAGACATTAGCCAGTTGCAGTGCTATAATTGTAAGGAACTTGGACACTATGCATCAGACTGTCCTGAGAAGAAAAAGAAAAAGGATGCTAGAAACTCCAATGGAAATGACTCCAATGTGACCCAGAAAGGACATGTGAACCACATTGACATGGATGGGAACTTTGAAGAGATAGAAGAAGTGGATGTCAGGAACTAGTTAACTCAGAAGAGTCAAATAAGGATTCCTTGTCTGGATATCAAGTGTTAAACCCATAGTTAAGTGAACCATCAATGTAACCCTATGAGACTTTCTTTTAAGGGTGGTAGTACTCTAGTTGCCTTGAAGCCAACTTGTAACCCTAGCCTTCCCAAATCTCGGGACGAGATTTCTTTTAAGGGTGGTAGCCTGTCACATCCCAAAATTTTCCAAATTTTGAAATGTGAAAAATAAATAAACAAAATAAAATTTTGTTGAATTTTAGGGTGAGAAGAAACTTTTTGATTCCAATTGGAAACATCAAAACCTATTTTGATCAAATAAAATCCTAAAGGGATTTAAAGAAGATAAACAAATAATAAATAAAGTTATAATAGTTGGGATCACCATTTTTGGATCTTTAAATAAAAAGATATGGGTTTTTATAAGCAAAGGTAGAAATATTGAATAAGGTCTATTTTTAAAAGAGCCAAATTAAATCTTGGACAAGCATTTAAAAATAAAATATTTTGTTTGATAAAAATAGTAAAGTTTTATTTAAATAAAACCATGAGGATTTATTTATATCCAAATTTCATTTAAGTAAAGGCATTTTTTTCCTATTTTGATTGAACATTAAAACTTAATAAAGTATTTTATTCAAGGTGTTTTAGTATTCAGATAAAACCTACTGAAAAGATTTTTGTAGAAATTTATTAAGTCAAGTAGAGTTTTAAACATATTTGAATACTATTTGAAATAAAGACTTAAGCCTATTTATTTATTTTTAATAAATAATAAATCCTAAAAATAATTGTTCTATTTTGGACTTTGGATTATGTTGATAAACAGAATTAAAATATACCCGAAGTTTGGTGGAAGTTTGAATTCATTTGGAGTTTGAATTATTTGAATGAAAATAAAAACAAAAAATTCATTATAGAAAAAGAAAAAGGTTCAGTATTAAAAATAACGAATGAAACGCAAACAAGCCAACTCGTAGCCCACCCGCTCCCCCTCTGGTGAACCGTTTTTCACTCAGAAAAGAACCCGCTAAGTCGCTGATCAGTGGACCCCACTCCCTCTCCCCCTCTCTCGCAGACAGCGCGGTCCCACGCTGTCAGTCGTCGTTTCCACCCACGCCGGTCGTTTCCCCTCGCTCAACGACGTTCTGCCATGAATCAATTCATGTAAATACGCGTTGATGGCTGAATTAATCCTCGCCGTGACCATGCATACATAAACGCCACGCTCTCCTCTTCCATTCCCCCCAAGCAGCATCTCCTCTCTGCCACCGGGCTGCTCCAATTTCGAGCTCAAGCACCACTGCTCCGACGAGCTTCTCCAACCGATTCCGGCGCCGTCCAACTGCCCCTCGCCTCCCAGAGCACGCAGGCTTACTCCCCATCTCCTGGCGCATCTCCCAGTGTCGCTCTCTAGCCCGCGCATTCACCGTAGCCTCAGCAACCTCAACAACAGAGCGTCTCCGTCGTCTACCATTGCTCCGGAAAAACCCCTGGTAAGCTCAAACCGCCCCGGACCCTTCTGTTGATGCTCCCATGATCCCCAGAATAGTACGCGTCTAACGCCCCCTCCTGTTTGCCTCGGCATGAACTACAGCTCCGTCCCCGTCGACAAGCAGAAGCATCTGGCGCCGCCGCTAGCTCTGGCGAGCAATAGCCGCTGCTCCAGTGCGCCCCTCGAAAAGCCGACCACACCTAGAGCTTCTACACACTCCCACGAGCACGGTGAGCTACTCCACCCTCTCCCTCGCTTCATGAATTGTCGCCAATGCCACTGCCCGAGCGTGCGACGGCGGAGCACCGCCAGTCCTTGGTCAACTGCGTTGTGCCCGTTGGATCTTGATCTTGTGGCTGTGATTAGATTATAAACGAAGGGGTATCGTGTGCTCTATGCCACACGATCTTATTTAGATCCAACGATCCACAGAGCGCAATCCGCACGAACCGGTACCGTCCAGTTAGATTCAGCCACGTGGCCAGACTCAGGATTTAAAATAGAAATTTGATCTATTAGATTTGCAAACTTGTAAAATTCATAACTTTAATTCTACACGTCTAAATTTTGAAAATTTTATATCAATGGATTCATCAGAACAAGTACTTTGCAACCATGCACTTTGTTTAATGTTTTGCTTCTGGAAAATTGGTTGAAATTGTAGAAACATGTGTAGGCATAGTTTGAATATAAAATTTGTTCTAGAAATATTTTTAAGATGAAATCTTTGCTAATTGGTTTGTTTTGAACCTATTGACCATAGGAACCAACTTATGGATTTAAAAATGTATTTTGTGAAGTTAAGGAATAAATATTTGAGTTAGCTCACTTCTAGTCAAATAAAAATATTGTTTATGGTTTAGAGATGATTTTTGAGTAAAGCCTTTGGGAAATTATTTGATGCAAACCTTCTGACCCTAAACACCAAGTTTTGAGATTTAAGAACATATTTTATGAACCATATAAATTCACTACTTTGCTAAAAGATATTTTCAACAACATAAAATATCACCTTAGCATAATATTTGGTTTATGAGATGAAACCTATTGCAAATGGTTTTACCACTTTTGTAAATGACCACCTTGAGCTTTAAAATGTTTAGAGCCTAATAGAAACCACTTTTCTAAATAAAACCATCTTTTGCATGCTTGCATGCATTTCCTTATTTCTATTATTTTATGTGTGATAAATTGTTTGAATGTTGGTTTGAAAATGTGTTTGCTTGATTGAATTGTAGTGAAGTTAGAAGAGTGTGATATTTGCAAGATCAAGAAGTAAACCAATATTCTCTACTAAAAAGGCAAGTGACACAATCATCCATGTCCTACTATTTTCATTACATTTAGTGGATTTTTGTAACATGCATGATAAGGACTACTATATTTTATGCTATGCTAAATCCTAATAGGATACCCTTATATCTTCCTTAGTGAAAACATTGTAGTTGTAGTATGCTTAGCCCTGCTATATATTTGGGATGGGATACTTGATATGATTATATGAAGTGTTGGAAAGATATATTTTTTATATAATAAAACAAGTACTCAATGAACCACCTGGGTGGACAAGGATACTCAAGATTGGACAAGGTGGCAAAAAGGGAACCATGTTTATATGGCTATCTTTTTGTGTGTGCACTAGAAGAAAATCACCCAGGGACTTAGAGATTGAACATGTTTCTCGTACAGTGGCTTCCGTGTACAGCCACATGCTAAATGGGCTATGGCCTAGTCAACTACATAGTGGAAGACCCAGGCATTGGCATCTTCAGGTTAACTAGAATTGTGTAAGGGAAATATATCCCTACATTGGTGCCTGGTTGACAAGCTAGCATTGTGTATTGGGAGGACTTCTATGGAAAGACTTTGTCACGTTCTCGATCTGCCGGTACTCCATTTTGGTGAGTACTTATCCAGCGGCCACTGGTGGCGTCAAGACGAGATTGTGTCATGTGGGTAAAGTGTACAACTTCTGCAGAAGATCAAATTCTAAGTACTTAGCCGTGTCCCCGGTTATGGACAACTCTGAGCAACTAAGGCCTGAAGCTATGGAAGATCTCAACATTCCAATTTCTCAAAGTAAAACTTGATGGTGACAACAAGGGATTAGAAACACTTGGAGTTCTCCAAGGAGTTTAGAAAGATTTGACAAAAGATCAAAACTATTTTGAAAAGATAGGATAAAACTATATCGCTTTATGCAAATGAGCCTAAACCCTACCTAGCCAAATATGCATGTAATGATAGGATCCACTTATTTCTACATAGTAGTGAAACTTGCCAATACAATTCAAATGTATTGAACCTTGTGGCTGCAACTTATTATGTTGCAGGTTTGTTTGATGTTAGTGAAGTGTGTTGAATAGGATTACAAGTCTCCAACCAACATGATTGCCTGTGGCACTTTGAAGATGAAAGACCCCATGCTATTTTTATATTCTGCTGCATTGTAATGAGATAGCCAAATGAGCTATGTAAGATGTAATGAATTATTTTTATTCCTGGTTATAAAGTTGTATTATGACCTTTGTTTCTTGATATTACATCTTAACTGTGGATGCTAGCTATTGATCCAAGGACTAGCATTGTAAACACAGGGATCTCTACCTTATTAAAGGTTGGGAACTCTACAAGTTATATTTAAGTTTTATTTTGATTATGGATTTAGACTTAGTAATAAACTTTAAAGGTTTTAGTGTTTTATAAGAAAATGTGTTTATTTCTTACTTAAGAAATAATTTTAAGAATTAACAAAGTGGGTATTTTATTTGAGTAAAATAAGTAATGAATTTTATTTATCTTAATTTTTTTGAATAATACACATAATATTTTTATAGTGAAATATATTTATTAAAAATCTTAAAAATAAATTTTATTTATTTTTAAGTCCTACCTTTATTATTGTAAAATTCTTCAAAGAATTAAGTGTCTTTAAATATTTGCTTTATATTTTAGTGTAAAACTCCAGGTTAGTATTTTTATAAAATAGTAAAGTTATTTTTATAAAAAAAATGATTTTTATTTATTTTTAGGAGTTTCTCTTATTTTATGAAATTTTACTCAGGATTTAATGATGTTAATATTTATGTATTTATTTTAAATAAATAAAGTTATGTTTTTTTAGATAGATCTTATTTTTATGATAATTTTAACATATTAAATGTATTTTTATGATTTTTTATAATTTTCTATAGCTGAAAATGTTTAAAGGTTATTTGGTAATTTATTTGTTTTACTTTTATTTCATTTCTTATTCTATTTAACTTGGGCCGTTTGTTTGGGTATATAGGCTAGCCTGGTGTCACATCCCAAGATTTTCCAAATCTTGTAATGTGAAAAATAAATGAATAAAATAAAACTTGGTTTGATTTTCAGGGCCAGAAGAAACTTTTTGAATTCAATTGGAACTTCAAACCAATTTGGATTAAATAAATCCTAAAGGGATTTAAAAAGATAAACATTTATTAAAGGAAATTAAAATATTTTGGAATTACTATTTTGGATCTTTTAATAAAAGACTTGATTTTCAAAAGAAAAGGTGAATTCATAAATAAAGATTATTTTATAAAGACAAAATAAACTTGGCCAAGCTTTGGAATTAAAACATTTTGATTTGAATAAAAATAGCAAAGGTTTATTTAAATAAATTAATAAGGATTTAATATCCAATTTTATCTAAATAAAAGGTTTTACCCTTTTTAATGAAACATCAAAACTTATTAAATTTATTTAAATGAGTTTTCCAAATATTTTATTTTCTCAAATAAAACCTACTCAAGTGTTTTGACTTTATTTTAGATTTCAAAATAAATATTTTAATAAAATAAATCCTAGTTGATTTTATAATGAAGGTCTATTGTGTTTAATTATTAATGGACCCTAAAATAAAAGGTTATTTTGTTTTAAACAAGTTTCCAAGTATTCTTTATTTCCAAATAAAACCTACTGATTTGGTGTTGAAAATATTTGGATTTTAAATGGAGATTTTGTTAATTAAATCAAACCCTATTTTATTAAATAACTAAAGATCCATTTTATTTAATTAAAGAATGGATACTAAAAAGAATAAAAATTATTATTTTATTTTGGAATTTGGATTATGTTGATAAACAGAACCAAATTCAAAGTTACAAAATTTGGTGATTATTTGAATCAATTTGAATGTTGTTTGATAGTTCGAAATTCAAAACAGAAATTAGATTTAGAAAAAGAAAAATGTTTCAGACAGAAAAAAATAGTGCAAAGGACCCAGCCCAACAACCAGCCCAGTTTCCCTCCCCGGAAAAAACGATTCGCACTCAGAATCTAACTCAGACAGAGGCTGACCAGTGGACCCTCCCCTCACTCTTTTTCTCACTAACGACTGGACCCCACTCCTCCAGTTCATCCTCCTCACCCGCGCGACCTCCTTTCCCCAAACCTCGCTGCCGTTGCTGCCATTCAAAGCCGCGATCAATTCGCAGTAATGCCGCGCCTTAAACCTCGCCGTGACTGCATGCTATTAAGTGCCTGCGACTTCTCCTCCTTTTCCCTCTGTCACTCCATCTCGATACGCCCCCAGGCTGCCCCATTTCTCGCCGCACCACCCTCGGTCCGACGAGCTTCCACTGTCGATTCCGGCCAAGTATCACCACCCCTTGCCTCCCTGACCTCGCACCCAGACTCAACACTACTTGGCGCATCTCCCAGTACCTTTCGTTCGATCGCGGGCGCCCCAGAGCGTCGGCTACGTCAAGCTTCCGAACATCGCCGCGTCTGCAACCTCTCCGAAGACCTCCCCCGGTAAGCACAGACCGCCCCGCGTCTTCTCGATCACGCGAACATCTTCGCCTTGGTCTTGCGTAACTAACTACGCCCACTGTTTGCCTCCACGTGATCTACAGAGTCGCCTCCGACCGCAACCAGGACCACCCGACGCAGTTCTCTACTCCGGCGAGCAATCGCTGCTATACCAGAGCGCCCCTTGCCACGTTGACCACACGACGAGCACCACCTCGACCTTGCGAACACGGTAAGCACCCCCCTGTCTACTTTTCTTCCTGTAGCCACCGTAGCACCACCGTCTGGCCGCTCCGCCGCCAGCCACCGCCGCAGCGCCGCTAGCTTTAGGTCGAGCTTGCAGTAGCCGTTCGATCTCGATCCAGCGGTTAGGAATAGAACCAGAGCGAAAGGGTAAGAGTGAATCTGTGCCGTGCGATCAAGATGGATCCTACAGTCTGCGTCTGTCAATCCGAACGAACCGGTACCGCCCAGCCAGAACGTGAAGCGTGGCCATGTTTTTGTTCTAAAACAGATTTGAATCTGTTATAGATTCAACTTTCAAACCCTTGTAACTTTGGATTCACACGTCCAAAAATTACAAATTTTATGTCGTTGGATTCAGGAGAGCAAGACCTAGCCAACCATGCCCTTGGTTTAGCAAATAGTATCTGTTAATTTGCTTGATTTTGCAGATACTTTTGTGTGCTTGTTTAGATTAGAAAAATTGTTTAGAAATGTTTTTAGGGTTAAAACCTTTGCAAAATGGTTTGTTGTAAACTCACTGACCCTAGGAACCAACCCATGGAGTCAAATAATTTGGTGAAATTTAGGATAGATTAATTGATTTGGTCCATTTCTAGCCAAATAAAAATAATAGATTTTGGTTATGAAAATGTTTTTGTAAAGAAAACTTTGGGAAAATATGTTGATCAAACCTACTGACCCAAAACACCAAGTTTTGAGAAACAACAACATATTTGGTGAACCACATAGAGTTGTTGCTTTTATAAAAATGTTTTCACCACATAAAATGATGAAAGGTTTTGAAAATGGTTTATGGATAAAACACATTTGCAAATGAATTTGCCATTTTGGTAAATGACCAATTTGGACCTTACAAAGTTTAGAATCCTAGTGGAGACCATCCTTGCAAATAAAACCATCTTAAGCATGTTCCCATGCATGACTTAGAATCCATTGCTTTGTGTGTGTGAAATTGTTTGCTTGACTTTGATTTGGAATGTTAGTTGATTTTGTGTTTGCTTGATTGACTTGTAGTGAAGTTAGAGAAGTGTGAGACTAGCAAGATCAAGGAGTGAACCACCATTCCCTACCAAAAAGGCAAGTGACATTATCATCAAAATTCCTACTATTTTCATTATACTTAGTGGATTTTGAAACATGCATGAAAATACTTTTTGTACTTATGCTATGCTAAAATCCTAATAGGATTCCCTATCCATTCCTTAGAGAAAACAATGTAGTTGTTACATGCTTAGCCATGCTATATATATATTTTTTGAAAAGAGATTCATGTTGAGATTTTATGAAGATTGAGAAAAGGACTTGTGATTTTGTATAATAAAACAAGGACTCAATGAACCACCTAGGTGGAGGATACTTTCAGTTTTGGAGAAGGTGGCAACAAAAGGAACCATGTTTATGGGAATCACTTTGTGTTATGCTCCAAAATAAAACCACCTAGGAAACTTAGAGATTGAACATGTTTCTCCAATTGTGGCTTTCGTGTGCAACCACATGCTATTATGGCTCTGGCTTAGTCAACTACATTGGGAAGACCCATGCACTGTCTTCAGTTAACTGGACATGGGGATCTGGAATGCTTCATGGGTGCTGAAGGCAAGCTAGCAATGGTGTATGGGAGGACCCTTTGGAAAGACTTCGTCACATTCTCAATCTGCCAGTACTCCATCTTGGTGAGCACTAATCCAGTAGGCCACTGGTGGCAAAAGGATGGGTTTGTGACATGTGGGTAAAGTGTACTCCTTCTGCAGATGTTAATAAAATCTAAGTACTTAGCCGTGTCCCCGGTTATGGACAATACTGAGCAACTAAAGTTTGAACTATGGGAGATCTCGACATTCTAATTTCTAAAAGAAAACTTTTGAAGACTTGATGCACTTGGGGTTACCAAGGAGCTCAAGAGACTTTGAAAAAACTTGATGTACTTGGGGTTACCAAGGAACTCAGGGGATTTTGTTGAAAACATGAATACTTGGGGTTACCAAGGAACTCATGAGATTTTGATAAAACTTGTTGCACTTGGGGTTACCAAGTAGCTCAAGAGATTTTTGACAAGGACTTGAACACTTGAGTTTGTACCAAGGAGTTCAAGGAACTTGGAAAAAGAGATTTGACAAAGGACCAAAACCATTTTGAAAAGATAGGATAAAATTATTGCTTTAAGCAAATGAGCCTAAAACTCTACTTAGCCAAATATGCATGTATTGATAGGATCCACTCATATTATACATAGTAGTGAAGCTTGCCAATACAATTCAAATGTATTGACCCTTGTGGCTGTAACTTGTAATGTTGCAGGTTTGATTGATTTTAGTGAAGATTGATTGATTAGGATTACAAAGTCTACAACCAACATCTGCCTGTGGCACTTTGAAGATGAAGGACCCCATGATTATAGTTATTCCGCTGCAATATAATGTAATAGCCAAATGAGCTATGTAAGATGTAATAAAATTATGTCATTCCTGGTTATAAAGTTATATTATGACCTTTGTTTCTTGATATTACATCTTAACTGTGGATGCTAGCTATTGATCCAGGGACTAGCATTGTAAACAAAGGGGACTCTACCTTATTTAAAGGTTGGGACCCTCTACAGATGGTATCAGAGCATTGTGTTGCCTGTAGGATTTGTAAACCCTAGGATTGGACAAAAACCCTTAGAAAATAGGAGTTGTCTTATTCCAAAAACTTATTTACAAAAACACTTGTAAACTCTTTCCTCAACCATTTTGGTTTCAACTCTACATCTCTTCTACTTCAACTTGATGGAAAACCTACCCATGGCCAAGGACTACACTATGTGCAAAGGACTTCTTCAACTTCTTCAACTCTAATGACTTAAACTTCTTCAACTCTAATGACTTCAACATCTTCAGCATATTCACCAAGGACTTCCAACTTGGATACCACTAAGGACTACAAGTGAGACAAGGAAATCCTACTCAAGATTTAGAGACTGAGGGAATGCAAAACAAGAAGGAGCCATCAACAACCTTGAAGTATTGTAACCAAGAGTTTTTCTCAAGGAAACCATGATCCCAAGTAAGAGGAAGAAACCAAGAAAGAAGGAAGACCACAAGTGAACCCTATAGATGGACCACCATAATTTAGTTAAGACAAAACCAACTTATGTGTGTAACAAAAATGTTTTGTTGCCTAAGTATGTGCTTGAACTTGGTTGTTTGGGTGAAATGTTTGACTTGTGATTGCATGCACATCGTTTGTGTGAATTGTGATGGGTGTGAGTAGAAATATTTCCTTAGAAATATCTTACCTATTCTAATCTCCCTTCAACCCAAACAGATGACTACTCCAAAAGACTCCAAGGTTGATGACACCAACACCAACCAAGAGGACAGCATGAAAGAGCTCATAACATCTCAACACCAGTTAAACCAACTGACAGCTCAGTTCATAGCCAACACTAGTGATAAAGATACATCACTGCAAAAGTTTTTGGAGGAACAAACCCAACTGATGCTTAAGGTGACTAATCAAATGATCAACATAGAAGAAAGCAATCCCAAAAGAGTCTTTGACAACAAGGATGACAGAAATATTGTTCTAGATGGAGCACCAGCTTGCATTATTTGTGGAGACAAGGATCATACTTCCAAGGAGCATGAAGATCAATGCCCTAACTGTGAAGAAAATCATCCTGTTGGACAATGTCCCGCCTCTCAAGCCACTTGTTATTTGTGTGAAGGAAACAATCATGTCCCTATCCAATGCCTCATCTATGCCATTGTGGAACAAAGGAAACAAGAAGGATCCAATTATGCCAAGAATGTTGATGGAAAAGGAAAAGGACCACTTATACCTCCAAACAAGACAAACCAATTCAAAGGATCAAAGAAACCCAAGAAGCAAAAGATAGACAAAAGACATGTGCAATGTCATCAGTGTAAGGAAATGGGACACTATTCTGGTGAATGCCCAAAGAACCCGAAGAATAAATAGATTGGCCAAGTAGTGTGCAACAACTGCAAAGAGCTAGGCCACTATGTAGCAACTTGTCCACAAGATCCACGTAAAGAACTCATGGACATCCATTGTTTCAACTGCAAGAACCCAGGACATTATGCAAGCAACTGTCCAGAAAATATGAAGAATAAGTTGAACAAGCCTATGGAAAAACTCAACCTTGGCCCATGAGTCAAGTGTGGAAACAAAGGACACGATGCAAAAGTTTGCTTAGAGAAGTTTTCCCAGGATCCCAAGAAGGACAATATGTAATCTTTGTTTGAAAATTTTTAAGGGTGGTAGTACCCTAGTGTTTGAACCTGCTTGTAACCCTAGACTCCCCAAATCTCGGGACGAGATTTATTTTAAGGGTGGTAGCCTGTCACATCCCAAGATTTTCCAAATCTTGTAATGTGAAAAATAAATGAATAAAATAAAACTTGGTTTGATTTTCAGGGCCAGAAGAAACTTTTTGAATTCAATTGGAACTTCAAACCAATTTGGATTAAATAAATCCTAAAGGGATTTAAAAAGATAAACATTTATTAAAGGAAATTAAAATATTTTGGAATTACTATTTTGGATATTTTAATAAAAGACTTGATTTTCAAAAGAAAAGGTGAATTCATAAATAAAGATTATTTTATAAGCCAAAATAAACTTGGCCAAGCTTTGGAATTAAAACATTTTGATTTGAATAAAAATAGCAAAGGTTATACAACAAGGTGAAGATAACACTAAATTCTTCCATGCTATGGCTACTGAAAGATTTAGAAGAAATGCCATTTCTGCCTTAAGAGATGAGAATGGGGTGGAGCACTCTGATCATGAGTCTATGGCTGGGTTACTTTGGCAGTCTTATAAAGATAAGATGGGATGTTCTGAAGGGATTTCCATGCAATTTGATTTAGGTAACCTCCTACAAAAAGTGGAGGGGTTGGATGATCTAACTGTTCCTTTTACTAAGAAGGAGATGGATGATGTAGTGACCTCAATGGCTGTTGACCGTGCTCCTGGGCCGGATGGTTTTAATGGCCTTTTCGTTAAGAGATGTTGGCCTATCATTCAATCTGAATTTTATCAAATTGCCAAGGATTTTCATACGGGTACTCTGAAACTTGAGAATATTAATGGATCATATATTACTTTGATTCCTAAAAAGCATGCCCCTATTGAGGTTAATGACTTTAGGCCCATCTCTTTAACCAATGTATGTCTCAAGTTCTTAACTAAACTTGTTGCCAACAGACTACAGGATAAGATCCTATCTTGTATTCACAAAAATCAATATGGGTTTCTAAGGAATAGGTCAATTCAAGACTGTCTGGCTTGGTCTTTTGAGTATTTGTTTCTCTGTCATACTTCTAAGAAACCTATCATTATTTTAAAACTGGATTTTGCTAAGGCATTTGATACCATTGAACATGAGGCAATTTTGGAGATTATGAAGTACAAAGGTTTTAACTCAGTTTGGATTGGCTGGATGAAAGCAATCCTGTCATCTGGCAATTCTTCTATTCTGCTTAATGGGATTCCTGGCAAACAGTTTAAGTGCAAGAGGGGAGTTCGACAGGGAGACCCTTTATCTCCTATTTTGTATACCCTGGGATCTGATTTGCTACAATCTGCAGTAAATGAGCTCTTATGTTCAAATGATATCAGTTTGCCTATTGTCACCAATGAGAATGATTATCCAATAATACAATATGCAGATGATACTTTGATGATTATGCCTGCTGATATGATTCAACTTAGGGCTCTGAAGGTTTTATTGCATAAATTTGCACTTTCTACTGGCCTTAAAATTAATTATAGCAAATCTATGATGGTTCCAATCAATGTTCCTGATGACCAGGTGAAGGTGCTGGCTGATGAGTTTGGTTGTCTTGTGGGGTCTATGCCTTTTACCTACCTGGGGCTGCCTTTGGGTACTACTAGACCCACTATAGCTGAAATGCAACCGTTGGTTTGCAGACTTGAAAGGAAGCTCACTTCTAGCTCTAGTTTTTTATCACAGGGGGCTAGATTACAACTCATCAACTCTGCCTTGTCTTCTATGCCATTACACTTTCTAAGTTCCCTGCAACTAGCTAAAGGTTTAACTAAGCAGCTAGATCGAATACTCAAACAATGTCTTTGGAGGAAGAAACATGATGAGCCAAAGCCTGCTTTGGCAGCATGGGACATTGTCTGTTTGCCAAAGGAAAAAGGTGGACTTGGTGTTATAGATTTTCAGAAGAAGAATGCATCTCTGCTCATTAAATTTCTGGATAAATATTATAATAGTAAAGATATACCTTGGGTCAAATTAGTGAAACATGCCTATTACACAGATAAGGTGCCTCATGCTGAAAATTTATGTGGTTCCTTTTGGTGGAAAGATGTTTTGAAACAAGTGGATAACTTTCGAGGGGTGGCTGCAGTGCACCAGGGTTGTGGGGATTCTTTTCTGTTTTGGTCAGATAATTGGGAAATAAATGGATCTACCAGGCCTTTGAAAGAAAGATATCCAAAACTTTTCTCATTTGTGCTCAATGAAAGTTTATCTGCTGCTCAGGTATATTCTTCTGAGAATATCCATGATTTATTCTATCTGCCACTATCTGTTGAGGCTTTTGAGGAATTGAGAGAGGTTCAGAATGTGATGGTAGCTAACCCACTTTCTGCACAGAAGGATGTATGGACTTATAGGTGGGGGGACAATTATGCCCCAAGTAAACTTTACAAGTGCATTTTTGAAAATATAATGGCCCCTAAGGTTTATGTTTGGTTATGGAAATCTTGTTGTACCATGAAAACTAAGGTGTTTGCTTGGTTACTTCTGAAGGACAGATTGAACACCAGAGATTTGTTGCAGAGGAGACATTGGACTGTTACTGATGATATACATTGTGAACTGTGCCCTTCCAGAGCATATGAGGACAGATCTCATCTTTTCTTTGAGTGCAATTTCAGTGCTAGGATATGGAATTACTTACAGATTGTTTGGTTACCTCTTGGAGATTTGCAGTTGATTGTTGCAGCAGCTAAAAGATCTTTTGGACATCAGTTTTTCATGGAAGTTTTGATCACGGCTTGCTGGAATATTTGGTTAACTCGAAATGATAAAATTTTTAATCATCAGAGACCGTCTTTCTCACAATGGAAATCAAGATTTATTCATGATATCAACTTGCTTAAATATAGAATTAAGAAGAAATGGAGAGCTGCTCTGATAGATTGGGTAGAGGGTTTACACTAGGGATCAAGACATGCTTATTGATCCTGCTTGTAATTATTAGTACTAGAAGTAGTTTTTGTGTTTGTCTCTTTCTTTCAGCCTTGACACTTGTAAGTATTTCTTTTTGACTCTTTGTTTTCTGTTTTTTATTATTAATAAAATGCTGTGGGGCTTTTGCCTCACAGTCTTATAGTCAAAAAAAAAATAGCAAAGGTTTATTTAAATAAATTAATAAGGATTTAATATCCAATTTTATCTAAATAAAAGGTTTTACCCTTTTAAATGAAACATCAAAACTTATTAAATTTATTTAAATGAGTTTTCCAAATATTTTATGTTCTCAAATAAAACCTACTCAAGTGTTTTGACTTTATTTTAGATTTCAAAATAAATATTTTAACAAAATAAATCCTAGTTGATTTTATAATGAAGGTCTATTGTGTTTAATTATTAATGGACCCTAAAATAAAAGGTTATTTTGTTTTAAACAAGTTTCCAAGTATTCTTTATTTCCAAATAAAACCTACTGATTTGGTGTTGAAAATATTTGGATTTTAAATGGAGATTTTGTAATTAAATCAAACCCTATTTTATTAAATAACTAAAGATCCATTTTATTTAATTAAAGAATGGATCCTAAAAAGAATAAAAATTATTATTTTATTTTGGATTTGGATTATGTTGATAAACAGAACCAAATTCAAAGTTACAAAATTTGGTGATTGTTTGAATCAATTTGAATGTTGTTTGATAGTTTGAAATTCAAAACAGAAATTAGATTTAGAAAAAGAAAAATGTTTCAGACAGAAAAAAATAGTGCAAAGGACCCAGCCCAACAAGGCCCAACAACCAGCCCAATTTCCCTCCCCGGAGAAAAATGATTCGCACTCAGAATCTAACTCAGACTGAGGCTGACCAGTGGACCCTCCCCTCACTCTTTTTCTCACTAACGACTGGGACCCCACTCCTCCTGTTCATCCTCCTCACCCGCGCGGCCTCCTTTCCCCAAACCTCGCTGCCGTTGTTGCCATTCAAAGCCGCGATCAATTCGCAGTAATGCCGCGCCTTAAACCTCGTCGTGACTGCACGCTATTAAGCGCCTGCGACTTCTCCTCCTTTTCCCTCTGTCACTCCATCTCGATACGCCCCCAGGCTGCCCCATTTCTCGCCGCACCACCCTCGGTCCGACGAGCTTCCACTGTCGATTCTGGCCAAGTATCACCACCCCTTGCCTCCCTGACCTTGCACCCAGACTCACCACTACTTGGCGCATCTCCCAGTACCTTTCGTTCGACCGCGGGCGCCCCAGAGCGTCGGCTACGTCAAGCTTCCGAACGCCGTCGCGTCTGCAACCTCTCCGACGACCTCCCCCGGTAAGCACTGACCGCCCCGCGTCTTCACGATCATGCGAACATCTTCGCCTTGGTCTTGCGTACCTAACTATGCCCTCTGTTTGCCTCCACGTGATCTACAGAGTCGCCTCCGACCGCAACCAGGACCACCCGACGCAGTTCTCTACTTCGGCGAGCAATCGCTGCTATACCAGAGCGCCCCTTGCCACGTTGACCACACGACGAGCACCACCTCGACCTTGCGAACACGGTAAGCACCCCCCTGTCATCTTTGCTTCCTATAGCCGTCGTAGCACCACCGTATGGCCGCTCCGCCGCCAGCCACCACCGCAGCGCCGCTAGCTTTAGGTCGAGCTTGCAGTAGCCGATCGATCTCGAACCAGCGGTTAGGAATAGAACCAGAGCGAAAGGGTAAGAGTGAATCTGTGCCGTGCGATCAAGATGGATCCAACGGTCTGCGTCTGTCAATCCGAACGAACCGGTACCGCCCAACCAGAACGTGACGCGTGGCCATGTTTTTGTTCTAAAACAGATTTGAATCTGTTATAGATTCAATTTTCAAACCCTTGTAACTTTGGATTCAAACGTCCAAAAATTACAAATTTTATGTCGTTGGATTCAGGAGAGCAATACCTAGCCAACCATGCCCTTGGTTTAGCAAATAGTATCTGTTAATTTGCTTGATTTTGCAGATACTTTTGTGTGCTTGTTTATATTAGAAAAATTGTTTAGAAATGTTTTTAGGGTTAAAACCTTTGCAAAATGGTTTGTTGTAAACTCACTGACCCTAGGAACCAACCTATGGAGTCAAAAATGAATTTGGTGAAATTTAGGATATATTAATTGATTTGGTCCATTTCTAGCCAAATAAAAATAATAGATTTTGGTTATGAAAATGTTTTTGTAAAGAAAACTTTGGGAAAATGTGTTGATCAAACCTATTGACCCAAAACACCAAGTTTTGAGAAACAACAACATATTTGGTGAACCACATAGAGTTGTTGCTTTTATAAAAATGTTTTCACCACATAAAATGATGAAAGGTTTTGAAAATGGTTTATGGATAAAACACATTTGCAAATGACTTTGCCATTTTGGTAAATGACCAATTTGGACCTTACAAAGTTTAGAAGCCTAGTGGAGACCATCCTTGCAAATAAAACCATCTTAAGCATGTTCCCATGCATGACTTAGAATCCATTGCTTTGTGTGTGTGAAATTGTTTTCTTGACTTTGATTTGGAATGTTAGTTGATTTTGTGTTTGCTTGATTGACTTGTAGTGAAGTTAGAGAAGTGTGAGACTAGCAAGATCAAGGATTGAACCACCATTCCCTACCAAAAAGGCAAGTGACACTATCATCAAAATTCCTACTATTTTCATTATACTTAGTGGATTTTGAAACATGCATGAAAATACTTTTTGTACTTATGCTATGCTAAAATCCTAATAGGATTCCCTATCCATTCCTTAGAGAAAACAATGTAGTTGTTACATGCTTAGCCATGCTATATATATATATATTGAAAAGAGATTAATGTTGAGATTTTATGAAGATTGAGAAAAGGACTTGTGATTTTGTATAATAAAACAAGGACTCAATGAACCACCTAGGTGGAGGATACTTTAAGTTTTGGAGAAGGTGGCAACAAAAGGAACCATGTTTATGGGAATCACTTTGTGTTGTGCTCCAAAAGAAAACCACCTAGGAAACTTAGAGATTGAACATGTTTCTCCAATTGTGTCTTTCGTGTGCAACCACATGCTATTATGGCTCTGGCTTAGTCAACTACATTGGGAAGACCCATGCACTGTCTTCAGTTAACTGGACATGGGGATCTGGAATGCTTCATGGGTGCTGAAGGCAAGCTAGCAATGGTGTATAGGAGGACCCTTTGGAAAGACTTCGTCACATTCTCAATCTGCCAGTACTCCATCTTGGTGAGCACTAATCCAGTAGGCCACTGGTGGCAAAATGATGGGTTTGTGACATGTGGGTAAAGTGTACTCCTTCTGCAGAAGTTAATAAAATCTAAGTACTTAGCCGTGTCCCCGGTTATGGACAATACTGAGCAACTAAAGTTTGAACTATGGGAGATCTCGACATTCTAATTTCTAAAAGAAAACTTTTGAAGACTTGATGCACTTGGGGTTACCAAGGATCTCAAGAGACTTTGACAAAACTTGATGTACTTGGGGTTACCAAGGAACTCAGGGGATTTTGTTGAAAACATGAATACTTGGGGTTACCAAGGAACTCATGAGATTTTGATAAAACTTGTTGCACTTGGGGTTACCAAGTAGCTCAAGAGATTTTTGAAAAGGACTTGAACACTTGAGTTTCTACCAAGGAGTTCAAGGAACTTGGAAACAGATATTTGACAAAGGACCAAAACCATTTTGAAAAGATAGGATAAAATTATTGCTTTAAGCAAATGAGCCTAAAACTCTACTTAGCCAAATATGCATGTATTGATAGGATCCACTCATATTATACATAGTAGTGAAGCTTGACAATACAATTCAAATGTATTGACCCTTGTGGCTGTAACTTGTAATGTTGCAGGTTTGATTGATTTTAGTGAAGATTGATTGATTAGGATTACAAAGTCTACAACCAACATCTGCCTGTGGCACTTTGAAGATGAAGGACCCCATGATTATAGTTATTCCGCTGCAATGTAATGTAATAGCCAAATGAGCTATGTAAGATGTAATAAAATTATGTCATTCCTGGTTATAAAGTTATATTATGACCTTTGTTTCTTGATATTACATCTTAACTGTGGATGCTAGCTATTGATACAGGGACTAGCATTGTAAACACGTGGGATTCTACCTTATTTAAAGGTTGGGACCCTCTACACCTGGCCCATCTAGACCTGGCCTGGCACTACACACCGACCCACCCCTCTCCACACCACCACGCACGCACACAAACACGAACCTTATCTCTCTCGCGTTCCTCTATCGTGCGCGATGCGCCACCAGCGCTGCCGCTTGTCGCCTCGGCTGCCGCCAGCCGCCTCCGGCGCAGTAGTTCATCGGCGTTGTCTCGCCATCTACACATATCCCGTTTCCCCTCATCGATTTGGTTTGTCCACGCTCTTGTGAGCGCACCCGGCCGAAACCCTATCCATGTGGTCGTTGGCTCGGCATCAGCGCCCTAGTGCTTGCGCTCCGGTGGTGTCATTGCTGCTGCTACTACTATGACTGACTGTGGTTTTTAGTTGATCCTCTAGGTCTCACACTCTACAATGCCGGAGGTACGGCAGCTTGTGCTGCAACCCCGGCGCCCATGGATGCGTTGCTGTGCTGCCTCACTATGGTGGTTATGTCGCGATTGTTGTTGCTGGTTGCGACTAGGAGCAGGTGCAGCACCCCGTGCCCATCTGCCGTCCTGCCGTGGCCTCCATCGCTCACTTCTTCACCTCCGTATTCTTCTTCCTCTCCGGCAAGTCGTATCTTGCTACAGGTAGGTGTTTATCCCTCTTCTTTAATTCTCTCTACTCTACTATCTAAATTATTTGATGCTCATAACTTATCTCATCTACTTGGTTGAGCATGATGTCATCAGATTCTTGGTTCTTTCATGACTCTTATTATTTCCCATTTCTATTGGGTAATTTATAGTACTGTTGAATAATTAGTGCTTCGATGATTCATAATGGTGTTCCTGAGGACTGGTTTTTCTTTCGCCTGTGAACCCTAGCTTGCTTCAGGGCTAGAGTTGTTAGTGATACATGTTGCTAAATGATATTCAATCACATGAACCCATACTGTATTATGATGAATTGATGCTTGGATAATGTGATGCTAAATTTCTACTACTGTCAAACATGACAGTGATTGCTTGAATGCTTTGAATCTTGTGTGATGTTGGTATTGTGAAATCACTTACAGGTGTTTCCTAGAATCTTTGGACTAGCTAAATTGGTAGGGTACTCAGCCAAGCTTTGCTCTTATGTGACCATGGAAACATATTGGAATGATTCCTAGAATTATTTGCTAGGAAAATGATTTTTCCTAAACTGTTTATTGTTTATGGATGAAATGGTATATCATCTATGGGTGCTCCATATGACAGTGCCTTTTTTTTAGAATGATTCCTAATTATTTAATTAGGAAGATGATTACTTAACTTGATGTATTGTTCTGATGGCTTCTCTTGCCTTGGTTACTATTGTGGTGCCTCCCTATGGGAGTGAGCACAATAGTACTTCAGATAGGATGAATTGTTGTTTATACAGTTGGATAAAATCCATAGGGAATTTATGCTTATGATGCTGGTCTGAAGATTTGGTGACTTAGAGTAAATTCACTTTTAATTTAAAGTTGGAATGCTATCATCAGTACTGTTACTATGACACAGTACATCCTTGGATGATTTCTAGCTATTATTAGCTAGGAAGATGATTTTCTTTGGTTGGTTAGATGTTTATTTCCAGATTGTTAGTTAAGTTGCCACTGTGGTACCTCCAATTCCTGGAGTGTGCCCAGTAGGTGACTTAGCTAGCATATCTGGCTGCTCAGAGTTTGGTTGCAATTATGTCTGCACGCTAGTGGATGATGTGGGAATATGGCCAGTGATGCATAGTCTGAGGCCTTGATTGGAAAAGAATAAAAACAGATGTTATGATATGACTTTCTATTACTCTATGATGATTTTGCAAACCTCTCTTTGCAACACTTAGAGTATCACCCTAACCACTCCTCCTAGATGAAACTCTAGTGGAAGGAAAGTTGAAATTAAATGAGTTTGTACCACAGTTATATTTCTACTTGAGCCTGATGGTGCAGTTAAATAAGAACATGTGCTATAGTATGATTTTGGTGGTTAACCTGTGGTTTGTTGAGTTGTTGCAGCTGCTGGGCTGGTGGTGATCTTGATCAACCACTGTTGATTTGGTGTATGCTTTCCTCCCTTTTCTGAGGTATCAACTGCTGCTACTCTCCTTGACACCTAGGTATCCTCCTTGTGCTCCTGACTTGAGCTATTGAATCTGTTATTGCTTTTCTTCTGCTGGGGCTCCTGGATCTTGTCTTCCCTTTATTCTAGCTCTTGGATGGCTCCAGGTAGCAACCAGAGCTAGAGATGTGGTGAGATGATGGAGTAATATGTGTGGTTGTTATCCAGGGGTTGGCTTTGTGATTTGTGTTTTCTTGAGAGAGAACTGCTAAGAACAAGAGATGTTCTTTGTGGTGTTCTTGGGCTAGCATAAGATCTGTTGGTCTAGTTGTGTATTTGAAGAGAGGATATAGTAGCAGCTCTACTACAGCTGGTGCTTTTCCTCTACGTGTTGTTGCCTTGTGGTGTTGACATCACATATGCCTGTATGCATGTGTAAGCTGCTTGTTTATGTGCTTTTGGTCCAGATACCTCCCCCTGTCTAGGTTTCATCTGTGAGATCTTTGTGCTATGGTTGTGCCCGGCTGGTTTGGTATTATCTGAAGTTGAGTTAATTTTTTAGATGTTGCCAAGTGGATTCTTAGATAGCCAATGATGGTGTCCTAAGGAAAAAATACTAATATGAAGAGATGCCACTATTTGGTGAAACTTGCCCCTTACAGATTAGCTCAATGATGAATTTTTAATAGTGCATTTCACTGTTCACTTCTGAGAGCAAAACTAACCAACTAATCATTCTTTTATTTTGTTCTTGTTTTGTTTTCTTTTCTTTTTGTTGTGTTTTCAGGAAATGAAGAGAAGAAATAAAATGTTAACTGTTGAAGGACATAAGAGAACAGTATCTTACGAATTCCCTTGTAATAAATATTGTAGTTTATTTTTCTATTTTAAATATTGTAAAAACATTGTATTATTGTATTCAATTCAATAAAGTTTACTTATTTCACTTTTCTTTTAGAATTCTTTTGTAAAGAAAAAGTCATATATATTTTGTTATAATAAAGAATTATGTTATTTATTTCAATTATGTAATTCTTTTTCCTACTTATTTATTTCCTAATACTTTACTTTTATTTATCTGTTGTAAAAGTTCAATATAATACTATATGTATAATATATATATTAAAAAATAAATATTTTTATACCATTTTTTTGTAATCATTTCAATTCAAGTTATTAAATGTTTCTGATTTCCATTTGTGTATTTTATAAATTAATTTGAATTTCATATTTTAAATTCAAATACATGTTTTGAACAAATTTCCCTCGAAACAAAGAATTCTACAAAGGTCATGTCGAAATCTATCGCACTTGCTCCGAAGTTTCCTTCAGTACAAGAGAGATCCCAATCCCTCCATAGCTCTTTTAGTTTTTTGCGCGAAAATTCCCCAGATTTTCTTATGCATGAATGCAATGCACAAACTTGTATCCTCTCTATTTCTAGGTGCTAAATCCTAGGATGTTACAGACTCTCCCCCTTAAAATAAACTTCGTCCTCGAAGTTTGCACCCTCTTACGTTTCCGAAGTTAAAATTGACTTTTTCAAATCCTGGTGACTCTTTTAAATCCGGGAGGAAGATAATTGTTGTATCTTCATTCAAACTTTCCTTGGATCCTCTTCTGATTTGAAATGATCCAACTAAATTCATTTGGTGTATAGACTACTTTTGAATCCAGCACTCCTGCCCTGATCAGATCCTTTTGAGTGTTTTTAGAATAAGACATCTATCCAAGAAGTTTCTAGGTTTTTAGAAAGCCTCCTTAAGGTAAGATTCTTGTTTATACTTGGCCAAATATAGACTCCAATATTAATATATTTATGGTATACCTAGTCCTTATGGCTTACTTTTTTAAGAATGTTTTGGCTTTCTCCTAAACTTTAGTCCGGATATTAAATCTCGATGCTTCATTATTCACTCTCCCCCTTGAGATTTTCTAATGGTCTCTTTTGAGGAACAGATGGTACACCCATATACTTGGGAAATAGCGGTGCAAATTTTCTAACTCCTTAAGTGAATGTATAAGATAACTTATATCATTTAATAATGCCTTGAATTACCACATTCTTTATTGTGGTTGTCGCTGTTATTGACTTCATTTATGGTTTCATACTTTCGTTTTCCTGAAGATGCACTTTCTTCACCTACCCCCCTTTGATGGTAAGTTGGTGGATGTTATGTCTCTTTCTACTAATGTTCCACAATCCTCCTGATGTTCTGGACAACATGATTTCTTGTGTCCTAGGATTCCACGCTTATTACATTTCCATTGAAATTCTCCTACATTCCTTTCTCTAATTATATTAGGCTGAACATTGTGATTAGATGATAACCCCATTATTGGTTCTATTACTCCTATAGTCGATCCATGAGTTAACTATGGTTTTAAGCAGTTCCTTTTCATGTGTCCTGATTCTCCACATTGGTAACATACTATCTTAGGTTTTGGACACTCCTTCAACACATGGCCCCGAATTCCACAGTTGTGACATATCTTCTCTATTTTGTATGTCATATGTGGATCCGGATAATTCTTTGTCATATGTCCTTGGACCTGACATTTTGTGGTCTGTTTTTGAATTCTCTTTTTCTTTCCTTCAGGTGCAACAATCTCATCATATTCTGATATATGTGCACTATCCACCAATTCCTGGAACTCCTTTGCACGCACAATCCTGAGCTGCATCTTCATAATTGCTTGTAGACCTTTCATGAACTTCTTTTGTCATTTCGCCTCCCTGTTTACTTTCTCACTAATGTACTGGGATAAACGATTAAACTCTCGTACATGTTTCATGACTGTAAGATTATTTTTCTCTAAGGCTTCATTATCCTTCCTTTTCCCCTTGTTCTGATGAACAAATTCTTCTCAAAACCTCTTTTTGAACTCAGCCCAGGTATTCACACCTCCTTCCGGGATCACGAACTTGGACTTCTCCCAACACGTGGTTGTGTTTCCTGTCAATAGATAAGTTGCATAGCGCACCTTTTCTTCATCCTTGCATCCCACACTTTTAAGCTTACGGGATGTATCCATTAACCAATTCTCTGCCTCCATAGTGTAGAGGTCCCAATCTTTAATAAGATAGAACCCCCTGTGTTTACAATGCTAGTCCCTACATCAATAGCTAGCATCCACAGTTAAGATGTAATATCAAGAAACCAAGGTCATAATATAACTTTATAACCAGGAATAACATAATTTTATTACATCTTTCATAGCTCATATGGCTATTACATTACATTGCAGCGGAATAACTATAAGCATGGGGTCCTTCATCTTCAAAGTGCCACAGGCAGATGTTGGTTGTAGACTTTGTAATCCTAATCAATCAATCTTCACTAAAAACAATCAAACCTGCAACATTACAAGTTACAGCCACAAGGGTCAATACATTTGAATTGTATTGGCAAGTTTCACTACTATGTGGAATATAAGTGGATTCTATCAATACATGCATATTTGGCTAAGTAGAGTTTAAGGCTCATTTGCATAAAGCAAAATTTTATCCTATCTTTTCAATTGGTTTTGGTCCTTTGTCAAATATCCTTTCAAAAATCTCTTGAACTCCTTGGTAAAAACTCAAGTGTTCAAGTCCTTGTCAAAATCTCTTGAGCACCTTGGTAACCCCAAGTGCATCAAGTTTTGTCAAAATCTCTGAGCTCCTTGGTAACCCCAAGTGCATCAAGTTTTAAAAGTTTTCTTTTAGAAATTAGAGTGTCGAGATCTTCCATAGCTTCAGGCCTTAGTTGCTCAGTATTGTCCATAACCGGGGACACGACTAAGTACTTAGAATTTAATCTTCTGCAGAAGTTGTACACTTTACCCACATGACACAATCTCGTCTTGACGCCACCAGTGGCCTCTGGATAAGTACTCACCAAAAATGGAGTACCGGCAGATCGAGAATGTGACAAAGTCTTTCCATAGGAGTCCTCCCAATACAAAATGCTGGCTTGTCTACCAGGCACCAATGTAGGGTTACTCCCTTACACAAATCTAGTTAACCTGAAGATGCCAATGCATGAGACTTCCACTATCTAGTTAACTAAGCCAGAGCCCATTTAGCATGTGGCTGTACACGGAAGCGACTGTACGAGAAACATGTTCAATCTCTAAGTTTCCTGGGTGGTTTTCCTTTGGAGCACAACACAAAGAGATTGCCATAGTCATGGTTCCTTTTGTTGCCACCTTCTCCAATACTCAAAGTATCCTTGGCCACCCAGGTGGTTCATTGAGTCCTTGTTTTATTATATAAAAACACAAGTCCTTTTCTCAACTTCATAAAATCTCAACATGTATCTCTTTTCAAAACATAGCATGGCTAAGCATGTAACAACTACATTGTTTCATCTAAGGAATGGATAGGGAATCCTATTAGGATTTTAGCATAGAATAAGTACAAAAGGTATTTTCATGCATGTTTCAAAATCCACTAAGTATAATGAAAATAGTAGGAATTTTGATGATAGTGTCACTTGCCTTTTTGGAAGGGAATGATGGATCACTTCTTGATCTTGCTAGTCTCACACTTTGCTAATTTCACTACAATCAATCAAGCAAACACCAAATCAACTAGCATTCCAAATAATCAATCAAACAACATTTCACACACACATAAAACTATGGAATTTAATCATGCATGCAAGCATGCAAAAGATGGTCCTATTTGTAAAGATGGTCTCCACTAGTCTTCTAAACTTTGTAAGTTCCAAATTGGTCATTTTCCAAAGTGGCAAAGTCATTTGCAAAAGGGTTTTAGTCCATAAACCATTTTAAAATCCATTCATCATTTTATGTGGTGAAAAATGTTTTTTATCAAAGCAAAACTTTATGTTTTTCACCAAATGAGTTGCTATTGCAAAACTTGGTGTTTTGGGTCAGTAGGTTTGGTCCAAAACATTTTCCCAAAGTTTTCTTTACAAAAACTTTTTCATAATAAAAATCAATAATTTTATTTGGCTAGAAAAATGGCTAAGTCAATTAATCCAACCTAAACTTTACCAAAATCATTTTCAACACCAAGGGTTGGTTCCTAGGGTCAGTATGGTCACAACAAACCTTTTTGCAAAAGTTTTAATCCAAAAATCATTTTTAAACAATTTTTCTAATCTAAATAAGCACACAAATGATTCTGCAAAAACAAGCAAGATAACAGATACTATTCGCTAAACTAATTCCACAGTTGGCTAGGGCTTGCTCTCCTGAATCCAACGACATAAAATTTGTAATTTTTGGACGTGTGGATCCAAAGTTATAAGGGTTTGAAAATCACAATCTCATATGGTTTCAAATTTTTGTTTTAAACGAATCTGGCCATGTGTCGTGTTTTAACTGGACAGTACCAGTTCGGGTGGATCGCACAGCTGCAGACCGTTGGATTAAAAGGGATCTGTGCGGCTCTGATCAACGCATACCCCTTCACTCACTTTCTTTCCTAGCCGATGGATGACGATCTAATGGTTCCTATCAACTAGCCAGGAACTGGCGGCGAGATGTTATCGGCGAGCGGCGGAGCGGCCAGATGGCGGCGTCGCTGGCGATACAGGAAGCAAAGGAAGGTGGGGAGATACTCACAGCGTTCGCAGAGACCTGGGGAAACTCAAGGTGGTGCCGTTTTGTCGAGGGGCGCACTGGGCCGGACTTGATTGCTCGCCGGAGTGGAGCTGCGCCTCGGCTTTGCTCAGTCGTCGTCGAGGACGGCGCTAGGGATCACCCAGAGGCAAACGAAGTGCATGGTCAGATGCGCCAAGACACGGCGAAGGTGTGTGCGTGAACGAGAGGGGTCGGGGTTGTCTGGTTTACCAGAGGGGCTCAACGGAAACGAGGCAGACGGCGGCGAGGTCAAAGCTTGACGAAGGTGGTGCTCTGGGGCGTCCGCGGTAGAACAGAGGGTGCTGAGAGATGCTCCAGGGAGTGGAGTAGATGTGGGCTTGGTCAGGGAGGTAAGGAGTGGTCAGGCTTGGCCGGAATCGGCCGAGAACTTCGTCGGAGACGGCGGCGGTGCAGAAGAAAATTGCGACAGCCTGGTGGCTCTCGAGGCGTGGGGTTTGGGGGGAATGAAAGAGGAGTAAGGGGGTTTTATCACGCGTGATCACTGCGGATTTTAATCGCGGCATCAAGGCGAATTAAGCCGAGGAATCAATGGCAGGGCGGGGGAGAACGGTCGATGCGGGTGAGAAAGATGAATAGGAGGAGTGGGGTCGGTCGGTCAGTAGGAAAACGTTTCAAGTGGGGTCCTCTGGTCAGCGTCTGTGCGGGTTTGTTACTGCGTGTGAATCGTTTTCTTTCGGGGAGAAAAACTGGGCTGGCTCTGGGCCTTAGTGGGCTGATGGGTTGGGTCTGGTTCAAATCCATTTTTTTTTCTGTCTGCTGACTTTTTCTTTTTCTATTTCCCAATTCAGTTTTGAATTTCAAATAATCAAACAACATCCAAATCAATTCAAACAATTCAAACAATTGTAATGAGATTTTGGTTCTGTTTATCAACATAAACCAAATCTCAAAATAAAATAATATTTTTATTCATTTTTAGGATCTATTTAATAATTAAATAAAATAGCCCTTTAGTTATTTAATCAAAATAGGGTTTGATTTATTTAATAAAATCTCCATTTGAAACCCAAATATTTTCAAAACCAAATCAGTAGGTTTTATTTGGAAATAAAGAATATTTGGAAACTTGTTTAAAACAAAATAACCTTTTATTTTAGGGTCCATTATTAATTAATTACAATAGACCTTCATTATAAAATCAACTAGGATTTATTTTATTTAAAATATTTATTTTGAAAAAAAATCTAAAATAAAACCAAAACACTTCTTTAGGTTTTAATTAAGAAAATAGAATACTTATAAAACTTATTTAAAATAATTTAAGAAGTTTTGATGTTTTAATTAAAATGGTAAAACCTTTTATTTAAATAAAATTGGATATTAAATCCTTATTAATTTATTTAAATAAAACTTTGCTATTTTTATTCAAAACAAAATGTTTTAATTCCAAAGCTTGGCCAAGGTTTAATTTGGCTTTATAAAATAATCTTTATTTATAAAACTTTCATTTCTATTGAAAACCAAATCCTTTTATTCAAAGATCCAAAATAGTAATTCCAAAAATATTTTAATTTACTTTATTTAAAATGTTTATCTTTTTAAATCCCTTTAGGATTTTATTTAATTCAAATGGGTTTGAAGTTCCAATTGAATTCAAAAAGTTTCTTCTGGCCCTGAAAATCAAACAAGTTTTATTTTATTCATTTATTTTCACATTACAAGATTTGGAAAATCTTGGGATGTGACACATAGGTTCTTCAACCATGGAAGAACTACAGGGTTTGGTTTCTAAGAATTCCACCAGTTTAACCCTAGGATGTAATTCCTTGAATTGCTTCTCTTGCCTAACCTTTAATGTCTCCTGATAAAACTGGTTCTTCCTCTCTGTTTCAACCTTTCTTCCTTCTTCCATACTCCTCATATACTGAGGAACCTCCTCTTTGGTGGTTAAATACGGCTTTCTATTTGATCCTTCCCTCAGAATGGCCTGGTTAGCCTCCTTATGTTGTATCACTAACATCTCATGAGCCTTCATCTTCCCAATATTAAAGTTATAATTCGCCTCTCCCTCACGCGAACCCATTTTCCCTTTTAGACCTATACATCAAGTAAGGGCTCCATGAAACATCATGCATATTCCCATAAAGTTCAAACTTCATGCACAGACCTAGTCACATAATAAAACCCAAAAAAATCCAACAAATCCAAATATTACCTCTAGCAAAACATAGATCGAAAGCTTGTGGAAATAGTACTTCAAGTAAAACATCTCTTGTACTTAAGCTTTGATGTTATACACTACAATTTTTGATACATATAGTGTATGGACTTCTACCATTATATACTATTTGTATGGCTCATAATGTTCTTTGCCTTTTAAACTATACCATTTGATTATTTTCAAAGGAATAACTTTTGGCAAAATTTGATCCGACTCTAGAGATAGTTCGTTAAATCACTCTATAACTGGTTATAACATAATTATCCCTTGGAGTTATACTAAACATCATCCTCACATTTCTACCCTTGACTTATAATTTTAACTACTCTAAGCATATTTATTATAACAACGAATAATTCTCAAGTTTTAACTAGTTTCATAACCTATATAGGTCTACTTGTACTACAAGAATAGTGCCTTGTCATTCATGCCATTATGGATTTGGCATATTACATGGGGTTAGATAATCATAACCCTATTTATTATGCTTGATAAGATTCTATTCTTCATATAATAGCTTTTAGTTAAACAAAACATTAGATACTTCCCCTACAATAACATGTTGTTTAAGGTTTTGGGCATACTCCCCTGGTATTTCCCACTTAGTATAAAGATAATAACAAAGTTTTACTTCATTTCATGGATTCTCTTAGTAAGATAACACCACGATTAACTACTCCCTTATGAGGTACTCTGACTTGGTGATATTCTACTTTTATTTAGTGATAGTATAGAATAGTCTACTAGAAGTTATATTGGCTACTTATGAAATATTGAATAGGTACTTCTTCCTACTACAAATAGTAGATAGGTAACCATTCTATAAGGAAAATAACCCAAAAATTCCACTAAGGTGTGACAAGGTTATTCTCGAGTGAATATTCATCACTTGTATAAGGAAATATGGTGTAGATAGGATGGATTTCTATAGTCACTATCCAACCTACAGGTTCTACCCATTTACTAGGTTTCCAACCTAAGGTTAAAGCATATGCTCTGATACCAACTGCGGTGACCCAGCATACCACTGCATGGTGTAGTACACTATAGTTGTTGAGATAACATCAATGGAACACCGTTCCATCTGCATTATATCCCTCAGAGTGGTACAACAGAAACATCGCAGGTCCAAGACAACACTTTATATTACATATAACATATTACAAAAGATCAACAGAACTTCCTCGAATCGTGAGGAATATTATACCAAAAACAACCAGAAAGATCCATTCGGAGTTTACCTTAAGAGTACCACTTATAAGTATATATATATAAGGCTTGAAAGTGCTACTATAGTACTATTCTACAGAAGTAGGTTTTAGATTCTAGGAGTTTTATTTATATTCTATGCTTCATCTTGTCTTCGTATCTTCCGGTAAGGTCTTCGACTCTGTTGATCTCCCTTAGATATCTTCAACTCTTCAAGTAAAGTATTTCCTGGGAACGCCATTGGTTTCTCCGAGATCTAGAAAGGGTTAATAAGATATGTTGAGCACGAGCGTACTCAGCAAGTTCACTAAAGAGAAGTGTTTGATGCACTATCTACTGCCACAGACTAAAGGTCGTAGGCAATGCAAGTTTCGTAAACATTTCTTCAAAGGTTGCTTTTATTCTGAAAAGCTATGTCCATCAGCCTTCACGGGTTTACCAGAACTTTCATGGAGTTCCTTTCCCGCAGCAATCGCAGCTCATTCCGGAACAAGGAGTAACAAGTTACAGTTTTTACACTCTGCGGAGGTGCGTTGCTTTACCTATGAGAGATCTTAGCTTTGTTGCACATCCGAGTTATAGGCTCATTGACACTTCCTTAGTGTGAGGCCCAGACTAAGATCCAAGCCAATCACTGTCCTTCTCCATGACCCCGCATACCCGACGGATTGCACATCAGACCTAGGATAAAACTTGTTTCCATTATCAGCCTAAGGTGTACAACCCTCATGTAGGGTTCGCAGCATATAAAACAAAAAATTTCCTACGATGTGAACTATATACCAAGATCTATCTATTAGATACAAACAACGGGCGGATGTATATCTGTAGAGAACATACCCTTGAAGACCGACAAAGATTAACGAGTTCAACTCGTGGTTGATGTAGACGATCTCTTGCCGATCTCAAGATCGAGAGGAAGTCCTAGCACCGCAAATCAGCAGCGCATCCGTGCTCGCACACACGTTCGAGGGACCGAGAAACCTCCGCCTCCTCGCTCCAGCGATGCAGCGGAAGCACAACTCTTTCTTGCCGAATAGCCACCGGGAACATGTATCTCGCTAGTCCGAGACCATGGGGGATAAATTATAGAGGGGGAGAGAGATCCTTCACGAGGAGGTGTGAGAGACAAGTGAGGAGGGGGGCTCCTTTTATAGGAGGAGGGGGGGCACCCAAGGGGGTGGCCGCCGGCCATGGGGGCTGCCCCCTCACCTCCTTCATTCATGTGGGTGGACACTCCACTCACAAAATGCCCTTTAAAATCCCTCCACTCAAAAGTCCACTCAAATTCCCATTAAATTTCCACCAAATTTAATGCAAACTCTCATTAAATAAAACTCTTTTATTTTATTCAGAATTTTGTCAATTACTTTAATGACAAACATTCACAAATAACCCCTTTCTAGAATTCTATTTCACATGCATAACCACTTTATGCAATTTCACCCGAAAACCTGTTTCGGTATCTAGTGAAATAAATTCCTGCGCTTGTTCATTCTTTCGGCATGAAACATTTGCTCCAATTGGATGTCGGTGTCTCTTAAGTGTGTCACCCTACGGTTCGTGAATAATGCGGACATGATCGAGACCCCTCTCGGATCAATAATCAGAAGCGGGGTCTGGAGACCCATACTGACTCCCACACATTCAACGATGACTTTCTTGTGATCGTCGGAACCTTTTACGCTAGTATCTTAATCCCTTTGTTTCACGATATATTACATGTCCGAGATTCGATCATCGGTATCTCCATACCTAGTTTGATCTCGTTACCGACATGCACTCTTTTCTCGTTCCTGTGATATAACATTCTAGTGATCAAATCACTTGCTTGCAAGCTAATCAATGTGATATCACCGAGAGGGCCCGGAGTATATCTATCCGTCATCGGGATGAAAAAATTCCACTCTCGATCCATGAGCCTCAATGTAACACCCTCAGAATCGGCCCTATGCAAGTTTTAGCGAAACCCGCCAAACCCGCATAGAAACGATTCAAAGGTGCCCACCAGGCACTTTCGTGCGGGTGGAAAACGAAGTAATAACATTACACAACAGTCCTCGATGGGACCCACAGAACAGATATATATACAACAGCGACTCCGTGAGTCAAGAATACAGATATAATATACAAAGATCCAAATCACCTTGAAAACGATAGTGCGTCCAGCTACGGACAAGATGCAAATGGGGCTAAGAGCCCTGAAGAATAACCAATGGCATCCATAACCCTGCCCAGGCCAAGACGGAAGGGTAACCCTGCTAACGACGTCGATCTCAAAACCTGCTTAAACAAAAGGGGTGCCGACAAAGGGCAAAGGAAAAGGAGGAGCGTCAGTACTGAGGCCAGTACACGGCGAGGCTAGAATTCGGCGGTCCTCGCCTACATAGGTATGGTGGACTGAAGCGGCAGCGGCAGCATGCACTAAACACCCTATAGAGACTCGATATAACTGTCGGCTATCAGGGAGGGGTAAGAAAGACCTATTCGGAACCAACCTGATGCTACCATCAAACAAACCCATCCTGGTATTTCCCCCCTCGAGACCAAACGAGGAAGTCAACCGAGGAACTCACACAGTTGGCAATTTTATTTATTCAGTTATCGTTGCAGTAATTACTAGTCAGGTATAGATAATCATCCTGATAAAATAAGCAGTGGGCCATTTTAGTTAACCATTCCGTTGTAGTTGTGGCACTTACTAGTCAGATACAAATAGCATGAGATATCCCAAAAACCCAGTAGTTGTTGGTACTGTTATTTAGCCATTCCGTTGTAGTTGCAATACTTACTAGTCAGATACAATGGTCGCAAGCGACACCCAAACAAGCAATTGTTGGCATTTTTATTTAGCCATTCCATTATGGTGAAGCTGCTTACTAGTCATTATAAAGTCAAATTTATAGCACTACTTTAGTTATAGTTGTCTATGATCGAGATACTGTGCTCCAAGTCGTCCATAACCGCGGACACGGCTTTCAGAAAGTTTTACCCTGCAGGGGTGCACAAATAGCAACACACACTCGATCAACCTCGGAAAAACCAAATCAAAACCCAACGAGGCCTTCACGACAAAGCAATCACTGGATTCAGAAATATTTCAGGGGGCCACCCCATTGAGTAGACCCGCAACGAAGTTAGCTGACTCCGAGACGGACTCAAGGTTTGCGGAAATGGCTGTAAACGACTTGGAACCCAAAACTGGGCTTGTCGATACCGCGAAAACACTCCGCTTACCTAAACAGTACAGGTGCTATCCATCGCACAATTTAATTAAAGCAGTAAAGCATGGCATAGGTACAGGATCGTAAATAAAACCTCAAACTAGTTTGTGGCCCCAAGAAATAAGAATGAATCAAGCTCTGGCTCAGGGGGGTCCCATAATCCTCCCGGATGTGGATAGCGCGAATATTCAAGGAACAGGTATCAAGTACTCGGGGTCCTACGGGACACAAGTGGACGGTTAACAACCAAATAACATCTATTGCCCACCTGTGCCTCTGCTTACTTACTTCAATTTTAGTTGTTATACAGTAAATAAAGTGAACGGTAAATAAAGTCATGATCATCTCCAACATTTAACATACGGCAATACTCCAACAACTGTGGTACTTGGCGACACGCAACAGCACTTGAGCAAGCGACTACGACATGCAGGTCCAACTATCTACCAAACAACAGGTAATAGGAGGTGACCAAGGCAATATAAGGCTGCAAGGGATATCACGGGTACGAAAACTAGAGCATCGTAGCACAGATAGCAATAGATCAACAGGAGGGAATAAATACTATAAAAGTAAGATAGGTAGAAAAGGGGGGAGGTGCTCGCCTGAAAACATTGCCGAAGGTTCATCCGAAGATCGGGTCGACACTCGCATCAACTCATCGGCCTAATCCGTGAAGAAGCAAAGCACTAGGAGAAACACCGGATGCAATATTTAATACTACGGCAGAAGATCGGGCATGATGCATGTATGATGTATGACATGGCGAAGATGCGATGCAATTAGGCAATACTAAGAGGAACCGGGGTCCCGACAATTAATTAGATGGTTCATGTTGTTTATCTACCCCGCAAATTAAATGTTGTATTAGCAAGGCAATATAGTATCGGTTTGCTGCACAAATTTAAATGAGGCCAATATGAGACTAGAATTGCCCGCATATGGCCCATATTTAATTATATGGAGAATCGGCATAACGCCCCCAAACCACATGACAATATGCATGCAAGTATGACAATTTTATATGCAACAATTAATATCAATTTTAAAATAGGGTTCGAGAAAAGGGGTCACACATTAGGGTTCGACGAACTTGGTTTTCGGGGTTCGGGGTCGGTCTCAGGGTTCAGGGTTCGACAGAATCGGTCTCGGGGTTCGGAAACGTCCTCGTGGCGATCTTGGCGTGCCGAGGGTTCGGTCTTCAAATCCCGGGAAGGATGTCTTGCGGTTTCCCGTGTAGGCGATCTTGACGCTCGGTGCCCATGAAGTAGAACTTGTCGTCCATCTTTTGTCGGTGGTGAACTTGACCGATGGTCTTCGGGTCCGGGAAGGAGCACTTGGCGCGGCGCCGGTTACAGGATCGGTCTTCGGGTTTCGGGGGAGAGATCGACGTTCCACATTCCTTGGCTCCGTGTGGAAGATCTTGTTGTCGAGGGTTCATGGTCTTGGGGTGCCTTCTTCGATTGTCGGTGACGATCATGAGAAATGTCGGCATCGGGTGGGCTCGAAGTAGTCTTTTACCAGGGGCACAACACAAGTGCACGGTAGCATACATACATCAAGAGGAACTAAACAAAAGAACATGTCGAGGCGGCCGTGTACCGTACATGCATTAACCAACGCACCTTGAACACGCACGACAACGGTTGACAGGGAACGGGTCGGTCACGATGGGCGAGATCAAGGCGGACGGCGATGAGGAGAGGCAGGGCACCGCAGAGGCGCTGGAAGAGGCCGGTGGCGCAAACGGATGGGGCCAGAGAAGCCGCGACGACAAGTGCTCGCTGGGGAGCTTGGGAGGCTCGCGTGTGGGGCGACAGGGAGAGGCCTGAGGAGGTGGCCTCCTACAGGCGGAGGTGAGGCACTCGGGAAGGAGGATGCAAGGCGGCCGGGGTCAACATGATGAGCGAGCGAGCCCGATGGCGGGGCTCAGGGCGAGGACGCAGGAAGAAGGCGGCGGCGTGTTGCTGGTTCGATGGAGGGCGACGCGCACGCGGGCAGAGGCGGCTGACGGTGGAGGGCCTTGGCGGGGCGAGGCAGGGGCGACGTCCGGCGAGGAGGCGGCCGGGAAGGCGACGAGGGCAGAGGGGAGCGGCCGATGGAGGAGGACGGCCGGAGGTGGGGGCGACGGGAGCCGAGCGGGGTGAAGGGAAGGCTGCAGGCGCCGAAGGGGACGATGGCGAGGCAGGAGGAAGAGGGAGCGGACGCGGGCGGGCGCGGCCGCGCGTCGGTGGGGCGGGCCCGCGGGGGACGCGGCGGTTGTGGCCGGAGCCGGGAGGAGGGTGAGCTCCGGCGAGGCGGGCGGAGCTCGGGCCGGTGCGGAGAGAAACGGGCGAGCGGGAAGGGGAGAGGCGGTGGCCGGAGGGAGGAGGAGAGGCGGTGGCGAAGGGGGTCTGGCGGCGACGCCATGGGAGGGAGAGGGAGCAAGCAGAGAGGAGGAAGGGAGCTGCGGGGCGAGGGCGAGCTTGGGGACAGGCGGGGGTCACGCGGGGAGGGGGTGGGCCGGGTCCAGGGTGGGGTCACGCGGGGTCGCCAGGGAGAGAGGAGAGGGGCACGCGGGGCAGGTGGCCAGGGGGTGGGGCCAGGGTGAGTTGGGTGCGGTCGGGGTGGCGTGGGTGAGGGCTGCTGGGGAAGTGGGGGGCTGGCAGGTGGGAGGTGAGGTGGCAGCAGATGAGTGGTGGGGAGGAGGGAGAGAGGTGAGGTGGCGAGAGAGGATTGGGTGGGGTGAGGTGGATGGAGGGGTGGGTAGACTAGGTTGGGTAGTTTTAGGATTTTGGTGGACCGATTTGGTTTTGTACTGGGGGTGGCCAACTGGGTCGGATCGGCCCGGTTCGGCTGCCCCCTAAAAATAATTAAATATTTTATTTATTTTAAACGGACCGTTTGCAAACCGTGGTTAGTCAAAACAAAATATTCCAGAGACCCGGTTTTTAATTTGAGATCAAGACGGGGCGCTTAGCAAACAAAATTGGGTTTGTCGAAAATAGTTTGATGCAAACAAATGCAAGATGACATGACGATGCTCAAATGCAATGCGACATGATGACATGAGCATGCGGTCATGATGATGCAATGCACAAAAACAACGCGATTTTCTAGTAGTGGTTTTGCGGGATGCCACACTCAACATAACACTTTATTAGTTCTGAATCCATCTTTATAATCACCCTGTTACGGTGTGATGTTTGATGTTATCAAGAAACTCTTCCGGTGTTAGTGATTGACATGATCTCATGGTCTAAGGATTAGGATCACTTCTTAAGTTGTTATAGCAATATAAACTCAATGACTTTGATCGTAATGCTATACTTCGGATGAATGTTCATCACACCATTACACTAATGTTGTGATCCCGTTATTAACAACATCCAATGTCCATGATCAGGAAACCTTGATCATCTTGTTAATCAACGAGCTAGTTTATGAGAGAGGCATAACTAGGAACTTTCTGTTTGTTTATTAAACACACATGTATTAACGTTTCCGTATTAATACAATTATAGCATGCAAAATAAACATCTATCATATACTTGGAATACACATAATAAACACTTTATTATTGCCTCTCAGGGCATATTCCCTTCAGTCTCCCACTTGCACTAGAGACAATAATCTAGTTACATAGTGATAAATCTAACACCCATTAAGTTCTGGTGTTGATCATGTTTTGCTCTAGGGAGAGTTTTAGTCAACGGATCTGCTACATTGAGATCCGTATGTACTTTACAAATCTTTATATCTCCATCCTTGACATGCTCGCGGATGGAGTGAAACCGGCGCTTAATATGCTTGGAATGCTTGTGAGACCTTGGCTCTTTGGCATTGGCAATGGCACCATTGTTGTCACAATAGATCACCATTGGGTCCAACGCGTTTGCCACCACTCCTAGTTCGGATATGAACTCCTTCATCCAAACTGCTCCCTGAGCCGCTTCTGAAGCAGCAACATATTCGGCCTCCGTTGTTGATCCCACTACCACAGGTTGTTTGGAGCTCCTCCAACTAACCGCTCCGCCATTCATGAGAAATACGTATCCGGATTGAGACTTAGAGTCATCCAGATCGGTGTCAAAGCTAGCGTCGACATAACACTTAGCGACGAGCTCTTCTTCACCTCCGTATACAAGAAACATATCCTTAGTTCTTCGTAAGTACTAAAGGATATTCTTGACCGCTATCCAGTGTTCTGAACCTGGATCCGATTGGTACCTACTAGTCAAACTAATAGCATGTGCCACATCCGGTCTTGTACATAGCATGGCGTACATTATAGAGCCTATGGCTGAAGCATAGGGGACTTTGTCCATTATCTCTCTTTCTTTCGCCGAAGCCGGACTTTGAGTCTTACTCAATGCCTTGCCTTGCAACATAGGTAAGAACCCCTTCTTACTTCCGTCCATTTTAAACTTATTTAAAATCTTATCAAGGTATGTACTTTGCGATAGCCCTATTAGGCGCCTAGATCTATCTCTATAGATATTTATGCCTAATATGTATGACGCTTCACCTAGGTCCTTCATTGAAAATTTGTTGTTTAGATAACTTTTAACACTGTTTAAAAGATCTATATCATTTCCGATCCACATATAATATCAGAAATGCCACATTGCTCCCACTCACTTTCTTGTAAATACAAGCTTCTCCATAAGTTTGGACAAATCCAAACTCTTTGATCACCTCATCAAAGCGGAGATTCCAACTTCGTGATGCTTGCTTCAATCCATAGATGGATCGCTGAAGCTTGCACAACTTGTTAGCATCCTTAGGATCGACAAAACCCTTTGGTTGTATCATATACAACTCTTCTTCAATATTACCATTGAGAAACGTGGTTTTGACATCCATCTGCCATATCTCATAATCGAAATATGCAGCAATTGCTAACATAATCCTAACTGACTTTAGCATCGCTACGGGAGAGAAAGTCTCATCGTAGTCAACTCCTTGAATTTGTCGAAACCCCTTTGCGACAAGTCGAGCTTTATAGACGGTCACATTACCATCAGCATCAGTTTTCCTTTTGAAAATCCATTTGTTCTCCACGGCCTTTCGGTCGTGAGGTATTTCCACCAAGTTCCAAACTTGATTTTCATACATGGATTCCATCTCGGATTTCATGGCTTCTAACCATTTGTTGGAATACGGGCTCATCATCGCTTCTTCATACGTCGCAGGGTCACCATTTTCATCAACCATGAAATTCATGACAGGATTTCCGTACAGCTCGGGAGCTGCACGCGTCCTGTTTGACCTGCGAGGTTCGGTAGTACTCTCTTTCGGAGTTTCATGATCATTATCATTAGTTCCCTCTTAAACAGGTGGAGCCAACTCCGGAACAACTTCCGGCGCTGCGCTACTCGCCATACTTTGAAGAGAAGGTTCCACAACCTCTTCGAGTTCTACCTTCCGACTACTCACACCTTTCGCGAAAAACTCTTTCTCTAGAAAGGATCCATTCTTGGCAACAAAAACCTTGCCCTCGGATCTGTGATAGAAGGAATACCCAATAGTTTCTTTAGGGTATCCTATGAAGACGCATTTTTCCGCTTTGGGTTCGAGTTTATCCGGTTGAAGTTTCTTCACATAAACATCGCATCCCCAAACTTTAAGAAATAACAGCTTAGGTTTGTTTCCAAACCACAATTCATCCGTTGTCTTTTCAACAGATTTAGATGGTGCCCGATTTAAAGTGAATGCAGCAGTTTCTAGTGCATAACCCCAAAATGACAACGGCAAGTCCGTCAGAGACATCATAGATCGAACCATATCTAATAAAGTACGATTACGACGTTCTGACACACCATTTCGCTGTGGTGTTCCAGCAGGTGTGAGTTGTGAAACAATTCCACACTCTTTCATGTGAGTGCTAAACTCGTAACTTAGATACTCACCTCCACGGTCGGACCGTAGAAATTTGATCTTTCTATTACGATGATTTTCCACTTCATTCTGAAATTCCTTGAACTTTTCAAAGGTTTCAGACTTGTGTTTCATCAAGTAGATATAACCGTATCTACTCAAATCATCCGTGAAAATAACAAAATAACGATATCCACCTCGCGCCGACACACTCATTGGACCACATACATCAGAATGTATGATTTCCAATAAATCTGTCGCCCGTTCCATTGAACCGGAAAACGGCGTTCTAGTCATCTTGCCCATAAGGCATGGCTCACATGTATCAAATGATTCATAATCAAGTGATTCCAAAAGTCCATCCAAATGGAGCTTCTTTATGCGTTTAACGCCAATATGACCTAGACGGCAGTGCCACATATATGCGGATATATCATCATTAAGTTTAATCCTTTTAGCATCAACATTATGAATATGTGTAACATTATCATCGAGATCTAATAGAAATAAACCATTCATCATCGGTGCATGACCATAAAAGATTTCATTCATATAAATGGAACAACCATTGTTCTCGGATTTAAATGAATAACCACTTCGCATCAAACACGATCCAGATACAATGTTCATGCTCAGTGCAGGCACCAGATAACATTTATTCAAGTTTATAAATAATCCTGACGGCAAGTGGAGAGGCAGCGTTCCGACGGCGATCACATCAACGCTTGATCCATTGCCGACACGCATCTTGACCTCACCCCTTGCTAGCGGTCGCTTGTTCCGCAGCCCCTGATTCGAGTTACAAATATTAGCAACTGAACCGGTATCAAATACCCAGGTGCTACTGCGAGCAGTAGTCAAGTACACATCAATAACATGTATATCATATATACCTTTGTTTTCCTTGTCGGCCTTCTTGTCTGCCAGATACTTGGGGCAGTTGCGCTTCCAGTGGCCAGTCCCCTTACAATAGTAGCACTCGGAATCAGACTTAGGTCCAACTCGGGGTTTCTTTTCAGGCGCGGAAACAGGCTTGCCGCCCTTACTTCTCTTTCGTTTTCCCTTCTTGTCTTTCTTGAAACCAGTGTTCCTATTGATCATCAACACTTGATGTTCCTTTTTGATCTCCACTTCTACAGTTTTAAGCATTGACAGAAGCTCGGGGAGAGACTTCTTCATGCCTTGCATATTATAGTTCATCACGAAGGTCTTATAGCTAGGTGGCAGAGACTGCAGAACACGATGGATGCCTAAGTCAATGGGAATCGATATTTCCAAGGACACAAGCTTATCGGCGTAACCCGACATCTTGAGTACATGCTCACTAACGGAGCTGTGCTCTTCCATCATGCAGCTAAAGAACTTTTCTGAAGCGCTGTAGCTCTCTACAGCAGCATGTGTGTCGAAAATCATTTTCAACTCACCCATTGTATCAAATGCATTGCCGTTTTCGAAATGCTTTCGAAGTTCCGGCTCTAGCCCATACAATATGCCGCAATGAACTAAGTTGTGGTCCTCCTGACGAGTCTGATAGACATTCTTATCCTCGTCAGGGGCATCATCTAAAGGCGGGGGGCCTAACGGCGCTTCTAGCACATATTGCTTTTGTGCAGCAGAGAGGAGAATCCTCAAATTCATGGCCCATTCGGTAAAGTTCCTACCGTTCGTTGCTAGTTTCTCTTTCTCCATGAACACATTGAAATTAAAAGCAGGTGGTGCCATCTACAACAGAATTTGTAAAGTTTAGACTAAGTGTATGATAGATTGAGTTCAAATAATCCATATTATGAATGAACTCCCACTCAAAAACGACATCCCTCGTGCTTTTTTGGTGATTACATGAACCAAATCCACTATACCAAGTCCGATCATCACGTGAGTCGGTATAGCTTCAAAGGCGAGCATCAAATAAGCATCATATCAACTATATGACTCATGCTTAACCTTTCGGTCCGTGTTCCGAGGCCATGTCTGTACATGCTAGGCTCGCCAAGTTAGAACCTTAGTATTCGCGTGTGTAACTATTTTACACCCGAAATATGGTCGTGGATCCAAGAACACCCGATCATCACGTGATGTCTTGGAGCGACGAAAACATAATCGGTGCATACTAAAGGAAGAACACATTCTTATCTTGATATTTAAATGAGGGATCATCTTATTATGCTAACAAAGCGCTAAACAAGCAATATAAGATGCAATCAAAACATCATATGTTTCTTAGTGAAATGATATGGTTCCCGCAGATGATCTCTATCATGTGCATCGTGGTATGATCACTATCATACCTATATGTGTAAATCCAAGGTCTATGGATTTTACACGCTATGTGTGTTGTAAGAGTATCATCTCATACTTCTACTTACAACACTACCATATCATAACACTAGCCCAACAACAATCTAAACTAGACGCCTCTAATTTATCCATTGCAAGTTTTACGTGGCTTAGGGCTTTCGAGATAGAACCGTTCTTACCTACGAACATGAACCACAACGAGGATCATCAAATTGTTGACAACTCGCTTGCAAAATAGATATTGACTATAGTAGGAGAGACAGACACCCGCTAGCCACTTATGCAAACTAGTTGCATGTCAAGCGTGGAACAGGTCTCATGTGCGAGGACATGTAAAGTTTGTCCGGGCCGCTTCATCCCACTATGCCACCAATATCCAAAATTACAACAAAGGAGCAACAACGTGATCATCATCGCCCACATACTCATATGTGTACTACCCGTGTAAAGTATCTACGCATAGATCCGGCTCTGATACCACTGTAGGGTTCGCAGCATAGAAAACAAAAAATTTCCTACGATGTGAACTATATACCAAGGTCTATCTACTAGATACAAACAACGGGCGGATGTATATCCGTAGAGAACATACCCTTGAAGACCGACAAAGCTTAACGAGTTCAAATCGTGGTTGATGTAGACGATCTCTTGTCGATCTCAAGATCGAGAGGAAGTCCTAGCGCCGCAAATCATCAGTGCATCCGTGCTCGCACACACATTCGAGGCACCGAGCAACCTCCGCCTCCTCGCTCCAGCGATGCAGCGGAAGCACAACTCTTTCTTGCCGAATAGCCACCGGGAACATGTATCTCGCTAGTCCGAGACCATGGGGGATAAATTCTAGAGGGGGAGAGAGATCCTTCACGAGGAGGTGTGAGAGAAAAGTGAGGAGGGGGGCTCCTTTTATAGGAGGAGGGGGGCACCCAAGGGGGTGGTCGCCGGCCATGGGGGCTGCCCCCTCCCCTCCTTCATTCATGTGGGTGGACACTCCACTCACAAAATGCCCTTTAAAATCCCTCCACTCAGAAGTCCACTCAAATTCCCATTAAATTTCCACCAAATTTAATGCAAACTCTCATTAAATAAAACTCTTTTATTTTATTCAGAATTTTGTCAATTACTTTAATGACAAACATTCACAAATAACCCCTTGCTAGAATTCTATTTCACATGCATAACCACTTTATGCAATTTCACCCGAAAACCTGTTTCGGTATCTAGTGAAATAAATTCCTGCGCTTGTTCATTCTTTCGGCATGAAACATTTGCTCCAATTGGATGTCGGTGTCTCTTAAGAGTGTCACCCTACGGTTCTTGAATAATGCGGACATGATCGAGACCCCTCTCGGATCAATAATCAGAAGCGGGATCTGGAGACCCATACTGACTCCCACACATTCAACGATGACTTTCTTGTGATCGTCGGAACCTTTTACGCTAGTATCTTAATCCCTTTATTTCACGATATATTACATGTCCGAGATTCGATCATCGGTATCTCCATACCTAGTTTGATCTCGTTACCAACATGCACTCTTTTCTCATTCCTGTGATATAACATTCTAGTGATCAAATCACTTGCTTGCAAGCTAATCAATGTGATATCACCGAGAGGGCCCAGAGTATGTCTATCCGTCATCGGGATGAACAAATTCCACTCTCGATCCATGAGCCTCAACATAACACTTTATTAGTTCTGAATCCATCTTTATAATCACCCTGATACGGTGTGACGTTTGATGTTATCAAGAAACTCTTCCGGTGTTAGTGATTGACATGATCTCATGGTCTAAGGATTAGGATCACTTCGTAAGTTGTTATAGCAATATAAACTCAATGACTTTGATCGTAATGCTATACTTCGGATGAATGTTCATCACACCATTACACTAATGTTGTGATCCCGTTATTAACAACATCCAATGTCCATGATGAGGAAACCTTGATCATCTTGTTAATCAACGAGCTAGTTTATGAGAGAGGCATAACTAGGAACTTTCTGTTTGTTTATTAAACACACATGTATTAACGTTTCCGTATTAATACAATTATAGCATGCAAAATAAACATCTATCATATACTTGGAATACACATAATAAACACTTTATTATTGCCTCTCAGGGCATATTCCCTTCACCTCATAGATACCAGAAGCCGTGGGACGTTGAGGGATCCCACCCATAACCTGCTAACCCTCTACAAGAGGAGTTGCAACAACGGCCCGGTCATCCGTTGGCATGCGAGAGAGAGTAGATCCAACTGACTTCTCCGTCCCATTCCAAATCTCATGGTTAACGCGTAATATACGGCGCAAGAATCACTGGAGACATTGGTTGTTAAGTCCTAGATAATATGTTCCTTTACCACTAGAACTTTCATAGTAGGTTATTACCTCATGGTAAATAACCCATAATCATATTATTATGAAAATAGTGTTTTCTGACCTTTTTCAAATGCAGGTGATGACAACACTGGATTTGCAAAATACTTTACAGAAAATAATCAAAGGACATGATCAAGTGTGAACTTGACTTTTGTGATTGCAAGATTATGCACTCACGGTCTTCGAGACAATAGAAGATCCAATATCTGAAATCATCATGATTGGTCCGATAAGGACTAATGTTTAAAGAATCAAGATGCCATTATGCATGCTATGCAATTTTATAATTTCCAAAGTGAAACCCTTAGTATTTTGAATAAGTTGATTTTAGGTACCTTCTTTAAGATTGGGTTTATCTTTAAGTTTATTTATAAGCAATGACATTGATAAGGAACTTAAGTGTTAACAATCCAATATATACAAGTACGGATAGAGTAATGTGATTATGGTTAATTGTTATCTGGTGACTAGGGTAAGAAGTCCCTGGGTTGAGTTTTTAAGAGATGAAGGAACTATTATAGACTTGTTTGTGTGAATTGGCAAAAAGAATAACAAGAAAGTAGTATTTAGTTAAGGTTAATTAGTCTTAAGGGTTATTAGGTTTTACATTAGGGTTTGTGATGGTTATGAATGATGTTAAGTTAACATCTTTTAGTTGATGGTACAAGTGATCAAAGTTAACTTTAAAAACATGAATAAACTTCAAATGAGATGTTTATGATTGTTTATACCAAAGTTAACTATAAAATAGAAGTGAATTTTAAGATATAATGAGTTTTAGAATATTATCTAGTTTTAGGGTTTTGACAAATATGATTATGAATGATCCTTTTTAATGTAAGTGAAAGATGGGTTTACTAACATGCAATTTATTAATGGGAGCATAATTAGATGATCTTATAAATTTATTAGAGTTTAGAGTTATTTTTAAGAGTGGTTAAAAGATGGAGATTATTCACCATCTTATACATGAGTGATATGTAATATTTATTTAAAAGGAGTTTAATTTGAATTTAAGATTTAAAAACATTTAAAGGCTAATAGTTATATTTAAATTTTATTTTGATTATGGATTTATACTTATTAATTAAAATTTAAAGGTTTTAGTGTTTTATAAGAAAATGTGATTATTTCTTACTTCAGAAATAATTTTAAGAATTAACAAAGTGGGTATTTTATTTGAGTAAAATAAGTAATGAATTTTATTTATCTTAAATTTTTTGAATAATATACATAGTATTTTTCTAGCGAAATATACTTATTAAAGATCTTAAAAATGAATTTTATTTATTTTTCGGTCTTACCTTTATTATTATAAAATTCTTCAAAGAAATAAGTGTCTTTAAATATTTGCTTTATATTTTATTTGTAAAACTCTAAGTTAGTATTTTTATAAAATAGTAAAGTTATTTTTTTACACAAAAATGATTTTTATTTATTTTTTAGGAGTTTTTCTTATTTGATGAAATTTTACTCGGGATTTAATGATGTTAATATTTATGTGCTCTATATTTATTTTAAATAAATAAAGTTATATTTTTATTATATAGATCTTATTTTTATGATAATTTTAACATATTAAATGTATTTTTATGATTTTTCTATAATTTTCTATAGCTGAAAATGTTTAAAGGTTATTTTGGTAATTTATTTGTTTTACTTTTATTTCATTTCTTATTCTATTTAACTTGGGCCGTTTGTTTGGGTATATGGGCTGGCCTAGCCCAGCTAGACCGGGCCTGGCACTACACACTGACCCACCCCTCTCCACACCACCACGCACGCACACAGACACGAACCTTATATCTCTCGCGTTTCTCTTCCGTGCGCGATGCACCGCCAGCGCCGTCGCTTGTCGCCTCGGCTGCCGCCAGCAGCCTCCGGCGCAGTCGTTCATCGGTGTTGTCTCGCTATCTACACCTATCACGTTTCCCCTCATCGATTTGGTTGGTCCATGCTCTTGTGAGTGTGCCCGGCCGAAACCCTAGTCCTGTGGCCGTTGGCTCGGCACCGGCGCCCTAGTGCTTGCACTTCGGTGGTGTCGTTGCTGCTTCTACTACTATGTCTGACTGTGGTTTTCAGTTGATCCTCTAGGTCTCACACTCTAATCCAACGCCGGAGGGACGGTAGCTTGGGTTGCCACCCCGACGCCCATGGATGTGTTGCAGTGCTGCCTCACTATGTTGGTGACGTCGCGGTTGTTGTTGCTGGTTGTGACTAGGCGCAGGTGCAGCACCCCGTGCCCCTGTGCCATTGTGTCGTGGCCTCCATCGCTCACTGCTTCACCTCCGTATTCTTATTCCTCTCTGGCAAGTTGTAGCTTGCTACAGGTAGGTGTTTATCCCTCTTCTTTAATTCTCTCTACTCTACTATCTAAATTATTTGATGCTCATAACTTATCTGATCTACTTGGTTGAGCATGATGTCATCAGATTCTTGGTTCTTTCATGACCCTTATTAGTTCCCATTGCTATTAGGTAATTTATAGTACTGCTGAATAATTAGTGCTTCGATGATTCATAATGGTGTTCCTGAGGACTGGTTTTTCTTTAGCCTGTGAACCCTAGCTTGCTTCAGGGCTAGAGTTTTTAGTGATACATGTTGCTAAATGATATTCAATCACATGAACCCATACTATATTATGATGATATTGATGCTTGGATAATGTGATGCTAAATTTCTACTACTGTCAAACATGATAGTGATTGCTTGAATGCTTTGAATCTTGTGTGATGTTGGTATTGTGAAATCACTTACAGGTGTTTCCTAGAATCTTTGGACTAGCTAAATTGGTAGGGTACTCAGCCAAGCTTTGCTCTTATGTGACCATGGAAACATATTGGAATGATTCCTAGAATTATTTCCTAGGAAAATGATTTGTCCTAAACTGGTTATTGTTTATGGATGAAGTGGTATATCATCTATGGGTGATCCATATGACAGTGCCTTTTTTTAGAATGATTCCTAATTATTTAATTAGGAAGATGATTACTTAACTTGATGTATTGTTCTGATGGCTTCTATTGCCTTGGTTACTGTTGTGGTGCCTCCCTATGGGAGTGAGCACAATAGTACTTCAGATAGGATGAATTGTTGTTTATACAGTTGGATAAAATCCATAGGGAATTTATGCTTATGATGCTGGTCTGAAGCTTTGGTGATTTAGAATAAATTCACTTTTAATTTAAAGTTGGAATGCTATCATCAGTAAGTACTATTACTATGACACAGTACATCCTCGGATGATTTCTAGCTATTATTAGCTAGGAAGATGATTTTATTTGGTTGGTTAGATGTTTATTTCCAGATTGTTAGTTAAGTTGCCACTGTGGTACCTCCAATTCCTGGAGTGTGCCCAGTAGGTGACTGAGCTAGCATATCTGGCTGCTCAGAGTTTGGTTGCAATTATGTCTGCACGGTAGTGGATGATGTGGGAATATGGCCAGTGATGCATAGTCTGAGGCCTTGATTGGAAAAGAATAAAAACAGATGTTATGATATGACTTTCTATTACTCTATGATGATTTTGCAAACCTCTCTTTGCAACACTTAGAGTATCACCCTAACCACTCCTCCTAGATGAAACTCTAGTTGAAGGAAAGTTGAAATTAGATGAGTTTGTACCACAGTTATATTTCTACTTGAGCCTGATGGTGCAGTTAAATAAGAACATGTGCTATAGTATGATTTTGGTGGTTAACCTGTAGTTTGTTGAGTTGTTGCAGCTGCTGGGCTGGTGGTGATCTTGATCAACCACTGTTGATGTGGTGTATGCTTTCCTCCCTTTTATGAGGTATCTACTGTTGCTACTCTCCTTGACACCTAGGCATCCTCCTTGTGCTCCTGACTTGAGCTATTGAATCTGCTATTGCTTTTCTTCTGCTGGGGCTCCTGGATCTTGTCTTCCCTTTATTCTAGCTCTTGGATGGCTCCAGGTAGCAACCAGAGCTAGAGATGTGGTGAGATGATGGAGTAATATGTGTGGTTGTTATCCAGGGATTGTCTTTGTGATTTGTGTTTTCTTGAGAGAGAACTTCTAAGAACAAGAGATGTTCTTTGTGGTGTTCTTGGGCTAGCATAAGATCTATTTGTCTCGTTGTGTATGTGAAGAGAGGATATAGTAGCAGCTCTACTACGGCTGGTGCTTTTCCTCTACTTGTTGTTGCCTTGTGGTGTTGACATCACATATGCCTGTATGCATGTGTAAGCTGCTTGTTTATGTGCTGCTGGTCTAGATACCTCCCCCTGTCCATGTTTCATCTGTGAGATCTTTGTGCTATGGTTGTGCTCGGCTGGTTTGGTATTATCTGAAGTTGAATTAATTTTTTAGATGTTGCCAAGTGGATTCTTAGATAGACAATGATGGTGTCCTGAGGCAAAAATACCGATATGAACAGATGCTACTATTTGGTGAAACTTTCCCCTTACAGATTAGCTCAATGATGAATTTTTAACAGTGCATTTCACACTTCACTTCTGAGAGCAAAAATAACCAACTAATCATTCTTTTATTTTGTTCTTGTTTTTTTTCTTTTTATTGTGTTTTCCGAAAATGAAGAGAAGAAAGAAAATGTTAACTGTTGAAGGACATAAGAGAACAGTAGCTTAGGAATTTCCTTGTAATAAATATTGTAGTTTATTTTTCTGTTTCAAATATTGTAAAAACATTGTATTATTGTATTCAATTCAATAAAGTTTACTTATTTCACTTTTCTTTTACAATTCTTTTGTAAAGACAAAGTCATATATATTTTGTTATAATAAAGAATTATGTTATTTATTTCAATTATGTAATTCTTTTTCCTACTTATTTCTTTCCTAATACTTTACTTTTATTTACTATTGTAAAAGTTCAATATAATACTATATGTATAATATATATATTAATAAATAAATCTTTTTATACCATTTTTTGTAATCATTTCAATTCAAGTTATTAAATGTTTCGAATTTCCATTTGTGTATTTTATAAATTCATTTGAATTTCATATTTGAACAAATTTCCCCCGAAACAAAGAATTCTACAAAGGTCATGTCGAAATCTATCGCACTTGCTCCGAAGTTTCCTTCAGTACAAGAGAGGTCGTGATCCCTCCATAGCTCTTTTATTTTTTTGCGCGAAAATTCCCCGGATTTTCTTATGCATGAATGCAATGCACAAACCTGTGTCCTCTCTATTTCTAGGTGCTAAATCCTGGGATGTTACAGTAACTTTGATATTTTTTCGCAGAATGAGAATGCTCGGAGAGGCGTCGCCAACGAGAAGTTCCATAAGGTTCGTGCTGATCTTCAAGCTGAAAAGGGTAAAACTGTCTTCTTGAAGGATCAAATCACCAAGAGCAAGAGTATATTTTTCTTTTCAATTTCACACTTAATCTTGGTCTTGCGCCATTAACCCTCTGAATACTCATCATGCGCTATTATTTCTCTGACATGCAAAAGTTATTGCCAAGGCGAAGGACATTGTCGAGCAATCCAAGCACATAGAACTGCTAGATAGCGAGAACAAGATCCTCAAGCAGGAGAGGGCTGACACTCTGAAGATGCATGAAGCGTCTATGAAGGCCATGCAGGAGTCTTCCAACACGGAGATCAACCGACTAAAGGAGGAAATTGCGATCCTCAAGGAGCATAAGAAAGCTACCGAAGAGCAGAATAAACACAACTTTGAGGCTTACAAGGTCCTCCGACAAGAACGGGGTTCCATGGTGGATATGCTCCAACAAGCCGAGGCGAGCATCTTTGGTAAGCAATATCCATCTTGTACTTCTGTAAGCGAGGTACTCTGAACTTTTATATTATTGAACTCACGTATTCCATTGCTTGGCTGCAAATGCAGCTCCTATTGGTTTAACCAATACTCCTCCTCCACCAAAGGTATGCATGGTCCTTGCCGGCAACTTCATCAACACCGCCATCAAGCAAGTAAAGGAAATTGCCAAGACCCTAAACATCAACATCAAGGCGGTGGATTCCATCATGAAATACTTGGAGATTATGTGCCAAGCCCCCGAGCGTATCGTAAGCTGGAAAGCTTCATGTACCCGGGTTGGTGCAAGAATATCACTGGCTATGGTCAAGGTCAACTACGAGAATGCCGACATCGACACGGTAACCTCGGGTCTGCCCGAGATAGACGATGTCGGACAGAAGATTGATCACAAAGCTATCTGGTCATCGCTCGTCGGCTTCGACACCAGAGTCGCCGAGTTGGTGGATCCAAACATCTTTGTGCCTCTCGAGATTATTGATGGCGACCAGCCCAGCTCCTCCAAGTCCCTCAAGACCAAACGATTGTGTTGATGACCAGGATAACTCTCCTGTTGCCGACGACGTTACCTCAAAGTCTCCTACGCTAGAGGAATGAAAAACACTTATGTAATATTTGTTTCCTCTGGATGTATGTATGCGGAAGAAACTACAATTTTAATTTAAGGCGTAAAACAATAGTTATATGTTTTCCTACTACTTAAGTACTAGTTCCAGCATGTATATATTTTTTAAGCAAGTGTTGGCTTATCCATTACTTTGGTTTATATGCTTGACTTTTTGTGAGTCAGAGGACTCGTAGTCGGAACTATGCGTTCAGGTGATGATACCTAATGGCATCGTCAAAAACCTAAGCACAAAATCGCCGACTTCGAGTGCTGAAAGTCACTACTCCAGAATCCACATAAAAACAACAAAGAACGTATAGACCAAAAAACTTAAGCTAACGCCCGTAGGCGGAATTTTCACAAGTGCAAATGGAAAACTTGCGCATAAAGGTTTTACAATCCAAAAATACACACTAAAGGAGGTAAAAGACTCAAGCATATGAGTGAACCAAAAGGCTTTATTTCATTGATCATATAAGAGGTACATAGTAGATAAAAAATATGCCAAGTGTAAAAAGGACGTAGCTGTGCTATGTTCCATGGCCGATCAAGCTTCGGGTAGTCATCATCCGGGTCACGTCGCTTACGCTTATGATCCTTGTTTGTCCTATCCTCAAATTCATGATTGTCAACGAGGTAGTAATACCCATTGAGTAGTGCCTTGCTTATGTGAACGGTCCTTCCCATGGTGGGGATAATTTGTGTGACTTCTTTTTCTTAAGTCATAGAACTAGACCCCCCCTCTTTAACGAGCGATGCCAGATGCGGCCACTATGGTAGCTATGTAGCTTCTGCTGGTATATGGCAGGTCTTTGGCATGCCAATACGCGCTCTTCCTCGAGAAGGACCACATCTAGGCGTCTGGATTCTTCAGCGTCATCTTCGTCGTAGGCGGCAACTCTTGGTGAATCGTGAAGGATGTCGGAAGGCAGGATGGCATCTGCTCCATATACCATGAAATAAGGGGTATAGCCGGTAGATCTATTGGGTGTAGTTCGTAAACTCCATAGAACAGATGGTAACTCCTCCGCCCAGGCTCCAGAAGCTCTATGTAGCGGTGCCTCGAGACGTGGCTTGATTCCCCGCAGAATTAATCCATTGGCTCGCTCAACTTGCCCATTGGACTTTGGATGTGCCACAGACGCTAAGTCAAGTCGGATGCCCTTCTCCCAACAATAAGATTCCACTTCTCCGAGTTACAAGTTGCTCCCGTTGTCGGTGATAATGTTATGTGGGAGACCAAATCTCACCACTAGATCCCGAACAAACCTAAGGGCAGTTGCCCCATCAAGCTTTATAATGGGTTTAGTTTCTATCCAATTGGTGAATTTATCAACTGCTACTAGCAGATGCGTAAACCCACATGGTGTCATCTGTAATTGACCAACCATGTCCAGCCCCCAGACTGTGAACGGCCAAGTTATTGGTATTGTTCGCAATTCTTGAGCTGAAACATGTGGTTGTCGGGCATAGTACTGGCATCCCATGCATGTCTCAACCAGCTTGTCGGTGTCCGCCTTTGTGGTCATCCAGTAGAATCCTTTCCGGAAGGCTTTGGGGACCAACGATCGAGGAGCGGCGTGATGCCCGCAATCTCCGAGATGGATCTCATGAAGGATTTCGATACCCTCTTGCTGGGAAACACAATTGAGGTATACACTAGTTGTTCTTCTTTTATAGAGTTGTCCATTGATTATGGTATAGCCCTTTGCCCGGCGTACTATTTTCCGACTTTCGACCTCGTCGATGGGAAAATTTCCGTGTATGATATACTCCATGAACGGTTTTGTCCAAGCTGGAGGGACCTTTGTCACTGTGTGAACAAAAGAGTTAACTCTATCCGGGTTCTTGGGGTCCGCTCCCTTCACGGATGGTGTCCGTAGATGCTCTAGAAAAATGTCAGGCAGAATTTGTTTGCGCCCTGATCCATGCGTTGACAGCAGATCAGCCGCCTCATTTTCCTCCCTCTTGACATACTTGATTTCGTATTCCAAGAAGCTCTTGGCTATCTCATCTACTCCGTCTCGATATGCCGCCATCATAGGGTTCCGCGTGTTCCAGGTGCCAGCCACCTGCTGGGAAACCAAGTCGGAATCTCCACAGCAAACTATGCGCTTAATGCCAATATCCTTGGCTACGGGAAGTCCGTGAATGAGTGCTTTATATTCCGCCATGTTATTTGTAGCCTCAAAGTGGATCTGCAGAACGTAGTGCAGCTTTTCCCCTGTTGGTGACTATAGCAGTACACCAGCCCTCGAGCCATTGATTATCTTTGATCCGTCAAAGTGCATCACCCAATATTCTAGCTCTGGTATAGGGGTAGCATCTGGCATCTCCGTCCAATCTACAATGAAATCCACCAAGACTTGTGATTTGGTAGCGTCGCGTCTCTTGTAGGTGATATCAAAGGTGGCAAGCTCAATGCCCCACTTCGCGACCCTTCATGTAGCGTCGATGTTGTTGATAATGTCGGACAATGGAGCTTTGCTCACAACAGTGATAGGGTGCTCCTGGAAATAGTGCCTTAGCTTCCGAGAAGCAAGGAACACTCCATAAGAAAGCTTCTGGTAGTGCGGGTAACGCTGCTTGGACTCCGTCAAGACCTTGCTTATATAGTAAACTAGTTGTTGCACTCCGTACTCATGAGTTGGTTCTTTCCGCTCTACCATGATGACGATGTTGATTACCCGATTGGTGGCTGCCATGTAGATAAACATAGGCTCCATAGGCTCGGGCGCTGCAAGTATAGGTGCCGAGGAAAGTATCTCCTTTAGCTTCTTGAGTGCAGCATCTGCTTCTTGAGGAAAGTTTTGATTTTATACAAACTTATGGAGAATCTTGTATTTACAAGAAAGTGAGTGGGAGCTCTGTAGCATTCCTAGTACTATATGTGGACGAGATATTATTGATTGGGAATGATATAGACCTTCTTAAAAGTGTCAAAGATTATTTGAATAATAGTTTTTCAATGATGGATCTTGGCGAAGCTTCCTACATATTAGGCATAAAGATTTATAGAGATAGATCAAGATGCCTAATATCATTGTCACAGAGTACATATTTGGACAAAGTTCTAAAGAGGTTTGGAATGGAAGATAGCAAGAAAGGGTTCTTGTCCATGTTGCCCAATACGACCTTGAGTAAAACTCAAAGTCCTGCTACGGCATAAGATAGAGAGAGAATGAGTAAGACTCACTATGCCTCAGCCATAGGATCTATCATGTATGCCATGCTATGTACTAGACCCGAAAATGCATATGTTGTTAGTTTAACTAGCAGATATCAAAGTGATCTAGGGGTGGATCATTGGACAGCGGTCAAAAACATCCTTAAGTACTTGAGAAGAACTAAGGATATGGTTCTTTCTTATGGAGGTGATGAACATCTCGTTGTTAATGGTTACACCGATGCTAGTCGGAACACCGATCCGGATGATTCTAAATCTCAATCTAGATACGTATTTACTTTGAATGGTGCAGCAGTGAGCTGGAGGAGTGCAAAGCAAAGCGTTGTGGCGAGATCTTCAACTGAATCGGAGTACATAGCTGCTTCGAAGGCTTCACAAGACGCGATATGGATGAAAGATTTCATTACAGAGCTCGGTGTGGTTCCCAGTGGGCTGGACCCAATGTCTATCTACTGTGATAACATGGGCGCCATAGCCAATGAGCAAGAACCAAGGTCACATAAGAAGCTGAAGCATATCAAACTGTGTTTTCACACTATTCAAGAGCATGTCCAAGATGGAACTTACACGTTACGTGTGTTGTAAGAGTATCACATTATACTTTTACTTACAGCATTACCATATCATGACACTAGCCCAGCAACAATCTAAACTAGACGCTTCTAATTTATCCATTGCACGTTTTACATGGCTTAGGGATTTCGAAGATAGAACCGTTCTTACCTACGAACATGGAACCACAACAAGGATAACCAAATTATTAACAACTTGTTGTAAATTAGATATTGACTATAGTAGGAGAGACAGACACCCTCTAACCACTTATGCAAAACTAGTTGCATGTCAAGCGTGGAACATGTCTCATGTGCGAGGGCATGTAAAGTTTGTCCGGGCCGCTTCATCCCACTATGCCACCAATATCCAAAGCATAACCAAGAAGCAATAACATGATCATTATCGTCCACATACTCATATTTGTACTACTCGTGCAAAGCATATATGCATAGATCCGGCTCTGATACCACTATAGGGTTCGCAGCATAGAAAACAAAAAACCTACGATGGGAACAACTATGTACCAAGATCTATCTACTAGATACAAGCAACGGGTGGATATATATCCATAAAGAACATACCCTTGTAGACCGACAAAGTTTAACGAGGTTGTACTTATGGATGATGTAGACGAACACTTGTCGATCTCAAGATCGAGAAGAAGTCCAATGTATCTGTGCTCGCACACACGTACAAGCCACCGACCAACCTCCGCCTCCTCGCTCCAGCAATGCAGCGGAAGCAACAACTCTTTCTTGCCGAAAATCCACCAGGAACATGTATCTCGCTAGTCCGAGACCATGGGGGATAAACTAGAGGGGGACAGAGATCATTCACGAGGAGTTGTGAGTATGAGAGAGGGAGAGGGGGTCCTTTTATAGGAGGAGGGGGCACCCCAAGGGGTGTGGCCGGCACCATGGGGCTGCCCCCTTCCCCTCCTTCATTCATGTGTAGGAAGCTCCACTCACATAAATATGACCCCTCACTTCTCCACTCAAAATCTCACCCAGATTGCATTAAATTTCCACCAAATTTAATTTAATCTCTCTTTAAATAAAACTCCTTTTATTTATTTATTCAGTATTTTGTCAATTACTTTAATATACAAACATTCACATAAAACCACTTGCTAGTATTCTATTTCACATGCAGAAACACTTTCAACAATTTCACCCGAAACAATTCCGCTGTCTAGTGAAATAAATTCCTACGCTTTGTAAAACTTTTCTACAAGAAACTATTTGTTCCAAATGGTGTTGGTGTCTCTTAAGTGTGTCACCCTACGGTTCGTGAATAATGCGGACATGTTCGAGACCCCTCTCGGATCAATAATCAAAAGCGGGACCTTTTACGCTAGAATCTTAATCCCTTTGTATCGCGATATATTACATGTCCAAGATTAGATCATCGGTATCTTCATACCTAATTTGATCTCGTTACCAACATGTACTCTTTTCTCGTTCCCGTGATATAATATTCTAGTGATCAAATCACTTGCTTGCAAGCTAACTAATGTGATATCACCGAGAGGGCCCAGAGTATATCTATCCGTCATCGGGATGAAAAATTCCACTCTTGATCCATGGGCCTTAACATAACACCTTAGTAGCACTGAACCCATCTTTATAATCACCCTGTTATGGTGTGATGTTTGATGTTATCAAGATACTCTTCTAGTGTTAGTGATTGACATGATCTCATGGTCTAAGGATTAGGATTACTTCGTATGATGTTATAGCAATATAAACTCAATGACTCTGATCATAATGCTATACTTTCGATGAATGTTCATCACACCATTCAAATAATGTTGTGACCTCGTTATTAACAACATCCAATGTCTATGATCAGGAAACCTTGATCATCTTGTTAATCAACGATCTAGTTTATAAGAGAGGCATAACTAGGCACTTTCTGTTTGTTTATTAAACACACATGTATTAACATTTCCGTATTAATACAATTATAGCATGCAAAATAAACATCTATCATATACTTGGAATATATATAATAACAACTTTATTATTGCCTCTCAGGGCATATTCCCTTGAGCTCCGAGCCTGGTGTGTGCGGCTTATTGGCAAATCGTTGGCAGGCATTGCATTTTTCGACGACGTCCTTAGCATTGCGCATCGCCATTGGCTAGTAGAATCCAGCTCATAGAGCTTTGGCGACTAGGGCGTGACTGCCAGCATGGTGGCTGCAGATGCCTTCATGGATGTCAAGGAGGATGCTCTTCCCGTCGCCGTTGGTGACGCATACTGGAGAACTCCGGTAATTCTTCGCTTGTACAGCCTGCCGCTAATGATGGTGAATTCCTTGGAGAGGCGAGCGATATGCCTGGCATCAGTCGGATTTTCGGGCAGTTGCTTGATCAACAAGAACTTGACGTATGGTTGGGTCCATGTTTGCTCGATTGCCAGGACCTGCATGAGGTTTACCAGCTTGATGTTCGTATCTTCTTCTGCGGGTGCCTCGGTTTTCTCGGGTGGCGTAGCCCCTGAGTCTTCCGCAACGTCTGCTCTACCCTTGGAGATTTTGCGCTTGATGGAGCGCTCACAGATTTGTTCGAGGAACACATCTGGTGGTACTAGAGCGCAGGTGGAGCCGATGTTGGTGAGTTTGTCAGCCTATTCATTGCTTTCCAAGCCAACGTGCCGGAGCTCGTAGCCATCAAAATCTCCTTCAAGTGCGTTGTAAAGGTCGCGGTAGGCGGTCATGTTGTCGTTGGCGGCGTCGCATTGGTTCATCGTCTGTTGTATGACAAGGTTGGAGTCACTTAGATGACCAGTCGAGCGGCGCCGCAGACTTTGTCCATCCACATGTCGTGGATCAACACCTCGTAATCGGATTCGTTGTTGGACACACAGAATTTCATCCGCGGGATGTATCTCATCTTGTCCCCTTGTGGGAATGTCAAGATTACTCTGGCTCTAGCTCCTTCTCTTCGCTTGTATCCGTTGAAGTTCATTGTCCAAAGCTAAGACATCTCCGGGGTATCTCGCAGCTAAAGATCCATCTAGTGTACGAGGAAGTCAGGGAGCACCTGCGACTTGATGGCGGTGCGCCTCTTGTAGATTATGTCTCGAGGGGATAGTTCGATGCCCCAAAGGGACACTCGCCCCGTTGCTTCAGGGTTGTTGAGGATGTGGGATAGCGGCGTGCCGTTGACGACCATTATCTGATGCTCCTAAAAGTAATGGTGGAGTCTCTACGCAGTCATGGATACGATGTAGGCCAGCTTATGGTAAAATTGAATGGGAGCTAGAGAGTCTTACTAAAATAATATGTGATTGAAATATTGTTGAGTGGGAGCAATGTAATTTTCGGACTCATATATATATATATATGTGACATATTTTGAGTGGAAGAATGTGTATAATTGATATGTGTATATGACACATTAAGAATGTAGACAGAAGAGCCAATAAATGTTGATTTGTATAAGGGTAAAGTTAAAAGTATATTGGACACTAAAATCTTAATTAGGAGATTAATAAATGCCATATAACATTATGTTGGAATGTATTCCTAAAAGATATTCTGAAGAGTTCATAATAGGAACTGAGTAAGGAATAGTCCTAGATCATTCGAATTAGGAAATTCATTAACTATAACATTGATGGTTGAAAGAAAGAATAGGATGTGCAACATCCACTATGCTATGACATAGGTTCTTTCTTAAATACCATGATAAATACTCAACATAATATGATCCAAGTTCTTAGTAATAAGAACAAGTTTAGGAGTGATTAAGTGTAAATCACTGAACAACGAGTTAAACTTGTCCATAGTGTCTAGTGAGAATTGTAGACATGTTTCCAGATCTATGAAGGATGACATGCCTAAAGTGTAAAGTGTTATGCTGCAAGGATACATGTTAAACTTAAAAGATTGAAATCTCTACATTAATGGATTACCTTAAAAAAGTGGGAGTGTGGTGATAAATTTTCAAAGTAGCACATAGTACATTTTGACTTTGATATCTACATTTAAAATATAAGTATATGGATACTAATTGGTGATATGTATAATTTTAAGGTCGGGCAAGCTAATCTCCTCACAAGAGTGTGTTTTAGTACATAGTGCCCATGAGAAAGTTCGTTGTGACTGATCTAACGTCACTGCTGGCATCTAAAACCAAAGACCTCACTCTGTTGTCGAAACTATTATACATACACGAGATGTTATCATAGAGATGATAAAGTATTAGTGTCATTTAAGATGACATTAGTAAGTTGCAAAGGATACAAGGGGATGTAAATTCCATACCCTTGACTCAACCTCTTTCATGAGCAAGCATGATCAAAAGTGGTAAGTTGTCTACTCCTGATGATTAGTAAACAAATGCAGCTAGTTTATTTGTAATCTAGTGCAAGTGGGAGACTGTTGGAAATATGCCCTAGAGACAAATAATAATATGGATTATTATCATATTTCATGAAGTTTACAATTAGTTTTATATTATGCTATAACTGAATTGAGAGGAAACGTTAATACACGTGTAATATGTGAACAACCAAGAGTTCCTAGTGAATCTCTAGTCATTGGTTCATTGGTCAACATATGATCAAGGTTTCCTGATCATGTGGTATTACACGCCAGTTGACAATGGAGTCACCTCATTGGGAGAATGAGACGATGATCATACACAAACTAAGCATCGTTAATGCGATCATTTCACAAATTTCAAGTTGCGATAATTAGGAAACATAGTGACTTGTTCCTTAGACCATGAGACCATATTTAATCACTGTCACCCGAGAGTGTATTGAGAGCATCAAATGTCACTCGGTAAAACGATGATCATAAATGTGTGATCAGTTACACAAAGGGGCAGGTTGAGGCATATGTGTCAAGAGAGGGATTTGTCCATCTGCATGACGGAAGATACTCTGGTCCCACTCGAATAAGTTATATCCATAAGCTGCACAGCGTGTGACTAGGTTAGGGGGATATCACTTATCAGAATGAGTAAAGTAGCGATTGTCGGTAACGAGGTTGAAACCAACATGGTGATGTCATTGATAAAATCTTAGACAATACAAGTATCGTAGAGACAAAAGGAATAAGACACAACGTTAATGGTTTAATGACAAGTTTCGTGGAATGCACAGGTGGTCATTATGGGAATCCAGGTCCCGCTGTTCATCATTCGTCCGCGAGGAGTCTCGACCATGTTTGGAGTATTCCCAAACCATTGGGTAGCACGCTTAAGGGTTTAACAAAGCTCAGAGATTGTTTTTTGTGTTATCAGAATCACCGAAGAAAAGAGAGGGAGAAACCAGAAGGGTTCCGAGAAGGTCCGGAGGATGTCTGGAGTGGGATGGAAGGAGTTCCATAGCTACGGGAATTAGATAATATGTAATTAGATGTTAAATATTGATTTAATCATTTATTCATATTTAGTTAATAAAATAAAAGGAATTAAAATGGTAAATATCCCTATTAGGACAAATTCTCTATGGGGAAAGGCCCATGAGGGAAAACCAAAAGGAAGGAGAAGGAAGGGGTGGCCACCTGGGCCCCGGGGCACCCGCGTGGGGCCCATGGGAACCTTGGCCGGACGGCCACCTCCCTGCCCCTCTCCCCTCCTTTTTTTAGTCCCACATGGCTAGGATATTGATTTTGAGGGTCCCCTTCCCCCTTATATAAGAAGAGGCATATGGGAAATTAAATCAATAGGAAATAAATAAAAGCTTCCTACCTTTGGGCATCGCTTCCATTTCTCTCTCTCTCTCTCTCTCTCTCTCTCTCTCTCTCTCTCTCTCTCTCTCTCTCTCTCTCGACAATGGTCCCAAGTAAGGACTGCGCGAACGAGTGACTTATTCACCGTGGACCATCATCGCGTTGTAGGATTCGGATACAAGATATCTACTTCCACAATCTCGGCTATTGTCGTGGTATTGCCGATGAGTACACCATGGAGGGGTCCTCACAGTGCGTGTTTAGAGACGTGGGGGAAGGCAGACGGTTGACGGGTACGAGGTAACACAGCTTACCTAGGTTCAGATCCCACGACGGTGGCGGAATCCTACTCCTGCTATAAATCACTATAAGGGCAATACGCCGAGTTACAGAGATAGGTTCGCTGTGCGGGGTTGTAAGTTATCGTCTGAAGTTGTGCCCTAAAGGCTCCCATAGGCCCGACTTATATAGTCACCAGGTCCTAGGGTTACAGGGAAAAGTCCTAGCCGGACAGGTTACAGAGTCCTACACCATCTATTACTAGTCTTGTGTATCTTGCACTCCAAGGCTCCGGGTACGTCGGTGACTCCAACCATAGCCTTCCTTTATCCTGCATGGGCCTCCCTTCTGGATCCATCTAACTAGGCCGCCCAACAGGCCATGGGCCATGCTACCAACTGTGGGCCACCCGGGTTATCCGGATAGGAGACATGCTATAAGGATACCCATATAGCATATCCCCAACAGTAGCCCCTAGAGAACTCCGAGATCTTGCGCCGTCTTGCCTCTTCGTGTGGAATGCTCCGTCTAAATGGATGTCGGCAAATCGTCAAGCAATATCTTGTAGTCCTCCCAAAGAACCCTGCAAGGTTTTCTCCGTCTTCAACATGTAAGTCGGAGAAATGCTGAATCTTCCATCGTACTCTTCCGTAGCCGGACTGGATCCGTCCATGCCGGAATCTTCTGATGTGACGGCTCATATGCCTATGTCAGCTAGGACGACATAGGCTTAGGTCAGCGACGCCTCGTAACTCACACATGCAGAGAACGCAATCATGTATGATTTTCCCGCGCGAGCGATACGAAACATTGGCGGCGACGGTTGGAGACGTGGCGAAATTTCCGCGCACGTTCGCAAACACGTCGTCTACGCGGCAACCGTACGATCAAGCTGCACGAATCTTGATGCTGGAGATGATAAATAGTAACCGTGGTGGAATTTCTACCTTTTACCTCATTCTCTCCTCGCATCGTCTTCTTCCTCCAGCGCATGCCTCCTCGAGCTATCCGCGCAAAACTCGCGAAAAACCCTAGCCCCAATCTGCACCAATCACCTCCAACCTCTCTCCATGGCTAGCAGCAGCACTTCCCCTTCCATGGCGGCATCGAGCGAAGCCGCGGCGAAGCTGGCGAGCTCTATCGTCGTGCCCCCATAGGGCTTGGTCATCCCTGCCTCGGCGGTGATTGAGTCCACCGGTGGCGACCATAATCTAGCGGCGCTAGAGCCGTTGGAGGAGGAACTTGATTCACACAAGGGCGACTGGCGCGGCTCAGACATCACCAACCGTGATATCCAGGAGCTGATCGCCGAGGGCTACCTCCCTGTGACGGAGGGGCTCGCCCGGCGGGCGGCGCCGATCGGCGAGGTGACACCTTATCCCCAAGCCGTAGAAAAAGTGTACCTCAAAGCCCAACTCATACGCGGTGTCTCCCTGCCCATCTCTAACTTCTTCCTCTCCGTATTGAACCACTATAGAGTCCAGCCCGAGGACCTTTCTCCCAACAGTATCGTAGCGCTTAGCAACTACGTGGCGCTTTGCGAGGGTTACTTAGGGATAAAGCCTAGTCTAGACCTCTTCGTGTACTTCTTCACCGTCAAGCGCGAAGCCAGATCCAGTAAGGAAGAACTTAGGAATTGTGGCACCATAACCTTCAAGATCCGTCCTGGCCGGTGGTTCCCCGACATCATAGGTCACGAGTCCTGCAAAAACTGGAAGCGTACTTACTTCTACGGCCCAGATATCCCTCTGGTTGGCCGACAAATAACGTAACCGGACTTCATTGACGGAGCCGCCGCTGAAGCCTCGTCATGGAGATCCTAGGCCTCCCTTCCCTCCGACCTCGATGCTTCCCGCGCCATAAGGCGGATAGAATGGTTCGTAGGGACGGGTTTGACCATCTTGGACCTATCCATGTGCTGGTTCATCAGGCGAATCCAACCTCTGCAGCACCGCGCGAAGATCATGCACGAGTATACTAGCGATAGAAGGGATAGCCTCCACATCTCCTGATGGGTTTCGCGGCATAGTAAATCAAAATTTTCTACGGAGCGAACAGAGGGAAAGCCAAGATCTAATCTAGGAGATGCAAACAACGAGAGAGATTGGATTACATCTTCATACCCTTGAAGATTCGCACAGCGGAACGTTCGTCGGAACGTGGGTGATGTAGTCGTACTCGCTTCTCCTCCTCGCGATCTGATCCGATCTAGCACCACAAGTGGCGGTGCCTCCGTGAGATGCACACGTGCAGCACCTCGACGTCTCCTCCTTCCTCGGACCAGCGAGTATGGTGGAGAGATAGATTGGATCTACAACACGACGGCGTGGTGTATATGGTGGAGAATTTCTGCTGCAGGGCTTCGCCTACAAACAGTCGGGAGGGAGAGAGGAAGGTAGCAAGGCAGCTAGGGCTTGGAGGAAGGTGTGTAGTAGTGGGGGGGGGGAGGGGGCGCACCACCCCTCTATATATAGAGGGGGGGCGGCCAGCCCTTGCCCCTCCTCCAAGCCTATCTCTAGTTTAAACAATTTAAACTCTACCTTATCTAGAAATCCTATCTCCAGTTTAAACGATTTAAACTCTCCCTTATCTAGAAATCCTATCTCTAGTTTAAACGAGTTTAAACTTATCTAGGATCGGCTGGGCCCTATGGGGCCTTGTGCCCCTGGCCCAATGCGGCCAGGACACTCCCTCATAGGCCCATGCCCCCTCCCGGAAGGTGGGTCCACGTTGGTCCCCTTCCGGAAGGTTCTAGAAGCTTCCGGTACAATACCGATTAACCCGGAACAATTCCGAACTCCAAAAACTGCACTGCCTTATATGAATCTTATTCTCCGGACCATTCCGGAACCTCTCGTGATATCCCGGATCCCATCTGAGACTCCGAACAAAAATTCATAAACCAATTATCCAATCTATCCTAGCGTCGAGATACGTTAAGTGTGTGACCCTGCGGGTTCGATAATATGCAGACATGATCTTCTATCAATAATCAACAACGGGGTCTGGGCACCCATATTGACTCCCACACATTCATCGATGATCATATCAGATGAACCACGATGCCAGGATTCAATCAATCCCATATATATATTCCCTACGTCTCGCGATATTTTACTTGCCCGAGATTCGATCGTCGGTACCGTCATACCTAGTTCAATCTCGTTCACAGCAAGTACTTTACTCGTTCTGTAATCCGATATCACTTTGTGATTAACTCCTTAACCACATGCTTGCAAGCGGTGTTGATATCGATTACCGAGTGGGCCCGAAGTATATCTCTCCGACTTGGGAGGGACAAATTCCATCTCGATACATACAACCCAACAGATACTTTCCGATCACCTGAGAGACACCTTTATGATCACCCTCTCATAGGATGACGTTTGATGACCTCAAAGCTTTCTTCCGGTACCAGGGAGTTGCATTATCTCATGGTCTAAGGAATACAATATTTGACATAGGAAAAGCTTCGCAAAGATGAACACGATGAAACGATCTAATTGCTTCGCTTAGTTTGGGTCTGTCCATCATATCATTCTCCCAATGATATGATCTCATTATCAATTGACAACTCATGTCTATGGTTAGGAAACCTGAACCATCATTGATCAATGAGCTAGTCCTTAGAGGCGTACCAGGGACACGGTGTTGTTCACAAACCACACAAGTATTAATGTTTCCGCTTAATACAATTCTAGCATGGAATATAAACTTTATCATGAACAAGAATTATAATAATAACATCTTTATTATTGCCTCTAGGGCATAATTCCAACAGTCTCCCACTTGCACTAGAGTCAATAATCTAGTTTACATCTGGCAACAATCTCACACCCATGGCACTGAGGTGTTGATGATGTTTTACACGTGGAAGAGGTTTAGTCAATGGATCTGCGACATTCAGATCCGTATGTACTTTGCTAATCTTCAGATCTCCATCTGCTATATAATCTCGGATTATATGAAACTTGCGGTTGATATGCTTGGTCTTTGGATGATATCTTGGTTCCTTAGCGAGTGCTATGGCGCCAATGTTGTCACACAATATCTCCAGTGGGTCCAATGCACTTGGAACCACGCCAAGATCAGTGATGAAGTTTCTGATCCAAACTCCTTCACTTGACGCTTCTGCAGCAGCCATGTATTCCGCTTCCACTGTAGATCCCGCGATCACGCTTTGCTTGCAGCTTCTCCAGCTCACAGCTCCTACATTCAAAATATACACGTATCCTGTCTGAGATTTAGAATCATCCTTGTCGGTGTCGAAACTAGCGTCACGTAACCTTTTATGACAAGCTGTTCATCACCCCCATAGACTAAGAACATTTCTTTAGTTCTATTTAGGTACTTTAGGATATTCTTCACGGCTGTCCAGTGTTCCACTCCTGGATCACTTTGATATCTGCTCGTCAAACTAAGAGCATTGGACACATCCGGTCTAGTACATAGCATGGCATACATGATGTAACCTATGGCCGAGGCATAAGGCCTTTGCTCATAGCTTCCCTATCATTTACCGTATCTGGACACTGAGCCTTGCTCAATATCTTACCTGACAACATAGGCACTGAACCTTTCTTTGCCTTATCCATTCTGAACCTTTTCAGAACTTTGTCTAGGTATGTACTCTGGCTTAAAGCTATCAGGCGTCTTTGTCTATCTCTATAGATTTTGATGCCCAATATATAAGCAGCTTCACCTAGGTCTTTCATTGAAAAACACTTGTTCAAATAACTCTTCACATCGTTAAGCATGTTGATGTCATTTCCAATAATCAATATGTCATACACATATAGTACTAGAAACGTCACCGAGCTCCCACTCACTTTCTTGTAGATACAAGCTTCGTAGCAATTTGGAACAAATCCAAAGCTCTTGATCACTTGATCAAAACGAAGGTTCCAACTCCGAGATGCTTGCTTCAGTCCATAAATGGAACGCTGAAGTTTGCATACTTTATCAACATCCTTAGGATCGACAAAACCTTCGGGTTGCATCATATACAACTCTTCATCAATGTTGCCATTGAGGAAAGCAGTCTTGACATCCATCTGCCATATTTCATAATCATGAAACGCAGCAATTGCTAATAAAATCCGAATGGACTTAAACATCGCTACGGGAGAGAAAGTCTCATCGTAGTCAACACCTTGAACTTGTCGAAAACCTTTTGCGACAAGCCGTGCTTTATAGACGGTAACATTACCATCCGCGTCCGTTTTCTTCTTGAATATCCATTTGCACTCAACGGCCTTTCGGTCGCTAGGAGGATCCACCAAAGTCCATACTTGGTTTTCGCTCGTGGATCCCAATTCGGATTTCATTTTCTCAGAGTCTGGGCTCATCATCGCTTCCTCATAGTTCGTAGGTTCACTGTCTTCTACTAACAAGACAGTCAAGACAGGGTTGCTGTACCACTCAGGAGGGGCACGCGACCTTGTCGACCTGCGACGTTCAGTAGCAGCATCGTCCGAAGCTTCATGATCCTTGTCATTAGCTTCCTCTATTGTTGGTGCAGGCGGCACTGGAACACTTTCAGGTGCTGCGCTACTCTCCAATTCAAGAGAAGGTTCAATAACCTCGTCTAGCTCTACTTTCCTCCCACTCACTTCTTTCGAGAGAAACTCCTTCTCAAGAAAGGAACCGTTCTTTGCGACAAACACTTTGCCTTCGGTTCTGTGATAGAAGGTATACCCAATGGTTTCCTTAGGGTATCCTATGAAGACGCATTTCTCCGCTTTGGGTTCGAGCTTGTCCGGCATCAACTTCTTGACGTAAGCTTCGCATCCCCAAACTTTAAGAAACGACAACTTAGGTTTAGCACCAAACCACAGTTCATACGGTGTCGTCTCAACGGATTTAGATGGAGCCCTATTTAAAGTGAATGCAGCGGTTTCTAATGCATAACCCCAAAATGATAACGGCAAATCAGTAAGAGACATCATTGATCGGACCATATCTAATAGGGTTCGATTCCGGCGTTCAGACACACCATTGCGCTGTGGTGTTCCGGGTGGCGTGAGTTGTGAAACGATTCCACTTGCTTTAAGATGCGTGAGAAAATCATAACTCAAATATTCACCTCCACGATCGGATCGTAGAAACTTAATCTTTCTGTTACGATGGTTCTCCACTTCATTCTGAAATTCTTTGAACTTTTCAAACGTTTCAGATTTATGTTTCATTAAATAGATATACCCATATCTACTTAAGTCATCGGTAAAAGTGAGAAAATAGAGATATCCACCGCGCGTCGAAACACTCATCGGTCCGCATACATCGGTATGTATGATTTCCAACAAGTCCGTTGCTCGCTCCATCATACCGGAGAACGGGGTTTTGATCATCTTGCCCATGAGGCATGGTTCGCATGTGTCAAATGATTCAAAATCAAGAGACTCCAAAAGTCCATCAAAATGGAGTTTCTTCATGCGCTTTACACCAATATGACCTAGACGACAGTGCCACAAATAAGTAGTATTATCACTATCTACTTTGCATCTCTTAGCCTCAATGTTATGGATGTGTGTTTCATCCCTTTCGAGATTTAGAAGAAATAAACCATTCACAAGAGGTGCATGACCATAAAAGATGTTACTCATATAAATAGAACAACCATTATTCTCCGATTTAAATGAATAACCGTCTTGCAATAAACATGATCCGGAAATAATGTTCATGCTCAACGCAGGCACATAATAACATTTATTAAGGTTTAAAACTAATCCCGAAGGTAAAACTAAGGAGAGCGTGCCGACGGCCATCACATCAACTCTTGATACGTTGCCAACGCGCATCGTCACCTCATCCCTCGCAAGCCACCATCTATTCCGTAGCTCCTGTTTCGAGTTACAAATATTAGCAACTGAACCGGTATCAAATACCCAGGCACTACAACGAGGGCTAGTAAGGAAAACATCAATAACATGTATATCAAATATACCTTTGATGGTGCCAGCCTTCTTGTCCGCTAAGTACTTCGGACAGTTGCGCTTCCAGTGACCCCTGTCCTTGCAATAGAAGCACTCAGTGTCCGGCTTAGGACCAGACCTGAGCTTCTTCTCAGCAGGGGCATTGCGCTTGCCGCCGCCCTTCTTGAAGGGCTTCTTTGCTCCCTTACCTTTCTTAAAGGAGGGCTTGTTGACCATCAACACATGATTATCCTTCTTGATGTCCACTTCCGCAGCCTTCAGCTTTGCGAAGAGCTCGGTGATCGTATCAGTGGAACCAATCTGATTATGAGTCACTACAAAACTTTTGTAGCTGGGAGGGAGTGATCGCAGAACCCTGTCAATCTTGAGCTCCTCTGGAATCGTGCATTCCAGTTGCTCAAGGCGTTGAGTGTAGCCCGACATCTTTATGGCGTGCTCACTAACTGAACTCCCTTCCTCCATCTTGCAGTTAAAGAACTTCTCAGAGATCTCATATCTCTCAGAACGGGCTTGAGTCTGAAACATGGTTTTCAGCTCCTCGAGAATCTCAAAGGGCCCGGGATAGGTTTCAAAACGATTTTGAAGCTCCGGTTCCATAGCAAACAACATGGTGCTCTTAATCACACCATAATCATCTTTGCGCGACTGATAGACAGCTTTCTCATCAGCCGGCGCAATTGCAGCAGGGGGGTCACCTAACGCTTTACCAAGGACATAGTCCTTTTGTCCGCCAGACAGAATGATTCTTAGATTGCAGAACCAATTGGTGAAGTTAGACCCATTGTTTCTAAGCTTTTCCTTCTCAGTAAAAACGTTGTAGTTGAAGTTGGATTTGGCCATGTGATCTAAAGTATTTGCAAGTACAATTTAGACTATGTTCATGATAAATAGTTCAACTTAATCAAATTACTAGATGAACTCCCACTAAATTCAACATCCCTCAAGTTGTTTAGTGAACACGATCCAAATTCACCACACCTAATCCGATCATCACGAGAAGAGATGTGGTTTCAATGGTGGACAACAAAGTGTCGATCATATCATTCATATGAATCATGCTTAACCTTTCGGTTCTTGTGTTCCGAGGCCATGTCTGTACATGCTAGGATCGTCCAGCTAGACCCAAGTATTTCCGCTGTGCAAAAACTGGCTTGCACCCGTTGTATGTGAGCGTAGAGTCTATAGCACCCGATCATCACGTGATGCTTGGACACGACGAACTTTCGCAACGGTGCATACTTGGGGAGAACACAGTTTTTATCTTGATCTTTAAGTGAGGAATCATCTTATAATGCTACCGTCGCGATCTAAGCATAATAAGATACATAAAAGGGATAAACATCACATGCATATAACTTTATGTGACATGGTATAGCCAATCTTCGCGCAATGATCTCCATCTTGTGCGTTCCGGCATGATCTCCATCACTCCACCATGATTGCCTCCACCACGAATAGCAACTACAACTATTGCTAACTACTTAGCGATAAAGTAAAGCTATTACATGGCGTATAAGAAGTTGACTCGCAGGTCATACACAATTATAAAGACAACCATATGGCTCCTGCCGGTTGTGTACTCATCGACATGCAAGTCGTGAAACATTACAAAACATGATCATCGCATACAATATACACATCACATCTTGGGCCATACCATATCACAGAAAACACTCCCTGCAAAAACAAGTTAGACGCCTCTACTTTGTTGTTGCATGTTTTACGTGGCTTATGGGAGTAGATGCTAAGAACGATTCTTACTACGGAAAGCCACAACGGTGATATTATGGTTGCCAAACTCCGGTGTTAATCCCATGACAACTATAGTGAGAGAAACTGGCATCCACCAGCCGCATGTGTGGTACAAGCCACACGTCAAGTGCGGAGCCGGTCTCGCGAACGACGTCGCGTAAGGTTGGCCTGGACCGCTTCAATCTCACTATCCCGCGTCATAAGAAGAACACAAACAAGAGGCTTGCAATAGAAAACATCAACGCCCGCAACAACCATGTTGCGTTCTACTCGTGAAACACATCTACGCATAGATCTAGCTCTGATACCACTGATGGGTTTCGCGGCATAGTAAATCAAAATTTTCTACGGAGCGAACAGAGGGAAAGCCAAGATCTAATCTAGGAGATGCAAACAACGAGAGAGATTGGATTAGATCTTCATACCCTTGAAGATTCGCACAGCGGAACGTTCGTCGGAACGTGGGTGATGTAGTCGTACTCGCTTCTCCTCCTCGCGATCCGATCCGATCTAGCACCACAAGTGGCGGTGCCTCCGTGAGATGCACACGTGCAGCACCTCGACGTCTCCTCCTTCCTCGGACCAGCGAGTATGGTGGAGAGATAGATTGGATCTACAACACGGCGGCGTGGTGTATATGGTGGAGAATTTCTGCTGCAGGGCTTCGCCTACAAATAGTCGGGAGGGAGAGAGGAAGGTAGCAAGGCAGCTAGGGCTTGGAGGAAGGTGTGTAGTAGTGGGGGGGGGGAGGGGGCGCACCACCCCTCTATATATAGAGGGGGGGCGGCCAGACCTTGCCCCTCCTCCAAGCCTATCTCTAGTTTAAACAATTTAAACTCTGCCTTATCTAGAAATCCTATCTCTAGTTTAAACGATTTAAACTCTCCCTTATCTAGAAATCCTATCTCTAGTTTAAACGAGTTTAAACTTATCTAGGATCGACTGGGCCCTATGGGGCCTTGTGCCCCTGGCCCAATGCGGCCAGGACACTCCCTCATAGGCCCATGCCCCCTCCCGGAAGGTGGGGCCACGTTGGTCCCCTTCCGGAAGGTTCTAGAAGCTTCCGGTACAATACCGATTAACCCGGAACAATTCCGAACTCCAAAAACTGCACTGCCTTATATGAATCTTATTCTCCGGACCATTCCGGAACCTCTCGTGATATCCCGGATCCCATCCGAGACTCCGAACAAAAATTCATAAACCAATTATCCAATCTATCCTAGCGTCGAGATACGTTAAGTGTGTGAGCCTGCGGGTTCGAGAATATGCAGACATGATCTTCTATCAATAATCAACAGCGGGGTCTGGGCACCCAAATTGACTCCCACACATTCATCGATGATCATATCAGATGAACCACGATGCCAGGATTCAATCAATCCCATATATATATTCCCTTCGTCTAGCGATATTTTACTTGCCCGAGATTCGATCGTCGGTACCGTCATACCTAGTTCAATCTCGTTCACAGCAAGTACTTTACTCATTCTGTAATCCGATATCACTTTGTGATTAACTCCTTAACCACATGCTTGCAAGCGGTGTTGATATCGATTACCGAGTGGGCCCGAAGTATATCTCTCCGACTTGGGAGGGACAAATTCCATCTCGATACATACAACCCAACAGATACTTTCCGATCACCTGAGAGACACCTTTATGATGACCCTCTCATAGGATGACGTTTGATGACCTCAAAGCTTTCTTCCGGTACCAGGGAGTTGCATTATCTCATGGTCTAAGGAATACAATATTTGACATAGGAAAAGCTTCGCAAATATGAACACGATGAAACGATCTAATTGCTTCGCTTAGTTTGGGTCTGTCCATCATATCATTCTCCCAATGATATGATCTCATTATCAATTGACAACTCATGTCTATGGTTAGGAAATCTTAACCATCATTGATCAATGAGCTAGTCCTTAGAGGTGTACCAGGGACACAGTGTTGTTCACAAACCACACAAGTATTAATGTTTCCGCTTAATACAATTCTAGCATGGAATATAAACTTTATCATGAACAAGAATTATAATAATAACATCTTTATTATTGCCTCTAGGGCATAATTCCAACATCTCTGTGGACAACTTCTCGAGCGACTCCATCAAGCTCCGCCTTAAGGACATCGTAAAGGTGAAGGACAAGAAGCGTGGCTTCACCATCACCTATGACATGTTCGTAGACGGAAAGTACCCAAAGGTAGTTATTTATTTTCCGTGTATGACATATACTCGAGTTCTTCCATCTTGCAAATGTCATCTCATCTAACACGGTGACTTCTCACTTAACAGCTTAGCGATCTAGAGGAGGACGGCATGGCTTCCCAAATCTACGATCCAAAGATGAAGGAAGTCACAGTCGTGTCCGACGACGATGCTCCATTGGTGTGAAAGCGGAAGAACTCCACCTCTGATGCTGCCGACGGAGGCAAGAAGAAGACAGAGGGTGGAGCCTCCAAGAAGACTACTGCCGCCCTGGAGGCGGAAAAGAGAAAAGTTACCGGGATCCCCTTTGCCAAAGCACCCCCACTTGTGTAAGCTTCTTTCTTTCCGTCATTGTCTATTTATCTGTCTTGTTCCTGTACTTATGCATTTTTGCACGTTTCAGGAAGAAACCCATGACCAGCCTGAAGAAGACCTCCAAATTGGGGGTTTCTAGAAATATTAAGGACATGTTGCATCGCGACGCATCTCCCGCCATCGCCCCTGCCACTCCCTCCGTCCAGCCTTCGTCTGCCCCGACAAGCTCACAAGCTAAGGAGGCATCTGGCCCTTCCGCCATGGAAGTGGACTCAGGTGCCTCTACCGAGGTTGTTGTCGTTGACGAGCAGGCGACGCAGGAGAGTGCCGCCCACCAAATGGCTGAAGCTCCGGCTAAGGATGCCATCGGGGGCGGTAAGGCGATGGTGGAAGCAGGTACTTCTGTCATTGGCAGCGCCCCTGCATCCAAGAAAGCCATAGTTTATCCAAAGATAGTATATCTGGTACTTACACCGGGTAGCACTACTCTGGCTCCTGGTGTGGCACCGACATCTCCGACGTGCGGTCTAGAGGAGCTCTGCCAACAAGCAGAAATATTGCAAGGAAATAGTGAATCCTTTGGCAAGCTGTTGGCCGAGAGTGCTACAAACCTCAAGATCATTGCACTTGTAAGTTTTATTTGCCTTTTGCATTTCATATGAGTATCCCACTGTAGCCCCCGAGGATGTAGACGGAAAACCATAGGTCTTTGCATCTATATGCTCTAAGAGTGACTAAGTTAGAAAACCTCTCACTGTAGCCCCAAGCATGTAGGTGGAATGAATTATTACGACTAGATGCTTTTAAGAGTAGCACACACAGTGTTTATAAATTTCAATACTGTAGCCCCCAAGCCTCTAGTTGTAACTGAATTAGTTCCGACTAGATTCATAAAGAAAATCTAAGCATATATCCGAGTTAAAAAACTTTATACTGTAGCCCCCAAGCTTCTAATCGAAAACTGAATTAGTTCCTACTAGATGCTTAAAGAAAAGCTAAGCATAATGCTAAGTCAAAAACTCTCGCTGTAGCCCCCGAGCGTCTAGGTGGATTTTTTTTGGCTAGATGCTCCAAGCAGACCAAACAACGTTTAAACTTTGACCTTTTTTCCACGGAACGAGAGTGCTCGGAGGGGCATGGCCAATGACAAGTACCAGAAGATGCGCGCAGACTTGGAAGCTGAAAAGGGTAAAACTGCCTTCTTGAAGGAACATATCACCAAGAGCAAGCATTTGTTTTCTTTTTCGCATTCCGACTTGGTTTTGTGCCCATATTCTCTGAGTAATCACTGTGTACTTTGCTTTCTCCGACTTGTAGAAACCATTGCCAAGGCCAAGAATATTGTCGAGCAATCCAAGCACATTCAAGAGTTGGATAGCGAGAACAAAATTCTTAAGCAGGAGAGGAAGGACATGTTGGAGATATGCCCAAGAGGCAATAATAAAGTGGTTATTATCATATCTTCACACTTATGATAAATGTTTACATACCATGCTATAATTGTATTAACCGGAAACATTAATACTTGTGTGATTTGTAAACTAAAATAAGAGTTCCAAGTAAAGCCTCTTGTTAAACTAGATTGTTGGTTAATATATGATCATGGTTTCCTGATCATGAACATAGAGATGTTATTAACAACAGGGTCATATCATTAGGAGAATGATGTGATGGACATACTCCTATAGATGAGCGTAGCATAAAGATCAAGTCATTTCAATAGTTCAATTGCTATATGCTTTCTGATACATAGTAACCTAATTCCTTCGACCATGAGATCATGCATATCACCTTTACCGGATGGATGCTTTGATGACATCAAACACCACACCGTAACTGGGTGGCTATAAAGGTGGCATTGAGTGTTCGGAAAGTTTTGGTTGAAACACATGGATCAAGAGTGGGATTTGTCCATCCATATGACGGATAGATATACTCTGGGCCCTCTCGGTGAAATGTCATCCAATTAGCTTGCAAGCATGTGACTGGCTCACAAGGGATCACATATCACGGGAACGAGAAAAGAATACTTATCAGTAACGAGGTTGAACTAGGTATGCAGAGATACCGACGATCATAACCTCGGATAAGTAAACTATCGTGAGACAAAGGGAAATTGGTATCGTATGTAAGTGGTTCATTCGATCGCAAAGTAATCATAGAAATATGTGGGAGACATATGAATTTCCAGATTCCTCTATTGGTTATTGTTCGGAGAAGTGTCTCTATCATGTCCGCATAATTCACGAACCATAGGGAGACACACTTAAGGATTCGACGTTGTTTTGCGTAGTTATGGTATTATGAGAAAGAGACCGAATGTTGTTCAGAGTCTCGGATGGGATCCGGGATATCACGAGGTGATCCGGAATGGTCCGGAGAATAAGATTCATATAAGGAAAGTCCCGTTTCGGAGTTCGGGAATGATTCCGGTGTTTTCATCGGGAATGTTCTAGAAGGTTCCGGATTGTCCGGAACTCCGGGGGGGGGGGGAGGGTACATGAATGTGTCATTACATATTGAATGATTGCATCATGTACTAAGTGTTCTTGCTGTTCCGAATAAAGGATTAAATTGAATCCTAAAACAGAAAAGTCAAATGGCCAGTTTAAAAGTCAAACGGCTAAAACAGGAAACTGTGGGAAACAAGCAAGAGGTGGTTGGAACCGACTTGGGGGAGGAGTCCCTCCAAGCCGGCGCGCCAACCAAGGCCGACTTGGGGAGGGACTCCCCTCCCCTTGGCCGCCCCTCCCACCTATAAAAGGAGGGGCAGGGCCTGCTCCTCTAGACACACAAGTTCCTATCCTCTAATCTCCGGTTTAGAGCCGTTTTGGTTTAGAGGTTCTAATTGCCCTAGCCTTCGGTTTAGAGCCTTCTAATTGGTGTGTCTAATCTCTAGACCACTAATAGCTCTCTCTCATACTCCACCATACTCGCTCCTGCTTAAGGCGAAGCCCTGCGGGATCTCCCCTCTACTTCCGGTACCACGCCGTTGTGCTGCCGGAATCGCGAGGAGAGTGCTACAACCTCCGCTACCTGCTGGAACAAGGGAGAGGAAGGTCTTCGTCGAGTACCGAACGTGTGACCGACTGCGGAAGCCCTGCCGGAACGCAGCGCCGGAAGGATCGTCTACACGATCTTGAGATCGGGAAGAGTACGACTACATCACCCACGAGAATCCGCTCTCGTTAAACACTTTGGAATCTTCGAGGGTAAGTTATTCCATCGACTCGTTGCTACAATCTAATAGATAGATCTTGGCTTGTTTATTTGTATGCGATAGAAAATTTTTGTTTTCCATGCTACGAACCCCTACAGTGGTATCAGAGCCGTATCTATATGTATATTTGTTGCACGAGTAGAACACAATGGTCATTGTGGGCGTTGATGCTTTTATTGTCGATTGCTTATTGTGTACTTTGCATCTTGCGGTATGTTGGGATGAAGCGGCCCGGGCTAACCTTACATGACATCGTTCATGAGACTTGCTCCACGCTTGACATGCAACTAGTATTGCATAAGTGGCTTTGCGGGTGCCTGTTTCTCCTAGCATAGTTAAGATCCAATTTACAACGGGTGATTGACAATACTAGTATCAATGTTGTGGTTCTTGTTCGTAAGTTAGAACGACACTTATTGAAAGCCCCAAACCACGTAAAATATGCAAAGAAAGTAGAAGCGTCTAACTTTGTTTTGCAGGGGTGTGCAGTGATGTGATATGGCCATGATTGTGATTATATTTGATGTATGCAATGTTCCTTATTGTAAGTTAGCAACCGGAAGGAGCCATATGGTTGTCTTTAATTTATGTTAAGACCCGCGTGTCTATTCAAAGTAGTTGTAATAGTTGAAGCCGATGGACGACAACCATGGAGAAGCGTCATTGACCTTGATGCAATGCCGGTAATGATGGAGATCATGTTCGTGCTTGAAGATGGAGATCGGAAGCACAAAGAAGAAAGTCCATATCATATCACATATTATGAATTGCATGTGATGTTAATCCTTTATGCATCTTGTATTGCTTAGTAGACGACGGTAGCATTATAAGATGATCCCTCATGCACATGAATTTCAAGTCACAAAGTGTTCACCCTTAGTTAGCACCGTTGCTAAAGCTTGTTGTTTCGAAGCACCACGTGATGATCGGGTGTGTTAGATTCTACAAGTGTATACAACATGAGCAAGCCAGATTTGCTCATGCGGAAACTAAGGTTTGATCTTGACGAGCCTAGCATGTACAGACATGGCCTCAGGAACACAGATTACCGAAAGGTAGAGCCTGAGTCATATAGTAGATATGATGAACATGTTGATTGTTCGCCATTGAAGCTATATCAACTCTCGTGATGATCGGTTTTGATGTGGTGGATTTGGTTCGTGTGATCACTAAAACAATGTGAGGGATATTGTTTTGAGTGGGAGTTCACCTAGATTAATTTAATTATTAATTAGAACTCGATTTATCATAAACTAAATCAAAGTGAATTTGCATAGTTGTTGTAGTCATTGGCATCCGTTTACCACCTTGCGCTTAGTTATAATTGAGATGATATAACTATAGAAGTCTGGTTAGTTACTTTACGAACTGGTATCGTATTGTTTTGAAGTGTTAATCTAAAGTTTAAAAGTCCTATTGCAAACTTTCAGTAAGTTCCGGTTACTCCATGAAGTTTAATAATTAGTATTAAATCAAGAGTAACAATTCCAAGTGTTAGTATATAAGTATCATGTTTGTCTCCATGATTCTTGATATTCAAAGGATTCTCTTAATATCAAGGTTATCTAGGATCTGAAAGAGTTGTTTCAGAAACCATGATGTGTGGAAGATATTGTGATATCTGAAACGAAGTTTTGGTTACAACATGATAGAGTATAATATGGCAAAGTTCATGTTCTCATATTTTGATGAGAATTTGCAAAAGGTTGGAGACACTAGTTGTCCTAATCCTCCAAAAGGTTTTGGAGAGCAAAATTATACTTGCGATTCACCGTTACAAGCTAAAAGTAGCTTGATCATGGATAAATCCATGATGAGGGTGAATATTTGATGTAGGTAAAATGTTTACTACACTGAGAAATTACTAAAGAAAGGAATTTGAAAGAACACCAAACATTTGATAATGGTGATCTACTTCAAAGTGCAAGTCCAAAGACATTGGTATTTAATTATACACGCTTTGGACTATGTGTCATATGTATGACTCCACTATTCATGTTGATAGATTCTTTCAAACAGAAAAGGAAATATTGAAAGAAAATCTCATAAGTATATGGCAGAAAGGAAAAGACTAGAATTGTTCAGCTTAAGTATATAGATGATATACATGTTATGGCTATATTCTTTGCTTATTAAACAATGTGGTTCTCAAGTATTTGATACTGAATTTGTTGGTGTGAATCGTCATACGAAACAACACAATTCATGAACTACAATGGCCTAAGTAACTAGCAAAAGAATATGTGATGATGTTCATCGAGAACAAAATAAAGGGTTATTGTGTTGCTCGTTAAACATCAAAGCTTGCCTTCAAGATTTGTTTTATCAGGTATTATGAGAACAAAAGGGTTGTTCAAATAATTGTTGTAATCCATAAAAGATGGATTCGCAAATTTCGTTGGAGACATCACATCCATAAAACTAGTGCTAAATATGTCGAAAGACAAATTGATTGAAAGATCACTTAGGAAGTGACATCGCCGTTTAAATTATACTAGAAAGAAAACATGAAGAAACTCCATGTCGATGGAATTTTGGAGTCTTTTGATTTTTGATCAAATGACACTTGTGAAACTTTCCTAGAGATAATTGAAACTTCGTTCATAGGCCAAAAGGGAACGAAAGACTAGCTTATTGGAATTTGTACATATTGTTGTACGAAGTCCATTATGTGTAGTCAAGAGCGATGGATTTTAACTTCATTTGCTTTTTCCGAAATTTTGAGTGAATATATGAATATTTACTTAATAAGGATGAAGTATGAAACATTTGAAAAGTTCAAAGACTTTCAAGATGAAGTGCAAAATCATTGTAACAAGAATATAAACAGTTTATGATAAAGATCATAAAGGAAGATATTTGAGTTACAGAGTTTAGCATAATACCTAAGATTTAAGGAATCGTTCCGTGGATTTGCATTTTCCCGAAACACCATAAAGAGTATGGAGCGTTCAAGATATGTAATTAAACCTTGTTTGACATGGTAAGATCGAAGGTGAAATTCATAAAACTGCCATTGTATTTTAAAGATTAAAAGCTTTAGAGATTACCGTTTTTCCACTGAAAAGAGCTTCATCATAATCCTTTGAAATGACACCATATAAAGTTATGGTTTGGGATAAAACCCAAGTTGTCCTTTCTTAAACATTGGCATGCTATGCATAAAAAGGATGTTTGCAACCAAAGTCGGATGAACCTGTCTTTGTATGTTATTTCGAATAACTGTTAAGTATTCCTCCATAACACCGGAGACAAAAGTGTTTGTCACTTAGAACGTCAAGTTTCTTTTAGAAGGATTTTTTCGTGAAAAGTTAAGTGGGAGGACAATAGAACTTTGATAAGGTTAAAAGAACCTTAGCTATATGTGCAGAGTTGCGCAGTACCGAAAAGTGTTCCGGAGGCAGCAACAATGCTCATGGCTCACGTGCCTCAAAGGTTGTGGTTATAAAGGTCAAAGTTTCTGTTGAACCAAGTAGGTCGAGTAAACAATCAAATACCAAGATTTGAGGGTTGAATCATTATTTGAGAATAATGAACGTACTACATGCAAAGAAGCGATGAGGCCCTGACTCCGTAAAATGGCTTGAAGCCATAAAATCCGTGATAGTCCCATATACGAGAGATCAAGATTTGAACTTGAAAGACCCTCTGGGAAGGTACAAGACCTTACAGTCGTATTTGGATCTATACAGAAATAGACATGGATGTTTCACATCTATGAAATAGTCGACATGTTGGGAAAGAGTTCACAACAATGTTCAAAGGTTGTATATGACAAGATTTGATCTTTCATAGCGATTTTTAGTCTAGACGGATTAATGTAGCAGCCACTACATATAATTTGTTATATGGTAGTTGAATAAACAAAACAAGTTCTTCTAATAGAATCGTTACCTAGGACATGTGCATAACACGGTCCATAGGGTTTTGTTAATTCAAAGGATGCTAAAAGCATATGCAAACTTCAATGGTTAAAGTGAGCATCGCGGAGTTGGAATCTTCACTGTGATGAAACTGTTAAAGGAGTTTAAAAGTTCATTAGAAACGTTGAAGATGCTTGCATTTGCAAGAAATTAAGTGGGAGCGCTAAGACATGTTTCTAATACATTATGTGGAAGACATATTGTTGATTAGAAATAATATATCTTTTATTAACACATATTAAGAATTTCATCCCGATGAAAGACTTAGGAAAAACCCAAATATTTGGCATCAATAGAAGCTAATATGGTTGTGCCAGAAGTACATAGACAAGATATTGAATGAGTTCAATATAGAAACTACAAGAGAGGTTCTTGTCGCACAGAAAGGATTGAATGAGTTCAATATTGATGATATATTCAAGTGTATTGACATTTGGTAAAGTGAAACAAATAATCAAGTATAGATTAATACTTGATGTATGAAATCACAAAGAGTATTTATATCAATCATACTGTGATATGTACAAATCCAGATATGTCCTATGCTCTAAATGTTGTGAGCATATACCAGAATGATTCGTAAGATGATCATTGGACAATAGTAAGGATATTCTTATGATCTTATGGAAGAACTAAGAGTATAATATTTGTAGAAGTGACAAATAGATGGTTAATTCATTGTAAAAGTACTACATTGATACTAGCTTTGTCACAAAGTACAAATTAAGTTTATCTCAATCTAAACTAAAGGTGGCACAATATAATGGAAAGTGAGTTCCATAATGGATTTGGATGAGTTCCAAAGTTAAGACATTGTGACAGATACTACAACAAAAGGCTAAGTATATGACTGCTATTTTAGCAGCAAAAGAGGGCATTTGTGTCAAGTAGTTTGTTATCAAACTAAGTGTAGTTCACAGTGGGATAATACGATGAAGATATATTGTGCGACAATATTATCAACATGTTTTAACCCCAAAGAGCTAAAGGTCACACCGAAAATACCAAATTTATACAAAGCCATCTCATTAGAGAATGAGTGATGCGTAGAGACGCAAAGACATGCAATTACACACGGACCTGGAAGTGTCAGATCCGGAGATCAGTTGACCACTAGCAATCGTGTACATACAACACCGGAAAGCCATAGGTGTTGAATACACAAAGGTTTGAAACTAGATTATTGACTCTAGTGCAAGTGGGAGACTGTTGGAGATATGCCCAAGAGGCAATAATAAAGTGGTTATTACCATATCTTCACACTTATGATAAATGTTTACATACCATGCTATAATTGTATTAACCGGAAACATTAATACTTGTGTAATTTGTAAACTAAAATAAGAGTCCCTAGTAAAGCCTCTTGTTAAACTAGCTTGTTGGTTAATATATGATCATGGTTTCCTGATCATGAACATAGAGATGTTATTAACAACAGGGTCATATCATTAGGAGAATGATGTGATGGACATACTCCTATAGATGAGCGTAGCATAAAGATCAAGTCATTTCAATAGTTCAATTGCTATATGCTTTCTGATACATAGTAACCTAATTCCTTCGACCATGAGATCATGCATATCACCTTTACCGGATGGATGCTTTGATGACATCAAACACCACACCGTAACTGGGTGGCTATAAAGGTGGCATTGAGTGTTCGGAAAGTTTTGGTTGAAACACATGGATCAAGAGTGGGATTTGTCCATCCATATGACGGATAGATATACTCTGGGCCCTCTCGGTGAAATGTCATCCAATTAGCTTGCAAGCATGTGACTGGCTCACAAGGGATCACATATCACGGGAACGAGAAAAGAGTACTTATCAGTAACGAGGTTAAACTAGGTATGCAGAGATACCGACGATCATAACCTCGGATAAGTAAACTATCGTGAGACAAAGGGAAATTGGTATCGTATGTAAGTGGTTCATTCGATCGCAAAGTAATCGTAGAAATATGTGGGAGCCATATGAATTTCCAGATTCCTCTATTGGTTATTGTTCGGAGAAGTGTCTCGATCATGTCCGCATAATTCACGAACCGTAGGGAGACACACTTAAGGATTCGACGTTGTTTTGAGTAGTTATGGTATTATGAGAAAGAGACCGAATGTTGTTCGGAGTCTCGGATGGGATCCGGGATATCACGAGGTGATCCGGAATGGTCCGGAGAATAATATTCATATAAGGAAAGTCCCGTTTCGGAGTTCGGGAATGATTCCGGTGTTTTCATCGGGAATGTTCTAGAAGGTTCCGGATTGTCCGGCACTCCGGGGGGGGGGGTGGAGAGGGTACATGAATGTGTCATTATATATTGAATGATTGCATCATGTACTAAGTGTTCTTGCTGTTCTGAATAAAGGATTAAATTGAATCCTAAAACAGAAAAGTCAAATGGCCAGTTTAAAAGTCAAACGGCTAAAACAGGAAACTGTGGGAAACAAGCAAGAGGTGGTTGGAACCGACTTGGGGGAGGAGTCCCTCCAAGCCGGCGCGCCAACCAAGGCCGACTTGGGGAGGGACTCCCCTCCCCTTGGCCGCCCCTCCCACCTATAAAAGGAGGGGCAGGGCCTCCTCCTCTAGACACACAAGTTCCTATCCTCTAATCTCCGGTTTAGAGCCGTTTTGGTTTAGAGCTTCTAATTGCCCTAGCCTTCAGTTTAGAGCCTTCTAATTGGTGTGTCTAATCTCTAGACCACTAATAGCTCTCTCTCATACTCCACCATACTCGCTCCGGCTTAAGGCGAAGCCCTGCGGGATCTCCCCTCTACTTCCGGTACCACGCCGTTGTGCTGCCGGAATCGCGAGGAGAGTGCTACAACCTCCGATGCCTGCTGGAACAAGGGAGAGGAAGGTCTTCGTCGAGTACCGAACGTGTGACCGACTGCGGAAGCGCTGCCGGAACACAGCACCGGAAGGATCGTCTACACGATCTTGAGATTGGGAAGAGTATGACTACACCACCCACGAGAATCCGCTCTCGTTAAACACTTTGGAATCTTCGAGGGTAAGTTATTCCATCGACTCGTTGCTACAATCTAGTAGATAGATCTTGGCTTGTTTGTTTGTATGCGATAGAAAATTTTTGTTTTCCATGCTACGAACCCCTACAGGACATGCTGAAAATGCACGAGGAGTCAATGAAGGCCCTGCAGGACTCCGCCACCGAGGAAATCAATCGCTTGAAGGAGGAGAGATCAGAAGCAAGCTGCCGACGAGCAGAATCAATGCCATCATCAGGCGTATAAGCTCCTCCAACAAGAGAAAGAATCCTTGGCGGACACCCTCTGGCAAGCTGAGGCCAGCATCTTCAGTAGGTTTTCTCCGTCTTGGATTTCTGTAGTCTGGGTACTCTGAATTGTTGAACTCATGTGTTCCTTGTCGGAATTTGCAGCTCCCATGGGTTTAACCCGATCGCCTCCTCCAGCCAAGGAATGCATGGTTCTTGTCGGCAACTTCATTAACACCGCCATCACGCAAGCTAAGGAGATTGCCAAGCCCCTCCAGACCAACATCAAGGCATCAGACTCCGTGGCGAAGTACTCGGAGATTCTGCGCCGAGCCCCTGAGCGTATCACAAGCTGGAAAGCTTCATGTGCACGGGCTGGCGCTGTCTATGGTGAAGGAACACTATGAAGATGCCCACATCGACACGGTGACCTCTGGTATTCCCGACGCAAACGACGATGGCAAAGAGATTAACCACGAATCCATCTTGTGGTCGCTCGCGGGCTATGATACCAGAGTTTCCGACTTGGTCGATATCAACGTCTTCATGCCGATGAACACCATCGATGGCGGCAACCAAAGCTCCTCCGAGTCTCTTCACACTGCCGACTTCGATGGTGGTTCTCCTGCTTGTGATGACGCTGCTTCCAAGTCGCCTGCGCCAAAGGAATGAAAAACAACTTTATAATATTTGTTTCACCTTTGGTGCATATGCGAAAAAACTTATTGATGTAACTTAAGGCGAAAAACAATGTTGCATGTCCTGCTACTTAAGAGTCAATTTCCAGCATGTATATATTTTTTAAGCAAGTGCTGGCTTATCCATTACTTTGGTTCTTATGCTTGACCTTTCGTGAGTCGTAAGACTCGTTGTCGGAACCATGCGCTCAGGTGATGATTCCCAATGGTACCGTCAATAACCTAAGCACAAAATCTCCGAAAATAAGTGCCAAAAGTCACTACTCCAGAATCCACATAAAAATGACAAAGAACATGTAGACCAGAAAACTTAAGCTAACGCCCGTAGGCAGAATTTTCACAAGTGCAATCGCAAAACTTGTGCATAAAGTTTTTACATGATCCAAAAATGAACACTAAAGGAGGTAAAAGACTCAGAAATATGAGTGAACCAGCGAGCTTTATTTCATTGATCATATAAGAGGTACACAATTAGATAAAAAATGCTAAGTGTAAAAAGCACATAGTTGTACTATGTTCCATGGCCGATCAAGCTCCGAGTAGTCATCATCCGGGTCACGTCGCTTACGCTTATGATCCACGTTGGGTCTATCCTTCAGTTCACGATTGTCAACGAGGTAGTAATACCCATTGAGCAGCGCCTTGCTTATGATTAACGGTCCTTCCCATGGCGGCGATAATTTATGTGACTTCTTCTGCTTAAGTCGGAGCACCAAATCCCCCTCTTTAAACGAGTGATGCCGAACGCGGCGACTATGGTAGCTGCGTAGCTTCTGCTGGTAGATGGCGGATATTTGGCATTCCAAAACGCGCTCCTCCTCGAGAAGGTCCACATCTAAGCGTCTGGATTCTTCAGCGTCATCTTCGTCGTAGGCGGCAACTTTTGGTGCATCGTGAAGTATGTCGGAAGGTAGGATGGATTCTGCTCCATATACCATGAAATAAGGGGTGTATCCGGTGGATCTGTTGGGTGTAGTTCGTAAACTCCACAGCACATATGGCAATTCTTAAGCCCAGGCTCCAGCTGCTCTATGTAGCGGTGCCTCAAGACGTGGCTTGATTCCCTGCAGAATTAATCCATTGGCTCGCTCAACCTGACCATTGGATTGTGGATGTGCCACAGATGCAAGGTCAAGTCGGATGCCTTTCTCCCAACAATAAGCCTCTACTTCTCCGAGTGACAAATTTTTGCCGTTGTCGGTGATAATGCTATGTGGGAGACCAAATCTCACCACTAGATCCCGGACAAACCTGAGGGCAGTTGCCCCATCAAGCTTTCTAATGGGTTTAGATTCTATCCATTTAGTGAATTTATCAACTGCTACAAGAAGATGCGTAAACCCACAAGGTGTCGTCTGTAACGGTCCCACCATGTCTAGGCCCCAAACTGCGAACGGCCAAGTTATTGGTATTGTTCGCAATTCTTCAGCAGGAACATGTGGTTGTCGGGCATAATACTGGCATGGCTCAACCATCTTGTCGGCGTCCGCCTTCGCGGTCAGCCAGTAGAATCCTTGTCGGAAGGCTTTCGCGACCAACGATCAAGGAGCGGCGTGATGCCCGTAATCTCCGAGATGGATTTCACGTAGGATTTCCATAGCTTCTAGATGGGAAACACACTTTAGGTATACACCAGTAGTGCTCCTTTTGTAGATTTGCCCATTGATTATGGTATAACCCTTTGCTCGTCGTACTATTTTCCATCTTTCGACTTCGTCGTCGTGCAAAGTTCCGTGTTCGAGATATTCCATGAACGGTTTTGTCCAAGCCGGAGGGACCTTGGTCACCATGTTAACAAAAGAGTCAGATCTATCCGGGTTGTCGATGTCCGCTCCCTTCACGGGAGGTGTGCGTAGGTGCTCTAGGAAAACTCCTGGCGGAATTTTTTTGCGCCCTGATACAAGCTTAGACAGCAGATCAGCAGCCTCGTTTTGCTCCCTAGGCACATACTTGACTTCATAGCCCAAGAAGCTCTTGGCTATCTCGTCTACTTCATCTCGATATGCCGCCATCATAGGGTTCCATGCATTCCAGGTGCCAGCCACCTGCTGGGCAACCAAGTCGGAATCTCCACAGCAAACTATGCTCTTGATGCCAATATCCTTGGCTACACGTAGTCCATGAATGAGTGCTTCATACTCCGCCATGTTGTTTGTAGCCTCGAAGTGGATTTGCAGAACGTAGTGTAGCTTGTCTCCTGTTGGTGACTGTAGCAATACACCAGCCCGCGAGCTGTTGAGCAGCTTTGATCCGTCAAAGTGCATCACCCAGTACTCTGGTTCCGGCAACAGAGTAGCATCTGGCATCTCCATCCAATCTGCAACAAAATCCTCCAAGGCTTGTGACTTGATAGCGTCGCGTCTCTTGTAGGTTCGAAGGCGACAAGTTCAATGCCCCACTTCGCGACCCTTCCTATAGCGTCGCTATTGTTGATAATGTCGGACAGTGGAGTCTTGCTCACCACTGTGATTAGGTGCTCCTGAAAGTAGTGCCTCAGCTTCCGAGAAGCAAGGAATACTCCATAAGCTATCTTCTGATAGTGAGGGTAACGTTGCTTGGACTCCGTCAAGACCTTGCTTACATAGTAAACTAGTCGTTGAACTCCGTGCTCATAGCCTGGTTCTTTCCGCTCTACCACGACGACGATGTTGATTACCCGGTTGGTTGCCGCCATGTAGATTAACAGGGGCTCCCTAGGCTCGGGTGCTGCAAGGATAGGCGCTGAGGAAAGAATCTCCTTGAGCTGCTTTAATGCTGCATCTTCCTCGTCCGTCCATGTGAATTTGTCTGCCTTCTTCAGCAACTTGTACAGCGGCAGAGCCTTCTCTCGAAGTCGGCTGACGAACCGACTAACTGCTGCAACACAACCTGTTAGTCGTTGAATGTCCTTTAGGCATGTCGGACGGTTTATGTTTAAGATGGCCTTGATTTTCTCCGGATTGATCTCGATTCCACGCTGGGAAATGATGAAACCCAACAATTTTCCGGCTGGAACCCCGAAGACGCACTTCTTAGGGTTAAGCATCATGTTGTATTTCCGGAGATTATCAAAGGTTTCTTTCAAGTCGGAGATTAATTCATTTGACTTTTTAGACATCACTGCGATGTCGTCCACATAGGCGTGAACGTTCTGACCAATTTGGTCGTGAAGGCAATGTTGCATTGTCCGCTGGTACGTAACACCTGTGTTTTTCAGCGCAAAGGGCATTGTAACACAGCAAAACGTGCCATATGGGGTAATGAACGAAGTGGCCAATTGGTCCGACTTCCTCATCTTGATCTGGTGGTATCCTTAGTATGCATCGAGAAAACACAAAAGTTCTGAGCCAGCCGTCGAGTCAATGACTTGGTCATTGCGAGGCAAAGCAAACGGATCTTTGGGACATGCTTTGTTCAAGACGGTGTAATCAACGCACATTCTTAATTCATTAGTTCCCTTTTTGGGGACAAGTACAGGATTGGCCACCCATTGGGTGTGAAGGACTTCTCGGATAAATCTAGCCTTAAGTAACCTAGCTATCTCTTTGCCAATGGCGCGTCTCTTCTCATCTCCAAAGCGTCGTAGAGGTTGTTTCACTGGTTTGGATTTTGGATCAATGTTTAAGCTGTGCTCGGCAAGTTCCCTATGTGCACCTTTCATGTTGGCATGTTGCCAGGCGAAGATGTCCTTATTCTCACGGAGGAACTCGACGAGCGTGCTTTCCTATTTGGGATCCAGGTTCGTCCCAATGGCGGTGACTTGGAGGCATCGCCTAACACAAGTTCCACCGGCTTGGTCTCGATGGTAGCCTTGAACGAAGGAGCGGAGTCGGAGATCTGCTTCTTCGACGCGGGCATCTCTGAGTCATCGACCTTGCTCTAGATCTCTTTGAATTCTTCACTATAGAGGATAGCTTCCGCAACGGCTGCTTCATTGATCTCGCAGTCCCTTGCCTTGGTAAAGCTTCCGGATACAGTGATGACACCGTTTGGTTCGGGTATCTTGATTTTGTTGTAGACGAAGCATGGCTTGGCCATGAACGTGTGGAATATGTCGCGGCCGAATATGACGTAGTACACGCTCTTGAAGGGGACCACCTCGAAGGTCATGCGCTCTTGGCGGTAATTATTAACATCGCCAAAGGCAACCTGGAGTGTAATACACCCAAGGGACCGAGCCTCCCGACCAGGAACTACACCGTGGAAGATGGTGTTGGTTTGCCTTAGGTTTTCCTCCGTCAAGTTCATCTTCTGCAGTGTATCCAGGTACATGATGTTGATGCTGCTTCCACTATCCACCATACACTTGGTGAACTCCACGCCATCAATCAAGGGGTTGATGACCATGGCGTACTGGTTCTCCGTAGAGATAAGTTCTGGGTGGTCTGTCCTATCCCAAGTAATGGGAACCTCCGACCAGCGTAGGTACTGGGGAACTGGGGGGAGAGTAGCCATCAGGATCCTCAGGGAGGTCTTCTATTGTCGGACGGTGGGGGTGCTAAGGAAAGTGTGGTAGACTGGCGCCTTCTTCACGAAGGGGTTCTTGCCCTTATCATCACTCTTGGCGGTGTTCTTGGGGTCAAAATCCTCGTCCGTGTCGCTTTAATCCTTGGACTCCTCCTCCTTCTTCTTCCCCTTGCCCTTGCCTTGCGGTCTATTCTTCCGACTTTGCTTGTAGCCGGACTCCGGGTCTTCCTTGAGGTTGTTGACAAACTTGCAGTGTCGATTGGTGTGGGTGGCCTTGCCGTTGACATCGAGGTGTACGAGGCACGGCATGTCGCCGTACTCCTCGTAGGTTTGGGGAACGCGGAGCGGCGCCGAGGTAGTTTTGCTTCCTCGTTGCTGCCCATGACCAGCTCCCCTTCCTCGGCCACGTTGTCCACCATCACCTCGTCCTACAAAAGTCATAGTGACCATGTCGGTAGATTGCTTTTCTTCTAGAGCGGTTTTCCGCTTTGTACTGTTGTTCCTCCGAGCTTGAGTTGGAACGGCCGTTGCCGGCAAGGAGCCGCGAGCATCGTCGTCGGCAGCTGCGAACTCACTAGCCAACTGAATCATCTGGTTCAAGTCAAGCTGGAGATTGTCCTGCAAGCGCTTTAGCTTATGTCGGAGCAACGTGCCCCTTTCCAACCCATCGATGAAAGAGGCCATGGCGGTCTGAGCGTGCACTCCTGCGCAGGAATTCTTCATGTCCAGCCAGCGGGAGAGGTAGGCGCGAGATTTCTCGTCTTTATCCTGCACACACCGCTGTAGATCGCCAACAGTGCAGGGACGCTTTTATGTACCCTCAAAGTTTTTGGTGAATGCTTCTTGCATGTCCAACCAATTGCTGATGGATTTCTCCGGCAAATCGTCGATCCATTGATGGGTCGTGCCCGCCAACATTAACGGGAGGTACTTGACAACTACGTTGGGGTTGCCTCCGGCAATGTCCACCGCGTTGTCGTAGTCCTGCAACCATGTGGCTGGCTTGGAGGTGCCGTCATAGGGATTGATGGTCTTGTCAATTCGGAAACCTTTGGGGTAAGTTGCGGACCGTATTGCGGGTCCAAAGCAACATGGTCCCAGGTATGGTCCTTCCCGGGCCTCGTGGATCTTATCGATCCGTGAACGTGCATCGTATGGCTCCGGGTTCTTCTTCTTCTTGTCAACAGGGGATGGGCTGCGTGAACGACGCGGGCCCCCTCCGCCATGGTGAATGCTTGGTGGTGACGGAGGCGGGGGTGGCGGTGGGTTAGCCTTCTTGTCGTTACCTTCCTGCGACTCCTCACGCCTATCACGGTTGCTTGTAGGACGCGGAGGGTCATGGCCTGACCTGCTCTTGTGTCCTTGGTTGCGCTCTCTGTCATGACGGGTCTGCTCCATGTTGTCGCGATGCCGCACTACTTTGGTAGGGGCATATCCGTATGATGGTGAGCCTTGTGATCTTCGCGATGTCGGGGGGATCGGGGCGGTGGAGATGGGCGATGAGGCCGGGCCTTTTCTCCATGGTCGGAGGATATGGGGATAGCATCCTTCCTATTGCGCGCATCCCTCCGTCTTCGTTTTGATGTACCCTTCTGGGACCCGACATCGATAGGAGATCTATCCCTTCGCGGCTTATGCTGGCTAGACTGGCAAAGCGCTGGGTCAGACTCAAGCCTCTAAGAGGTGGCATTTTCCTGCTGCTTCACCGCCTTGGCCACTAGGTCATAGACCTGTTCCACTGCCTCAGGCGATCTATCCTGCTCCAGAAGGGTCTTGGCGACGGCGAGGTTAAGTAGTGGGGTGGGCATCACCTGCTTGCCTTCACTGTTAATGTATGGCTTGGCCTGTGCCAGCTTCGAGGGAGCCCATCCTAGGTTTCTTCGTACACCAGGATCGTTGAGGACGTGAGCCGGTGGTTTCTTTGCCTTCTACTGCTGCAGCAGGGTCTTGTATTCGGCCTCCATTGCTCTAGCTTTCTCTATGCACTTCTGCGCGTTGACCAGATCTCGACCTAGCTTAGCGCCTTGCTCCACGATGGCCTGCGCTTCCTCTAGCAGCTGCTGGCGCTTCTCGTCAAGTTGAGTCACGTTCTGGATATGAGCTACGGTCAGCGGTTCAACGAGGAGATTGTCGTACATCACTCTATCAGCTGGAGTATTGGGCTGCTACAGACGTAGATGCTGGAGGCAGAAAGTTTGCGGTGTTGTTGTTGCTCGGGCCAGTGCCGAGTTCCTGCGGCTGTTGCACTGGGTTAGGCGGAGGAGGCATGACCTTTGCACAATCATCGTCGGCAGCAATAAGTGGCCCCTTCCCCTTCTCCAGCGCTATAGGCGGAGCTCGTCCGGGTTGATCTTCATCCATCGCCGTCCCAATGGTGACGAACACCTCTCGAGACGTCACGGCATTGTTGGCTTTCTCATCGCGCGTGTACTCCTCCTCCATCTCCTGCATGGCGGAGTCTAGTTCCTCTGGACTGAATTCTATTTCCTCTGAATCTGCACTGAAGTCAGCATAAAGCGCGTCAATAATAGAGTTAGAGGGTGCCAGGACTTCCTCGATGACGGGCAGTGGAGGTGCAACAGCAGCGACAATGACTGGAGATGGCGGCGCAACTGCGACGATGGCGGCCGGAGGCGATGGTGGCGGTGGCTGAATCGGAGGGGCTCCATCAATGAGTGCAAGCGCTGTCTGAGCTGCCGCTTTGGCCTCCGTGTAGTTGTTGACGGTGTTCACCATGCCTTCGAAGGTAAGGCGGCCTTACGCCTGCTGCCGTCTTAGAGAATGTCGGAGAAGCGTGCCATGGTCCAGTCCTTCCACAAAGTGATACATAGCATCATCATTGGGGTAGTGGGCCAGATCGGCTCGTCTGCGGAGCCACCTGGCCAGGTAATCGCGGGGTTTTTCGCCCTCCCTCTGAACGCAACGCGCCAGATCAAAGATGGTAACCACGCTGACGAACTTGGATCTGTGATGTCCAGATGCACGGGCAAAGTCGGCGGACTTGCAGCGATCTTCCACCTTTATATCCTGCACAGGCGCGGTTTTGGTGGGCCTTGAATTTTTTCGATCTTTGCCGGAAAACTCCGAAGAGAGATCCGACATTGATCCTTCCGCGAATGTATCCTGCCTGTAGGCGGTCTGTGCGGGCCTTGATGCTCCTCCAACTCCCAGGGAACTAGTGCCCGAGTCGGTTTCGCCAATGAAGAGGTGGATGTCTCTGATAGGAACGATCAAACACCGCGTAGTGTTCGTCTTTGCCGGGATCCAGAACTCGTCGAGAGGGAAGATCGGAACATTGCCGGAGAAGAGACCGCGACCGATGGCTACGGTTTCACCGATTCCCGCGAAGATCTTGGTCCTCGCCCGCTGAAGAGCCTGAAGCGCCTCTTGCCCCACGGTGGGCGCCAACTGTCGTGGTATTGCCGACGAGTACGCCATGGATGGGTCCTCACAATGCGTGTTTAGAGACGTGGGGGAAGGAGGACGGTTGACGGGTACGAGGTAACACAGCTTACCTAGGTTCAGATCCCATGACGGTGGCAGAATCCTACTCCTGCTATAAATCACTATAAGGGCAATACGCCGAGTTACAGAGATAGGTTCGCTGTGCGGGGTTGTAAGTTATCGTCTAAATTTGTGCCCTAAAGGCTCCCATAGGCCCGACTTATATAGTCACCAGGTCCTAGGGTTACAGGGAAAAGTCCTAGCCGGACAGGTTACAGTCCTACACCATCTATTACTAGTCTTGTGTATCTTGCACTCCAAGGCTCCGGGTACGTCGGTGACTCCAACCGTAGCCTTCCTTTATCCGGCATGGGCCTCCCTTCCGGATCCATCTAACTGGGTCGCCCAGCAAGCCATGGGCCATGCTACCAACTGTGGGCCACCCGGGTTATCCGGATAGGAGACATGCTATGAAGATACCCATATAGCATATCCCCAACAGCTATATCGGAGGAGCGGGAGTCATTGTCAAGCATCGTACATGTGTGACTGCCTCGGGCGGTGTTGTACTTGTTGCGCCTGGAGTTGTCAGAGCCGTTAGACTTCAGAATGACCTTGAGGTCGGCGTCGGTATGATGACATCACCCACATTCCCCGCGGAATGTTAACCGTGTTCGGCCTTCAAAGGTATGAACACCGAATCCCCTCCCGTTGCTGCATTACTAATAGAAAGATCCTGGCATTAGGGTTGCTTGCATAGGAAATTTTTTTGTTTTCTTCCGCTAAACCCCAACAGAAGGTTGTAAATGCTAAGATTCACGAGCCAGGTGATGTGGGTGGTACTATAGTTGAAAAAGGGTTCATTCCATCGATGCTCAGTGCAAACTTCACATTTATAGGATCATCTCCAAAACGATCACCATATGGATCCAAAGGCTTCAACCTATTGATGTTCCTCCACTATGCAGAGTCTGCAGGGTGTCTGAGCACGTCATCCCGAATGCGCTCCTCTGCGTGCCAACGCATCAGTTTTTCTGTATCTGGGTTTGCATATAAGCGTGTCAAATGGGGAATAATAGGCAGGTGCTAACACACTTTTACCGGGATGTCCTTCTTACCTGGTTTTTTATGCATCTTCTTGCTCGCCTAATCAGTGTCCATGTCATCCTCACTGCTACTATCATCTGCCATATTAGTTGCCTCAACCTTCAGAACCTTCAACCTTGAAAATTTGCACACCAGGCATTCACGTAAATTGATGTAGGCATCAACGAGGTACAATATACAATCATTTTTACATGCATGTACTCTTTGAACCTCCATTCCCAACGGACACACAATCCTCTTGGCATTGTAAAAAATATTTGGCATGTGGTTTCCTTCAGGATGAAAGTCTTGCAAGAATGTTAACAGCTTGGTTACACTCTTATCTGACCATTCGTACATTTTCTTAATCTGCGTCAGTTCTAGCACAATAGCTAATTTTGTGTAGTGCCTCTTACACTCATGGTACATTGGTTTCTTGATACGTCCAAAACGTATCTACTTTCCCGAACACTTTGCTATTGTTTCTCCTCTAAACTTGTGTGATTGGATGCAACTAACACAAACTGACACTGTTTTCAGTAGAATTACCTTGGTGTCTAGTTTTTGTGCAGAAAATCAACTATCAGGAAAAATCCCAAAAAATATGCCAAAAATCTTATTTCACCAGAAGATCCACTAAGCCAGAGTACGAGACGGAGGGGAGCCCTGAGTGGCCCACACCCCCTGCCACGCGGGTGGGCCCAACCCGCGCCTGGGAGGGGTGTGGCCAGCCCAGGCACCCCCTCGGCCTCCCTCTTCTCCTTTAAGATGCCTCTTGACCTAAAAACCGAGGGGGGGTCATTGTTTTTTTCCAGAAAGAGTTCCGCTGCGCCACCACCAGAAGCCGCGATTTGGAACCAGAAACTCCGTTCTGGCACCCTGCCGGGACGGGGAATGTGGGGAGGATCATCGCCATCGTCATCACCAATGCCTCTCCATCAACCATCAATGTTTCCCTCATCCATGAGTGAGTAACCCCCACTGTAGGCTATGGGGATAGTAGGGATTGGATGAGTTCTATCATGTAATCGAATAAGATTGTTAGGGCATGGTGCCTAGTATCTCTTTTAGTGCTATTTTACTTTATTGCAACTTGTTATGCTTAATGCTTGTCACTAGGGCCCGAGTGCCATGATCTCATATCTGAACTTATTGTTGAATCATTATGGTAGTATTGTTTATGATCTTATCTGCAAGTTGTGTACACATATCATTGTCCGAATCCAAAGGCCCCGAAGTGATAGAAATTGGGACAACCTGAGGGGATGGCTGTGATGTGAGGATCACATGTGTTCACGGAGTGTTAATGCTTTGCTCGGGTGCTCTATTCAAAGGAGCACCTTAATTGGCAGTAGTTCCCTTGAGGCCCCGCTGCAATGGGCTGGCAGGACAAAAGATGTTGTGCAAGTCCTCATTGTGAGCACGCGTGACTATATATGGAGCACATGCCTATGATTGTTTAGTACTTGGATGCTTACTCTTATTTATCTGCAATTTCCCTAGATCTTGAAGTTACATATTTAGACTCGTCCATGCAACGCCCGTCCATCCATCACTATGCCTACCGCGCTCATATCCTATTGTTTGCTACTACTGTTACTATTGCTCCTGTGTTTGCGGCTGTTGTTCCTTTGTTGTTGCTACTACAAACTATTACTATTGATAAATGTGGCATCCCGCAAAACCACTACTAGAAAATCACGTTGAATTTGTGCATTGCATCGTCATCATCATGCATTGTTTGCCAAAACTATTTCGCGAAAACCCCGATTTGTTTTCCAAACGCCCCATCTTATTCAAACTCCAAAAACCCGGTCCCCGGAATATTTTGTTTTGGCCGCTATCGGTTTGCAGACGGCCCGTTTAAATCAAATAAAGTATTTATTTGATTAGTAGGGGCAGTCGAACGGGCCAAACCCGACCCGAACGACCGCCCCAGATTTTTACAAACGGTCCGTCCCTTATTCCTAAAGCCACCCAAAAATCTACCCTCCCCTAGCAGCCACATCACCCCCACCTATCCTAGGCCGCCACGTCACTTTTCTTCCCCCCACACCCAATCAGATGTTGCCACATCCCCCACTCTCTCTCCTCTCCCCTCCTCTCCCACCAAACCCACACCCCACAAACCTCTCACCCACACAGCCTCCACTCACCCTGGCGCCTGGGCCACCTAACCCTGGTCCCACCCGCACACGCACTACGCACGCACCCAGCGATCGCCAGTGACCACACCCCACCATGCCCTGCCGCTGGGACCCACCCGCGGACCCCCTCTCCCACGCGCGCTGTGCATCTTCCCCGCCCCGCCCCTCTCTCTCAGCGACCTCCCTCCTCCTTTTCTCTCTGGCGCCGCTAGCCCCGCCGCCGGAGCTGCGCTCCCCGCCGCCCCGCGAGCTCCCTTCCGCCTCCGCGCTCACCGGCGCCACCTCGCCACCGGCCGCGCCGGCCTGCTCGTCTCCGCCTCCGCGCGGCGCCGCTCCGCCCGGCCACCCCGCAAGCCATCTCCGCCTCGCACGTCACCGGGCCGCCGCTCCGCCGCGAGCCCCCGCGTGCTCCGCCGCCCAGCAGGTTCCCGCCGCCGGCCCCGGCGCCCCTTCTCCGGCGAGCGCGCCCGCTCCGGTCAGGCCCCGCGCGACCTCCGGACCTCGCCTCGCCGCGGCCGACCCCGAGCTTCCCCGCCAGCGCCCCGGCGAGCCCGCGCGCCGCGCCCTCCTCGCGACGCGTGCTCCGGACCTCCCCAGACCTGCCGCCGTTTCCCGTCCTGCGCCACCGCGAGCCGGCCTGAGCGCGTCCCACGTCCGCCTCGGCCCCCTGCCTCGAGCCCGCCTGCCCGCGTGCAGCCTCGCCGCCGTCCCGAGCGAAGCTCCGCCGCGCCCTTCCCTACACCGCGCCGTCCGTCGCCATCCACCGCCATCTTGCCCACCTCCGCTTTGCCGGCCTTCGAGCTCGTCGCCAGGAACCACACGGCACGCAGCCGCCCTCGCCAGTACCTATCGAGAACCACATGTTTTGCTGTGTGAGACCTTGTCATAGCCCCTGCAAGGTGTTTGGGATAACACCCGAACAGGACACGGCCTCCTCGCACCAACCCTGCGTGCCTGCTTCGTCTCGCCATGCCCTTCCTCGGCGTGTTCGTGTTATGTCCCCGGCAGAAGACTATTGCAAGCCTCCCGAGGTCGTCAAGAACGTCACCGACAACCGAAACCCCGTTGCCGTACAAGCTCGCCAACGCCCTCAAGTTCTCCTACACGGAAACCACCCGCCAAGGTCTCCTTCTCGGACGCCCCACGGACTCGGAGGAACCTCGGACGCCAAGATCGAACCCTGGAGTGTCAAGTTCTTCGACCCGACGCCACCTATGCGACAAGTACTCCGCCCGGAACCCTGAGTTCGCCATCAAGGACGCCAGGACCGTCGCCATGACCCAAGGACCCCGGAGGCGCCAAGACCTACCCCGGAATCCGAGAACGCGTCCGTCGAACCCCGATACCCGAGAACGGAACCGTCGAACCCTGGACCCCGAGACCGACCCCGAACCCCGAACCCCGGAACCCTAACAAGATCGGCGAACCCTAAATGTGTGACCCCTTTTCCTCGAACCCTATTTTACAACATAATAACAACTTGATTGCATATTAAATTGTCATGCTCGCATGCATATCTGTGGTTTGGGGGCCTTATGCCGATTCACCTAATAATTAAATATGGGGTCCATATGCGGGCAAATCTAGCCTTATATTGGCCTCATTTAAACATGTGTAGCGAACCGGTTCCATCTGTTGCATTGCTAAACAACATATAAATTGCGGGGGTTCTAAACAACTTGAACCGTTTATTAATTGTCGGGACCCCGGTTCCGCTTAATATGACCTAATCGCATCGCACTTTGCCATGCCATGCATCATACATGCATCATGCCGATCTTCTGCCGTGTATTAAATGTTGCATCCGGTGCTTCTTCTAGTGTTTTGGTTCTTCGCGGATAAGGCCGTCGAGTTGATGTGAGCTTCGCCCCGATCTTCGGGAAAACCTTCGACAATGTTTTCAGGCGAGCATCTCCCCCTTTCTACCTATCTTACTTTTATAGTCTTTATTCCCTCCTGTTGATCTATTGCTATCTGTGTTGCGATGCTCTAGTTTCCGTACCCGATATATCCCCTGCAGCCTTATATTGCCTTGGACACACCCTATTACCTGTTGTTTGGTAGATAGTTGGACTTGCGCGTCGTAGTTGCTTGCTTAAGTGCTGATGTGTGTCGTTATATGCCACAGTTGTTGATGTAATGCCGCATGTTGATGTTGGAGATGATTCTAGCTTTACTTATCGTCACTTTAAATTCTGTTTAACAACTAAAATTGAATAAGCAGAGGCATCGGTGGGTGATAGATAATATTTGGTTTCCGAACGCCCACTTGTGTCCCGTAAGACCCCGAGTACTTGATTCCTGTTCCTTGTTTTATCGCACTATCCACATATGGGTGGATATGGGCCCCCCCTAGCCAGAGCTTGATTCCGTCTTATTTCTTGGGGCCACAAACTAGTTTGAGGTTTTATTACTATCCTGTACTTATGCCATGCTTTACTGCTTTATTTACGATTGTGCGAGGTACTGCACACTGTACTGTTTTGGAAGCGGAATGTTTACGCGGTATCGACAAGCCCAGCCACACTTTCGGGTTCCCAGTCGTTTACAGCCATTGACGCAGACCTTGAGGCCGTCTCGGAGCTTGCCTACTCCGTTGCGGGTTCTACTCAAAGGGGTGGCCCCCTGAAACATTTCTGAATCTTGCGATTGCTCTGTCGTGAAGACCTCGTTGGGTTTTTATTTGGTTTTTCCGAGGTTGATCGTGTGTGTGTTGCTATTTGTGCACCCCGGCCGGGTTAAATCTTTCTGAAAGCCGTGTCCGCGGATATGGACGACTTGGAGCACAGTTTCTCGATCATAGACAAGCATAACTAAAGTTTACTGCTATAAATTTGACTTTACAATGACTAGTAATCAGCTTCACTATAATGGAATGGCTAATTAATACTGCCCACAATTGCTTGTTTTATGTGTCGCTTGCGACCATTGTACCTGACTAGTAAGTATTGCAACTACAACAAAATGACTGATTAAAAGTATCAACAACTGCTGGGTTTTGGGTTATCTCATACTATCTGTATCTGATTAGTAAGTGTTGCAACTATAACGGAATGGTTAACTAAAAGGACCCACTGCTTATTTTATCAGGACGATTATCTAAAACCTGACTAGTAAAGTGCCGCAACTATAACTGAAAAGTAAAACTGCCAACTGTGTGCGTTCCTCGGTTGACTTCCTCGTCTGGTCTCGAGGGGGAAACGCCAGGATGGATTTGTTTGATGATAGTCTCAGGTTGGATCCGAATAGGTCTCTCTCACCCCTCTCTGATAACCGCCAGTTGTAGTGAGTCTCTATAGGTTGTTTAGTGCATGCTGCCGCTGCCGCTTCAGTCCACCATACCTATGTAGGCGAGGACCGCCGAATTCTAGCCTCGCCGTGTACTGGCCTCAGTACTGACGCTCCTTCTTTGTTTTCTGTTTTGCCCTTTGTCGGCACCCCTTTTGTTAAGCAGGTTTTGAGATCGACGCCGTTAGCAGGGTTACCCTTCCGGCTTGGCCTAGGCAGGGTTATGGACGCCATTGGTTATTCTTCAGGGCTCTTAGCCCCATTTGCATCTTGTCCGTAGCTGGACGCTCTATCGTTTTCAAGGTGATTTGGATCTTGTATATTATATCTGTATTCTTGACTCTTGGAGTCGTTGTCATATATATCTGTTCTGTGGGTCCCATCGAGGACTGTTGTGTAATGTTATTACTTCGTTTTCCACCCGCACGAAAGTGCCTGGTGGGCACCTTTGAATCGTTTCTATGCGGGTTTGGTGAATTTCGCTCAAACTTGCATAGGTCCGATTCTGAGGGTGTTACAATAAACTTCTATGAGCAAGAACTATTTCCAGGTGCAGCTGAATTGAAAACTCAGTTGTTAAGGCTTGCAAGTATTCTTTGGCTCCCCTTGTGTCGAATCAATAAATTGGGTAATGGTACCCTCGAAGACTGTTGCGATCCCCTATACTTGTGGGTCATCAAGACTATTTTCTAGCGCCGTTGCCGGGGAGCATAGCTTTATTTGTAAGTTCACTTGGATCTATTGTTGTTCACTGCTACTCCTTTCATCATGGGGAAGTCTCGTGATGGAAAGTTTCCTATTTTACCATCCACTACAAGAAGAGGTATAGTCCTAAACACCTCTGCTGCTCTTGATTCACTGTCTGTTATAAGTAAGCTTGTTACACCACCACCACATACTCATGCTACACAAACTGCTACTACTGCTGAATATGAAACTTCTTTTGATACTCATGATGTTACTTCTACTGTGCTTGATGCGAGTGGTTCATTAGGTCCTTTGCTAGATGCTACTATGGCTGGTCTAGGAAATACTAAAACTCCTAATAAAGACACTGTTACACCTGTTAGCTCACCTGAGTCTAGAGAGAGTTATGATATTAATGATGGCTACATTGAGTTTACTGATGAATTTGTTGAAGAGTGCCAAAACACACATGGTGCTAGTGTTATTAAGAGTCTCCTTGCAAGACGTACCATTATTCCTAAACTTTCCTCTGATCCTAAGTTTGCCACCTCTCCCATAGATATCAAAGATAAAGATTATGATTTCTCTCTTGATTTATCCTATTTAGACATTGTTGAGAAAGAACCTTTTTGTGGGAATGAAAATGAGAGTGATGTAGCTCATATGAATGAGCTTTCCACTATGAGTGCTTTAATCTCTGATGATTTTAAGATGTGTAAGTACTTTGTTACTAAGATATTCCCTTCTTCACTAAAAGGAGAAGCTAAGGGTTGGTTTAATAGATTGCCTCCTCATTCCATTGATAGCCCCGATTGCTTGATTGCTTCTTTCCAGAAATATTTTCCTCCCAGTGCTAGACATGCTGCTTTGCAGAGAATTTTTGATTTTAAACAGGGAGAAGAAGAGAAATTGCCTGAGTCATGGACAAGGTTATGTGCCTTGATTCATGCACATCATGGATTTCCATTACCTAAAAATGAGCTTCTTGGTATTTATTATAATGGACTAACTAATGATTTTAGGACATACCTAGATAGCTTTGCTGATTGTGTTTTCAGGAAAAGAACTCCTACAGATGCTGAAGAATTAATGGCTAAAATAAGCAAGAATTATGATGATTGGACTTCAACTAAGCTAAATTCACCTGAGCGTATTACTCCTGAACCAGTTGTGCCTGAACTAGTTCCAATACCAACACCAAAGAAGAGGGGAGTTATTGCATTAAATGATGAAGTGATGAAAGAAGCTAAGAAATGTCTAAAGGAGAAAGGTATTAGAGCTGAAGATGTGAAGAATCTACCTCCTATAGAAGAATTATGTAAGCCAATTCCCCACTCATCCACTATTGAGGTACACTCTCTCCACTTTAATGAAGGTGATATTCCCTATTGTAAGCCTCCTTATCAATGCTTAGAGGAACTTGACACATTTATTGTTAAATAAGGTAATTTTAATAAACAAGTTCAGAAATCATTTATTGAAAACTCTAGAGCGATTAATGAGTTGAAAGATATTGTGGAAATAACTTCTAATGATATTAAAATGCTTTGTAAACACTTTCAAATGGTTCAAACCCAAATTCCACGAGAAAATTTTGAAACTATTATGATTGGGACCATTGCTATCAAGTTTGAGCTAACATAATCACCTTGTGGAATGCAAAGTTTTGTTTAATATAAGATTGTTTTGGTAACATGAATTGATTAACCTTGTTAACAAAAGGATTTTAATGAACAAAATAATGTTTTCACGGTGGTTATACTTGCTTACTTTTACTTTTCTCCTTCCTAGTCTTTGCCCTTTCTCTTGTTAGCTTTGGTTTTATTAGTTGTTTGCTTATTAGAGTATCTTAGAACTTATGTAGTTTGGTTTTGGTTTGCTTTTGCTTCTTCTAAAAAAAATCTTTTCTGCGAGAAAATCAATTTTCATACCCTGAAAATTGGCCAAAAATAAAGTTTCCCGAAAAATCCCAGAAAATTCAAAATAATTTTTTCCTCGAAAAAAGGGGCAAAGGGACACCTAGAGTGGCCCACCTGTGGCCCTCCAAGATGCCTCCTCCCATCCATCTTCTTTCTCTCTCTCGAAAAACACCGGAAAACTTTCTCAAGCTCGAGTTCCTGCTGTTCTTGCTCCCGATTTTCGATCTCCTTGCTCATCCCATCTTTGCTGCTAATTTTTGGAGGGATTGCTCCTTGGTATGTGCCTCCTCCGCTTGTCCAATTAGATTTGTGATTGGTAGATTGTATCTTGAGTATTTTGATGCTATAGGTGACAGGTTGTGTGAGCTTGCATGCTTGTTCTATGCTTAGAGATTCCATTTTGATGCATGTGTAGCCCTCTAACAAGTTCCTATAGTAGTTTCTCATCATTTATCAACATGGAAATAATTTGGTTTGATGTTTGTCTAAATTATCACAAAGGAAGATGAGTGCATACCCACTGAATCAATATGATTTGATGGTACCTGAGCCAATGAAAGTTTATCGTGAGGAAGGAGTCTTCCCTTCCATATATCCATGCCATGAATTTATGAGAGCCACGGGAATCCTCCAGGATTTCCAAACTATGATTACCAATACAGGGTTGGAACACTTTTTAAAGGTGAACCTTTTCAATATGTTAAGCTAACCATGGCTGTGGTGCAGGACTTCCGGTTTACTTGGTCTTCATCTAATCCCATGGTCCATTGTAAAATATACAATCTAGCTGTCGACCTGCCTTTTGCTGATTTTTGTGCATCAATTAGAGTACCTTATTGGGGATCTTGTGAGAAGATCAAGGAGAGGCCTAAGTCACTTATGGATTTATATGCTGAAATTTGCCAAGGTTTCGACTTCTCGAAGGAAAGTGGTAAATTTCGGAACATTCAATTCCCATCCATTAGATATTTTGCCTATTTCATTACCAAGTGTGTTCTTGCTAGAAATATTGCTAGAAAGTTATCTTATTTTGATCTAGCTTTTATCTCAGCTGCTTTGAATAGGGATAGATCTTATAACTTGGGTGCTTTGATAGCTTACCGTCTTACCACTAACCACGAGAAGGGTGGAATTTGTGGAGGTCTCGTCGCCGCTAGGTTGCTAGCTTTCCATGGTTTAGAGCCTCACCATTCAGATTATCGGTTCCCTATAGAGAGGCTTGATCTTGATTCCATGGTTCAGCATATTTTTGTTTCCTTAGGGGCTACTGTGAGAAGTTTATCGTATGAATTATCTTTTGTCAAGCGTGGTTGGAGAGGGGGTAGGACTGAGAAAATAGTTTATTTGCCTGCACCTGCTTTGTTTAATCTTGATAACAGGAAAGGATGGTCGCTCACGGAGGATCAGTTTGACACATACATGGCGGAGCTCTCCCAGCAAGAGGAGAATGTTGGAGAGGATGCCGAAAATGATTCGGTTCAACCCTCCAACTTGGGAGAGTCTTCATACCAGCATCCCTCCTATGATTGGAGCGTGTCGTCTTCTTCATCACAATCACCTGACTATGATCATTCCTATGATGACCCACCAGCTTGGGGTTACTACCCGCGCTATTGAGCCGCACTTAGGCCAAAAGCCTAAGCATGGGGGAGGTATACCAACATCACACTCATCTATATATCATGTTTTGTCAGTTCTTTGTATATCCATTATTTTGCTTTCTTTTTGGTTTTTGTTCCTGCTTTCCCAAAACACAAAAATACCAAAAATATTTTCGTTGTTTCTCTTGGTTTGTTTCTTTGCTTTTTAGCTTTGGTTTGCCTTAAAGAAAAATCCAAATAGATTTTGCTTTGTTTGTTTTTGCTTTGTTTGCTTGTTTCAAAAATCGAAAACACCAAAAATATTTGTTGTTCTTCTTTGGTTTTGTGAGTTCTTTGCAGGGTTCAGCCATCCTCAGTGGATTTTGGTTTCATGTTATTATTCAAGTCACACAAGTGAAGGGCAATAATGAAGATTAAGACAACTTGAGGTGTGGTAAGAGGCTGGTAACAAACTCTATTTGTTTTCATTTTTGTACATATACTCATCATTGTGAGCATGCTTAGTCTGTTCATGTAAGGTGTAAGTTATTTATGGATGCTTAGTAGTTCTTGATTTCTTATGATTAGCTCCAGCTTGCTAATAGTTTGTAGCATGTCTTATGAATGTTTGCTTACATTGTTCTATTCATATTTTGGTATGATATTGACCCTCCTCTGAATGTTCATATGAATCGACTTGGCACATGCTCACGCATGCATATGACTAAACAATAGTCAATAAGCCTCGGTGATTTATTTTGCCTCAGAGTTCTTATATCACTTTCATGCCATAATTAGTCTTATTTTTTTGCAAGCATGATTATGACAGTTATTGCTCTCTCGTTTGTCGCTCCCTCTCTATTGCTAGCCTTCACTTGCACTGAGTATGAGCTCTACTTGTGCATCCAACTCCCCAAAACCAATATTCCCAACAGTGTCCACCATACCTACCTGTTAGCATCATTTCCTATTCAGTGCATATTCAGTTATGCCTTGCCTTCTTCCAAATAAAATGTTTGTCTATTTTGATAAAGTAAGTTAGTAAAGCTCTCATGAACTTGATGGCACACTTTATTTCTCGCACTTAATAAACCTGAACCATTATGACTGTCCATAAAAGTTATATGCTTGCAAATTATACGCTGGGAGTTAGCAGAACCGTGCTGTCATGGGGAACGCTTTCAACACTTATGGATACATATCCAGTTGATACCATGATCTTTTGTTTGTGGATGTCGTCGGTGTGAAATATAAGGGGATCTTGTGAGTTCATGGAGTTATATATATGTGTTAGAGAAATGCCTGGGCCGCTATCCTAAGCCATGCCTCATCATGGTGGAAACTTGCAGCATTACCATAATGAGAATCTGTGAGGCATCCTCAATAAAAACCTATGCAAATAGCAAATAAAAAGATCGCTTAGATGCTCATTGTCTGCTTGCCTTGTCATTTTGATCATGGGATAACTCTTGTATCATGTGCAAGGGGTACCCCATTGGCGGTTCTCTATGATATGCATGTATTTAAGATGACAAGAACTTACAGGTGACTAAAGTTGAGTAGCACGAGGAGCGGCCCTCGTACTAAAGGGACATGGGATTTCCAGTTTATGGTCTGTCAAGCATATAACTCATATTGGACCTCACTTTCACCATTAACCACATAAAGATGCCTATGATAGGGCAATGATACTTCAAAGCTAGTGAGTACCTTACTTTCAGCATTTGGAAGCCTTTCAAACTTTTCAAAACCCTTTTCACTTCCTTGTTGAATCACCACTTATTCTATGAGCACCTTCTTAAGAGCATAGTTGTCACTCTTGAGTTTGTCCCAAAACTTGGTTAATTATGTCATGACTTTGATGCTTGTATCTCTGATATCTTTACATCTAGTCTTCATGTGAACTTCAGAGGTGCCTTGGCATTTATATTGTGCTCTACAAACAGAGGCAAGAGAGACACCACTCTATCATACCTTATTATGAGCATTGCAATGTTGCTTATGTTTATGTTTCATGCTACTTATTATTATTGAGTTGGTTTCTCTTCATAGCTTGCAATGACTATTGAGTAGACTTAGTTGCATACTCCTTATTATGAATTGTATAAGTATCTACTACTGTGCTGAGAATATATACATCATATGAAGCAAATGTGTTCGTGAAAGTTCTTTTATCGCACTCAGTTTTCAACTGAATTGCTTGAGGACAAGCAATAAGCTAAGCTTGGGGGAGTTGATACGTCCAAAACGTATCTACTTTCCCGAAAACTTTGCTATTGTTTCTCCTCTAAACTTGTGTGATTTGGATGCAACTAACACGGACTGATGCTGTTTTCAGCAGAATTACCTTGGTGTCTAGTTTTTGTGTAGAAAATCAACTATCAGGAAAAATCCCAATATGCCAAAAATCCTATTTCACCAGAAGATCCATGGAGCCAGAGTACAAGACGGAGGGGAGCCCTGGCTGGCCCACACCCCCTGCCGTGCGGGTGGGCCCACCCCGTGCTTGGGAGGGGTGTGGCCAGCCCAGGCACCCCCTCAACCTCCCTCTTCGCCTATAAGATGCCTCTTGACCTAAAAACCGAGGGGGGTTTGTCGTTTTTTCCAGAAAGAGTTCCGTTGTGCCGTCACCACCAGAAGCCGCGATTTGAAACCAGAAACTCCGTTCTGGCACCCCGCCGGGACGGGGAATTTGGGGAGGATCGTCGCCATCATCATCACCAACGCCTCTCCATCAACCATCAATGTTCCCCTCATCCATGAGTGAGTAATCCCCCAATGTAGGCTATGTGGATGGTAGGGATTGGATGAGTTCTATCATGTAATCGGATAAGATTGGTAGGGCATGGTGCCTAGTATCTCTTTTAGTGCTATTTGACTTTGTTGCAACTTGTTATGCTTAATGCTTGTCACTAGGGCCCGAGTGCCATGATCTCAGATCTAAACTTATTATTGAATTATTATGATAGTATTGTTTTTGATCTTATCTGCAAGTTGTGTACACATACCATTGTCCGGATCCAAAGGCCCAGAAGTGATAGAAATTGGGACAACCTGAGGGGATGGATGTGATGTGAGGATCACATGTGTTCACGGAGTGTTAATGCTTTGCTCCGGTGCTTTATTAAAAGGAGCACCTTAATTGCCAGTAGTTCCCTTGAGGCCCGCTGCAACGGGCTGGCAGGACAAAAGATGTTGTGCAAGTCCTCATTGCGAGCACGCATGACTATATATGGAGCACATGTCTATGATTGTTTAGTACTTGGATGCTTATTCTTAATTATCTGAAATTTCCCTAGATCTTGAAGTTACATGTTTAGACTCGTTCATGCAACGTCCATCCATCCATCCATATGCCTACTGCGCTCCTATCGTTTGCTACAACTGTTACTATTGCTCCTGTTTTGCGGATGCTGTTGCTTTGTTGTTACTACTACAAACTGTTACTACTAATAAACTTCTGTGAGCAAGAATTATTTCCAGGTGCAGTTGAATTGAAAACTCAGTTGTTAAGGCTTGCAAGTATTCTTTGGCTCACCTTATGTCGAATCAATAAATTTGGTAATAGTACCCTCGAAGACTGTTGCGATCCCCTATACTGGTGGGTCATAATTTCTCCGAGTATTCGATCATGCAAGCATATTTATCATAAATTTTCTAATACTTATAGTTTTCTTTCAACTCCCACAACATTTGACTCACATTGTCTTATTCAACATCTTCCATGTTCTCTTGTACATGTCATTTGCTTGACCACCCTCGTCATCCGTTTGATGGAAATATGGTGGTAATCCCAACATCATCCATGTTGGTATCCTCATAAGCATCACTCTCCTTATTAGCATCACCCTCCTCATAAGAATCACCATCCTCATATATACTTTGTCGTACTTCTCCGTGGTGGATCCAACAATCGTACCCCGCCACAAATCCCCTTTTGATCAAATGTGTATGAATATGTGAAATTCTTGTAAAACTCTGGATATTTTTATAATCACAACACGGACAAAGTATTCATGGGTTCTCTGTATGAACTGCATTCATTCCAGCAGTGTTAAAAAACTCGTTGACACCCGTCAAGATACACATCGGTCACATGATTCCCGAGGTACATCCACCCACAGTCCATCTGCAAAAAAATATCAATATGCACAAGTAATAAAATATGAATTCACAAGCATTTAATACATCATTTATCCAAAAAAAATAGATGAAAATTGAAGTAATCCAAAAAAGCATTTCTACGAACGTCCGGTTATTATTCGGAGGTTCCAAATTCTCCTCTTTATGACCTGGCTAGACCCTTCTTCCATGATTTCCGCCTCACTCTTCTGAAGCCCCCTTTCTACCTCGTGCCCTCTCTCTTCTTCCTCCTGAACCACCTCCGACAGCTACCCCCACCCATCCACCGGCTACGGTTTAGATCGAGCACCCCAGCACCTGGATTTCGCCGCCAAGAGGTGCCACACACGTAAAATCGTCGTCGTGCCTCAGATCTACGCTGCATGCGTAGGTGTCGCCATGGTTAGGACAATGGACGACAACGAGATACTCATCGGCCTCGGGAACTACTCCTCCTCGTCGGATGAGGTACTAAGATTCTAGCTTTCATCTCTCTAATTCTATTTGTTTTGAAATTTTGGATGCATCTGCTGAACTTTTCCCAATTCATTTTTTATAAATTTTCTAGGAATCGGCCTGTGACTGCGGTATTCATGATGGATGTGCCCAATTTCAATGTTGTTTAGACGCAAAAATCATTGTCTTAGAGGAATTAGACTTTATAGGGGGAGATAAGAGGAAGACAAATGAAGAATTTAGGAAGACCAATGAAGAATTGAGTAAGATTGAAGAGAAACTAACACGCAATGAAAACCGTCAATGAAAAAATGGAAAGGGTTGTGAAAGAGAAGGGGCAAATAGAGTTGGTATTGGACGATATCATCGATGCACATAACATCAAAAACCAAGAAAGTAGGCAAACCACTAGGTTGAAAATGAATAAGATCAAAATGTATACTATTTGGAAGGAAAGGTGTCTACAATATGACTTGGTGCCATTGTTATCGTAGTCGCGGTTATAATGTCCATTTACATGTTTTATAAATGCGCAAAATAGTTGTTACTCTGAGCATGATTGTATATGTTATTAATTCATATGTGAGAATTGATTGTTTGATATATGTTGGTTGTAAGAAAAAAGATTGTACAAAAATAAAAGCGGACAATATTAAAACACACCTTCAAAATAACACCGGTAAACTCACCCCAACATGAAGCCTTGATCCATATAAACTCACCAGCACAAGATTAAACTGGTTAGTGAATCTCCAAGGCATCTCACCAGCAAAGCCTTGATCCATATATAACTAGTAAAATGCCCGTGCGTTGCAACCGGAGTGAAACAATTATATCATGGAAGCCCACAAAGTTGTCATGGAAGCCAACTAAGTAAGTCCTAGTTGGTATAGTCGTAGTGTGCTGTAGGAACCAGCCAATTCCAGCATATCTAAGACGCACTCTGCAGTAATGGAAGTACCACCTCTACGATTACGACAAGAGGGAAAACCCTCACGCGCTCTCCCCCCCCCCCCCCCCCCCGAGGACGGCGGCGTGTCTCACCTCATCCTCAACCAACCCTCCTCCTCCTCCCACCTTCCCCGTTGTTGCCGCCGGCAGGGGTCACCGAGCGAAGCCCGGGCAGCGACGGCGGTGGCGGTCCTCCTCTCCCCGCACCATGGGAGCCGGTCGGGGCTGGCCTTTCCCATCGGTGGCAGTGATCCTCGAGAAGTTACAAACCGGGCTCTCTCCGGGTGGCGGTGGACGGCAGCGGCGGCGTCGTTGGCGTGGCGGGGCTGCAAAATGGCTAGGTGGAGCCACATCGGGCATGACGGATGGCGTTGACCTCCCTCGGGACCGGATCTGGGCCTAGGTTGGCCGGCGCGTCCTCTGTGGCTTCTTCCTAGCGGCGAGGCGACGATGCATCGAAAAGGCGGGGCTGCTTGGGCGCAGGCGCGTTGGTGTCAGTTCCTCCCAACCCAGACCTGGGCTCCGGCTGGCCGGCGCATCTGTGGCTTTGGCGCTCCCTGGAGAAGGCAGCGGCGAACTCGATCTTGTAGGGATAGCGGAGTAGGGGCATGCCTGTCGCAGCATGGCGGCAGGGTCTTTACGGGCCCATTTGGGCCCGACCGGGCCTTAGCCTGGTGTGACCCTGCTACTCTGCCCGGTCGACGACCGCCTCTCAGTGGTGGAGGTAGGCTCCTCCCGCATGGTTGTAGTGTTGTTGTCCCGTACTCGATCATGTCGTTTCCCTCCATATTCGGGATGCTTGATACCTCCATGATGTGACGACGACTATGGTGGCCGCAAGATCTTGGTGGCACGCGCTGGCGGGCGAAGGAGTTGGTGGTGGTGCGCTGACACGCCCGGGGTTCTTCGTGGATAGGGGTAGGGAGAAATCCTTGTCGGCTTGTCCGACTTCGTCGCGGTGCCGACCCTCGGGTGGCGCCATTTATTGTTGGAGGGTGTTATGGATATCCCATGTCTACTATACTTTGAGTGTCGGGGGAAAACCCTAGGTCCAGTTTCTAGGCCGGGCAGCAGCGCCGTGTCGATGGCGCTTCCCTTCTTGAAGATGCTGTTTTGGTACTAGGCGCGTTGGTGTGCGAGAAGCGTGGTGGGACATTTTCGGATGGCGCAGCGGTGGCGGGTCACCCTAGTTTCATCGCATCTCCATTTCTTTTATTTCTTTTCTTTTTGGGCGTGTTTTAGCTGATGCCCCAACATTTTTCGTTGTTCAAGATCTTACTTTGGGCGTTGTCCTATTTGGTCTAGCAACAGCCTCACTGTGTGCTTTATTTATAAAGCGGGGCGAAAGCCTGTTTCAAAAAGTAACACCTCTGTCCACCTATTAGTCACGCTACCTGTAGTAATGGCACTAACACCTCTGCCCGCCAATTAGTTAGGCTACATAGTACATGTGCGCTGGTGCTAGCATAGCCATGTGTCACATGGGAACTTCACCCTACTTCGCCAAGGCCTTCACCTCGCTCTTGGTCGGAGAATAGAGAAAGCATAGGAAGGGGAGTGAGGATGTGGATGCGTGGTGCCTATTAAATCATCCGCTTCAATACTAACATGCGAATTTCCATCATAAATGTAAGACATGACATAACTGTAAAAAGTGGTTAGGCAACAAGACACGAGCATACCTGAAAAATATCAATGAAACTGTAACTGAGCTAAACCGGTCCTGGTTGACATTAAGCTAAGTATTTAAAATTTCATAGTATATTTTTTCTGGAGTCAAATATTTGACTTACACAATGAAATTGCTCTCACTGGATATTGAATGCAGTACTCCCCATACCTCTCTGCATGCCTCCATCTGTCCTGCTCTTTGTCGCCACCTCCGGTAGGATATACGACGGCGTCAGGCGAGCACTTGTATCTAGAATCATCACCGAAGAGCCCTGCTCCACGCGTCTTGAAGCTCCTCTTAATGGTGTTAGTCGCCTTCTCGAATCTTTCACACTACTGCCGCTAGAGAGCCTCTCAACGCTGCAGTGATCTCATCGGCTGGACGTGGCTTTCTGGTTGTGGACATAGAATGGGCGGTTATGACTTGCTTCTAATGGTTATGCCTTATTAATTATGAAAAGTAGAAGTATATCCAGGCTAAATATAGATGATACCTCGGCTCAGCTACAGCTGATGATTGGCTGTGACCCTCAACAATCTGAGCTTAGAAGATACTAGGAAAGTTGGTGCCGCGACACGCCGCACCCTTTCGCTGATGTGTAGGCTGGGAAGGAAAATTACTACACAGGACCGGGAACCATCTAGTAAGCCAATATTTATTCAGATTCGTGTATAGTTTTTCAAGTTGACTAACATAAACATGACATTGAGTGTAAGCGAGTATCAAGTAGATTCATAACATATAACATATTCTATAGAAAGAACATAGTAAAAGGACGGCACCATCTGAGGGCCTCGCTGAAGTACACCCTGAAGACAAATAAGCAGCAAATAATATCATAGTCTGAATGTGCAATAAGTATATGCAGAATTTCATGGAAACAAATAGAAGTACGGTAATATTTCAGCAAATAGATGAATTCCAGGAATGAAGCAGTTAGATAGATATCCATCTGTTGGCCTACAGAACAGTCGAACACACATAGAGTAAGCAAAACATGCAGCAAGCACTGAGCAAGCACAATAGACAGATAAAACAGAAGGGACAGTGCGTAGCACTCACCGGAGTATACCTCTGCCCATAGGTGCAAGGTGAAGTTGCATCAATCTACACCTCCGGTGACTGGCAGCAGCTCTAACAACACGAACAAAAGGAGTACCAACAATAGACAGAAACGATGTATTGTCACAAATTTTACCTATGATTTTTCACAACTGAATATTGAAGTTGTAGAAAAACAAAACATTTTGTCAGTACCATATAGCAAGCCCATGTTATTAATAAAAGATTTAATCATCCGTGACAGATGCATTGCACAGACCACCGTACTAATTAGGAAATGAACTTGCAACCACATCTTTGGCTAATTTTCTTCCAGAACTGAGTCAACTAACGACTGTGTTGTTTCTAGGTAATAAACCTTGTAGTATCTCGGGATATTTTCCTTGTAAGGTGTAAAGCTAGGCATACCTGTTCTTTGCACACTTTGACAATGATGTACTACCAACAGTCCAATGTGCATTTTTCTAATAGGGACTAATCTTCTACTGTCAATCTGTCATTGTAGGTACTTTTCAATATACCACGTAACCTACACGCTACAAAGGCTGACAAGTCCAAATGTTGTACCTGATTTTATTTCTTCTATATAACCATCAACATCCCAAGAGAGTACCTGTGTCACAATATGTGATCAATCAAAATAAGATTGGCCGGCTCCATCATAAGGGCATCTGGTATTTCATCCAGTTTAGATTTACACGTAAAGGTGCTAAACAAGTCTGGTACTCGAGACAAATAGCCATGCGATTATGATAATTCTGTGCCATAATGCAAAGCGCCAGCAAAGTTATAGGATGAAGAGTATGTTGGACTCCAAAAAAATTCCACTTGCATTTCCTTAATCCAAAGCATCAGGGATACCTTGAATACCTGATAAGTTCCATTACCTTGATTCCTTGATAAGTTCAATGCACGTTAGTACACTAGTGCACAACCCCCTCTCTAACACCGGTTTGGAGGGCCCTCTAACAGCGGTTGTAGAACCGCTGTTGAGGGTTCGGTGTTAGAGGGGGCCCCCCTACGAACCGGTGTTAAAGGGTGGCGCACGTGGGGCTGCCGCAGCGCTCAGCCCCCCCCCCCCCCCCGCCCCCCTCCCCCCCCTCCCCGGCAGAAAACGGCATAAATCTCTGCCGCGGCAGAGTTCTGCCCCTGCCCCGTTCTGGGCGTATTTCTGCGGCGCGGCGGGGACGGGGCGGGGGGAGGGGGAATCGATCGGGAGCGGTATACACATACATCGCCATCGGTACATACGAGTATATAAATAATTAAGCAACTATTATTATACACAACATCGTCATTGTGTGATATTCTCCGTAAACGTTGAAGCATCAAGTACAAGACAAACACGTTCAAGCATATATACAACGTTTATTTGGTGGATATCCAAAGAGTTCTCCGTCAGGCGTGACGACCTCATCAAGTATGAACCCCGTCAATTCCTCTTGAATGGCTCGTATGCGGTCAAATGGTAGGAGTTGGTCCCGCATCCGTTCGATCTGAATATATATGAAGAATGGGGTCAATATATATATAAGAATAAAACTCAACATAATTGATGGTAATAAAATAATGTTGTGTACTTTGTTTACTTACTCTAACTTGTTCTAGTGCGGCTTGGTCCGTCGCACATATCGTGTTGCGAATGAACTCGCAAACATAGTACCCACATAAGTTATTGCCGTGTCCCTGATGCGCGCACTTTACGAGAATAGAGAGTTCAATCAAAATAATAATCAATAAAGCATGATATAATGGAATTGGAAGCAGAATCAAAGAGATACGCATACCTAGCTAGGTAGTATTACTTACATTTTGGTCTACAAATTTTAGTTCTTCTGACCATTCACCCACGGCCCTGCCCGTGAACCTTTTCCAAACCCTGTCCGGCAAAGAAAATGGATAAAGGAGTAATTAATTACTTGTTGTCATGAAAGTTGCCGATCTAGTGCGATAATATGATTGAAATTACCTCTAGAGCATCTCTCTAAAGTCTGTCCATATCTCTTTTTTATTTTCGTAACGAGTCCATGACAAGGACTTTTCCTAACCAGGTTGAATGACTAGCAGAATAAAGTAGAACCTACGCACGCATAACTCATCATCAGTTACACTTAACATCGAGTAAGCCGAAACAGAATGTGTACAAGAGAGGGTAACAGTACTCACGAGAAGTTGTAAGGCAATAGTATTTCCCTTTTGGTTTGTTGTCTCAGTAAACACCTTAGCAAGTAATCTTCTGTTTGCCCGGGTTTGGTTATTACCACTTCTTCATGAACTCTATTTGGGTCAACGAACCCAATGTCAAAAGGGTCTTCTTTCATGCATTCCATAACCTTTTTCATGCATAATAGTATATACATATATGGTGAGCATATATATACATGCAATTAATAAAGTGAATGAAATGAGATAGAAATTACAGAAATAGTACTTACACACAATAAAGGCTGATGGCAGCTTTGTCGAGTTCCTTCTGATTGAATAGAAAATGCAAGTCTTGAATGTTGAAGTCGATCTCGTCGTCTCCGCACAAAAAAATCTGATCTCTTATATGCGTCGTGATCCATTCTTCCTTTCTCGTCTTGTAGAAATCAAGGTACCACTTGTGCAATCTTCGCATCTTTGTTGGTAGATTCTTGAGCTCATCTTTCTTGACGAGATTCTTCCCATACTTCCATGGATGTATGGGGTTGGCATCGCATTTGGTCAAGTTGTCTCCCATGATGTTCAAGTATGCAATGTAAGTCATCCCCATCTCATTGGCCTTTCTTTGTAGCTCTGCCTCGTAATCATTTACGGGAGGAGCGTCCCGTGTGTCGAACACTTGGAGCGGGGCGCACGATTGGTTTTCCTGCTCTCTGAGCATGGGAACTGTTTTCTGGGGTGCCGCACGACTGCTACTTTCAGTCTCCCTACGGCGCCTTGCATCCCCCTTCAAAATCTAGCGCTCGTAGTCCGGCACAAGTGGGGTTTCAGGTTTCAAAATATTTTTATAAAACTTCTCCACCATCGTCGGATCTATTTTCTCCTTTGGCTCGGCCCGTCTAGGTGCAAAGAATTTCTTGACCTCTTCTTCCGAGATCCTATTGGTCTCCTCGTCGCTGCGATTCCACGGTAAAACCGGCAATGGCTTGGCGGAAGGCTGCGGGACGTAGTTTTTTGAACTCTTTGGCGTACGGTTTCCTGCGGATTTCTTTGTGGCAGTGCTAGTGATGCTCTTCGTGGCAGTCCTCTTCCGCTTACGCTGAGGAGATGGCTGAAGCGCCGGAGATGGCTGACGGGCAGGAGATGGCTGGCGCGCCGAAGATGGCTGTCGCGCAGGAGATGGCTAAAGCGCCGGAGATGGCTGCCGCGCAGGCGATGGCTGAAGCGGCTCAGACTGCTGACGCTGCGGAGACGGTGGGGGTGCCAGTGGCCTCCAATTTGGAAGCACGATGTGTTCCTTCTTCCAAAGAATGGTTGTTTTTCACTGCAAATTGAGTTGAGTTTCCCCTTCACCTGTAGCATGGTCAAGCTGTGCTTCCTCATATTCCTTCACAACCTCATCCACCCCGACAATAGCATAGCCATCTGGAATCGGTCGGCAGTGGTAAGTTCCACCAGCTACAAGAGGTAAGGCATAGCCGACAGCCAAGTTAATGGATAAGCCCATTAATCTCACATGCAGCTCAGCGTGTTCGCTCTCCGTGATCTCATCCACGGGGTATCAAGGACCCGCCATTTCAAGCGTGGGATGCACGTTCTGCGTGGAAGCCACGCTGCTTTTTCGCGCAGAGTCTGGGCCGCCGGCAACTTCCAATGCAGGCTATTCGTGCCGCTGAGATGGGCTGGCAGCTTGATGGCTCTGTTGTGCATTCACTTGCGTCTGCAGCGCCACAAGTGCTTGTTCTATCTATGTCATCCGCTCTGTACGCTCTTTTTTCTTTTCTGCCGCGCCATCTGTAAGAGTCGCTCCACTCGGCAAACCCATCCTTCCACGTCATACCCCCTGTGCCTCGTGCATGTCCAGGGTGTTCTTTTTACCGATGGCGCGTGTGAGCTTGTCATTCTCTCTGTCGGGATGGAAGGTCCTGGCGGCTGTTTTCTCGTATGTCGTGATGATTTCAGTGACGGGTTTGGCAAGGAGGGTTGGGAAGATACACAATCTTGTTTCTGGGTCCAACCTTGCCCCGATTCCGTAGAACCAAGTCTTTGCACGTAGGTCCCACCCATCTGTCTGGGGTGTGATCCCTCTAGCGCGCAGGGCCTTCTCAGCTTCCTCCCACTTAGGCCTCTGAGATATGTAGCCACCTGACCCCATCCTCTGGTGATATTCCTTCTTCTGGGCATTTAGCGTATTGGTTTCTGACCTCTTTTTAGCTATAGCACCTTCCTTATATGCCACAAATTCGGGCTAGTGAGGTCTTATCTTCGCATAATATGCGTCTTCGAAATTTGGAGTCTCGCGAGCTTTGACAAATTTGTTCAATTTTGTCTTCCAGTTGCGGAAAGCGTCAGCCATCTTCTTTAGAGTCCACTCTTTGACCTTTTCCTTTATAACCGGTTTGTTTTCATCCTCCTCTGGCGGAAGGGTGAAATTTACCAACAACGAATTCCAAAGCGTTTCTTTGGATCTTTCATCGACAAAGGTACCGTCGCCCTTCTTTGGCTTATTCCAATATTCAATTATGATTGGGATTTGGTCCCTAACAAGAACTCCAGCCTGACGTACAAATTTGTCTGCGGCCTTCTTGGGCTCCATCGGTCTGCCATCAACACGGACTGCTTCGATCGTGAACTTTGCATGATCTTTCAACTGATGGCTCGCGCCTCGCTTGCTCTTTTTCGTAGAAGAAGATGGTTGCTGGCTGGTCGATCCAGAGGGCTAAAAGAAGAAAGAAGCGTTAATTAATACATGTAGAAGAAGATTGTTGGTAGAAGTCAGCAGAGGCTTAATCAATGCATATACCTCGCCGGACTTTGTAATCACTAAATTGCGTTCACCGGAGTCTTCATCTTCTCCATGACTACTTGAGCTGTCATCATGTCCCTCCAAGTTCAGATATTGTGAGGTGTCATCATCGATAATGTTCTCCATTATTTCTTCTTCTTAAGGGGTTTCTACTAAGTGGATCCATAGTTTCTAAAACAATAATATTATCTAGAGTAAGAGAGTAAACATTCAATTGGACTTGGATTAATACACAAATATACATATTATTCATACAAAAATACACAAATAAATACACAAATGAAATTAAAACCCTAAGGATGCTTGATCATTTTAAACGAGTTCCGAGGGGTCCAAACCCTAACTCGGAGAAATCCCAGATGCATATGAGAGGGGCTAGCTACAGTGGCTGACCGGAGGATGCTCTAGAAAGCGGCGGCTGGCGGCGCTGGAGAGCGACCTAGGGTGCGCGAGGTAGCGGGTTTGCCTCAGCGTGATGCGGCCTACCTAAAACAGGCGGCGCCGCTACCTAGGGGTCACCGGAGCGACGTTAACGACGACGGCCAGCGGTGGCGCTTGCAGAGCAGCGAGGTGACGACCCTAAACTAATACTAACTATAAAATACACTAAATAACCCTAAACTAAATACACTAAACTACACTAAATAAATAACCCTAAACTAAATAAATAACCCTAAATAATCCTAAACTAATAACCCTAAACTAAATAAACCCTAAACTAATAACCCTAAACTAAAACTAACACTAAACTACTAATAATACACACTAAAATACACACTTATAAAATACTAATAACTAATTATATACATATATGCAACAATATATATAACATATATATATGCAACAATATATATATGCAATTACACACAAATAAAAGTATTCATACATAACAATATATATACATATATGCAACATTTATCCAATATACACACAAATAACATTTACAACCAATATCCAATATCTCCAAAACACAAACAGAGAGCTCATCGCCGGTGGGGGCAACTCGCGAACGGGGTCGGCGGCAGCGGTCGTGGACGCGGGGTTGGCGGCGGCAAGGGCGGCGACGGCGAGGGCTGGACGGCGACGGCTGGACGGCGAGCGGCGGCGACGGGGGTGGCGGCCAACGTGGGCGCGCGCGGTGGCGGACGGTGCTGGCGCGGCGGGGGGCGTCGACTGCGATGGCGACGGCTCGCATGCGGCGAGGAGGGCGACGGTGCTCCCGCGGGATGGCGACGGCGACGGCTGGACGGCGCCGGCGATCTCCTCTGCTTTTCTCTGCGCGCGCGGTTTCGATCTGGCTAAGGGGAAGAAGGAAGGGGAAGGCGCGCGTATATAACCCCCCCCATTTAACACCAGTTTGTGGCTGGAACCGGTGTTAAAGGGGGGGAATTCGTCTCGCGCCCGCACCCCCCCTTTAACACCGATTCCTGTCACGAACCGGTGTTAAAGGGGGGTGTGCGCTCGCGAAATGAAATAAATGCGCCCCCTTTAACACCGTTTCGTGGCTGGAACCGGTGTTAAAGTAGGGGCATTTATTTCATGCACTAAAGGGGTGGGGGCATTTTATAATTCAAAAAATAGGATATGAATTTAAAAAATTCATATCTTATTCATTTCAACTCAGAAAAATATGAATAATATATCATAATTTTTAGAAAAATAATATCTATCCATTCATGTAAAAACATTTTATATTTACTTTAGATGAAAATTTTCAAAATGATTAAAACACTTACATATAAATTTTGATTATTCAATTCAAACAAAAATAAATTGTCAAATCCTAAAACTTTGAACATAAGAAATATTAAGCATCTAAAAAGTAATCTAACCCTATTTTATTAGAGAAAATCATATTTTATTTTGTATTAACATTTTTGAATTGATTGGATATTTAAATGCCGCATCTTTTGTATACACTTGAATCTGACAAAGCCTCGCTCAACTTGCATTGGATTTTTGATAAAATAGAATATTGTGAACCTAAAAATGATTTTTGTAAAAAATCATGAGCATCGTATCATGTACCTGTAGTTCATATCTGACCCACTTCCTACCGATTTGGCGGAAATTTGTCTTTTTCACCAGAGGCGGACGGAAAGATTTCAGATCCCCCTGTTGGTACATTGTCCATATAAGGTGGTCTAGTATTTTTGTAAAATGTGGTGGTGGTTTTTTGAATTATCCATTTGGTGGTTGCTTCACAAAACCGTCCGTTTTTAATGCTCGGAAAATGGAAAATGCCTTTTTGGTGCGATAAAAAGGAAAACTTCCTCTCGCAACATTGTTTGCCATGCCATGATGCACATGTATGCAAAATATGGCCATATTATCACAAACTATGCATTGATTCTATCCATAACATTGGTCATTTGACCCGAAAGCCAAGAAACCTCGAATGAGATAGGTCATTTTGTGAAGGTTTTTTTGAGACATAATCAATATACCAAGTTTGAGATTTTTCCTTCTAACTATATCACATAATATAACACCACGCGCAGGTTTCGCACTGTTTCAATCTTTTTTTTATTTTTTTATCCCCGTTTTAAATTATCGTCAAACTTTGTCGAACAACGGGCATGAAGATTCTTAGCTCGGGGCCAAGACTCGCTCAACTTGCATTGGATTTTTGATAAAATAGCATATTATGAACCTAAAAATGATTTTTGTAAAAAATCATGAGCATCGTAACATGTACCTGTAGTTCATATCTCACCCACTTCCTATCGATTCGGCAGAAATTTGTCTTTTTCACCAGAGGTGGACGGAAAGGTTTCAGATCCCCCTGTTGGTACATTGTCCATATAAGGTGGTCTAGTATTTTTGTAAAATGTGGTGGTGGTTTTTTTAATTAGCCATTTGGTGGTTGCTTCACAAAACCGTCCGTTTTTTATGCTCGGAAAATGGAAAATGCCTTTTTGGTGCGATAAAAAGGAAAACTTCCTCTTGCAACATTGTTTGCCATGCCATGATGCACATGTATGCACAATATGGTCATATTATCACAAACTATGCCTTGATTCTAGCCATAACATTGGTCATTTGACCCGAAAGCCAAGAAACCTCGAATGAGATAGGTCATTTTGTGAAGGTTTTTTTGAGACATAATCAATATACCAAGTTTGAGATTTTTCCTTCTAACTATGTCTCATAATATAACACCACGCAAAGGTTTCGCAGTGTTTCAATCTTTTTTTATTTTGTTATCCCCGTTTTAAATTATCGTCAAACTTTGTCGAACAACGGGCATGAAGATTCTTAGCTCGGGGCCAATCCTCGCTCAACTTGCATTGGATTTTTGATAAAATAGCATATTGTGAACCTAAAAATGATTTTTGTAAAAAATCATGAGCATCGTATCATGTACCTGTAGTTCATATCTGACCCACTTCCTACCGATTCGGCAGGAATTTGTCTTTTTCACCAGAGGTGGACGGAAAGGTTTCAGATCCCCCTGTTGGTACATTGTCCATATAAGGTGGTCTAGTATTTTTGTAAAATGTGGTGGTGGTTTTTTGAATTAGCCATTTGGTGGTTGCTTCACAAAACCGTCCATTTTTTATGCTCGGAAAATGGAAAATGCCTTTTTGGTGCGATAAAAATTAAAACTTCCTCTTGCAACATTGTTTGCCATGCCATGATGCACATGAATGCACAATATGGCCATATTATCACAAACTATGCCTTGATTCTAGCCATAACATTGGTCATTTGACCCGAAAGCCAAGAAACCTCGAATGAGATAGGTCATTTTGTGAAGGAGATAGAACTGGAATTAAAATACAGAATGCAACTAATAGTAAGTTACATAAAGCACGACTGAAAATTAAGATACATAAAAGAACTCAAAATTAAGATACATGGCCAGATTAATTAACAATCGGCCGAACTTGTTTCGGAATGTTGGAGTGATTCAGTCATGCTCCTGCCTACACCTGTAATACTCGCCACTTTAGTCGTCATACTCGCCGCCGCCGTCATCGCTGTCGTCGTCGGGGTCGCCATAATTGAACCTTGAAGGCTGAGTACGCATGGGCTGGACTTGAGGGTAGCGCAGACGGGGGTTAGAGTCGGCGGCAGTGTCATAGGCCATGACGCTCTGGAGAGTCCGACCGCGCCACCATAGCCGACGGCCGGCCTCGTTGAAGTTAGGAGGAGGTGGGTCGTCCTCCTCGTGCCTGGCGAGCGCCCTCTCACTCCGATCCATGAAGAAGGCTTCCCAAGTAGGTAAATAGTCGGGATGCCATCTGGGATTCCTCCGCTGCTCCGGCGTGAGCTCGAAGTAGTAGTGGTTCGTGATGGCCATCTGGCGCGCCACACCTAGAGGGACAGGAGGAACCGGCACGCCTCCGACGCTCAGCATCCAGCCGACGGGGACACAGTAGCCCGGTGTGCAGGGGTAGTTCGAGGCGCAAAGCGCCTCCGCCTCCTTGGGGGTTAGTGCTACGGTGGAAGCCATGGGAAAGAGTGATGTGGTTGCAGATATGAGTCTAGAGATGTGCAATGACAATGGAGGCCAACCCTACATATATATATAGTGAAGAACTGGCGGGAACAACTGGAGGGAAGAACTGGCGGGAAGAACTGGCGAGAAAAAATGGCGGGAAGAAAAATGGCGGGAAGAAAAATGGCGGGAAAAATGGCGAGAAAAAATGGCGGGAAGAAAAAGGGCGGGAAAAAATGGCGGGAAGAAAAATGGGGGAAGAAATAGAAGGAAGAAAAATGGCTCATTTAATACATATACTGTTAACAGAAGAAATATGACATTGTTCTAAAAATGGGACGGTTGGAGGGATTTCAGCAGGCTGGGCCAGGCAGCACCAATGATAGGGGTGAGTGTCGACATTATGTCGTGCAGCGTGTACCTTGTCCCGGATGGTGTCACCAACCGGGACTAAAGATGAACCTTTAGTCCCGGTTGGAGACACCAACCGGGACAAAACACGAGTCAGCACTAATAATAGGGGTGAGTGTCGACATTATTTTGTAAGTGTCGACACTATGCCGAGCTGCTTGTACTATAAATAGGCATCCTTGTGAGTCCAGTCCTCCAGCCAGTTTGAGGCATCTCCAAGATGGTTTTCGAGAGCAGGGACACCACTACGGCCAGTTTCAGGGAGATGCCGACGGAGCCCAGTCCTCCGGCATCTCCGAGAAACTGGTCATAGAGGCACTCCCTAATATGTGAAATTAGTTAGCTCCCAAGTGTATTGATCTAGTGTTGCCTGCCAAAACTCACCGGCGAGCAGCGACGAGCAACATGAAGAGCCGGGAGGCTCCCAGAACTGCTGGTGGGCCCTGGTCCCTCGGGCAACGGCCCGCAAAACTCCGGCACACGTCCTGGCTTGGTTCGAGGGCGTGCCACCTGACCTATACCTGGTCAGGAAGGTGAAGGATTGCTCCGATTGATTTCCTGCATGGTAAACAAGTATACATAAAATTCGAGCCGTGACCGGCTCCCAGGTTTCCCTGTGAATCGGCTCCTAGAGCCGATTATCCCATGGTTCTGCATTAGATTTACGATAACATGGGGTTTTGCTTTATCATTACAAGTTAAATCGATCTACGACAGTTTAACGTTTTCACTACGTAACTGGAACGTCCTACACGTAATTGAGCCTGGTAGATACAAAAGATGATAGAAAACTAATCCTAGAAGAGGCCTAACAACCGACGTAAAGTCAATTACCGGAACAACTTCTCTAGAACTAGCAAACCACGTCCTTACGTACTACTGGATCGTTCAACCCGTTTGCAAGGCCTGACTACGTAGATATCAAACTAAACCTTGGCGAACAAGGCATAACCATAACAGATCGAATCAGCTAAATAAAGATCAAGCAAGATGCTACCCTTGCACTTGGGAAAAGGTGCAAAGGTAGCGAGGTAACTAGAGGTAGCATAACTTAAACAATTATAACGAAGAGCACCGATGCTAGCCTCAATAAATCTATGGTAGTAGTGTTACTCGCCATCAACAAGGCTTCAGTACGAGTAACACCAAATAACGCATAAGTAAAAATACTGCCTAGATCGCAAGATGCGATCTAGGCAGCATGACACTTACCCGAAAGAAACCCTAAAAACAAGGGGTGGCGATGCGCCGAGATTGTGTTTGTTGTGAACGTGATTGTCCTCTTTTTCTTGATAACCCTAGGTACATATTTATAGTCCGGAGACTTTCTATCTTTGGAATAACTCTACAACTCTATCTTTACCTAAACTGAAACGGAACCTAAACTGAAACGAAACCTACTATGATACAAGATACACGGGCAATTTAGCCCAAATCCACGCACAAGGCCGATTCAACAACACGTTGAATATACGTATCTTCCAAGCCCATCTTGATCACGGCCCATCTCCGTCTTTGGCCAAAATATGGCGATAACACATGCCCCCCTGGTTTTGGCAATAATAATTCCAAAACCACTCTGTTTTTTCCTTCTCCCCCCTTTTTTTTGTATCGGGTTGCGCGTTGACAGAATGCGTTGCAGAACAGGATCGTCACGCTACCCCTTCATCATGATGCCCTGTCTTCTCAACTCCTTCGCAGTGCATGATTTGATGATTTTGGCAGCACATTTTGGGAAACCGCTATGGCATTGAACCGCTTCATACTATTCCCCTTATTTAAATCCATCTAAGCAGTTCGCAGTCCCCATCTTCCCCCAGTAGCCAAAAAACCCTTCTTCCTCCGCCGAAAAAACCCTCTTTCTCCGCCATGGCCTCCTCTGCTTCCTCTGGCCTGTCCTCCCAAGCCTCCAACTCAATGAGCGACCGAGAGCCGACGCCAGAGCACCCGCCAACGGCGGCGTACAACACTCTCGCCCCACAATGGTGGGACGAGAGGGATTGGGACTTCACCGCTTGGTTGGAGGACGACGCGTCCTTGACCGATGGCGAGGACATCCTGCAGTTCCTTGCCGATGGAGGACTGGAGGCAGACAGCACCGACGACGCCATGTCCTGGGATGGCGTCGACTCCTCCGATGAAGAGGAGGAAGAGGAGGACACCTCCTCCGAGGAGTACCAGCCGGTGAAGTACTTCCGCGCCGGGTCCAGCGAGGACACCGACGACGACGAGGACGAAGAGGCCCCCGCTGGCTTCTTCAGCAGCAGCAGTGAAGACGACGCCGGTAGCAGCGCTGAGGCCAGCGAACAAGACGGCGGCGACGACAGCGACGACGACCTCGGCCTAGATTAGGAACCAGTAGTAGTAGTAGAATCAATCAGCTCCCTTTTGTAATCAATCAGCTTTTGAATGAATGAAAATCTGTTTCTCGAAGATTGCTTTTGTCGCCCCAATTTTGCCGATAACCAAAATAGGTCGATGCTCCAGAAGCCGATAACACTGTATCGGCTTTCATCATACTGCACTCGTACAGTCAAACAAGTCAAATCGCAAAGAGCCGATGACCACGCATCGGCTTTCCCCAAAAAAAAACGTTGACAGGGTCAAAACTTGGTTGCATACTTAGGCAAATCTAAACGGCCACTTCTTAGTTTCAAACGGTAACCTGCGACCTTCTTCAAAAAGGGCGACCCAGATCTCCAATTGCCCACCGACCAGATCGAGCTCACAGCAACAAGAACCCTCAATCCTCAACTGCATAGATCCATCTTCGCCGGTAAACTAGATGGCGGAATCGTCCAACACCAATCCAGAGGTCTCCGGTCTGAAGGTACGCCTACTCCTCGCAGTCTGAACGCGATGTTAGAATTTAATAGCGAACACCTGAATTAATGCCTTTATTCCACCATTAAACTTTCTAGGTTTCAGACATCCTGCTGCCGCATCCTTCTCTCCCAAATTCCCTCTGTCTTGGCCCTCGTACAGATTCTAATCCTGCCCATCTGATTTCTTGCGAAGCAAACAGAATCCCCTTCGTAAGCCAAGACCTAGATCTGAACTCTTGGGCCGACTGCCTGCGAGCCTGGCCTAATCCCCCTGAACACTGGGTCTCTTGGTTCAGCAGAGTAGCTAGAGCTTACCAATCCCAATGGGAAACCACAGGAATAGCCGATGCCTTGCATTTATCACTGTCTCCTCTTGAGAAACATGAGAACCTTCTGAAAACCATCGGCTACTTCCGGTCTGACGCTCTGAACTGTTTTATGTTTGGTCATGGCCCTATGTCACCAACCTTGTTAGACGTGGTGATGATCACTGGTCTGGATGTTACATCACCCAGCCCCTCTGCCTTTAAACTGACCAAAGTCCCTTACAAACTGTCTTCTAAAACAGACTGCACGAACTGGGGTGCCTACCTCCAACGCCATATGAAAACAAAGGGACCTGTTTCAGAGAAATAACATACAGCCTTTCTCAACTTCTGGCTGGAGCACTTCATATTCTGTGGCCCTTCCCTTGCTCCAACCAAAAACTATCTATCCTTAGCCAACGAACTGGCCAAAGGTACTCAACTTGGCCTCGGCAAACTGTTTCTTGGAGAAGTCTATCGATAACTCCAGTTGATGTCTGTCAAGCTGTTCTCTGGCATGGCAGTCAAAACAGGTGGTCCTTGGTGGTTTATTCAGCTATGGGCTCAGCTGTATTTCCAAAATCACATCCCAAACTTCCCCCTTTTGGCGAGCTGCACCTTTCCAGATGTAAAAGGGAAGCAGATCCGATGCACCAGCTATGGCCAAGCTTTGTATCGACTGCCAGGCAGTAAACTGACCCCTCAGGAGGCATCCAAGTGGTTCAGCACTTTCTTCCAAGGCCTGGACAACCCTACCTTCTTCCCTTACATGGAGGAATCGGAACACTTTGAAAATCCACTCTCCTTCAGGCTGGACAATTTTGCCGATGACACTAGCACTCGGCAGCTCTTTTCTACCGTGATTCGTCCCTGTTTCCTTCCAGTTGGCATGAGTACGTCCAACAGAATAATCAAACATGGGTATGAATTCTACCAGCCAGTCGTAGTGGCTCGCCAATTCGGCCTTGGACAAGTAGCTCCCTACTTCTTTCTCCATCACCTTACGGAGAGAAGAGCCGACCTGCCTGATCCTCTCACCAGCCAAAGGTGTTATTCCTTCTTTGATGCTCTGACCATCCCAATTCCCAACGACCTCACCTTTGCCTCATCAACCGATGTCTTTGAAGACTGGTGGTCGATGTGGAAGACTCACGCCTTCAGGAGAGCTCTGGGACCGTTGCTGAAACAGCTCGATGCTGACTATGACATCCCCGTGGAACAGGTACCACTACTTGCAATTTTTCTTGATGCAGCTTGCAATTGATCCTTTTATTAATCCATTCTTTCTCTTTGCAGCAACAAGATGGCCCTGAGCCTACGCACAGTGATGGCTCCCCCTTCGAGTTCTTCCCGCCAGCTCCTGTGGTTCTTTTCTGCAAAAACTCGCCACCTCTGAAAAAGGTCATAATGCAGAAACAGCCGATAACACCACAATCGGCTTCCAAGAAACCAGCAACTCCTAAGTCAGCTGCCCCTCGAGTTCCGACTAAAACCAGAACGATGGTGAGGAAGGTAGCTGCCAGGAAGACCTTGAGGCACCGGAGCCCTTCTCCAGACAGCTCGCATGTAAGCTAATTCAGGCCTTGGTCTATCCTTGTCATTCTTCCATTCTTGCAGACATGCTCGCGCTTACTGGTTCTCCTCTTTTACAGGATTCCGTCGAAGACACCTCCAGTGAGGATACCCAGACCAATCGAGGAGAACTAGGCCCAACGGATTCTGAGAGGACCATCACACCGAACCAGCCAGATTCACCACCATCGGCTTCCAGGAAAAGGTCGGCTCCTGAACCTGCTGCCCCCCGAGCACCAGTCGAGGCGGGGCCAACTGCGGGTCCCAAGAGAGCTCGCAAAGGACTACAAGCTTCTTCGTCGAGCCAGGAGGTTTCGAAAATCACCACCCTTCATACTCTTACTACTTGTTTCCTTTTGTCTGCCGATTTATCATTATTTACATCGGCTAAGAACACCTTTCATGCAGACGACTGACGTTTTCAGTGGGAAAGCCGGGGCAGTGCCGACGCCGGATCTGGGAATCCCCGAAGGTGCAGATGAAACGGCTACCACTCTGGCCAAGCCTCCAGCGACCACACACAAGCCGATGGTCTCCTCATCGGCTATCCCCTCGATCTTAGGAGAGGTACGTTTAGGTTCTTTCGGCTCATCCTTACACGTTTGGATGCATACTGACGCTTTTCTGGCTGCCAGAGTTGTGATATTTCAGGTTTGCTGTCGTTCGACCCTGAATCCATCGAACCAACTCCCTCCGTTTCTGCTGATGAACCACGAGCCAGGGTTGTTCCACCTCAATTCCAGCGTCTCAAAGCCCTGCTGTCCTCCCCAATCGAAGAGCTGATCGAGGGTTCTGAGGAGGTGAAGAGCGTCCTGGCTGAAATAAAAGACCAACTCCCAGTAGCATTGCAGGTGAAGCTTTGGCCAGTCGTAACCCTGTCTTTCTACGGGCCAAGGGTGAAGTTAGCTCGTGAGAGGATCAGTCTGCGCCGCGCCCAACTCCCACTGAAAGCCAATGTCGCAGACAGATGCCAGCAGCTCAACGAGAAAAAGGCGTCTCTGGATGCCAAAACTGACACCTCTGTCAGTGCCGCCGAGCTCGCATCCTTGAAAAGGGAGTTGGAAGATCTTGAAGAGAAGGTCCGGGCGACTAAACAGCTCATTCGTGATAAAGAAGAATCCATCGCCCGCTCTCAAGACGAAGCAGAAAGCCTTAAAGCTCAAATGAAGACCGATCTGGGAGAAATACGTGCCCTGAACAAGCAGCTAGTGACGGGCAAGGACGAAGACGACGAAGCCGAGATCGCCGAGGTGGATCGTGTCCGTGCTGACGCCCTCCACGCCTTCGAAGCATTTCTTCAGTAGCTCGTATGTGTAAACTGGCACCTGTTTGTAACATATGTGAACCTCTAGAGTCGATGACCGTGCATCGGCTATATATTTTTGTTTTTATTTGGCCGATTTTATATATCGGCCCCCACATTTTACTGTCCAACGTCTCCCGTGCTTTTTACTTGGCCGATTTCATGTATCGGCCCCCATATTTTACTGCCCATCATCCCACATGCTTGGGAAATATTTCTTGAGATGTTGACCGTTGACCGCCACTGGGAATTTTACGCCGTCCAGCTCCTCGAGCATATATGCGTTTCCTCTTAAAACTTGATCGACCCTGTACGGCCCGTGCCAATTTGGAGACCATTTACCATATGTTGCATCCTTAGTCCCCAATGGCAACACAGCTTCCCATACCAGATCACCAACGTGGAACTCCTTTGGCCTCACTTTCTTGTTATATGCCCGAGCTACCTTGGCCTTGTTCTCTTTGATTTTCTCCAGTGACCACAGCCTGAGCTCGGTTAAATCCTCAACACTGTCACCCATCAGGGTTGCGTATTCTTCAGTCGTTAGATCGTTCTGAAAAGTGACACGTCTCGATCCAGACGTAATTTCCCAGGGCAATACGGCTTCTTGTCCATATACTAGATGGTATGGCGAGGTTTTTATCGCTCCATGGCATGACATGCGATAAGCCCATAACGCCTCTGACAAAACCTCGTGCCAACGCCTAGGGTGCTCATCGACTTTTCTCTTGATCAGTTTGATGAGGCTCTGGTTGGATGCTTCAGCTTGACCATTTGCTTGAGCATAGTATGGAGATGATCTGGTCAGCTTGATCCCCGTGTCCTCACAGAACTTTCTAAACTCGTGAGAAATGAAGACCGAGCCTCCATCGGTCGTGATAGTTTGGGGAATCCCGAATCTATGGATGACATGTTCTTTCACAAAGTTGATAACATCCTTTGAGTTTACTGATTTCATCGGGACAGCCTCCACCCATTTAGTGAAATAATCAGTGATGGCCAAAATCCACATGTGGCCTTTGCTTGATGGAGGATTGATTTTGCCGATCATATCCATGCCCCAACCTCGGAATGGCCAAGGCTTGATGATGGGGTTCATCGCTGACGCGGGTACCATCTGAATTTTCCCAAATTTCTGACATGCTTGACACCCTTTGTAGTACTTGAAACAGTCCTCGAGCATGGTGGGCCAATAAAACCCTGATCGCCTGATCAACCATTTCATCTTGTGAGCTGATTGGTGAGTTCCACAGGCGCCTTCGTGTACCTCGTGTAGGAGCCGATTGGCCTCGGCTGTTCCCAGGCATTTGAGCAATAACCCCTCCAGAGTCCTGTAAAACATGTCATCCCCAATAAGCACATACTTCATGGCCTTGTACCTTATCCGTTTAGGTGCCCCCCGAGCCGAATCCTTCAAGTAGTTGAAGATATCGGCTCTCCAGTCGTCAGCTTCCAGGAACTGTACCTGAACATCGGCTCCCTCTGCTACGTCCTTGTAGCCTGAAGCCATTTGTGCAAGATCATTTGCCTCGGTATTCTGCGAACGCGGGATCCAGGTGAAGTTTATGTACCGGAACTGTGCCATCAGCTCGCGGCAGTGCAGCCATAATGGGTAGAGGGACTCGCTCTCGCATTTGTATTCTTCCGTGAGTTGAGAAATCACCAACTTGGAGTCTCCAAAAATTTCCACTGCTTCTGCTCCAGCTTCGATGAGCAACTCCATTCCCTTGCGTATCGCCTCGTACTCAGCGACGTTGTTTGTGCGAGGGGCCGATAACCTGATGGAGAAAGAAAATGTTGCCCCCCGGGGCGACACGAGTAGCATGCCGATGCCGCACCCATCGTCACAAACCGATCCGTCGAAAAACATAGCCCACGCTCGTATAGACAGTGCCGCTATATTCGTGTTGATCCTTTCAGCGATAAGGTCGGCCAATGCCTTTCCCTTAACTGCTTTCGCGGGTTGATACCGGATGTCAAACTCCGATAATGCAAACATCCATTTGCCCAGTCGGCCTTTCAACATAGGATCCGACAGCATGTGCTTTATGACGTCTGACTTGCATATGATGACAATCTCCGCTGATAGCAAAATATGGCGCAGCTTGGTGCAGGTGAAAAACAGGCAGAGGCACAACTTATCGATATCAGGATACCTTGTCTCTGCGTCCAGCATCCTTCTGCTTATGTCAAATACGACTCGCTCCAGCCCATCATAAACTTGCACCACCACCGAGGCGATGGACGTGTCAGCTACTGACAAGTAAATGTAGAACGGTCTGTCCGGCTGGGGTGGAACCAACACTGGCGGCTTCGTCAGATATTCTTTGATCTCGTCGAAGGCTCGTTGTTGTTCTGCCCCCCAGCGGAATTCCTCGTCAGATTTAATTTTCACTAGTCCCATGAACGGCTCTATCCTTCCTGACAGATTAGAGATGAATCTTCTGACGAAGTTGATCTTGCCGATGAGAGACTGTAGTTATTTCTTTGTGGTGGGTGGCTTCATTGTTCGCACTGCCTCCTGACTTTTCAGGCCGATCTCAATTCCGCGTTCATGGACCAAAAAACCCAAAAACTGACCGGCCGTCACCCCGAAGGCACACTTCTTTGGATTCATCCGTAGCCCGAATTTTCTTGTTCGGTCCAGGACGCGTTGCAGATCGTCCAGGTGTCCTTGCGCTGAAGCAGACTTGACCACCACGTCATCGATGTAAATTTCCACCAGCTTGCCGATCAGATCATGGAAAATATAATTCATGGCCCTTTGGTACGTGGCGCCAGCATTCTTCAGTCCAAACATCATGACTACATATTCAAACAACCCCACCGACCCTGAGACTCTGAATGCAGTCTTGTGTATGTCTTCTGGAGCCATAAAAATCTGGTTGTAACCGGCATTGCCATCCATGAAGCTCAAGATCTTATGACCAGCCGCTGCATTGATTAACGTTTCTGCCACCGGCATCGGATACTCATCCTTTGGGGTAGCTCTGTTGAGATCTCGAAAATCTATGGCAACACGCCAACGGCCATCCTTTTTCTCTACAGGTACGATACTAGAAATCCACTCAGCATACCTGCATGGCCTGATTAACTTGGCTGTCAACATTTTCTCGACCTCCTTCTTGACTTCTTCCAGAATTTCGGCCTTCATCTGTCGTGCTCGCTGCTGAAATGGCCGAAATCCTTTTTTAAGCGGGAGTCGATGCTCAATGATGCTCCTGTCTAACCCAGGCATCTCTGTGTAGTCCCAGGCGAAGCAGTCTGGATATTTTTTCAACAGGGCTATCATAGGACCCCGCATACTCGGATCTAACTTCTTGCTGATAAATTTTGGTCGTGGCTTATCCCCAGGACCAATGTCGATTTCTTCTAGTTCATCAGCGGATGTAAACCCATACCCTAGCTTTCCGTCACCTGTCAAATCGATGCTAAACACAGGGCAAACGGTAGGTGAGGATAACAAAAATTATTTGGGACGATTGCCTGAATCGGCCCCCTTTTTGATTGCATTAGTCAAGGACGGTTTACACCTTAATGTTTTACAATGGCAGGGCATCTCCCTGCTACGACTACGTGATCTGCTTGTCGTATGATTGCTGCTTTTTATTTTTTGTGGCCGATCGCAGGGATCGGCCGTACCACGGATGATCGTGGACTTTTCTACTCTGTCAGGCCAGTGGATAAGACCAGCCTCACCCCGTTTTTTGTAGCTTCAATGCGCTCACAGCCGTCTAGACTGATTCCAGAGATCGGCTCTTGGTCTTCTGCTTCTCAGACGTTCATGCCAGCTATGGAGATCTCGATAGAATCATCTGCATGGATGACCTCCACTTCATCTCCATCCCATTGTATTAGGCACTGGTGCATCGTGGACGGAATGCAGCAGTTCGCGTGAATCCAATCTCTCCCTAGCAAGACAGCGTAGGTGCTTTTGCTGTCCACGACGAAAAATGACGTGGGTATGGTTTTCCTGCCCACGGTCAGATCCACGTTCAGTACGTCTTGCGTTTCCGAAGTCTGACCGTTGAAGTCGCTTAACGTGACGTTGGTTTTGATCAGATCTGCAGTGGAGCGTCCCAAACGTCGTAGCATGGAGTATGGCATGATATTGACTGCCGCTCCGGTGTCCACCAACATCTTGCTGACAGGTTGCCCATTGATGTAACCTCGTAGGTACAGGGCTTTCAGATGTTTGTAACCCTTCTCACGTGGCTTCTCAAAGATAACCGGCCGTGGGCCGCAGTCGAACTGTGCCACTGGTAGCTCATTGGTTCTTGGCGCGCAGAATTCTGACGGAAGTATGAACACCATGTTTGTGCCAGCCGATGTCTGTGCATCGGCTTTTACTAGTTTGGGGCGCCACTCTTTCCTTGTCGGGCGGTCTCCCGTTTCCAAGGTCTGCCTAATTTTAACGGCCAGATCGGGCCGTGCTTTCTTTAAAGCGTGGAGATACTGCGCTTCAGCTTCCTCCAAGTTGCGCAGCCGCTGCACTCTACGCTTTTGGGTATGTCTGAGTCCGTCGGGACACCACCTTGGACGGTGATATATGTCTTCTTCTTTGTCATCCCTTGGCTTCTCAAGGTCTTTTGCTCGAGCGGACTCCCAGTAACGGCTCTGAGGTGGGAGAGGCCCTAGACGTTTGAACACTGAAACTGGCCTCGTGTCCTCCTTCTGCTGTCCGCATTCCGGGCAGTTGTCGACTGTAGGCAATCGGCTCATTCCCGCGTCCCAGCAATACTTGAAGAAAGGACAATCCCAATGTTTGTCTGCGCCTTCCTTTTCTTTTGACGGTCCCCTAGCGAGGTGCTCATATCCTTCATCGTCTCCATCGCGCCAGCGCCGTTGGTCATACTGACGCTCATACTTGTTAAGGAGATGCGTGGAATGTGGCTTCTGATATCGCACTCTCCTCACCTGTTCCTCTGTTAAATACCGCATGTCATTGTGGCTGGGCCGGTCGCATGGACCAGCCTCCTCTCTTTCTTTGCCCGAGAGCGACCACCTTCCTCCTTGTACGTGTCATGGTGGTACCCAGACCCTGCCATATTAACACCGAACGAGAAATCCAGCTGACGCCTCGCGGAGCGATTGAGTTCTACCATGTTGACGCCGGGAAATGGGTTTGTGTCCACTTTCATGGCGAACTGCCCAAGGATCAGACGGCCTTGTTCTATCGCCGTTTGGATTTGGCAACGTAGCTCTTTGCAATCATTGGTGGTGTGGGTGAACGAGTGATGCCACTTGCAGTATGGTCTCCCGTTCATTTCCTGAGCCGTAGGGATTTTGTGGCCTTCGGGTAACCTCAGCTGCTTCTCCTTCAGCAGTAAATCGAATATCTGCTCGGCTTTGCTCACATCGAAGTCGAACCCTTTTGCAGGCCCTTGCTGTTTCACCCATTTGCAGGATACAGGATCTGCCCCCCGAGCCCATTCAGCTACGGCCACCTCCTGGTCTTGTGTAGGATCATCTTCTTCTGTATCGACCAGGCCTATCGGACGTTTGAATTTGTCTTGGTACAACTCAGGGTGGCGCTGTTCATACATTGTCAGCTTCTGGGCCATGTGCGCCAACGAGTTGTACTCTACCTGGAAAGCCAGATCCTTGATGGGTGCTGAGAGACCCAACACTGCTAGCTCGACTGCTTCTTTCTCAGTTAAACGAGCTGAGTAACACCGGTTCTTGACGGTCCTGAAGCGTTGGATGTACTCGGCTACAGTTTCTCCCCGCTTCTGCCGCACCTGTGCCAGGTCTGCAATGCCAGCCTCGGTAGCCTCTGAATGATACTGAATGTGGAACTGCTCTTCCAGTTGCTTCCAGGTCTGAATCGAATCAGGTGGCAGCGAGGTGTACCATCCAAAAGCTGGTCCTGTCAGAGATTGCGCAAAGAACCTTACGCGCAGCTGATCCGATGCTGAAATCATGCCCAACTGTGCCAGGTATCGGCTCACGTGCTCGATCGAGCTCGATCCTTCTGATCCGCTGAACCTTGAGAACTCAGGGAGCCGATACTTGGGAGGCAGCGGGATCAGATCAAACTCATTGGGGTACGGCTTTGAATAGCCGATTGTCCTTCTCTTCGGCACGAAGCCGAACTGGTCTCTCAAGATGGTACGGATTTGCTCCACTGTTTGATCTGCAGGGGCTAGATTCTCATGACTCGTTCCAGTGGCATACTTGGCTAGCCACGCCTGTTTGTCGGCGTCCATCCCGGGCATCGCTGCTCCAGGAACGCCTACTGAAACCCCAGCTCCAGGAACTCCTGCCGCAGAAATCCCTGCGGTTGCAATCTGGTTGGTGCGTGTCAGGTTATTGCAGTCCGGCACGTAAGTGCACACATATCCATGTGGGATTTCTTTAGGTGGTTCAAACAGGAACTGGCAATCGCCTGGGTCGCCTCCGACCTTGTAGACGACGTACGCCGCTGCCCCTGGCGGCTCCGGAGCTGCAAGTGTGAATGACAGCGGTGGCCTGGCCTGGAGCGGTCTTTCTCCCTGGTGAGTCCCCAGAGTAGGCCCCGTCGGAGAATACTGATGTTTCATGATCTCCTGAACTACGCGAACTGCGATCCGCTCAAAAGCGTTCACCAGGCTCTCAGAATGGCGGTGAAGAGAATGAGCCACCATGTAGTTGACCTCCTGTCGCAGAGCTCTGGTGCGCTCCTCTGAAGGAACAGACAGATCCACCTCATCAAGAGCACCCTCGGGTGAGAACCCCCTCCACTTGATGACATGCTTACGGGTCCTCTCAAAAGAGCCGATGAGGTCAGCTTCGAAGAGAGTTTTGATCTCGTCATACTTCGCCTTGTGCTCCTCAGGCAGCTCGTCGTACGTGACTGGTCTGTCCCCCATCTTAGCGTCGGATGTTGTTGCAGATGTTGTTGAAGGTCCCACCGGGCGTGCCAGAATGTGTTGCCTGCCAAAACTCACCGGCGAGCAGCGACGAGCAACACGAAGAGCCGGGAGGCTCCCAGAACTGCTGGTGGGCCCTGGTCCCTCGGGCAACGGCCCGCAAAACTCCAGCACACGTCCTGGCTTGGTTCGAGGGCGTGCCACCTGACCTATACCTGGTCAGGAAGGTGAAGGATTGCTCCGATTGATTTCCTGCATGGTAAACAAGTATACATAAAATTCGAGCCGTGACCGGATCCCAGGTTTCCCTGTGAATCGGCTCCTAGAGCCGATTATCCCATGGTTCTGCATTAGATTTACGATAACATGGGGTTTTGCTTTATCATTACAAGTTAAATCGATCTACGACAGTTTAACGTTTTCACTACATAACTGGAACGTCCTACACGTAATTGAGCCTGGTAGATACAAAAGATGATAGAAAACTAATCCTAGAAGAGGCCTAACAACCGACGTAAAGTCAATTACCGGAACAACTTCTCTAGAACTAGCAAACCACGTCCTTACGTACTACTAGATCGTTCAACCCGTTTGCAAGGCCTGACTACGTAGATATCAAACTAAACCTTGGCGAACAAGGCATAACCATAACAGATCGAATCAGCTAAATAAAGATCAAGCAAGATGCTACCCTTGCACTTGGGAAAAGGTGCAAAGGTAGCGAGGTAACTAGAGGTAGCATAACTTAAACAATTATAACGAAGAGCACCGATGCTAGCCTCAATAAATCTATGGTAGTAGTGTTACTCGCCATCAACAAGGCTTCAGTACGAGTAACACCAAATAACGCATAAGTAAAAATACTGCCTAGATCGCAAGATGCGATCTAGGCAGCATGACACTTACCCGAAAGAAACCCTAAAAACAAGGGGTGGCGATGCGCCGAGATTGTGTTTGTTGTGAACGTGATTGTCCTCTTTTTCTTGATAACCCTAGGTACATATTTATAGTCCGGAGACTTTCTATCTTTGGAATAACTCTACAACTCTATCTTTACCTAAACTGAAACGGAACCTAAACTGAAATGAAACCTACTATGATACAAGATACACGGGCAATTTAGCCCAAATCCACGCACAAGGCCGATTCAACAACACGTTGAATATACGTATCTTCCAAGCCCATCTTGATCACGGCCCATCTCCGTCTTTGGCCAAAATATGGCGATAACATCTAGTTAGAGAAGTTACAAGCTGCAAGATGGTTTTCGAGAGCAGGAACACCACTACGACCAGTTTCAGGGAGATGCCGCCGGATCCTAGTCCTCCGGCATCTCCAAGAAACTGGTCATAGAGGCACTCCCTAATATATGACCGCACGCGTTTGGAGATCAGATCTTAATGGTAAGTACGAATCGGGACAACTTCTTCATAGTCCCGGTCCAGCCACAAAACATGACTAACACTCAAGACATTTATTAATATTAAAAACTGAGACTACAAAACCGGGACTAAAGGCCCCCCTATATATAGTCCCGGTCAATCCACAAACCGCGAAAGATATCCTTCGGTCAAGCCACAAACCGCGAAAGACATGAACTAGAGTTACATAATATGAGCATGAACTTCTTGGCATATGTTCTTCCTTATGATCGCTTCAGACGTAACCATGGAGCATCTTCTTTACTTAACGGAATGCTTGGGTCGGTTTTCACTGTGAAGGGCGGAATTTTATCAAACTTATTATAATCTTCTGACATGTCTGTCTTGTCCTCGATTCCCACGATGTTTCTTTTCCCTGAAAGAACTATGTGACGCTTTGGCTCATCATATGATGTATTCGTTTGCACATTTTTTCTTTTTTTTGTCTGGAGGACATGTCCTTCACATAGAAAACCTGAGCCACATCATTGGCTAGGACGAATGGTTCGTCTAAGTTCTTGTCTACCTTCATAAGATTGTTGGGATCCACCGTTGTCATTCCGTACTTCTTGTCTACCTCAACCCCTCCTCCTGTTACCTTGACCCATTTGCATCGAAACAAGGGGACCTTAAAATTAGGTCCATAGTCAAGTTCCCATATCTCCTCTATGAACCCATAATACGTGGTCTTTTGCCCATTATCTTCTGCTGCATCGAAGCAGACACCACTATTTTGGTTGGAGCTCTTTTTATCTTGGCCTATCGTGTAAAATGTATTCCCATTTATCTCGTACCCTTGGAAAGTACATACAGTCGAAGATGGTGTCCTGACCAACAAGTACAATTGATCCCCAACAGTGGTGTTATTCGTGAGAAGTCTTTGCAGCCAGCCGCCAAAACTCGTCATGTGTTCACTTATAATCCATTCATCAGACTGTCCCGAGTGTTTGAGGTGTATTAAATTCTTGTGTTCATTGATATACGGGGCAACCAAGATAGATCTTTGTAAAACCATGTAGTGTGCTTGATTGAGAGAATGCTCGTCCCTACATATCATTGCTTTACATCCTAGGGTGCCTTTTCCACGCAGTCTCCCCTCATGTCGTGATTCTGGAACACCAATCGCCTTAAGGTCAGGAATAAAATCAACACAGAACTCAATGACCTCCTCTGTTACATAGCCCTTGGAGATGCTTCCTTCTGGCCTAGCACGGCTATGAACATATTTCTTTAAGACTCCCATGTACCTCTCAAAGGGGAACATATTGTGTAGAAATATAGGACCGAGAATGGCAATCTCTTCTACTAGGTGAACCAGGAGATGCATCATAATATTGAAGAAGGATGGTGGGAACACCAACTCAAAGTTGACAAGACATTGGGCCACATCTGTCTGTAACCCTGGTAGGCTTTCTGGATCAATTACCTTCTGAGATATTGCATTGAGGAATGCACATAGCTTCACAATGGGTACTCGAACATTTTCAGGTAGAAGCCCCCCTCAATGCAATCGGAAGCAATTGTGTCATAATCACGTGGTAGTCATGAGACTTCAGGTTTTGGAATTTTTTCTCTGCCATATTTATTATTCCCTTTATATTCGACGAGAAGCCAGACGGGACCTTGATACTGCTTAGACATTCAAAAAAGATTTCCTTCTCTGCTTTGGTAAGAGCGTAGCTAGCAGGAGTTAAGTGGCATCGTTTACCCTTCTCGTTCTCAGGATGCAAAGGCTCTTCAGGGTCTTTCAGACGTTGCTGGTCCTGCCGTGCTTCTGGTGTATCTTTTGTCTTCCCATACACTCCTAGGAAGCCTAGCAGGTTCACGCAAACATTCTTCGTCACGTGCATCACGTCGATTGAAGAGCGGACCTCTAAGACTTTCCAATAGTGTAGGTCCCAAAATATAGATTGCTTCTTCCACATGGGCGCGTGTCCGGCATCGTCATTCGGAAAAGATAGACTGCCAAGACCTTTTCCAAAGATTACTTCTAGGTCCTTGACCATACCAAATACCTCCTCACCGGTACGGAGGACAGGCTTCCTTCGGGGTTCTGCCAGACGTTTGAAATGCTTGCCTTTCTTTCTTACTGGATGCAGGTTCAGAAGAAATCGGCGATACCCTAGGTACACAACCTTCTTACATTTATCCAAATATACACTTTCAGTCTCATCTAAACAGTGTGTGCATGCATTGTATCCCTTGTTCGTCTGCCCTAAAATGTTACTAAGAGCAGTCCAATCATTGATGGTTACGAAAAGCAATGCTCGTAGGTCAAATGGCTCCCCTTTGTGCTCATCCCACATACGTACACCTGGTTTGGCCCACAGCTGTAAAAGTTCTTCAACTAATGGCCTTAGGTACACATCAATGTCGTTGCCGGGTTGCCTCGGGCCTTGGATGAGCACTGGCATCATAATGAACTTCCTGTTCATACACAACCAAGGAGGAAGGTTATAGATACATAGAGTCACAGGCCAGGTGCTGTGACTACAGCTTTGCTCACCAAAAGGATTCATGCCATCTGTACTTAGACCAAACCTTAAGTTCTTTGCGTCACGTGCGAAGTCCGGGTACTCTCGCTCGACTTTTCTCCACTGCGACCCATCAGCGGGGTGTCTCAACATCGCGTCTTTCTTACGGTCTTCCATGTGCCATCGCAACAATTTGGCATGCTCTTTATTTCTGAAGAGATGTTTTAACCGTGGTATTATAGGAGCATACCACATAACCTTGGCAGGAACCTTCTTCCTAGGGGCCTCGCCCTCAACATCGCCAGGATCGTCTCGTCTGATCTTATACCGCAGTGCAGTGCATACCAGGCATGCATCCAAATTCTCGTACTTCTCACCGCGGTAGAGGATGCAGTCATTAATGCAGGCATGTATCTTCTGCACGTCTAATCCTAGAGGGCAGACAACCTTCTTTGCTTGGTATGTACTGTCAGGCAACTCATTATTTCTTGGAAGAAGATTCTTCATTTTTACCAACAACTTTGAAAAAGCGCTGTCAGTCACACCGTTCTCTGCCTTCCATTGCAGCAAATCTAGTGTGGTACCTAGCTTTTTGTGGCCATCTTCGCAAGTTGGATACAACAATGTTTTGTGATCCTTTAACATCTGCTCCAGCTTCTCCTTCTCCTTTTCAGTTTCACATTCTTCCTATGCATCTGTAATGGTCCGACCAAGATCGTCATTAGCGGGCCCATCTGCTGCCTCTTGATCTTAATTATCTACCCCCGTTGCAGTATCATCATATTCAGGATACATATTATGATAGTTGTCATCATCCTCTTCTTCTTCGTTGTCTTCCATCACAACCCCTTTTTTCTCCGTGCTTGGTCCAACAATTATAGCTGGGCATGAAACCGGATCGAAGCAGGTGGGCGTGAATGGTTCTGGTATTTGAGTAGTCTTTCTTGTTCTGACAGTGAACACACGGAAAGCACATAAAACCATTGTGACCACGGTTTGCATTAGCCACAACGATGAAATTTTGGAGGCCCGTAATGTACTCGGAAGTGCGGCGGTCACCGTACATCCATTGCCGGTTCATCTGCATTAATATATAGTATATATCAAAAATTAATAGGGAGATGACCATTTATATATATAGTACATCAATGACACATGAAAGGATAGTTGCCGACCTCGACCGAGAAGGAAAGAGCAACGAGAAAACTTATTTTGAGCTCTCGGGCATTTCACCGAACACCTCTTGTGCATATGAAAAAAACACAAACTAGCACACTTCACACCCTCTTTCTAGGCTCCAAAATGAGATAGTGAAAAAATGGAAGAGTGGGGTGTGGACTGCGGTGTCTTATATACCCCCCCCCCCTTAACACCGGTTCAAGCCACGAACCGGTGTTAAAGGGGGGCTGCGCGGGCCACTGGTGCAGGGTCCTTTAACACCGGTTCGTGCCACGAACCGGTGTTAAAGGGGGGCTCCTTTTTGCTGCACGGGCCACGCTGGTACGGGCCCCCCTTTAACACCGGTTCGTAGAAGAACCGGTGTTCAAGCCCATTTCCAGGATCAACAAAAGGCCTCGTTTCCACTAGTGGTAGGTGCGCGTCGAACCACACATGCCGCGCATTGGCAACCACACATGTGACATCATCCCCGCCGCGTGGTGCCTCTAGCTTACTGGCAGCAGCTTGCAAACTATGATCTCAAAGCAGTCACAGGTGCAAACGCCTGCACATGCATCAGCAGACATATGCCAAACTTTGAGCTAAGAAATTATGAGTTAAGACTTAATAAATATAGATGCAGTATGCTCATGTGTACATGCTCAAATCCAGTGCAGTAAATTTCAGTGTCTGTACTCTTTGAACCGTATGATGTTCATGAACTATAGCAGCTGAGCATTCCATCCTATTCTGTGTCACAAGATTTCTCGGCAGGTAGTTTATTTTACTTCCAACAGGAAACCATGTAGTAGGGGGCATTTTCAGTTAAATAATAATGCGGAAATATGCAAAATTAATCTCAGCATTGGATAGTTTGAAATTGACCAAATTCGATAGTGCTGACATGGCATCATATAAGGAAATATTGCTTGCAAACATAATCCCATATAAACTTTCATGATTAACATATCTACCAATTTGCTATAATTCTAGATCTCCATATGAAATTAACATGTATATATTATGGAAACCATTCTCTACATCAATCTTTAGACCATGTACAAAAGACGAAAAATCTATTATTAGAGGACGCTCCCCATACATACATGCAAGAAGTGATAAGATCAGAAGAAGCAAAGAAAATAAGCGAACAATCAAAACCTCACTATGAAGTACCATACCATCTGAGTAAAGACGGAGAACAAGAGCAGGCCCGATGGAAGATAATCGGGATGTAGTGACCCAAGAGGTGCGGCCAGATATGGACCAATAGAAGCAGTAAAATGTAGACAATTTGCAAGTAAAATTGTGGTCCATATCAAGATCAACATGTTAGTCGTAGTCTAGCATCGGTAGGATCTTTACTGGATGGATCTAGTAGATTAGAGGGAGAGGGAGAGAGGGGTAGAGTACTACCTGCGCCCTGGCTTGACAAGCACGAGCCAGAGGGGATGCCGGAGCTAGCCCCGGAGCTAGAGCCGCCGTCATTGGCCATGGGAAAAGGGGGCGACGGCGTGGGCGTGGGTGGTTGAGAGTGGTGGCGGCGGAGCTTCCCGTCGGCCTAGCACGAACCCTAATCGGTGGGTATGTTGGTGGGGGGCTGCGACGCACGGTTAACCTCGTACAGTGTGCATCTGCTGCCCCCCCCCCCACCACTTTATATATGCGCTGGTGACAGGGGCCCACCAACCATGGATAAGGTTGGACGCCCCCAATTAGGGCGCGGTGAGGGACTCTGTTCGGGCCGTTGGGCCCGAACGTGGGAGAGATCTATCTAACATTCTCCCCCTAGATCTCGACTTTACTTTTAAATTTGTACTTTACTCGTTTCATCACAGATTGAAACATAGAGCATGTTTCATCGTCTCAGCTCAATTGCCGATAGAATCAGACAGCCACTATATACCTTTCTTTTTTGAAACAAATCCTGTTATTTTAGGGCCTCTGTAGTCCAGGAATCATATGCTTTCCATTAAACCCATGTCGGCTATGTGTTCCTTGAACACATTGGGTGGTAAGCCTTTTGTTAGCGGATCCGCAAGCATATTATTTGTCCTTATATGCTCGAGTCTTATAGTTTGATCATGGACTTTGTCCTTCACAACATAACACTTTACATCTATTGACTTTGTAGCATTACTCGACTTGTTGTTGTGAGCATAGAATACTGCGGGCTCATTGTCACAGTACATCTTTAGTGGCCTGCTGATGCAGTCAATCACTTTCAAGTCGGGTAGAAATTTCTTTAACCATAACGCCTGTCCCATGGCCTCATAACATGCTATAAACTCTGCATACATCATGGATGATGCAACTATCGACTGTTTGGAGCTTCTCCACAAAATAGCACCTCCTGCGAGAGTAAAGACATATCCTGTCGTGGACTTTCTGTCGTCTTTATCTCCCGCAAAATCCGCATCTGAATAACCTTTTATCTCTAGAGAATCAGATCTTTTATATGTTAGCATGAGGCCTTTTGTGCCTTGCACATAACGCAAAGCTTTCTTTACCATCTTCCAGTGCTCTATGCCTGGATTCTCTTGATATCTACCGAGTACCCCAGCGATAAAAGCTAAGTCAGGGCGAGTGCACACTTGTGCATACTGTAAGATTCCAACAGCTGAAGCATATGGTACTGACTTCATTTGATCGATCTCATATTGGTTCTTTGACATTGGTATTTCCCAAAACTATCGCCCTTGACTATAGGAGCAGGTGTTGCATTACTCGTATGCATATTGTATTTCTTTAGAATCTGTTCACAATACGATTTCTGCGACAGTCCTAACACTCCATTCTTTCTATCTCGGTGAATTTCTATGCCCAAAACATAAGAAGCTTCACCAAGGTCTTTCATGTCAAAATTTGATGACAAGAACTTCTTTGTCTCTAGTAGTAGACTAACATCACTGCTAGCAAGCAAGATGTCATCCACATACAGAATTAGGAAAATATATTTCTCACTTTTGAACTTTGCATAAATGCAGTTGTCCTCAACATTCTCTTTGAATCCAAATCTTTTAATTATATCGTTGAACTTTAAATACCACTTCCTAGAGGCTTGCTTTAACCCATAAATGGATTTCTTTAGGCGGCATCCCATATGTTTCTTCCCCTTCATGAAAAAACCCTTGGGTTGTTTCATGTAAACATTTTCTTCTAAATCTCCATTTAGAAATGCCGTCTTAACATCCATTTGATGTAACTTTAAATCAAAATGTGAAACTAGTGCCATTATGATTCTGAAGGAGTCCTTACATGAGACCGGAGAAAAAGTCTCATTGTAATCTACCCCTTCTCTTTGCGTAAAGCCTTTTGCCACAAGTCTAGCTTTGTACTTTTCTACATTCCCATTGCATTCATACTTTGTTTTGTAGACCCATTTGCATCCTACTGTTTTGGCTCCTTTAGGAATTTCCTCTAAGTCCCAAACATTGTTGGAACTCATTGATTTCATTTCATCTTCCATTGCCTCCACCCACTTGGCCGAGTGAGGGCTACTCATGGCTTCTTCATATGAGATAGGATCGCCCTCCATATGAACTGTGTTGTATACTTTGTAAATTTCTTTGGAAATGGCTGGTCTTCATTCTCTTTTAGACCTTCTGATTTCATCAGACTCTTGCTTATTTCTTGCCTCGGGTTCAGGAACATTTACAGTATGTGGCTGTTTTGGCTCCCTTTCGTGCTCAACGGTGGGTTCAGGTGGCTCCTGATGGACAGGTTCCGAACTTTCGCCCATTGTTGTCAAGTGTGGGGTCACAACAGGTGTCGGCACCACAACCTCAGGGGTTGTAGATGGTGGCACAACAGGTAGCGAGAAAAATGGCTCCTGAGTCATCAGATTAGGTGCATGCACCCTCTTCTCCTCAAGATCTATTTCCCGAGCTACCATGCTCCCCCTCATCAATTCATCCTCCAAGAAGACTGCATATCTCGTTTCTACAAACTTTGTGTATCTGTCAGGACAGTATAAAAGATAGCCTTTTGATTTATCTGGATAGCCAATGAAGTGGCAAGATACTGTTTTGGGGTCTAACTTTGCAATGTTTGGATTGAAAACTTTTTTGGGCTCCCCCAGACCCTCAAGTGGTGTAGAGAGGGGACTCTGTCTGTCCACAATTCATACGGTGTTTTGGGCACCGACTTACTTGGTACTATGTTGAGAATATGGATGGCGGTTTTAAGCGCCTCCATCCACAAACCCAATGGAAGGGTGGAATAGCTCATCATGTTACGCACCATATCCATAAGGGTACGGTTACGCCTTTCAGCTACTCCGTTTTGCTGAGGTTCGCCCGGCATAGAATACTAGGCGACTATTCTATTTTCCTGTAGGAACCTTGCAGAAGGACTTGGTACTTGACCATATGGAGTATGTCGACCGTAGTACTCCCCCCCACGGTCAGACCGGACTATCTTAATTCTTTTATCATGCTGGTTTTCTACTTCAGCTTTGAAAATTTTAAATTTATCCAATGCTTCAGATCTTTCTTTAATTGGATAAATATAACCATACCGGGAGTGATCATCCGTGAATGTTATGAATGAATCATAGCCAGGGGCGAAGCCAGAAAAAAAGGTCGCAGGGGTCAAAATAAACAAATAGAAAAAATATATGTCCATAAAACATACCACTAAGATATACACATAGCTCGTATGTCTAGATCCACAACTAGTATATTAATTAGAAATTTTACACGAAATATTATAGCAAACTCAAAATTTAGATGGATTACAAATAGCAATATAAGCAAAATGCAACATTCTTCTTCACACTGTACTCTATCCATTCATATTTTCTATACCACTTAATGCTAAACCGCCGTTGGAGATCTTCTATACTCCTCTGTGGATACTTAAAACTAGGTCGTGGTTTAAATGGACCTCTAACTAAATATTTCGGTCTCACGTCTCATCTCATCATGTAGACAGCGAGAGGCGAACCGTAGACGACAAGCGAGCGATATCGCCAGAAAAAACGGAATCCAAGGCGACCATAAGCAAGCCGAGCGATACTTTTACTTTAGGGACCGATCTATCGATTTAGCTAACTATGGGCTGACTGCTGCATGTTTTGGGCATGGTGTGGACGCACAACTGATTTTTTGAGGGAACACAAGTGATTTCACGTGAATGGGGTCTGATTAACTGGGGTCAAATACAACTTTTAATGAGTTCATTTTGTTGCACTGGGCTATATAGACAAGAGTCTGGACCAAAGTCATTGGGGTCAATTGACCCCAACTTTACAATGTAGCTCCACCCCTGATCATAGCCATCCACACTTTTCACCGGAAACGATCCACATATATAAGTGTGGATTATTTCTATTGTATCTATACTTCGGTTTGCACCCTTTTTAATTTGTTTTACATACTTTCCTTTAATGCAATCTATGCATTGCTCTATGTCTGAGAACTCTAACGGAGGAAGAATGTCATTTTTAACGAGGCTTTCTATTCTTCCCCTCGAAATATGGCCTAATCTGCGATGCCATAACTTCGATGAGTCAAGAGTTCGCTTTCTTTTCTTTTGATCTTTGTTCGACAAGGGAACTTGTTCATTCACATCACACACAGAAAATACTTTCTCATGCAAAGATAATAAATAAAGCTTGTCATGTAGTGTAGCAACACCCACACAAGTATCTTTCAACCAAATGGCACATTTGCCATGTCCAAAATAGCACTCATACAAGTCTTTGTCCAAGCACGACACACTTATTAAATTTCTATGAATGGAAGGAACAAAAAGAACATCCTTAAGCAAAAGAGAAAAGCCATCAGCCAGCTCCAGAGGAATGTCGCCAACAGCCTCCACTTCTGCTTCAATCCCATTTGCCACTTCAATGAGTCTTTCTCTTTTTGGCAAAATCCTTGTCGAATGGAACCCCTATAATGAGTTGGCAACATGAATAGTTGCACCAGAGTCAATCCACCAAGTAGATTTAGAAAACTTTTCATACAGAGATTCATTAACAAAAGAGACTATATCTTTACCGTTTTTGGCCATTGTGGATGTCGTGGGAATGGTCACGGCAGATGCTGCAATTGGCAGCGAGTAGTAGAACGAAGGGCAAGGGCGGCCAGCCATCTGCGGTGCGAGATGAGGGCGGAGACACAGGGTTTTACCCAGGTTCGGCCCCCCGGAGGGTAAAGACCTAATCCTGCTGGATTGGATTATGGTGGGGGTACAATGGGGTGAGCTCGACGGCTAGGCGGCGAGTCGCTTGGGTGTATGATGGAACGTACCTCTACACGCCCCATAGGGGGTTTATATAGACTCACCCTTCCTAGGGTTTACAAATCTCAACCGAATTTGTTAAGGTTTCGGTACTTGTTAACCTAATCCGACTGGGCCTATCTACTCTCCTGGGCCTTCAGCTTTCAGTCGCTTGGATCCACACCAGGTCTTGATCCAGTCGCCATCTTGCAGGCCCATTCGCCAGGTCGTGGGCCAGTCGGAAACGTCCTGTTGGGTATACCACGGTAGGTATATCCCCATCAGTGGACTTTATCCATATTGGGCAATCCTTTTTGTAGTGGTCAACCTTCTTACAATGGTGGCACTGGTCTTTGTCCCCAGGAGTTGACTGCTGGTACTGATGCTGGTGCTGTTGTGGGCCCTTGTCATGTGGCTTGGAAGGTGAGCCACCATGGTTACTGTTGGTGAAGTTCCTCTTCCTATTGTCCTTCACGTAGTTCAAGGAACCACCATGAATGGACTTCAGCCTTTCTTCCTCTTGAGAACACATCCCTATGGTCTTTTCAATGTCCCACTTTTCAGGGGACATGTTATAGTTGATGACGAAGTTCTCGAACTGTTGGGGAAGAGAGGCCATGACAAGATGCACCAGAAGAGCAGGCTTGAGCTCGAGGTCCGCATCCATGGGCTTTAACTTAGCCGCCATGTTGGACATCCTCGAGATATGCTCTCTAATGCCATGTGGCCCTCCCGTATAATTTTCTGTCACCAGCTGTTTTAGCAGCTGGTTTGCATACATCTTTGAAGAGCCAGTAAACTGGCTCTTTATCTTTGCAAGATACTCGCCAATAGAGGCACACTTCAATTGAGCCCACTATGGCTTTCTCAATTGTGTTCTTGACAAAAGCCAAGCATTTCTTATTTGCATTAACCCACTTTTGATTGTCTATTGAGTAGGCCAGCTCCAAAGGAGCATGGTCTCTCTTTCTCTTTTCAAATTCAGCACTTTTCTCAGCATCACCCCTCACTGGGTCCTCAGGCTTGACTGGTTGTTTAGTGTCAACCACCCAATCCACTTCGGCGCAGATAAAGGCCAGATCAACCTTTGTCCTCCATTCGGAGTAGTTATCCCCTCTAAGCAGTGGAATATCCTTCAGACAGCTCATGAGGTTGAGACCTCCTGAAAACCACAAAAGATGTGAGATAACCAAAGACAACTGTATGCATTAATCTAACTTTGGTATAAATTAAGCATGCAATTGTTTGTGTCATTTAAAGTTATATCACCGTTGGGTAAAAATAAAATTAAATGCACCTTTAATACTCAATGAAACAGATCATGATCATGTTTATTAATAACGTTGGTAAATTAATAACATGGGACACAATCATCTTTAATTACTTTGTCACATCTTTTAAAACAAAATTTAACCAAACTTTATTGCATTCAAGCAATTTAAAACAACTATTTACAGCGGAAACAATTATTACACTATTCATAAACTTTAGACTTTATGGAAAAAACTTTGTCACTTTCATATTCTCTAATCAAGATATTCACAGAAATAAAATGAATAGAGAAACTTTGCAAAATTTGCTTAAAAAACTAAGAAAAACAATTAAAACAACTCTGTAAAATTAAAAAACAGAAAAAAACAGCTCTGGAAACACTACTGGCCAGCTCCACTAGCGGCCTAGCTGCTAATGACACGCGTGCGTAGCAAACAGCAGCCAGCCGCTCACCCGGCAGCGGATCGCGACGGCCCACAGGGGTCTGCATGCACGCGCCGCTCCCGCGCGTCGTTTAACCGCCGCCCGTGCGACCTCTGCTTAGTCGCGGCCCAGCAGCGAGCCCGCCAGCGGCCCAATTGGCCCGCCAGCAACGGCGACCGCCCGCCCGCATTGATCCTACCGTCCAGCGCGTCGCCGCCCTAGATCGTGCGGCTGAGCGCGCGTTTCGAGGCAACAAAACGCCCTGCTCCCCTGTCCCTCTGAAACCCTAGCCTCACTCGCCCCCCTCTCTCCCTCTCTGGCACGTGCTCGCTCTGGCGGCGCTCTCGTCGAGCCAGCGCTACTCGAGGCGAGGTGGTGCCGCCCGGTGGCCCCCTCCCTCATCCGAGGCCGCGAGCCCCTCCCCTCATCCTTCTGCTTGCTCCGCGCCACGGCGACGCAACCGTCTCGCGCGCGACGAGCAGTGAGGAGGCAGCGAGGAGGCCGCGCGAGGAAGAACGGCTACGTGCTCTTGCTCTCTGGCGGCGCTGGGGAGGCGAGGCGGCCGTCTGTCCGGCGACTGCGCCGGTGACGGTCCCCTCCTTCTCTTACGCCGCCACCCCTTCTCTTTCCCCCTCTGTCCACCTCCGTGTCGAGCTCCAGCCGGCCCAAACGTTTTCCTTCGGGAGGGCATAAAATCGCTTTCTTTCTGTAGGGAGGACGGATGATTCAACTTTGATGGGAGGCAGAGAGGAGAGACAACGACGAGCGGCGGAGCCGCTGCCCCCCTTCGGCCCCCTTGACGGCGGTGCGTCTACCCGAGGGTGGGCGCACGCCCGTCAAGCGGCGCAGTGGTGGGGCTACTCTCCCGGCGTGCGGCGACGGCCGGTGTGTAGGGTTCGCAGCATAGAAAACAAAAATGTTCCTATGATGTGAACTATATACCAAGATCTATCTACTAGATACAAACAACGGGTGGATGTATATCTTTAGAGAACATACCCTTGAAGACCGACAAAGCTTAACGAGTTCAACTCGTGGTTGATGTAGACGATCTCTTGCCAATCTCAAGATCGAGAGGAAGTCCTAGCGCCGCAAATCAGCAGCGCATCCATGCTCGCACACACGTTCGAGGCCCCGAGCAACCTCCGCCTCCTCGCTCCAGCGATGCAGCGGAAGCACAACTCTTTCTTGCCTAATAGCCACCTGGAACATGTATCTCGCTAGTCCGAGACCATGGGGGATAAATTCTAGAGGGGGAGAGAGATCCTTCACGAGGAGGTGTGAGAGACAAGTGAGGAGGGGGGCTCCTTTTATAGGAGGAGGGGGTCACCCAAGGGGGTTGCCGCCGGCCATGGGGTCTGCCCCCTCCCCTCCTTCATTCATGTGGGTGGACACTCCACTCACAAAATGCCCTTTAAATTCCCTCCACTCAAAAGTCCACTCAAATTCCCATTAAATTTCCACCAAATTTAATGCAAACTCTCATTAAATAAAACTCTTTTATTTTATTCAGAATTTTGTCAATTACTTTAATGACAAACATTCACAAATAACCCCTTGCTAGAATTCTATTTCACATTCATAACCACTTTATGCAATTTCACCCAAAAACCTGTTTCGGTATCTAGTGAAATAAATTCCTGCGCTTGTTCATTATTTCGGCATGAAACATTTGCTCCAATTGGATGTCGGTGTCTCTTAAGTGTGTCACCCTACGGTTCGTGAATAATGCGGACATGATCGAGACCCCTCTCGGATCAATAATCAGAAGCGGGATCTGGAGACCCATACTGACTCCCACACATTCAACGATGACCTTCTTGTGATCGTCGGAACCTTTTACGCTAGTATCTTAATCCCTTTGTTTCACGATATATTACATGTCCGAGATTCGATCATCGGTATCTCCATACCTAGTTTGATCTCGTTACCGACATGCACTCTTTTCTCGTTCCTGTGATATAACATTCTAGTGATCAAATCACTTGCTTGCAAGCTAATCAATGTGATATCACCGAGAGGGCCCAGAGTATATCTATCCGTCATCGGTATGAACAAATTCCACTCTCGATCCATGAGCCTCAACATAACACTTTATTAGTTCTGAATCCATCTTTATAATCACCCTGTTACGGTGTGACGTTTGATGTTATCAAGAAACTCTTCCGGTGTTAGTGATTGACATGATCTCATGGTCTAAGGATTAGGATCACTTCGTAAGTTGTTATAGCAATATAAACTCAATGACTTTGATCGTAATGCTATACTTCGGATGAATGTTCATCACACCATTACACTAATGTTGTGATCCCGTTATTAACAACATCCAATGTCCATGATCAGGAAACCTTGATCATCTTGTTAATCAACGAGCTAGTTTATGAGAGAGGCATAACTAGGAACTTTCTGTTTGTTTATTAAAAACACATGTATTAACGTTTCCGTATCAATACAATTATAGCATGCAAAATAAACATCTATCATATACTTGGAATACACATAATAAACACTTTATTATTGCCTCTCAGGGCATATTCCCTTTAGTCTCCCACTTGCACTAGAGACAATAATCTAGTTACATAGTGATAAATCTAACACCCATTGAGTTCTGGTGTTGATCATGTTTTGCTCTAGGGAGAGTTTTAGTCAACGGATCTGCTACATTGAGATCCGTATGTACTTTACAAATCTTTATATCTCCATCCTTGACATGCTCGCGGATGGAGTGAAACCGGCGCTTAATATGCTTGGAATGCTTGTGAGACCTTGGCTCTTTGGCATTGGCAATGGCACCATTGTTGTCACAATAGATCACCATTGGGTCCAACGCGTTTGCCACCACTCCTAGTTCGGATATGAACTCCTTCATCCAAACTGCTTCCTGAGCCGCTTCTGAAGCAGCAACATATTCGGCCTCCGTTGTTGATCCCGCTACCACAAGTTGTTTGGAGCTCCTCCAACTAACCGCTCCACCATTCATGAGAAATACGTATCCGGATTGAGACTTAGAGTCATCCGGATCGGTGTCAAAGCTAGCGTCGACATAACACTTAGTGACGAGCTCTTCTTCACCTCCATATACAAGAAACATATCCTTAGTTCTTCGTAAGTACTTAAGGATATTCTTGACCGCTATCCAGTATTCCGAACCTGGATCCGATTGGTACCTACTAGTCAAACTAATAGCATGTGCCACATCCGGTCTTGTACATAGAATGGCGTACATTATAGAGCCTATGGCTGAAGCATAGGGGACTTTGTCCATTATCTCTCTTTCTTCCGCCGAAGCCGGACTTTGAGTCTTACTCAATGTCTTGCCTTGCAACATAGGTAAGAACCCCTTCTTACTTCCGTCCATTTTAAACTTCTTTAAAATCTTATCAAGGTATGTACTTTGCGATAGCCCTATTAGGCGCCTAGATCTATCTCTATAGATCTTTATGCCTAATATGTATGACGCTTCACCTAGGTCCTTCATTGAAAATTTGCTGTTTAGATAACTTTTAACACTGTTTAAAAGATCTATATCATTTCTGATCAATTATATGTCATCCACATATAATATCAGAAATGCCACATTGCTCCCACTCACTTTCTTGTAAATACAAGCTTCTCCATAAGTTTGGACAAATCCAAACTCTTTGATCACCTCATCAAAGCGGAGATTCCAACTTCGTGATGCTTGCTTCAATCCATAGATGGATCGCTGAAGCTTGCACACCTTGTTAGCATCCTTAGGATCGACAAAACCCTTTGGTTGTATCATATACAACTCTTCTTCAATATTACCATTGAGAAACGCGGTTTTGACATCCATCTGCCATATCTCATAATCGAAAATGCAGCAATTGCTAACATAATCCTAACTGACTTTAGTGTCGCTACGTGAGAGAAAGTCTCATCGTAGTCAACTCCTTGAATTTGTCGAAACCCCTTTGCGACAAGTCGAGCTTTATAGACGGTCACATTACCATCAGCATCAGTTTTCCTTTTGAAAATCCATTTGTTCTCCACGGCCTTTCGGTCGTGAGGTAATTCCACCAAGTTCCAAACTTGATTTTCATACATGGATTCCATCTCGGATTTCATGGCTTCTAACCATTTGTTGGAATCCGGGCTCATCATCGCTTCTTCATACGTCGCAGGGTCATCATTTTCATCAACCATGAAATTCATGACAGGATTTCCGTACAGCTCGGGAGCTGCACGCGTCCTATTTGACCTGCGAGGTTCGGTAGTACTCTCTTTCGGAGTTTCATGATCATTATCATTAGTTCCCTCTTCAACAGGTGGAGCCAACTCCGGAACAACTTCCGTCGCTGCGCTACTCGCCATACTTTGAAGAGAAGGTTCCACAACCTCTTCGAGTTCTACCTTCCGACTACTCACACCTTTCGCGAGAAACTCTTTCTCTAGAAAGGATCCATTCTTGGCAACAAAAACCTTGCCCTCGGATCTGTGATAGAAGGAATACCCAATAGTTTCTTTAGGGTATCCTATGAAGACGCATTTTTCCGCTTTGGGTTCGAGTTTATCCGGTTGAAGTTTCTTCACATAAACATCGCATCCCCAAACTTTAAGAAATGACAGCTTAGGTTTGTTTCCAAACCACAATTCATACAGTGTCTTTTCAACGGATTTAGATGGTGCCCGATTTAAAGTGAATGCAGAAGTTTCTAGTGCATAACCCCAAAATGACAACGGCAAGTCCGTCAGAGACATCATAGATCGAACCATATCTAATAAAGTACGATTACGACGTTCCGACACACCATTTCGCTGTGGTGTTCCAGCAGGTGTGAGTTGTGAAACAATTCCACACTCTTTCATGTGAGTGCTAAACTCGTAACTTAGATACTCACCTCCACGGTCGGACCATAGAAATTTGATCTTTCTATTATGATGATTTTCCACTTCATTCTGAAATTCCTTGAACTTTTCAAAGGTTTCAGACTTGTGTTTCATCAAGTAGATATAACCGTATCTACTCAAATCATCCGTGAAAGTAACAAAATAACGATATCCACCTTGCGCCGACACACTCATTGGACCACATACATCAGAATGTATGATTTCCAATAAATCTGTCGCCCGTTCCATTGAACCGGAAAACGGCGTTCTAGTCATCTTGCCCATAAGGCATGGCTCACATGTATCAAATGATTCATAATCAAGTGATTCCAAAAGTCCATCCGAATGGAGCTTCTTCATGCGTTTAACGCCAATATGACCTAGACGGCAGTGCCACATATATGCTGATATATCATCATTAAGTTTAATCCTTTTAGCATCAACATTATGAATATGTGTAACATTATCATCGAGATCTAATACAAATAAACCATTCATCATCGATGCATGACCATAAAAGATTTCATTCATATAAATGGAACAACCATTGTTCTCGGATTTAAATGAATAACCACTTCGCATCAAACACGATCCAGATATAATGTTCATGCTCAGTGCAGGCACCAGATAACATTTATTCAAGTTTATAACTAATCACGACGGCAAGTGGAGAGGCAGCGTTCCAACGGCGATCACATCAACACTTGATCCATTGCCGACACGCATCTTGACCTCACCCCTTGCTAGCGGTCGCTTGTTCCGCAGCCCCTGGTTCGAGTGACAAATATTAGCAACTGAACTGGTATCAAATACCCAGGTGCTACTGCGAGCACTAGTCAAGTACACATCAATAACATGTATATCATATATACCTTTGTTTGCCTTGCCGGCCTTCTTGTCTGCCAGATACTTGGGGCAGTTGCGCTTCCAGTGGCCAGTCCCCTTACAATAGTAGCACTCGGAATCAGACTTAGGTCCAACTCGGGGTTTCTTTTCAGGCGCGGCAACAGGCTTACCGCCCTTACTTCCCTTCCGTTTTCCCTTCTTGTCTTTCTTGAAACCAGTGTTCCTATTGATCATCAACACTTGATGTTCCTTTTTGATCTCCACTTCTGCAGTTTTAAGCATTGACAGAAGTTCAGGGAGAGACTTCTTCATGCCTTGCATATTATAGTTCATCACGAAGCTCTTATAGCTAGGTGGCAGAGACTGCAGAACACGATGGATGCCTAAGTCAATGGGAATCGATATTCCCAAGGACACAAGCTTATCGACGTAACCCGACATCTTGAGTACATGCTCACTAACGGAGCTGTGCTCTTCCATCATGCAGCTAAAGAACTTTTCCGAAGCGTTGTAGCTCTCTACAGCAGCATGTGTGTCGAAAATCATTTTCAACTCACCCATTGTATAAAATGCATTGCCGTTTTCGAAACGCTTTCGAAGTTCCGGCTCTAGCCTATACAATATGCCGCAATGAACTAAGTTGTGGTCCTCCTGACGAGTCTGATAGACATTCTTCTCCTCGTCAGGGGCATCATCAAAAGGTGGGGGGCCTAACGGCGCTTCTAGCACATATTGCTTTTGTGCAGCAGAGAGGAGAATCCTCAAATTCATGGCCCATTCGGTAAAGTTGCTACCGTTCGTTGCTAGTTTCTCTTTCTCCATGAACACATTGAAATTAAAAGCAGGTGGTGCCATCTACAACAGAATTTGTAAAGTTTAGACTAAATGTATGATAGATTGAGTTTAACTAATCTATATTACGAATGAACTCCCACTCAAAAACGACATCCCTCGTGCCTTTTTGGTGATTACATGAACCCGTGAGTCGGTATAGCTTCAAAGGCTAGCATCAAATGGGCATCATATCAACTATATGACTCATGCTTAACCTTTTCGGTCCGTGTTCCGAGGCCATGTCTGTACATGCTAGGCTCGAGAAGTTAGAACCTTAGTATTCGCGTGTGTAACTGTTTTACACCCGAAATATGGTCGTGGATCCAAGAACACCCGATCATCACGTGATGTCTTGGAGCGACGAAAACATAATCGGTGCATACTAAAGGAAGAACACATTCTTATCTTGATATTTAAATGAGGGATCATCTTATTATGCTAACAAAGCGCTAAACAAGCAATATAAGATGCTATCAAAACACCATATGTTTATTAGTGAAATGATATGGTTCCCGCAGATGATCTCTATCATGTGCATCGTGGTATGATCACTATCATACCTATATGTGTAAATCCAAGGTCTATGGATTTTACACGCTATGTGTGTTGTAAAAGTATCATCTCATACTTCTACTTACAACACTACCATATCATAACACTAGCCCGGCAACAATCTAAACTAGACGCCTCTAATTTATCCATTGCAAGTTTTACGTGGCTTAGGGCTTTCGAGATAGAATCGTTCTTACCTACGAACATGAACCACAACGAGGATAATCAAATTGTTGACAACTCGCTTGCAAAATAGATATTGACTATAGTAGGAGAGACAGACACCCGCTAGCCACTTATGCAAACTAGTTGCATGTCAAGCGTGGAACAGGTCTCATGTGCGAAAACATGTAAAGTTTGTCCGGGCCGCTTCATCCCACTATGCCACCAATATCCAAAATTACAACAAAGGAGAAACAACATGATCATCATCGCCCACATACTCATATGTGTACTACCCGTGTAAAGTATCTACGCATAGATCCGGCTCTGATACCACTGTAGGGTTCGCAGCATAGAAAACAAAAAATTTCCTACGATGTAAACTATATACCAAGATCTATCTACTAGATACAAACAACGGGCGGATGTATATCCGTAGAGAACATACCCTTGAAGACCGACAAAGCTTAACGAGTTCAACTCGTGGTTGATGTAGACGATCTCTTGCCGATCTCAAAATCGAGAGGAAGTCCTAGCGCCGCAAATCAGCAGCGCATCCGTGCTCGCACACACGTTCGAGGCCCCGAGCAACCTCCGCCTCCTCGCTCCAGCGATGCAGTGGAAGCACAACTCTTTCTTTCCGAATAGCCACTGGGAACATGTATCTCGCTAGTCCGAGACCATGGGGGATAAATTCTAGAGGGGGAGAGAGATCCTTCACGAGGAGGTGTGAGAGACAAGTGAGGAGGGGGCTCCTTTTATAGGAGGAGGGGGGCACCCAAGGGGGTGGCCGCCGGCCATGGGGGCTGCCCCCTTCCCTCCTTCATTCATGTGGGTGGACACTCCACTCACAAAATGCCCTTTAAATTCCCTCCACTCAAAAGTCCACTCAAATTCCCATTAAATTTCCACCAAATTTAATGCAAACTCTCATTAAATAAAACTCTTTTATTTTATTCAGAATTTTTTCAATTACTTTAATGACAAACATTCACAAATAACCCCTTGCTAGAATTCTATTTCACATGCATAACCACTTTATACAATTTCACCGAAAACCTGTTTCGGTATCTAGTGAAATAAATTTCTGCGCTTGTTCATTCTTTCGGCATGAAACATTTTCTCCAATTGGATGTTGGTGTCTCTTAAGTGTGTCACCCTACGGTTCATGAATAATGCGGACATGATCGAGACCCCTCTCGGATCAATAATCAGAAGCGGGATCTGGAGACCCATACTGACTCCCACACATTCAACGATGACTTTCTTGTGATCGTCGGAACCTTTTACGCTAGTATCTTAATCCCTTTGTTTCACGATATATTACATGTCCGAGATTCGATCATCGGTATCTCCATACCTAGTTTGATCTCGTTACCGACATGCACTCTTTTCTCGTTCCTGTGATATAACATTCTAGTGATCAAATCACTTGCTTGCAAGCTAATCAATGTGATATCACCGAGAGGGCCCAGAGTATATCTATCCGTCACCGGGATGAACAAATTCCACTCTCGATCCATGAGCCTCAACATAACACTTTATTAGTTCTGAATCCATCTTTATAATCACCCTGTTACGGTGTGACGTTTGATGTTATCAAGAAACTCTTCCGGTATTAGTGATTGACATGATCTCATGGTCTAAGGATTAGGATCACTTCGTAAGTTGTTATAGCAATATAAACTCAATGACTTTGATCATAATGCTATACTTCGGATGAATGTTCATTACACCAATGTTGTGATCCCGTTATTAACAACATCCAATGTCCATGATCAGGAAACCTTGATCATCTTGTTAATCAACGAGCTAGTTTATGAGAGAGGCATAACTAGAAACTTTCTGTTTGTTTATTAAACACACATGTATTAACGTTTCCGTATCAATACAATTATAGCATGCAAAATAAACATCTATCATATACTTGGAATACACATAATAAACACTTTATTATTGCCTCTCAGGGCATATTCCCTTCACGGTGTTCCCTCCTTTTTTGATTTTTCTTTTGGGGATAGATCTCTGGGGATTTGGGGATTGATTTGTTCGGGGTTTCTTTTGGGACTTAGATCTAGGGTTTGCTTTCCTCCGGAAAGGGTGTTTCTTCTTCTAGATGTCTCCCAAGGGGATGCCCATCTAGATCGAGAGGAATGGCGTGGTCACAGGACAGGCGCTCTTTGGATCTAGGGTTTCCCTTTTGCTTTGATTTCTTTCTACCGAAAAAAGGACTAGCAACTAAGATTGCTCTGATACCATTGTTAGTCGTAGTCTAGCCTCGGTAGGATCTATACTGGATGGATCTAGTAGATCAGAGGGAGAGGGAGAGAGGGATAGAGTACTACCTGCGCTATGGCTCGACAAGCACAAGCCAGAGGGGATGCCGGAGCTAACCCCGAAGCTAGAGCCGTCGTCATTGGCCATGGGAAAAGGGGGCGACGGCGTGGACGTGGGTGGTTGAGAGTGGTGGCGACAGAGCTTCCCGTCGGCCTAACGCGAACCCTAATCGGTGGGTATGTTGGTGGGGGCTGCGGCGCACGGTCAACCTCGTACCGTGTGCGTCCGGCCCCCCACCTCTTTATATATGCGCTGGCGACAGGGGCCACCAACCATGGATAAGGTTGGACGCCCCCGATTAAGGCGCGGTGATAGACTCATGGAGAAGGTTGGACGCCCCCGATTAGAACTCGGTGAGGGACTCCGTGGGAGAGATCTATCTAACGTGGAAGAGATCTATCTAACACAACACAGTGAAACAACCGTAAGGAGGCAACAACATGAAAATGAAGAAAAAACAAATGCCATTAGACTACTCTATCAACTTTTCTCAAAAGGATCTTACGCCTCAACCAAGCAGAATCAGAGAGGAGCACCCGACAAAAAAATAGACAACAGACATATAATGAGCCGCTAAGGTCCTTGTAAACGGCAATACGCACTGGACATGGACTGCGGCTAACGTTCCTGTGCCATGGCTGACATGAACACAATCAACATCTCCAAGGGCGCGCTGCCCAAAAGCTGACGGGAAAGGAGAAGCAGAAGGGTACGCCTTGTGCTCGCGCTCCACCCGAGGACTTGCATCTCCAAGAATACGGCGCCGACATGACGACAGGGAGGCGAAGCACATGTATAGGGACAGCAAGAAAACCGGGCGACCTGCACAAAAAAAATAGCAAAGCGGAAGGATTGAGAAAAGAAAGTAACCTGCAGAACGACGACACACGGCATGGAGCGTCGCTAGCGAGGTGCAACAATGGAACCAAGAAATCGACCACACCTAGTCCAATCCGAACTGGAACCAGCAACAGCAGACAACGGATCGATAGAAAGAAGAAATCGAAAGAGAGGAAAGTGAGGCGCACCTGGAGAGAGCCCGCAGACGGTTCACGGAGAAATCAACGCGCGTGTGGCCTTCTTGTGAAAACCGAGGCCGTCGTTCCTCTCCCTGATGGTTGTCAGAAGTCTCCCCGCGCGCCGCACATACGGCTCAGTGGTCTCCGCCTGCCTCCATGCCGACGGCGTCGCCGTCACAGTCACACCAACTCTCTCCCGAATCCCAAGGACTCCGGCCCTGGAACGGCATGGCCGTCCTCAGGAAATCGGCGCAATGCTTTGTTTCCTGCGTGTTGCTCCCATCCCTGCTATTTTTCCGGCGAGGTGGAGATTGGAAGACGGCGCATGGAGTATGTGTGCAGCAAGTGGAGAAGCTGATTATTTTTTGGGACTTGCTCTAGAGGCTAAAGCGGTGGAGCTTCTCGATATATCCGCACCGCTTTGACCGCTGTGGTAGCTGATCCACGTGGGGCCGCCGGGAAAAGAGGAAGCGGCGCAGCAGCAATGAAAGCCATGCCACGAAATAACCGGAAACAAATGATGCATGTAACTGGGAGATCAGCACTCTAAAGTAGTCGCCCCTAAAAGTACGGCACCGTAGAAGTTTTAAACTTGTGCTTCTACAGTTTTCCAGATGACGTGGACACATGGATTTGTCGCTGGGTGCATAGCATTTATATACTACTCACTTTGTCCGGAAATACCTTGCATTCTGGGTTTAGTCAAGGTCAAACTTTATGAAGTTTGATCAAACATATAGAAAAATTTATATATATCTATAATACTAATTAACTGTCATTAGAATCATTATAAGATATATTTTCATATTATATACATTTAGTGTTATAGATGTTTATAGTTTTTTCTATATTTTTTATTAAATTTTACAAAGTTTGACTTTGACTAAACCTAGAATTAAGGGTAATTATGGACATAGGAAGTATGTAGTTATCGATGCTCCTTCCGAAGGGTTCGCCAATGGCCAAGAAAAAGTTATTTATTAGCCTGAAAAACTAAGGAATTACAAGGATTTATTAATGGTGTACAGATTAACAGGAAACCTGTGTAAAAAATGAAGATTCGCACGCTGCACGAGTAACTCCTGCGAGGTAAGTTAGAATCAACGTAGCTTTTACCATGCTAGGCCTGGTTTCTTAGGAGAGGCAAAACCATGCACTGTATAAGCATCGATGTCGTAGTCAATTTGCGAATGTCACGGGTTATTTTTACAAATAAAGAACCCCACAGGAAATAAGAAAGACATATTTGTAATAAAAAAACATGCATAATCGAGCATACACTACAGGAATAATAAGAAACGCCGACGGCCTTACTTTACGTCGACGGCTAAAGGTCGGGCCCGTCGGCGTAACAGGGCGGGCTCGTCAGCTGGGCCAGGTGGCCGTCGGCGTAGAAAACCCGTCGGCATAGGGCGAAACCCCCCGACGGCCGTCGTCGGCGTAGATAAAACCGTCGGCGTCCATCAACCTATTTCTGACGGTGACCGTCGGCGTATGGGGCCACGTGTCCCTACCACCCGTCCCACCTGACGGGCGCGGGCAACGGCGTTAGGAGCGTTGATACGCCGACGGCTGGCCGTCGGCCTATCTGGCCAGCACCTTTACGCCGACGGCAATGCCGTCGGCCTAGGTAGGTACTTTTACTACTTTACTCCAAATTATAAAATTCAAATAGTTGTATAATTTATTTTTCACTATAATTTTAATGTAGATGTAATTTATAAATAACTTGGTGATTGTAAGATAACAACGCGTATCCCACCACCCGCATTGAATAACGACGCGAATCTTCCGGAACCCAATGCTAAGCATAAATGTGAAATAGAAAAACAAAATACACATATAGTGCACAACTACGACAAAAATATTAAAGATATATCTCATGTTTTATGAACCACGGGGAACCGAACCCTCTCTATTGGGGAAACCCTAGAAACCCCTCTCTTTTGGGGACCCTCGGGCATCGAACCCACTATTTGGAGAAACCCTCCACCGAGTGAAGGTTATCGCATGTACGCTTGTAAAGGCCAAAAAAAATATTGGTATGACATAAACAAACCTAAACTACCAAAAAAGTATATTGGTAAACCCTTGTACATGCGATAACACTTAGAGAAGAGGCTCCCGCCGCGGATCAAACGAGGGTAGACCGGTGGAACCTTGGGCATATCTTTGGTTTTCCATGTATATATGACATAAACAAACCTAAACCACCAAGAGAGTGCGTTGTTTCAACCCTCGTACGGAGAATGCTACGGGGGTAGACCCGCGGGTCCCTCGGATTAGGGTTTCGTCGGAAAAGGACCGCCCGAGTGCCGGGATTCCACGGAAACATGCGTGTGGCCCTAGCATACATGCACAAGGGTGGTGGATTGCCCCTAGATGGAAAACCTAGCTCCCGGGTGTGACCGTCCATGTTGCATGCGATAACACTTAGAGAAGTGTGCTGGACATGTAGGAGTAGGCTCCCGCCGCGGGTCAAACGGTGGAACCTTGGGCCTATCCTTGGTTTTCCATGTAGATATGACCTAAACAAACCTAAACCACCAAGAGAGTGCGTTGTTCAACCCTCGTACGAAGAATGCTATGGGGGTAGACCCGCGGGTCCCTCGGATTAGGGTTTCATCGGAAAAGGACCGCCCGAGTGCCGGGACGCCACGGTAACATGCGTGTGGCCCTAGCATACATGCGCAAGGGTGGTGGATTGCCCCTAGATGGAAAACCTAGCTCCCGGGTGTGACCGTCCATGTTGCATGCGATAACACTTAGAGAAGTGTGCTGGACATGTAGGAGTAGGCTCCCGCCGCGGGTCAAACGGTGGAACCTTGGGCCTATCCTTGGTTTTCCATGTAGATATGACCTAAACAAACCTAAACCACCAAGAGAGTGCGTTGTTCAACCCTCGTACAGAGAATGCTACGGGGGTAGACCCGCGGGTCCCTCGGATTAGGGTTTCATCGGAAAAGGACCGCCCGAGTGCCGGGACGTCACGGTAACATGCGTGTGGCCCTAGCATACATGCGCAAGGGTGGTGGATTGCCCCTAGATGGAAAACCTAGCTCCCGGGTGTGACCGTCCACGTTGCATGCGATAACACTTAGAGAAGTGTGCTGGACATGTAGGAGTAGGCTCCCGCCGCGGGTCAAACGGTGGAACCTTGGGCCTATCCTTGGTTTTCCATGTAGATATGACCTAAAAAAACCTAAACCACTAAGAGGGTGTGTTGTTCAACCCTCGTACGGAGAATGCTATGGGGGTAGACCCGTGGGTCCCTCGGATTAGGGTTTCGTCGGAAAAGGACCGCCCGAGTGCCGGGATGCCACGGGAACATGCCGTCGGCGTAGACCAGACCATATGGCACATATAAAGTTTGCCCGACGGCGTTGCCGTCGGCGTCAGTGCGCGTGTGGCTCAGAGAGCAGTCTTTGCCCGACGGTGATGCCGTCGGCGTCAGTGCTGAGCGGACCAGCTGGCAGAGTAGGGCCGACGGCCAAGCCGTCGGCGTATCCCACTCGTAGACAGCCACAAGGGAGACATGTGTCCCCTTAGGCCGACCGCTTAACCGTCGGCGTATAGATCACTGCGCTAACGGCGTTACCTGCTCTAGGTGGGCCCAGGTGGTCCTAGGCCGACGGGAATTTATACGCCGACGGCTTATTGACATACGCCTACGGACTACTACGCCGACGGTCATACGCCGACGGCCTCCGTCGGACAAGCCTACGCCAACGGGGAACAGGGCCTACGCCGATGGGCGCCAGCCGTCGGCCTATTTAGCATTTCCTGTAGTGATAGTGTCGTTTCAATTCTGAGCTGAGCTTTGAATTTTTTATCCATCAAAAGTATCTGCAATTGCAAGAAGAATTTCGAGCCGAGCTCTTCAAGTAGTTAAGGATCAGTGATTTTACAAATAGAAACATGCAGCCAATAGACATGTGCATCAGCAAGAGTTTGAATAGCAGCGTAAAGGATTGTTAACCTTGTCCGCAATATATATGTTAGAAATTGTTAACTTTATCAGTTTGTTAATAAAATCAATTCTATATTTTCTCCAAACTCTAAATCACGTAACTGAATCTACAGATCTCGTCCCCCACTTTATTTGAATACCGAGTTGGTATATGCAGTTCATACAGTCAGAAAACTGTAGAAAAAGAAAATATTTACTTGTTTTGTGCTGAAAGAAGATATACGTTGTGTGAAACTTCAGAATGATTGATCATGTCCCATTTATTCAACCAACTTTTTTAGTAAAGTTACCAAATTGTCACAATTTGATGGATCCATAGCACGTCTACAGTGACATGTACCATGAGAAGTACACCAGATATGAATATATGATGACCATGTTTAAGTATATGGTAGTTAGAATGTTCCCTCCTCTTCAATATGAATCGGTGGCTGCTAAACCTTAGCATGGAGATATTAGTGATACACAAAAAAGGTACCAAAATTGGGATGTGCGGATAAGGTTTTGCTGAAACTATGTTAAACCATTAAAGGCTCGTTCCAAGTAAAAACAAAGTAATAATTTCAGCATCGTAGGCTCACTTGAATTAACAAGGTTGGCAGCCAGGTTGAGGCCAACACATTCTCCGGACACCCCTAGCCTAAAACATCCATTTAGTGTGTATAGATTCAATGGCATGCTACATCATATCTATTTTATACTATGCAAAAGATGAGCTAATGAAGGTTGAGATCACCGGTGGAAAAAACGGTCGAGTCGTTCCCCCTCGTCGCTCCCGTGGGCGACGGGAGGGAACCCTAGCTGCCACCTGCCCAGGCCCCTCCCCTGCTCCTCCCTCTCCTCGCCGCCGCCGCCGCCGGAGGGCGTCTCTGGGCAAAGCCCGGGCGCTGGCGGCGGCAGGGACTCCTCTCCCCCTCACGTGGAAGACTTGGCGCGGGCCGACGGGGCCGGTGAGGGCGGCGCGCTTGACGAGGGGCGTGGCGGCTTCGTGGTGTGGTGGTGTGCCCGTGCTGGAGGCGGAGGCTGCTCTCGGGCGGACACCAAGTCCGGTTACGGGCGGCGCTGCCCAGGTGGTTCTCCAGGTGGCCAGCGGCAGCGACGACACTGCGGATGGCGGCGACAACACTGAGATGACGGCGGCGGCGCTGGAGGCAGGTGGTGCTGGGCGTCCGGAGATGGCGCCTTGGTGGCGCGGGCTTGCCGGCTCTGGTCTAGGCCCGTAGGGACCCTATCTGGGTCTGGTGGGCCCCGGCGTTCTGTCCCCTCCCCTGCGCCTGGGTGCGGCCAGGCAGCACCTCCTCCTTGTTCGTCCTCCTTGGCTCCGAGCGCACGGTGCTGCTGCTCTGGCCGGGTTGAGCAAATCCCAACGCCATCTTGGCTTGGCGGCTTGAGGCGTCCGTGCGGCGCTGGTGGCAAGGTGAGCGGTGCTGAGTGGTCGGCGATGCTCCCTGAGGTGGATGTGTGCAGGCCTGCAGCGACTCATCCCATGGTGGCACCTGTGCCGCTTGCGGCTCGGTGGTGCCCCTCTCAGGCGGCCTGTCCCCTTTGTGGGCATGGCTGCCCCCGACCTGGCGCGCTGGATGTGCTGCCGGCGGCTTGCCCTAGCAAGGCTAGTGCTTTCGGAGGAAAGGGTCAGCGCAGGAGATCTAGGCCGGTGAAGAACGGGTAGTGCCTGCAGTGGTGAGGTACCATGCTTTGGGCGAAAGCCCTGCCTTTCGGGGCCAGTGACGGCGACGCCTGCGGGCGCCGTTTCCTCTGTGGCGTCATTGAGGAGTTTCGGCACCTCCCTTGCCTAGGGTTTCATGTTCCGAATGAAAACCTCAGATTTGGCTTGCCAAATCGGGTGACGACGGCGTCTTTGACGTCGTAACCTCTCTGGAGGCATCGTCTTGGGAACTTGAGTTCGGGCCGTAGTTCTTCCTCGTGGATCTCTGCGCTGACCACATGGGAGGTATCTTGCGATGCAGGTAGCGTGCCGGCCTCTCGAGTGGTATCGCGGTGGCTTGCGCGACGAGGATCTTCCTCGAACAGCGCGAGCAAGCCTCTGGATGAGCAGTGGTGGGCTGGCCTCTGGGTTTGTTGGCGGGCTGTTGAAGACTGCACGCTTGCACGTCTGTCGAGGTTGCCGGGAGCTAGCCGCTGCGCCGACGGCGCTCCTTGGATTTGGGTTGAGGCCGGAGCAGCAATGCTCCCAGCTGAGCCATGGTGGGCTCGCGGGATTCGGGTGGTACGCGTCTTGGCTGTGGCTGGCAGGTTCTTGGTAATTTCGACGAAGCACAAGCATTGCGATCTCGGCAAGGGTTCTGTCTTGCGGAGGAGCTCACTCTGCAGCGTCCTGGAGGAGCACTCGACGGATTCCGGCCTTTTTGTCGTAGTCTTGTTTTGAGTGTTGGGTGTGTGTTGTGGGTGTCTAGCCTTTGTAGGGATCATATCTCCAACAGCCTTTTCTTGGACTTGTAATATAAACTTTTTTTTCTATCAATGAATCGAAACGCAAAGCTTTTGCGTTTTCGCGAAAAAAGCTAATGAAGGCTGAAACCAACTGTGCGCTGACACGCATCTCTTCTCCTTACTGGATGGCCATAGACCTGTCCTGACAAATGTATCTGTGAAATACAATGACCAAGAAAACACAAGAGCAGCAACCATTGCGCAATGGCTCTCAGGAGGATTCCCGTGGAGGTCGTGGCCGGCGGTGTTGTTGATGGGTATCTATCTGTTCAGAAGCACACACATAGAAATCATGTTTAGCTTATTTAAATTCTTGCATGAGAACAAGAATCTTTTGAATGGAGGAATACAGATTCTTCTATTTAACTGTGATGTTTGCAAAGGCAACAATATGATATTGACCTACCGCAAGTGAACATGGAAAAACAAAAAAGGTCATGATGTTCTATAAAGTTAGAAATACAGGCCTCTAAATCCTTGTACGATTTTCTTCTACCTCTGTGAAGGATACATTCATAATCTTCCTTGTATCTAGTCTGTCATCAGAATTAGCCAAAGAAGATATTTTAATTAACTACATGACTTCCAAAGCTGGCAGAAAGTTGATTATATTGTTGAATTATCTCGTCCGTAAGAGAGTTACCATGAAAGAACTACAACACGAACTCACAGGTTCTTGATTGTATTTGTAAGAATTAGCTAGGTGAGGTAGATTCATAGAACCAATTATTTATTTCTACTTTTTTTGCGGGGATTCACAACATCGGTTTTATTGTCCACAACCTTTATAATCTCCTACAAGGTGAGACATGTCCACACAACCAAATCATCTACGCTGGTTTGAAGACACTGCAAATTTACTACTAAATGAAACTTCCATCCGAGCATATGCTTACCTGCACGCGGCATGAGCTGAACTATAGAGGGTTTAAATTTGGATTTCGTTCTGCTTAAAATTCCCATCTGAAGAGAAGATGGAAAAAAGAACTAACTGTTTGTAGCTAAAATCTGGAAACTACATCTCGAAATAGGCTTTCGCCCCGCTTTATATATAAAGCAAACGTCCACAACAAGCATCCAAAGGTCACAGTCAAGCACACCACAAATGCTAGGGCCATAGCACAAACCGACCCAAAAAAGACTGAAAGAACGAAGACTAGGGTGGAAGGGGCCATCTCGCCAGACGAGAGAGCACCAAAGAGGTGGAGCTACGCCGGGCTATGGGGGAGACGCCGGGCCGCCTCCAAGAGATGTCGAACGGTAGCGTCCAACCTCGCCTTGTCCCGCTGCCTACACAACGGGTACCAGAGCTGCAGAAAGGCCAAAAAGCGGAAAACCGAGTCAGAGACACGTCTAGGAAGAATCTTCTCAATGACCATCTTGTTCCGAATGTTCCAGAGGGACCATGACATCGCCGCAAACACTAGCCAGAAGAGGCGGCGGCCCTTCCCTGGCTGGTTTGCTTGGGAGTCTAGGAATTCACCGAGATCATGGGCCAGCCAGTCCGGGCCCAACGCCTCTATGGTGAAGTTCCACAGAAACCGAGCCGCGGGACAAGTGAACATTATGTGGGTGCCCGTTTCGGGGATCCCACATAATGGACATAACCCATCCCCCGGCCCATGCCTCTTGGTCACCTCCACCCTCGACGGGAGTCTATCGCGAAGAAGTTGCCACACAAAAAAATTTATCTTCAGTGGGAGGGGGGCCTTCCAAAGGGGCTTGGTGTTGGAATTATGCCCTAGAGGCAATAATAAAGATGTTATTATTATAATTCTTGTTCATGATAAAGTTTATATTCCATGCTAGAATTGTATTAAGCGGAAACTTTAATACTTGTGTGGTTTGTGTGTTGGAGATATGCCCTAGAGGCAATAATAAATGTATTTATTATTATATCTTCGTGTTTATGATAAATGTTTACATTCATGCTATAATAGTATTAACAAGGAAACATTAATACTTGTGTGATTTGTAAACTAAAATAGAGTCCTTAGTAAAGCCTCTTCATAATATTAGCTTGTTGGTTAATAAATGATTGTGGTTTCCCTATCATGAACATTGAGATGTTATTAACAACAAGATCATATCGTTAGGAGAATGACATGGTGGACATACTCCTATAGATAAGCGTAGCATAAAGATCAAGTCATTTTAATAGTTCAATTTCTATATGCTTTATGATACATAGTAACATAATTCCTACGACCATGAGATCATGCATATCACCTTCACCGGAAGGATGCTTTGATGACATCAAACACCACACCGTAACTGGGTGGCTATAAGGGTGGCATTGAGTGTTCGGAAAGTATTGGTTGAGACACATGGATCAAGAGTGGGATTTGTCCATCCATATGACGGATAGATATACTCTGGGCCCTCTCGGTGGAATGTCATCCAATTAGCTTGCAAGCATGTGACTGGCTCACAAGGGATCACATATCACGGGAACGAGAAAAGAGTACTTATCAGTAGCGAGGTTGAACTAGGTATGCAGAGATACCGACGATCATAACCTCGGATAAGTAAACTATCATGAGACAAAGGGAAATTGGTATCGTATGTAAGTGGTTCATTCGATCGCAAAGTAATCGTAGAAATATGTGGGAGCCATATGAATTTCCAGATTCCTCTATTGGTTATTGTTCGGAGAAGCGTCTCGATCATGTCCGCATAATTCACGAACCGTAGGGAGACACACTTAAGGATTCGACGTTGTTTGAGTAGTTATGGAATGATGAGTAAGAGACCGAATGTTGTTCGGAGTCTCGGATGGGATCGGGATATCACGAGGAGATCCGGAATGGTCCGGAGAATAAGATTCATATAAGGAAAGTCCTGTTTCGGGGTTGGAGAATGGTTCCGGTGTTTTCATCGGGAATGTTCTAGAAGGTTCCGGAATGTCCGGCACTCCGGAGGGGAAGGGTACATGAATGTGTCATACCAAGTTGGAATGATTGGATCATGTGCTAGGTGTCATCACTGAACAAAATAAAGGGTTTAATCAAATCCTAGTTTGAAAAGTCAAACGCCAATTTGAAAAGTCAAACGACTATTTTGGAAGGTGGAGGGGAAGTAGGAAACCTACTTGGGGAGGAGTTCCTCCCCTCCACCGCCGGCCCACTTGGAGACCGAGTTGGGGAGGGACTCCCCTCCCCTTGGCGCGCCCCCTCCACCTATATAAGGAAGGGCAGGGCTGCCCCTCCAAGCACACAAGACCTCCACCCAAAACCCTAGCTCCTAGCCGTCGCCCTCCATAGCCGCCGCTGGCCTAGGGCATCTCGCCGCCGCCGCCTAGGTCAAACCCTAGCCGCCGGCCTTGCCCCCTCCTTGGTGTGTCTAAACCCTAGAACACCGAGGGATCTCTCATAGTCCACCATACTCGCTCCGGCTTAAGGCGAAGCCCTGCGAGATCTCTCCTCTACTTCCGGTACCACGCCGTTGTGCTGCCGGAATCGCGAGGAGAGTGCTACAACCTCCGCTGCCTGCTGGAACAAGGGAGAGGAAGGTCTTCGTCGAGTACCGAACGTGTGACCGACCGCGGAAGCGCTGTCGGAACGCAGCGCCGGAAGGATCGTCTACGCGATCTTGAGATCGGAAAGAGTACGACTACATCACCCACGAGAATCCTCTCTTGTTAAACACTTTGGAATCTTCGAGTGTGAGTTATTCCATTAACTCGTTGCTACAATCTAGTAGATAGATCTTGGCTTGTTTGTTTGTATGCGGTAGAAAATTTTTGTTTTCCATGCTACGAAACCCTACAGTGGTATCAGAGCCGTGTCTATATGTAGATCTATTGCACGAGTAGAACACAATGGTCATTGTGGGCGTTGATGCTTTTGTTGTCGATTGCTTCTTGTGTACTTTGCATCTTGCGGGATGGTGGGATGAAGCGGCCCGGGCTAACCTTACATGACATCGTTCATGAGACTTGCTCCACGCTTGACATGCAACTTGTATTGCATAAGTGGCTTTGAGGGTGCCTGTTTCTCCCAACATAGTTAAGATCCAATTTACAACGAGTGATTGACAATGCTAGTATCAATGTTGTGGTACTTGTTCGTAAGTTAGAACGACACTTATTGAAAGCCCCAAACCACGTAAAATATGCAAAGAAAGTAGAGGCGTCTAACTTTGTTTTGCAGGGGTGTGATGTGATATGGCCATGATTGTGATTATATTTGATGTATGCAATGATCCTTATTGTAAGTTGGCAACCGGCAGGAGCCACATGGTTGTCTTTAATTTCTGTTAAGACTCGCGTGTCTATTCAAAGTAGTTGTAATAGTTGAAGCTGGTGGACGACAACCATGGAGCAGCGTCATGGACCTTGATGCAATGCCGGTGATGATGGAGATCATGTTCGTGCTTGAAGATGGAGATCGGAAGCACAAAGAAGAAAGGCCATATCATATCACATATTATGAATTGCATGTGATGTTAATCCTTTATGCATCTTGTATTGCTTAGTTAACAACGGTAGCATTATAAGATGATCCCTCATGCACATGAATTTCAAGTTCTAAAGTGTTCATCCTTAGTAAGCACCGTTGCTAAACCTTGTTGTTTCGATGCTACCGGCCTATCGAATAATCGAAAAAGCAGTGTGGCTTCCACCGAGGTCCCGGGTGATGACAATGGCGATGCCGATGATGCACCGACGATGGCTCCTGTTGGCTACCCAGTGCATGATATCACAGAGATGACACACTGCGAGCTACATGTCAAAGTTGTGAACATATCAATGAAGGTGGCGGTCGGCTATGCCTTACCAATTGGACCCACACCAACTTACCACAGTCGTCCGGTTCTAGAGGGCTACGCTGTTGTCAGCGTGGATGAAATCATGCCCACCTTTGAGGTTTTGGATCTTCACTACCCTGCTGGTGAAGGGGATGTGACTGTGCTGGGTGACGCAAAAAACGTCACCATTCTATGGCCGAAGGATTGTATCGTGCTTCGAAATCACACGCCAAGGCCATCTTCGCCGCCGTCTCACCCGTCTCCAGCGAGGTCGTCGCCGCCGCGGCAGCCGTCTTTGTCGCCTCACCCGGCTCCGTCGCCTCACCCGTCTCCGGTGCAGCCATCGCCGCGGGAGCCATCGCCGGCGCCTCAGGATAAAAAGCGTAAGCGTACCGCTACTGTGCGTCGTAAGCGATCGCCGAAACGTAAACAAGAGCCTCTTCCAAAAGTACCAACTGTTCCTCCCAAGAGAGCTTATGACTGTACTGAAGAGGAGACTGCGGCGATCGTTGATGCGGAAATGACAGCGTTTTTCGCTAAGCTGAGGCGGCCGAAAGAGCCAGAGTTCCCCAGCACCAAAGAAGAAAAAGCCAAAGTGTTGAAAATGCTAAAGACTCTTCATCAACCCGAGCCAAAGCTGTCATCAGACTATGAGCGTTCTATTCTCAAGTCACATGCGACACAAAAAGCCTCGAAGAGCAGTACTGATGCAAGCAGGAAATCTGTTGCCCAGCTCGGAGAACAAGCAAAACAGACTTGCGCCCCTCTCAAGGTGATTTCTCAAACCAATGTGGGGTCGAGCAAATATGGGGCCGAAGAGCAGTATGATCCAGAGGTAGTTGCACAATACGGAGAAGCTGCCGCTGCTCAAGGTATGAGTATTGCCCAGTACTTATCCCAGTTAGAGTTCTTCCCCGTGAGTGAAGTAGCATACCAATACCAGTACGTAAAACCTCTCGTCAAACCTGAGGAGGTAAACAATCTTTCAACAAAAATGCGAAGATTGCATAACTGGTACATGCATGCCACAAGTGCCGGGGCTAACTGGATAGTGCTGAGGGTTACAAAAAAGCATCATGGGAAAGATAAGGATGACATGATATCCATTGAATTTGATGAACTATTTCAATTATTCAATCAAGACGCCTTGGACAAATCGATCATGAGTGCCTATTGTCTGTAAGTACTAATTCTGTAATTAATTTAGTCTCCATCTATATTATTTTGTTTATTGCATGTATATAATCATACTTTAATATGCAGAATGAAGATTCTCGAATGCAGCAGAGGACAAATCTATGACATTGGCTTCATTGACCCATATTGGGTTCATGAAGCTAATCTCAAAATAAGCCCCCAGGATACGGAGGATAATATAGTACACGCGTTAAGGTTTCAAGAAACCAAAAGGGAAATACTATTTACTTACAACTTCCAGTGAGTGTTATTGTCTTGTATACACTTTCTATTTCGCTTACTCGATGTTAAGTATATAATTGATAAGTTCTGCATTCGCAGGTACCACTATATTATGTTAATCATTCAACTTGACAAAGGGCGTGTACTAGTCATGGACTCGAAACATAAACCCCTTGAGACGTGGAAGGACATGCAGATACTTCTCCAGCGGTAATTCTAATCATTACGACACTATATCGGCAACGTTCGTGAATTTTATGATATCAAGTACTTAATAACTTATTTTATTCGTTTTCTACGCCGGGCAGCGCTTGGAAACGGTTCACCAAGAAGGCTAGGGGCGTTTGGAAAGAGGAGCTTACATTTCAACCACTAGATGTAAGCACCACTAGCTATATCCGTGCATCTCTTTGATTCTAGTTTTGATACAGTTATTATCATGCTTGATTATTATTTTGATTGAACTCTGTTGTCGTAAAGTGCCTGACGCAGGGACCAGGTAACAATCTATGTGGATACTATGTATGCGAGTTCATCCGGCAGACGTGCGATGAGAAGGGCAGAAATTTAGAGCAACTCCACGTATGTAAACAATTTCTATAGTTTTTAATTACAATCAAATTGTGTTTAGTTTCATATTCATATAGGCTGACTCCTTTTTTAAATCAGATCGAACGTCTACGGGACGGTCTTCTGCCAAAGGATCGCATACGAGCAATACAGGAGGAATTGGCGGGATTCTTGGATGCAGAAGTCCTAGACCCAAAAGGAGAATACTATTCGGCTGTGTATAGACAATAGGGATTGTAAAAATAGCAACTTTCAAGGGATTGTAAAATGTTGTCATGATGATCTTGTGTAATATAAGGTTCCTTCATTGATAAGTGCAAAACACTAAATAAACAATAAAACAACCTAAATGAATTCTCTGCCGCGGCACAAAAAGTGGCGAAAATGCTGCCGCGGCAACAAAATGTGCCAAAATGAATTCTCTGCCGCGGCAGAGAAATGGGCCAAATCTCTGCCGCGGCAGAGAAATGGGCCAAATCTCTGGCGCGGCAGCAGGTTATTAGTCCCGGTTCGTGTTACGAACCGGGACTAATGCTCCACCCCCCTCGCGCTCTGATGCCGCCACGTGTGGGGCAACCGGGACTAATGGTTGGAGCTTTAGTCCCGATGCCCCCGTCCCGGTTGGGCAACCGGGACTAATGGCCCTTACCAACCGGGACGCATGGGGCGTTTTCTACCAGTGTGATGACATATTGTTCATGCTCCGTGTTTATCATGACATGGCGACGGTGAGAAGAGAGAACATCGAGAAGCTGCCTTTTGGTACCATCTTCGATGCCTATTATTTTTATAATGACTTGCTATCTAGTGGAGATTTTCGACTCCCTTATACTTTTAAATCCTTTGTATTCTAAAATAAAAATCCGGATATAGCCAATGTTGTATCCCACAACAAGTAAAATATCAATTTTAAATCCTTTGTATTCTAAAAAAATGACAGTGTGGCGCATATCCTGAAATCCCCATATTTTAACAGTTTTGGGTAACCCACAATAAAAGAATTGCTTGTTACGATTATGTGTGATTGTGGGATATAACATTGACAATGTCTAGAATGAAACATGTACATTTGTTTTTTATATCTTTTATTAAATGAAGTGTGCAATGGAGCTAGGGAGCCAAAGACACTTTCTGCTTGCTAGCAGTTAAGTATTTTCTGGGGCTGTTTGACGCATTCATGCAAAGGATGTTCCTTTTCCTATGATGTGAGCCTAGCTGAACTGGTTGGAAGAGTGGGTGTACAAACCACACATGGGTTCAAATTCTCGCGGATGCGAATTTAGGTTTATATTTATACTTGAGGATCAGACTATTCTGATACTCATGCAATTTATCTTGAGGAACAGGCGATTCTGGTACCCATGCTTAATGGTTGTGTGCATCCCTAGAGGGTGCAAAGGCTGGGAAGTGAAATCTTCCCTCTATTTTAGAATCAACGGCTTATGATACCTGATGTGGCTCGGTTGATATAGAGCCCGTTGGTAACCCAAGAGGAAGGTATGATGAGCACAACAGCAAGTTTCCCTCATTTATAGAACCAAGGTTATCGAACCAGTAGGATCAAGAAACCACTTTAGAAGGTGTTGCTAGCAACATGGAACCTGCACACAATACAACCAAAATACTCTGCCCGAACTTATCAATGAGGTTGTCAAGCTCACTGGTTTTGCTGAAAACAAAGGATTAAACGTATAGTGTGGAAGAAAGTAATTGCTTGTGGTAATTACAGAAAGTAAACAGTAACAGTAGATAGAATATTAGTGGGAAGGAATGAACCAGGGTTGGTTCACTAGAGGTGTTTTCTTCATAAGATAAATAACATGTTGGGTGAACAAATTACAACGAGGCAATTGACAAATACAGAATGCAAAACAATGCATGTACATGACATGATGATCACTATGAGATTTATTTGGACATTACAACATGATACATAGACCGTAATCCAACTGCATCTATGACTAATAATCCACCTCCGGGATATCATTCGAACAACCCTCGGGTATTAAGTTGCAAGCAACAGATAGTTGCATTAAGCAAAGTGTGTAATGTAAATAATACAATTGCCCTTGGACAAATGATTGTTGTTTTCTCCCTAGTAGCAACAACACATCTACAATCTTAGAAGTTCCTAGATTACTAGAGGCATGAACCTACTATCGAGCATAAATACTCCCTCTTGGAGTCACAAGTTGTCGGGGGGATCGCCCCTAGGTAGGCTAACCGGACAAGATGCAAAGCACCAACACGTCAGCCGGCTGAGGGTAGCCGGACGCAAAAACCCCAAGACATATCAGAAGAAGGAACAGACCAAGACCCGACTGGCAAATCAGCCAGCTGGACAAGAACTATCAGCAAGACCTCCAGCCGGCTAGATCAAGACAGCCAGCCGGAGCAAGACAGATCGAGAGACAACCGGCGGAAGAACCAGCCGGATGAAACAAGCAAGGGCAGAAGAGTAGCCGGATGGATCCAACCATCTGGCCCAGGAAGGCCAGCCGGCTAGATCACCCTAGCAGGCCACTCAAGATAGGCAAGGTACCAGATGACGCAAGGCACAGTGCGCAGTACGCCCAGGACATCAGACAAGACAGAAAGGAGACTCAGACACTCGGCCCATACCGACGACTTTACCGTGACGGTTGCAACAGTAGACGGTAGGTGGCACTGTGCATAACTACCCGCACGACGACCACTGTAGATGGCATGGCGGCATGGGCTTGACTGTGAGTACACACTCCCCATGCCGGCCACTGTAGATGACCTAGCCGGCTGGGTCCCACCTGTGGGACCCACCAGTCGGCCAGGTCGTTGCCCACGTCGCCTTGGCCTATATAAGGGGTGGTAGGGGCAACTTAGCAAGGGTTGGACTCTACTCACTCGTTAGCCAAACCAGATACATCTCGAGGAGCCTTGTAGTTCTCTGTGATCCATCCCTATAGTCAGATCGGTAGGAGTAGGAGCTTTACCTCGACCCGAGGGCTCCGAACCTGGGTACTTCTTGTGTCCCTGACGCTTGCTTGTATCCAATCCCGCCTGCGGACGCCGTCGCACGCTTCCCTGCTTTGATCCCACACCTCATTCTAGCCTGCTTAGGCTCTGCCCTTCCCATAACGATGACAGTTGGCGCCCACCGTGGGGCAAAGATGGCAGCGACCGGAGTGACATTCCGCATGGGACCCTGTACTTTGTCCGGCGAGCGCGTGGCTTACGGCCTTGTGCTCACGCTCGGCCAGTTCAACTGCGTCATCAACAACGCCAGCTGCTTTGCTGGATCCAGCTTCCCGGCAGGTGGCCCCATCCTGCTATTCGGCAATCTACCCGTCTACGTCGCCACCGTGCCGGAGCGTTTCCCTTGGAAAATCGTCTCTTTTGCCGAGCCGTTGCCCTCAGTCGGCAGCGCGCTCGTCGCGCCCGGCACCGTGGAGGTGATGATGGACGGCTCAAGCAACAACTGTCGTCCCCCCTCTCGAGCGCGGCATCGACCAGGCCGGCCCGTCTACCCCAGTGCGCGAAAAGGGTGCGGTGGACGAGGTCATCGAAGAGCTCCGCGAGCCGGTGCACCCCGAGGACGACCCGGAGGCGGCCATGGCCAAGATCGAGGCGGCGCGTGAACGACTGCTCCAGCAGGCCCAGGGCCTGGCCTCCACCAAGTATCGGATGGAGAGCAACATCCGCGAGTATAATCGCGCGCACGGCCTCACCCCGGCTAACGAGGATCCTAGCCGGCTGGGCTCCGTGCAGCGTCGCAGAGGAGAGATGGGCACCCGTTTCGAGCATGACCTCGAGCCGGCTTCCCGCACCTACTTCCCCCCGCCCGTCTACGACACCGCGGTCAAGAATGTCCGGGCAGCGCGAGCCATCATGGAAGACCTACCCCACTTGGAGGGGGACGAGATGCTGCGCCAGTTCTAGCGAGTGCAGCACCTGCTGCACATGGCCGACGAACAGACCGAGGCTGCTCGGATCGCATTCGAGGCTGGAGCCGGCTTCAGGGGGAATCGCCCAGCTGGCAACAGTCGGGGCGGACCTCGTCAGACCGAGTACTCCGCGTCTCCGGGCCAGCAGCCCCCGCGCTCCAAGCGTCGCCAATCAGGCAGCAGCCAACCTCGCGGCGAGCAGGGAACCAGGATCCACCCTCCTTCGGCTGGCCAGAACCCCCTCCACCCCCTCCACCATCCTGCCTCACCAGCCGGGTGGGAACTCCCAATCCGGTTGAGCCATATGCACGCGCTCGCATCGACCTTTTGATGGAAGCTCGCCTCACCGAGGAGGAGGATGCAGCCGTCCCCGTGTGCTTTGGAACATGCATCTGGAAGGAGCCCTTTCCCAACAAGTTCTCCCTGCCATGGGACACCCCCAAGTACGACAACAGCATGAAGCCGGAGGACTGGCTGACCGACTACGTCACCGCAGTCGGCATCGCCCACGGCAACAAGCGTGTCGCGATCCACTACATCCCCCTCATGCTGACCGGCTCGGCAAGAACCTGGCTCAACAGCCTCGCGCCCAACAGCATTAACGCTTGGCCAAACCTCGAGAAAGTCTTCATCCGGAACTTCAACGGCACATACAAGCATCCGGGCAGGCCCCGTGATCTTTATTTGTGTGTCCAGGGAGACCGCGAGTCGGATCGCGCGTACCTCGCCCGCTGGACCGAGCTACGCAACTCCTGCGAAGGGGTGGTGGAGAACCAGGCAATCGGTTTCTTCATCAAAGGGTGTCGCGAAGGCACGATGCTGCGCCACCAGCTGTTGTGCGACGAACCCAAGACAATGGCGGAGCTGATGACCGTCGCCGACCAGTATGCCATCGCAGATGCGGCAATGATGAAGCCCCTCCGGGTAAACGCGGAAGGGCGCCCGGTTCCCACCAAGCCGGCTAGGGAGAAGCCTACCAGTCAGAGCGGTGATGTCGGCTCGTCTAGACGGCACGACAATGACAGCCGCTACTAGGGCAAGCACCCGGTTGAGCAGCAGAGCCCGCACTACCACCAGCGGCAAGTCAACGCAGTGCAGGGCGCGACGACTCACAACAACAAGAGGCAGAGGAATGCCTTCACCTTCGAGCAAATGTTCGACGGGCCCTGCAGGTACCACGGTGGCACCAAGCCGGCTACACACACCACTCGGCAGTGTAGCTGGACCAGGCAGATCAAGGAGCAGGCCGGGTTACCCCTCTTCCCCCACCCCCTCCTGGTGGTCCCCCACCGCTGGCTAGGCCAGCCGGCAACAACCGTGGCAATGGAGGCTACCCCCAGCAGCACGAGAACTACCACATCTTCGAGGCTAAGCCGATTGATAATCGCGGCCGGAAGCAGCGCAGCGCGGAGGTGAATGCCGTCGTTCCCCCAGTCCCCCTGCGTCTCAACTGGTCTGAGACTCCCATCACCTGGAGCCAGGCGGACCAGCCGGATTCGCTCCCGAATCCCGGGGGCTACGCGATGGTGCTCGACCCCCTCGTCATCTCCGACGTGCGCACCTGCCGGTTCTCGCGCGTGCTGGTAGACGGTGGAAGCAGCCTCAACCTGCTCTACCGGTCCTCCATGGACAAGATGGGTATCCAGGAATGCGACCTGCAGCCCTCGACCACTGTGTTCCACGGCGTCGCGCCCGGGCCACCATGCGTCCCTCTCGGCAAGATCCGGCTGGACGTCATATTCGGTTCGGAAGAGAATTTCCGGCGTGAGCCAATCTGGTTCAAGGTGATCAACCTCGCTAGAACCTACCATGTCCTTCTTATGCGCCCTGCCCTCGCAAAGTTCATGGCGGTCCCCCACTACACATACCTCAAGACGAAGTTGCCAGGGCCGAATGGTGTGATTACTATGGCCGGATGCTACAGACGGTCCATGGCTTGCACGAAAGAAGGCACCCAGATAGCCGAGGCCCTACTCATCACCGAGGAGAAGCACGAGATGTTGCGCAATGTTGCCATGCTGCAGCAGGAAGTGCCGGATGGTATGAATTCGGCTAGGGACATGGCGTTCTAGACGTCCAAGGAGACCCGCCAGATCCCGCTCGACCCGGCTGACCCCTCCAAGTGCGTCACCATCAGCGCCGGCTTGGACAACAAATAGGAAAGCGCGCTCGTCGACTTCCTCCGTGAGAATTGGGACATCTTCGCATGGTCTCCCAAATACATACTATTTTTAGGCAAAGATAGCAACCATTCTTTAACTTTTCCCCTCAAGGAGAAAGGAAAAAGACTGAGCTTAATAATATCTCCATCTACATCCTTATACTTTTGCATCTCACAAAGTTCAATAAAGCTATTAAGATGGGCAGCAGGATCATCAGAACTAGCACCAGAAAATTGCTCTCTCATCACAAGATTCAACAAAGCAGGATTAATTTCAGAAAAGATAGCATCAGGAGCAGGTGGAGCAATAGGTGTGCTTAGTAAATCATTGTTGGTGGTGCTAGTGAAGTCACACAACTTGGTGTTCTTAGTAGAGTTCATTTTGGCAAAGGTGGGCAAGCCAAAAACAGCAGCAGCAGCTAGAGCAGGAACTAATTTTTGTGTGTTTTTGAATAAGGCAAGCAAACCAAGCTAGACTAGTTTTTTTTGTTTTTTTGGAAAGAGGCAAACAAAACCAAGCAAAAGAAACAAAGCAAACTAAAAACAAAGTAAAGAGAAAGGAAGTGAAGGACTCCCCTAGTGAAGACGTCATTAACCACCCCGGCAATAGTGCCAGAAAACTTGTTGATGGTGTCCTGGTGCTTGACGGGGAGGAAGAAGTTTGATGTCCCTTTAGTCCCCGGCAACGGCGCCAGAAAGTCTTGATGATGCCCGACGTGGAACTTCGTTGGTAACCCTAAGCGCAGGGTGTGTGAAGAGCAAGCAGCAAGTTTTCCCTCAGTTGAGACCGAGGTTATCGAACCAGAAGGAGGAAGGAAACGTCACACATGTTTTGCAAACAACGTGGAGACCTACACAACACAAACTCAAGACTTTGCCCCAACGAATCAGTAAGGTTTTCAAGCTCACAGGTTTGCTGTAACAAAGGATTAAACGTATGGTGTGGAAGGTAATGGTTTGCAGCAAGTAAACAAGCAATAGTGGAAGATGTATCAATGGTAAATATTGGACCGGGGTCCATAGTTCACTAGAGGTGCTCTCCTTAGATAAACAACATGGCATGAAGGGTAAACAAATTACAGCGGGGCAATTGACAGGAACTGAGCAAGGCATAACAATGCAATTACTAGCCAGAAAGATCCTATGAGGTTGATTGGGCAATACAACAATATACATGGACCGTCATCCAACTGCATCTATGACTTGAAGTCCACCTTCAGGTTATCATCCGAACCCCCTCGAGTATTAAGTTGCAAGCAACAGACAACTGCTTTAAGCAAAGTGTGTAAGGTAAAAAGTCCACATGTTCCATGAACAAGAGACTGTTGTTTTCTCCCTAGTAGCAACAACACATCTACAACCGAAGAGATTTCTGTCACTTCCCTTGGAAACTAGAGGCATGAACCCACTATCGAGCATAAATACTCCCTCTTGGATGCAACAGAGAGCATGTGATGTGGACATCCCATCTATTGATACAATCGTGGTACCTACAGCTACACACATACAAGGACCTATCACCCGATCTCGTGCCAAACAACTTAACTATCAGGTACTTTTGTTTCTTTGAACTATTCCTCACATACATGAGAATATGATGCTGCCTAAATCAGATGTATTTCTTACTCTTAGGAATGATGGACCAAGCATGGATGAGAGGGACAAGCATTGGAGCATGGCCATGCATGGAGATGGCAGCAAGCATGTGATGATTCAAGAGAAGGCCACGGATGAAGATTTCAGAACTTTGAGGCCTCCATAATGAAGAAAGAAGGCTTGGACGAAATATTCAAGATTAATACTTCACAAATTCGTCCATAGCTTAATATGGTGCTGCGACACCTTTATTTTGGGCCAGGCCCATGTAATTTCGCAGGATTTTAAATAGCCACTTTTTAGAGTCCGTATTTGAGGGGAAAAGGACTTCTAGGGTTGGATTCGGCCACCACTTCCATGGCTGGCCGAAATCCCACCTTTTCCTCCTTAAATACTACCTATAGCCGTCACCATAGACTCGGATTTTGTTTAGACATTAAGTTAGCCATCATAGCAACTTCGCCAAGGCTCGAGCGTCGCAGAGGCCTCTTGTACTTCGCGCCTATAGAGGATCTCGCCTTTTCAATAAAGCTTTCCTCTTAATCCGCAATATCTTGATTGCAATATTAGTTCTTACTTGTTCTCGATTTCAGGTAGGAATTAAGACCCTCGCTGGTCAGGCTGATCGTGTTCTCGCAGGATCGGTAACCTCCAGGAGATTGGCCTAGCGATTGCATTGGCGCTCGTGCTCGCACGTGTAGTCGGATCGTCAAGCCCGAACTCCACCAAATAGACTATCACCATCTCATCGAAAGATCGGACACCTTTTGCCCTATCAAGTGGTATCAGATTTCAGGTTGCTCGGTGAGACTTTACTGCTTTCGTACATTAGATCTGTTTTCCCTATAACCCACGAAAAAGCCAAAAACATAGTTAGAGTTTAGATCCATCCCATCACCAATCTACACCTCGCATTATCTTTTCAGTTTTTGCATTGTTGAATTTGTGTATGCATCGTCGCGTCGAGTTGCTGGTCTTAGTGTCTCGTCCCTTAGAGTTTCGAATTCTGATCACAGTAGTCACCGCCACACTCGCATTTCACCGCCACCATATTCCGCTGCCATATACCCAGCCACCATAAACCATAAAACTCCGCCACCGCCTTCCTACCGCGACACGGATCCAATCACCTTTCCTGCCGCGGCATGAGTCCGAGTTGCGTTATTGTTTCCTAGTTTTTTTTCCTTTTTACTTTCCTTCTTTGGTGTTTCCATATTGAGCTAAAGTCCGTGTCGAGTTAGAAGTTCAGTCGTAAGTCCAGAAGGAGAGCAAAAAAAAAAGAGTCTGGAACTGCCTCCGAAAAAAATTTCTGGCTACACTGATTTTCAGCCCGGGGATCACTTTTCTCCATCGACCGTTATAGCGATATTTTTTTGGCGCATGCGCGCTTTCCAGAGCATAATATAAAATTTTTGACAAAATTTTTTGGGGCTAACTTGTTTTTAGACCCCGTAGATCAGTTTTAGACACTCGCCATCATAGTGATTTTCAGCATCTCGGTACGCTTTTCAGGGTGCCATATCATTATACATTGCTTGTTTTGTCGCGCCGTGACATCGTTAGTGATTTAGGCTCGCGTCTCTAGTACGGTCTAGCCTAGGACCAGCACAGTACCGTCGTTGAGCATTCTTTCAACTTTTGTATTGTTCTTTTGATAATTGCTAACTCCTTTGCTAAGCCTTCCCAGAGCTCCACAGATATTCTCCATGTGCGGTGTCTCGACTCCCGGTAATCGCTTGGTTCAATCTCTGGACCCACTGATCCTCGCGGTTACACATCGCCTTTTCCTGCTGTTTGGTAAGAACTTGTAAGAGATTCTTATATTGCTTGACGGATTACGCGTGCCTTCCACCATATTTCCGTAGTATATACATGTGCTTTTTAAAGTACTAACCATGACAGATACTTCGCGGAACCCTGCCATAATGACGAACGAAAAACTACATGCCCACTTCTCCGAGCTCTTGGTCGGTCGCGCTGAAGATGTGGATACACGCCTTGAGGAGTTTGACACCAAGCTCACCAACGCCATGGACAAGATCGATGGACTCGAGAAATCCTTCAACGCCAAGCTTGACGCTCGGTTCAAGGATATTTTGAACAGATTTCCCACACCCGCACCCGCCCTATTGGCACCTCGGCATGGCGCACGACGCATTCCGATCACGGGTCGTACTACTGGTTCGGCTGCCGCCGCACCTCAGGTGGCTACCGCTGCAGCTGACGCACCTCAGACTTTCGCCGCGGCTGCTGCTGCGACATTGGGGACAGACGACGGGTACTACTACGACCCCGACGACGACAATTTGTTTGACGAGGAGGTTGAGCAACCTCCACACCCTCCTGGCCGTCCCCGACATTACCACCGCAACGCTCGACCACCGGTACGTGATGATGAGCATGTTGCTAAGATTAAATTAAATATTCCATATTTTGAGGGTAAATATAATCCTGATGCATATCTTACATGGGAGATGGAAGTAGAACAACGTTTTGCATGTTTAAAATATCCTGAGAATATGCGTGTTAGTGCTGCTACATGTGAATTTACTAAATTTGTTTCCCTTTGGTGGTCTGAGTATTGTCGTTTAAATCCTACTACTATTCCTAGTACTTGGACTGCTTTAAAAACTGCGATGCGTGTTCGATTTGTACCTCCCACTTATCAACGTGATTTACTAAAGAATCAGACACGTTTAGAACAAGGGAAAAATTCTGTAGAAGAGTATTATCAGGAATTGCAAACGGGGATGGTTCGGTGTGGTCTTGTTGAATCTACTGAACAAATGCTTGCACGTTTCTTTGGTGGATTAAACAAGGACATTCAAAACATATTAGATTATAAGGAATATAATTCTATCACCCGTTTGTTTCATCTTGCTTGCAAAGCTGAACGTGAAGTGCAGGATCGTCAAACACCATGGAGGAGGACTAATAATTCTGCAGGTCGCACATCCACTTGGACATCCCGACAGTCAGCGCCTCGTTCTCATGATTCGCCACCAGCTACTACCACATCCAAGGCCACCACAAGATTTCCAGCTGCTCCTCCACCGTCATCCAATACTCCTGCTCGTAGTGCATCTTCTATGGCTTCCACGGGTAAAACAAAGGATATACAATTCCGCAAGTGCTGGGGTTTTGGTCATATTGAGAGACAGTCCACAACACAACGTATTATGATGGTGCGTGATGATGGTCAATACAATTCAGCGAGTGACTTTGATGAAGATACATTAGCCCTTATTTCTGCTCGAGATGGAGACAATTGTGATTCTGATGAAGAGACAGAGGTAATGGGAGCTGAAGCTGCTGATCAATACAAGAGCCTAATTACACAACGTGTGTTGAGTGTGCAATTGAGCAAATCTGAGCAAGATCAACGCCACAACCTGTTCCAAACACGTGGTGTTGTCACGGAAAGATCTATACGAATCATCATTGATGGAGGGAGTTGTAATAATCTGGCTAGTGTTGACATGGTAGAGAAGCTTGCACTTCCAACAAGACAACACACACATTCATATTACATCCAATGGTTTGAGAGTTCTCGCAAGATCAAGGTAACAAGAACGGTACGCGTGCATTTTACTATTGGTACATATTCTGATTTTGTTGATTGTGATGTTGTACCTATGCAAGCTTGTTCTTTGTTACTTGGTAGACCATGGCAATTTGATAGAGAATCTGTTCATAATGGCAAAACTAATCACTATTCTCTTATGCATGATGGAAAGAAAATTGGTCTAAAACCTATGACTCCCGAACAGATTTTAAAAGATGATCTTGCTAGAGCTAGTAGAGCTAAAACTAAGGAGAAAAATAAAAGTGAGAATCAGATTGTTGCTGCAGATTTTGTACCACCTAAGAACACTAAATCTGATTCTAAACATGCTACTGAAATTCGTTTGAAGAGTCCATGTATGCTTGCAAATAAAATTGATATTGCTGAACTAGATGTAAACAATACTCAATGTTATGCAATTATCTGCAAAGAGGTTATGTTTTCATTTGAGGATATGCCTCCTCCTTTGCCACCCGCTATTGCTAACCTTTTGCAGGAATATGAGGACGTTTTTCCCGCTGAGCTACCACCAGGACTACCTCCTATTAGACGAATTGAGCACCAAATTGATCTAATTCCTGGTGCTACGTTGCCCAACCGCGCGCCCTATAGAACCAATCCAAAGGAGACAAAGGAGATACAACGCTAAATTCAGGAACTACTCGACAGAGATCATATTCGTGAGTCCCTTAGCCCCTGTGTTGTTCCTATTATTTTAGTACCAAAGAAAGATGGTTCTTCGTGCATGTGTACTGATTGTAGAGCTATCAATAATATTACCATTCGATATAGTCATCCTATTCCACATTTAGATGACATGCTTGATGAATTGAGTGGCTCTACCATGTTTTCTAAAGTTGATTTGCGTAGTGGTTACCACCAGATTCGTATGAAATTGGGAGATGAATGGAAAACAGCATTTAAAACTAAGTTCGGTTTATATGAGTGGTTAGTGATGCCGTTTGGTTTAACTAATGCACCCAGCACTTTCATGAGATTAATGAACGAAGTTTTACGTGCTTTCATTGGACGTTTTGTGGTAGTCTACTTTGATGATATTCTGATTTATCGCAAATCTTTAGAGGATCGTTTGGACCATTTACGTGTTGTTTTTAATGCTTTACGTGATGCACGTTTGTTTGGTAATCTTGAGAAGTGCACCTTTTGCACCAATCGAGTTGCGTTTCTTGGCTATGTTGTTACATCACAGGGTATTGAAGTGGATCCAGCCAAGATTGAAGCTATTGAGAATTGGCCGCAGCCCAAGACGGTCACACAAGTGAGGAGTTTTCTTGGCCTCGCTGGTTTTTATAGGCGCTTTGTCAAAGACTTTGGATCCATTGCCGCGCCGCTGAATGAACTTACCAAGAAAAATGTGCCCTTTGTTTGGGACGATGCACAACAACAGACCTTCGTCATATTGAAAGATAAGCTAACACATGCTCCCTCGGCTCCAACGGTCCCCGGATCATTCGCGAACACACATCGCGCGCAGAAGATCGCCGCGCGGGAGGCGAGGCACCGGCGCCAATTCCCGAGGAGACAACCGGCGCGATGCCACGACACACGTCCTCACACGACCATCATCACGCGTGGCTGAGGTCAGTGATGACGCAGCCGGGGCAGCTCAACCGCCAAATTCAACCGGAAAAAAATTCAAAATCCTAGCTTTTTGAGCCCGCGCACATTTAGCCTAGAGGCGAAATCTATGCGCGCTCGGGGGCTAGTGTCGGGGGATCGCCCACAGGTAGGCTAACCGGACAAGATGCAAAGCACCAACATGTCAGCAAGCTGAGGGTAGCCGGACGCAAATCAGCCAGCTAGACAAGAACTATCAGCAAGACCTCCAGCTGGCTGGATCAAGACAGTCGGCCGGAGCAAGACAGATCAAGAACCAACCGGGAAAAGAACTAGCCAGATGAAACAAGCAAGGGCAGAAGAGTAGCCGGATGGATCCAACCATCCGGCCCAGGAAGGCCAGCCGACTAGATCACCCTAGCCGGCCACTCAAGATAGGCAAGGTACCAGATGACGTAGGGCACAATGCACAGTATGCCCAGGACAGCGGACAAGATAGAAAGGAGACCCAGACACTCAGCCCATACCGACGACTTTACCGATGACGGTTGCAACAGTAGACAGTAGGTGGCACTGTGCATAACTACCCGCACGGCGACCACTACAGATGGCGTGGCGGCATGGGCTTGACTGTGAGTACACATTCCCCATGTTGGCCACTGTAGATGACCTAGCCGGCTAGGGCCCGCCTGTGGGACTCGCTAGTCGGCCAGGTCGTTGCCCACGTCGCCTCGGCCTATAAGGGGCGGCAGGGGCAATTTAGCAAGGGTTGGACTCTACTCACTTGTTAGCCAGACCAGATACAACTCGAGGAGCCTTGTAGTTCTCTGTGATCCATCCCTATAGTCAGATCGGCAGGAGTAGGAGCTTTACCTCGACCCGTGGGCTCCAAACCTTGGTACTTCTTGTGTCCCTGACGCTTGCTTGTATCCATTCCCGCCTGCGGACGCTGTCGCACGCTTCCCTGCTTTGCTCCCACACCTCATTCTAGCCTTCTTAGGCTCTGCCGTTCCCATAACGATGACACAAGCAAATACTTGGCCAACGTAACTACTAGCAACGGAGAGCATGCAAGATCACAAATAATATAGACATGATAGAACAATAATCAATCTGACATAGTACTCAATATCCATCAGATACCCGCAAACACAACATGTAGAATTACAATAAGATGATCTTGATCATGATAGGCAGCTCACAAGATCTAAACATGGTAGCACAAATATGCGAAACAACCATCTAGCTACTGCTATGGATCCATTGTCCAAGGATGAACTGCTCACACATCACTCCGGAGGCACGCATGGCGATGAAGAAGGCTTCCGGGATGATCTCCCCTCTTCGACAGGGTGCCGGGAAGAGCTTCGGATCCCTCCCGGTCTAGGGACGATGGTGGCAGCGGCTATGGACTTTTTCATGGAATTCTGATCGGGTACTTAGGGTTTTCGTCTCAGGGGATTATATAGACGGATAGGCGAGGTCGGTGGAGCGCCAGAGGGCCCACATCCTAGGGCGGTGTTCCCCTTGGCCAAGCCTAGACCAGGTGTGGCCACCCTGGGGTGCGCCTCCCCCTCTCCTCCGGACTCCATGTCGTGTCAGGAAAATAGGAACTTTGGCTTTTGTTTCATCCAATTCCGAGAATATTTCTTTACTAGTTTTTCTGGAACCAAAAATAGCAGAAAACAAGAAACTGGCTCTGTGGGACTTGTTAATAGGTTAGTTCCATAAAATGCATAAAAATGCCACAAAGTGTAGACAAAACATAAGATAGTTGGTGCAAAACAAGCATGGAGCATCAAAAATTATAGATATGTTTGCAACATATAAGCATCCCCAAGCTTAACTCCTGCTCGTCCTCGAGTAGGTAAGTGATAAAAAAGAATAATTTTTTAGGTGACATGCACCATCACAATCTTTATCAAGGTATTGCAAAGCATTGATAGCTGGGATCAAAGTACTCTTAACATAAGCATAAAAGATATATTTCTAACAATAAGACATAGCAACTATGTTGCACCATGAAAGGCTACACAAACAAAAGATCATGAATAATGCTTTGAAAGACATTTGTTTGTTTCACATATAGAAAACATAGCAAGAGTGATATTCAGCTTGTCGTTCATGGAATAGCAAAACATAAATGCATAGGACACCTTCAAAGTTCATAAGGGTGACTAGATACAAATAATTTAAGAACAAGCAATACCATAATTACGAATCAATCAACAAGTTTTGGGACAATGCACATTGAACTCAGAATGACAACTATGCTCTCTTAACTGGTGCATAAATATAGAATATGGAGACTCAACAAAAAGTACAAAGAAAGGCCCTTCGCAGAGGGAAGTAGGGATTAAATGGTTTTATAAAGCTTCCAAAAATTATGGTACTTATTAGCTTTGAGCTCTCATTGCCCCTATCATAAGCATATTGAAGTGATTAAGGTTAAAGTGAGGGAAACTATGAGTTATATGTTTGAAAAATTATAAGTTGAAAACCTCACGCCCCTTGAGTACGAGTATCGAATCGCATGCTACTCAACTTTGGTCCCAAGCAAGTTCTTGTCATTGTAAGTATATGTGTATCATAGAGAACCGCCAACGGGTAACCCTTAACCCATGACAAAGGAGCTATCCCATATCAAAATGACAAGGCAATAGACGGTGAGCGTCTCAGTGATCTTTTTATTTGCTATTTGCATAGTTTTTTATTGAGGATGCTTCATAGAATGCCACTATGGTTTTGCTGCAAGTTTCCACCATGATTAGGCATGGCTTAGGCTAGCCGCCCAGGCGTTTCTCTAACACATATACAAACTCCATGGACTTACAAGCTCCCATCTTATTTCACACTGTCGATATCCATAAACAAAAGAACATGATATCAACTAAATAGAATAAGTGCAATGTCGAAAGCGTTCCCCATGACAGCATGGTTTTGCTAATTCACAACTTATAACTTGCAAGCATAAAAGCATATAAGACAGTCAAAATAATTCAAGTTTATTAAATGCAAGAAATAAAATGTGCCTTCAAGTTCATGGGAGCTTTAATCACTAATTTTCGCATAACAAAATTTTAATTTGGAAGATAAATAAACACATGAATATACTTGGAATGGTGTAACACACCATGCATAGGAATTTATAGTGGAATCTTTGGAATAACTTGGTTTATTGGGAGTTGGATGCACGAGTAGAGCTCATACTCAGTGCAGGTGGAGGCTAGCAAAAGATTGGGAGCGACCAACTAAGAGAGCAATAATGGTCATAATCATGCAGAGCGACAAAACATTATTAATCAAAGCATAAAGTGATATCATAAGTCAAAAACTAGATGATCATAGAGGCTAAGGTGACTGGTTCATAGTCATAACATGGTGTAAGCATGTGCCAAGTCAACTCAAATAAAGCATCAAAGGAGAATACCACAATATTATGCTTTTGTATGCTAAAACAACGCATGATTCTTTCAAGGCACATTAAGAAATCTCAATTATTTGAAACAAGTCATGCTACAACAATAATCACTAAGCATATGGTCAAAGCAACATCTAACATGACATGATAAAGTCTAATACACGGTACCTCATATGCATGAAATATTCTACTCTTTTCCAACAACAATCGACTTATTTGAAACAAATCATAAAGATAATAATCAATAAAGAGCAGAGAGCATGTCTCACCTAACTACAAAGAAGAACTAAAAAGTGCTAAGCAAGAATAAGAACAAAACTAAAGCTAAACGCAGTGCTAGCAAAAGAGAACACTCACAGAACATTAAGAGTGAAAACTAGAGTGTTCTAGGCAATGAAAAACGGGGTGTGACTTCTCCAAAAGAACTATGTTGGGATACAACCAACTTATTGCAGAAAACAAAACAAAATAAAACTAAAAACAAAAACAAAGACGATCCAAGGACAACACATAGTGCATGAAGCAATAAAAGTATAATATCTTGAAAGAAAACCTGAGATTTTTATTGATGAAGAAGGGGATGCCCAAGCTTTGACACTTGTACGTATTGGATATTTCTTGGGATGACATGGGTGTCATACCCAATCTTGAGCTTTTTTCCATACTTTATCTCATCACATCATCCTTTCCCTACACTTGAAAATTTACTTCATAATAAACCTCACACAATCTTCATTAGCAACATTAGTGTATTCAAGATAATAAGCCTTTGGGTTTAGTTTCAACTCAAGTAAATCATCCATTAAAACATAAGATACCGTAGTAACTCCTTTTAAAATATCAAGTGATCAAAAGAACTCAAAAGAAATCGATTTAAGAGGCAAATGCAAATAATGACAGAAATCTGTCAAAACAGACCTGCAAGTAAAGACCGATTTTTTTCGAAAATCTTATGTTGCTCAAATCGAAAACTGAAAAACTAACGAAAGTTGGGTAAATGCCAGGTGCATGCTCACAAAAAATTTCATATCAATACGACATTCTGGTATTTTCACGATTTTTTACAGTGAAGCATAGAAATCTGTTTCGGGACAACAACTTCCCTAGATCTTACTTCCCTCTCATTAGAGGCTATTTTTGGCACAAAAACTACACAAAAAGGATAAGGAGAGGTTATTACAGAGGCAATAACTTCCAAGACTTAACAAAATAAAAACTTACTAAAATAAAAAAAAAATGGGTTATCTCCCAAGAGTGCTTTTCTTTAATGCCTTTCAGCTAGACACAGAAAGCAAGAATCAAGTATTTTCGAATGAAGACATCAAAATTTGTTCTAATAAGAGAGTCAAAAGATAGCTTCTTTCTTTTTCGAGGGAAGTGTTCTATACCTTTCTTGAGTGGGAATTGATATTTAATGGTGCCTTTCTTCATATCAATAATGGCACCAACAGTTCTAAGAAAAGGTCTTCCCAAAATAATAGGACAAGAAGCATTGCATTCAACATCCAAAACATAGAAATCAACGGGGACAAAGGTATTGTTAACCATAATAAGAACATCATTAACTCTCCATAGGTTTATTTTTAGCATTATAATCAAGATGGACATCCAATGGTGGTAAATCAAGCATATCATAATTTTTTAGGCATAATAGAGACACTAGCACAAAGATAACATAAATCTTTGATATCAAAATCATTCACTTTCATATTAATGATGGGCTCCCCACCATCTTATAATTTCCTAGGAATATAAGCTTTATGTTTCAATTTTTCTTCTTTAATTTTCATGAGAGCCTTTGTAATATGTTTTGTAAAAGCCATATTCATAGCACTAGCATTAGGAATTCTAGCAAGGTTTTGCAAGAACATAATTACTTCATAAATATTGCAACCATCAAGATCAAAATAAAAATTATCATTCAAGGTAGTAGAACTTTTGTCTCCCATATTTCAAAAAAATTCAGCATTTTTATTGGAAAAGTTCCAGTGGGTTTAGGCAATGTTGCGAAAGGAATGGAGACTTTGTCTAAACCAATTATTTTACCATTAATAGTAGGAGGTTTTCTAGCATTTGAAACTTCAGCATCACTAGTGGTGGTAATAGTACAAATTTTAGTCATATTATTATTTCTAGCAATTTCATCTTCTCTTCCCCATCGAGCATGCAATTCAGCTAACATCCTAACATTTTCATCAATTCTAACTTGAATGGCATTCAAAGTCTTGCTTTCTTTAACATCATGAGGCATAACCTTTAATTTAAGAAGTTCAACATCAAGGGCAAGGCTATCAACTTTAGAAGCAAGATCATCAATTTTTCCAAGCTTTTCCTCAACAGTTTTATTGAAAGCAGTTTGTTTACTAATAAAATCCTTAAGAATGACTTCAAGTTCAGAGGGTGCACTTCTATTGTTGTTGTAGGAATTTCCATAAGAATTTTCATAAGCATTACCATTATTAAAAGGATATGACCTATAATTATTATTACCATAAACATTGTTGCTAAAATTATTACTTCTAATGAAGTTCATATAAACTTGCTCTTATTGATCAACCAAAGAGGCTAAAGGAAAATTATTTGGATCAATATGAGATTTTCCACTAACAAGCATAGACATAATAGTATCAAGCTTATCACTTATGGAGGAGGTTTCTTCAACAGAATTTACCTTCTTACCTTGTGGAGATCTCTCAGTGTCCCATTCAGAATAATTAATCATCATATTATCCAGGAGCTTTATTGTAGCACCCAAAGTGATGGACATAAAGGTACCTACAGCAGCCGTATCCAACAAATTTCTTGAAGAAAATTCAATCCTGCATAAAAGGTTTGGATAATCATCCAAGTAGTCAGTCCATGAGTGGGGCAATTATTCACTAAAGATTTCATTCTTTCCCAAGCTTGAGCAACATGTTCATTATCAAATTGCTTAAATTTAATTATGTCACTTCTCATGGATATAATCTTAGCAGGAGGATAATATTTTCCAATGAAAGCATCTTTGCATTTAATCCAAGAATCAATACTATTTTTAGGCAATGATAGCAACCAATCTTTAGCTCTTCCTATTAAAAGAGAAAGGAAACAATTTAAGTTAATATATCCATCTACATCCTTATATTTTTGCATCTGACAAAGTTTAACAAAATTATTAAGGTGAGCAGCAACATCATCGGTACTAACACCAGAAAATTGCTCTTTCATAACAAGATTTAGCAAAGTGGTTTTAATTTCATATAAAGTAGCTTTAGGAACAGGTGGAGCAATAGGTGTGCAAATGAAATCATTGTTGTTTGTGCTAGTGAAGTCACACAACTTAGTTTTTTCAAGAGTAGTCATTTTTGCAAGATTAAAGCAAGCCAACAAAAATAGCAACTAAAGTAGGAACTAATTTTTTGTGTTTCCGGTAAAAAAGAAGCAAACCAAACAAAGAAAAGGAAACAAATCAAAACAAAAACAAGGTAAAGAGATTGGTAGTGAGATAATCCTCATGCAAAAATCTTTTTTCTCCCCGGCAACGGCGCCAGAAAAATGCTTGATGTGGCTCGGTTGATGTAGAGCCCGTTGGGAACCCCAAGTGAAAGGTATGATGAGCACAGCAGCAAGTTTCCCTCAATTATGGAACCAAGGTTATCGAACTAGTAGGAGAAAGAACCCACTTCAGAAGGTGTTGCTAGCAACGTGGAACCTGCACACAATACAACCAAAATACTCTGTCCCAACTTATCAATGAGGTTGTCAAGCTCACTAGTTTTGCTGAAAACAAAGGATTAAACGTATAGTGTGGAAGAAATTAATTGGTTGTGGTAATTGCAGAAAGTAAATAGTAATAGTAGATAGAATATCAATGGGAAGGAATGAACCAGGGTCCACAGTTCACTAGAGGTGTTTTCTCCATAAGATAAATAACATGTTGGGTGAACAAATTACATCGGGGCAATTGACAAATAGAGAATGCATAACAATGCATGTACATGACATGATGATCACTATGAGATTCATTTGGGCATTACAACATGATACATAGACCGTAATCCAACTACATCTATGACTAATAATCCACCTCCGGGATATTATCCAAATAACCCTCGGGTATTAAGTTGCAAGCAATATATAATTGCATTAAGCAAAGTGTGTAATGTAAACAATACAATTGCCCTTGGACAAAGGATTGTTGTTTTCTTACTAGTAGAAACAACACATCTAAAATCTTAGAAGTTTCTGTCACTCTCCCAGATTACTAAAGGCATGAACCTACTATCGAGCATAAATACTCCCTCTTGGAGTCATAAGCAAATACTTGGCCAAAGTAACCACTAGCAACGGAGAGCATGCACGATCACAAATAACATAGACATGATAGAACAATAATCAATCTTACATAGTACTCAATATCCATCTAATCCCCGCAAACACAACATGTAGAATTACAATAAGATGATCTTGAGCATGATAGGCAGCTCACAAGATCTAAACATGGTAGCACAAATAGGAGAAACAACCATCTAGCTACTGCTATGGACCCATAGTCCAAGGATGAACTACTCACACATCACTCCAGAGGCAGGCATGGTGATGAAGAAGGCCTCCGGGATGATATGCCCTCTCCAGCAGGGTGCTAGGAAGAGCTTCATATCCCTCCCGATCTAGGGATGATGGTGGCGGCGGCTATGGACTTTTTCATGGAATTCTGATCGGGTACTTAGGGTTTTCGTCTCGGGGGGATTATATAGGCAGAGAGGCGAGGTCGGTGCAGCGCCAGGGGGCCTACACCCTAGGGCGCTGCGCCCCCTGGCCGCGCCTAGACCAGGTGTGGCCGCCCTAGGGTGCGCCTCCCCCTCTCCTCCGGACTCCGTGTCGTGTCGGAAAAAATTGGAACTTCGGATTTTGTTTCAACCAATTCCAAGAATATTTCTTTACTAGTTTTTCTTAAACCAAAAACAGCAGAAAACAGGAAACTGGCTCCGTGGCACTTGTTAATAGGTTAGTTTCAGAAAATGCATAAAAATGCCACAAAGTGTAGACAAAACCTAAGATAGTTGGTGCAAAACAAGCATGGAGCATCATAAATGATGGATACATTTGCAACATATCAATACCATTGTTCTCCACCCTAACCCCTCCCGCACCCGTGCGGCGGCCTCGCGCCGGGCGGACCCTCTCGGCCTAGTCCTCCCTCCCATGATCTCTCTGTAGGGTTCGCAGCATAGAAAACAAAAAATTTCCTACGATGGGAACAACTATGTACCAAGATCTATCTACTAGATACAAACAACGGGCGGATGTATATCCGTAGAGAACATACCCTTGAAGACCGACAAAGCTTAACGAGTCCAAACTCGTGGTTGATGTAGACGATCTCTTGCCGATCTCAAGATCGAGAGGAAGTCCTAGCGCCGCAAAACAGCAGCGCATCCGTGCTCGCACACACGTTCGAGGCACCGAGCAACCTCCGCCTCCTCGCTCCAGCGATGCAGCGGAAGCACAACTCTTTCTTGCCGAATAGCCACCGGGAACATGTATCTCGCTAGTCCGAGACCATGGGGGATAAATTCTAGAGGGGGAGAGAGATCCTTCACGAGGAGGTGTGAGTGAGAGAGAGGAGAGGGGGGCCTTTTATAGGGGAGAGGGGGGGCACCCAAGGGGCATGGCGCCCAGCCATGGGGCTGCCCCCACCTCTTCCACATTCATGTGGGTGGAGCTCCCACTCAAAATGAAAAGCCTCCACTCCCATTAAAAAGCCTCCACTCAAAAATCCACTCACATGCATTAAATTTCCACCAAATTTAATGCAAGCTCTCATTTAAATAAAACTCTTTTATTTATTTATTCAGAATTTTGTTAATTACTTTAATTAACAAACATTCACATAAAACCCCTTGCTAGAATTCTATTTCACATGCATAACCACTTTATGCAATTTCACCCGAAAACCTGTTTCGGTATCTAGTGAAATAAATTCATGCGCTTGTTCATTCTTTCGGCATGAAACTTTTGCTCCAATTGGATGTCGGTGTCTCTTAAGTGTGTCACCCTACGGTTCGTGAATAATGTGGACATGATCGAGACCCCTCTCAGATCAATAATCAGAAGCGGGATCTGGAGACCCATACTGACTCCCACACATTCAACGATGACTTTCTTGTGATCGTCGGAACCTTTTACGCTAGTATCTTAATCCCTTTGTTTCACGATATATTACATGTCCGAGATTCGATCATTGGTATCTCCATACCTAGTTTAATCTCGTTACCGACATGCACTCTTTTCTCGTTCCTGTGATATAACATTCTAGTGATCAAATCACTTGCTTGCAAGCTAATCAATGTGATATCACCGAGAGGGCCCAGAGTATATCTATCCGTCATCGGGATGAACAAATTCCACTTCTTGATCCATGAGCCTCAACATAACACTTTATTAGTTCTGAATCCATCTTTATAATCACCCTGTTACGGTGTGACGTTTGATGTTATCAAGAAACTCTTCCGGTGTTAGTGATTGACATGATCTCATGGTCTAAGGATTAGGATCACTTCGTAAGTTGTTATAGCAATATAAACTCAATGACTTTGATCGTAATGCTATACTTCGGATGAATGTTCATCACACCATTACATTAATGTTGTGACCTCGTTATTAACAACATCCAATGTCCATGATCAGGAAACCTATGATCATCTTGTTAATCAACGAGCTAGTTTATAAGAGAGGCATAACTAGGAACTACCTTTTGTTTATTAAACACACATGTATTAACATTTCCGTATTAATACAATTATAGCATGCAAAATAAACATTTATCATAAATAAGGAATACGATAATAACCACTTTATTATTGCCTCTCGGGCATATTCCCTTCAGTCTCCCACTTGCACTAGAGACAATAATCTAGTTTGAAAACTCTGCGTATTGAACACCTATGACTTTCTGGTGTTCCATATACGCAATTGCAAGTGGTTAACATAATCTACGAATCTGACGCTTCAGGTCCGTGTGTATTTGCATGTCTTTGCGTCTCCACGCATCACTCATTCTCCAATGAGATGGCATTGTATAAATTTGGTCTTTTGGTGAGACCTTTAGTTCCTTGGGGTTAAAACACATCGATACTATTGTCATACAATATATCTTTAGTGTTAGCCCGTTGCGAACCACACCTTAGTTTGATAACAAACTACTTGACACAAATTCCCTCCTTTGCTGCTACTATAGCAGTCATATACTTAGCCTTTTTGTTGTAGTATCCATCACAATGTCTTAACTTTGGAACTCTTCCAAATCCATCATGGAATCTCCTTTCCATTACATTGTGCCACCCATAGTTTAAATTGAGATAAACTTAATTTGTATCTTGTGACAAAACTAGTATCAATGTAACGCTTTACAATGAACTATTTGTAATTGTTTGTCACCTCTACACAAATATATTCTTAGTTCTTCCAAAAGATCATAAGAATATCCTTACTATAGTCCAATGATCATTTTATGATTCATTCTGGTATATGCTCATAACACTTAGAGCATAGGACATATCTGGATGTGTACATATCATGGTATGATTGATCAAAACATTCTTGTGATTTCACTCATCAAGTGTCAAAACACTTGAATCTTGTTTCACTTATCAAGTGTCGATACACTTGAATCTTGATTCAATTCCTTTCCAGGCGACAAGAACTGTTTCTTGTCATTTCTATATTGAACTCCTTCAATATCTCATATATGTACGTTTGGCATAACCATATTAGCGTCACCGTCTATCCACTATAGACATTCATGCTAAATATTCGGGTTTTGCCTAAGTCTTTCATCGAAATGAAATTCTTAACCATTGTCAATAAAATATACATCATTTCTAATCAACAAGATGTCCTCCACATAATGTATTAGAAATATGTCTCAGCGCTCCCACTTAATTTCTTGCAAATGCAAGCATCTTCATCGTCTCCTGATGAAAACTCTTTTTCATCACGGTGAAGATTCCAACTCCGCGATGCTTACTTCAACCATTGAAGTTTGCACGCCCTTTTAGCATCCTTTGAATTTTAACAAAACCCTTTGGACCGTGTCTTGTACACGTCCTAGGTAACCATTCTATTAGAAAAATTTTGTTTTGTTTATTCATCTACCATATAACAAATTATATGTAGTGGTTGCTACTTTAATCCGTCCAGACTAAATATCGCTATGAAAGATCAAATCTTGTCATAGTCAACTCCTTGAACATTGTTGTAAAATACTTTACGACATGTCGACTATTTCATAGATGTGAAACATCCATGTCTGTTTCTTTATAGATCCAAATACGACTGATAGGTTTTTACACCTTTCCGGAGGGTCTTCCAAGTTCAAAACTTGATTTATCGTGTATGGAACTATCACGGATTTTATGGCTTCAAGCCATTTGACGGAGTCAGGGCCCATCATCGCTTCTTTGTATGTATTCGGTTCATTATTGTCAAACACTAATGATTTACTCTCAAATCTTAGCATTTGATTGTTTAACCGACCTACTTGGTTCAATAGGAACTTAGATCTCCGTGACCACAACCTTTGAGGCACATAAGCTATGAGTATTATGGCATCCTCTGGAACATTTTCCGGCGCTGCGCAACTCAGCACATATAGCTAAGGTTCGTTAACCTTATCAAAGTTCTATTGTCCTCCCACTTAACATTTATGAAAAATTCCTTCTTCAAGAAACTTCACGTTTTAAGCGACAAACCCTTTTGTCCTTGGTGTTATGAAGGAATAACCAATTGTTATTCGAAATAACCTACAAAGACATGCTCATCCGACTTCAGTTGTAAACATCTTACTTATGTTTAGCATACCAAAATTTAAGAAATGACAACTTGGGTTTTACCCCAAACCATAACTTCCATGGTGTCATTTCAACGGATCAAGATGGAGCTCTTTTCAGTGTAAAAGCGATAGTCTCTAAAGCTTTAATCTTTTAAAACATAATGGCAGTTTTATAAATAACACCTTTGATCCAACCATGTCTCACAAGGTTTCATTACAAATCTCAAACACTCCATACTCCTATGGTGTTTCGAGAGATGTAAATCTAGGTGTTTTGCTAAACTTGCAACTCAAATAAATCCCTTTATGATAAAATCATAATTCATTTATTTTCTTGTTACACTTGTAACTCAAATAAATCCCTTTATGATCAAATCATAATTTATTTATTTTTCTTGTTACAATGATTTTCCACTTCATCTTGAAAGTCTTTGAAACATTTTCAAATATTTCATACTTCTTTCTCATTAAGTGAACATTCACTCAAAATTCCGGAGAAAGCATATGAAGTTGAAACCCATCGCTTACGACTACACATAATGGACTACATACATTGATATGCATAAATTCCAATAATTTAGTCGTTCGTTCTTCTTTGGCCTTTGAACGAAGTTTTAATTATCACGTGGAAAGTCTCACAAGCGTCACTTGATCAAATCAAAGACTCCAAAAATCCATGAATATGGAGATTCTTCATGTTTTCTTTCCAATATAATTTAAACAGCGATGTCACTTCATAAGTGATCTTTCAATCATTTGTCTTGCGACATTTTAGCATTAGGTTTTATGGATGTGATTTCTTCAACTAGATTTGTAAATCATCCATCTTATATGGAATACGGTAATTATTTGAACAACCTTTGTTCTTATAATACCTGATTCAAATAACAATTATTAAAACAAATCTTGAAGTCAAGCTTTGATGTCAACGAGAAATACAAACAACGGTTTGTTTGTTTTCGATGAACATCATCACATATTCTCTTGCTAGTTACTTAGGCCATTGTGGTTCATGAATTGCGTCATTCCGTACGAAATTTCATACCAACCAATTCGGTATCCAATACCCAAGAACCACATTGTTTAACAAGCAAAGAATACAACCATAACATGTATATCATCCATATACCTAAATTGGATATTTCCAATCTTTTCTTTTCTGCCAAATATATTTTATAGATTCTCTTTCAGCATTTCCTTTTCCTTTTAAAAGAATCTATCAACATCAAAAGTGGCGCCATATACATGACACATAGTCCAAAGCGTGTATATTCAAATAATAATACCTTTGGACTTGCACTTTGAAGTAGATCACCATCATCAAAATGATCGGTATTCTTTCAAAATCCATTCTTTAGTAATCTTTTTAGTGTAGTAAACACTTTACATACATCTTCTATTCATCCTTATCATGACGACTTTCATGATCAAGCCAATTTAGCTTATAAAGGAGAATCGTGAGTATAACATTACTTTCCAAAACCCTTTTGGATGATTAGGATGTCTAGCATCTCCAACCTTCGTAAATTCTCATCCAATATGAGAACATATATTATACTCTATCATATTGCAACCAAAACATTGTTTCAGATATCGTTATATCTGCCACACATGATGGTTTCTGAAACAATTCTTTCAGCTCCTAGATAAACTTGATATTAAAATAATCAAGAATCGTGGAGGCAAACATGATACTTAAGATACTAACACTGGAATTGTTACTCTCGATTTAATACCAATTATTAAATTTCACGGAGTAAATAGAGTTTGCTGAAAGTTTGCAATAGGACTTTAAACTTTGATTGACACTCAACACAATACGATACCAGTTCGTAAAGTAAATATCCAGAATTCTATAGTTCTATTATCTCAATTACAACTATGCATAAGGTGGTGAACGAATGCCAATGACTACAACAAATTATGCAAATTCACTTTGATTTAATTTATGATAAATTGAGTTCTACTAATCCAAATTAGAAATGAACTCCCACTCAAAAACGACATCCCTCGTGTCTTTTTGGTGATTACATGAACCAAATCCACTACACCAAGTCCGATCATCACGTGAGTCGGCGTAGCTTCAAAGGCGAGCATCCATATGGTCATCATATCAAAACATATGACTCATGCTTAACCTTTCGGTCTGTGTTCCGAGGCCATGTCTGTACATGCTAGGCTCGCCAAGTAAGAACCTTAGTATTCGCGTGTGTAACTGTCTTACACCCGAGATATGCTCGTGGATTCAAGTACACCCGATCATCACGTGATGTCTTGAAGCGACGAAACATTGTCGGTGCATACTTAGGAAGAACACATTTTTATCTTGATATCTAAATGAGGGATCATCTTATTATGCTAATAAAACGCCAAACAAGCAATATAAGATGCTATCAAACATCACATGTTTATTAGTGGAATGATACGGTTCTCGCATATGATCTCTATCATGTGCACCGTGGTATGATCACTATCATACCTTTATGTGTAAATCCAAGGTCTATGGAGTTTACACGTTATGTATGTTGTAAGAGTATCATCTCATACTTCTACTTACAACATCACCATATCATAACACTAGCCCAGCAACAATCTAAACTAGACGCCTCTAATTTATCCATTGCAAATTTTACGTGGCTTAGGGCTTTCGAAGATAGAACCGTTCTTACCTACGAACATGAACCACAACGAGGATAACCAAATTGTTGACAACTCGTTGCAAATTAGATATTGACTATAGTAGGAGAGACAGACACCCGCTAGCCACTTATGCAAAACTAGTTGCATGTCAAGCGTGGAACAGGTCTCATGTGCGTGGACATGTAAAGTTTGTCCGGGCCGCTTCATCCCACTATGCCACCAATATCCAAAGTACAACTAAGAAGCAATAAAATGATCATCATCGCCCACATACTCATATGTGTACTACCCGTGCAAAGCATCTACGCATAGATCCGGCTCTGATACCACTGTAGGGTTCGCAGCATAGAAAACAAAAAATTTCCTACGATGGGAACAACTATGTACCAAGATCTATCTACTAGATACAAACAACGGGCGGATGTATATCCGTAGAGAACATACCCTTGAAGACCGACAAAGCTTAACGAGTCCAAACTCGTGGTTGATGTAGACGATCTCTTGCCGATCTCAAGATCGAGAGGAAGTCCTAGCGCCGCAAAACAGCAGCGCATCCGTGCTCGCACACACGTTCGAGGCACCGAGCAACCTCCGCCTCCTCGCTCCAGCGATGCAGCGGAAGCACAACTCTTTCTTGCCGAATAGCCACCGGGAACATGTATCTCGCTAGTCCGAGACCATGGGGGATAAATTCTAGAGGGGGAGAGAGATCCTTCACGAGGAGGTGTGAGTGAGAGAGAGGAGAGGGGGGCCTTTTATAGGGGAGAGGGGGGGCACCCAAGGGGCATGGCGCCCAGCCATGGGGCTGCCCCCACCTCTTCCACATTCATGTGGGTGGAGCTCCCACTCAAAATGAAAAGCCTCCACTCCCATTAAAAAGCCTCCACTCAAAAATCCACTCACATGCATTAAATTTCCACCAAATTTAATGCAAGCTCTCATTTAAATAAAACTCTTTTATTTATTTATTCAGAATTTTGTTAATTACTTTAATTAACAAACATTCACATAAAACCCCTTGCTAGAATTCTATTTCACATGCATAACCACTTTATGCAATTTCACCCGAAAACCTGTTTCGGTATCTAGTGAAATAAATTCCTGCGCTTGTTCATTCTTTCGGCATGAAACTTTTGCTCCAATTGGATGTCGGTGTCTCTTAAGTGTGTCACCCTACGGTTCGTGAATAATGTGGACATGATCGAGACCCCTGTTAGACCCCTCCTTTATAGAGGAAAGGATCCCTGTGATTGCAATGCTAGTCCCTGGATCAATGCTAGCATCCACAGTTTAAGATGAAGTACACAGATACAAAGGTCGTTTATTACATTCATTCCAGAGATAAAATATAGTCTTTTACAACTCAGGGCCATAGGCCTAATACAAGAGTTTTTAGGAATAAGTAAATAAACACAAGTCTTCATCTTCATGTGCCACAGGCAAGCATGTTGAGTGTAGACTCATGACTCCTAATCATCATCGGAGTAACCTGCAACATCACAAGTTACAGCCACAGAGGGTCAATACTTTTGGAATAGTATTGGCAAGTGATACCTTAGTATATTTTAAGTGGACTATATAACTATATGCATTTTGGCTAAGTGTAGCTTGGCTTGCTTTTGCTTGAAAATATGTTTTTCCTATTAGTTGAAATTGCTATGTTTTTCTTTGTCAAAAAAACATTCCCAAGGAAACCACCAATAGACATTGGGGTCCTTCACCCTTGTTCACCCACAAATTTTTATTGTAGAAGTTGGAGTGATGAGATTCTTGTAGCTTCCATGTCTTGATGCTCAAAGTGTCCATTTCCTTGGACAAGGCTAAGTACTTAGGTTTTTCCATCTGCAGAGGTTGTGCACTTTCCCCACCAGACTTGGTTTCCCAAGACAGGACCTTTCAGAAGCTCTTCCTTAGTCAAATGGACGCGTTCCAACCTATCATCCCATCTACCACCAACTGTCCAAGTGACTAAGTGCTAGCAACCTATATGATCATGGCAGAGCCCATATTGCCAAGTGGTTGCACTGTAAGCTTTCTCAACACTTGGCCTCCAAATCCCTTTGTGCCTGGGTGGCATTCCACAAGTGAGATACACAACCCAAGTCCATGGCCTTGTGTAACCACTCAACATAACCCAATCTTTCCATTCCACCCAGGAGTTCATTTGTCTTAGTTGTTTTATTAAGAAAATATAAGTCTCTTGACTTAGTATATTTTTGTCTCATAATATATAGTTGTTCACCACCCTTGTTTGCTATGAGCTAGGCTAGGCAAAATATGGTAACCTATCTTAGGAATATTTCCCTAACAGTTCTACTATTTCACTCTACTTGGGATTTCCCAATTTAGCACTTAGCAAAATATCATGCAACACTTTAGCAAAATAACTAATGCTAACACAAAACTTGGGATAGGAATATTCATGAAAATATCACTTGCCTTGGTAATGGGGAGAGTAGCACTCTTCACAATCACAATCACTAGTGAAATCTACACAAGAAACAATAGCATACAATTACACACAACATATATACAACCAAAAATAATATGAATGTATGCATGCAATAATCTACTAAGTGGTGATTTTTGAAAATTATACCAAGTGTGTTTATGAGTACAGAAACCTAACAAGACACAAGTTTGCCAACTAAACTTATTTGGCCCAAAACAATATACAAGAATAAAACTATATCTAAAATAGTCCTAAACATGTTCCACAATAAAAATCATTTTTAACTGTTACTATATGCTAAATAAAGTGGATATTCAGAATGGTCTTGTTTCACTGAATCCAACGGTATAAAGTTTGTAAAAATCCAACGTGGCATTCAAAAGTTATAAGCATTTGAAATTTGAATCTAATTCAGGTTTTGAATTCTGTTTTTAATATAAACCTTGCCACGCGTCGCGTTTCTACTGGCGCGTACCGGTTCGCACCGGATCACCTTTCTGAGCCATTGGATCTAACTAACGTTGCGCGGCTCAGATCTGTCCTTACCCCTTCGATAAGTGAAGTGTTTCTACGCGTAGGATCCAGATCTAACGGCTAAGATTCCTCTAACCAAAAACGAGCGGCGCTGCCGGCGGTGATAGGCGGCGGCGCGTCAGTCAGTGGCGGTGCCGGCGTTCTAGGTCGCCCGCGAGAGGGAGAGGGGTATTACCAGGTTCGCCGGAGGCTGCTGAAACTCGTCGTGGTACTGGCTTGTGGAGGGGCGTTCGGAGATGGGCTCTAGACCTCGTCGGAGTTGCGTCTGGCGTCAGGTGGGGGTCGTCGGAGTCGCTGCCGACGTTCTGCGTTGCCAGAGCATGAACTAATGGGTTTAGATGATGCGCAGGACAACTACGAACATGCTCGGGTGAACAAGAAAGCAAGGGGCGCTCGAAACTTACGGGGATTGCTCGCCGGAGTTCGCGAACGCGTCTGCCACGGTCAGTTGTCGACGTTGGCGAGGTTCCTCGTCACGCTAAGTCAAAACAGGGGTACTGTCAGATGCGCAAAACGAAGTGGATTCAGGGCGTATTAGTCAGAGGTCAAGGGGTGGTGGTTACTTACGAAGGGAGGTCGCCGGAGTTCTTGCAGGAGACGGTGGCGGTCAGTCGTCGACGTTGCCAACGCTAGGGGTCATGCGAAAGCAAACGGCGAGTGTCAGAAGATGCACAGGAGTTCTCTGAACAGGATAGCGTGAACGCGAGACTGGGGAAAACTCGAGACTCACCGGAATTCGCCGGCGCAGTCGTCGGAGACGGCGGAGTTGCAGAGAGCAATGCGCGCAGCCTGGGGGCGTTCAGTGCTCGGGGTTTTGGGGAAAAGAGAGAGGGGACAGAGGGGTTTCTTATAGCCTTGTCGCGAGTGAGAATCATCCTGCCAATAACTCGAATTGATGCCACGAATCAAGACCAGAAACGTCCGTGTTGATTTGGGGATGAATGCGTCGTGCGGGTGGAGACGATGCTGACGTGGGGTTGGCCCGCTTGTCAGTGATACGCGCAGGATTTTGGTGGGGTCTGGCTGTCAGCGGCTCAGCGCGTGTGCTCGTGCGTGCGAGAAGAGAAAGAAGTCTCCGGGTGGGCTTACTGGGCTCGTTCTTCTGCTGGGCCAGATCCTAGCCGCGTGGCCCTTTTCTATTCAGGTGCTCTTTTCTTTTTCTATTTCCATTTTCTGGTATGAATTTCGATATGAATTCAAATCCTTTTGAATTCAGACAATTTTTGGGGATCTTTGTAGGTTTTTGTGTTTTCAAAAGCAGTCATTTAACCAAGTGATTACTTTGTAGGGTTTGGTCAAGCTTGGTTTTTCAACATAATCATAGATTTTTGCTATAGTTGCAAATATTTGATTTTTAGGGTTTTGAAATCATTTAAATTTTGAATCCTTAGTTAAAGCTTCACATAATCATTCCAATAATGGAGTCAAGTAATCAAGTACCTAGTCTTCCAAATTTTCAAAGTGTGATGGTTATTTTGGAATCAAATGTCCACATGAAATCATAGTCTCAACCTCTGTTTCTAAGTGATTTTTGATAAAACCCTAAATGAATGAATGATGCATGGATGATATGAATGAGTTTTGAAACTATGATTTTTGGGATGTTACAAATCTAACCCCCTTAAGATGAATCTCGCCCTCGAGATTCGGTTTGGCTAGCAAAATAGGTGAGGGTGGTCTTTCCGAAGATCATCTTCTCTTTCCCATGTTGCTTCCTCTTCGGAGTGATGGTTCCATTGTACTTTACAAAATTTGATAGTCTTGGTCCGGGTGACTCTCTCTGAGGTCTCTAAAATCTTGACAGGCTTTTCTTCATAAGTGAGATCACTTTCTAGTTGAACTTCTTCCAAAGGTATGGTATCCTTCAAGGAAGACTCTTCCATTTCTGGGTGACATTTCTTAAGCTGACTCACATGAAATACGTTATGGACTGCTGATAGAGATTCTGGCAATTCAACTTCATATGCAACTTCTCCTTTGCGACTTAAAATTTTGAATGGCCCAACATATCTTGGTGCCAACTTTCCTTTGACTCCAAATCTTTTCACTCCACGGAGTGGTGATACTCTGAGATAAGCTCTATCCCCCACTTCGTAGGTGACTTCTCTACGCTTAGAATCCGCGTAGCTCTTCTGTCGGGTTTGTGCTATCTTCAACCTGTCCTTAACCAATTTGACTTTTTCTTCGGCTTCTTTGATAAGATCAGGTCCAAATAAACTCCTTTCGCCCACACCATTCCATAACAATGGGGTGGTACACTTCCTTCCATAGAGTAACTCAAATGGTGCCATTCCAATACTAGACTGATGACTGTTGTTGTAGGAGAACTCTGCGTAAGGTAAACTTTCATCCCAACTTGCTCCATAGTCCAAAGCACAAGCTCTCAACATATCCTCAAGAATTTGATTGGTCCTTTCTGTTTGTCCATCCGTTTGAGGATGAAAAGCAGTGCTGAATTCTAATCTCGTTCCTAAGGATTCATGCAATTGTCTCCAAAAGTGAGATGTGAACTGAGTTCCTCTATCAGACACAATACTCTTTGGCACTCCATGAAGGCATACAATTCTGCTCATGTAAATTTTTGCTAACTTGGCACTTGTATAGGTGGTCTTCACAGGTATAAAATGAGCCACTTTTGTTAGGCGATCTACCACTACCCATATGGAATCATACCCTGATCTGGTCCTTGGTAATCCGGTAATGAAATCCATACCAATATTTTCCCACTTCCATTCAGGAACAGGCAGTGGTTGAAGCAGACCTGCTGGTTTCTGGTGCTCCGCTTTGACTCTGCTACACACATCACACAAAGCGATATGTTCGGCGATGTCTCTTTTGAGATTGTTCCACCAAAATCTTTCTTTCATATCCATGTACATCTTGGTGTTTCCTGGGTGAATAGAATATGGAGAGTTGTGACCTTCTTGTAAGATCAGTTTCCGCAACTCTGGGTCTTGTGGAACACATATACGTTTCCCGTGCCATAAAGTACCCTGTTCATCAACATGAAAACTCTTGGCTTTCCCTAGACCAATGTTTACTTTAATCTTTTCAATTTCCTCATCAGTCTTCTGAACTTCTCGGATCTTGTCCAAAAGAGTGGGTTGAACATCTAAGGACATGAGATGCCCTTCTGGTACAATCTCCAATCTGAGTTCTTTGAATTGCTTACACAAATCTTCTGGCAATTCCCCTTTTGTAAGGCCATTTACAAATGTCTTACGACTTAGAGCATCTGCTACTACATTTGCTTTACCGGGATGGTATTGCAAACTTAAGTCATAATCCTTGATAAGTTCTAGCCATCTTCTTTGTCTCATGTTGATTTCTTTCTGGGTGAAGATATACTTCAAACTCTTATGATCGGTGAACACTTCACAGCGTTTTCCCAAAAGGTAATGTCTCCATGTTTTGAGTGCATGGACGACAGAAGCTAACTCCAAATCATGAGTAGGATAGTTTACTTCATGAGTTTTGAGTTGTCTCGAAGCATAAGCTACGACTCTACCCTCTTGCATAAGTACGGCACCCAAACCTTGATGAGAAGCATCACAATACACTTGGAAATCCTTTTCCAAATCAGGCAGACATAAAACTGGTGTTGTTACAAGTCTCTTTTTCAATTCTTGGAAACTGACTTCGCAACCTTCAGTCCAAGCAAACTTCTTGTCCTTCTTTAGTAATTCTGTCATAGGCTTAGCAACTTTCGAGAAATTTTCTATGAACCTTCTGTAGTACCCTGCTAAGCCAAGGAAACTACGAACTTCTTTCACATTCTTGGGTGATTCCCAATCTGTCACAGCTGATACTTTGGCAGGATCAACTGCCACACCATCCTTTGTCATAACATGACCAAGAAATCCAACTTTCTCTAACCAGAACTCACACTTGCTGAATTTGGCATAAAGTTTATGTTCTCTTAACTTTTCAAGTATCAGGCGCAAGTGTCTTTCATGTTCTTCCTTGCTCTTGGAGTAGACTAGGATATCGTCGATAAAAACGACCACAAACTTGTCAAGAAATTCCATGAACACTTTGTTCATCATATTCATGAAGTATGCTGGAGCGTTGGTTAAACCAAAAGGCATCACAGTATACTCATACAATCCATATCTTGTGGTGAATGCTGTTTTTGGTATGTCTTGCTCTCTTATCTTAAGTTGAAAATAGCCTGACCGAAGATCAATCTTCGAGAATACACATGCTCCTTCTAACTGATCAAATAAGTCGTTGATTCTTGGCAAAGGATATTTGTTCTTGATGGTAACCTCGTTGAGAGAACGATAATCAATACATAATCTTTGTGTTCTATCCTTCTTCTCCACAAACAATACCGGGGCTCCCCAAGATGAAGAACTTGGTTGTATAAACCCTTTCTGTAACTGTTCTCCTAGTTGTTTCTTGAGCTCCTTTAATTCATCAACAGACATTTTGTACGGTCTCTTAGCTATTGGTCCTGATCCTGGCACCAAATCTATCAGAAACTCCACATCTCTATCAGGTGGCATTCCTGGTAACTCTTCCGGAAACACATCCGGATACTCACATACTATTGGTACACTGTCCATGCTAACCCCCTTAAGAGAATTTAGCTTACTTCCTTTGGATTCAAAGTTTGACTTAAATTTTACTCTTTTTCCTTCGGGAGTTGTGAGTGTAACGGTACGATTGGCACAATCTAATATTCCTTCATACTTAGCCATCCAGTCCATTCCCAAAATCACATCCAACCCTTGGGAATTCAGGATTATTAGGTTCACTGGGAACTTATGCTTTCCAAATTCTATGACTAAGTCATGACATCCTGAGTTCACTATCATTTCTCCCCCTGGAGAACTTACTCTTATAGGACACCCAATGGTTTCTACCGGTAGTTCATTTCTTTCAACAAATGCTCTTGATATGAATGAATGAGATGCACCGGTATCAAAGAGTACAAGTGCTGAAATTGAATTGAGTCTGAACTTACCAGTCACAGCATCAGGTTCCTCATAGACCTCTTCCACATTAATGTGGTTAACCTGTCCTTTCTGAAAAGGATTTGGCTTGTTAGGTCCTTCCACCTTATTTTCGGGGCACTCATTTGCATAGTGTCCCAACTTCTTGCATTTGAAGCATTCAACCTGACTGATGTCCTTTTTAACATACTGACTTCCACCTCCACTACCATTTCCACTGTGGTGGCTCTTATGTCCACCCTTATGGTTCTTGTACTTATCACTGTCATGACTACGGTGCTGCTTGTTGTCATGACGGTTGTGGTTGTGGTGTTTGTTGAATTTCCCATGTTTATGGGATCCCGAGCTGCCACTGTCATCATAATGAGATCGTTTGTGAGACGATCCCGAGCTGTGTTTGTCGGAGTGTTTCCTCTTCCTACTCTCGACTTGCTTCATTTTACTTTCCAAAATAGCAGCCTTGTCACACAAAGACTGATAAGTTGGAACATATGCTACAGATAACTGTAGGTTCAGCTCATCATTCAGGCCTTCCAAGAATTTTTCCTTTCTCTTGGCATCAGTATCGACCTCATCCGGTGCGTAGCGCGCCAGATTGTTGAATTCCTCTATATATTCTGCCACGCTGCGGTGGCACTGTTTTAGGTTGTGAAATTCTTTCTTTTTAAGGCTCATTATCCCGGATGAGATATGAGCTGTGCGAAATCCATCTTCAAATATGGCCCAAGTCACCTCATCAATAGGAGTGGTGATTTGGAAGTTGTCCCACCAGGTGGCGGCTGGTCCTTCCAACAGATGTGCTGCAAACCTGACCTTTTCAGCATCCGTGCAGCCCACGGTCACTAAGTCTTTGTTCACAGAACGTAACCAGTCATTGGATACCATAGGATCAGTTGTTCCCGAAAACTTTGCTGGCCTCAGTCGCAGAAATCTTGTGAGCATATCGAAACCCGGAGGGTTGTTGTTGTTGTTGTTGTTGTTGGGGTCGTTGTTGTTGTTGTTCTGGTTTTGGATGAACGTTGTCATCATTTGCATAAGCTGGGTTTGCGCATTCATCATTTGTTGCATTTCTGGGGTGATGTTGTTGGGATTGGGGTTTGCGCGACGGGGAGGCATCTGTGGTTTGTTCAAGTAGATAAGAATGAGATACCCATAGATGTTTTATGCACAATACAACATAAGCAAACACACAACAAGCAACATATGAATAAAAGTTCAACAACCACATAACAAGCTCATGATGTGATACACATAAGTGGCAAGCCATCCACATGTCGGATGGTCCAATATCAAGTTCGCAGAAACAAGTATGAATAAAAAGATAAACGAGTAGTCAGGTCTACTCATCAATAACAATCTCCTCCTCGACGAAGGTAAGACCTGCGTTCTCCATCGCGGTCTTGTTCTCCTCAATCGTAGTGGTCAAGGAATCGACCTTGGCCTTGAGAGCCCTCTTCTGGGAGCGAAGTCTCTCAATAACCATCTGCTGCTGCTCAAGCTCGAAGTCCTTAGACTTCAGCTCCTCGGTCATGTCCCGGATCCTCTTGTTCCTATCCTGGACGCGTTTCTCTTGACTCTTGAACTTGCGGTCCTGAGCCTCGAACTTTGTCTCCATCTCCTTGATCATCTCATCCTGCTGCGCAAAAAGCTTGTCCTTCTCGCGAAGCTGCACCTGAAGCTCGTCATTACCTAGCATGACGTTCGTCCTGTCCGTATCTACGTTTCTGAGAAGAGTCTCTAAGTCCTGAAGGTAAAGGCGTATCGGCTCCGCGGTGCTCCTCGAGTCATCCTCAAAGTCGATGGACTCTCCGTCAATATCACGTCTTCCGAAGACGTGAAAGTGAGTACCTCTAACCTGTCGGGAGTGACGTCCTAACAATCGTCCTATCAGGTCCTGCATGACTACCTCCATGCCTCTCTCCCTGTCATCGTGCATCAACTTGAAGACGATGGTCTCTGTGGTAGGCTCCGTCTGGCGTCCTGGCTGGGTCACCTTGAAGCCCCAGAGGTCCTTCCTCTCGAACTTGGTGAGTGGATACACCGTGATGGTGGGAAGAGAGAGGTCAAGCAGAGTGGTAAGCTCAATGATACGTGAACCAAAACGAGTAACTCGAAACTCCTCAACAGTGCTGATGGCAACAGGCATCTATTTATAGGATTAAAAAGTTAGAACAACGCAATTCAAGATAAATCAAGGCAACATTCATACATATCCATGAAACATAATTATCACACAAGCCATGCATACATAAGTTCATTTCATCATTCAAGGTCCATACTTATTTAAAATATCTTTTGAAAATAAGGTGATAAGTGGTGGTCCAACTAACGAAGTGTCCTTACAATCCAATCTCACGGGACCTATTATTGAACACAATGTTCCTAGAGGCAATCCACCAATCTTGCTCCCTTGACTCTATCACTAAGTCTATAACATCTCCCCTTATTTCTTGGTTGTTGTCCTCCAATTCTTGAGTAAGCTCCTTCTCTTTTTCTAAGTCCTTTTGGAGGTTGTGCATTCTGCATTTGACTCTAGCACTTAGTTCCTTGATAGTCCTCCAAGCTGCATCCCTGGCTGATTCAAAGAATGTGGTGTGCATTGTTGTGTTGGTGTACATGCAGAACCCCTTTTCTTTGTGGTTGTCTTCCCTGTTTTTGTACAAGTGAAGTTGCACCCACCAATACTCCACTCCTTCATCCATTACTGGAAAGCCCTTGTACACGGCTTCACCATGAGCATCCATTGCCTCCATGAGGTCCTTGAGAATGTTGGGAAACTCAGTCTCACACTCCAAGGTCATGGTCATGAGTGGTCCCTTCTTCACGGCTTCGTTGATGGAATTCATCTACAAAGGAAGTTTGAAAGGGATTAGGAAAGTTTTACGAGAAGAATAGACAAGTGTAGAAGCAGTTGAAAAACTTTTCCTTAGTGGTTTTCCAATCCTAGGGTCATAATCCTACAGGCAACACAGTGCTCTGATACCATCTGTTAGACCCCTCCTTTATAGAGGAAAGGATCCCTGTGATTGCAATGCTAGTCCCTGGATCAATGCTAGCATCCACAGTTTAAGATGAAGTACACAGATACAAAGGTCGTTTATTACATTCATTCCAGAGATAAAATATAGTCTTTTACAACTCAGGGCCATAGGCCTAATACAAGAGTTTTTAGGAATAAGTAAATAAACACAAGTCTTCATCTTCATGTGCCACAGGCAAGCATGTTGAGTGTAGACTCATGACTCCTAATCATCATCGGAGTAACCTGCAACATCACAAGTTACAGCCACAGAGGGTCAATACTTTTGGAATAGTATTGGCAAGTGATACCTTAGTATATTTTAAGTGGACTATATAACTATATGCATTTTGGCTAAGTGTAGCTTGGCTTGCTTTTGCTTGAAAATATGTTTTTCCTATTAGTTGAAATTGCTATGTTTTTCTTTGTCAAAAAAACATTCCCAAGGAAACCACCAATAGACATTGGGGTCCTTCACCCTTGTTCACCCACAAATTTTTATTGTAGAAGTTGGAGTGATGAGATTCTTGTAGCTTCCATGTCTTGATGCTCAAAGTGTCCATTTCCTTGGACAAGGCTAAGTACTTAGGTTTTTCCATCTGCAGAGGTTGTGCACTTTCCCCACCAGACTTGGTTTCCCAAGACAGGACCTTTCAGAAGCTCTTCCTTAGTCAAATGGACGCGTTCCAACCTATCATCCCATCTACCACCAACTGTCCAAGTGACTAAGTGCTAGCAACCTATATGATCATGGCAGAGCCCATATTGCCAAGTGGTTGCACTGTAAGCTTTCTCAACACTTGGCCTCCAAATCCCTTTGTGCCTGGGTGGCATTCCACAAGTGAGATACACAACCCAAGTCCATGGCCTTGTGTAACCACTCAACATAACCCAATCTTTCCATTCCACCCAGGAGTTCATTTGTCTTAGTTGTTTTATTAAGAAAATATAAGTCTCTTGACTTAGTATATTTTTGTCTCATAATATATAGTTGTTCACCACCCTTGTTTGCTATGAGCTAGGCTAGGAAAAATATGGTAACCTATCTTAGGAATATTTCCCTAACAGTTCTACTATTTCACTCTACTTGGGATTTCCCAATTTAGCACTTAGCAAAATATCATGCAACACTTTAGCAAAATAACTAATGCTAACACAAAACTTGGGATAGGAATATTCATGAAAATATCACTTGCCTTGGTAATGGGGAGAGTAGCACTCTTCACAATCACAATCACTAGTGAAATCTACACAAGAAACAATAGCATACAATTACACACAACATATATACAACCAAAAATAATATGAATGTATGCATGCAATAATCTACTAAGTGGTGATTTTTGAAAATTATACCAAGTGTGTTTATGAGTACAAAAACCTAACAAGACACAAGTTTGCCAACTAAACTTATTTGGCCCAAAACAATATACAAGAATAAAACTATATCTAAAATAGTCCTAAACATGTTCCACAATAAAAATCATTTTTAACTGTTACTATATGCTAAATAAAGTGGATATTCAGAATGGTCTTGTTTCACTGAATCCAACGGTATAAAGTTTGTAAAAATCCAACGTGGCATTCAAAAGTTATAAGCATTTGAAATTTGAATCTAATTCAGGTTTTGAATTCTGTTTTTAATATAAACCTTGCCACGCGTCGCGTTTCTACTGGCGCGTACCGGTTCGCACCGGATCACCTTTCTGAGCCGTTGGATCTAACTAACGTTGCGCGGCTCAGATCTGTCCTTACCCCTTCGATAAGTGAAGTGTTTCTACGCGTAGGATCCAGATCTAACGGCTAAGATTCCTCTAACCAAAAACGAGCGGCGCTGCCGGCGGTGATAGGCGGCGGCGCGTCAGTCAGTGGCGGTGCCGGCGTTCTAGGTCGCCCGCGAGAGGGAGAGGGGTATTACCAGGTTCGCCGGAGGCTGCTGAAACTCGTCGTGGTACTGGCTTGTGGAGGGGCGTTCGGAGATGGGCTCTAGACCTCGTCGGAGTTGCGTCTGGCGTCAGGTGGGGGTCGTCGGAGTCGTTGCCGACGTTCTGCGTTGCCAGAGCATGAACTAATGGGTTTAGATGATGCGCAGGACAACTACGAACATGCTCGGGTGAACAAGAAAGCAAGGGGCGCTCGAAACTTACGGGGATTGCTCGCCGGAGTTCGCGAACGCGTCTGCCACGGTCAGTTGTCGACGTTGGCGAGGTTCCTCGTCGCGCTAAGTCAAAACAGGGGTACTGTCAGATGCGCAAAACGAAGTGGATTCAGGGCGTATTAGTCAGAGGTCAAGGGGTGGTGGTTACTTACGAAGGGAGGTCGCCGGAGTTCTTGCAGGAGACGGTGGCGGTCAGTCGTCGACGTTGCCAACGCTAGGGGTCATGCGAAAGCAAACGGCGAGTGTCAGAAGATGCACAGGAGTTCTCTGAACAGGATAGCGTGAACGCGAGACTGGGGAAAACTCGAGACTCACCGGAATTCGCCGGCGCAGTCGTCGGAGACGGCGGAGTTGCAGAGAGCAATGCACGCAGCCTGGGGGCGTTCAGTGCTCGGGGTTTTGGGGAAAAGAGAGAGGGGACAGAGGGGTTTCTTATAGCCTTGTCGCGAGTGAGAATCATCCTGCCAATAACTCGAATTGATGCCACGAATCAAGACCAGAAACGTCCGTGTTGATTTGGGGATGAATGCGTCGTGCGGGTGGAGACGATGCTGACATGGGGTTGGCCCGCTTGTCAGTGATACGCGCAGGATTTTGGTGGGGTCTGGCTGTCAGCGGCTCAGCGCGTGTGCTCGTGCGTGCGAGAAGAGAAAGAAGTCTCCGGGTGGGCTTACTGGGCTCGTTCTTCTGCTGGGCCAGATCCTAGCCGCGTGGCCCTTTTCTATTCAGGTGCTCTTTTCTTTTTCTATTTCCATTTTCTGGTATGAATTTCGATATGAATTCAAATCCTTTTGAATTCAGAAATTTTTTGGGGATCTTTGTAGGTTTTTGTGTTTTCAAAAGCAGTCATTTAACCAAGTGATTACTTTGTAGGGTTTGGTCAAGCTTGGTTTTTCAACATAATCATAGATTTTTGCTATAGTTGCAAATATTTGATTTTTAGGGTTTTGAAATCATTTAAATTTTGAATCCTTAGTTAAAGCTTCACATAATCATTCCAATAATGGAGTCAAGTAATCAAGTACCTAGTCTTCCAAATTTTCAAAGTGTGATGGTTATTTTGGAATCAAATGTCCACATGAAATCATAGTCTCAACCTCTGTTTCTAAGTGATTTTTGATAAAACCCTAAATGAATGAATGATGCATGGATGATATGAATGAGTTTTGAAACTATGATTTTTGGGATGTTACAACCCCTCTCAGATCAATAATCAGAAGCGGGATCTGGAGACCCATACTGACTCCCACACATTCAACGATGACTTTCTTGTGATCGTCGGAACCTTTTACGCTAGTATCTTAATCCCTTTGTTTCACGATATATTACATGTCCGAGATTCGATCATTGGTATCTCCATACCTAGTTTAATCTCGTTACCGACATGCAATCTTTTCTTGTTCCTGTGATATAACATTCTAGTGATCAAATCACTTGCTTGCAAGCTAATCAATGTGATATCACCGAGAGGGCCCAGAGTATATCTATCCGTCATCGGGATGAACAAATTCCACTTCTTGATCCATGAGCCTCAACATAACACTTTATTAGTTCTGAATCCATCTTTATAATCACCCTGTTACGGTGTGACGTTTGATGTTATCAAGAAACTCTTCCGGTGTTAGTGATTGACATGATCTCATGGTCTAAGGATTAGGATCACTTCGTAAGTTGTTATAGCAATATAAACTCAATGACTTTGATCGTAATGCTATACTTCGGATGAATGTTCATCACACCATTACATTAATGTTGTGACCTCTTTATTAACAACATCCAATGTCCATGATCAGGAAACCTATGATCATCTTGTTAATCAACAAGCTAGTTTATAAGAGAGGCATAACTAGGAACTACCTTTTGTTTATTAAACACACATGTATTAACGTTTCCGTATTAATACAATTATAGCATGCAAAATAAACATTTATCATAAATAAGGAATACGATAATAACCACTTTATTATTGCCTCTCGGGCATATTCCCTTCACTCTCCTCCCGTTGCTGCCGCCCGGTTCGTTGTCGGGCAAAGATCTGGTGGCATGGCGGTGGCGGTGTTCCTAACCGTGATCCAGCGGGGAAAGGCGGAATTGTCCGCTCCAGGCTGGTTTCGACGGTGGTGTTGTGGAAGGCGGCGGCCGGTGATCCTCGGCCCAGATGGCGGCAAGCAGCGGCGGGGATTCAGGCCTAGGCAGGCCAAGATCTTCTCCGTTCGTCACCCTCGACGCCGGCGCCGAGGTTACCCGAGCCTTGTTCACGACACTTGGGTGCTTCGGGCTTCTTCCCTCGGCATGGCGATGGTGACCTCCTTCTACGTCTGAGTGTCGGCGGTTGGTCTTGCCGTTGAGCGGTGGGTCCTGCTAGTTTCTGGCGGGTGGCGTGGGGGTTGCTGGCTTGGTTTCAATAAAAGAGATTGAAAGAACATGTGGGCCCCCATGTGTGGTTTTGGTAATTAATGACAATCTTTATGGACTAATGTGTGTATTAAGTTGTACTTGTAGTAATTGTCCATTGGCATCGCTTGGAGCATGTGTTGGCTTCAAGGTCGATGAAATGCGAAGAAGATGTATTGTGCAAGCTCAAAATACGCCATCTATAGAAGATATCATGTTTGATGCTTGCCATCCTCGGTGATCATGGATCGATGATGAGAAATCAAGAAATGCGTTCCAACTTGAGAAGGTCAAGTTCGTCTACATATAGCTCGAGTGGAATGCTCAAGGCAAAGGTATAATCTTGATAGGTTTTCCCTTTTGCCGGTCTCATACTGTTAGTAGGAGACCGGGTTTAGGATAGACAACCGTACTATCAAGAGGGGCTCTCGAATGAGTAACTCGATCATATCGTTCGGAGAGAGCTCAAACCTTTGCATACTTGCATCATCATATTTGGTTGTTATTTTGTATTATCCATGTGAGGATATAGAGCTTGTGGTAATCTCCATAACAAGCTCTTGTTCATCAAAATTGGATCTTCCGTTTGTATCTTGTTGCGATTCTGATCTTGGCGGTTTTTCGGTTTCTCACCAAGTGAGGTATCTCACATTATAATACATGATACATTCTCACTTGTGATAACCAATATTTTCACTTTTTATAGGGTATCTCATGTCGTTCTCTTCCCAACGCAATTTGAATCGGGTTAATCGGAGCTACCAATCAAAAGTTATCGCGGTTGCAATATTTGCTTTTAAGTTGATTTATAAAAGAAAAGGGAACATCCATTTTTCTAGGCCGTGCGGTAGTACCGCTCGGTACTACCAGACGCCCCTGAGCGGCACGCTGCGTGCGGCCCATCCCTCTACCCCGCGCGGTAGTCTCACCCGGTATTACCGATCCGGCACGGTACAACCATCCGGGTGGGCCGGTAGTACCGGCCCAGCTTCAGCCCATCCTATGCTGCTCCCGCATGGCCCGCTTCCTGCTACCGCCGCCTCATGTTCGCTCGCTGCGCGTCGCTAGCGCGCGCTCCTCCTGCCCCGTCTCGCATCCCGTGCGCTCGCTCGCTGGGCCCGCTTGCTCGCTGCATGCGTCGCGCGCGCACCCTGCCCGCCAGGGCAGAATGGACAAAAATAACCCCTTTTCAAAAGGATTTCACAAAATGGCCTCTCTGGATAAGTATTTCACTGGCACTAACCCTTTGGGTAACGCCCAACAACTAGGCGCTACACCCTCTGCCAGCGTGGCACCGCCTAGCCCCTCCCTGGCCCCACCCGACCGTGTTATGCCCAGGCGCTATGCCTGGGGCAAGTAACGCCCAGGCGCTATTCCCAAGGTGTAGAGCCTAGCAGTTAGGCGCTATACTTTAATGTGTAGCGCCTAGCATATAGGCACTACAAGTCAGCAGCTCGCAGCCCCCCTCCCACCCCTCCCCATTCACTCCCAGCTCTACCCAGCCAAGAAAAACAGCAAGGATGCGCCCCCTTCTCCCCTCCCCCCCCCCTCCTCAAATATCTCATATTGGAAGCTTCATTTGATGGATTTGTGCCTCTCCCCATCTGCTAGAGGTACCCTCCCTCATTCCCCTCCGTTTTGACCTCTTGAAATCTTTCATTTTGGTTGGACTTGGCTTGAAACCCTAGAAATTTGATTTGCAGAGAAATGTTTGGAAATTTGTTAGATTCATTGGCCAATGTTGGGTATAAATATGTGTATGAAGCATTTAGTGAGGTTTAGGGTTGTTGAAATGACATTGTTTGGTTTATTGGAATGTTATGGCTAGGGTTAGGGTTAGGGTTTGCTTATGTAAGAGAGGGTGTTCTTGTTAGCTCTATGGTTTGGTAATGTGTCTAGTATAGTTTTGTTTATCTTGTCATGGTTAGTTAATGAACATATTCTCCTATGTGTTAGGGATGGCAAGAATTGTTCATGATCATCATGTGGACAAGGATGCCTTTTTGAAAGGCAACATAGAACCGGACCCGGATGAGCTAGATATTGTGTTTGAGCGTAGTCCCACCTATGCCGAGGTCTTGGAGCAAGTGAGGATTGAATTGAAATGGATGGACCCATGTGATGTTGAGATGGAGGGAAGACATAATGTGGGTTTTGGAATGCACATCCGTTGGAAGACCATGCGTATCTTCTCCGAGGCTCGTTGGCTTGCATACAAGGAGGTGGTGGCCGAATCACTAGACAAGGCTCTTGAGCTATTTGCCACCAAGAAGGTTGATAGTTCATTGCCTTTGGACTTGAACAGTCGTGCCTCCCCATTGGATAGTAGGAGTCCTCCACCCGTGAAGCAAGAGCTATGGATTGAACCTCCTTTGAGCCAAACATTGAGCCCAATTTCAAGACACCAAGACGAAGTGCTGGAAGAGGACAATGATGATTGTGAGGGTGAAGATGATGATGATGTTGAACTCCACGACAACAATGTTGGTGATTTGGAGAAATATATCACTCAACATGACATGGACCGTGAACTCCCGTATTCTCGAGGCTATGCTTCGGACTCGGATGATGATGGTCCCGAAGAAGAAGTTGACGAGGAGGGGTTCACGGCTAGAGAGGCTAAAATCCACCATACCGTATTGGGGCGGGACCATCGGGTGCCTTTGTTTCATGATCTTAGTCTCACGGATGAAGCCACAGTTGATGGTGGCAAAGGCATAGTGCTTGGACCAAGGACAAGTTCTTACCGGGATGGCAATGAAGTGAATAATGGATTTTGCAAAGGATCAAGGTTTAAGACCTTGTTGGAATTTAAGAAATGGATAAAGGACTTCTCGGTGAAGCATCATCGTCCTTACACGGTCGTGCACTCGGACATCAAGAAGCATTACACGGTGAAGTGCGAGGAGGAAGGATGTCCTTGGATTGTGCGTGCTAGACCATTCAAGGGAGGTCCCGATTGGCGCATATCTAGTTGCGTATCAACTCACATGTGCCGAGGCCCGATGGTGGATGGCAAGGATGAAAGCATGAGCACCGAAAACTCACCTCCGAGTTCCTCGCTTATAGGCTTTCCAATGACATCGCGTCGTTTCCAATAATGAGCATCAAGCAGGTCATGGAGTTTGTGAAAGCCCTCTTTCACTATGAGGTGAAGTACGGGAAGGCATGGAAGGCTAAGCAAGCCGCATTCAAGATGTTGTACGGTGATTGGGAAGAATCTTATAACCGAATCCCAAGGTTGTTGGGAGCGATGGCCGATGCTAACCCGGGCATGGTTCATGTGGTTGAACCTTTGGGGAACAAGACAAGTATTGTAAATGGAAGAACCGTTCGATTTTTTGGCCGTGCATTTTGGGCTTTCGAGCAATGTGTTCAGGCATTTGAACATTGTAGGCCAGTCATCTCCGTTGATGTAACCTTTATGACCGGTCAATTCAAGGGCACTATCTTGATTGCAATAGCCAATGATGCCAACAACCGGTTGATTCCTTTGGCCTTTGCTTTGTTAGAGGTGGAAAACAATGATAATTAGGAGTGGTTCTTCCATCTTTTAAGAACCAAGATATTAACCCCTCATAGGGAAATATGTGTCATCTCGGACCGTCATCAAGGAATTCTTAAAGCGGTGGAACAACATATTCCCGGGCATGCTCTGTTGCACCATCGTTGGTGCATGAGACACTTTTGTTCAAACTTCTATAGGGCATGCAAGAGAAAGGATTTCGTGGATGATCTACAAGATTGTTGCCTCGCTTTCACGGAACGTCGTTTCTCAAACTTGTACAACAAATTTCTCTTCAACAAAGAGCTCAATGCGGGTGGTCGAGAGTTTCTCGATAGGAGCATTGAAGAAAGAATAAAGTGGGCACGATATTTCGATGACGGTGGCCGAAGGTACGGCCAAATGACAAGCAACATGGCAGAGGCCTTCAACAATTTGCTCAAAGGTGTCTGTGCATTGCCCGTCACGACAATAGTCTGTTATACATTCGACATGCTGAATGGGTATTTTCTTAAATACTCAGAGGAAATGGACTGGCAGATTGCGGGGGACAACAAGAACAAGTATAAATACAAGTACCCACCTAAGGTTGATGATTGGATGCAATTTCAGTCAAAGAAAGCGGATGCCCAAGTTGTCACGGAATATGATAATGATGAGCTAATTTACCAAGTTACGGATCCCGGAGGTACAACGGCTGATGGTGTCCAACACGGAGGTCGATCTTTCAAGGTCTCGCTCAAGACTTGTGAGTGCACATGCGGAAGGCCATCATTGCTTCATCTTGCCTGCTCGCACTTGCTCGTGGCGTCTCGCCGGCGACATTTGGATTACAATAATCCGCTCACGGTGAGAGAGGCCGAGTTCTCCATTGATACTACTAAGAAGACATGGGCTCCTAGATTTCATCCATATCTGGACCAATCAAAATGGCCGTAGTACCATGGGATTCAACTATGGCCCGATCCGAAATGGAAAGTGATTAAACGTGGAAGACGCAAGACAAAACGCTTTAGGAGCGACATGGATGGATGAGGCCGTGGTGGTGCTCGAGAAACAGGCAATGACCAATTCCAAGAGCCTCGTGAGAGAGCCCGGTGTGGAACATGCAATGGTGAAGGGCACAATGCAAGAAAGTGTTCTCAAAGGAAAAGAGCAAAAGGAAATTAAGCAAGCAATAGCCAACCAAGTGGTAGCCAACAAGACCCAAGCCAACCAAGAACTAGCCAACAGGTACCAAGCCAACCAAGAACTAGCCAACAAGTACCAAGCCAACCAAGAACTTGCCAACAAGTCCCAAGCCAACAAGTCCCAAGACAACAAGCTCCGAGACAACAAGCTCCTAGACAACAAAGAGGTCGATCACTTGGGCTTAGAAGAGGAAGAGGGTGTGACATTTTTAACCCATCTAGTATGTTAGGTTACTTGGTAGGACCAAATCCTTATGTTAATAGGTACGGATGGAATATTCATACTTGCATGCTTGTGTTACTACCTACTATGCTTATTTCATTGAATCAATTATTGTTCACATTCATGCATCCTTTACTAACTTGTAGCTTTTATTCTTATAATAGGTATGGCGACTCAACCCAACAAGGGCAATGATGGGGACGGTGTGAACTACTCGGCGTTTGGGCGAATGCTATGGAGGTGGTGGAGAAGAGGAAGGAAGCCGAGGAAGAAAGGAAGAGGAAGGAGGCTGAGGAAGAGAGGAAGAGGAAGGAGGTTGAGGGAAGATAAGAAGAGGAAGGCATTTGAAGAGGTAGTTCAACTTGCTCGAGACGTGGCGAAGAAGAAGGACGAAGAGGAAGAAAGGAAGAAGAAAAAGGAAGAGGAAGAGAGGAAGAAGAAGAAAAGGGAGAAGGAAGAGGAAGAGAGGAAGAGGCAAAAGGAGAAGGAAGAGGAAGAGGAGGGATAATGCTAGGACACCTTGTGCCGACAAGAGGAAAGGCCACGGAAGGCGTATCGTACTTCTGATGTCCATGGTAAGGAGGTTCCTATTTGTTGGTGTGGAACCGATTGCACTGTCAAGAAGTCCGAAGACTACTTTTCCGATAGTTGGGGAAAGAAGTTCTTCATGTGTGCCAACTACAATCGCTCTCCCGAGCATAGCCGCAACCCATACGACACTCCACGGGTATGCTCAAAGCTTTTAAGTTCTTCATGTGTCCCAAACTATTCCATATCATATCCTCTAACATGCACTATTTTCTTGTAGTCTCCCCCTCCGGTATGCAGGTACTACACTTGGATAGATCTTGAGCAACCTCAATCCAACAAGGCTATCCAAGAGATCGATTTTGCCATAAGAAGGCGGCGCTACCAAGAAGGGCTGCATGACGAGGAGATGGCGCCTGACTGCTAGGCGCTATGGTAGCAGATTTCGTCTGCCCCAAAACTAACAGGAGCATACTGAGAGCAAACCGAGAGTTCGCTGGCGGGCGGAAAACTCTAAGTCAGAGTGTAGCGCCTGTCTGATAGGTGCTATTCTCTAAAGTGTAGCGCCTAGCAGACAGGCGCTACACTCCTGAACTGCACTAGTTTCAGCTGATTGACACCACAAGTGCACATATACTCAAACCTAGTGCACATATACTCAAACAACTATAACATATACTCAAACAACATCAACATAGTCTCAAACAACATCAACATAGTCTCAAACAACATCAACATAGTGCCATACATCAACCAATACATAGTCTAAAACCTAGTGCATCGTCATCAACATTGTGCCATACATGACCTACTTCCGTCCACGCGTCATTGGGCCTCGGACCCTCCTTGGAGGTATCTTCTTTGTCACCTCCTCTTCTTCTTGCGACTCGTCTTCATCATCATACCGTAGGCCTCTTGTCCTCCTAGTCGTTCTTGACCTCCGTGGCGGCTCGTCATCGACAACATTGGCCTTTCCCTTGTTACGGAAGTCATCCGGCGTCCAGCGATTGAACTGTTTCCTTGGCTTCAGCTGGTATGCGGAATGAATCTGGTACTCCTCCTCTGTCTCATTCTACATATGAGGCAGCTACATGTAAGATTGTATGGCTATGAGAAATGCATGGGAAACAGAAAGCACTAAATGCATTTAAGGTTGTCCCATTCCTCATCTTCCGAACGAATCGCCGAAATGGTGTCATCCTCAACATCATCCTGAAGATGGGCCGACGGATCAGTAGTCGACTTGGACCTAGAACGGGACGGGGTTGTGTACTCAGGATCGCGGCAACCTAGCACGTTAGATAACCGACGCATCTTTTGGGCCGAGCGCTGTAACAAATAACAGTATAAGTCAAACCAAGAACATGCCTATCTTGAGGAAGTCTCGCATCCATACCTTAAGGAAGTTTCGTATCATGCCTTCTCCCCTTTTCCCCTTAGGGGCAGCAAAAAGAATCGCCTCGGCATCGTCGGCATATTTCTTTACCTCCGTTCGCTACAGAGTCAAGAACAAAAACATGTTAGGCAAGAAAGAGATGAGAGTGAAAGGAAAGTAATGCAAAGGCAACGATAACTTCACCGCAAAGTTGAGTGAGGAAGAAAGCGGGATGTCGGTCCCCTCCCTGACCTGCCGGTTGTAATGAGTGTAGGCAAGCTCATCGAACTGGACTGGCTCGTCCAATATTTCTTCCTCATAGGACGGCGGGCAAATGGAGACATGGGTACTACCAAGAAACCAATGGATGTAGTTGTTAAATGCAATTGGGCAATGAGCTCTTCCACTATTCCATTCCGTTCGTCGAGCATTCTCCACACAAATGTGGAACTCCATGACGTGCCTCCTATGATGGTGATCCCAATTCTTGATCTTCCTCTGCCTCTTTTTGTCCAACCTGAATAACAACAAAGAACCATGTTAGTACCATTCAAAGCAATTGAGCACAAGTTCTCATGCTAACTAACCGATGAAGGTCCTTGTCGGTGTCCTTCCACACGGGAGGGTTGCACTGAAACAACCCGAACTGCTTCATCACTCGTTGTGGCATATGAAACCCAACCGCCCAATTGCAAATCAATGGGCATCACATGAGCCAGAGAGATTGTTCCTCGAGGCACTTCGGGTTAATATCAAACCCGGGAGCAATACCAAACTCGTCCCCACAACCATAAGGCTCCCACTCCACCTGCAACATATCATAAGAACATGTTTGGTATCGATTTTGACTCATGAAGTAAATATTATGGGTAGCAACATACAGACAAACATCTACCTGCTCGGGCGTAATCGCATCGAACTCGTTCGTGTACTTGAGGTACATGGCATCGACATCGCTTGTCATCTCCGATACCACGTCCCACTTGTAAGCCCAAGTCGGGAGGCATAGAGGGTTTCTATTATACTCTGGCCAAGGATGGTGGCCCACCTATTTGGGACGCCTGTCACATCCCAAGATTTTCCAAATCTTGTAATGTGAAAAATAAATAAACAAAATAAATAATTGTTGAAATTTAGGGTGAAAAGAAACTTTTGTTTCTAAATGGAAACTTAAAATCCCATCTTGAACAAACTTTAGTTAATGGTTGAATCCAAACTAAATTCAAATCAAGTGAAATGCATTCTTCATAAATGCATCTGGAAATTTAAACACTTGGAAAATAAACCAAAACCCTAAAACCCTAATGGAAGAAAAACATTTCCAAGTTATCTCTAAGCCTATGGATTTGATCCATATAAAATTGGTCAAAAAAACTTTTCAAAATGATCAAGAATGACAAATAGAAATATTATTAAACCATATAAATTGGTTTCACTTAATTTGGAGCCAAAGATAAAATCTTATGAATTTAATAAGATAAGGAAATTAGATTTTCAAAGCTAATAAAGCACCTATCTAGAAATCCATACCAAATGGTGAGCAAATAATCCTAAGGAGATTTAAAAGGATAAAAAATATTAAATAATATTTTACAAATTGGAATCACCAAGTTTGGATCTATAAATAAAAAGTTATGGGTTTTATAAGATAAAGATAGAAATATTAAATGAGGAATATTTAAAGACCAAATTAAATCTTGGCCAAATACATAAGCAAATGTAATAAATATAATCCAAATCCAAATAAAATAATGGATAAAGAATTTTCAAATTAATTAAAAGGGCATTAACCAAATCCTATTCTATTTGAATAAAGACAAATCTCCAATAAGAATGATTATTTAAATCATGAGAAAAATAGTATTTTGGAATTTACCCAAGTGGAATAAAAGTTGTTTAATTAACTTAAATAAGATCAAAGAAATCTTCCAAATAAAATTTATGGAATTAAAACTATATTTAATTTCATTGGAATAAAGACAAATACCCAATTCTAAATGATTAATAAATCACATTAAAAACATTCCAAATAATTCAAGGTGAATTGTTTGACACCCAAAATAAATAGATAAAACCTACTGAAAATATTTGGAAAGATTTAGTTTTCAAATGGAGTTTTTGAAACAATAATAAATCTTATTTAAATTAATGCAAGGGCCTATTTTAAATAATTATTATACCCTAAAAAAATGAATTATTCTAAATTTGACTCTAAAATGAACTATTAAACAATATTTGAATATACTCAAAGTTTGGTTGAAGTTTGAAATTCAAAGTTGTTTGAATTGATTAATCAAAATTAAAACAGAATAATAGAAATGGAAAAAGAAAAAGAAACAGATCAAAAAAAAGGAATAGAAAGCAGCCCAGCCAGCAAAGCCCATCCAGGCCCAGTCCAGCCCACTCCCTCACCCCAGCGAACCGTTCACTTTCTCACCGCAGAGAAAACCCACCCCTCACCGACCGCTGGACCCCACCTTCCCTCTCTCTCACTCGCTGACGCCAGGCCCCCACCTGCCAGACCATCGTCTCCACCCACACGAAGACCACGCCCTCTGGCCGTTTCTGCCTCCGATTACTCGCGATCAATCCTCCTTAATGACGCGTTTATTCCTTGCCGTGACCACGCCGTATTAAACGCCTGCTCCTCCTCTTTCATTCTCCCCAAACATCGCCTCCCCACTGCACCTAGGCTACTCGAATTTGTCCACACACCGCCACTGCCTCCGACACACTCCGGCGACGATTCCGGTGAGTACACGCCGCCCCATCCTCTCCAGTACACGCTCGCTTGTTCACCGTCACTGTGCGCATCCAGTAACCCCAACCGCATGCTTTCTCGTGACCCAGAGCATCGGAGACAACCTCGACTGAGCGCCGCCATGGTCTGCCTCAACTCCGGCGAGCAGTAGCCGACAAACCAGCGCACCCCTTTCCCTCTGGTGAGTTCTTTCACAATCTTGACAACCTTGTGCACCCTCCTGACGCCTTTATTTGATCAATTGCGACCCAGACGCTCGCCTTCGACCACGGTCGTGCGTGCTCGTGCCAGCAAGCTACTCCGGCGAGGAATCCCAGTCGACTCTGTGCGCCCCTCGACCAACAACGACAACCTTCAGCTTCAGCGCGACGAGGCGATCTCGGTGAGCCCCTCCATGCCTCTTTTGCTTCCTGCATCGCCAGCGCCACCCTCGTTTGAGCGCGCCGCCGCCAGTCGCCGCCAACCTTTGGTCGAACGCGTGTGAGCCGTTAGATCCTCATCTTGTGGCGTAGACAGAACAACTTAAACGAAAGGGTATGAGAGCATCCGTGCCGTGCGATTCGCATTAGATCCAACGATCCTCAGTGCGTGATCCGAACGAATCGGTATCAGCCAATAGCAAGCAGCCACGTGGCCAGACTGTTTTAAATAAAAACCAGAATGATCTATTAGATGTTCAATTTTGTAAAATCTATAAATTTTGATACACACATCCAAATTTTGCAAATTTTATATCAATGGAATCAGCAAGACAAGTACTTTCGAACCATTCACTTTGTTTAGTAAATTGCTTCTGTTAAAATGGTTGTTTTTGCAGAAACTTGTGTAGGCATAATATGAATATAAAATTCTTTCTAAGATCATTTTTATGATAAAACCTTTGGCAAATGGATTGTTTTGAGCCTACTAACCATAGAAAGCAAATTGTGGTTTCAAAAACATATTTGGTGAAGCAAAAGAATAAATCTTTGATCTAAAGCATTTCTAGTCAAATAAAAATAATGCTTATTTATTAAAAATGCTTTTGGAGGAAAACCCTTTGAGAAATGTTTTTATTTAAACTCTCTGACCCCAAACACCAAGTTTTAGAATTAAAAATGTATTTGTTGAACCCTATAAATATTATTGCTTTGCTAAAAGCATTTTCAACCACATAAAATATTGATTTGGTATTAAAATGGTTTATAAGTAAAATCTTTTGCAAATGGTTTTGCCACTTTTATAAAGTGACCAATAGGTGTTTTAGAATGTTTATAACCTATTAGAAACCATTTTTACAAATAAAACAATCTTTTGCATGCATTGCTTTGTTTCTATTATTTTATGTGATGTTGCTTGAATGGTAGATTGAAATTGTGCCTTGCTTGATTAAATTGTAGTGATTTGAAGAGTGTGAATATTGCAAGGACAAGGAGTGAACTTATATTCTCTACCAAAAATTCAAGTGATGCTTCATACTTTTGTCCTATTATTTTTTCACTATGCATTAGTGATATTTCTAAGTAGGACTTGCATGGAACTTTTGCTAGTATAAATTATGCCATGGGAAATCCTAGTAGATGAAACCTTAGTAGAAATTCCCTAAGTTAAGATTCCTACTACTATCATGCTTAGCTTAGCTAGTAGAAAACAAGGGTGGATTATATTCATGCTATGGTATATTTCTAAGTCAAGGACTTGTGTTTTTGTTTAATAAAACAACTAAGTGAATGAATCACCTGGGTGGAATGGAAAGAATGGTTTGTGTTGAGTGGTTATGCAAGTCCAGTATGCTGGGGAAAACTTGGGCATCACCAAGTCCAGTATGCTGGGGAAAACTTGATGTCTCACTTGTGGAAAGCCACCCAGGAACAAAGAGATTTGAGATGTCAAATGTTGAGAAGCTTCAAGTGCAACCACTTGGCATTATGGGCTCTGCCTGGATCATATAGGTTGCAATAACTTAGCCAAATGGACAGTTTGTGGTAGGGGAATGATAGGTTGGAACGCTTCCATTCTGGTCTAAGGGAAGGCTTCTGAAAGATCTTGTCTTGGTGAAACCAGGTCTTGTGGGGAAAGTGCACCACCTCTGCAGAGTGTACAATCTAAGTACTTAGCCATGTCCCTGGCAAAGGACAATTTGAGCATCAAGACATGGAACCTATCAAGAATCTCCTCATCCCAATTTCTAAGTTAAAAACTTGTGGTTGAACAAGGGTTGAAGGATCACCAATTTCTATTGGGAGATGCCTTGGGTGATTTTTTTTGACAAACAAAAACTTAGTGTTTTTCAAAAGATAAGGAAAATCTATTTTGAGCAAAGCAAGCCTAAGCTCCACTTAGCATAATGCATATAGATGATAGACTCCACTATACTACCATAGTATCACTTGCCAATACAATTCAAATATATTAACCCTTGTGGCTGTAAATTGTTCTGTTGCAGGTTTGTTTGATGTTAGTAAGATGTGTTGATTAGGATTACAAGTCTATAACCAACATGTTTGCCTGTGGCACTTTTGAAGATGAAGGACTCCATGCTATATAGTTATTTCTGCTGCATTGTAATGAGATAGCCAAATGAGCTATGTAAGATGTAATGAATTATTTTATTCCTTGCTTGGTAGGCCAACAGCCCTGTGAACCGGGCGGGGCACTCGACGAAAGGGGGGCACGCTGAGAAAGTACGCAAAATTGGCCCCGCGGAGCTTTCAAAAAGAAAAGCAAGGACCACTACGGGAGGTCGAACCACGGACCGGAGGTAGTAGAACGTGATCCGCACCGGTTATAAAGTTGTAATATGACCTTTGTTTCTTGATATTACATCTTAACTATGGATGCTAGCTAATGATCCAGGGACTAGCATTGTAAACACAGGGATCTCTACCTTATTAAAGGTTGGGACCTCTACAAAGCCCAACTGGTAAGCGTTCCCAGCTCCATATAGAGAGAAGAACCATAGCACCACCTATTTCGGCATTTTGGTCTGCCCTACGACAGGCATCGTCCAACTACAAGTGAACAAAAAAGAGGTCAGGTATAGCATATGTGTGGACTCGACATATACAAATGAATGTAGAGTGCACAGGTGATTACCTGCTGGTACAAGTAGGCAAGAGCCACCGAACCCCAGCTGATATTGCTATCCCAGTTTTCTAGTGCCTTCAGCCACATCCACTGAGTGGTCCTACCTCCGTTGTCAGCAAACAGAGTCCTAGAAAGGACATACCACACGTACACATGAGCATGTGTCTCGATCACCTCAACCTCGGCGGGGTTCGGACATTCCGCAAAGTTGTCAACAATCCATGCATATGTCGCGCCTGCTGGGACTCTATCTTTGCTCCTATCTTCAAGTTCTTCAGGAGCCATGCCAATAAGTAGATGCATCGCATTGCGCCACCTAGCGGAATCTGTGCTCATACAGAGAGGCTCCCCCGCAATAGGAAGTCCAAAGATCATGGAAACATCCTGAAGAGTAGGGGTGATCTCGCCGGTCCGGAGGTGGAAAGTGTGCGTCTCCGGCCTCCACCGGTCGACAAGTGCGGTGATAGCAGCCGCGTTGAGGTTCGGCGTCGACCGGCTCACAAGCGTGATGAAAGGGAGGAGTCCTAGCTGCCGGATGTACTCGGTGTATCGCTCGTCGTACTACATGTCATTTGAAGACGCACCATGAGACCGAAGCTTGAGGGGACGAAGCCTCTGCATACATACAAGATCGAACATTATGCTTTTTCCAACACAATTGAATCAATAGAAAAATAAAAACAAAGAAGTTTAACCATGGTTTTATTACCATATGCTTCTCCGCCATCAAGTATGCCCGGTGTTCATGATCATTGCAATCCTCGAGTAGCCACACCATCCTACATATATATATTCCAAACATCAATAAAATGTGTGTCGTATGTGGACATTGTTTCAATTTATACAATAAACTACAAAGAATATATGAGCATATTATTCACACATCCATACAAATCCATATACCACCATCATACACAATGCAAATCAACAACACACTTCCATTCCCCATCAAATACAACTAATATATAACTACCAAATAACCAAAAACATGCACAAATAGGTCATATTATGAATCCAACTAGACCTAGGGTTTGAGGATAATGGGCAAGATTCATTGGATGAAAGAGAGGGGAAAGGAGGGGATTACCTTGAGGGAGGTATGGGAGAGCAAATCCACGGTGGAATCCCTTAGATCTGTTGGATTTGAGGTGGGGATTTGAGAGAGAGGGTTGGAGGAACCGTCGGCGCCCCTCTGTCTATTCTAGCTTCGTGGGAGTGAATGGGGAGGGGTGGGGAGGGGGCTACGCGCGACAGAATATGTCTCAAAGTGTAGCGCATGTCTGCTAGGCGCTACACTTTAAGGCATAGCGCCTATCATACATGCGTTACACCTTGGGCATAGCGCCTGGGTGTTACTCGCCCCAGGCATAGCGCCTGGGCGTCACACGGCCTGGTGGGTCCAGGGAGGGGCCAGGTGAAATGGATCGTATGGGCACCTAGAGGGGGGGTGAATAGGTGCAAACCAATTTTTATTTTATTTTCAATTTTAGGCTTGACACAAAGTAAATTCTCTAGATATGCAACTACGAGAATTTCCCTATATGCAACCCTAACTACTAAGCACGTAAAGAGAGGAGCGAAGGAACCATAGTGGAGCACGCGGAGACACAGGGATTTGTTTTACCGCGGTTCCTTCCTTGTTAAGGGAAGTACATCTGCGTTGGAGGGGTGGGCGGTTCTAAGACCACCACACCACAATAGGCCTCACCCTATTCTCCGATGGATCTCGCCACGAGAGGCCTGATCCACCTTCTCCACTATTGGATCCCTTCGAGGCGGGAACCGGTGCCTTTTACAACACTATCGGGGAACACACCCACAACCGAATTGGGGGCTCCCGAGATGACAACAAGCTGCCACAAGAACAAGGTTTGTCAATATAAACAAAAACAAGGATCTAGGTATTTGCAAGAAATACTAGATCGGTGATTCTCCAAATGAATGGAGAGGAGATGAATCGCTTGATTGCAGTTGATGAAGATCGAGTCCTCCTCCTTTGATTCCCCAAGGGACGGAGCCTTTGAGTGAATCTAGGTGGAATACTCTTGGACGAAGTTTGCAGATCAGGTATTTTATTTTTCGAATGAATCAAGAGTTCTGGACAGAGGGGGAAGACAGGCTTAAATACCCCCTGCCCAGAACAAGCCGTTGGAGAAATTTGGGGGCGGATAATCCGCCCCCCTTTGGGGCGGACTATCCGCCGTGGGGAGAAAATCCGCCCCCCAGGACGGAAACTCCGGGGAAAACTCCGCCCCCTATACAGAGAGCGATGCAGCCTTGACTTGAAGAAATTTCTGGAGGGGCGTATTATCCGCTCCCGCCAGGGGCAGACTATGCGCCCTTGGGAGAAAGTCCGCCCAAGGACCGGAAAGTCCGAGGGAAACTCCGCCCCCCATACAGAGAGCGACGCAGCCTTGACTTGAAGGAAATCCTTGAGGGGGCGGACTGTCCGCCCCCAAGGGGCGGACTATCGGGCTGGGCCGGAAAATCCGGCCACAAACTCCGCCCCCCTCTCTGGGGGTCGCGCGCTCTTGAAAGAGGGTTGGGGCGGATTATCCGCCCCTAGGAGGGGCGGATTATCTGCCCCCAGAAAGCAGTTTCCTTCCCTTCTCAATGTACAGATCAGCAGTACTTCAACACACGTTAAATAATCCTTGATATTGTTATCTAACACACAAAACACTAGGGATTATGAAATGTTCTTTCAATCTCCCCCTTTTTGGTGTTAGATGAAAATACTAGGATTTGCAAATGACTACCAACGACACCCTTAAAATAAATGAAAGAGGCTCCCCCTAGATGTGTGCATATTAATATTTACCTTTGAAACACACATGCACACACTAGATAAAACACAACTTTCATAGCAAGAACAATTAAAACCAGATGGGTTGGTAAACGAGATCATACCACCGGGATGTGAATAATGCCAAATAAACTACTGAGATTGCACATCCCACAAGTTTGATGCATACATAAGATAATCCCATGATTCCAGATGTCACCAACTAGAATGCGAGACTCCATAGATAAATCCAAAATTCGATGATAGTAGGTCCACAAAATAAATTCAGAATTCCATAGGGCCATACATAGTAAGTCACGGCAGAGTCTTACAATAACCAAGCAACAAATAGCAAATAACAAATAAGTTCACGCTAAAGGGGCACAAGTAAAACGAACGAATGGAAAAGCAAGTGCTTGTGCCCGACCCATGACCCATGCAAATCCGGTGACCTAATAGAACTACTTCTCCCCCTTTGGCATCGAAAATCCAAAAAGGAAGAAGAGTGATGCTAACGCCCCAGAAGATCAAGCCTCCTCTTCCTCGTCATAGTCGTCCCCGTCCCCTTCCTCTTCGTCATATTCATCATCATCGTCATCAGCTGGAGGAGTGGGTGCCCTCGGAGGTGGAGCAAACAGGCAACTCTCAAGCTCACCATAGTTGATCCCTGAAGTGTTCCACTGAGCATACGGTTCTGGAGAAGTGGGAGGAGGTGGAGGGCCAGTGGCACCAGAAACATGGTGAAGAATGAGCTGCTGAGTGTGATCCCTCACATGGTCCCTGCGGTACGCCTCATACTGTCCCTTGTATGTGTCAACAACCATGCAAAGAATGTGTCGCTGGAACCAAGTGAGTTGTTTAACCTCCCGTGCCATTGGGGACACGGCAGAACGACGACCACTAGCCTGTGCATCACGCATAAAGGCCTCAGGGGCAGTGGAGGGGTGAGAGGTCTTCTGTGCTTTGTTGTAAATTTTCTTTGACTTGTGCAAACCATTCAAATCAGTGCCAAAGTCCTCATGAGGCAGCATATGCTTGATGAGCATCATGATAAAAGGAGCATATGGGATGGAAAGCCTGTTGAGCATCGCATCGGTCATCTCATGATAAATGAAATCCATCACATCCAACTTGTATCCTGTAGAAGAGCCAGAATTGGTGGCACACTCATGAGCAAAGGCAAGAAGAGGAACCAGGTGACCGCGGATCCTGTCATTGTTGCCTCCACTGAGAGTAATGTTGTCCCGAAACAAGCCTACAAGGGTGGCATACAGTGGTGAAAGTCCAGCAAAGGTACCAACAATGCCATTGGGCGACAAACATGGAGCAACCATAGTATCCTTGGATGGCCTGAGCGGAGAGATAATGCGGTGCCCTGAAGGGGTGTCCCGCCCGTGAAAATCATAACCAAGGACCTTACCAAAGGTGCGGAAATCAGACTGGATCATTGATGTGCCCTCATCCACTTCATAGTAAGAAGCTCATCGCCGCAGATAACCAGAGTGGAGAAAAACTGCTTCACAATCTTAGAATCATAGTGGCACTACAGAGTCATAAGAGGATGAAGCCCCATCTTGCTTGTCACATCCAAAGCTTCAGAAAGGCGAGCCTTTGATTGAGCCTCAGTCATATTCAGAGGGTGCATGGGGCGAATTTTGAGAGGAACATAGACATCATCATGGATATACCGAAAATGAGAGCACCAAAACATAGAATCCTCTGGCTCACCATCACTGTCAACTTCTGCCTAAAAATCTGTTTGGCGGATGGAGCAGTAGTCAGTGTTGTCCATGGCCTTGTAGTTAGGCCGAGCCTCCTTGCCTTTACCCTTGCCCTTGCGAGATGCAACCCGCTTGGCTTTCCTTGCTGCCTCTGCCATATGTTCAGCTTCTCTGGCTAACCTGCGAACCTCATTTTCGTCAACAAATGTGCCCTCTGCAGTGGACCTGAGATAACGGGCACGAGGACGAGGCTTGTATGTCTTAGGAGGACGAGAGCCACCTGTGAAAAGCATGGAGAGGTAGCAGGGGGATAAGCGCACACACAAGTCCAGGAGACATGTTAGAACGAGTAAGAAAATAATCCATGAGCCAGAAGAGTGCATGGGAGAAAATCGGAACCAAACCAAACCAGACACGTTGTCTCTAGGCCGGACTTTCCGGCCATGGGGGCGGATAATCCGCCCCTGTCGAATTTTTTCTGGTTTGGCCCAGATTGACCATGGCAACACAGATCGGGCACAAGGGATGTATTTCTACGGATTCTAACATGCACGGGAAAACACCAAGTATCATCTACCACGATATTTCCACCACAACAATGAATCTCAAGCAAAAGAGATGGATGAGGGAGTTACCCTCACTCATTGGAGGAAGATCTCGGAGGAGAAGGTACCCGGAGGCGTGAGGAAGAAGATCCGGGGATGGCCCGGAGAATCTGGTGGTCAAATCGACTCCGGGGAGGGGCGGAAGCTCCGGTGGAGGCTGGGGGCTGAGGGAGGGTTGGGGGAGGATGGGCTGCTCTGTTTGAGCCTGCCCTCCCCGACCCTGCCTTTAACAGGCAGATTTTGCCCGGGGCGGATTATCCACCCCCACTTAGGGCGGATAGTCCGCCCCACCCTCTCAAAATTCTGTTAAGTACAGATTCAGGCCGGAGCAACCTAGAAAAACCCCTCGATGGTGTATAGAGGACTTGTGTGCAAGAATAGATGGTTCACGGAGGGAAATAAATGCTTGGGTTTAGAGCAACAAACTGATATGGTACTACACACCCAAATTTGCAAGAATCAAAGCAAACAAAAGCCAAAAATGAGTGTGTTTCCCATAAGAACAAGAGATATGCAAGAAAATCCAAAGAGAACCATTAGGAACCAACTCTTCTCTAGGAAGAGGGCGGTGGACGAAGCCACCATGTTGGAATGCATGGCATGACACCGCGAAGATGTATCTTGAGTTCAAAACCAATGCTCATCGATGATCCACATATCACAAAATGATATTAAGGGAAGTGATTTTACTTCCTTTCGGCATTATGGGGGGAGGGTTGGCCCAATCAATTAGGACCACACCCCCCCCCCCCCCCTATGTCTATGCCCGCATCTAAGCCAAATACATGAAAAATAGCAAGTGAGTGTGCAAGGATAGTCAAGCCAAGCTCCTTGAATCTATGATATTTAGCTCATTCCTCAAATAACAAAATCTTGCTTTGTCAAGGGGCTTCGTGAAAATATCAGCAAATTGGTTCTTCGTGCTCACAAAGTATAGGGCAATATCACCATGAGCAACATGATCCCGAATGAAGTGGTTGCGAATCTCTATATGTTTTGTTCTTGTATGCTGCACGAGATTGTAAGCAATCTTGATAGCACTTTCATTGTCACATAATAGAGGCACTTTGTCACAATTGACACTATATTCCTTTAAAGTTTGCCTCATCCATAACAATTGTGTACAAGCACTTGCAGCAGCAACATATTAAGCTTCGGCTGTAGAGAGTGAAATACAATTCTGTTTCTTTGAAGACCAACACACTAGAGACCTGCCCAAGAATTGACATGCACCAGAGGTTGATTTCCTATCATCTTTGTCACCAGCCCAATCTGAATCAGTGTAACCACATAGAGAGAAACTTGAATCCTTGGGATACCATAACCCAAAATTTGGGGAATGGACCAAATATCTGAAGATTCGTTTGACCGCCACTAAGTGGCTTTCTTTAGGAGCGGCTTGGTACCTTGCACACACTCCTACACTTAACACTATATCGGGCCTAGATGCGCAAAGGTAAAGGAGAGAGCCGATCATGGATCGGTATACCTTTTGGTCCACGTATTTACCCTTGGGATTGAGCTCGAGATGACACTTTGTTTGCATTGGAGTAGCTACACCATTGAGATCCGTCATCTTGAACCTTTTGAGCATGTCTTGGATGTACTTAGCTTGATTAATAAAAGTTCCCTCTCTAAGTTGTTTGATCTCAAATCCAAGAAAGAACCTGAACTCACCCATCATGGACATCTCAAACCTGTCAGTCATAAGCTTTGAAAATTCATCGTTAAAAGCTTGGTTAGTAGAGCCAAAAACAATGTCATCTACATAAAGTTAGCATACAAAAAGCTCCTCATTAAAAAGAGTGGGATCGATTTGCCCAACTTTGAATCCACGGTCTAGCAAAAGCTCTTTAAGGTGCTCATACCACGCACGTGGGGCTTGTTTAAGGCCATAGAGCGCCTTATCGAGTTTGTAGACATGGTTTGGAAATTTGGGGTCCTCAAAACCCGGGGGCTACTTGATGTATACTAACTCATGGAGAGGACCATTAAGAAATGCACTCTTAACATCCATTTGTTGTAATTTAAAATTATGATGGGCTGCATAGGCAAGAAGGATACAGATGGACTCAAGACGAGCCACAGGAGCATAAGTCTCGCCAAAATCAATTCCTTCCACTTGAGAGAATCCTTGAGCCACGAGTCTTGCTTTATTCCTCACAACAATGCCATTTTCATCTTGTTTGTTCTTGAAGATCCACTTGGTACCGATAACATTGCGACAGTCCTTGGGTTTCTCTACGAGCTTCCAAACTTTGTTGCGTTCAAAGTTATTTAATTCTTCATGCATTGCAACAACCCAATCGGGGTCTTCAAGAGCATCAAAGACCTTCTTAGGTTCAACCATGCAAATGTGAGCTTGATGATCACAGAAGCTTGCAAGTTCTCTTCTAGTAGATACCCTTCTTCGTAGATCACCAACAACCTTGTCAAGAGTGTGACCCCTTAGTTCAAGGTTCCGATCAGCACGAGCCTTGCGACGAGCCTCAATGTCCTTATTGTTTCTAGAAGGAGTTGATTAAGTATTTGTATCCTTGTCTTGACCACTGCCTTGCCCTTGATCTTGATTTGAGTTAACACTAGGAGGTTGCTGCAGAGCTTGTTCTTCGGGGGCGGATAATCCGCCCCTTGGAGGGGCCGGACTATCCGGCCTGGGAGATGAAACACCAGTGACTTCTTCCTGAGCATGCCTGACAGCACTGGGAGGACCCGAGCCGGATAATCCGCCCTCGGTGGCCGGAGAATCCGGCCTGGGAACTTCTTGTCTGCAGTCAACTTCTTCGGATCCCCTGGAACAAGTTGGAGTGCCAGGGGCGGATTGTCTGCCCCTTGGAGGGGGCGGATAGTCCGGCCTGGGACTACCATCTTGTCCAGGAGAGTGATGATCTTCCGCAGGTTGCGGTGTCGGTGCAGAGTTTTCTCCAACAGTAGGAGCTTATTGATCTTGTGAGGATGAGGGCTCCACTTGAGTGGAGCATTGTCCTTCCCGATCCGCCACAAGGGGTTCCTCAATGGGGCGAAAAAATCCCACGCCCATCCTTCTTATGGCATCTTGGGGTATTTCAACATCTGCATCACAAACATCAACTTGCCCTACAAAGGAGCCGTTATTCTCATCGAACTCCACACTACAAGATTCTACAACAATCCCAGTGAGCTTGTTGTAGACTCTGTAAGTGTGGGATTCGGCACCATAACCAACAAAAATACCTTCTAAAGCCTTGGACTCAAATTTAGACAAGCGGACACCTTTAATAAGAAAGAAACACTTACACCCGAATACCCTGAAGTATGAGATGTTGGGCTTGTTATCGATAAGTATTTCATAAGGAGTCTTGTCCAAAATCTTGCGGAGGTAGAGCCAGTTTGATGAGTGACAAGCAGTGGATATGGCTTCAGCCCAAAAGTTGTAAGGAGACTTGAATTCAGCCAACATTGATCTTGCCATATCCATCAAAGTCCGGTTCTTCCTCTCAGCTACACCATTTTGTTGAGGGGTGTACGCAGCGGAATATTGATGTCTAATCCCCTCTTCGCTAAGAAACTCATTCAAGGTGTAGTTTTTGAATTCGGAGCCGTTGTCACTCCTTATTGCCAAGATAGGAACATTATGTTGACGATGAACTTCATTGGCAAAGTCAATGACTGTTTGTTGAGTCTCACTCTTTAGTTTGAAGAAATAGACCCATGTATATCTTGAGTAATCATCGACAATAACCAAGCAATATTTCTTCCCACCAAGACTTGCATGAGAAGGAGGACCAAATAAATCCACATGAAGTAATTCCAAGATCCTCTTTGAAGACACAATAGTCTTCCTCTTGTGGGGAGAGTCGTGCATTTTGCCTTCAACACAAGCCCTGCAAACATGATCTTTGGCAAAGGAGACATTGTCTTTTACTCCAAGGATGTGGCCACCCTTGTGGAGACTTTGCAAAGTTCTCATGTTGACATGGGCTAAACGGCGATGCCATAGCCAGCCCACGTCGGCCTTTCCGAATAGACACATCGGACTCGAAGTGGTTTTCCCCGAAAAGTCCACCACATACAGGTCATTTTCGACGTATCCAACGAAAGCGACCTTTATTGACTTGCTCCACAAGAGTACCACCAAATCATCATCGATAAAAACAACAAAACCCATCTTGCCAAGGGCACGAACAGAAAGAAGGTTGTAACCGAGGGTCTCAACAAGCATGACATCCACGAGAGATATATCGCGGGCAACCACAACTTTGCCAAGACCCGATACCTGAGATTTAGACTTATCACCATAGGAGACTGTGATATTATCATGATTTGGACGCATCTCCGTGATGATCTCCTTGCTTCCGGTCATATGACTAGTGCATCCACTATCTAGCACCCATTTCGACCCACCGGAAGCATAGCCCTGCAAGAGAATTACTTCTTGGTTTTAGGTACCCATTTTTCAATGGGTCCTTTCATGTTAGTAACAAGGGTCTTTGGGACCCAAATAGACCAAGCAATATATTCATCAAAGGGACCGACATAATAAGCATAAACATCGCCATAATCATCACAAAAGAGTTCATAATTTGGATTGTGAGACCCTGCAAAACCAATATTGTTAGTCTTGTCTTTTGTGACATTCTTCTCAGCGGTGCTTGTCTTTAATTGCACATTCTTGGTCTTATTCTTCTTGTTTTTCTTCTTCTTGGACTTGGTGACATACCCAAGTCCCTATTTACCATGATTTGACCTTTGCTTGCCAAGAACTTCATCAAGCACATCCTTATCCTTGGGAGTGATGTCCTTGACCACTCCTTTTTCCACACTAGTATTTTCCTTATGACTATATGTTGAGTTGGATGAACTAGGAACATCATATTTGGCCAATCGACTTTGAAGCTGATCATGTGACTCATTGAGAATAGAGAAATCGTTTATCAACGCCTTGTGAGCATTGTCAAGTTTTTCCAATTCCTCGGAGAGTCTATCATGAGCAGCCCCAAAGTCAATCTTTTCCTTCTTTAACTTCTTTACTTTGGTGACTGCATTGTCACGTTCCTTAACAAGTTTAGCCACAATTTCTTCATGTGACTCTTCAATGGACTCAAGCCTCTCTTCAAGAGATACCTGAGCTTCTTCTTCTTCCTCAAGAGCATTTTTTAAGGATGCAATTTCCATTGCATCTTCCCTTTCAATTCTGCCCTTTTCTTCGAGAAGAGCTTCGTTTTGGGCCACCTGATCCATAAGAGCTTCAAAACGAACTTTGTGCTCACCTTGCAAGTTAGTGTAGAAGTAATCCAAAGCAATAATCTCTTCTTTAACCTTAAGACTAGTAGGATCATCCATGTCAATCATAGCCTTAGGAAAAGAAGAGTTAGAAGTCGTTACCTCGGAGCTTCTTGCCATGAGACAAGTAGCATTCTTGTCGATGGTGTTTTCATTCGGAGAGTCGAAGAGAGATGTTGATGTAGATGTGGTGGCTATAGCAGCCACCTCTTGACAGCTATCGTCCTTGTCCTCATCTTCACTTCCCGATGAATATTCTTCTTGAGTCACTAGAACAATCTTTGGTTGCTTCTTGAAAGGAGCATTCTTCTTTACAAACTATTTCTTGCGTGGAGCCTTTGACTTGTCCTTGAAAATAAGTCTTCCTCCATTATCTTCCCTACTTTGATACGGACACTCAGCTACAAAGTGCAGCCGGCCACCATAGTTGAAACATGTTCTCAGCTTGGGACCATTTTCCTTTCTTCCATAGGCTCCACTCTTGCGTTCTAGTTCAGCTTTAGCCTTGGCTGGATCTTTCCAAAAGTTTCTAGCATAAAGAGCCAAGTATTGTCCGTGGATCCTTTTTATATCCTCGGGACAATCTAGACCTTCTATGGCATATTCATCATGATCAATCACACTAGTCTTCAAGGTCATGTTGACCCCCTTTTGCATCCCCATAGCTCGAGCACGAGCATCTTCGGCATTCTTGGCAGCCACTTTGAACGCGGCCATTTCTTGCATTACCTCATTGGATGTCATGAGGTGATAGTTATGCCTACCTTGGAGACTTTTCAAATCCGTGGGCTCAAATGGCATAAGAGCACTGACGTACTTGCGCTTGATCCATGCATCATCAACATGACCTGCACCATGGTTTCTGAAGGTTGTGGCTATTGCTTTGAGCCTCCTATACATGTCCTCGTGGTCTTCTCCATCCAACATATAGAATCCTTCAGCTTCGTTGCTCAAAGCATCATATCTATTTCTTCTCATACTTTCATTTCCGATGAAGAGTTCGGTGAGGTCATCCCAAGCTTCCTTAGTTGTGCTAAGATGCTGAATGTGTGGCATGTCTTTGTCACCCACACCAAGCTGTATCATGTGTAAAGTTGTAGCATTGAGTTGGCTATCGACAACTTCTCTTCTTGTGAGATTGTTGGGATTTCCAACATGAAGTCCTTTTTCTATGATTTTCCATAACTCAATGGAGGAACTGCACACATGAGATTTCATCAAAAATTGCCATTAAGAAAAAGTGGATGTAGAAAGTTTGGGTGGATCACCCCTATTATGTATGTGTGGATGAGGGATAGGTGGATCAGGAGAATACACATGAGAAACCTCATTGTATTCATCCTTACCACTATCCTTTTTCGAGGAGGAGCTCTTGCTAGTGTCATCACCAACCACTTCGTTCTCTTTGGAATCGGTTTTACCCGTTTCCTTGGATTGCGGAGTGGTAGCCTCAGAGTTAGATGGAGGTGATGTTGTGGATGTGGAGAGACGCATTATCATTTGATGCATCTCTTCCATTTTAGCCTCCATAGAACTCACCAAGGTTGTTTCCAACGTCTTGAGATCGTTCATGGTGACTACATACGGAGCATCACTCCCATCGACCTTGGAACCCATACTTCTCTTAAGCGGTTAAGCCCGAAATAAGAGCCGAGGCTCTGATACCAATTGAAATGGATCGTATGGGCACCTAGAGGGGGTGAATAGGTGCTAACCAATTTTTAAAACTTTTTCAATTTTAGGCTTGACACAAAGTATTTCTCTAGATATGCAACTACGAGAATTTCCCTATATGCAACCCTAACTACTAAGCACGTAAAGAGAGGAGGGAAGGAACCGTAGTGGAGCACGCAGAGACATAGGTATTTGTTTTACCCTAGTTCCTTCCTTGTTAAGGGAAGTACATCTGCGTTGGAGGGGTGGGCGGTTCTAAGACCACCACGCCACAATAGGCCTCACCCTATTCTCCGATGGATCTCGCCACGAGAGGCCTGATCCACCTTCTCCACTATTGGATCCCTTCGAGGCGGGAACCGCTGCCTTTTACAACACTATCGGGGCACACACCCACAACCGAATTGGGGGCTCCCAAGATGACAACAAGCTGCCACAAGAACAAGGTTTATCAATATAAACAAAAACAAGGATCTAGGTATTTGCAAGAAATACTAGATCGGTGATTCTCCAAATGAATGGAGAGGAGATGAATCGCTTGATTGCAGTTGATGAAGATTGAATCCTCCTCCTTTGATTCCCCAAGGGACGGAGCCTTTGAGTGGATCTAGGTGGAGTACTCTTGGACGAAGGTTGCAGATCAGGTATTTTATTTTTCGAATGAATCAAGAGTTCTGGACAGAGGGGGAAGACAGGCTTAAATACCCCTGCCTAGAACAAGCTGTTGGAGAAATTTGGGGGCGGATAATCTGCCCCCCTTTGGGGCGGACTATCCGCCCTGGGGAGAAAATCCGCCCCCCAGGACGGAAACTCCGGGGAAAACTCTTCCCCCTATACAGAGAGCGACGCAGCCTTGACTTGAAGAAATTTCCGAAGGGGCGGATTATCCGCCCCCACCAGGGGCGGACTATCCGCCCTTGGGAGAAAGTCCGCCCAAGAACCGGAAAGTCCGAGGGAAACTCCGCCCCCATACAGAGAGCGACACAGCCTTGACTTGAAGGAAATCCTTGAGGGGGCGGACTGTCCGCCCCCAAGGGGCAGACTATCCGGCTGGGCCGGAAAATCCGGCCACAAACTCCGCCCCCCTCTCTGGGGGTCGCGCGCTCTTGAAAGAGGGTTGGGGCGGATTATCCACCCCCCATAAAGCAGTTTCCTTCCCTTCTCAATGTACAGATCTGCAGTACTTCAACACACGTTAAATAATCCTTGATATTGTTATCTAACACACAAAACACTAGGGATTATGAAATGTTCTTTAACTAGGCGGTGCCACAGTGGCTAAAAGGCGCTACACTGTAGAGTGTAGCGCCTAGCTGTTGGGCGTTACCCAAAGGGTTAGTCCAGTGAAATAGTTATCCAGATGGGTCATTTTGTGAAATCCTTTTGAAAAAGGGTTATTTTTGTCCATTGTGCCGCCCGCCAGCTTGCTCACTCGCATGCGCTCTGAGCTGCTCGCGTTGACTTGCGCGAGCTGCCGCATGCCGCCGCTCGCCCCGCGCGCTCGCGCTGATGCATCACTATGTTGACCCGCGCGCCTTCAGCCCAGCTGTCCCCACCTCGCATGCGTGCTGCCCTCTGCCTCGATCGCTGGGTGCTCCTGATCCCCTTTGTGTTGCATGCTGCTTCTCTCTAGCTCTTTGGCGCCTGCACTGCTGCTGAGCGGGCTGGCCGGTAGTACCGGCCCACTCCGGTACTACCGGCCCAGGCCTTTTTTTGCCCCAACGGACAGAAAATCGGGGCTTCTATAAATAGTCTCATTTATTGTTTTGAAGAGCTACTTCCTCTTCTATTAGTCTAAGCTTTATCCACACTTGATCTAGATTTTGAGGCTTGACTAATTTCTTCTCCTCCGATGATTCTTGCCCATATTTGAGTGGAAGAGAGAGGAGATCTAGATCCATGTTTTGACCTAATCGATTCATCTCTTTGTGAGTGTATCTTTGAGGATCTAGATTTTAGAGGATTTTGTGTCCCTCTTTGATTCCTCCTCTCTTGTTCCCCCAATAGCTTTAGTAGCATTGTTGGAACTTGAGAGTGAGGGATTGGAGCATCTTTGTGGTGTTCTTGCCATTTGCATTCGGTGCATCGGTTTGAGTTCTCCTCGGAGGATTTGGTTCGAGTTACTCATTGGAGCTTTGTAGGGGTTCGTAGCATGGAAAACAAAAAATTTCTATCGCATACAAACAAACAAGCCAAGATCTATCTACTAGATTGTAGCAACGAGTCGATGGAATAACTTACCCTCGAAGATTCCAAAGTGTTTAACGAGAGCGAATTCTCGTGGGTGATGTAGTCGTACTCTCTCCGATCTCAAGATCGTGTAGACGATCCTTTCGGCGCTGCGTTCCGGCAGCGCTCTCGCAGTCGGTCACACGTTCGGTACTCGACGAAGACCTTCCTCTCCCTTGTTCCAGCAGGCAACGGAGGTTGTAGCACTCTCCTCGCGATTCCGGCAGCACAACGGCGTGGTACCGGAAGTAGAGGGGAGATCCCGCAGGGCTTCGCCTTAAGCCGGAGCGAGTATGGTGGAGTATGAGAGGGCTATTAGTGGTCTAGGGATTAGACTCACCAATTAGAAGGCTCTAAACCGAAGGCTAGGGCAATTAGAAGCTCTAAACCAAAACGGCTCTAAACCGGAGATTAGAGCATAGGAACTTGTGTGTCTAGAGGAGGGGGCCCTGCCCTTCCTTTTATAGGTGGGAGGGCCGGCCAAGGGGAGGGGAGTCCCTCCCCAAGTCGGCCTTGGTTGGCATGCCAGCTTGGAGGGACTCCTCCCCCAAGTCGGCCTCAACCAAACCTCCTTCTCCTCTTTCCGAAAACTAGCCGTTTGACTTTTTCAAACTAGCCATTTGACTTTTCAAACTAGGATTTGAATAAACCCTTTATTTCGGACAGCGAAGACACCTAGTACATGATGCAATCATACCAACTTGATATGACACACTCATGTACCCCTTCCCCCCCGGAGTGCCGGACATTCCGGAACCTTCTAGAACATTCCCGATGAAAACACCGGAATCATTTCCGAACTCCGAAACGGGACTTTCCTTATATGAATCTTATTCTCCGGACCATTCCGGATCACCTCGTGATATCCCGAATCCCATCCGAGACTCCGAACAACATTCGGTCTCTTTCTCATAATACCATAACTACTCAAAAAAACGTCGAATCCTTAAGTGTGTCTCCCTACGGTTCGTGAATTATGCGGACATGATCGAGACACTTCTCCGAACAATAACCAATAGAGGAATCTGGAAATTCATATGGCTCCCACATATTTCTACGATTACTTTGCGATCGAATGAACCACTTACATACGATACCAATTTCCCTTTGTCTCACGATAGTTTACTTATCTGAGGTTATGATCGTCGGTATCTCTGCATACCTAGTTCAACCTCGTTACCGATAAGTACTCTTTTCTCGTTCCCGTGATATGTGATCCCTTGTGAGCCAGTCACATGCTTGCAAGCTAATTGGATGACATTCCACCGAGAGGGCCCAGAGTATATCTATCCGTCATATGGATGGACAAATCCCACTCTTGATCCATGTGTCTCAACCAATACTTTCCGAACACTCAATGCCACCTTTATAGCCACCCAGTTACGGTGTGGTGTTTGATGTCATCAAAGCATCCATCCGGTAAAGGTGATATGCATGATCTCATGGTCGAAGGAATTAGGTTACTATGTATCAGAAAACATATAGCAATTGAACTATTGAAATGACTTGATCTTTATGCTACGCTTATCTATAGGAGTATGTCCACCATATCATTCTCCTAACGATATGATCTTGTTGTTGATAACATCTCAATGTTCATGATAAGGAAACCACAATCATCTATCAACCAACAAGCTAGTGAAGTATAGAGGCTATACTAGGGACTTCAAATTAAGTTTACAAATCACACAAGTATCAATGTTTCCTTGTTAATACTATTATAGCATGAATGTAAACATTTATCATAAACACAAAGATATAATAATAACTACATTTATTATTGCCTCTAGGGCATATCTCCAACAGTCTCCCACTTGCACTAGAGTCATCTAATCTAGATTACATGGTAATATACCGAACACCCATGGCAGTTTGGTGTTGGTCATGTTTTGCCCTCGGGAGAGGTTTAGTCAACGGATCCGCCACATTCAGATCTGTGTGTACTTTGCAAATCTTTATATCCCCATCTTGGATATGTTCTCGAATAGCGTGAAAACGTAGCTTGATGTGCTTCAGCTTCTTGTGTGACCTTGGTTCTTGCGCATTGGCTATGGCACCCATGTTATCACAGTACATAGACATTGGGTCCAGCGCACTAGGAACCACACCCAGCTCTGTAATGAACTCTTTCATCCATATCGCTTCTTGTGAAGCCTCCGAAGCAGCCATGTATTCCGATTCAGTTGAAGATCTCGCCACAACGCTTTGCTTTGCACTCCTCCAGCTAACTGCTGCACCATTCAAAATAAAAACGTATCCGGATTATGATTTAGAATCATCCGGATCGGTGTTCCAACTAGCATCGGTGTAACCATTAACAACGAGTTGTTCATCACCTCCATAAGAAAGAACCATATCCTTAGTTCTTCTCAAGTACTTAAGGATGTTTTTGACCGCTGTCCAATGATCCACTCCTGGATCACTTTGATATCTGCTAGTTAAACTAACAGCATATGCAATGTCGGGTCTAGTACATAGCATGGCATACATTAGAGATCATATGGCTGAGGCATAGGGAGTCTTACTCATCCTTTCTCTATCTTCTGCCGATGTCGGACTTTGAGTTTTACTCAAGGTCGTATTGGGCAACATGGGCAAGAACCCTTTCTTGCTTTCTTCCATTCCAAACCTCTTTAGAACTTTGTCCAAATATGTACTCTGTGACAATGATATTTGGCGTTTCGATCTATCTCTATAAATCTTTATGCCTAATATGTAAGCTGCTTCGCCAAGATCCTTCATTGAAAAACTATTATTCAAATATTCCTTGACACTATTAAGAAGGTCTACATCATTCCCAATCAATAATATGTCATCCACATATAGTATTAAGAATGCTACAAAGCTCCCACTCACTTTCTTGTAAATACAAGCTTCTCCATAAGTTTGTATAAAACCAAAACTTTTGATTACCTTATCAAAACGTTGATTCCAACTTCGGGATGCTTGCTTCAATCCATAGATGGATCGTTGAAGTTTGCATACCTTGTTAGCATCTTTAGGATCGACAAAACCTTTGGGTTGCATCATATACAACTCTTCATCAATGTCTCCATTGAGGAATGCTGTTTTGACATCCATCTGCAATATCTCATAATCATAATATGCAGCGATTGCTAACATAATCCTCACAGACTTTAGCTTCGCTACTGGTGAGAAAGTCTCATCGTAGTCAACTCCTTGAATTTGTCGAAACCCTTTTGCGACAAGTCAAGCTTTATAGACAGTAACATTACCATCAGCATCTGTTTTCTTCTTGAAAATCCATTTGTTCTCGACAGCCTTCCGGCCATCCGGTAAGTCCACCAAAGTCCATACTTGGTTTTCGTACATGGATCCAATCTCGGATTTCATGGCTTCTTGCCATTTATTGGAATCTGGGCTCATCATCGCTTCCTCATATGTCTCGGGGTCATCCGTGTTGTCCACCAACATAACATTCATAACGGAATCATACCAATCTGGAGTGGTACGAGTTCTCGTTGACCTCCGAGGCTCTGTAGCAACTTCAACCGAAGTTTCATGATCACCATCATTAGCTTCCTCTCTTATTGGTGCAGGCACCATAGGAACTTCTTCCGGTGCTGCGCTACTCACAATTTCGAGAGAAGGTTCGACAACCTCGTCGAGTTCTACTTTCCTTCCAGTCACTTCTTTCGAGAGAAATTCCTTCTCTAGAAAGGATCCATTCTTGGCAACGAAGATTTTGCCTTCGGATCTATGATAGAAGGTATACCCAATAGTTTCCTTCGGGTATCCTATGAAGACGCATTTTTCCGCTTTGGGTTCAAGCTTGTCCGGCTGTAACTTCTTTACATAGGCTTCGCATCCCCAAACTTTAAGGAACGACAATTTAGGTTTCTTCCCAAACCATAATTCATACGGTGTCGTTTCAACGGATTTAGATGGTGCCCTATTTAAAGTGAATGCAGCTGTTTCTAATGCATAACCCCAAAATGATAGCGGTAAATCTGTAAGTGACATCATAGAACGAACCATATCTAAGAGAGTTTGATTACGACGTTCGGACACACCATTACGCTGTGGTGTTCCCGGCGGTGTCAATTGTGAAAGTATTCCGCATTTCTTCAAATGCTCGCCAAACTCGTAACTTAGATATTCACCTCCACGATCAGAACGTAGAAATTTAATCTTCTTGTTACGTTGATTCTCTACCTCACTTTGAAACTCCTTAAACTTCTCAAAAGTTTCGGACTTATGTTTCATGAAATAGATATACCCATATCTACTCAAGTCATCCGTGAAGGTAAGAACATAACGATAACCACCGCGCGATGCTACACTCATTGGACCACACACATCGGTATGTATGATTTCCAATAAGTCCGTAGCTCGCTCCATCATACCAGAAAATGGAGTCTTAGTCATTTTACCCATCAGACATGCTTCGCATCTTTCAAGTGATTCAAAATCAAGTGATTCAAGAAGTCCATCGGAATGGAGTTTCTTCATACGTTTCACTCCAATGTGACCAAGACGACAGTGCCACATATAGGTCGAATTATCGCTTGATTTCAAACGTTTAGCCTCAATGTTGTTGATATGTGTATTTCCACTATCGAGATTCAATAAGAATAGACCATCTATCAAAGGTGCATGTGCATAAAACATATTACTCGTATAAATCGAACAACCATTATTCTCAGACTTAAACAAGTAACCGTCTCGCAATAAACAAGATCCCGATATAATGTCCATGCTCAACGCAGGCACCAAATAACAATTATTTAAGTATAAAACTAATCCCGATGGTAGATGAAGGGGTAGCGTGCCGACCGCGATCACATCCACCTTTGATCCATTTCCCACGCGCATCGTCACCTCGTTCTTCGCTAGCTTCCGTTTATTCTGCAGCACCTGTTTCGAGTTACAAATATGAGCAACCGAACCAGTATCAAATACCCAGGCACTACTACGAGTACTAGTGAGATACACATCAATAACATGTATATCAGATATACCTTTCTTCTTGATGTTGCCGTTCTTCAAATCCGCCAAGTACTTTGGGCAATTCCGCTTCCAGTGACCTTCTCCCTTGCAGTAAAAGCACTCAGTATCAGGCTTAGGTCCAGCCTTGGTCTTCTTCGCCGGCGTGGTAACTTTCTTACCACCCTTCTTGAAGTGTCACTTTTGCTTAGACTTGCCCTTCTTGAATTTGGTGGTCTTATTGACCAACAACACTTGGTGCTCTTTCTTGATCTCCACTTCTGCAGATTTCAACATGGCAAAGAGTTCTGGCAACGTCTTGTTCATGTTCTGCATATTGTAGTTCATCACAAAGTTCTTGTAACTTAGTGGTAGTGATTGGAGGACACGGTAAATCCCTAAAGCATTAGGGATCACTATACCCAAGCTTTGAAGTTTGTTTGCGTGCCCAGACATCTTAAGCACATGCTCACTGACGGAGCTGCCCTCTTCCATCTTGCAGTTAAAGAACTTTTCAGAAGCCTCATAGCTTTCAATTGCCGCATGAGTCTCAAAAATCAATTTGAGATCCTCGACAATATCATATGGGTCTGAATCCTCAAACCTTTTCTGAAGCTCCGATTCCAAACCATACAAGATAGCACACTGAACTATGGAGTACTGATTCTTCCGAGCGAGGTAAACATTCTTTACTTCATCGGGAGCATCATCTGCAGGCGGGTCACCCAGCGGTGCATCCAGCACATAGGTCAAATTACCAGCTGTGAGGACAATCCTCAAATTGCGGAACCAATCCGCGAAGTTGCTTCCATTGTTTTTCAACTTTTCTTTCTCTAGGAACGCATTAAAATTGATGGTAGGGGCTGCCATTGATCTACAACATATTTGCAATAGTTTAGACTAAGTTTATGACAAATTGAGTTCTAATTAATTAATAAAGTTAATCTAGGTGAACTCCCACTCAAAACAATATCCCTCACATTGTTTTAGTGATCACACGAACCAAATCCACCACATCAACACCGATCATCACGAGAGTTGATATAGTTTCAATGGCGAACAATCGTCATGTTCATCATATATACTATATGATTCATGCTTTACCTTTCGGTGATCCGTGTTCCGAGACCATGTCTGTACATGCTAGGCTCGTCAAGATCAAACCTTAGTTTCCGCATGAGCAAATCTGGCTTGCTCACGTTGTATACACTTGCGGAATCTAACACACCCGATCATCACGTGGTGCTTCGAAACAACAAGCTTTAGCAACGGTGCTAACTAAGGGTGAACACTTTATGACTTGAAATTCATGTGCATGAGGGATCATCTTATAATGCTACCGTCGTCTACCAAGCAATACAAGATGCATAAAGGATTAACATCACATGCAATTCAGTATATATGTGATATGATATGGCCTTTCTTCTTTGTGCTTCCGATCTCCATCTTCAAGCACGAACATGATCTCCATCATCACCGGCATTGCATCAAGGTCAATGACGCCTCTCCATGGTTGTCGTCCACCGGCTTCAACTATTACAACTACTTTGAATAGACACGCGGGTCTTAACATAAATTAAAGACAACCATATGGCTCCTGCCGGTTGCCAACTTACAATAAGGAACATTGCATACATAATCACAATCATGGCCATATCACATCACTGCACACCCCTGCAAAACAAAGTTAGACGCCTCTACTTTCTTTGCATATTTTACGTGGTTTGGCGCTTTCAATAAGTGTCGTTCTAACTTACGAACATGAACCACAACATTGATACTAGTATTGTTAATCACCCGTTGTAAATTGGATCTTAACTATGCTAGGAGAAACAGGCACCCGCAAAGCCACTTATGCAATACAAGTTGCATGTCAAGCGTGGAGCAAGTCTCATGAACGATGTCATGTAAGGTTAGCCCGGGCCGCTTCATCCCAACATACCGCAAGATGCAAAGTACACAAGAAGCAATCGACAATAAAAGCATCAACGCCCACAATGACCATTGTGTTCTACTCGTGCAACAGATCTACATATAGACACGGCTCTGATACCACTGTAGGGGTTCGTAGCATGGAAAACAAAAAAATTCGATCGCATACAAACAAACAAGCCAAGATCTATCTACTAGATTGTAGCAACAAGTCGATGGAATAACTTACCATCGAAGATTCCAAAGTGTTTAACGAGAGCGAATTCTCGTGGGTGATGTAGTCGTACTCTCTCCGATCTCAAGAACGTGTAGACGATCCTTCCGGCGCTGCATTCCGGCAGCGCTCCCGCAGTCGGTCACACGTTCGGTACTCGACGAAGACCTTCCTCTCCCTTGTTCCAGCAGGCAGCGGAGGTTGTAGCACTCTCCTCGCGATTCCGGCAGCACAACGGCGTGGTACCGGAAGTAGAGGGGAGATCCCGCAGGGCTTCGCCTTAAGCCGGAGCGAGTATGGTGGAGTATGAGAGGGCTATTAGTGGTCTAGGGATTAGACTCACCAATTAGAAGGCTCTAAACCGAAGGCTAGGGCAATTAGAAGCTCTAAACCAAAACGGCTCTAAACCGGAGATTAGAGGATAGGAACTTGTGTGTCTAGAGGAGGGGGCCCTGCCCTTCCTTTTATAGGTGGAAGGGCCGGCCAAGGGGAGGGGAGTCCCTCCCCAAGTCGGCCTTGGTTGGCGCGCCGGCTTGGAGGGACTCCTCCCCCAAGTCGGCCTCAACCAAACCTCCTTGTCCTCTTTCCGAAAACTAGCCGTTTGACTTTTTCAAACTAGCCGTTTGACTTTTCAAACTAGGATTTGAATAAACCCTTTATTTCGGACAGCGAAGACACCTAGTACATGATGCAATCATACCAACTTGATATGACACACTCATGTACCCCTCCCCCCCCCCCCCCCCCCCCCCCCGGAGTGCCGGACATTCCGGAACCTTCTACAACATTCCCAATGAAAACACCGGAATCATTTCCGAACTCCGAAACGGGATTTTCCTTATATGAATCTTATTCTCCGGACCATTCTGGATCACCTCGTGATATCCCGGATCCCATCCGAGACTCCGAAGAACATTCGGTCTCTTTCTCATAATACCATAACTACTCAAAACAACGTCGAATCCTCGGTAAAATAAGGGAGGCCTTTTGTGGCCTTGGTGGTTTGATACCACCCCCTCTCCAAACGAGACGTACTCCATGTTGAGAGGAACTCGGTAAAATATCGGTGTCCCCGCGTGCCTCGGTTATCTCTATACCCGAGCTCTTTACTTATGCACTTTACACCGTGATAGCCTTCGTGTTTGAAGTAATATATATCTTGCTATCACTTTGTTGCTTGTATTGCTTAGCATAAGTTGTTGGTGCACATAGGTGAACCCTAGTTGTTCTAGGTTGTGCTTGACAAAGTAAATACCAGTTTAATTCTGCCTTTGTCGAGCCACCCTCGGAAAAGTTTTAATCTCCTATTCACCCCCTCTAGGCGACATACGTATCCTTTCAGAGGTGGTCCTGGATCCCTCTCAAGACGAGAAGAATATCTTCCTGATGTTGGTCTCCATTGATCTGGTTTCTATGTCGTGTTTTGGGAGGCTCTGTCGACGAACTCCATAGTGCGCTCATGCCGTGAGATTGCTAGATCAGATGGGATTCGGTCGTGCGCATCCATGTTTTACTCTGACCGTTTGGTTTCATAGGTTGATCTTCGAAGCTATGTTGGCTTTAATTATCATGGGGCATGTTCTCGTTCCATGGTGCTGACGGATAAAGTCATGGAGATCGAGATCTGAGGACTGACAATGGTGGTTCGAGTCTGGGTGGTGATGAGGAATTGGCTTGGTGACTTGGAACAGTGGCTTGCAAGTGGGGACGACTGTACAGGAGAGGTTCATGGTCCTATCTTTCAGGGTGAAAACCCAGGGTCTAGCCTTAATTCGTTGTGCGTGGCAATGTCCTTGTTGAAGGCATTGTTTTGAGAGCGTGATCATTTCTTCAGAGTGAAAACCTAGATCTTTGATTGGGCGATGACGGTGTTTATGCACTGTTCCCTTCTTGGAGGTGTTGTTTTTGGAGAAGCTAAACTTTTGGTGTTGTGTTTGGTGGTAGTACTGTTGTTTCAATGAACAAGTCATTGTGCACTACAAGAAATGTGTTAACTTGTGACCTTCTCATTGTGACAGGAAATAAAATCGTCATAGATTTATGACGATTTGGCACAAGATGGTCGTAGGCTGTTTGGGGAGGTCAAAATCCTATAGAATTATGACGATTTGTGTCAAAATCGTCGTAATTGCAGCATATGAAATCGTCATAACCTTTAGGATACAACTTAGAGCCTTATTCTATACCCCGTTATGACCAATTTAAATCGTCATATCGTCTAAAATATGATACATTCAATTGACTGGATAGCCACATCAGCAATTATGCCTACGTGGCATATCTATATGTATTTTTTGTATATGTATATGTCTATGCCCTCACAGATAAAACGCGGTCGAGAGGGATTGCCCCCCAAACCCTAATCCCGAGTCCCCGCCGTGACCCAGTCCCCGCCGCCACTTCTTCCTCTCTCTCGCTCTCCTCGCCGTGACCCAAACCCTAATCCCCTCGCTCCACATCGCGACCCACCTTGGCGATCCTCGGGGAGCTCGGCACCCAGGTGCTCATCCCCGTCGCCGGAGTCATCGGCATCGTCTTCGCCGTCGCCGCCAACGCCTCGGGGGCCGGCAAGAACGGCTACGGGGACTACCTCATCGAGGAGGAGGAGGGCCTCAATGACCACAACGTCGTCGTCAAGTGCGCCGAGATCCAGACCGCAATCTCCGAAGGTGAGCTTCGCGACGCCTCTTCTGTCTCTCCTTCTCAGATCTGCGCCGGCCGCCCGTAGATCCGCGCGTTTTCTTGGATTTTATCGGGGAACCCTCACCCTGATCTGAATTTCTCCCATGCCTTGCAGGATGAGGAGAGAGTACAAGGTCTAGATGGTGAATGTCAGGATGCAGGAGTTCTTCGTCGAGTTCCGTAGGCCCAACGAAAGTACAGATGTTTCTTCATGCACACAGCCAATTCGATTCTGTACCCTATAAGCGGTTAGTGTCCTGTCCCTAGCTTTTGGTTTCTAAATCTAGATACGACGGTGAATGGATCGATTTCAAAAATTGGTGTCGCTGGCATAATTTCCTTTTTGTATGATGCCCTTAGTAACTAGCTGTTTTAAGCTTCGGTAATTTTTTCATACCAAAAAATCCAAGACGAGCTACTGCATTGCTTAATTTGTATTATAATGTCTGGAATTTACTAGGTCTCTATCAAGGAGGAGTATGGAATGCTAGAGTATAATTGCCTGATGCGTATCCTTACAGATATCCATCCATTCGTTTTGTCAATAAGATATATCACCCCAACATCGATGAACTGTGACTATCATGTATCTTGTATATGTGCTCACTGCTCACTTCATTTTAACCCTGATAGCATGCACCTTCCTATTTCCTAAACAATCTTGATGAATACAAAATGTTATGTCAAGCCATGTAGTAGCAACAAGATAATGATGTTTGTCGTTTGCCTGGTTATTTCTAGCAAATATAAGGAGGAGCCTTCAGCAGAAGTATGGGAATGTCAGCCCGAAGCTTTGCTATCCAGTCTTGATCCTTCTATTCTCAAACCATCTGCTGATATCCTTTTGGCAGTTCGTTCATGTATCAAACTCAAATAGCTTTTCTATAATATTTTTTGCACTGCTAAAATTGTATTGGATGTATGGAGAGAAGGCTCATATGCTTAGTAGCTATTCCATTGGTTTGTCCCTTGAGTCTGTACGTGGTTGTAATGATCCCAGATTACCAATGTTAGGTCTCTTTTACACACATCATTCTTCTTACTATCTTCATAGTCTACAATTGCTGTCTCGAATTATTTATATATGCATGACCATACTTTTATAGCATGCATAAATTCCCGCAGCAATCGCGCGGGGCATCCTCTAGTTTCTATAACGATGATGTACCATAGATTAACTTTGTTGCCTTGATGCTTCATGCAGACTTCTTGTTCTTATCTGCTTGGTTGTTCTTGCTTTGTTCCTTCACTGGAGAAGTTCCTTGTGCAGCATTTATTATATCCAAATCCTTCCGATCTGGTATACACATGTCTATGCATGTATAGTGTAATATCTGCTATACACTTCTGGATAGATTGCTGTCTCGAATCATGACAGTCCTATCTCTGCCCCAGGTACCATGGCAGCCATCGCCGTTAGGCATATCTAGTGCAGCAAAAATAGTGCACTGGACAAATCCCACTCTTGATACTAGATGGATACCATCAGTTTTTGTTTGTGCACACTAGCTAGTACTAGATGGATACCATTAGTTGAATGGATAATGGTGGTAGTAGGTTAGTCAAATTATCAGGTTTATTTGCTGCACTATTTGCTGCTATGTCATGGTACATCCATGTTACTACTTCATGTTTTTTGTATCACTAGAATATTAGTGCTAGTGTCTGATTAGTTTATTGTATTAGGTTTATTGTATCTGTAGAATGCCTTTGGAACTTGGTAATTTGCTTATAATATGGGCTGGTACCATTTTGAAGCACGACTTGTTGTTCATTTCATCTTCACTTGGTTGACCAATTTCTGCTGCCTGGTATATGCATGTCTATGCCTATATAGTTTAATATACTGAAGTAGTTTCTTGTCCATGGTGTAGATAACAATTCGAGGCCTGCTGGCTCCTACTGCTCTACGTGGGCGACGGGGGGAATCAAGGAGGTGCTGGCTCATGAACATGTTTATTTGGTGCAACTACCATCTTGATAAATCTAAAGTGTGTTTACAATATGATCTATATGAGTGTATTGTTTCTGGTTTTTATTAATGGTAGTCCCAATGGGATCTTGAACTCTTGATCTGTTAATATATCTCTACTACCTAAAAAAATCGTGATGTTTATACTGATTCCATATAGGTGACCAAGTCAAAGAAAACGTGTCGTGTGTGTTTATACTGTTTCGAAAAGCAAACGTGTATGGGTGCTGCCGTGTTGTGTGTGTCCAAGTCAAAGCTATTCCCTAAATATATTTATTCTTGCTAAACCGCTGCTCTAAGCTTACCATCATGTTTTGTTCCTGTGTGTTTGTGGTAGAAGAATGCTTGCTGCAAACTTGGACCAAAATTGTATTGTCATTAATTAGTTATAGTAGAGATAAGCCTTGTGCTATCGGATCAAGTCTTGTACTGTCATTATACTGCTAATAGCAGATTTCTTTTATCAATAGAAGATTTCTTTGATTAGTAGGAGTGGCACATGTTCTGTATAGGAGTGGCACATGATCATGGAGTAGTGCATATATAGATTCTCATGCATATGTATAAGTGACATCTCTGTACTTTCTTCGCTTTATTTCTTCATGCAAACTGATTCATTTGCTTTGGTGTGCATCTGTTCAGAGGATGTGACATGGGAGACGCCAGAGCGACTAGCTGGTGGAAGATGGCCATCATCTCCACGGTCTACTTGGACTGGCTCGGGTGTGGTAATGTGCTATCATACTTCTTCGTTTCTTACACAGGGATCCATCCCTAGGATATGTGCATGTTTGTTTTGCCTGAGTAGATAGCATAAAATGGGTACAGTATAGATAACATAAACATATCATTTGTTGGAGATCTTCTGCTCCGAGACGAACCTGCAGGCATCATAGGAGATCTTTAAGGGCGACATCAACGACCTCGTCAAGCAGATGGAGCGCTACAGCAATCCCATCATCATCGCCGTCGTCGGGTTTGCAATCACCGCGGGGTTCAAGGTCTCCCTCACCTATGACATAATCGTTACTGGAAGCTCTGCCAGGTTCCTCGACATCCATGCCAAGTGAGCTCTCCCCACACATTTCTGCATCATATACTACAACGTCCATTGTGGATTGTGTACTGATACAATGCTTCTTTCCTTCCAAGGTCGTGGGAGCCATTCCTATCAAATGCCATTTAGATTGAACTGTCTAGTTTATTGGAAACATGAGGGTACATGTTTTCTATTACTATTGTGCTTAGTTCTTGTCCAGGTGTCTCTAGCACCAGTTTTTGTTCATAAGAGAAGGCTAAGATTTTGGTTTGTTAGTTATCTTTTTGCCATATAGAATGTTTCCTTTCTGCCTGTTTGGTTTGTAAACCAACTGCCAGTGATATTTCTTGTGCACTGTGTTTGTAAACCAACAGTTAACATCTATAGATATTACTGCACATTTGCTCTAATTCTCACAGGCATGCTTTAAAATGAAAACTCATGTTTGTTCTACTGATAAGTGATCGTCCTTTTGTGGAATATTTGACTATGTACTTGCGATGGTTAATAAATGTTATTCTGTAACTTAAGATATTTTACTATCTACTTGCGATTGAATTATTCATGTCCAGATATATGCTTTGGTCATGAATCTTTTGACTTGAAATGAAATGACCTGTAGCATTCCTAGCCGATTGCTTGAAAAGTTTAGAGTATATGCTTGCTTTTTGTTTGCACAATGTGTATTATCTTGCTAAATTACTGATACACTGAGTTACACATGGAACTACATGGTTGTGTATAATGCTGCTTTTGACTTCTACTGATAAGATCCATGTGCTCAAATAACATATGCCTTATGTCATTACTCTATAGAGATTTATCTCAATTCTGCTTATATTGATTCTTGTGTACAGTCTACTGTTGTTAATTCACTTAATTCATAGCTTTGCCTCAACTATTGATCATTGTGTATTGGTGTGTGCATTCACCTAGCTAGCTGCTCCAGGTTTAGGCATCATAGCTTGGTCACATGTAAAAGAATAAACCCATGGAATAATTTGCCTTTGGTGGTCGTTATCATGCAGGATGGTTGAATGCTGACAAAGGCTTTGTTCTTCGACCAGTGGTGGTATGTGACCAGCTGCTGGGACGTGCTGCGGGAGGGAGTGGTGCACACTGGGAGTAGTCAGGCATGTTTCCTTGGCATTGGTGGAGAGGGAGGTTCTGATGATGCTTCAACTGATGATCGATTATTCCTAGTGTAGGGATATGGTCCTGGGGATCTCCATTTTGGGCTTCATTCTGTTGTAGCCTCTTTCTTGAAGACCATTTTGTGTAATACTTTGATAGCGCAGTTATTATTGTATGTATGGGATTTGAACCGAAATATTCTAATAGACTTATGGTTGTTATCAAAAGGATTTCATGTATTTCTTTGGTTTTGACTAAATTATGTGTGGTTTAATTGCTGTCAGATTGTGGTGAAATAAACCTCACAAGTGAACAAGTAGAAAAAGGAATATCATTTTATTGAATAGTCTGATAAGTGGGACCCATCTAGCTGGTAGGACCAGCCCATGAAGAAATGGACCTTAGATAGGCCAACGCCTGGAATAGAAAAAGGCTCGAAAAAGGCTAAGGCCCAAAATTGAAATGGACCATAAAAGGCCAAGACATAGTAAATACAAGGCTGGAATTATTGGCTCAGCCCATATGTACCAACTAAATGGACCGGGCTTATTTTACACCATGACGATTTTATTTCGTCACAATTTTGCCACTTAGGACAAGCCACGTAGGATCTGACGTGGTCGGGCTAGACTGCCTATGACGATATTGGATCGTCATAACGGTTATGACGATCCAATATCGTCATAGACAGTTATGACGATTTTACCAATAACGTCGTTATAGTTCATTTGCGACGCCCAGCTTTCGACGATCTCAAAATCGTCATAAAATCGTCATAAACAGACTACTATGACGATTTTGTGACGAAAATGGAGGGTCATATATTGCCAGATTCCTTGTAGTGGTGTTGATCCGTATGACCATTGGCCATGTGATCCGTATGACCATTGGTCGTGTGCTCCGTATGACCGCTCGTTGTAATTGGTATCCTCTTATATTAATATATGCTCTTTTCTAAAAAAAATTGTTGGTCAACCATGGAGCAGCTAGCTTTTGAGCTCACGTTTTGTAAATGTGTGTACAGATTTATAATCTGCATCGAAATGTCGGGGGGAGTCAAAACAATGAGCATGCGCATGCACATCTGTAATTTTACCAAGGGTGACTTATTTTGGGCTTCTAGCATGGTTTCTGGGTTCCCCACCGTATAAGCAAAAAAGAAGTCTCTAGTTTTTCCCCACCGAAAAACCCACCAGAAGCACATTTACACAAGGTCGAGAGAAACTGCTCCAGACAAGTTTCCCGAGCTTCTCCGCTCAGGTCACTAGCCGTTTCCAGAAAAAAGACATGTCCTTTATAGAAGGACGATGCTAAGCGTCCCCCCGACGATGCGTGCGATCCATCGTCCTGGTCCGGAGCCGTCCAATCGGCTAGATCGTAGCCGTCCAATCACCCAGCCTATTATAACCCTGCAGAAGCTTCAGAAGCAAAAAAACGGTTTGCTTGCAGCAAAACGATAGCAGGACCAAGCCCGTAGATCCCCCGCGGCTATTCCTCGCTGCACGGCGCACGGCGGCGCTGCGGCGACAGCTGCAGCAAAACCCGGCGACGCCCATGGCTCACCCGCACCCATCCATCAAGTACCCCACCCCTGTTCATCCTCACCACGCCAATCCACCGCCAATCGTCGCCTCGAGCAATTCTTCGAACCCTGCAGCACGGAGGCACCATGGATCAGATTCGGCGAGCTGCGGCACCGGAACTCAATTGCAGCAGCAGTTGTGCGGCGGGTACAACAATCCCGGTGTGTTCTTCGATCAAGACCTCGAGACTGATCTCCCAGCTCCTTCATCGGTAAGTATTTTGAAGCTAGGGTTTGAAGTCAATGGCATCAGCTAGGTTTTGAAGTCCATGGCAGCAATTTTTGCTTTCAACTTGCTACAGCCGCTAGCTTCAGTAGCAAAAATCAATGTAGCAAAGTTGTTAGCAAAAAAACAGTATAAATTAGTATTTACTATACTGTTGCATTATTTAGTTGATTTGCTTGAAAATTAGTATTCCTACATGTAACAATTATCGTAGCAATTGATTATGGGAGCAATTATGCTGCGTTCATTTGGTAGCAACAATATATGTTGATTTTGTAAAATTTTGCTATCTTGTGATTTTCCATCTCTGAATCTTATTCTGAAATGCAGGGATTTGTAGCTGATAGTATGCTTGGAGGTTTTGACCTGAACCAGCCTCCGGAAGCTTATGCTGTGGACATTGGAGAAATCAATGATGAAGGACAACAAAGGACAGAATTTCAACCTGGGCCTCAAAGTGTAACAAGTGACAATGCTTCAATTGCTGCTGAAAATCCCGGGGAAGAGATTTGCTCTCAGCCAGTTGTTCCTTATGTTGGTATGACCTTTGATGACCTTGTCGTGGCGCGGAAAGTGTATAATGACTATGCTTTCAAACTTGGCTTCGGGATACACATAGGAAATACAAAATACAGCATGGCAAGGGGAGCAGCAAAGGACACTATTCTGAGCAGGGTATTTGAGTGTGTGCACACCGGGAAGCCTGTTGACGAAGCAAAACAACATTGCAGCACAACTGGTCTTGCTGCTAACGGAGAAGATTCTACAATCGACATGAGCAACACTTCTGCATAGAAACCTCGCAGCAAGTAAGCAGGTTTGAAGAAGGATGTCACTGACTCAAGGCAAAGAAACAGATTGTTGCGGCTTGGTTGTAAAGCAAAGATGATTGTTGGGAAGCGAGACGGGAAGTGGACTGTAACAGTTTTCAACGAGGAGCATACCCATCCAATGGTGCAAAAAATTGGCAAGTGTAGGTATTATCGTTCTCATAGGAAAGTTTCCGAAGAGGATTTCCAGCTAATAAAGACCTTACATGAGCAAAACATAAGATGATGGGGTGCCTCGGCAGTGTTCATGGGGGTGATCCTAGATGCCTTGGGTATGTGAAGCGTGATGTTTCCAACATTAGAACAATGCTGCGAGAAGAAGTTTTAGAGCGTGATTTGAGCATCACAATTGAATACTTCGAGATGAGAAAGGCGGAATGCCCTCAGTTCTTCTTTGAGAAGCAAGTAGATAAGGACAACGCTGTGCGGGAACTCTTTTGGGTTGATGGAAGGACAAGGGCAATGTAACCCAAGTACAAATATTGTGTGTTCTTCGACACGACCTTTTGCACCAAAAAATACAACCTTCCATTTGCTCCGCTTGTGGGTATCAACAACCACACACACACAATAGTTTTGGGATGTGCTCTCCTGCTTGATGAAACAATTGAAACTTTTGAATGGGTTTTCAAACAAGTGAAGAAAGCTGCAAATGGGTTGTGCCCTGACCATATCATGACTGATCAGGACCAAGCAATGGGCAGGGTGATAAAAAATGTGTTTCCTGATGCTGTTCACAAATGCTGCCTATTCCATGTGCTGCGTCTTGCAAGAACGAAACTCGGACCTCACTTGAGAGAAGGCCATCCATTCAGAGAAGCATTCTATGCATGTATCTATGGCACTGACACGGTTGCTGAGTTCGAGGTCTGCTAGCAGACAATGGTACAAACCTTTGAGATGGCTGAGAACAATCACCTGGAAAACATGTGGAAACAAGGAACACATGGGCACCTGTATATTTTAGGAAAAGTTTCTTCCCATTCACCAACACAACTGGCAGATCTGAAGGTCTAAACAGCTACTTCAAAACACTAGTTCGGCCAAGTGACACGATATGGAACTTTGTGCAGCAATATGAGTTGTGCCATAACCTGATGCTTGATCGTGATGACAATGCAGGTTTTACAATGGACACGACAACAACGCCACTTTGGGGCAGGTGAGTGCTATAATGTTTTTTGCTTCAGTAGTATGTTGTTTCTTCAATAGTGTGTTTTTTGCTTCAGAAATTGTGTTTTTGCTTCAGAAGTGTCTTGTTTGTTTTAGTAGTGTGTTTTTTTGCTTCAGAAAGTGTGTTTTTGCTTCAGAAGTGTCTTGTTTGCTTCAGAAGTGTCTTGTTTGCTTCAGAAGTGTGTTTTTGCATCAGTAGTGTGTTTGTTGCTTCAGAAGTGTGTTTTTGCTTCAGTAGTGTGTTTGTTGCTACAAATGTGTTTTTGCTTCAAGTAACTTTGATAGCATTCCCTGACAATGTGTGAAACTTATTTTCCATGTAGTTGGAGCATTGAAAAGCAGGCCCTTGAATTCTACACAAGGGAGGTTTTTGGCAGGTTCCAGAAGATTCTTGAAGCATCAACAAGGTTTTATCCACTCCGGATAGAGGCAGAAATCATTGTTTCGATCTTGTACCAAACCCTGGATTCGATCTCAAGACATATCGGGTTGAAGCAAACATTGAAGAGGGGATAAACTTGTGTGGCTGCAACTCATTTGAGATGTGTGGACTGATATGCCCGCACATCGTCAGGGTGATGGTGCAATTGAACATCCAGAGAATACCAGACTGATACATGCTCCAACGTTGGTCTGCTATAGCAACAACACCTACCCCTGATCCTGGTTCCAATGCAGCAATATTTGCTGTGCCGGGCACAAATACTCTCAAATACAACTCATTATGCAGGAAGTTTAATGACTTGGCATCGGATGCATGTTTCAATGATGAAACATATCGTGTCGTGTCAACAATGATTCATGAAGCAAGAAAAATTGTTGCTGCCATGAGGAGTGCTCTGGATGATGTGCAACAAAATTCTGTGGCTCATGAACAAGGCTTGCCTCCACACCAAGGTGAACAACAACCTACAGACACACAGCAGCAACAGCAAGATCCTCCAGATGATGTTCCCAGTAGCATGTTGAAGAACCCGTCACGAGTTAAGCCAAAGGGGCATCCAAAAGAAAATTCAGTTAGAAGAAAGCAACTGGTTGAGATTCGGGATGAAAAAAATGCAAAACGAAGGAAGAAAGCACAAGAAGGCGAACTACATCCCACGGAGAAGAAGATAAAGAAGGCAACAACCAAGCGGAAGCCAAGGGAGCAGAAGTGCCCATACTGCCATGAAGAGGGTCACACGGTGCAACAATGTGTGTTATTCCAAGCTATGATGTCGGGCAATGATGCGAAGATAGATTTGAATCTCTAGTTTTGAGTACCTTTTTTTTCATACATACAGTCAACATTGCCTTGTAAAGTGCTTCCATACATATAGTAAAAGTTCATATTGAGTGTGTGTGCAGCAACATGTGTGAACAATTGTATCAACTTTTCAGATTTTACCATATTGTCATTCCTGTAGCATTTGTGGTAGCAAATTTTTACTACATTGTGAGCAAGAAAGTTCAACCATGTTAGCATTTTTTCTCTTAAAATGCAGCAAAACTACAATTATGTCCAGATATTCAAAATTTTGTTTCTGGCAGCATATCTGGTGTGATGGGTAACAAAAACAAAAAATAAGCTGGCATGTGGTGTCCTGAATTTGAGAGCAAAAAATCTGCAGGATGACAGATAGCATTTCATATGTACTGTTGAAGCTGCTAATATATTGGTTTGTAGCAAATATGTACTACTAATGTAGCAAAAATGATCTTTATACTGCAAACATGAATGAATCCAGCATTTGAGTAGCAGAATCAGGACAATAAAAAAGGAAGGAGGACCATCAACACCAAATTGTCATTAACATTTGTCTTAATTTCAGAAGAACTAGTTATGCGATTACACCAAACCATCATTCATGGTTACATCGCACTACAAAATAAAGTTTCCATCATTCACGGTTACATCGCACTACAAAAGAAAGCTTCCATCACACTACTGTTACTACATAAGCTAATCTACTTTGGGTTCAACTCCTCTTCCATGAGCTTCTCCACTGAATCTTGGTTCTCCCTTGCTTTAATAAGATCTGCTACAAGAGTCCTACGAAGATCCGGGCAGTAGTTGTTGTCGAATTCCGCCATGACCTTGCTGTTGAAATTCTCCATGAAGAGGATGCCAAAGAATCCACAGTCAAATCTGGAAAATGCAGAAAAGAAGCAAACAAGAAGCTAAATGTTAGCAAAAAACTAATGATGGAAGAATTTGAAAAAGGAGAAGCTAGACCCAAAGGATGCAAACTTACAATGTTACTTGCTGCGGGTGATCAGGAGTCTTGAGAAGGTATAGCTCCATGTCTTTAGCAAGTTTAGGAGCTAACTTTGATGCATCAACAAGAGTGGTGAAGTTCAAAAACTGCACCATTCAAACAAGAAAAGGTTGATTATTAAATGAAGCAAAAAAGAAAAGACGGAAGCTACTAAAAATAGCATGAACATTTCTTGCTTCATCATACCAAGTTTCGTGCAAGCTCATCCAAGAGACCAGCCCCCTTGTCCATCTTCATCGAATCAAAGATGTGGTATTGCTTCATCATAATGTTGACAGTAGGTACAACCCAGTGCTCATTCCTCACAGTAGGTAAATAAAGCTACATCGAAGCATGTAAACAAAAAAACAAGATTAAACAGGATGTAGCATGTAGCAGTACATGTAGCAAGAAAAAACAACTCACAATATCACACTTTAGGATCTTGTACTTTGCACACTGATCATTGAACTCATCCAAACAAGTTGTTGTGTTGAATGTCTTCGGATCAGCAACCAATTTTTCATGTTATCGAGGATAACAACAAGATCTTGCTCACCATAATATGAAGCAAATAAAATAGAAAACAGAAAAAAAAACTACGCACCAAGATATTGCTCACCACAATGTTATGCGTGAATGCATATCTTATTTTCTAGCGTGCACTGTTCTTGCAAATAATCAAAGCCTCGTGGTTGAACTTCTCAATCCACACATCCATCACCTCGGTGCTAAGAAATGCACGTGGCTTTAGAGATTCTTTAAAACCCTTGTATGTGCAAAAGTAGCGTCCAATTTGCACAAAACACCTCCTGCAACCAAAAAGCAAAACACATCATTTAAATCTGAACATGTAATCTACACCCCCCCTACTACAGATGCTGCAAAGCTCATGTAATGAAGAATATCAAACAAATGAAAAAAATGAATCAAACCAAATTGATGAAGCAAATATTTTAGAGTAAATAAGCTACTAAATAACACAATTGTAGCACAAACAGGACACTAATGAAGCATCTATAGGAAAAAGTTGGAAAAGGACAAAAAGACATCTAAATCAGTGTAGCAAATAAAATACAGTTAATGAGCTAAAAGTTAAAACAAATGTAGCTGATTTCAATAGCTTCTAAAGCAAAACAAACTGTGACAGAAAACTCACTGGCCCTGTCCCTCCTCCTTCCTCTTCTTTGTGAGCCTCTTAAATGTCCTTCCATTTGAGACAAACCTGGTATAAATTTCATCCTGATCTTTAGACACATTTATCTTCTTGCTCTTTGGAGATGTAAGTTCCTCCTTTGCTGCCCGCTTGAACCTCGTCTTCTTCTCATGTGTCACCATCCCAGAGCTTCCATCACCCTTGGCACTAGAATCAATAGGCACGACACCTTGCAAAAGACAAAAAAGTCGTTTTTTAGCACAAACGACGCTTGTATGGGAGGCCAACAGGAACAAAAATGTAGCAAAACAAAAGTAAGCAAAAGCTATGCATAAAAGTAAAAAATGCTACGAAAGGGATAAAGGTACATACATGGTTTAGTTCGATCCACTGCACTAGGTGTCTCAGCAGCAACTGAGGGAGCGGAATCTGGTACCTCCACAGCTGGTATACCTGCACCCACTTTACCTGCGTCTCCTTCAACATCATCAGAATCTTGCGAAAACAACTCAAAACCTGGAGCTTCAGGAGCACGATTCCATGCTTCAGGGTCTATATGTGCAGGACAAGGTGACGGGTCACGACGCCGCAGTGACGTGACCGGGCTATCAACAGGTTGCTGCTCTGGCACATCAATTCCTCCCATGGGTGATGAATCCAAAACTACAGCAGACTGTGGCACATCCAGTATGTAAACATGTGTTTGCAACTCAGACTCTTGATTCTTCTCACCTCTAATAGCTGCTGCCTCATTCTCTTTTGCTTCATCCTCTATTGCTTCCGTATCGTCCTCTTTTGCTTCATCCCTTCTTGCTTCAGCAACATCCTCTTTTGCTGCATACACACTTGCTTCAACATCATCATACTTGTTCAAACCATCAAATGGTTCTTGCTCCTCGAAAACTTTTTCACGTTCTTCTTCATTGTCCAGTCCTGCATCAGCTGGAAACACGACTCAAGGACCATCCCCGTCCTTCAATTGTGCATCAATGTCGACCAATAACGCAGCCATGCGTTGGGAATGCATCTGTTTAAACCCAACAGCAAGATTCTTCGTTGTAGTTTCAACATCAGACGCCCAAAAGGCCGTATGCTTCTCGGCCAAGTGCTTGAAGCGAGCAGGTACCTGATAGTAAGAAAAAGGAAACAAAAGAAACAAAAACATCAAAAACTAAACATAAGCATGGCAGCAAAAAATCTACACCATGTTAGCAACTACAGAAAACTAATGAAGCAAAATATAGAAACTAATGTAGCAAAAATGTTATAGTTCTGCAAGGGAAACAAAATCTTGTATGCAATCTGGAAGCAAAATATGTACACCAATGAAGCAACTACAGAAAACTAATGAAGCAAACTATTAAACCTAATGTAGGAAGAATGTTATAGTTTTGCAAGAATGTTATAGAATCATGAAGCAATCTGATGCATACAAGGCAGCAAAATATTTTAGATAAGTAAGCAACCTATCTAAGGCAATGTAGCAATACTGAAACATTAATGCAGCAAATTCTATACCTCCAGTTCTTGGCTACTGGGAAACACTAGCCATTCATTCAACGAGGCAGAAAGATTGACTTCAGATTCATCTAAAGTATGAGCTGGAGGAGCTTCGTTTACTTGCTCATTACAAATATCAGTATTGTACGGAGTTTCCGATAGGGGAGAAACTGCACACGATGACGATATAGTCAGATGACAAACAAAAACACAAAAAACACAAACAAGATAACTGAAAGGATATGGATGTCGCCTAGAGGGGGGTGAATAGGCGATTAAAACTTTTCCTAGAGTGGCTTAACAAAGGCGGAATAAAACTAGTGTTTACTTTGTTAAGCACAACCTAGAACAACTAAGGTTCACCTATGTGCACCAACAACTTATGCTAAGAAATACAAGCAACAAAGTGATAGCAAGATATATATTACTTCAAACACGAAGGCTATCACGGTGTAAAGTGCATAAGTAAAGAGCTCGGGTATAGAGATAACCGAGGCACGCGGGGACACCGATATTTTACCGAGTTCCTCTCAACATGGAGTACGTCTCGTTTGGAGAGGGGGTGGTATCAAACCACCAAGGCCACAAAAGGCCTCCCTTATTCTCCGGTGAATCTCACCCCAACGGGATCGATCCACGCTTCCACTATCGGTGCACTTGTCGGTGGCAACCGGAACCTCTCACAAGGTTGGGGCACTTCTCCATAACTTAATTGGAGGCTCCCAACAAATGCCACAAAAGGCCACAATGCCACAAAGGCCACAAAACCGTCTAGGGTTCCAAGAACCCAAGAGGGACAAGCTCCAATAAGTACCTCAAACCAAATCCTCCGAGGAGAACTCAAACCGATGCACCAAATGCAAATGGCAAGAACACCACAAAGGTGCTCAAATCCCTCACTCTCAAGTTCCAACAAAGCTATTAAAGCTATTGGGGGAACAAGAGAGGAGGAATCAAAGAGAGACACAAAATCCCTCAAAATCTAGATCCCCAAAGATGCACTCACAAAGAGATGAATCGGTTAGGTCAAAACGTGGGTCTAGATCTCCTCTCTCTTCCACTCAAATATGGGCAAGAATCATCGGAGGAAAAAGATTAGACAAGCTTCAAGATCTAGAGCAAGTGTGGACAAAGCTTAGTCTGATAGATAAGAGAGGATCTAACTAAACTGAAAACGGACAAAGCTTAAATAGAGGCCAAAAAATCTAGCCGTTTGGGGCGTTTTTCGGTCAGGGCCGGTAGTACCGGCTACCGGACCGAAAAACCACACAGCAAGCGAGCGAGCGCAAATCAGAACAAGCTAGCAGCGACCCGCAGCAGCAGCTGCGTGCATGCGGGCGAGCAGCAGCAGTGCAGCGCAGCGGCAGCAGCTAGCGCACGCGGGTGGGGCCAGCGCGGGCAGCAGTGCGCGTAGCAAGCAGGCGAGCCAGAGGCGGGTCAACGCGCGCGCGAGTGCGGGAGCCTCGCGAGGCAGCAACGCGAGCGAGCGGGCCAGCGGGCCAGGCGGGGGGAGCAGCTGGCGGCGGCGGCGCGCGCAGCAGCTAAGGAGAAAAACGGGCCAGGACAAATGCAGCTAGCAGATCTGGCAAGGGAGTGGGCTGGGAGGCAGGGCAGACCTACCTGGGCCGGACGGTAGTACCGGCCCACCCGGGCGATACTACCGGACCGGTCCGGTAGGACCGGATGAAGGTACCGGGCCACATAGGAATGGGCTGCGCGCAGCCGGGCACGAGCGGTACTGGGCTGCGGTAGTACCGCTCGGCCCAGACATGATATTTTTCTCTTTCTTTTTCAATTTAAATAAAGCAAATATACAAACGGTCATAACTTTTGATTGGAGACTCCGATTGACCCGATTCCAATTGCGTTGGATAGAGGACAACAAGAGATTTCCAATAAAAAGTGGAAATATTGATTATCACCAAGTGGGAGTGTATCAATTAATATAATGTGAGATACCTCACTTGGTGAGAAACCGAAAAGCCGCATAAATCAAAATCGCAACAAGATACATATGGGAGATCCGATTTTGATGAACAAGAGCTTGTTATGGAGATTACCGCAAGCTCTATATCCTCACATGGATAATACCAAATAACAACCAAATACGATAATGCAAATATGTAAAGGTTTGAGCTCTCTCCGAACGATGTGACCGAATTACTCATACGAGAGCCCCTCTTGATAGTACGGTTATCTATCCTAAACCCGGTCTCACACATACAACGTGAGACCGGCAAAAGGGAAAACCTATCAAGATTATACCTTTGCCTTGAGCATTTCACTTGATCTCGATGTAGACGGTCTTGCCCTTCTCAAGATGGAACGCCTTTCTTAATTCCTCATCATCGACCTCGCATATTGAGCTTGTACAGCATATCTTCTTTGCATTTCATCGACCATGATCCAAGTGATGCCAATGGACAAATCCTACAAGTATAACTTAATACACACATTAGTCCATAAAGATTGTCATTAATTACCAAAATCACACATGGGAGCCCAACATGTTCTTTCAATAACCCATTCCATGCTGCCAGAAATGCCGTACCGGGCGCCAACCGAAAACTGTAGTATTGTTCAATATCTTAAGCTCAAGGTCGTGTTCCACAACAAATTCAAAGTCGTTGTTTGTCACGAAGCATACTCTTGGCAGTGACTTGTTGAATACATGGCCGCAGTTTCGCGGGAAGCTCAAATGGTCCATGTATGAAATCTGTTACAGGGAATGGAACAACAAACTAGTAAGGAACAGAAATCCGAAGTAGAATGAACCATAATCCAAACTAAAAAAGTATGAAGAGGAGTAACGTACACCAAGGAAAGCAAAAGTGCCAGTGATCCAGAACTCATATTTGGTCTCTCCCTCGGTGAGCTCCAGTGGCATCGCCTTTTACTTCCGAATATGATCCACTTGTGCCATAGCTAAATCCAGAAGGTGTTCATCCCAAGAATACTCATCGGTCTTGGTGGGGTCAACCATGGAAGCAAGAATTCAATGCTAATGTTGTTGGAGCTCTTAGGAGCAACCACGACAGCCAAGCAAAGAAGGTCCCATGTCCGGATTATCGTTGCCTCATCAGTGTTGGCGCACGATTCGAGCAAAACTACTGCAGTAGCTATCTCAACCCTGGTGCTACCAGCCTTGTAAATGTCCCGAAGCTCACAGGGGTCATTTTTATTCAGGAGCTCTACAGGTTTGTTGCCGCAGCGAATTTCGAACACCTTCTTCACCATATCTCTTGTGAAAACCATAATGTTTTTGCGTGTTTTATACTCCCGCAGATTAGGATCAGTGTGCAATGCAATGTAATCTATCAACCCACTAGGAATCCTAAATGGCGACACATCTAAATATGATCTAAACGCACTTTTCGAAGCAATAACTGCACGCTTTTCGGGATTAAGACCTTTTGCCAGGGTAAGCAAACGCTTCGTAGATAGGCGGTTTTTAGACATCCATGTCTTCGCCCTATCCTCATGCACAACATCGAACACGAAAAACAAAACTCAGTGCAACAACACTAGTTGACAATGTAGTAGCTACATTAAAGCAACAAATCTAAAATAGATAGATGCACAGTAGCAAAAACAAAAAACGAAAGGTAAGGACAAAAACTGCCTAGAAAAGTTACTGAAAAAATTAAAAGAGTACAGCAAAAAAGTAGTTTTATGGGGCACCACATAAACAAACATTGTAGCAAAACATGCATATGTAGCAAACAGATTGGAATGGGACACTATCACAAGCAACAATGTAGCAAAAAAGGACAATTGTGCCTATAAAAGCTACTGTACCAAATTCCATCTGAAATTTCTTGAATAGCTAGTTGTATGGGGCACCACATTAAGCAATGGTTGCAGCAAAAAACAAAAATCAACCGAAGATTTCTAGCAATTCATTACAGACACTAGCTGTAGGAGCAATTCCTTACATAATTAGTAGCTGCAGCAATTATCAAAGGAAACATATCAAAATTAGTAGCTCTATACAGATCTATAAGATGTATCCTAGCAAAACATATCAAAACTAGTAACTGCAGCAGCAATTATCACAGACACTAGAACATCACAGCAGCAAATCTCAGAGACACAACAACACAGGAAACATAACAAGGTGAACGCAGCAAAATGCAGGGAAACCCTAACTGGTGAAAACGAGGATGAACTCACCGCCATGGCTAAGGCCGCGCCGGTTGCCTTCCCCTTCCGACAGGTCTTCTTCTTCAAAGGCCCTGCAATACACGGTGGATACTATCAGGATTCGAGATCCGAAGGGGAAAACAAGGGAGAGCGCTGGGAGAGAAAGCAGCAAGGGGAAAATCGATACGGAGGCGAGGGATACGAACCGGCTGTTCTGACCGCTGGCGACGCCATCCCAGGCCAGCACTCGCCATCAACGAGGGGCCTCGCTCTGCGCTCCCCTCCGTCGCCGTCTCAGTCGCCTTCGTCTACGCCTGAACTAGAAACTGCCCGAATGAAGAGCGGGCCGACAGTTTGGGCTATCTTTCGGGCCGTTCAGGTCTTGTGCACGTGGCGTGATTTGGACGGTTGGATGGCGTCCGATCCAACTGCGCGCGAGCAGGACGACGGGACGACGCGGTCGTCCGGGGGATACATATCATTTTCCTAATTTACACCTGGAATGCCACATCGCCTAGTTAGGAAAAAAAGAACCAACGATTCCCGACCCCATCCCACGCGGTGCCTGGCTCCTTCCTCGACCCATCTCCCATCGCGAGCTTCCCTGCTGCGCCGCCGCCCCCCTACCGACCCGCACCGCCGCCCCTCCAGATCTCTGCAGTCTCTGACCTCTTCCTCCCGCTCCACTCCAGCCCGCCCCGACTTCTTCCTCCTGCTCCAGTCCTGCCGGCCCGCTCTGGTTCTGTCTGGACCAAGGCTGACGACTCGGAGCCCCTCCGCTGCAGCGAGCCAGCAAGGACGGTGGCCAACATGTCGACCTCCCAAGGCACGACGGTAGCCAGCTTGTTTCTCGCTTAAGCTTTTTAAGATGGTGATGATTTAACGGTGCCCTCCAGATTCGTAGTACGTACATGATGCTTGTGTTTGTGTAGATGATGCATCGTCTGTGATACTAGCAGAGTAGCAGTTCATGCTTGCTAGTAGATAATTATGATTTACCGATGGTGCTGTCTAAAAACCATGTTGGGATGCTTGTACTGAATTATACTACAGTAATATGTTTTTTATTACCATGTATTTTTTTATACTACCTCTGATCTAAATTATTTGACTCAAATTTGTCTAGATTCAGTTGTATCTAGACCATGGAGCAGCTAGCTTTTGAGCTCACGTTTTGTAAATGCGTGTACAGATTTATAGTCTGCATGGAAATCTCGGGGGGAGTCAAAACAATGAGCATGCGCATGCACATCTGTAATTTTACCAAGAGTTCTTTCCAAGAAATTTTTTCTAGTATTTCCGATGACGGAATTAAAAATATTGCATACAAAATTCCTGGTGAGGGCAATTAGTTAAGGAATAAGCTTACGACAGGAGAAAATGAAATTAGGATTCACGGTCCTTCATTCCAAAACATAAAAGTGAGAACGTCTCATAAATCAGTATGCACCATAGAGAAGGTCTCAGGCTCTCAGCCTATTTCCACACGAGAGAAACAAGAAAGCACACAACGTTGATGGTGACACTGTCTCATCAAGACTACAATCATAACTGCAAACAGAGAGCAGCATCAACTTACACCACCTGATACGCAAACATAGATAGTAGTTTGGGAACTTCACCAAAAACATACCTAAAAAGTTAGGGCACATGAGTTGCCGTCATACTTCAGATCAGACTTTGTTGCCGCGAGGGACCAACCAACAATGAACATCACCGTGCAGAAGCCAAGGTTGCATGTACCGACACTCGTGAAGGAATCTCTGGGCCTGAATTCAGCACAATCCTCTGCACAGAGACCTGCCTCGGAGTAGGCTTCCACAGAAACCTTAAGTATTCCCGCACGTCGCACAGAAATAATGTCCCTTTGGAGGGTAATATGACCATCTGGATCCACATGCATTGGTCCATCTCCAGAATCAAGCAGCACAAAATCTTCATCTATGCCAGCAGTACGAGAGACCACACGACCTCCACAATCATCAGGCCATGACCCTTCAATAACGTCAGCAGAGATGATGTTTGCAGCAACTGTGCTAGCAACTAGAGCAGATGTGATCTCTAGCGTGCAAAAATTACCCTCCCAACGACCACGGGCAAGACGATCGGACTGTCCAAAACCATGTCCATATTCGAAAAATTGCGCCATTAATGTTTCATCGACAGATTCTGTCTTTCCCTTCACTTTTAGTTGAATTTCAAAGTCAACAGGGTCGATCAACGCAATCGGGCGACATGGTCCAGTCAACTGTAAGAATGGATCCTGCAAGTATCGTTGGTAACGAATCAGTGAACAGCATCCAAATGGTAATTGACCATCCTAAAGTCAGTTTCTCTTCACGATTATACAATGTGACCTCCACCGGGCAGCTTTGGCCTGTGTCTAGAGATACACGTCAAGTCTGAATGAAGGATATGACCTCAGTACAGAAAAGATACACAGGTGCAGTGAACAACAGTAGATTAGGTTATGTCAGTAGCAACAGCAAGATAATTAGGAAGGAGAAACAATACCTGAGGAGTGAGAATTTGGGGGTCATCTCTTGTGCGACTGAACAGAAGGTTGCGATTGTGATCAATGGTGTCTCGAGCGGCTATAAAGCCATATACCTCCACCGGCCACCTGATTCTCCAAAATTCGTTCTCCATGACTTTGATGGAGAAGATCTGCAAGCAACTGCGGAGGCTAGCATGATATGGGATGGCTCCATATGTATAAAGTATGGGAGTCACAAATGCTGCAACCAAACAAAGTGAAAGATACAACTGATTAGCTCTTGTCATGTCTCTTAATTCAGGCTAGAAATTTAAAACTGACCAAAAAGAGCCCTTTCTAGTTAAATTAGAGACAAAAAACAAGCTAGGCATAGGCATAATCTAGAGGAAACGTACTTGAGTAAAACGAAAAGAAGAGCATGGATCAGATAAGTAGTTTACTGTAGTCTTCGAAGGAGCCGAACTTGATGCCCCAGACGTGTTCCCAGAAGCAACGGAATTGAACCATAGATTCTTCCTCGTCCGCCAACATCTCGCTGTATGATGTGCCTAACCCAACTTGCTTGGGACTGAAGATTGTGCTGTTATTTGCTCGTTTCTCGATCGCACCATGCATCGATTTTTGCGGTTCTGTATCATCAAGTAGTTGCTCTGAGAATGAATCAGCTAGTTTTTCCACCGTTTGTGCTGATGGTGGCTGAGCAGCACCTTCGACATGTTCCTCAGACCTGGAGGGGAACAAGCCCGATGAGTAAGATAATTTATCTTTAAAAATCCATATTATTCTGAAGTGAATGATGATGGTGCTATAACCAAGTTGATAGTGGGTCAGAGATCTGTACTAACTTGAAGCATTATTATTCTACATCTATGCACAAGATTTAGTGCTCTCCCAGCATTAATCCACCAATTTAATTGTATATGAGATATCAATCAGTACCATGTTGATTCCCCTCCCCACCTTCCCTGGCAAAGAGGGAAATGCTTTCGGAGTGGCATGCCCGGAATTCTCCAGGCGTGGTACCCATCCCCAACGTTAACAACAATATAAACTCGGCCTTGGATGGGAGTCTGGAGCTTAGTAATGAGATGGCCTGGTGGAAATTAGGAATGTTGAATCCAATTTCACACTATAGTTGGCTGAAAGCTGGTCACTTTCCCCATGGCACAGGCATGCTGTTGCCTAAGATTTCTTCTAGGCTCACCTAGCATGCGTCGATATTGAGCTAATTCGCAAGGCAAGGAATAAAGCTATAAGCCGTGTGTTCGCGCAAAAAAAAATCATTTTGACTGCCCCCAAAAAAAAAAACTTTTAGCTCAAGGGGAAGGGGAGGCGGGGGGATCTCACCCAGTCCCACGGGAAGATGTCAGAACAGAGCTGGTCTTGCGTGCTCGACGACGTTGTCGGCGCTTCCTGCGGGCATCGCGCTGCTGCTGGAGGTGGTCATCCCGCTGCTGCTGGAGGCGGGCTCGGGCTTCCTGCGCGAGGCGGGCTCTCTCGTGCTCTAGTTCATGGAGTGTATAATAATCATGAAGAGTACCGCCGTCGACGCGGAGAAGAGGGTCTTTCAGATTTACGTCGGAGCGGCCGCGCACAGGCATTGGGGAATTTTTGGCTAGGGCTGTCTCCTCTCTCTCTCCTCCGGTCCTCTCCCTATGTGGCGGCTAGGCTTTGTGGGTGGGCTGCTACTAATTATTCATTTTACCCCTTGGAAAAATGAGATTTCGTAGATGGGCGCCCTTTCGTTGCGCCTCCCGCGACCAGATAAACAACCTACTACCCCTCGTCTAAATTTTGGATGAATCTCCTTCTATTAAAATTAATAGACTCGGATTTGTCGATTCAGATTTATTTAACACTAAAATAGGTTTAACTACATCTAAATCTAAACAAATCCAAGTCTATTAATTAGATTAGAGGTATTAAAGTTATGTCTATCATACGTATTAGGTATAGAGTAGTACTCTATCCCAATACGTATCCTTCTTGTACACGCCACCACGGGGGCTCTTCTCGTGTATATAAACACGTAGCCGGCGACCCCAAAGGATACGAGCGTTCCAACCCACATAACCTAGATTTCTACATGGTATTAGGCCCCTCCCTTCCCTCCCTCTAGCCGCCGACAGAACCCTTTGTCGTCGTCTTCCGCGACGAACCTACGACACACAACCTAGCCGAGCCGATCGCGTCGCCTGCGCTCGCTGCTCCCACAACCAAAACTCTACAACTAGCCTCTACAGGATCACGCCTACAACCCTAGACACCGCGATCGATCAGATCGCCTCCCACTACACATACCAACAAAACCCTAGTTCATTCTTTTCTGTCAATTCCGATGACTCCTGCCTCGTCTTCGTCTGCTGGTGCTCCCACCATTGGTCCGCTCTCTGCCACCAAACTCAACCGGGTAAACTTTCTCTCATGGCAAGCTCAGATCCTGCCCACCCTCCGTGGGGCTCGTGCCATGAGTCTTCTTGAAGGATCAGATCAGGCCCCGCCCGAGTACCTGGATGCTGACAAGAAGAAGATACAAAATCCCAACTCCGAGTATGAAGTTTGGATCACAAGGGACCAACAGGTTTTCAGTTACATAGTCAATTCTCTCTCTGATGATATCCTCGCGCATGTCTATGGTATGGTTCATGCTGCTGAAGTCTGGAGTGCTATCCACGAGTTGTTTTCCTCTCAGTCAAAATCACGGGTCTCTAACCTTCGTGGTGCACTCACCAACACAAAAAAGCTAGACATGACAGCCCAGCAGTATATCAACAAGATGAAAGGTTTTGCTTTCGAGCTCGCTACTGCAGGAAAAACTGTCGATGACGATAAACTCAAAGATTACATAATGAATGGCCTTGATGGTTCCTACAATGGATTTGTTGCTGCCCTAAAAGTGGTTCCCTCTACATCCCTCAACGACATGTGCTCTCAGTTGCTGTCCTATGAGACTCGTGATGCTATGCTCTCCACAGGCTACTGGAAGCTTTATGTCATCTGTCAATGCTGCTCCAAGGGTTCCATACCCTGCCTACGGGGGAGGTATGCCGAGGTCGCCTGCACCCGCCCTGTATTTACCTCCTCATCATCCTTCGCATCAGATGGCACCACAGTACCCGTCGGTCCCCCAGTACCAGCCGCCTCAATATCCACCGGTCCAATACATGCCTCCATACCAGCAGCCGCCCCCCTATATGCCACCATACCAGCAGCAATTTTCTCCTGCTCCGTACATGCAACCCTACATGCCTCCACCACAGTAGCAACAACGTCCTCCACGTCCTCCTCAACAACCCCCATAGAAGCAGCAGCAACGTCCACGACAGGATCGCCCCAGGAAAGGAGGAAAAAGGGACCGCCGTGCCACTCCTTGCCAAGATGGTGTCTTTTGTCAAATTTGCAAAAAGGAAGGCCATCCTGCAGATGAGTGTCGGTGGCGTTATGGTGATGATGATGAGGATGACAAGCCACTAAAGGAGAGCAAAGGTGCCTACAGAGTTGACACTAATTGGTACCTAGACACGGGGGCTACAAATCATGTCATTAAACAACTCAACAAACTCCATGTTCATGAACCATATCATGGCCGTGATCAAGTCAACAATGCTAGTGGACAAGGTATGGATATTGCTAATATTGGTCATTCTGTTTTGCACACCCCTGATAATTTTATACACCTTCGTAATATCTTACATGTTCCTGATGCATCCATGAGTTTAATTTCGGCTCATAAACTTGGCCTTGACAACGATTATTATATGGAAATTCACCCCTTCTTTTTCTTGATTAAGGATCAGGCCACGAAGCGCATCGTGTTTAGAGGTACTTGTCATGATGGCTTATATCCTCTTGTCCTAGTGTTCTCCGACCTCTCCAAGCATGTCCTCGCCACCACCAAGCCTTCATCCTCCACTTGGCATCGTCGTCTAGGTCATCCATCATCGTTTATTGTTCAACAAATCCTTAGGAAGCATAAAATTTCATATTCTCCAGAAATAAATCCTTACATATGTGATCCATGCCAACAGGCCAAGAGTCATCAGTTACCCTATCCTGTGTCCACTAGTGTGTCTACTATTCCTTTGGAACAAATATTTTCTGATATATGGGGTCATGCTCCTCCCTCTGTAGGCAAACACTAATATTATGTAAGTTTCATTGATGATTTCAGTAAATTTATATGGATATATTTGCTTAAGAAACGTTCTGAAGTGTATCAAGTTTTTCTTGATTTCCAACAATATGTTGAGCGCCAATTTGGTCGCAAAATTCTTACCATGCAAACTGATTGGGGTGGTGAATATGAGAAATTAAATAGTTTCTTCCAACGTGTAGGCATTGTTCATCATGTGTCATGTCCCCATGCTCATCAATAAAATGGCTCTTCTGAACGCAAACATTGTCACATTGTTGAAGTAGGCCTTGCTCTACTTGTTAATGCTTCTATGCCTTTCAAATTTTGGGACGATTCATTTATTACAGCCACTTTTCTCATCAATATGCTTCCTACCAAAGTCTTAAATTTTAATACTCCCACGGAAAGACTTCTTCAAGTTACTCCAAATTATGAGTCCCTTCGTGTTTTTGGTTGTGCTTGCTGGCCCAACCTTCATCCCTATAACAAACACAAGCTCTCTTTTCGTTATACATGGTGTGTTTTTCTTGGTTATAGTCCTCGTCATAAAGGGGTTAAATGTCTTGATGTGACCACTGGCCGTGTCTATATATCTCGTGATGGTGTCTTTGATGAGAATATTTTCTCATTTTCTTTCTTAAATCCTAATGATGGTCGTCGGCTTCGTGATGAATTACTTCTCCTTCCACAAGACAACTCATCTTAGGCATGTACTGATAGGGGTGTGCATTCTAATGATCACTATTTGCATATTGTTCCTCCTTTTGTTTCTCCCCAGGTTACTGCTGAAGAGTCTATACAAACATCAAATCTGGATTCTACACAAAATTCTGAAGAAACAGGCCAAAACAGCACATGCAATAATGAATCAGATATGCCGAATAGGACAACAGCCGACAGCGTCCATCCCGAGGAGAATCCAGCACCATCCACCTAGGATCTGACAACGCGTCGCGCGCCTCGTTCCGCCCAGTCCCCGTGTGCCACGTCGCCTATGGACCGTGCGTCGTCCGCACGCCCCACACCGTCCCCCGCCTCACATCAATCCAAAGAGGCCACGTCGCCCCGGGCCCGCGGCCGGTCGCTGTCGCCTGTGGCCGACCGGGCTCTGCGTGCGGCGTCACGTTCGCTGTCCTGCCTCGGTCCCTGCAGTGGACAACATCAAATGATGATCAAATGATTGGCAGCCCGGGTCTCAGTGCAGATTCGGCTGCAGATTCTTCAAGATCCTCTGTGCATGTGCCTCTTGCGCCTCGTCCTGTGGCTCCGGAATCTCGTGTTCAAATGCGGCTGCAGAAACGTATTTGTCAACCGAAAAAATATACTGATGACATTGTTCGTTATGCCTTGTTGATGCCTACATGAGAACCTAAGAATCTATCTAAGGCACTTACTGATTCAAATTGGAAACATGCTATGCAAGATGAATATGATGCTCTTGTTGCTAACAAAACCTGGCATTTAGTGCCTCCAGCTCCAACAAAAATGTCATTGACTGCAAATAGGTCTATCGCATAAAGAAAAATTCTGATGACACTATTGACAGGTACAAAGATCGTCTTGTTGCAAAAGATTTTAAGCAACGATATGGTATAGATTATGAGGATACTTTCAGTCCTGTTGTCAAGGCTGCTACTATCAGAGTTGTTCTTGCTATTTCTGTTTCTCGAGGATGGATTCTAAGGCAGCAAGATGTGAAGAACGCGTTCTTACATGGTGTTCTGAAAGAGGCGGTTTATATGAAACAACCACCTGGTTTTAAGTCTTCCGCTACTCCAGATTATATTTGCAGACTTGACAAAGCTATATATATGGTTTAAAACAGGATCCTCGAGCTTGGTACTCTCGTCTCAGTTCCAAATTACATTCCCTTGGTTTTGTTCCATCAAAGGCTGATACCTCCCTGTTCCTTTATGATAACTCTGGTCTTACAGTGTTCCTGTTGATTTATGTTGATGACATCATTGTTTCCAGCTCTTCAGATTCGGCCATCTCAGCTCTCCTTCTACAGTTAGGGTCTGATTTTGCTCTAAAGGATCTTGGAGACCTTCATTATTTTCTTGGTATTGAGGTACAACATCAGTCTGATGGTTTGATCTTAAGTTAGGAAAAATATGCTACGGATTTACTCACACATGTTGTTATGACTTCTTGCACATCATGTCCCACACCTCTCTCCACTACAGAGACGTTAAGTTTGACAGATGGCTCTCCTCTTGGACCTGAGGATGTTACACATTACAAAAGCATTGTGGGGGGACTACAATATCTTATACTGACTAGGCCTGACCTTTCTTTTGCAGTTAATAAGGCCTGTCAGTATCTTCATGCTCCTACTATAGCACATTGGACTGCAGTTAAACGAATTCTCAGGTATATTCATGGCACAAAGAATGTTGGTCTTACTTTTCAGAAGTCCAGTTCCACTCTTCTTAGTGCCTATTCAGATGCAGATTGGGCAGGTGACTTAGATGACAGACGCTCTACTGGTGGATTTGTAATATTTTTTGGTTCCAACCTTGTCTCTTGGAGTGTCAGAAAACAGCCTACCGTGTCCAGATCCAGTACAGAGGCCGAATACAAAGCCCTTGCAAATGCCACTGCTGAGCTTATTTGGGTTGAAGCACTCGTCTGTGAGCTTGGTGTTTCTCTCGACGAAAAACCATGCTTATGGTGTGATAACCTTGGCTCCACCTTCCTGTCTGCCAATCCAGTTTTTCATGCACGTACAAAACACATTGAGATAGATTTCTGCTTTGTTCGAGAACGAGTTGCTAGCAAGCAACTTGATGTCAGGTTCATCTCTAGCAAGGATCAGATTGCATATGGTTTTACCAAAACTCTATGTAAAAAAATTAGATGAGTTTAAACGTAATCTAAACCTCTCCCAAGGTCTAGATTAAGGGGAAGTATTAGAGTTATGTCTATCATACGTATTGGGTATAGAGTAGTACTCTATCCCAATACATATCCTTTTTGTACACGCCACCACGGAGGCTCTTCCCGTGTATATAAACACGTAGCCGGCAACCCCAAAGGGTACAACCGTTCCAACCCACACAACCTAGATTTCTACAAGAGGGAGTGCTAAATAGTGTTTAAATACATTCGAATTTAAACAAATCTACAACATGACGAAGGTAGTAAAACCGACTATGAAAAGCCCCCGAAGTATTTCTGAGTTTTGCATACACTAGGGTACAACTTCTACTCCAATGGATCAAACAACTTCTACTCAAAAAAGCTACTCCCTCCGACCTGAATCACTATACATGACCGACGTTTTGCAGAAACAACCTCCTTCTTTTCCTGACTAAAGCTAGAGTCCCATCTCCATCTTCCTCCGCGACATCCGCTCTCTTGCCCGCGTTGGTCCGTCGCTCCCTCGCCCGAACTGCTTCGTCGCTCCCGCCTGCCCTGCCGCTCCCCCCCCCCCGCTTGCTTCGCCGCTCACTTCTCCTGCGCCGCGCAGCTCACCTCCCTCCTCCCGGTCCACTCCCCCGCTTACGCCGCATCTGCAGCGATGCCACTGCGTCAGGCAAGAAAACACGGTCCTTGGGGCCGGCCGCAACGCAGAAGGAAGCGGCTGCGCTCGGGGAAAAGGCACCACCCGCTGGGAAGAGTACCGGAAGGGGACACCCGCTTGCGGTCAGGTGCGATGCCGGCTGTTGGGGCTGCATCTAGCATCCCCTCTTCTTCTACCTCTCAACTCTCTCTTGTTTCTCTAACACAAGAACAACACACGCACACACACAACCAATGAAGAAGGACAAGGCTTTGCCAAGAAACATTCTTCCCTGGTGAAAACGCAGACTACATTTTGGTGGTACCGCTCATAGCTCCTTTTCTCATTAACTGAATGCCATATTTATACAAGGGACTCTGAACCAGCTAGCCACTAAATGACCGGCCACTAACTCCACTCATGCACTCACGCACTAGCTAAGCTGACCACTTCTTCCTCCTAGAATCATTCTAGGCAGGACACGACCTGACCATCCAACTAACTCTAAGACCTTTTCTCAAGGAACTAACTAACAAACTCACACATGCAAACTCCATCGTGCACTCTTCCCTAATGCAATACTAATAATTTTCTTAATGACAAGATTAAGTCTAACATTCACCCCCCTAATCTTATCATGCTAACTCGCCAAATCTTGATGCATATCACCCGCAAAATCTTGCCACACGCAATGACGTCTTCATGTTGACAGCGCCTTCACAACGCCGACTGAACTGCCACCTTGCCATAGGCAGCGGACTCCACCTGCCATCACAACCAATTTCGCTTCACACGTACCTTTTCCTGCAACACCAGTCTTCGACACCTACAATGGACTCCACATCTCACGGAGTATGCCACCACCTGGAGCCTCCACATCTCATGGAGTCTACCGCCACTGTGACCTCCACATCTCATGGAGTCTGCCGTTTGTGCGTCGTTGGGCCACTGTGGCTGCACTGCCACCGCCGTGTTGTGGGCGCATGGTGCTGCCCCCGGCTTCTTGCCGGTGCCCCATGCAGTTCCGGATCGACGTACGCGGACGCCCACGCCATCGGGCCGACCTGGACGCCGCCGCCTTGGCCCTTGGATCTTCTCCTCGCGGCATCGCACCGCAGTCACCTCCTCGCGGCATCACACCGCGCTCGGCTGCTAGCGGCATCACACCGCCGGTGAGCTCCACCTCGCGTCGGCGACCTCCACCTCGCATGGAGTCTGGCGCGCTGCAGCGGCTTCGCACCGCCAACGCCGGCTTCAGCAGCTCGCCGTTGCCGTCGGCCTTCAGGATCTTCTTGCTCCGATACCAAATGTTGGGGCTGCATCTAGCAGCCCCTCTTCTTCTACCTCTCAACTCTCTATTGTTTCTCCAACACAAGAACAACACACGCACACACACAACCAAGGAAGAAGGACAAGGCTTTGCCAAGAAACATTCTTCCCTAGTGAATACACATACTACATTTTGGTGGTGTCGCTCACAACTCCTTTTCTCATTAACTGAATGCCATATTTATACAAGGGACTCTGGACCAGCTAGCCACTAAATGACCGGCCACTAACTCCACTCATGCACTCACGCACTAGCTAAGCCGACCACTTCTTCCTCCTAGAATCATTCTAGGCAGGACACGACCTGGCCATCCACCTAACTCTAAGACCTTTTCTCAAGAAACTAACTAACAAACTCACACATGCAAACTCCGTCATGCACTCTTCCCTAATGCAATACTAATAATTTTCTTAATGACAAGATTAAGTCTAACACCGGCTGCTGCGCCTCCACCGCCGCAACCGCGCTGAGACCCCAACTTGCGCTCGATCTCGCCGGGTAGCCCAAGGCCATGAGCTTCATCTTGACCAGGTATTGCAATTTGCAAGAAACCATAGGTTCCTAATTTGGGATTAATTCTTGTCATTATTGCAATTGGATTGGGAAGCTTCTTTTTGAGACATCCATTTGAGCCTTAGAATTCAGAGATTTGTCTTCTGAAACTAGTACTGTAGAAATAGATGAAGATTGTTTCCTCTCAAATCAGTTTCCATCTTAGCCTTAGAATTCAGTTTGTCTCCTCTCTGAAATAGATGAAGATTATTTCCTCTTTGATTGCACTCAAGTCTTGTACACTGTCATTTTTTAGTTTTGGCAACATGTTCTTCTTCAGGTTAGCTACTGCATAATACGTTGTTGAATGCACCTGGCATGGAGATTCTAGTAAGAAGTGAAGATGGATTTCACATTGGAAATATTCTTCTTCCTTCTACATTCTGGCCTTCATTCTTCACTGCTTTTCTACAAATCGCGCTAAAATATTCAGAAGAGAGTATTTGTGTGTTGATACTATCCATAATTATTCTCATTGTGAGGACAAGTGATCCTAAAGTGGAGCGTGAAAAGTAAGGAAGCATGAGCAGTGTCTATTCTTAAATCAGTCAAATTTTTGAATGCTACTAATGCGCAGTGATATTCTGTGCCACTTTCAGATTTGATTTACGTTTGTAATGGAACATCCATTGTTGCAGAAAGAAAATGGATTGCTCATCAAGAAACATTCTGTGCATCTACTTTTTTTTACTTTTGAACTGTAAGTTCTTGTGCTTAGATATTATGTTTCTTGGTAGCAGCAGCTTGCCTACCCGGTCTAGGGCGTAGATTATAGGTACAGGAGAAGGCTATGCGGGCGTGGAGGCGAGGACGTCGGCGTGCTGGCGCCGTCGCGAGGGAAGATGGAGGCGGCGGCTGGGGGTTGCAAGACCGACTCCTTGAGGAGTCGGCAACAAATAGATTGTTTATTGCTTAATTCTGAAAATCCAATTACAACTCTTATTTATAATAGAAATAGGATAATTGGGCTAAGCCCCTAACTAGGCCTGACCGGTGGGCCTCCGTCGGCGATAGACCAGGCCGGTCATAACATCTCTCTCTGCCTGCGCAAACAGCTCGTCCTCGAGCTGGTAGTCTGGATAATGCAGCTGGAAGTCGTCGCGTGGTTCCCAAGTCGCCTCCTCTGCTGAAAGTCCTTCCCACTGCACCAACAAATACCAAGCATCACGGCGCATCTGCGCACGAAGCACCTTGGCCGGGCTGGGGAGCAGGCGGTCCTCGGCTGTCGATGGCAACGGTGGCGTGACAGCTGGTGGCGCGCCACGGTAGGGCTTGAGCAGACCCACATGGAAGACGTCGTGAATACGCGCCCCGGCAGGCAGCTCAAGACGATAGGCCAGGGTCCCAATACGCTCCAGGATGATGAAGGGCCCCGCGTACCGAGGGCCGAGCTTGCGCTTCGCCCGCGGATCCAAGGACTGGTGTGAGCGGTGCAGGAGGCGCAACCATACCCAGTCGCCCACCGCATACTCCACCTCGCGATGGTGGCCGTCATAGTAGTGCTTGGCGACCTGCTGGGCCTGGATAAGGCGCTGCCGCACCTCGGCAAGCATCGCATCTCGGTGACGGAGGAGCTCGCCGGCAACCTCCATCCATGTCGTGGCTGCGTCCACCGATAGGATCGGCGGAGGTGGCCTACCATAGACCACCTCAAATGGCGTAGCGCGCAGGGCGGAGTGGTAGGAGGTGTTGTAGCAGTACTCCGCCCACGCAAGCCAATCCACCCAAGCATGGGGTCGATCTCCTGTAACACAGCGCAAATACATCGCAATCACCTTGTTAACCACCTTGGACTGGCCGTCCATCTGAGGATGGAACGCCGTGCTGAAACGGAGTTTGACCCCCGCCATACGGAAGAGATCCCGCCAGACATGCCCCGTGAACACCGGGTCCCGATCACATACGATCGACGAAGGGAACCCGTGTAGACGGACGATGCCATCGAAGAACGCGCGGGCCATCGACGCGGCCGTGTAGGGATGGCCGAGCGCGATGAAGTGGGCGTACTTGGAGAAGCGATCGACCACCGTGAGGATGACGGACTTGCCCCCCACTTTAGGGAGGCCCTCGATGAAGTCCATGGAGATGTCGGCCCAGACCTGCGCGGGCACATCGAGCGGCTGCAACATGCCGGTGGGACGCAGCGTCTCCGTCTTGTTGCGCTGGCACGTCTCACACGAGCGCACCCAATCCTGGACCATGGCGCGATCTCCAGGGAGGTAGAAGTCAGCGCGGAGGCGGTGGAGGGTCTTTTGGACAACCTCATGACCCGCAGAGTGAGCCATCAACAGCACCTGGTGGCGTAGGTCGTCGTGGTCGGGCACGAATACTCGGCGCCCATGGAGAAGCAGTCCGTCGGCGAGGCGCCATGGCTCGTCCAGCTCACCCGCTTCAAGCTGCTGCCGCAGGAGCTGGGCATCTGGCGCTGTCGCGGTAGCCTGACGGATGAGGTCGAAGAGGGCGAAGGAGGGCCCCGAACGGATGCATAGCAACCGCCCCTCCGAGGCGACCTCGGCGTCATCGGGCTCGGCGTCACAGCGAGACAGGGCGTCGGCCGCGGTGTTGAGGCGTCCCGGGCGGTACTCCACCGTGAATTCGAAGCCGAAGAGCTTGCTGATCCACTGGTGTTGCGGCACCGTCGACAGCCGCTGATCCAGGAGTAACTTGAGGCTGTAGTGGTCGGTGCGCACCCAGAAAGAACGCCCCCATAAGTAGGGTCGCCAGTGGCGCACGGCCTGCACGAGGCCAATGAGCTCCTGCTCGTGTGCAGCGAGCTTGAGGTGGCGGGCAGCGAACGGCCTGCTGAAGTAGGCGAGAGGGCCGTTGCCCTGGTGGAGAACAGCACCGAACCCCGCTCCCGATGTGTCGCAGTCGATGACGAATGGCCGGTCGAAGTCCGGCATCTGGGGCACGGGGCCCGTCGTGAGGGCCCCCTTCAGAGACTCGAACGCCGTGGTAGCCTCGTCGTCCCACATGAAGGCATCACGCCGCAGCAGGCGCGTGAGGGGCGAGGCGATGAGGCCGAAGTCTCGGATGAACTTCCTGTAGTAGCCGGCGAGGCCCAGGAACCCGTAGAGGGCGCGCGGCGAGCGCGGCGTCGGCCAGGCAGCCATGGACTCCACCTTGTCCGCATCCATCGCGACCCCGTCAGCGGTGATGACGTGCCCGAGGTAGGCCACCGAAGTCGTCGCGAACGAGCACTTCGAGCGCTTGAGGTGAAGGTGATGCGCTCAAAGCTCGTTGAAGACGATGGCGATATGCTGGAGGTGCTCCGCCCATGACGTGTTGTAGATCAATATATCATCAAAAAACACCAGCACGAACCGGCGTAAGTACGGGCGGAGGACGTCGTTCATCAGGGCCTGAAAGGTCGCCGGCGCGTTGGTGAGGCCGAAAGGCATCACCACGAACTCAAAGTGGCCATGATGTGTCCGGAATGCCGTCTTGGCAATGTCCTCCGGGTGCATGCGCACCTGGTGATAGCCCGACCGAAGATCGAGCTTGGTGAAGAACCGAGCCCCGTGGAGCTCATCGAATAGCTCGTCGACCACCGGAATTGGGAACTTATCCTTGAGTGTCACGATGTTGAGGGCGCGGTAGTCAATGCAGAAGCGCCACGTGCCATCCGACTTGCGGACAAGCAGCACCGGTGCCGAGAACGGCGACGTGGAGATCCTGATGATGCCAGCGGCTAGCATGAGCGCGCACTGACGCTCCAACTCGTCCTTCTGCAGCTGTGGGTAGCGGTAGGGTCGCACCGCCACCGGGGTCGTGCCTGGCAGGAGGTGGATACGGTGGTCACACTCCCGTGGGGGCGGTAGCCCTTGCGGCTCCTCGAAGATGTCGCCATGCTGCTGCAGTAGATGGGTCAGCAGGGGGTGATCGGCGTCGTCCTCCCCGGAGACGAGCTGCAGCTGGGGGGCGGGAGCGGCTCCCCCGGTGCCCTCCCAACGGATGCGGCGACCCTGGCGCCAGAACATCATCGTCAGGGCGTCGAAGTCCCAAAGGATGGGACCGAGCGTCCGGAGAAAGTCGACGCCAAGGATGAAGTCAAAACAGCCCAAGTCGATGCCGGCACACGTGATGGAGAAGTGCTCGTCGCCGATGGTGAGGGGCACGTGCTGGACCAGTCCATGGCACTGAAGGCGGTCACCGTTGGCCACGGTCACGCGGAGGTGATCCCCCCGTCGGCTGAAGGGCGAGGCGGCGCATGGTAGCGGCGGGCATGAAATTATGAGTAGAGCCCGTGTCCAGCAACGCCACCAGGGTCTCGCCATGAATAGTGACCGGTAGAAGCATCGTCCGCTCGTGGCGGATGCCGACCAGTGCGTGGAGAGAGATGACGAACGCCTTGGCGACTGGGGGAGCCGGCTCCTGTGGGGCCAACACGTCGGCCGCCTCGGGTGGCCCGTCCACGTCGTCCGCGTCGACCGTCTCCAGGTAGAAGAGGCGCGGGCACACGTGGCCGGGTGCGTACGGCTCGTCGCAGTTGAAGCAAAGGCCCAGGCGGCGACGTTCGAGCTGTTCTGCCGGTGTAAGACGGCGGAACATGCGGGTAGCCGCGGGGGCGGGGCTCGCTGGTCCGGTCGGTGCGGGGCGGGTGGCGGGCGCGACCGTAGGCAGCGGACGAGTGGGGCGTCCGCCGCGGGCCGGGGGCGCCGGTTGCACCGTCTGGGCGCGCCGCTCGTAAGCGCGCGCCAAGTGCATCGCCGTCTGAAGGTCCTGCGGTGCCTGGAGCTCCACGTCCACGCGGATGTAGTCGGGGAGGCCGCCGACGAAGAGCTCGGCGCGCTACTGTCCCGTCACCCCGGGAGCGTGGCACGCGAGGGCCTGGAAGCGGTCGGCGAAGTCCCGCACCGTGTTGGTGAAAGGCAAGAGCCCAAGATCCGCCAGGCGGCTGCCGCGAATCGGGGGGCCGAAACGGAGGAGGCAGAGGTCGCGGAAACGGTCCCATGGGGGCATGCCGCCTTCGTCCTGCTCGAGCGAGTAGTACCACGTCTGGCGATGCCACAGAGGTGATACGAGGCGAGCCAGGTACGATCCGACGCGAGTGTGCGCTGCCCGCGGAAGAATTGCTCGCACTGGTTGAGCCAGTTGAGCGGGTCGTCCACGCCGTCGTACGTGGCGAACTCGATCTTGGCGTAGCGCGGGGGAGTCGGTGCGGCGGCGCCTTGGTGAACCGCATGACCGGTGTAGGTCTCCGCGACATGGGAGTAGGCCGGCGCCGGAAAGGAGGGCATCAGAGGGTCCCCCGCGGTCGTGTAGACGGGTGGGGGAGGCCCCGACGGGCGCGTGGAGCTCGGAGGAGGATCGGTCGCCGTCAGCCAAGCAGGAAGCGGCGAGGGCGATGGCGGAAACGGCACCTGCTAGATGGGGAGGCCCTGGGGGACGACGCTGGGGGCCGGCTGCCACGACGTCCATGGGTACAACGCGGCTGGGGTCGGGGCAGACACGCCCTGGAAGGGCTGCCACACCGATGTGGAGGGTGGGGTGGGGGCAGCCGGTGGCTGGGGCGGCACGGGAAGCCCCTGCGTCCCTTGCAGGAAGAGGCGGATGCCGTGGACTGCGGTAGTGAGATCACAGATGGCCGTCGAGACCTCCTGCTGTGAGAGTAGGGGGACGGCGTCGGCGGCCTCCGCCATGGATGCCGCGACTCCCGTGGAGGGCGGCGGCTGCGACAAGGGCGGCGCGGAGGTGGGCGGTTTGGGCGGCGGTGAGGAATTGGTGGTGGCTGGAGAAGACGACATGACCGAACGAGGGCAATCTGATACCAAATTGGTAGCAACAACTTGCCTACCCGGTCTAGGGCGTAGATTATAGGGACAGGAGAAGGCTATGCGGGCGTGGAGGCGAGGACGTCGGCGTGCTGGCGCCGTCGCGAGGAAAGATGGAGGCGGCGGCTGGGGGTTGCAAGACCGACTCCTTGAGGAGTCGGCAACAAATAGATTGTTTATTGCTTAATTCTGAAAATCCAATTACAACTCTTATTTATAATAGAAATAGGATAATTGGGCTAAGCCCCTAACTAGGCCTGGCCGGTGGGCGTCAGCCGGCGATAGACCAGGCCGGTCATAACATTTCTCATATTCGCTTTAGAACCTAAGATGTTGTATAGAAAGTGCTGTTTTTGCCAGTTGAATGCTCCACTGTGTCTTCTGTTCAGTAGCTATTTACTCTATTTGACAACATTTTCATGGAATCCTTAGCTATTTAAGGGGGTGGTGGCAAGTTCTAATGAATTGCCCATGTGATAAATTCTTTGAGTTAACTTGCTATTTTCATGAGAAGTAAAATTGACAAGTCGAAGTTGGAAGTTACATTCTTCTTGCAAATGGTCCTGTGCAAACGTGTTGCTAAATTTCTCCCTTCGTTCATTTCATATGACACTGCAGGGTGAATAGAAACAAAATACATTTTCTTCCTCTTGAAGAGTTATTTTACGTTAAACGTACGTACACATGATCTCCGTCTCTCCTTTTTGTTTCTCTGGTCTGGTGGTATTGAACAACTACATATCTTGATGGTAAAAACCTAAAGCTGAGGGTGTTTGGCAGAGAGTCCTGTTTTGCTTGTGGTTTCAGAAGAGTCGGTGGAAGACTTTTTGCCTCCTGATAGGATATATCACCAATGAAACGCAGATCTAGCAGTAGTTGCAGAACACCTTTTTTTAAACCTGTGAGTTGCCTAATAACTCGATAGATGCCATGCCAATGGGTTTTCATAACCTACATAAGTTTAAGGACATGTTAGTCCACTGACTAGAATGGAAGTACTACACTGCACTTTCATATCCAAACTTCACTGCCACGGAGCGGCATCTCGCGCGCGCGCGCGCGCACCTCCGCGCCATCAGCTGGATGGGGAAGGGGATGTCGCTGTCGGAGGCGGACTTTGGGTGGTGCGCGATTTCTGATGCATGCATGCTACGCTAAGCGTGCCGTTAATGGAAGTCCACATGCAGACAGTTGCGCATGTATACTCTCTGCATGATGCATGCTGGCACGTTCGCGTCGGGGTTAATTATTGGCGGTTAATTACCCCGGCAGCACCCGGCCTCGCTCTATAAAGCCATGGGAAATATATATATTTGAGTTAGGAATGTAAAAAACAAAAAGTTACCTCTGACCCAGATTAACCGTACACAGATTTTAGGCAATATTTCGCCTAAATCTACGACAAACAATTTGGGGCAGAGTATAACAATATTGGAGTTGGGCTGTATTCTAGAAGATATTGGAGTTGGGCAGGGCGGCACCTGGTCCATACATACATGTCTACATATATACATTCCTATGTGTAATATCAAGACCTAGCTAGCTAGTACCTGGTTGTTGCCTCTAAGCATGCCGTATATATATACCGTACGTCTCTCTTCACACGTCGTTTCTGCTTTGAGACATGGGAAACGATTGTAGCCAGCTTTATTACGTGCGTATACCATGTGAAATACGGCCGGGCATATCTATCGCTGCTGCCCTTTCTGGTGCCTTGAGATCTGGATGTTTTGTCCAGCGACATATATTTGAGCCGGCCGGCCGCTAACTTTGACCTCCATCATGCATGGTACCCACCCCGTGTCTTGCGTGCAGTCAGCACTGGGACCTCACGACTGATGTGCTAGCCTTGCGTACGTACATTGCGAGTACGACATGCACCCACCAATGGCGCCATGCATGATCATGCATGTCACCAGTTTTGTGCATAACACGGCCGGTTTTGTGTACCCTTTTCTTCTTTCGAAAATAAGCCTCATATGTGTAGTAGTAGTAGTAGTGTGAGGCAAGCCAGAACCTTGAAATTAGTACTATGTTGATCGACAAACCTTATTTACAAGTTAATTCCACGATTTAGCTAGTGTACTAGTAGTATAACTAGGTGGAGCTAAAAAAGGCTGTAAACCATGAAGAGGAGCAGGTAGCTAGGGTAGGCAGATATTGGGTTGATCACGACCAGGTGGAACTTTGGAAGAAGAACGAGCGAGGGCAGTTCATTCGTACAGCCTGATTGGACAATGCGATTCTTCATGGCCCTCTGGACTGGACACAGGACACGTAGCCCAGCCGCGTGCCAATTAATTAACAACCAAGTACCAACCCCATTTCTGTCGGAGTCAAATGCTTGACTATGTGTGTGGTGCATGAGTCGTTGAGTGAGTGCATGATTAGCTCACCACTAGGTAGCTTAGCCTTCTTCTGCACTCCCAAGTAAGAAGACAGATACGTACTCATCGATCGGGTGGAAGAAAAAGGGGTCCCAATTGCTGACCTTGTGGTGGTGGTGGTGAGATCCCAGGAAGGACAAGAAAAAACGAGTTAAGCGTGTCCACCCTTCGGGTGTTTTTAGCCAGACGTTTTAAATCTAGCATGTTACGTAGAGATACATACCAGACCAAGTTTTTATCAATTGTATGTAGGATACGTCTATAAAAGCTCAGCTTGCCCGACAAAAAGGAGTTGAGGAGCTTCGTTCTAAATCTAGCTAGTACTACAATTTGGGCATGTGTCGTGTGATTACTTATTGGGTTGGTGGTTGGGCTGTCGTCGTTCCTTTCATACGTGGTCGATCTTAAAAGACAAGACGGAATATAGCAAACGTACGGCAGGGCAATAGTTTTACCAAGGGTTCTGAGTTACCCAAATTGTGGAAAAGCCATATCCATGAGAAATTAAGCTATAGCCAGTTTAGCAAATAAAGGATCGGTTGCCAAAATAAACATTTCCAAGTCAGTATTTTGGGTGAAGCAACTCTGGATTAACCTATATATAATACAGGTTTTTATAAATGACCAGCCTCCAAAAAGTAAAATTAGCCAAGTCAGGTTGAAAGACAAACCGACTCTACGTTAGCGTTTAGTCGGTTTTTGATCCATACGGATATGTTATTATTACATCACCTTTTGCCGATTTTGCGAATAAAGCCAAGCGCGCGTATACTGTCTGTCTCCATTTTTAACTAGAAAACCCAACTCCAAGAACGAACTATCTCGGTTGTGTACCACAGTATAGCTTAAAGACGAGATATAGCTATGTAGTACGGAAGGGTGTTAATTTTATCAAGGATCCCAAATTGTGGATAATGAAAATCCACGTATGTGAAACCTTTTGAAATTCTCATGGAGGGCCAAGTTCTGTCGCTAGCTGCGCAAGGAAACTCAGAAAGACCATCTGTCATGATCAGAAATAGGAGTAATAATGCATTGATCGGGGACAGCAATGTACTCCCTTCGTTTGGAAATATAAGATGTTTTAGGTTTGTGAATGAGATGTATCTAGACACCTTTTAGTTTCTAGATTCATTTAAACCTATATATTAAAAGATGTCTAGATATATATTTTTTACAAACCTAAAATATCTTATATTTTTAAACGAAGGGAGTACGGTGGAACACCGGTGGCTAAGCTTTTCGGAGCACACGGAGCAGCAAAACGTGTGAGAAAGGGGTAAAGCAAAGGAGTGGATGGCCTGGCCGGTCAGTTGCGGTGGGTGCACATCAGTGCAATTGATACTACTACCATGAACACAGTCAACCGTCAAACTCCTATAGCTCGAGCTCTCTTTTAGCCACTGCTGTCGTCCAACAGTCTTCAAAAGGCAGTACGTATGGAAGTATGGTAGAAATTCCAGCGACATTATTGCTCCAGCTACTTCTTTGAGACTAAAGCACGAACTGAGTGGTCGATATGATTGGTGGTGGTTATTCCATCACAAGAGACCTGGAAAAATGTCTGAGCTTCAATGTCTGGTAATTACAGGTTCCAAATTTTCACTAGCTGAGGCCATCCAAGTGTGCAACACTGAGCTCATCGTAGTTGGCATGTCATAATAAAGAGTGAAGTCGCGGTCAGACGAGTGGATGCGCATACACACTGGATCATAAACGGGGAAACGTTTTACAAAACGTGCTCTCAAATTAGGAGTGCGGTTGTACCTCGGCTCATACCCCGGTTTGACACTAGTTGTCTTATAAAGACAGGATGGGAGGAGGCGTTCCCATCGATAGCAGACGTCTATGATAATTACGTCAATCTCAAGACTCGATCTATCGGTTCAGTTGTACAACCCACATATATTTGGAACAATTAGATTTCCCACATATATTTGGAACATATATTTGCAAATCTAATTGTTCCCATCATGCTTGTTGTATGATGCAAACATGTAGAAAGCGTTGCAGCCAAAGAAAAGAGATCAGACAGGCTTGCTGCCCATCCACCACTGACCCATCATGGCAAAACCTCTTTTAGGCTCGTGTCGTATATCTGTATGGCCAGGCCACCATCCTGCGTGCGTATTAAAAAGATCATAACTTTAGTCTATCGCATATGTTTTCACTATCTAGTTTCAGTGTTTTATCCTAGTGGAAGTATCATAGCTAATATCATGCATGCCATATTGGCAAAAACCTGATGTGGCACAGTAATTAATAAAAAAAGAGATGGTTAGAGTATCATAAATAGATACCGTATCATACAGTGGCGGAGCCAGCTGGGTGGAAGGGTGGGACGGCCCCACCCTAAGATTTGGCCCAGCCCATACTGCATATATAAAAAATAAGAAAAAAAATTGAAAAAGCCCGGCCCAAGTTAGGCCTGCCCCACCCTAACAAAATGGGCTGGATTCGCCACTGGTATCATAGCACATAAAACTAGAAAATCTTCAAATCCTCATACAAATAAATCTTGTACACAATTTTGTATTGAGATTTTACAAATTATTAAATATAATACTAGTATGATACTACTTTATGATACCATACACTATGGAGATAGTACCATACACTAGTATCATATGCATGATACTAATAGTATGATACTCCCTCTGTTCTGGATTATAGGTCCTACGCGCATACCTAGGTTGTTAATTTGACTAACAAAACATAACTTATATATCATAAAAATTATACCATTAAAAAATATAACCTCTAAAGTTTCTAATGGTATAATTTTTATGATATACTATTTATGTTTTGTTGTCCAAATTGGCAACCTAGTTATCCGCGGGACTTATAATCCCAAACGGAGGGAGTACTACCACTATGACCAGCCTTAAGGGGTCTGTGTTTATGCTAGAATATCTAGAGAAGGAAGACAGCGTACCTTTACTGTGGCAAATGTCAAATTGTTGGCATATGCAACTGCAAATCTGCGCAACAAAAAGAATCTGATACCATCCACACACAAGTGAACTTTTGGAACTTAGCAAAATAACATTTTTATTCTTTAAAGAACTACAAAAAGAACCTTGCATGTAGGTATAGGGTAAGACTTACCATTATATAAATATTCAAATATGACCATTTATAATGTGTGCAATTTTTTTAAAAAGACTTACCATTATATAAGAAAGAAAAACAAATGATATGCTTGGTTTTAACAGAGTGAACAAAATAAAATAAAAAAGGGCAGATTACTCATTTTGGAGGATAAGAGTTAGATGACCTAACCCTGCAGACTGGCCATCCACATTCCATGCTCTCCAGTTATGAATAATGGAGAAGTTGAAGGAACTAACCCACCGTTGGTACCCTAGCTAGGATCATGGTTTCCGCTGCTGCACTCATAGAGATCATCTTTTATAGATGGTGGAAGAAGATTCAACCACTATGTACGGAATAAAATGGAACACTATGCATCCAAATTAGAAATTGTCCTTCGGTAGTTTTACCTGAAAACAAGCACACGGTATCCCCGCATGGTGTGGTTGAAGTGGTAAGGTACGCGGTACGCAGCTTGTGAATTCTTGCCTACTATATTACTCTCATCGTTTTAAAATATAAAATGTTTTAGGTTTATGAAAAAATGTATCTAAACTTATTTCAGTGTATAGATTCATTTTAAATCTGAATAAACCTATATAAAGTTTAAATACATTTGTTTTACAAAGCTAGTATATTTTAAAACGAAGGAGGTATATGATAATCCCGGTTCGGCCCGCTGAGTCATTGACTCGATCCAAATTTTCATGGCCATTGGGGCTGCCGGATCAGCCTTGAATGCATTTTGGGCCAATGGAGCCGGCCTTGACTGACCCATCGATTTCCACTCGACGGAGCAGCTGGACAACGCCCGATGCCGTAGTCCTCGCCCCGTCCCCGCCCGTATCTGCCGCTGGCGTCGCTGCCCCCGCCTCATCGTCGTCCGGCTCGTCACCGTCCAGATCGCCGCCGACTCACCATCCCGTTCCTTCTCCGGCTCTTCCTGCTCCATGATCGTGCCCCCTCCCGTCGGTTTCCTCCCCTTTCCCACGGTTAGTGCTCCAATCCTCTCTAATCCTTGTCCAGCTCGTGGTTTGTGATCATCCTAGACCAGTTCTTGAGGATGGTGTAGATTCTTGGTACTTCTTGTTCAGGTGATGAGGGCTTAGTTTAGTCAAGGAAAAGTGGAGCTCTTTAAAACGGTACTAGAGAATTACACTTTGCTGAAGCATGTATCCGAATCTCAATGCGTACAAATCTCTAGCACAACAAAACGTGTTTTTTACTGAACACATACGGTCACCTAGAATTGGACAAAGACAAATCAGATTCCAAACTTTCCTCTACTGGCAAACCTTTGTGCAACGTTATATCTTGTTGTAGATTCTTTTTGTCTTCGTTGCTAAAAAGATTCAGAGTTAAATAGCAGGCTGATTGTATAGGCAAATTGAAGGGCTAAATTTATCTACAATGCTAACAACATGGTTTTTCTTTGTGCAACATTATATCTTGCTGTATAGCTTTGCTACCCTTCCTACTGATCCCTTTTCTTTCTCTGATGCCAGACTATCCAGTTTGTTTGCACTAGATGCCTCAATCAGGATGTATCACTATATTGTCATGGTCAGAAACATATAATTTGCTGCCAAACGGTCTCTTATTTCTTTGATGTAGTACTGCAGTAGTACCTATGTAGCATGAACTGTCCATGCTGGCGGCGCGGCTGATGGTGGTGGCCACATGACACGACGACCGGCTGGACTGCGTCCTCGGGGCCTGCAGGACCGACTGTGAGCGTGTATTATTCTTACCAGCAACATCATTGAAGCTTTTCATGCCAGCCCAGTTGATGACCATTCTGGAATTCCTGTGACACTAAGTCGACTCAAAAGCTTGTTCTTCTCGAAGGGTATGTGACTGCAAGTTCAGAAGTTTGTACAAGAATGCATTGTTTGCCAGATGGCTAAGCTAGAGCATTCTTGCTATCAAGGGTTACTCACCCCATTACTAGTTCCATCTCGGCAGATGACCTCAATGGATTTCGTTGAAGTGTTGCCCAAGTCGAAGATTCAATTGTGTGATGGTTGTGGTGGACAAGCTCATTTCATCAGACTGACTAATCCTTTCGTAGCAGCTATTTTGGCCTCCGCGTTCATTCATGGACAATGTACATAAGCAGCATAGTATGCCCAAGTCAATAGTTTCAGACCAAGATCCAGTATTCACTAGTCGTTTCTGGAAAGAACTAGCCAATATGACTTGAACAACTACTCTGCGTATGAGTTCCTCTTATCATCCACAAACCGACGGTAAAACCGAGCGTATCATTCAGTGCATGGAAGCTTTTCTCTGATGCTTTACTCATGCCTGTCCAGCCAAGTGGGCAGTGGCTGTCGTTGGTAGAGTGTATTTGTATAATACGAGTGAGCATTCTGCTTTAGGTGGTAAATCTCCATTTCAGGTCTTATATATATGGGCCATTCTTCTCGCCATTTTGGTCTTTCACCTACGGACACCAGTCTAGTACCAGACTTTGAAGCTTGGCTCAAGGATCGTGCATTGATGTTTTCATCTCTTGAAGCAACACCTGGAACGTGTCCGTTCTCGTATGAAGCATCAAGCTGACAAAAGGTCGGACAAAGAGAGTGTTTCTTTTGTTCCTCAAATTAAAGCCGTATGTTCAGTCCTCTATGGCTCCTCTAGCGCATCACAAGCTAATCTTCAAGTACTACAGGCATTACAAGAAGGTTCTAGAACGAGTGAGTGCCACAACTTATCGCCTCCAACTTCCGCAGGGCACACGCATTCATCCAGCATGTCTCGCAACTCAAGCAAGCGTTGGGAGAAAATGTCAGGCACAACCCAGTCTACCTACAGTGGACGATCAATTTGCAGTCCCAGTGCGTATCTTGAAGAAACGTTTCAGAGAGAAAGGACTGGTGGCTGTCTCTCAAGGATTGGTGCAATGGTTAGATCAAGCAGAGCACCGGCAACTTGGGAGGAGCTGGAGATATCGATGTTTTAAGGGAGGGGGAATGTTAGTACGAGTAGCACTCTTGCACTCCGGAGAAGGTGGCCACGTCTACAACACACAAGTGCGACGTACGGTTCTTGGAAAGCAGCGATGCGGCCCACTACTGAAGCCCAACCCAAGACCAGAAATCAAAGGCCTTCGACTCGCTATGCTTCAAACCACCCGTCTTTGATAAATCGATAAGAAAAATTAGAAGAATCCAAACATGACATCTCTATTATATTTTTAATCATGCATCTGGTATTTTTAAATAAAATTCATTTAATAGTGTTCAAATTTTCAAAATAATCATATCAAAATTTCCCTTTTGAATTTGAGGATTCTAAAAAAAAAAATACTTAGCTTGGGGCTCAGCCTCGCTAAACTTGCAGTGCATCTTTGATGAAACAGTATATTGTGAATCGAAAAATATCAGATCATGTACATGTAGTTCAAATCTGACTCACTTCCTACCAATTCGGCAGGAATTTGTCTTTTTCACAAGAGGTGGACAGAAATGTTTAAGATATACTAGTTGGGACATTGTCCATGTAAGGTCTAGTATTTTTTTAAAATACGTTGGTACCATTTTGAAACTTTCATTTGGTGATTGATTCACAGAACATCCCTTTTGCACTCGAAAAATGAAAAATGGCTTTTTGGTGGGACGAAAACAAAAACTTCCTCCCACAACATTGTTCGTCATCCCACGATGCACATGCGTGCATAATATAGGCACATTATCACAAACTATATCGTGATTATGGTCATAACATTGGTCATTTGACTTGAAAGCCAGAAAATCTCGATTAAGATGGGTCACTTTGTAAAAGTTATTTTGAGACACAATTAATATACCAAGTTTGATATTTTTCTTTGCAACTATGTCACATAATATGACACCACATGAAGGTTTTTCATTGTTTCGATTGTTTTTAAAAATTTTATGCCCATTTCAGACTATCATCAAACTTTCTAAAACAGCGGGAATGGAGATTCTTAGCTTGGGGCTGAGCCTCGCTAAACTTGCATTCGATCTCTGGTAAAATTGCATATTGTGAACCTAGAAATAATTTTTCCAAAAAATTATGAGCATCATATCATGTAACTGTAGTTCAAATCTAACCCACTTCCCGCCGATTCGGCAGAATTTTTTTTGTTTTCATAAGAGGTGGGTCACTTTGTGAAAGGTTTAAGATACCCAGTTGGGATATTGTCTATGCCAGGTGGCCTAGTATTTGTTAAAAATGGTGTGATACCATTTTAAAACTTTTGGTTGGTGGTTGCTTCATAAAACATCCCGCTTTTGGCACTCAGAAAATAGAAAATGGCTTTTTGAGCGAAGAAAAGGAAAACTTCCTCCTGCATCATTGTTCGGCATACCATGATACACATGCGTGCACAATATGGGCACATTATCGCAAACTATGTCGCGGTTCTGGCTATAACATTGGTCATTTGACCTAAAAGCCAGGGAACCTCGATTGAGATAGGTCACTTTATAAAAGTTTTTTGAGACACAATCAATATACCAAGTTTGATCTTTCTCCTTCCAACTATGTCATATAATAAGACACCACGTGAAGTTTTTGCATTATTTTGAATTTTTTATGTCTGTTTTAAACTATCGTCAAACTTTCTAAAATGGCGGGCATGAAAATTCGTAGCTCGGAGTTATGCCTCGCTAAACTTGTATTGGATCTCTGATGAAATAGCGTATTGTGAATCTAAAAATGATTATCAGGTCATCTATCTGTAGTTCAAATCTGACCCACATCCTGCCGATTCGGCAGGAATTTGTATATTTCACGAGAGGTGGACGAAAATGTTTAAGATACCCTGGTTAGAACATTGTCCATGCAAGGTGATCTAGTATTTTAGAAAAATAGGGTGGTACCATTTTAAAACTTTCATTTGGTGGTTGCTTCACAAAACACCACGTTTTTTGGCACTTGGAAAATGGAAAATATGTTATGTGAAAGTATTTATAATGTTTTTATATTTTATTCATATTTGAGTTTATATAGATAGATCTTATTTTTTGCAAATTTTAATATATTATATGTATTTTTCTAAATTAAATTGATTTAGTTATGATTTTCTAAGATTAATATGGAAATAAGGAAAAATAGCTACGTCGACGGTTTTGTCTTTGGCGTAGGTGTGAAACCTAGACCGAGGGCTAATCCATTGGCGCAGACTTAACGCCATCGCATCGCCGTCACGTTCCATCCTTATGCTGACGGCCCGATTTACGTTGATGGTTGCCGTCTGTCTTTCCCGCCTTACGCCGACGGCAAACCTATGCCAAAGACATATTTGGTAGGCTGCCCGCCTCAGGGCCTACTCCGACATCCCCGACAAATAGCCGTTAGCGTCTTCATCTTCTCCCGTAGTGCTGCTTGGTGAAGCCCAGCCAGACGACACCGGAGCAAAACCTATGTACAAGACCTGTGTGCCAAACAAGGTGTTTTATTTCTACTAGAGGATTTATTAGGAAGTAGATTAGATGGGGGAAGTGGATTGGGTGAGAAGTGTATTTTCAACAAATCCCTTCTGGATAATACACACAAAACCCTGCCGCCAAACGAGGCCTAAAAAGGAGCAAATCACCAGCAGACACCCAAGCAAACACATTAGTCCGTCGAGCACTCCATCTCTTCTAACCACCAGTTCTCGCTCCTCGGTAGTACTCCTAAGCAAATGGCGGTGGAGATCCTCGAATCCTGCCTGGTGAAGCCCAGCGAGGCGACGCCGGAGCACGGGGTATGGCTCTCCAACCTCGACCTCCTAGTGGCAAGGAGCCTCACGCCCACAGTCTACATCTACCGCCCACGCTCTGACCCGGCATTCTTCTCGCCGCCCGTACTCAAGGCCGCGCTGTCCAAGGCGCTCGTCCCTTTCTACCCACTCGCCGGCCGGCTGGCGCAGGACGACGCGCGGCGCCCGGAGATCCGGTGCAGCGGCGAGGGAGTCCTCTTCGTCACCGCCCGGGCGGACGCGACGCTCGACGACCTGGGCGACTTCGCCCCGTCCGACGAGCTGAGGCGGACGCTTGTCCCGACGGCCGACGCCGCCGGCACCTTGCTGGCCATGTTTCAGGTTACCTTCTTCAAGTGCGGCGGGGTTTGCCTGGGCGTCGCCATACACCACACGGCGGCGGACGGCCTCGCGGCGCTCGATTTCGTGAACGCCTGGGCCACCATTGCGCGGGGCGACGTCGGCGTGCCCCCCGCGAGCCCCTGCCTCGACCGCACGCTCCTCCGCGCGCGCTCCCCTCCCTCCGTGCGCTTCGACCACGCCGAGTATTCTCGGCGCGCCAGCGGGCCAAAGCCCACAGTCGCGTTCCACTCCGCCATCCTCCCGCTGTCCAAGATCCAGGTGGACGCTCTCAAGGGCGAGGGCAAGGGGCTCTCGACTTTCAAGGCCGTGGTGGCCCACATGTGGCGTTGCGCGTGCGCGGCGCGCGGGCTCGCGCCGACGGAGGACAGCCGGCTGTATATGACCGCCGACGCGCGCTCCCGCGTCCACCCGCGACTCCCTCGCGGCTACTTCGGCAACGCCATCTTCCGCGCGTCAGCAGCAGCCAAGGTCGGCGACGTTGCCTCCGGGACGCTCGAGGCCGTCGCGGAGATGATCACCGCCGCGACGGCGCGGCTGGACGACGAGCACGTGCGGTCGCTGGTGGACTACCTGGAGCTGCAGGCGGAGGACGCGGCGGGGCTGCGCAAGGGGGAGTGGGTGATGCCGGAGACCGACCTGTGGGTGATAAGCTGGCAGGGCCTGCCGATCTACGACGCGGACTTTGGTTGGGGACGCCCAGTTTTCATGGGCAGGGCGTGCCTGCAGTTCAGCGGGCTGGTGTACCTCGTGCCAGGTCCCGACGGCGACGGCCGGCTAGATGTCGTTGTAGCCATGGAGCCCCGGAGCTTGGCCATGTTCAGGGAGGTGTTCTACCAGGAGCTTAAGTGCAGGGATCCATGGGAGCATGCGTCATGCACAACGCCCGCGGAGGCAACACGTAATTAAGCCACCGCGCGTCTTGACACAGGCGATGGCCGGAATAAACAGGAGAACGATCAAAGCCCTCAGCAGGGTACAGCATCAGGCGGCCAACAATGGAGATGCCAGAGCCAGAGTCCAGGGATGAGGATGTACACATTCTCTCGGACGCATTTCTGCATTGTCATGGTGTTTGGGTTTTGGTCGTAAAACAGCCCACGGGCCTGTAATCGCACTCTGGAGAACTAGCAAATCCTTTAGGCCTTGTTTACTTCTAGGGTATTTTAGGAGGTGTGAGAGGATTATTTTGTATCCCAGAATTTCCCCGATAGGTCGTTTACTAGGCCGGGTTTTGAATCCCGGAATATCCCCACAAATCCCCTCCACACTAGTGTATTTTTGACTAGATTAAAAACTCTCCATCATGGTAGAGTATTTTTTGGGAAGGGATTTGAGGGGATTTGAGGGTATTGGGCGAACACCAAATCTCCGTATATCCCCGCGTCTTTTGTGGATAAAAATACCGGAGAAGTAAACAAGGCCTTAGAAGAAAAATATACTTCCTGGTCGTCTAGATTTGCATTTATCGAGACACTAAAACTGAGGGAGGAGAAAAAGTTGTGCCCCTCGAGTGTTAATGGCCTTATGGCCTCATCCCCAGGGCATCTCCACCGGGACGACCCAACGGATGACCCAAGCTGTCCGATTCTACCCGTTTGAGTCGGGTTATAGACTATTTTGGGTCGTGGTCCGGCTTGCCCGGCAACTGCGTCCAGAAGCACGACCCATATGTCCACGCTGGCCAGAATTTTCATCTTTTTTGCACATATATCACAAAGTACGTATACAATTGTACATTTTGACAAGCAAATAAACTAGATTAGGTGATCAAATTAAAATAGTGCTTACATATAAATAGTCCATGCTCACATGGTTCGATAAAAACAAACAAACATCATTCAAATTACAAGTTCTGGCACGAGCCTATATATACTCAATCAAATCAAGTTGAAGCCGATCATAAGTGTACCTATCACGCATATTCTCATGCACTTGCATGAAATCTTCCTAAGATGTTAGACTTGGCTCTGGCTTAACCAACTGACCCCGAAAATCCTAGCCTTGGTCCAAAATGCCGTCATAACGCTCGTCCTCGACGATCATGTTGTGCATGATCCCACAAGGAGTCATCACATCCCGCGGTCATCTCTGTGATCCAGGTTCTAGCAGGGTATTAAACAATAGCCCACCTTTAGTGAAGCACACCAAATGCTCGATCCACATCCTTCCTAGCGACCTCTTTCTTTTTCGCAAACCACTTGCATTTATTATCTACATGGTTGCAAATTGTCTTCACAAAGGTGGACCAGGAAGGATAGATCCGTTAGCCAGATAGTAACCCATTTCATATGTATTGTCATTGATCTCAAAGGAAATCTGTGAGGCATTGCCTTCTGCAAGCCTACCAAACATCGGAGACCACTGCAGCATATTGATGTCATTGTTTGATCCAGCCATGCCAAAAAAGGAGTGTCAAATCCAGAGATCCTATGATGCAACAACCTCTAGTATGACGGTGCACCCCTCCGCATGCCCTTTGAACTGCCCTTGCCAACCAAAAGGATAGTTCTTCCACTGCTGATGCATGCACTCGATCATGTCAAGCATCCCAGGAAGCCCCTACTCTCGTTGATAGACAAAAGGCGGGCAGTGTTTTTGGTGTTTGGCTCTCTCACAGAAACTTTGTCAAACACCGCAATAATCGCGCTGCAAAACCGCCTCATGGCATGGGGACTCACTCATGCATAGTCATCGAGGAGATCATCGTGCACTCCATATGCAAGCTTCCGAATGGTAGCGGAATATTTCTGGTAAGAGGAGAAGCCAATCTTACTAGTACAATCGTACTTGGCCTCGAAGTAGTCATCATACTCCAACATCCTATTGAGAATGTCAAAAAACAAGTTGCTGGACATCCGATAGCAGCGACGGAATGCCTTATCTTTGAAGACATGATTAGTTAGGTGGTATTAGTAATTGTAAATGCGGATGTGGCCGGCTTCTTAGTCTCGTTCATGGTTGGATTCGTGTCGCTTCGTCGAGCCACCTCTACGCGTCAACAGGAGATACTGGTCGTGCACCATTTGTGCAGTGGCCAGCAAGACTTCGCTCTCACTGCCAGACTCCTCTTCGGACAATGACTCGATGAAATTCTTGTAGAAGAACTCGATTGACCTTCAACTACTACCCATCTATTAAAGTATATGTCCATCAATGGTTATGCCAACTTCCACAGGGACCAGATAACTTAGAAATGATCGGGGAACATACCTCAACCATGGCCAGTCAAACGACCGAGCAGGTTATGCACGACGCACTCTAGAGGTTGTCGCGCGTCTAGTCCACAGGCGGTGGTCGGGACGGCGGGATGGACACGCTCAACTCTAGCAACGCGGGTGGCCTACGGTGCTGCTCAATATTGCCTCTTGTGTCGGCTCTGGCCGCGGATATGGAGGGCGAGCATTTAGGGGAGGAGAGTGCCTCTTGTGCCACTAGCGAGATGGCCCAGACGAACTAGTGGGAGCACGGGAAGGACAAGCGCGTTTTCCGGGCTGACGCAATTGCGGCCCAAATTTGGTGCATGGATGGGTCGATCCGTGCGAGTCGGTCCGGATGGGTCGCCCCGCTGGGCCGACATCCAGCTGTCAGCCAGTTTGCACAAACAGTTTCAGACGCGTTCGGACGGTTTGGATCGGCCGAGTGAAAATGCCCTTAACCAGCACGATTAACATGAAAAGTCTAAATTACCCAAAAATAAATAAATGGCTGGGTAGATTCATACGCATGTGGTTACTGAGTAGTAGAAGGTACCGTAATAAAAACCACCCAGAAAATGATACGACTCCCCAGGGGATGAAACCAATCGATCCCCCGGGTCAACTCGCTCCTCAAGACTCACTGCTTCATCCTTCTTCCAAAAAGAAAAAAATAAATCAACCGCTCGCTCATCGCCACATCTTCCTCTCCCATCCCGCTCACCGGCGCATCCCATCTTCTCTCCTACCCGCTCACCGCCGCGAGCTCCTTCGCCCGGACACGTCGCACCTTGCGGGCCATCGTCCGATGAGAGCTCTCCGTCGTGGTGTCTATGATGACCCACAAGTATAGGGCGTGTATCGTAGTACTTTCGATAAATAGGAGTGTCGAACCCAACAAGGAGCAGAAGGTGTTGACTAGTGGTATGGAGCACAAAATCTCTATAAATACTTAGCAAACGGATTTTAGGGGTTTTATGATAAAGCAACAAAACAAAGTGCAAGTAATTAAGACAACGAGCAAATGCAGTAAGTGGCCCAATCCTTTCTTAGAAAAGGACAAGCCGGTGAAAATACTTATAAGGGCCAAACATTCTTGAGGACACATAGGAATTCTATCAAGTGCTTTTGCTTCAAATAGCCGAGTACCCTTCTTTGGTGTTGTAAGTGTTGTATGGGTGAACCTGTGCTAATGTACTGACCTTACTTGGACTAATACATACTTGTGATTAAACCCCCTGCAAGCATCCGCAACTACAGGAAAGCAATTAAGATATAAACCTAACCACGACCTTAAACTCTGAGATCCTACACTCCCTTGTACAAAGATGTACTAACGGGGGTTTAGGTTTCTGTCACTCCGGCAACCCCACAATTAGTAGCCAAATACACAATGCATTCTCCTAGGCCCATAAATGGTGAAGTATCATGTAGTCGATGTTCACATGACACCACTAGAAGAATAGCACCACAACTTAAATTGCATCAAAACATGGTGATGCAATTGCATCACCATGTTTTTTCAATATTTTTTTCCAATTTTCCAATATTTTCCAATATTTTTTTGGTATTTTTCTGATTTTCACAAAATTGCATCAAAACACCTCCTTTTCCATTAGAATCCTGACTCCGGCAGTTCATCCTCCAAAAATCATCCAACATGCAAAAACAGATGAAAAAATATAAGTAACACCCCATAATAATACATATATCAATGAATAGAGGCAAATTATGATATAAAATGGTGACTGCAAATTGGACGTATCAACTCCCCCCAAGTAAACATGTCCATAGGTTTATGGAGTGAAGTGTCGATAAAAGGATACAAACAAGAAGCATCACACTTACCATTACAAAACTCATAGAAGAAATCAACTCACCATTATATGACTTAGTTTGAAACAAGTGTAGGAGTCACAATAGAGATGCATAAAGATAAATCATAATTGGAACTGGAAAACTTTGTTCTTGGTCAGAGAACACCTGGCAAACAGTTTCAAAAAGTCTTCAAAACAGGAGCACTCTTTGCTCAAAAAGGTTTTTTACAATAAAGGCTTTCAAAGTAATACTCAATAGATAAGAGTTTTGTGCAAACAAGGAAGATAAATAACATGATTGAATAAATCATCATATGAATGCTTGAAACACAACTCAAATGCTTGCTGGAGATAGAGAGGAAGAAGGTTTACTGACTCAACTTGGAAATAGGAGAAAGGTCCCTTTATAGAGGGAAGCGGGAATTTCAAGTTCATAAAGAGCTTCCAAAAGATTATGGTACTTACTAGCTTTGAGCTCTCATTGCCCCTATCATAGGAATCTTGAGATGATTAAGGTTAAAGTGAACAAGGATGGAGTATATGCTTGACGAAATATAAGTTGCCAATCTCATGTCCCTTGAGTACGAGGGTCGCTCCCCATGCTACTCAGCTTTAGTCACCGGTAAGTTCTTGTCATTGTATACATGTGTATCATAAAGAACCGCCAACGGGGTACCCCTTACACATGTTACAGGAGCTATCCCATAATAAAAATGACAAGGCAAGCAGACAGTGAGCATCTCAGCGGTCTTTTTATTTACTATTTGGATATATTTTTATTGAGGATGCTTCACAGATTGTTCACTATGGTGATGCTGCAAGTTTCCACCATTATTAGGCATGGCTTAGGCTAGCGGCTCAGGCGTTTCTCTAACACACATACATCACTCCATGGACTTACAAGCTCCCTTTTTATTTCACACCGGCGACATCCGCAAGCAAAATAGCATGATATCAACTGGATAAGTATCCATAAGTGTTGAAAGCGTTCCCCATGACAGCATAGTTCTGCTAATCCCAACGTATATATGCAAGCATATACAACTTTGATGACACAATGGTTCAAGTCTATTAGGGGCAAGAAAATAGGGTGTGCCATCAAGTTCGTGAGAGCTTTACTAACTAGTTTTCACATAACAAAATACTTTTTAATTCGAAAGATAGATGAAGCTTGAGAATTTGCTTGGAATACCAATAATGCTAATAGGTAGATATGGTGGACACAAATGGCATAGGTTTTGGTTCAAAGGGATTGGCTGCATGAGAAGAAAACCTTCTCAAAACAGTTTTTTGGCTAGCAAAGCTGGGTAGCAAGAAAAAGAGTTGAAGGAAACAAGCAAATATACAAGTGATAAAGCCAAACATGCAATCTTCTTTGAAGACACAAAATATCTTAAATAAATAATACTAAGCTTATGAGCCAATCAAGAAAGAAAATAAATGATACAAAATACCTGTAAGCTTTTTCTCTTTTACTTTTAAACCTTAAAAAGTGTTTCTACTGACCAGAGCTCGGTTTGCCAAAACCAATTTAGATTTACTTAATGTTCCCAAAGTGATGCCAATACTGATCAACAAGATCAATCATATAATAGAGATTGCAAACTAAAATAAGAAGTGCAAAAAGTAAAAGATGAGACTTCTCATTAATATTCCATAAAGGCACTCACACCAAGGGATACATAGATAATCAACTAAAGGAGAGATACTTCCACATGGAAACCAACCTATAAGATAACTTTTCTACCAAAGATATGAATCCACTAAAAAGGTAAAAGATAAAAGATAATGATGAGATACCGCGGCACTCCCCCAAGCTTGGAACAAGCCAAGGGGATGCCAAACCTGATGACGAATTACTCCTTCGGTGATGGTGGTGGTGTTCTCTTGATAAGCTCTCAATAAGTTCCCTCAAATCCTCAATCTCAAAGGTCAAAGTACGAAGCAACTCCTGAATTGTGCTCAATGCGGTTCATGATCATATCGGACCGAGAATCCCAGTCATTGTTATTGTTTCCCCACTCTTCCTTCTTACTGTGTTCCTCCCCTTCATGGTTAGAATGAGGCATATCCCAAGCCGAGGGCAAGTCCCCTTTGGGCACCTGTTGGTATTGATTCTCATGTATAAGAGTATGGAAGGGTCTCTTGGTACGTGGAGGAGATGATCGTGGAACAAAGATAAGACATGGGGTTTACCTCCTATAGACATCCGTGCTATCCTCCTAAGCTTGGTAGGGTTTGCCACCACTCCAATGCTTGCGACGGTAGCGCAGGTACCTAGATGCTCGTCCTCCTCCATGTCTTATTCATCCCCCACTAAAATCTCCTCCTCCTTGGGGTTTTGAGGATCATCTTCCTCGGGCTTCTTGCCTTTATCGTTGGCGGAGACCATGGTGCTCTAAACTCGAGATGATTTCCTGACAGAAATAGATCGAAACAAAAACACGACAAGAACACGATGCACGAAACTCGGGGGATCCGGGGGTTATATATTATGAAGTTCCAATGCATAAGGAAGGTACTAGTACGAAAACGAGGCGGAGACGGATCTCGGAGGCTCACACCCCCTCCAGGCGTGGCCAGCTGGGGCCCGCGCCTGGGGTGAGTGAGGCCACCCCGGTCTCCGTTTCCTCCTCTGTTCCGTCTCGTAACCTTCCGTATGTATTAAAAACATAAAAAATATAAAAATATTGGGTTTCCACGAACCTTCTGTTTTCACCACTTTTACCTATTCAAAGACGAACTCTACAGATTCCTTTTCTCCTTGTCTTGGGAATTTCCTTCATACAAGGCCTTACACAAACCTCAATGACAACATCAGTGTAAGCAAAAACAATAAAACTTTAGGTTCACACTTCACTGAAATCCATCAAAGCAGAAGCTACTGTAGCAACTCCTTTCCAAAACCCCCAAAAGAAACTGGAAGGGAATCAATATAAGAGGCAAATGCAAATGATAGCGGAAATCTATCAAAACAGACCAGCAGGTAAAGGTTGATTTTTTCGAAAACCTTCTGTTGCTCAAATAAAAAAGTGCAAAATTAATGAAAGTTGGGCAACAACTTGGAGAACAAACACAGCTCCATCCGAAGTACTAAGCTCCCTCACGAATTTTTACAATGCAGCACAAAAATCTGTCCCAGGACAACCACTTTTCACAACTCCTCTACTTCTCAAAAGTAGTTGAACTTGACACAAAAAACAAAACAAAAAGGATAAGGAGCGGTTATTACTGAGGTAATAACTTTCAAGACTCGACAAAACTATTGGGTTATCTCCCAAGAAGTACTTTTCTTTAATGCCTTTAAGTTAGGCTTAAAAGTTTCAAAGATGCTCACATAGAAGATAAATATTTGAAGTGAAAGAGCATCAAGAAGCAAATAACCAACACATTTGAGTCTAACCCACTTCCTATGCATGGGGGTGTCATGGGAAAACAAATTGTTGAAACAAAAAGCTACTAGCATAGAAAGACAAAACAAATGCAACTTCAAAGCTTTCAACATAAAACAGGGAGACTTAACATTATTGAGATGCATAAAACCATGTTTCCCTCTCTCATAATAACTTTCAGTAGCACTTTGAATAAAGTTGACAATATAATTTTCATTGGCAACAACTTTATCATCAGAATGAGCATACTTACAGTTATCAAAAATAGGTCCAAGGTCATAAATTGGATCAATAGAAGCAACTTGTTCCATCATGAAATCTTCATTAGGCAAGCTATTTTCACAAGGAGCTTTAGCAAATTTGGAAAAGTTAAACTCATAAGAATCTCCACCAAAATTAGTTAAAACTTTCTCCTTCTTACAATCTATAATAGCTTCACAAGTGTTCAAGAAAGGTCTACCAAAAATGATAGGACAAGTTTTGCTAGCTGCTGAATTAAGCACTAGAAAATCAGCAGGATACTTAATCTTACCGCAGAGAACCTCCACATCTTTTACAATACCCATGGGGCAAATGGTTTCCTTATTAGAAAGGTGAATAACCACATCAATGTCCTCAAGATCACAAGGACCAATTTCATGCATCATTTCCCTGTAAATCTCATAAGAAATAGCACTAGAACTAGCACCAATATCACATAAACCATAGTAGCAATGATCACCATTTTTAACAGAAAGCACAGGAACACTAGCTTTTCTAGCTTTACTAGGATGAGAGATAATGTTAGAAGCATCTTCACACAAGACAATGTGCTCATCCTCTATATTTCTAGTGACAGGGTCTTTCACAATAGCTACCACAGGTTCATTATTCAATTGCTTATCAGGCTCCAAAGTTTTCTTAGTACCTTTGTTATTCGCACTAATCATCATAGAATACTCCTTTACCTTAGCTGGGAAAGGTATTTTCTCAACATAAGGTTCAAGCAAAATATGGTTAGTAGTACAAACTTTGGTACTTCTAACAGGAACATGACTAACAACATCTTTATATGTTGCATGGTACTTATTCCACTTCTTGGGAATTTCTATGTAAGTGGCAAAGGCTTTAAAACAGTTTACAATGCTTTGGGAATCAAGAACAAACTCATTACTAATATCACGGAAGTCATCAGTTCCCATAAAGGATTTAATGCATTCATAATCATAGTTTATACCTGACTTTCTTCCTTTGTCATTCTTCCAAGCTTCAGTGTTCTCTTGAATACGGTCTAGGAGATCCCATTTAGCTTCTTCCTTCATACGTGTAAAGGATCCAGCACAAGAAGCATCTAGTAAATCTTTATCATGAAGAGAAAGCCTAGCATAAAAGTTATTGATAATAATATAGTTAGGGAGTTCATGAATAGGACATTTAAGCATTAGTAACTTCAATATCCCTCAAGCTTGAGTTGTACTCTCTCCATCACAAGGCCACAAGTTATATATATCAGATTTCTATCCTTATGAATTTCACTGGGAGGATAAAATTTAGAATAAAAGAGAGATGCCATCTCCTCCCATTCCATGGATTGCCCATTCTTTAGCAGCTTATACCATTCTTCATCTCTCCCTTTCAAGGATATAGAGAGTAACTTCTTCTTCACCTGTTCAGTTGTGATACCTACACACTTAAACAACCCGCATAATTCATGGATAAAAAGCAAATGATCACCAGGGTGGACAGTTTCATCCCCTAAATAATAATTATCCATAACACGATCAACAATACCTGCAGGTATCTTAAAATGATCTATCTCAACAGGTGGTGGTTCATCTACTACCCTAACAGTGGTAGTAGTTTTCCCAAATATAAAACCAAGTGGGTTATCCATATTGGAAACAAAGTAACAAATAGAAACAAAAAGAAATACTCACAGCAGAAGTTTCCTTTACCAGTTCCACTCTTCAATAGCGCCTCACTCCCCGGCAACGGCGCTAGAAAAATAGTCTTGATGACCCACAAGTATAGGGGGTGTATCTTAGTACTTTTGATAAATAGGAGTGTCGATCCCAACTAGGAGCAGAAGGTATTGACTAGTGGTATGGAGCAGAAAATCTCTGTAAATACTTAGCACACAAATTTTTAGGGGTTTTATGATAAAGCAACAAAACAAAGTGCAAGTAATTAAGACAACGAGCAAACACAGCAAGTGGACCAATCCTTTCTTAGAAAAGGACAAGCTGGTGGAAATACTTATAAGGACCAAATGTTCTCGAGGACACATAGGAATTCTATCAAGTGCTTTCTCTTCAAATAGCTGGGTACCCTTCTTTGGTGTTGTAAGTGTTGTGTGGGTGAACCTGTGCTAATGTACCGAACTTACTTGGACTAATACATACTTATGATTAAACCCCCTGCAAGCATACACAACTACAGGAAAGAAATTAAGATATAAACCTAACCACAACCTTAAACTCTGAGATCCTACACTCCCTTGTGCAAAGGTGTCCTAACGGGGGTTTAGGTTTCTGTCACTCAGGCAACCCCACAATTAGTAGCCAAATACACAATGCATTCCCCTAGGCCCATAAATGGTGAAGTATCATGTAGTCGACGTTCACATGACACCACTAGAAGAATAGCACCACAACTTAAATACTAAACCATTGAATAATATCTGAACAAAAATCCACTACTAACAACATGACTTCTCCCATGTCCTCAAGAACTAAACGAACTACTCACAAGACATCATATGGATCAAGATCAAAGATGATATGGTGATGAATAACAATCTGAACATAAATAATATATAATCCAATGGCTCCACTCACAAGCATCAACTACAATAGTAATCAACACCGGGAAAGTTTCCCCTAAGAACTATGCAAGTATTCAACAAGATTGTTACAACGGGATGGAGTGGTGATGATGGTGCTGGTGGAGATGATGGTGTGGATGATGATGATCCCGATAAAGTCTAGCTTGATGATGGTGTTGATGGCGACCATCTCCCCTCTCCGAGAAGGAATTCCCCGGCAGAAATCTGTCTACCGGAGAGCTCTTTCTCTCTCGGTGTTTTTCGCCCCGCAGAGGCAGCGGAAATCTTTCTGTGGTCGCTCCCTCGGTATTAGGGTTTCGAGAGGAAGATATAGGCGAGAGGGCGGAGTCGGAGGCCAGCCAGGTGGGCCACACCTGCCCTAGGCGCGGCCCAGGAGGGACCCACGCCTAGGGGGTGTGGGCCATCTATGTCCCAGCTACGCCCCCCTTCTGGCTTCCTTCGTCTTCTGGGAAAAATATAATTTTCCAATATTTTTCTGGTATTTTTCGGATCTTTCCGAAATTGCATCGAAACACCTATTTTTCTATCAGAATCCTGACTCCGGCAGTTCATCCTTCAAGAATCATCCAACATGCAAAAACAGATGAAAAGATATAAGTAACACCTTATAATAAGACATATATCAATAAATAGAGGCAAATTATGATATAGAATGGTGATGCAAATTGGACGTATAAGTCTGCCGCTTCCGGTTCCCTGGCCGCCCCCGCTGGGCCTAGAACACGGTCGTCATCCCCGGGTCACCTCACCGATGCGCACAACATCGTGCCGCCGCGCATCGCGGGTCGTTGTGCCTCCGTTTTGCGGCCACGCACAACCGTGTCATTGTGCCTTCTCCCCGTACCACGTCGGAGTCGTGCTCCCTGCCCTCACTGGAGCACCGTCTGGGTGCACCTCATCAGGGTCGTGCCTCCCTGCAGATCGTCGAAGCGCCGCGTCCCCTGGTGGTCTTTGTTGTCGCCGCCCTAGCTACAAGGCCACAGACGTTGCTACCGGAGGCCAATGGCGCTGCTACCTCCTGCCACCAGTGCTGCTATATACGACATCAAGGTTTTGCTACATGGGTTTGATGGCGCTGCTACGTGTGACCGGCGGCGGTGCTACAAGCAGCGTCTGGATTTGCTACATGTGGCCGGCGGCGATGCTACAAGGGTGCGTTTGGTTTTCCTGCGAGATCTCAGGCAAAGTCGAGGGTTGTTATAATATAAGTTTTTTTTTGCTACAACTGTTTTGTGGTTTTTTCTATAATAACGTAAAGTTTTTGCTACACTGTCTCTAGTGAGGTCTGCCGGCGAAAGTCTTCGGCGAGGTCAGATCTACTACATTTGCTCAACCTTTTGCTACAGAGTCTGCGACAAGGTCTTCAGCGAGACAGTCTTTTCTGTTATATCTTTTAAAAACAAACCGGTGTTTGCTATATGTAGCAAAAGCGGGACAATCTATACTATTAAAAAGATTGGGACCGTTTGTTACATCCAAAAAATTTCCATCTGCCTTGAAAAGACTGTTTTGCCCTTCATAGTTCAAACTTGTTACAAGGGCTGCCACCGCAAAGTGAAACTTGATGGTACTGTTCGGTGTCTTTTTCCCCTCTACCCTACCCCGAGTGAGCCCAGGCCATCCTCCCGTACGGAACCGCCGCCACCACACGTCGATCTCCGACAAGCGACCTCCACCTCCTCCGGGCGGTGGACTGGGACCGGTACCGCCGGCTCTGCCTCGCCATGCGCTCCGACAAGAACCGCACGGAAGGAGGCGGCGGGCCGGGTCACCGTGGAGTCCAGCTTGAAGGGGAGAACGCGGCGGTGATGTCTAGTCGCGGCGGCGACTGGTCTCCACCCGCACATTACTGGTGTCCTTCCTTGCCATGTGAGTAGGTTTTCTGCCTCTATCTGGTTTTCACCCTGCATCCCACGCGGTAGACGGCGCCTCCCCCATCCCCTGCTACTGAATGTCTTCGATCGATACTGCCGGCAGAATCGGTGTGAGATCTCTAGGAAAGTATCCGAGATTCCACAATCATCAGTGATTAATTCCGGACATCTGTTTCTGCAGAACGTCCGGATCTTTCGAGGTGGCGAATGTTGCGTCGTCTCCCCCTGTCGTTGGTTGCGGCGGCTATCCCGCGAGCTGCAATGGAGCTTCGTGCTTGCCGTATTCGCGCGTCTACAGGGCCTGCCAAGGCGTGGGCAACGCCGTCAGGGTGGTCGTCGCCACGTACTACTGCAAGGACGTGTTGCGCATCCAGCCAGCCGCGGCGCAGTTCTACCAGGGCATCATCGACGCGCCCTGGATCGTCAAACCGCTCTGGGGCCTGCTCACCGACGTCGTCCCTGTCATCGCGTACCGTCGCCGCCCCTACTTCCTCCTCGCAGGTGAGAAGATTGGGCTCCTTCTCTTCTCGATCCGAACACATAGACAGAGAATGTTGGTGCTAATCTTGTTAGTAGTGTCAAGTTTAGAGTTTAATCATGTTTTATTCAGTAGTTGATTGTAACAGTACCAGCTGCGGCATTATGTGCACGGCAAATGTGGTCCAAGTGCACGTAGGCAAGTTGGCAGTGAGTTTAGTCGTGAGGATAATTGGATTAGCATGCATGTATGCCCAGCGTGAGACTAGCTCTAGTAGCGTTCGAGTTGGTTAGACGAGGTACATGCATGCTGGCCGAGTCTTCTGGATCAGAGATAGTTTAGTTAGTGGGATATGCATGGAATTAGTGGCCGATGTGGCCGTGTGGTGCGCAGGTCAGGTACTATGTACTGTCTATTTAAGTCGATCAATGGAATAAAAAGAAGAGCCTGCGGGCAGTGAGAAAGATGTAGCCACGATGGTTCCAGGGAAGAAAGTGTTTGGCTAAGCCATTTGGTCTTCTTTCTTGCATGTGTGCGTGTGTGTTCTTGAGAAACAAGTGAGATTAAGAGTCAGGTAGAAGAAGACCGGGGGGGCTGCGAGGTGCAGCCCCTAACAGAGAAAGCTCGGGCTCCTTCGGTACCATTTTATCCATCAGTACTACTCATATTTCTGTTGCTATTCCACTCTCCATTGGTGAACTAAGATTTTATTTGGGGAGCTCCTCGCCAGCCTCCTGTCTGGATGCAGCATTCTATGGTGTTCAACACGGCGTTTGTTGCAGATTTGTTTAGTCAAAATATATTGGTCACTGGCCAGTTGGTCGCTGCGGAGGTCCTGGTGCTGCCGAATTCTTTCACAAAATTGTGTATGCTCTTTCATCAATTTCTGTTCATGGAAAAGTGAGATATTTTATTGTCTCCATTGCCCATTGGTCATGGAAAAACTCGGTGGTGTTTTTGTCTCTGTAGTATCAAGCAAACAAAAACAAAATACAGATTGTGCAATTTAAGATGCAAGTTGACTGTGTCATTACGATATGTTGGTCCGTGCGTGTTAAATCCGCCTCAGTTACAAATTGGGGAGTTTGAGATGCAAGCTGGTGCTTAGTGGGAATTTCAGAGCGTTGAATTTTTTTTTGATACAGAACACAAACGTTTTGAAGGAGAATGAGCAAAAGAGATCAGATAACAGGGAGGAATTTCAGAGCGTTGAATTTTTTTGGAAACAGAACACAAACGTTTTGAGAAGGAGAATGAGCAAAAGAGATCAGATAACAGGAAAACATTGATCTGTTTTATATCAAACAAAAATGACAGTGCTATGCCAGAGAACTCATTATTCCTTTGACCTTTAATTTTTCTGCTTAAGAAAACCAAATCTCATCTGGAGTTATTTCTAATCTTCTTTGTTATTAGAAGTCTTACCGTAGGTTCGCCATCCAAAAATAGAGTTATGATTATACCATTATGGAATGGATGAACACCTTCAATGATTGGTGAATAACATAGTTGAACTGCTGAAGTGATATCTGGTTGCACACCTGTTATAGATCCAATAACTATATAGAAAATGAATAGTCATGACACATTTTTTACATGGCCATTAAAATGTTGATTAAAAATATGTTTTCGTTAGAATATTCTTCACGTTACAAAGAATTTTACACGTGTGATAAAAAAACATAACTAATCGTAGCAACGCACGGGCATTCAGCTAGTTTCTAATAAAAACGAGTCAAATGTAGCAAAAAGCATGATAAAAGACATGAGAGAAAGATCTGAACCGTTCATCCGACGGCTGGGAACCAGGGATGGAAAGTTTCTACACTCACACGCCTAGCACTTCCCCATAAATAATAGGAAACCATTTTATTAGTGTTTGCACGAATCTGAATGGTTCGTTTGGAGCACTAGTTACGTGTACTGTGGACCACACTATTTTTCTACACTAGGTCAGATTATTATGGGAGTATTCATCTGCATGCCGGCCTAGTACAAATCGTGTTTATAATCGATCCGGATAGCGGCGCTCCTTCACATCACATGCCGGCGATCCATCTGAATCTAGATCTCCAATGAGCAGTCCACATACAGATGTGTCTCCGCTCCTCGAAGCTGCTGGCCACCTGCAACTGCCGCTTCGCGGCCGAGTGGCCATCGTGACCGGTGGCGCGGGCGGCATTGGCGCGGCGGTCAGCTCGCACCTCGTCTCTCTCGGCGCCCGCGTCGTGGTCAGCTACATCGGCGACCCGGTTCCTGCGGAGCAGCTCGCCGCGTCCCTCAACTGCGCCGTCGCGGTGAGCGCGGACGTGTCAGACGCGGCGCAGGTCGAGCGGCTGTTCGACGCGGCGCAGGCGGCGTTCGGCCCGGAGATCCACATCCTCGTGGCTGCCGCGGGTGTGCAGGACGCGGCGTACCCGGCCATCGCGGACACCGAACCGGAGCAGTGGGAGCGCGCCTTCGCCGTGAACGCGCGTGGCACGTTCCTGTGCTGCCGGCAGGCGGCGCGGCGTATGGTGCACGGCGGGGGCGGGAGGATAGTGACGTTCTCGTCCTCGAACGTGGCGTCACTCCGGCCAGGGTACGGCGCGTACGTGGCGACGAAGGCGGCCGTGGAGGCAATGACGAAAGTGCTGGCCAAGGAGCTCGCAGGGACGGGCATCACGGCGAACAGCGTCGCGCCGGGACCGGTAGCCACGCCGATGTTCTATGCTGGGAAGTCGGAGGAGCGCGTGATGGCTGTCGCCAGCGAGTGCCCCATGAAGCGCATCGGGGAGCCGACGGATGTTGCGCCGGTGGTCGGCTTCCTCTGTAGCGACGCCGCTGGGTGGATCAACGGCCAGGTTATTCGGGTCAATGGTGGGTACGTCTAAAAGCCGATGCATGAGCAACAAAACAAATGCATGTAATTTCCGTTAAACAATCAATGATGCAAGTGTAGGAAAGTCTAAAACAGCAAGAGAGCTCACCATGCTAGGTTAAGCAGAAGTATATTGACGGTTTTTATGGAGTTGAGATTATAAAACTGAGTGTGAAGTATTTAAGTTTGAATAAAGAAACCGGTTTTACTACTCCCTCCGACCCACCATATTAATTGACTTACATTAATGGATAAATCTAGACACTATTTAGGCTAGTCATAGTGGGAATAACATAAGTAGTAATATACATCTACATGCAGTACTAAGACCGGTCATAGTGGAAGTATATAGGTTCTATAAGCAAATGTGACTAGCCTAAATAGTTATGCTGTTAGGGGTGACCCCGTGGGGTGGCCCGATCTTTCACGAATTCCATGGAAATCGAGGGGAAAGCGGTGGAAGGGGGAGGGGATGAAATCCACGAACACCCACGCGAAGAACTCGATGAGCACACACACACACGAAAACACGATACAAGCCGATAGCTCACGCCGGTGGCAACTGGTCCAACACAATCCCTAGGATCGGCGTTGGGCAAGACACTCTCCCACGGCCAACAACGGGTGGTGAGAGGCTTGATGAGATCTTGACTACTTGGGCACGAGACACCGAGACCCCAAGGACTTGTACAACTTGAACGCACTAGGCAAAATCCAAGAGGTTTGTGGATAATTTGGTGCTCCTTGTCAAGGAGCATGAGACAAATAGTTGATAGATCCTCAAGGGGTGTCTTCAACTACAATTATCCAAGTCTAGGGTTTACAATAGAGGGTGGGGGCTATATATAGGCCAGCCACATAAACAGGGGTAGTTTGGGAACGAAATGGAAAAATATAGAGAGGGGTACAGGGCGCTGGGCCGAGCGGACGCGAACAGGTTCAGGCACGTCCGGTAGTACCGGGCCCGCGACCGGTAGTACCGGTCTCAACCGGTAGTACCGCTTGCAGTCCGGGGGCTTCGGTTGGCATCGTCAGTAGTGAGCGGTAGTAGAGGGCGGTAGTACCGCTGACCGGTAGTACCGGTTCCAGCTCCGGTAGTACCGCGGGCGTCTGGGGCTTGGATGGGTTCCTCCTGGTGCTTCCGGTAGCAGGGTCCGGTAGTACCGCGAGCACCGGTAGTACTGGTCGCCTGATCCGGTAGTACCGCGGGCGTCTGAGTGCGGTTGGTTCCTTTCGCTATGGTTTCTCCGTTCCATGGGTCCCTCTCTTCGTACCGGATGATGCACAGGGTATGCGTATGAAGTAGCATGCCATCCAGGGGTGTATCAAAATCACACAAGGAGAGGAGCGAGTTAACCTTAGCTTGTAGGAGTTGGCTCAAGCGCGAGTCATGGGTCCACTTGGGGAGCTCGTAGGAGTAGATGTAGTAGCGTTCGTAGGACGGGCTGCATCATCTCCCCCCCCCTTGGGAAAGAGTCGTCCACGACTCTTCAACCTTCTCAACATCATCATCTGCATGGAAGGGTGAAAGGTCCTTAACATTGAACGTTGGGCTCACAAGGTACTTCGATGTTGGGTATCGATGATGTAGGCATTGTTGTTGATCCTCTTGAGTACTTTGAATGGTCCATCACCTCTTGGCTTAAGTTTGGAGGCTCGAATCCATAGACGATCATGAACGGGCTCATCATGGTGGTGGAGTTCTTTGCGCGATTGTAGGCGAACTCGGCGTGTGGGATGCATTCCTCCCAATCTTTAAGATTCTTCTTTATCAACACACGTAGAAGTGTGCCAAGGCTTCGATTGACGACCTCGGTTTGTCCATCGGTTTGAGGATGCGAGGCGGACGAGAAGAGGAGCTTGATGCCGAGCTTGGCCATGAGAGTCTTCCAAAAGTAGCACACGAATTTGACGTCGCGGTCGGAGACGATTTTTCTTGGTACACCGTGTAGCCGAATTATTTTCCTGAAAAACAAATTTGCTACATGTGAAGCATCATCGGTCTTATGGCACGGAATGAAGTGTGCCATTTTGGAAAAGCGATCCACTACCACAAATATAGAATCATGTCCATGTTTAGATCTAGGCAATCCTAACACAAAGTCCATGATAATGTCCGACCAAGGTGCATGGGGAATAGGCAATGACATATAAAGACCAAAGGGGTTAGATTTGGACTTATCTTGGACACACGTAGTGCATCGTTGGAGTGGCGTTCCACGTCGCGCTTCATCTTGGGCCAATAGTAGTGAGTGGAGAGCATGTCATATGTCTTGTCATGGCCAAAGTGACCCATAAGTCCTCCACCATGGGACTCTTGAAGAAGCAAAATTTGGAGAGACGATTTCGGAATGCAAAGCTTGTTTTGTTTGAAAATAAAACCATTATGCAAATAGAAATCATCAACCCCTTTGTCTATTGAACACTTTGCAAAAATTGATCCAAAGATGGGTCGGACGCGTACAAAGATTTGATGCCATCAAGACCCAAGACATTTACTTCAAGTCGCGTTAGAAGGTTTGTGTTTTTGCAAGACAAGGCGTCCGCTACTACATTTTCTTTGCCCTTTTTGTACTTGACAATGTACGGAAAAGATTCCATGAATTCAACCCATTTGGCGTGCCTTTTACTCAAATTGGCTTGGCCCTTAAGATATTTCAATGACTCATGGTCGGAATGGATGATAAATTCTTTGGGCCAAAGGTAGTGTTGCCACACTTGAAGGACATGAACCAAGGCAAAAAGCTCTTTGTCATAAATTGGATAGTTAAGGCGTGCGCCGTCAAGTTTTTCACTATGGTATGCAATAGGACGCCCATTTTGCATAAGGACGCCTCCAATGCCAATACCACTAGCGTCACACTCGTTCTCAAAAGTTTTTGTGAAATCCGGTAAAGCGAGGAGTGGTTCTTCGGTGAGCCTCTTTTTGAGCTCATCAAACGCTTTTTGTTGTGCTTTGCCCCAAACGAATGTTACATTTTTCTTGGTCGGCTCATTGAGAGGGCAAGCAATGGTAGAAAAGTCTTTCACAAAGCGGCGGTAGAAACCGGCCAGTCCATGAAAACTACGGAGTTCACTAACATTGGTAGGTACGGGCCAATCTCGTATGTCCTTAACTTTTGAGACATCAACTTCAATGCCATTAGAAGACACAACAAAACCAAGGAAAATCAGTTTGTCTTTTGCAAAAGTGCACTTTGGGAGATTAGCATAAAGCTTTTCATGACGAAGGATTTGAAGGATGTCGTGGTATTGCACGGCAGATGCTACTGGGGGTAGCTTACGTAGAGGGAGCAAGGCGACGTAGGAGAATCCGGGAGCGAGATTGGCACACGATGTACCCAGGTTCACGTCCCCTCGGTGGAGGATCGCTACGTCCTGCTATCAATCCAGTATATGATCATAGATTGGTTTACATGGGAGCCGCCGTAGGCGGAGGGAGAGACTAGATCTCATATGAGATGTGGGAGAAGATGCCCCATGGGGGTGCCCCTGGTGGCTTTATATATGCAGCCAACTAGGGTTTACAAGTATTTGGTGGGCTTTGTATTGAAGTCGCCGTCTTGGGCCTCCAGTCGGCGCCACTCGTCTAGGTCCAGCACGCGCCAGTCGCCGTATTGGGCGAGTCGACCCGCTCTGGGCTTGGCTTCAGTCGGCTTGATCCAGCTAGCGACTCCGCTTCATGGGTATACCCCGATTGGTATTCCCCCATCAGTAGTCCCCGAGCGCGTTGTCGATTCGACGCGGGCTTGAGGCAGGGCGCGAATAGTCTTGACGATGGGTCGTGGCGAATCGGCGACGAGCTCCTAAACAGAGAAAATAACCGTGAAGTGGGAGGTGGTCGGCGTGAGCCAGTCGGTGATGGCCAGTTGGCGAAAGACGCAGGGTGTTGGTGAAGCCGTCAGTTGCGCCGAGTCCCCGAACATGGAGCGTGCCGAGTCGCCGAGCGTGGCGAGTGGCAAGGTCGAGCGACCGGCGAGTGCCGAGGTTGGGTGACCGGCGAGTGGCGCTGTCTGTAGCGCGCCGAGTCCCCGAGCGTGTTGAGTACGCGAGGGCGAGTCCGCGGTGGCGAGTCCCGAGCGTGTTGAGTACGCGAGGGCGAGTCCGCGGTGGAGAGTCCCCGAGCGTGTTGAGTACGTGAGGGCGAGTCCGCAGTGGCGAGTCCCCGAGCATGTTGAGTATGCGAGGGCGAACCCACGGTGGAGAGTCCCCGAGCGCGTTGAGTACGCGAGGTCGAGTCCGCGGTGACGAGTCCCCGAGCATGTTGAGTACGCGAGGGCGAGTCTGTGGCGGCGAGTCCCCGAGCGTGAGTACGCGAGGGCGAGTCCGCGGTGACGAGTCCCCGAGCGTGTTGAGTACGTGAGGGCGAGTCCGCAGTGGCGAGTCCCCGAGCACGTTGAGTATGCGAGGGCGAACCCACGGTGGAGAGTCCCCGAGCGCGTTGAGTACGCGAGGTCGAGTCCGCGGTGACGAGTCCCCGAGCATGTTGAGTACGCGAGGGCGAGTCTGTGGCGGCGAGTCCCCGAGCGTGAGTACGCGAGGGCGATTCCGCGGTGACGAGTCCCCGAGCGTGTTGAGTACGCGAGGGCGAGTCCGTGGCGGAGAGTCCCCGAGCATGAGTCCGCGCTGACGAGTCCCGAGCGTGTTGAGTACGCGAGGGCGAGTCCGCGGTGGAGAGTCCCCGAGCATGAGTCCGCGCTGACGAGTCCCGAGCGTGTTGAGTACGCGAGGGCGAGTCCGCGGTGGAGAGTCCCCAAGCATGGAGAGTACGCGGTGGCGAGTCGACGAGGGCGATCCGCGGTCGCGGAACCACGAGTACACGCAGCATGCCTGGGAGTAGTCCCCGAGGCTCGAGTTGGCTTGTAGAGGCGACTTGAGGCTCATATTTTGAAAATAGTAGTGGTTGTTGCCGAGCGTAACGAGTGGCGAGGTCGAGCGACCGGCGGGCACCGAGTCCCCGAGTGCGGCGAATGGCGAGGTCCAGCGACCGGCGGGCGCCGAGTCCCCGAGCGCGACGAGTGGCGAGGTCGAGCGACCGACAAGCGCCGAGTCCCTAAGCGCGGCGAGTGGCGAGGTCGAGCGACCAGCGAGCGCCGAGTCCCCGAGCGCGGTGAGTGGTGAGGTCGAGCGACCGACGAGCGCTGAGTCCCCGAGCGTGGCGAGGTCGAGCGACCGGCGAGCGCCAAGTTCCCGAGCATGGCGAGTCCGCGATGATTGTGAGTCTGTGATGATTGCGAGTCCGCGAGGGGAGAGTCCCTGAGTGTGGCGAGTCCGCGATGATAGCGAGTCTGCGAAGGGAGAGTCCCCAAATGTGGCGAGTCCGCGATGATTGTGAGTCTGTGATGATTGCGAGTCCGCGAGGGGAGAGTCCCTGAGTGTGGCGAGTCCGCGATGATAGCGAGTCTGCGAAGGGAGAGTCCCCAAATGTGGCGAGTCCGCGATGATTGCGAGTCCGCGAGGGGAGAGTCCCCGAGTGTGGCGAGTCCGCGATGATAGCGAGTCCGCGAAGGGAGAGTCCCCGAGTGTGGCGAGTCCGCGATGATAGCGAGTCCGCGAAGGGAGAGTCCCCAAATGTGGCGAGTCCGCGATGATTGCGAGTCCGCGATTATGTTGATTGCGCTGTTTTTGTTAGCGAGTCTCTCGTCTTGGCCCCGGGGGCCAGTCGCATGGCGACTCCAAAGATGGCTCTCGACTTGGCGTTCTTCCTGGACGATCCGAGGCTCGGTTTGCGAGTCCTCGTCCGCAGTACTTGGCCGTGCGAGTCGCACTGTCTAAGGTTGAGGAGGACATGGTGCTGTTTGTGTAGCACTGCCATTTGTCTTGACCCGGAAGGCCAGTCGAGCAAGGCGACTCCAATGATGGCTCTCGGTTAGCGTTTTTCGTGGACGATCCAAGGCTCGGTTTGCGAGTCCTCGTCCGCACTACTTGGCCATTGCGAGTCGCTGTTTCAAAGGTTGACAAAGGAGAATAGATTTTTCCCGAGGGGAAGAGACGCCCAGTGGTGAGTCCATGCAGCGTGGCAAGAGACCCTCTCTGGCGACTCGGACAATGAAGGTCCCTTAGCAGGCGCGGCGTATGCATTTGTCGCGGCGGACAGAGGTCGTGCTATGGCGAAGTCGATGCGGCGGACACGTGGTCGACGCGGCGGACGGAGGTCGCGCTATGGCGAAGTCGACGCGGCGGACACGGGGTCGACGCGGCGGACGGAGGCCGCGCTATGACGAAGTCGACGCGGCGGACACGGGGTCGACGCGGCGGACGGAGGTCGCGCTATGGCGAAGTCGACGCGGCGGACACCGGGTCGACGCGGCGGACGGAGGTCGCGCTATGGCGAAGTCGACGCGGCAGACGGAGGTCGCGCTATGGCGATGTCGACGCGGTGGACACGTGGTCGACGCGGCGGACGGAGGTCGCGCTATGGCGATGTCGACGCGGCAGACACGTGGTCGACGCGGCGGACGGAGGTCGCGCTATGGCGAAGTCGACGCGGCGGACGGAGGTCGCGCTATGGCGATGTCGACGACGGAGGGGCCGCGAGGGCGAGGTCGTGATGGCGATCCCGCGACTGGCGAGTCTCCGAGCGTAGCGAGTTCGCGTTTATGCGTGTCCGCGTTTAGGCAAGTTCCAGAGCATGGCGAGTCGGCGAACCGGTAGATTGGAGAGTCGGCGATGGACGAGGCCGTGAAAGGCGAGTCCGCGGCGAACAAGTCGGCTGAACGTGGAGAGTCTATGAGGGGAGCGAGTCGCGAGTCCCCGTATATGGCGTTTTAGCTCGAAGGAGTGGATGCGGCGGACCGAATCACGCAGCAACGTCAACCGGATTTTTATCGGTACCGACAAGGCAGAGTCGAAGCCTTGTATCCTTTTTGCGGGCGATTGATTGATAAATCTGTACACACAAAATAGTGCAAACCGTAGTGCGAAATATAAGTTGATCAAGATTTGCATAGACGCAATAAACAATTAGGAAAAATATCACCTGATGATTGCTGACGCGCACGTAGTGATAGGATATTAATTTTTAATTCAGTCGTTTTGAAGAATTAGACTGAAGTATATCCGATCATAAATTGGGTGACTGAGACGGAACCATGTTCCAAGAATGCAGATCTTGTCTCCATTAGACCATGGCTCGATCGCGAGGCAGACGCATGCTAAGAAAGACATGCAAAGAATTAGATTTAAATAAAATGGAAAGCTGACTTGCATTGCAATCGATGCTACAGAAGATAGGAATCAAAATAGAAAAAGCCTATTTGTCATGTCCACACGCAATCAAGCCCACACGATGCATAATAGAGCCTTTTCGCTGTTGAGGAAAAGATCGCTTGGCAGCACTCTCGGTCCGATTGGATCTCTCCGGTGTTGCTGCGCCAAGGAATCACACGCCTCCTATTTATTCGATCCAAACTCTTGATTGCCGCCGGTCTGACCGGTTGTTCCGGACTGCGAAGTAGGCTTGCTAGACACTGATCAAATCGATTTCTCATTGCATGTACCAATACGCATGCATAGATCTGAATAAAATAAACAACTAGCAAGGCAATAGATGAGAAGGGATTTAATTGAAACTTAGCTTCCGTACAGAACCGACAGGCCGCGCACGATCGCATGATCTAGCTTCATCAGGGCGACCTCGTGTTGGACGGCAATCGGCCAGAACCGGATGCGATCCAATCGACGTTAATGGTGAGGGATCTCGCCCGGATTATCACCCTCCAAGCACCGCTTGCCCCACGGTGGGCGCCAACTGTCGTGGTATTGCACGGCAGATGCTACTGGGGGTAGCTTACGTAGAGGGAGCAAGGCGACGTAGGAGAATCCGGGAGCGAGATTGGCACACAATGTACCCAGGTTCACGTCCCCTCGGTGGAGGATCGCTACGTCCTGCTATCAATCCAGTATATGATCATAGATTGGTTTACATGGGAGCCGCCGTAGGCGGAGGGAGAGACTAGATCTCATATGAGATGTGGGAGAAGATGCCCCATGGGGGTGCCCCTGGTGGCTTTATATATGCAGCCAACTAGGGTTTACAAGTATTTGGTGGGCTTTGTATTGAAGTCGCCGTCTTGGGCCTCCAGTCGGCGCCACTCGTCTAGGTCCAGCACGCGCCAGTCGCCGTATTGGGCGAGTCGACCCGCTCTGGGCTTGGCTTCAGTCGGCTTGATCCAGCTAGCGACTCCGCTTCATGGGTATACCCCGATTGGTATTCCCCCATCAAAGGACCTCCTTAGCATGAGTAACATGCTCCTCTAGTGACTTGCTATAGACAAGGATGTTATCAAAGTAAACAACGACACTCTTCCCAATGAGAGATCTCAAAATATGGTTCATGAGGCGCATGAAGGTAGATGGGGCATTTGATAAGCCAAAGGGCATAACCAACCATTCATAGATACCAAGCTTGGTTTTGAAGGCGGTTTTCCACTCATCACCTTCAGCCATGCGAATTTGATGGTAGCCACTACGAAGATCAATTTTTGAAAATATAGTGGCTCCACACAACTCATCAAGCATGTCATCAAGACGCGGTATAGGATGTCGATAACGCACGGTGATAGCATTGATTGGACGACAGTCCATGCATAACCGCAACGTATCATCCGTTTTTGGAACTAGAATCATGGGTACCGCGCTTGGGCTAGTGCTTACTTGGATCAAACCTTTGGAGAAGAGTTGGTTGATTTGTCGTTCTATCTCCTTTGTCTCTTCCGGGTTCGTGCGATAGGCGGCGCGGTTTGGGAGTGGAGCGCCGGGTATGAGGTCGATGCGGTGCTCGATTCCGCGAAGAGGGGGTAGTCCATGAGGAAGCTCTTCGGGGAATACATCTTGGAATTCCTGCAAAATAGCCATCAAAGAAGGAGGAACATTTGTCAAGTCATTAGTTCCTTGCGCTAGGCCCTTGCATACAAGGACATAGTGCAAGATGGATGGGTTGTTCCGCACTTCTCTCATCTCACTTTTGGTGGCAAGAAGAACACTCTTAGTTTTTCCACTCGAGTTTGGCTTGTGGCTCTCACTCACTATAGTGTGTTTCTCTCGCTCACCACTCTTCTCACAATGTGGTTTTGTGCTTTGCGCCCTCGCTAAAGCCTTTGCATTGTCCGCAATTATTTGGCTAGGAGTCATTGGTTGCAAAACAAAAGTCTTTTCAAGCCATTTGAAGGTATAAGTGTTTGTGTGACCATCATGCAAAGCACGCTTGTCATATTGCCACGGCCTTCCTAGCAACATATGGCAAACCGTCATGGGGACCACATCACATTCCACCGTGTCTTTGTATGGTCCAATTGAGAACTTTACCGAGACGGTGTGCTTGATCTTGACGGACCCTTGGTCACTTAGCCATTGTATATGGTAGGGATGCTTGTGCGAATGGAGGGTGAGGTTGAGTTTCTCACACAATTCCGTGCTTGCAAGATTGTGGCAACTCCCTCCATCGATGACAACTTTTATGGACTTCCCATTGATACCGGTATGAGTTTGGAAGATGTTTGATCTTTGGTATTCATTCACATTGACTAGGGTAGTTAAAACCCTTGTGACCACAAGCGATGGACTTGTGTCATGCTCACACACAAGTAGGTCTTGGTCATCTTCCAAATGTTGCTTAGCCAATGCTTCCTTGACCCTTGCATCAAACTCATATTCGCTCAAATATTCTTCATCGCCATTGTCGTGGATGAACAAAACTTTCTTGTTTCCACATGCGGCAGACTTGTGTCCTTTGCCTCCACACTTGTAGCACTCACCATTGAATGGTTGATCATCCTTTGTGTATTTGCCACTTGGGGGCGGTTTCCCTTGAGGAAGTGTTGGCTTGAAGGGAAGCTTGGTGGTACTTGAGGAGCTTCCACTTGGTGTTGTTGGAGTAGTGGTTGTTGCTTGCTTGTAGGTAAAGTATGTCTTTGGCTTGTTGTACTTGATGTCCTCTTGCACTTGACGTTCGGCTTTTGATGCTATGTGTACAAGCTCAACCATGTTGTTGTACTTTTGGAACTCAGTTATGCGCTTGATTGGATGGTTCAAGCCATTGAGGAAACGTGCCACTGTTTGTTCATCACGCTCTTCAATGTTGGCCCGGATCATGTTGAGCTTCATTTGCTTGAAGTACTCTTCCACGGTCTTTGTACCTTGACTAAGCGTTTGAAGCTTGTTGAAAAGGTCACGCGTGTAGTGCGACGGAACAAAGCGGGATATCATATGAGCCTTCATATCTTGCCAAGTTGAGATTGGAGGCTCTTCTTTTGCTTCACGAGCGAGTTGAACTTGTTCCCACCAAAGGTTGGCATACTCATCAAACTCGAGGGATGCCATAGCCATCATCTTCGCATCGCTATAGTTGTGCATGCGGAAGATCTTGTCAACCTTGAGTTCCCACGAGAGATATTCTTCGGGTTCATTGGAACCGGTGAACTTGGGCATGGTGAATTTGAGCTTGCCGAAAGTTTCTTCTTCATTGCGGTTCCGGTGGCGGCGGTTGCCATGATTTTGTCGGTCATCTTCATCATCCGAGCTCTCATGTCTTGCTTGGTGATGGTTGCGTTGCCCTTGCGTTTGTTGAGGTTCCGCGTTTGGTGGTGGAACTTGATTTTGACGACGAGCTTGGGGAGCTTGCTCGTGTTGTTGGCGCGGTTGAGGACGAGGAGGAGGTTCTTGGTCCTCACGACGAACTTGTGGAGCTTGCTTTTGTTCTTGTCGTGGTTGATGACGATGAGCATTGTCTTGCGCCATGTGGCGAGGAGGAAGACGAGCCGCATGCGCAATGGGTTGCTCCCTTTCTTCTTGATGTGGAGGAGGCTCGTCATGATGATCATGTTGTTGGCATTGACGTTCATGTCGATGATGACGCCTTGGTGGGTCTTCGAGTGCTTCACGCCGACGGCGGTCTTGTTCGTCCACTTCGGACGCTTCACTTGTTGTTGAAGGAACACGTCACTGGCGATGGGCTTGGTGGTCCACGTGAGGTTGCTCTTGTTGAATCACGAGTGCCCTTTGTTGTGGCCGGTCCGCTTCACGTCTTGGAGGTCTTGCGGAGAGGTAACCATCATAGCTTGAAATCGCAGCGTGTCGCGGAGATGGTATCGCTTGAGAAGAGCTCATGGATTGAAGGACGGGTCCATCTGGGTGCCTTGAAGCATGACGACGAGGAGCGCTTGATTCACTTGAGGAGTGCCGTGACGAGCTTGAGTCACGCGATCGTGGCCTTGCTAGCCCATCAATGAGGCGTTGAAGCTTCTCATCCGTTGCGGCGAGGGCGCGACCAAGAGCTTCATTTTGGTGGCCGAGGTTGTGTTGCATGGCATGCATTTGTCCTTGGACTTGTTCGAAGCGGTTGTTGATGTTCTTGAACTCCACTCGGGCTTCGCTAAATTGTTCGTCTTGGCGCCGCTCAAGGGATTCACAACGCTAGTTGAATTCTCCTCGGACCTTCCAATGATCCCATCTTGTCATGTATTGTGTGTCGTCCTCTTGAGGTGGTGTTGGTTGGGACGACTCGCCATTCCTGTCCATGATGCAAAGCCGACAAGGGTTGTATATGGAGAGGAAAATGCGGGGAGATATCTTTTACCTCACGTTGGAGATTGTATCGAACCAATTGCCACCAAAGAGAGCTAAGAGCTTGCAAAGTGAAATCGCAAAGAAACTCACACACAAATAAACTATAACCCTCAAAAGCTTTTGGTGAAAGGTTAGGATTGTGGAAAACCAAACGAAACGATCCAAGCAAAAGGTTATTGTTCTAAGTGGTAAAGAACCAAAGATCAAAAGCAAAAAGGATACGATCTACAAAAACACGAGGAACACACGTGTGGAGATTAATGGGGTTAGCACGACTATGAAAATGGGCACAAAAGGTCCTAACGAAGACTAAGCTCAGTGTCGTGCCAATGCAAGGAGAGACCACAACTCGTTTGCCAAAAGAGGGATAAGCAATGGATTTGTGCACTTTCCTTGGCACGCTTTTTCCTCTCTCTTTTGCTTACAAGCTTGATACTCTCTTTGTATTGGAAGACTATGTATCTTTCTATTTTTTTCTTTTTCTTTTTTTTCTTTTTTTTGATTCTTTTTCTCCCTTTCTATACTACTATGTTAACTTTTGTATTTGCCCTCACACTCTCACTTTCCAAAGGCAAGTGCACAATGCTTAGACAAACAAAAAATGAGTTGCTCTTATAGGATAGATACACACGAAGGAAGATATGGGGCTGTCAAAGTGGCGCAAGTTATACCTTTGGTATTGTTGACGACTTGCAACCGTTGTTGTGGATGATGTTCGAGTGTCGCGGTGTCGTTGAGCGCGTGGTGAACTTTGTTGCGGAAGCTTTTGTTAGAATGGTGACAAACACGTGAAACACGAACAAGCGAAAGAGGTCAGTCAGCCAACGAAGTTGAGGTGTCAAAAGGAGCTGGAAAGCTGTCAGTAGCGAGCGGTAGTACCGCTGGGTACAACTGGTAGTACCGGTGTGCGGTAGTACCGCCCGTACGACCGGTAGTACCGCCTGGCGCAGGCCTGGCACACGATCAACCTGAAAACATCCTCAAATTCGTGGTAATCTGACCGAAAGGCTGGGGTAGGAACATAAGAAGACTGTAGATCGACTCCAAAAGCAACAGTTCTATGGTCCAAAACCACGAAAACTCACCAAATCCAAAGATCGATCCGAAGGCGATTTGGGGCTCTTTTTTGGGCATTTTTCGAATTTATGGTGGATAGAAGAAAAAATTGAGGGGAAATTCGTGATCAACCTGGCTCTTGATACCAATATGTTAGGGGTGACCCCGTGGGGTGGCCCGATCTTTCACGAATTCCATGGAAATCGAGGGGAAAGCAGTGGAAGGGGTAGGGGATGAAATCCACGAACACGCACGCGAAGAACTCGATGATCACACACACATGAAAACATGATACAAGCCGATAGCTCACGCCGGTGGCAACCGGTCCAACACAATCCCTAGGATCGGCGTTGGGCAAGACACTCTCCCACGACAAACAACAGGGGGTGAGAGGCTTGATGAGATCTTGACTACTTGGGCACGAGACACCGAGACCCCAAGGACTTGTACAACTTGAACGCACTAGGCAATATCCAAGAGGTTTGTGGATAATTTGGTGCTCCTTGTCAAGGAGCATGAGACAAATAGTTGATAGATCCTCAAGGGGTGTCTTCAACTACAATTATCCAAGTCTAGGGTTTACAATAGAGGGTGGGGGCTATATATAGGCCAGCCACATAAACAGGGGTAGTTTGGGAACGAAATGGAAAAATATAGAGAGGGGTACAGGGTGCTGGGCTAAGCGGAAGCGAACAGGTTTAGGCACGTCCGGTAGTACCGGGCCCGCGACCGGTAGTACCGGTCTCAACCGGTAGTACTGCTTCAGGGTCCGATAGTACCGCTTGCAGTCCGGGGGCTTCGGTTGGCGTCGTCAGTAGTGAGCGGTAGTAGAGGGCGGTAGTACCGCTGACCGGTAGTACCGGTTCCAGCTCCGGTAGTACCGCAGGCGTCTGAGGCTTGGATGGGTTCCTCCTATGCGTCCGGTAGCAGGGTCCGGTAGTACCGCGAGCACTGGTAGTACCGGTCGCCTGATCCGGTAGTACCGCGGGCGTCTGAGTGCGGTTGGTTCCTTTCACCGTGGTTTCTCCGTTCCATGGGTCCTTCTCTTCGTACCTGATGATGCACAGGGTATGCGTATGAAGTAGCAAGCCATCCAGGGGTGTATCTAAATCACACAAGGGGAGGAGCGAGTTAACCTTAGCTTGTAGGAGTTTGGCTCGGGCGCGAGTCATGGGTCCACTTGGGGAGCTCGTAGGAGTAGATGTAGTAGCGTTCGTAGGACGGGCTGCATCATATGCAAATCATAGTGGGAGTATATAGGTTCATTCAAATTTTGACAAATCCAAGTCAATTAATATTAGTTGGACGGAGTAATTCTAAATCGACCCTGAATTAAGTTAGAGTTCAACCAGGTTCTCAACCATTGGATTTGCACAGTGATTCGTGCTAGAGTTTTAAGTGGGTTGTAATTGTGATTTTTGCGGTTCCAAATGTGGAGCAGCTGAAATTAATGGTTCACATAATATAAAAATTAGGTTGCAACTTTCCCTTACAAGTGGCTTGAGACCAAGATTTTCAGTTGCGGTTGCAACCCAAAAAAATGTTCACATCATAGTGGTAGTAACAGGAATAACTAGTTTCATGTTCCACTCTAGCTTGCACTATTCAGTTATGCTCATCGCTAGAAGCACTCTTCACTTTACCTTCTTAGCTCGAAACCAACCTCGCGAACTACCAAACGGAACGATATCATTGGTGCACACCCTTGATCATCTTTGGACGGTGATCACCTACGTGTCAGACCAGCACTTACATGTGAGACCCGCACTGACATGTGGGACCCACTCTCGCATGTAAAAACCGTACTAACATGTGAGACCCGCAATTACGGGTGGGGCCCCCGCTTACATGTGGGACCCATACTTATGGGTGGGACTCCCACTTACATGTGGAACCCGCACTTATAGGTGGACACTAATCTGAATGGTTGAGGATTTGAAAATAGTAATGCAAATTAGAACTGTCCGTTGCCTTAAAAGGATCCCTTCTCTCTGATCGAAGAGCACTAGCCATTACTCTCTTGATCTCTATTTCTCCCTTGAAAATGGTTTGCATCAGCGACTCTCAGCCTAGCAGTAAGTATTCTCTAAGTCCATTCTCGGAATAGGGAAATCAGCGGAGTCGCCCATTTCATGAGACTCGGTTGTGTACTCGCCCTTTACGATGGAGGAGTCCCATGAGTAAGAGTAGGAGGATAATGTCAACACGGAGGAGGAGAATGGCGACAAGAAATGTCCTCTCTATGTCCTTTCTACGTCCACGAGGAAGAGTAGGAGGAGAATGTCCACGCGGAGGGGTAGAGTTCAACCAGGTTATCAACCATTGAATGTCCACACGGAGGAGGGGAACAGCGACAAGAATGTCCTCTCTACGTCTAGGAGGAAGAGTAGGAGGAGAATGTCCACATGGAGGAGGAGAATGGCGACAAGAAATGTCCTCTCTACGTCCATGAGGAAGAGTAGGAGGAGAATGTCCACGCGGAGGAGTTGAGTTCAACCAGGTTATCAACCATTGAATGTCAACGTGGAGGAGGAGAACGGTGACAAGAATGTCCTCTCTACGTCCACGAGGAAGAGTAGGAGGATAATGTCCACGCGGAGGAGGAGTAGAGTTTAACCAGGTTCTCAACCATTGAATGCCCACGCGGAGGTCGGGTGGTCGAAAAGTGGAGTGTTCTATGATACAGAGGGAAAGAAGGATCTTCCACCATAGAGCCCTCTCTACGTCGCCTATGAGTACAGGGAATCGAAGGCCTCGGCAGAGCCTGATCCCGAGGTCGTCGAGAATGGCGATGACTCCTCCGACGACTATGATTCTGATGAGTACGTCATCTCCCCCGACTCTGAAGTCAGGTCATCCCCCTCGGCCGCATAAAGAGTAAGTAGTAGAAGTAGAAGAACTAGTTGTAGTTTATGTAAATTTAGGGATCTAAGTTCATTAGTTAAGGTTCTAAGTTGTGGTTTATTTAAATTTCGGCTTAATATAGAGGCTTCTTCAATTTTTGTCTAAAATAGTGGATACGGCAATCTGTTGGAATTTTTGCCTAAATAGGCCCAACCCATTTATTACATGCCAATAAATTCCTGAAATTCCAGAGACCCACTTGGCCCATTCATGCAAGTCAAGAGGTGGGATAAAAAGTTTAGTCCCACATTGCTAGTTGAGTGGAAGTTGGACCAGCTTATAAGGAGAGCTCTTCCAGCACTTGTACGGGCTTGAAAAGAAAACACATATACACGCGCGCTCCTCGTCCTCCTCGCTCGCCTCACCACGACGCGCGCACGCCGCGGGTTGCGGGAATCTCGCCGAACCGAGTTTTATTTTGCAATGCATGAATAGTATATGAACAGTTGTACGGAAGCTGAAACGTTTTGCTCGAGTGGATTTTCAACACGAGATAAGTGGAAATGAATGCGAACTGAGTGGAGGCTATCCAGTATCTGGCTGCCGCCTGTTCGCTTCAGCTTCCGCCTCTGCGTTTTATCTCCTGCGTAGCCTAAGAGAGAGAGACCTCCTCTCAGACACACCATCGCACACTCATTTGCGCCACCAGTTCCAGAGAACTGCGCTACCTAGATCTTCTCCATCCCGTCTTGCAGCATGCACCGCGAGATGGAACAGTAGGCCTTTGAGACCTCGCTGCTTTGAGTCATGTATAAGAGAAGTACGATAAGGTTTTCAGGAAGTGCTATTGGCGCGAACACTAGCTTCATCGTAGACTTCTTCACGGATAGCGGCAGCGCCGACGTTTTTCCCAATGATGACTTCTTCCCCGACATTAGCAACCTCTTCCTCGACGACATGGCTGATGACGGTGCCAACACCAATGCTGGTGGTTCCTCTGTTGTGATGTGCATCCTCTTTATCAACGTATCTATAATTTTGATGCGCCATGCTTGTTTCGTATCTACTTTGCTTTACTTGTCTACACTTTAAGGTGTTTTTTACATGTTTTCTGGTACTAACCTATTAACAAGTTGCAACAGTGCTACATGCCTGTTTTCTGCTGTTTTTTGTTTCAGAAAAGTTAGTAAAGAAATATTCTCGGAATTGGACGGGACAAACGTCAAAGTCAATTACTTTCCGTGGGGAACAAGAAGTCCAGAGGGAAGCCAGAGAGGCAAGACAGGGCGGCCAGACCCACCCTAGGCGCGGGTGGGCCCTGCCCCGCGCCTGGGAGGGGTATGGGGCCCCTGGCCACCGCCTAGGCCTCCCCCTTCGCCTATAAGAAGCCCCAGATGCAGAAACCCTAAGCACCCGATCAAATCTCCACGAAACCGTCTGTAGCCGCCACCACCATCGTCCCTAGATCGGGGGGATCTATAGCTCTTCCCGGCACCCTGCCGGAGGGGAGATAATCCCGGAGGCCTTCTCTCCGGTATGATGCGTGAGTAGTTCCACCTTGGACTATGGGTCCATGTAGTAGCTAGATGGTTGTATCTCCTCCTTTGTGCTTTCATGTATAGATTTTGTGAGCTCCGTTCATGATCAAGGTCTAATCTATTTTGTAATCATGCATGTTGTGTTTGCGGGGATCCGATGGATATTGAGATTATTATGTTGGTTTGATCAATGGTTTTGTCTTTATGATTCTATCATGTATGTGTTGTTCGTGATCTTGCATGCTCTATATTGTTAGTAGCTATCTTGTCCAAGTAGTTGCTAGTGACTCCAAGAGGGGGTATTTATGCTCGATAGTGGGTTCATGCCTCTAGTTTCCAAGGGAAGTGACAATAATCTCTTCGGTTGTAGATGTGTGTTGCTACTAGGGAGAAAACAACGGTCCCTTGTTCATGGAACATGTGGACTGTTTACCTTATACACTTTGCTTAAAGCAGTTATCTGTTGCTTGCAACTTAATACTGGAGGGAGTTCGGATGATAACCTGAAGGTGGACTTCTAGTTATAGATGCAGTTGGATGGCGGTCTATGTATCTTGTTGTATTGCCCAATCGAATCTCATATGATCTTTCTGACTAGTAATTGCATTGTTATGCCTTGCTCAGTTCCTATCAATTGCCCTGCTGTAATTTGTTTACCCTTCATGACATGTTGTTTATCTAAGGAGAGTACCTCTAGTGAACTATGGACCCCGGTCCAATCTTTACCATTGATACATCTTTCACTATTACCTGTTTACTTGCTGCAAACCATTACCTTCCACACCATACGTTTAATCCTTTGTTACAGCAAACCGGTGAGCTTGACAACCTCATTGATTCGTTGGGGCAAAGTCTTAAGTTTGTGTTGTGCAGGTCTCTACGCTTCTTGTAACACTTGTGTAACGTTTCCTTCCTCCTTCTGGTTCGATAACCTCGTTCTCAATTGAGGGAAAACTTGTTGCATGCTCTTCACACCCTGCGCTTGGAGTTACCAACGAAGTGCCACATCGAGCATCATCAAGGCTTTTCTGGCGCCGTTGCCGGTGAGGCTAAGGACGTATTCACAAGGGGAGTCCTTCACTTCCTTTCTCTTTACTTTGTTTTTAGTTTTCTTTGTTTTTTTGCTTGGTTTTGTTTGCCTCTTTCCAAAAAACCCAAAAAAAATTAGTCTAGTTTGCTTTGCTTTCTTTATTCAAAAAAAAAACAAAAAATTAGTGCCTGCTCTAGTTGCCAACTTTCTCTAGATCACCATGTTTATCCCCAAGTTCGCCCTGAAAGATCTTGCAATACATAGTGGATCCATAATTGGGAAAAATAATATTGAAGAATTCTTTAATTATGTTAGCAAGCATGAGAAGATTGAAGATAAATCTATAACAAAGCTTGCTCCTAATTATGAGATCGCTATAGCTTCTTTAGTTCATATGTTGGAGGCTAGGTTTGTTAGCCTTAACCCCTTCATACAATTTTTATTCCTAAAACTAAAAGAAGAGAAGAATGCTGAAAAGAGGGAATTCATCCTTGAAACTTTATCAAAAGAATTCCATGATGTTGCTAGAGAAGCCCAAAAGGTTTTTGAGCGTTTCAATATGCTAGGCTCAAGTATAGATGTTGTGGGTATTTCTGATAAAACTAAGCCTAGAGAAGAATTTAAGATACCCTTTAAACTTGTTGGAATGCATGAAGCCTTTAAAAAGAATTTTGATTGGATTGCTCCTGAAAATCTTTTTGATGAAAGTAGTAAACCAAAGAGAATGAGAAGGGATCCTCCAAAACCCCATTTAAATGAGATACCTTTCATAGTTGAAGATTTTTCAAGTATGGATGTTAATGCTTCTTCATTTGAAAATACTTGATTCTTCTTGCTTCTTGTGCCTAACTTAAAGGCGTTAAAGAAAAGTACTTGTTGGGAGATAACCCAAGAGTTTCCTTGAGTCTTAGAAGTTATTACTTCAGTAATGACATCTCTTTATCCTTTTTGTTTGCGTTTTGTGCCAAGAATGACCTCTAATGAGAGGGAAGTAAGATTTGGGGAGTTGCTGTCCCGAAACAGATTTCTGTCCTCCACCAAAAAAAAATTGTGAGGAGTCTCTATAACTCGGGTTGAGCTAAAAATTTACGAATAAATCCCCCAGTATGTTATCTAACTTTCGTTAGTTCAATACTTTTTAGCAACAGAAGATGTTCGAAAAAATCGGTTTCTACCTGCTGGTCTGTTTTGATAGATTTCTGCCATTATTTGCATTTGCTTCTTATTGATTCCTTTTTAAGTTCTCTTTAGGTGAATTGAGATTTTTGAAGGAGTTACTACAATAGCTTGTGTTTTACTTTTTAGTGAAAAGGCTTGCTGTTCCAAAGCTTTGCCAAGGGTTTAATATCTTTTGAATACACTAATGTTGCTAATGAAGATTGTGTGAAGTTTTGTATGAAGAAACAAATTTAGGTGTAGAGAGAGAATGATCCAATGAGATGAAGAATGGACAAAATCTCAAGCTTGGGGATTCCACCATGGTGTCACCCCAAGAAATATCCAAGAGGTACAAGCGTCAAAGCTTGGGGATGCCCAAGGCATCAACTTATTCATCAATAAAAAGCTCAGGTCTGTCTAGACACTTCGCTTTTATTGTTTCATGCACAGTTGTGTTGTTCTTGAAGCGTCTTAGTTTTCGTTTGCTCTTCTTAGTTTGTTTAGTTTGCTTGAATGAAGTAGTTTGGACCCCCGTTCTCGTTGCGTTGTTTTGCAAATAAGTTGCTTGCTGTTGGAAAGGAGTAGTAAGTTCTTGCTTGAAGTGCAAGAGGAGCTTGCATTGACTGTGACTTAGACTTTAGCATGACATGCTAGGTGTTGTTTTGACCTTATGCTTAGTAATTATTGCTGTAGCATGTCTTGTTCCAAACAATTGGGATTGCTTAGTGCTCCTTGAAGAAATTATGCGTTGTTTTAGCATGCAAAAGCATAGTATTGTGGTATTCTCCTTTGATGTTTTGCTTGGGTTGACTTGGCACATGCTCACACCATGTTATGACTATGACAAGTCACCATTAGCCTCTATGATCATTTAGTCCTTGACTTATAGTACCACTCTTTGCTTTGATTAGTATGCTTTGTTGCTCTGCATGATTATGGCCATTATGCTCTCTTAGTTGGTTGCTCCCAGTCTTTTGCTAGCCTCCACTTGTATGAGTAAGTTCTACTCATGCTTCCAACTCCCAAGAACTCAAGTTATTCCAAAGTGTCCACTATAAACTCCTATGCATGGTGTGTTACACCATTCCAAGTATATTCTTGTTTTCAAATATTCCAATTAAAAACTATTTTATGTGAAAACTTAGTGACTAAAGCCCTCACGAACTTGATGGCATACTTTATACTCTTTGCCCCTAATAAACTTGAACCATTGTGACAACTTTGTTGTATATGCTTGCACTTATACGTTGCAATTAGCATAACCGTGCTGTCACGGGGAACGCTTTTAACATTGCACTTGTACTTTGTACTCACTTGATATAATGCTCTTTTGTCTATTGATGTCACCGGTGTGAAATAAAGAGGGAACTTGTAAGTCCATGAAGTTTGTATTCTGTGTTAGAGAAACGCCTGGGCCGCTAGCCTAAGCCATGCCTAATCATGGTGGAAACTTGCAGTATCACCATAGTGACATCTATGAAGCATTCTTCTTATAAAAAAAGAGACACATTGAGAAAAGAGGAAAGAGAGAAAAAAGCACCATATTCCCATGGTACATAAGAAGATTGCTTAGATGCTCATTGTCTGCTTGTCTTGTCATTTTGGTTATGGGAAAGCTCCTGTACCATGTGCAAGGGGTACCCCGTTGGCGGTTCTCAATGATATGCAAATACTTACAATAACAAGAACTTACCTGGACCCAAAGTTGAGTATGCATGAGGTGTGTACCTCGTATTCAAGGGACTTGAGATTGCCAACTTATACTTCGTCAAGCATATACTCCATCTTTGCCACTTTAACCTTAATCACTTCAAGATGCTTATGATAGGGGCAATGAGGGATGAAAGCTAACAAGTACCATAATTTTTGGAAGCTCTTTTTGAAACTTGTAATCCCTGCTTCCTTTACAAAAGGCCTTTCTTCCACCATTATTGAGTCTCCACCTTCTACCTTTAGGCACCATTACGAGAGCATAGTTGTCATACGGTGTGCAGTGTTCCAAAGCTTATTGATTGATGCATATTATGATATTACTTGTTCTTGTGCTATTTTTTTCTAGTCACCCTTGTGAACTTTGAAGATATCCTATGCATCTATATTGCTACTCTATGAGGGACAAGCTGATTGCCACTATGCTATGTTTTCTGTATGTGACACAAACAAACGTTTTTAATGCATGTTATTCATGATCTTTGTTTGTAGCCTTTCATGTTGCATGTATAGTTACTATGTCCTATTGTTAGAACTTCATCTTTCATGCACATGTTTAGAGTTCTTTGATCCCAACTTTCAATGCTTGCAAATGGTTGGATCTTTATTTTGAGGGAGCATGTCACCTCAAAAATTATTCCTTTATCACTTACCTACTCGAGGACGAGCAGGAGTTAAGCTTGGGGATGTTGATACGTCGGAAACGTATCTATAATTTTTTATGCTCCATGCTTGTTTAGTATCTACTTTGCTTTACTTGTCTACACTTTGAGGTGTTTTTACATGTTTTCTGGTACTAACCTATTAACAAGTTGCAACAGTGTCGGATGCCTGTTTTCTGCTGTTTTTGGTTTCAGAAAAGTTAGTAAAGAAATATTCTCGGAATTGGACGGGACAAACGTCAAAGTCAATTACTTTCCGTGGGGAACAAGAAGTCCAGAGGGGAGCCAGAGAGGCAAGCCAAGGCGGGCAGACCCACCCTAGGCATGGGTGGGCCCTGTCCCGCGCCTGGGAGGGGTGTGTGGCCCCTGGCCACCGCCTCGGCCTCCCCCTTCGCCTATAAGAAGCCCCCGATGCAGAAACCCTAAGCACACGATCAAATCTCCACGAAACCATCTATAGCCACCGCCACCATCGTCCCTAGATCGGGGAGATCTGAAGTTCTTCTCGGCACCCTGCCGGAGGGGAGATCATCTCGGAGGCCTTCTCTCCGGTATGATGCGTGAGTAGTTCCACCTTGGACTATGGGTCCATGTAGTAGCTAGATGGTTGTATCTCCTCCTTTGTGCTTTCATGTATAGATCTTGTGAGCTCCGTTCATGATCAAGATCAAATCTATTTGTAATCATGCATGTTGTGTTTGCGGGGATCTGATGGATATTGAGATTATTATATTGGTTTTATTAATGATTTTGTCTTGATGATTCTATCATCTCTGTGTTGTTCGTGATCTTGCATGCTCTCCGTTGTTAGTAGCTATCTTGGCCAAGTAGTTGCTAGTGACTCCAAGAGGGGGTATTTATGCTCGATAGTGGGTTCATGCCTCTAGTTTCCAAGGTAAGTGACAATAATCTCTTCGGTTGTAGATGTGTTGTTGCTATTAGGGAGAAAACAACGGTCCCTTGTTCATGGAACATGTGGACTGTTTACCTTACACACTTTGCTTAAAGCAGTTGTCTGTTTCTTGCAACTTAATACTGGAGGGGGTTCGGATGATAACCTGAAGGTGGACTTCTAGTCATAGATGCAGTTGGATGGCGGTCTATGTACCTTGTTGTATTGCCCAATCGAATCTCATAGGATCTTTCTGACTAGTAATTGCATTGTTATGCATTGCTCAGTTCCTGTCAATTGCCCTGCTGTAATTTGTTTACGTTTCATGCCATGTTGTTTATCTAAGGAGAGCACCTCTAGTTAACTATGGATCCCGGACCAATCTTTACCATTGATACAACTTCCACTATTACATGTTTACTTGTTGCAAACCATTACCTTCCACACCATACGTTTAATCCTTTGTTACAGCAAACCGGTGAGCTTGACAACCTCACTGATTCGTTGGGACAAAGTCTTGAGTTTGTGTTGTGCAGGTCTCCGCGTTGCTTGCAACACCTGTGTGATGTTTCCTTCCTCCTTCTGGTTCGATAACCTCGGTCTCAACTGAGGGAAAACTTGCTGCTTGCTCTTCACACCCTGCGCTTGGGGTTACCAACGAAGTGCCACGTCGAGCATCATCACTGAACACAATATATTTATTTTTACTGGTGATACTCGATTAGACGTGACAACAGCTAACGGTGAGGCAATGCTAGCCGTTGTTGTGCTATCCCTAAAATCTTTAGGGGTGTTGCATTTACTGGAAAGTTAAAAGATAGGTCACTCGTGCGTGTTTGTCCTAGAAATCGGGTCCTCTAGATATCCTCGACAAGACGGAGCAGGTCTGATGTTTTTCTTTTTCAAATGCCTCAGATTACAGGTTTATGAAGCGATCCTAAAAAACAGTTAGTAATCGAGGGAAATACTTCGTAAAATATAGTTTTTACAGTAGCAACCCGAATAGGTCTGAGAATGATCTCGGTAGTGAAGCTTCGACCCGAGAAGTCGCTATGGAGTAGGTCGTCCAGGGGTTAAGGTCTGGCTCAAGGTGACATAAGTGATAATGTTAGAGTCACCCAATTAATCTTTGTGACATGGGTAGGTCACTACGGGAACTGAAGTCCTCCTTAAACAGGTTGTGGATACCTGGATATGAATCACCTCGCAAGTCTTCAAGGTTGGTAACCGACGCGGTCGAAGGTGTTTAGTGTGTGTGAATCAGTTTTGATCGGCCTATCTGACTCGCGAGGATTATCGGTGTGTGACATGTACATGGCGTGTCCACCAACGACGCGTGCACGACCAGTTGTTCTAGTCGATGTGCGCGTCGGCCTGTCGGCCATGTTATCAAGTTATGGCTCACCACGGTGCCCGATAAGTGGGGACGAAGAGTGTCTAGATTTTATTGGTTTTGTCGGAAATACTAGCAGCATATATAGCTCTCAATTATAATCAAATAAACCCTGGAAAGAAACCAACTAAAGGAAAATAAAAAGGACCAAGGCATCAAACATGGTGTCGATCCGGCTCGAGCGGCACCGATCGATGAGCCCTAATCTTGCCAATGTCACTCCAATTGTTGATCCGGTTTATTTATCATAGCATAAGCTTACTTATCAAAGCAGATACTCCCGCCCGCCGTTCCAAAATAATTGTCGTGGTTTTAGTTAAAAAACCATGACATTGATTTGGAAGGGAGAAAGTAGTGAACAATAGAACACGATCCACATCGACATGGAAAAAGAGCAGGAGGAAACAGAACATGCTGCTAGCTGTAGAGGCTCGACCACCTGGCAGTGTATCATGCGTCGAGCACAGCCGCAGACGATGATGGAGGTACTGTTGGCGATGCCCCCGCGGGTTTAAGCTGGCCGTCTCCTTTCTCCTCGGACACGTAGGCGTCGCGCTCCTTGATCCAGAGGTCCGCGAAGTCGCAGTCCCTGTACCGCTCGAACCACGGGCCGCCCGACGTGTAGTGTATGGCGCGCGGCGTGGTCCCGGCGACATCGTCCGGGTCGACGCGGTTGTGCCCCACGAGGAAGTTCCACGCGAATGGGACCTCGCCGACGTCGGCGTCGTCGAGCCACGCGAAGCGGTGCAGGTGCGCGCCGCTCCGCGTGCTGACGGCCTCCGGCGTGAGGGCGGCGCGGTTCTTGGGGTGGCCGCAGTTGAAGAGCACCATGGAGGACCAGTTCTTGCGCGGGTACAGCGTCTGCACGGCGCCGTCCATCTTGGTGGCCTCCTTGGGCGCGTAGTCGTGGTGCACGCACAGCACGGCGTAGCGAGGGTCGGCCATGCGCGCCAGCTCCGCCACGTCGGCCGTGAAGAGGAAGTCGCAGTCCACGAAGAGCGCCCAGCCATCGTATCCGGCGAGGTGGGGCGTCAGGAAGCGGGTGAAGGAGAACTCGGTGCTCTCCGTTGGCCCGCGCTCCCGCCAGTACAGCCCCGCCTCGCGGAGCTCTTGCTGGACGATGGGGATCACCTCCAGCGGGATGGAGGAGCGGCGCAGCAGCGAGCGGCGGCACACGCGATACGCGAGGTCCTCGCGGGAGTCATAGCCCACGAACACGCGGAATGGCTCCGCCGTCGCGTCGTCGGGGCCTGTGAGGTGGACAGCTGCTGGAAGCGACGTCATTTGCGCACGCTGTCACGTCATCACGTGTGAGCGAGATACGTTTGATGCTACTGGTATAGCTTGCACGGGTAATCAGATGCACGGGGTGGCGCATCTTTATAGGCAGGCTTTGACACATAATTTTTCATTAATGTAGAAATATGAAATATTATCTGTATTGATATTGATTATGTTGATTACATCGTGAGCCTTTGGTATTTTTATATAGTACTAGAAGACTTGGGGCAAGAAGACTATTAGAGATAGAATTGGATTACAAACTTAAACTATCAAATATAGTCCAAACTGTGATATACTCTAACACTCCCCCGAGTCGGATCGATAGTGACGCGAACAGTCTGACTGGAGCATAATCCGAAGGCGGAGATGGAAGAGAATGTCGATGTCGATGTAGCCAGAAGTAGGGTGTTGTAGTCGTGATCGATGATGCCACTGGTTATGTAGTCACCGTTGATAAAGTCGATGAAGTTGATGATGTCGTTGTCTTGTGGTCGATGTCATCGTTGAGCCTGGAAAATTCGCCGTAGTAATTGAGATAGATGTAGTTTGAGTTGGAATAGTCAAGCTAGGCGACATGCCTTGTCCAGCTTGCCAAACTCGGGAGCATGCCGGGGACGAAGACACGCGTTGATGTTGCTAATATCAGACGTGTGAAGACAGGGACCATCACGAGCCATGCGAGCCAGAGCCAGAGGGAGCAGTAGAGAAATTCTCCGTGAACTGTTGATACGTAGAAGTTGTCCGCCGATTTGTCGGAGTAGATGAAGTAGTTGCAAGAAGAAAATTGATTTAGTGCAAAAATAAAAATTAGACTAAGACTCTGACGGCGAGGTCGTGGTGGACGAAGACGACGAGGTAGTTGTTGATGGCAATTGAATTGTTGCGGGAGTTGATTTTAGGGACTAGACCCGTATTTTCTGCTTGTATGAGCGTGGCGTCGCTCGTGAAAAACTTTTTGTTGGCGTTGACGTTGACCACGATTGGTTATAGCGGCGATGATGCGACGATGTTGTTGGTGTAGATGGTTGTCGGCGATGATGACCATGGGTGATGAAGGTGCAACCCTTTGTTGATGGTGAGGCGTGTACTCGGAGACCTACGTCCCGGACGATGTTGGCGAAGACGGGCCGGCGTGGTGACGACGTGAGGACAGAGAAGCCGATGCAGCGCATGAAGACGTCCCTTGGGGCGTCGCACGGAACCTCCTTAGCACGATCGTTGACGATGATTTGTCAGAGATAAGTCGACGCCAAGGTTGAAGTAGAGGCACTAGATGACGACATGTGGTTGTAGACGACGCAATCCGATCTATCATCGGCGAAAGATTAAGAAACGTCGGTCAAGCGACCGGCGAGAAAATTTTGGCAAAGTAAGATCTAATCTACTATTGCACGGTCCCCGGCAGAGAACGATCTCCCCGGGGCGGCGCGGCGGAAGCGGTGGTGGCTAAACCCTAGGCGGAGCGAACCACTCTGATACCATATAGAATTACGAAATATTATCTGTATTGATATTGATTGTGGTGATTACATCGTGAGCCCTTGGATTGTTTATATAGTACTACAAGACTTGGGAGCAAGAAGACTTGAGATAGAATTGGATTATAAACTTAAACTATCAAGTATAGTCCGAACCGTGATATACTCTAACAATTAATTTACATTTATATTGGGATTTTTTTATGATTGAAATCTCATTGAAATTGGAGATTTACCACTGGTTTTAGCGAAATTGGAAAAGAGCGACGACATAACTCGTGAGTTCCAGTCACGTTGGACTTGGTTTTGATTGATTTTTTGTTGCGTGGGACCCATCACTTTTAGCTAGTACTAGTTATTAATTTTTGTTTTAAATAAATTTAGAGCTTATCAGATGATCCACATATCGCCGATAAGCCCTAACCTTATCAACATTTTTTGGAAATGGGCGTTTTATTACTCAAAGCAATGTTTACACTCGGTCTCTGCACAACTAGGATGCACACAACCGATGACCTTCACAACTTTAACTAGTACAAAAAGTATAAAACATACAGATAACACAATAGACTGTGACTATGATATATCTATTCGTAGATCACGCTGCCATCCATGTTGGGAGAAAATATCCCTCGCCGCGGTCTCCAATCGCATACACCTCCACAAACAAATCGCGAAACTCCATACGTTGAAGAGTTGTCCATGATCGAAGGATAACCGTGGCTCGGAAGATAACCTGCAAAGGAGAAAACACCATGTTATTAAAAATCTTGTCATTCCTACATAGCCATAGTGACCATATAATGGCAAGCGCTCCCACCCTAAACACAGTCCCATATTTATCATCAATCTCATTCAACCAATTGCCAAAAATATTAGCAACCGAAGAAGGGGGAGATAAACCAGAGGCCACTTGGATGATTGACCATATAGCACGAGCAAATTTACACCAGAAGAATAGGTGTCTAATTGTCTCATTATGATGACAAAAGACACATTGTTTGCTTCCATGCCAATTCCTCTTAATAAGATTATATTTTATAAGAATTACCCCTTTGCGAAGATACCGAGCAAATACTTTCGTTTTCAGGGGTATTTTCATTTTCTAAATTCTACTATTATCATCAACTGGAATATTTGGTTGGATAAAAGCTCTATAGAAAGAATCAACAGAGAATTTACCATTCTGTAATAATTCTTATTTGAATTTGTCCACACGCTCTGACAGCTGTACCGTGGACAGTCTCAATAAGAGATTGTTTCAGGATAGTAGTCTAGAACCTATGAGACTTCTTTTGAAAGAGACATTAGGAGGATTGGATTCCATTACCATGGAAAGTGTATCCCCTTTATGTCTAACTATCGAATATAGAGCAGGATATTGTTCTCTAAGGGACGTTTGGCCGAGCCATTTATCTTCCCAGAACCTAATCTGTGATTCATCCTTAATATTAAAAAAACCAAAACGGAAGAAATGTTTTTTGGATGCCATTAGCCCAGCCCAAAAGTGTGAATCACCTGGCTTCCAGGCCACTTGAGACAGATCTTTGGATCCAATGTACGTTCTCCACAAAATATTTTGCTAGACCCCTTCTTTTGAGAGAAGTTTGAACAGCCATTTACCTAGAAGTGAAGTGTTTTTGACTTGCAAATCATGTATGCCAAGTCCACCATATTTCTTTGGTCGGCAAACCACATTCCATTTGGCCAGTCGATATCTTTTTCTCCTCATCCCCTTGCCAAAAGAATCTTGAGCAGAAATAATCCACTTTATTCAAGACCCCTTTCGGTATTTGAAAGAATGAGATCATATATAGTACCATATTAGTAAGTACTAAATTAATGAGTACAAGTCTTCCACCCAGGGATAAAAGTTTTCCTTTCCAACTATTAAGACGTTTTTGAAGCCTTTCCTCAAAAAGTTTCCATTCAGCTATCATGAGACATCGATAATGTATCTGTATTCCCAGATATTTAATAGGAAAATTCCCATGGCCATAGCCAAATAACTCAGCATATAGATGGGCCTCGTTTTTAGCCTCGCCAAAGCAATACAAATCACTTTTATGGAAGTTAATTTTCAATCCTGATAGATGCTCAAAAGCTGATAGTATTAACTTCAGATTCTTAGCCTTCTCAAGATCATGTTCTATAAATAGTATTGTATCGTCCGCATATTGAAGGATTGAGAGTCCACCATCTACCAGATGTGGAACTAATCCTTCAATTTGGCGATCATCCTTAGCCCTCTCTATAAGGATTGCCAACATATCCGCCACTATATTAAATAATACATGCAATAGTGGATCCCCTTGTATGAGTCCTTTGTTTGTCCGGAAGTATTTGCCTATGTCATCATTGACATTCATAGCAACACTACCACCAGAAACAAAAGACTGTATGAGAGCACGCCACTCCTCTGAAAAACTTTCATACGGAGTGTTTGCTGAAGGAAAGACCAATTAACTTTATCATATGCCTTTTCAAAGTCAATCTTAAACAATACACCATTCAATTTCTTTGAGTGTAGTTCATGGATAGCCTCGATTACTACACCATCTAAGATGTTTCTTCCTTGCATAAAAGCTGTTTCAGAAGGCCGTACAACATTATCAGCTATTGAGTTTAGCCTAATCGTAGTCACCTTTGTAAAGATTTTAAAACTGACATTAAGAAGGCAGATTGGGCGGTACTATTGTATTCACTCTGCATTAATAACTTTAGTGAGTAAAATAATGTTGCCAAGGTTCAGTCTAAAAAAGTCAAGCTGACCTTCGTGCAAATCTTGAAACAATTGCATCAGATCATCCTTAATAACTTCCTAGAATTTCTGATAAAATTCAGCTGGAAAGCCATCAGGTCCTGGTGCTTTATTGTGTTCCATTTGAAAAACAGCTTTCTCGACCTCTTCGCCGTATAAGAGGTGGTTAGAAAGTTGTTTTCGTCAACAGAAACCTGGGGAATATCATCCGTTTGGGATTCATCTAGTGAGATGGAATTTTCTGGCGGTGTCCCAAACAAGGATTTGTAATACTTCGTAATGTAAGATTTTAGTTGCTCCTGTCCCTCAATCATACCTTCATCCTGAATTAAAGAGTGAATAAGTTTCTTCTTATGCTTGCCATTGGCAACAACATTGAAGTATCTTGTATTCGCATCTCCTTCAAGGATGAATTTTGCTTTAGAGCGTTGGTACCATTTGAGTTCTTCCTCGCGAAGAATTCTGGCAATTTCTGCATTCGATTGCTTCTTAAGCTCAATCTCAGATGCAGTTAAAAGCCTTATTTCCGCGGAAGCCTCCAAATCATCAATAATATATGAAAGACGTATTTTTTTTTTTTAGGATACCGGTAGTATGTCTAGCCCAACCACGAAGGAATTTGCGAAGAGTTCGTATTTTATTATTCCATCGCTGTATAGGCATTTGACCAGCCACCGGTTTTTCCCATATATCTTTAACCAAATCAAAGAAACCATCTCTTTCAATCCATCCAAGTTCAAACTTGAAACTATGTTTGGATCTACGTGATGGTGTTCCAACAGATAAAAGTATTGGAGCATGGTCCGACAAAGACTCAATACGCTCTAGAGCCCGAACAGTTACCAAAGGGAATTTATCTTCCCATAGTGTATCCATAAGCACTTTACCTAATTTCTCGTAAGTCGGCTCTGGGAGAGTATTAGCCCAAGTGATCTGTCTCCCGTCCATAGTGACCTCGCTTAAGTCCAAGCTGTGAATGACAACACTGAACAAGAAAGGCCAATGTTCATCGAACCTGCCCCGACTTTTTCTCTAAGGGAATCTTAGCAAGTTAAAGCCCCCACCTATAAGAATAGGGTATGGGTTATCCATAGCCAGATTTACCAACTCACGCAGAAAGTCGGCCTTATAAACATCCTGGACAGCCCCGTAGACAGCTACTAGAGACCATGTGTAATCATCAGACTTGTTGCGGATATGGAGTTTAATAAAAAAATCTCCAACTGAACTGGCCAAGACTTCTGTAGTCTCATCTCTAACGCCTAACAGGATCCCCCGGATCTACCACGAGGTGGACGTGATACCCACGTAAAGTCCACTCCACTAGAAAGGCGATTGAGCTGAGCTTGTGAGAAATCACGTCTACCAATTTCAGAAATACCCAAAAAATCCAAGTTATGTTCTCTCACACAGTCGGAAAATAATAGATCTTTAGCCAAGTTGTGAAGACCTCTGCTGTTTGAAAACATTCCATTCATTGAGAAACAATAGTAGTTTTGGATACACGGGACCTTTTTCGAGACCTTTGGCTCTTTGATTTAGGATCGAAGGCTTTTAGTTCAAACAGTGAACACAACTCCGTCTCATCAAAGCCCACCTCTGATACTTCACCAACTAAGTGAGAGAGCAACTGACCATATATTATGGCATGCAACTCCTCCTCCTCACTTGGTAAAGAATCAGAAAAAAAGAGGCCTTAGTAGTAACCGTTAAACGGTGAACCTCCATATGCCTAAGTACATTACTAGATAAATTAACCTGTTTGACAGAACTACCCAAGCTAACACCGACCTTGGCCAGCTTTTGAGTCATTACAGGTGTAGAGAAAGATAGAAATGATTTCGAAGACTTCGTACCCTCAGCATCAAGATTTATTTCCGCCTTCCTGCGCATTGCCTTGACCATCGAGTCCTCGTTCGTAGTTGTCGCCCCAAGAGCATCGAATCTGTGCCACAAACTACGCTGCGTTAGGGTCCCAAACAGAGCTGCCTCGTCCTGAACAGTTGCGACCAACTCCAGGGAAACACCCAGCCCCGCCTGGGCCAGGTTTCCCCTAGAGGGCCACCCCTCCTGGGCAAAAGGCTCAGCAACCTCCTGCATCCCCTCCCGGGACACGGGTCCATCCCCATCGTCCAACCCCTCTTGGGCTCGGCAGACTCCCGCATCCCCGCCTAGGCCACAAGTACGTCGCCAATGAAGGGTTTCGTAGCATAGTAAATCAAAAAAATTCTACGGATGCGAACGGGAAAGCCAAGATCTAATCTAGGAGATGCAAACAACGAGAGAGATTAGATGATATCTTCATACCCTTGAAGATTCGCACAGCGAAACGTTCGTCGGAACGTGGTGTAACTACCTCGGTGAATTACGCTCCTAGATACAAGCCTGGATGAGCGGAAATGGTTGAAATAGTACGGTGGGGCCAACAGCCACTCACGGGTAGACCTTTCGGCCGTCCCAACCATTTCCAATCATCGGGACAAGTACGGGCGGCGTAATCGGCAGGCGAAGGGATCAACTACATACACAAATGAGTATGTATGCAAGCCACCATACAATAGTACATCAGAGCCATACCATCTAGAAAGAAAGGAAATATAGCAACGCCATACGGCAAGATTCAAATGACCTAGATAGATATAATATTTTAGGATATTTCCTCATACATCACACATCAGAGTATCAGGCGGAAGCGGCAAACAAGATCCGAGTACGGATAAGAAGCAAATTGGCATAAGATGCCCCATAAATAAGCACATCCCGCTCATAGATCTCACGGATCCCCGTTCCCGGAATCTCTACACCAAATGATCGTTGCCCACATCATCAGCCTCCTCCACCCAGTATCCGTCTTGCGATTGTACCTGTTCATCTGAACCAATAATTTATCGTGTGAGACCCTAGGGGTACTCAGCAAGTCTTTATGCCTCTAAAGGGGACACAACCTGGGGTGACGCAATTGCAGCAAAAGATAAACCCTAACAGTTCTATAGATACTCGCTAACCATCCGCCTAACCAAAGATAGACGGATGTCCGTGAATGAATGACAACAGTTATAGCGGTAATATCCACAGATCCATCCTCCTCCTCGCTTACCAACGAGGAAGCGGACGAACAACCCCCCATCCGTTGGCAATTTTATTAACCATTCCATGAGTGTTGCACTATTTACTAGTCAATTACTTAGTCAAATTAAAAGCGGTACTTTAGTTATGCTTGTCTATGATCGAGAAACTGTGCTCCAAGTCGTCCATAACCGCGGACACGGCTTTCAGAAAGTTTTACCCTGCAGGGGTGCACAAATAGCAACACACACTCGATCAACCTCGGTAAACCAAATCAAAACCCAACGAGGCCTTCACGACAAAGCAATCACAGGATTCAGAAATATTTCAGGGGGCCACCCCTTAAAGTAGACCCGCAACGAAGCCGGCCGGCTCCGAGACGGACTCAAGGTTGTGGGGACGGCTGTAAACGACTGGGAACCCGAAAGTGTGACTGGGCTTGTCGATACCGCGGAATCGTGCCACGATCCTAAACAGTACAGTGTGCTCCTCGCACAATCGTAAATAAAGCAGTAAAGCATGGCATAAGTACAGGATAGTAATAAAACCCCAAACTAGTTTGTGGCCCCAAGAAATAAGAATGAATCAAGCTCTGGCTCAGGGGGGTCCCATAAGCCTCCCGGATGTGGATAGCGCGAATATTCAAGGAACAGGTTTCACGTACTCGGGGTCCTACGGGACACAAGTGAGCAGGAAAAACCAAATAGCAGATATTGCTAACCGGTGCCACTTTCATTAGTTGTCCCATTACTACTCAAGTTAATTTGTTTAGGTATCTCGTTATCCATCAGACACTCACATACCCTACACATGCTGTTCTACGACTCGCATGGCTCAAACAACTCCTGTAGTAATGGCTCATGGGATGGAGGAACAAGCTTGGTGGGGTTTAAAAGTAAAGGCTATGCAATACTTGGGATTCAGTTTAATGCAATCGCGACTCAATGATGCAAGAATAAGATAGAGGCAATAGGTACTGTATGTATGCAAGCATGTGGTAGTGCTTGCCTGGCAACTCAGTTGAAGCGAGAGACGGATCTGGGTAGTGCTCCTGGTTCTCTTGATATATCCCCTGCTCAGTGTCTATTCGAAGAAGAACCAAACAAACAAGGGCCAACATAAATAAAGTGCACAAGCACAGGAATAAATGCGTCAAGCAAACAATCATGCCATGATGAATGATGCACCAGTTGCATGGCATTAATGTAGCATGGCATGGGTGAGGTGTAGAGTACAAGAAATAAGCATTTTATTGAGTTGTGGTCACTTTTCATTGTCATATTAGTTGCTGTATACTATATATTTATATGATGCATGCTGCAATTGAAGTCATGGATAGCATAAACAGAAAGGTCTTGTCGAGCTGATCATTTTAGACATATCATTTGTTGAATTCGGAGTTATAAAACAAAAATTATTAATTAATTAAGGTGAGGGGCATTTTGTTGGAATTTAATTCAACTTGAAATTTAAAGTGTCCAAATAATATTTTGAATAGTATATTTGAAATCCTCACATTTTTCTGATTTGAAAACATATATTATTTGTATTATTTGGAATTATGAATTTAAATTTATTTTGTAGTCAAAATTATTAAATAGGGTCAAAGTCAAAGGTTGACTAATTAAATTAATTCTGAAATTATTTGATTAAAGATTTGAATTGATATTCAAAAATAAAACATATTTCATATAAGGTCTGAATTCAAATTCGAAATATTTAAATAGTTATGAATTTATTTGATATTAATCATTTACTGAAATTTTAATTGATTTAAGAATTAGCTGAGGACTTTTCTTACTCGGGCTAGAGTTACCCAAAGCAACTGACCAGTGGGGTCACAGGCGGCGCGGCCCACTGCGCGAGCGGGCGCCACGGGGGCGTGCCACGTGGGCAACCTCGGACCGCGGGTTGATTTCAAAAAAACACGGGAGCCTTTTCACAAATATGCATACGACGCTGACGGTGGGGCTAAGGGGACTGCGGGTTGAGTGGGCTAAAAGTATAGGGGTCTTTTTATAAAACCTTCCGGAGGTTGACTGACGAATCTGAAATCGTTTCTTTGCAAAACTGCTAGCTGAACCGCGTTTTCAAAAGAATTTGGCGAGCAAAAGGATGCGAATTTCGCAAAACCGTAAAAACCAAAGATGGAGAGGGATCTACAGGCTACAAGTTCCGTCAAGGGGTCGTCGCCGGATCTTGGCTGCAGCGGTGGGGAAACGGCGATGAACAGAGGACGAAAAACAGCAGTCGAAACTAATGGACGAATTCATCCACACCGAACAGCGGCGACAGGAGGGAGGCGCCACTTCGGAGGAGGATGGCGAGCGCATTGCCAGATGGTTTTGGTCGAGTGATGGCTCGTGGACAGAGGGAGGCATGGACTACAGATGAGCACCGAAATCGGAGCGGGAGAGGCACCACGGCGTCGGCTGGAATGGCACGAACAGAGGTGGCATGGGGGACAACTGCAGGCACGTTCACTGACGAAACTGACGGGGCTCTAAACTCGTGCGTGCGGCTGAGAATCGCCGGCGTCGAGGCGGCCTCTGATCAGCGGGGAAGATGCTAGGGGGAGGGGAAAAGAGAAAAGGGGCTCACCACGATTGATTCCCACTGGAAGTGGTGCCGATGGTGGCCAGGAGCTCCGGGAGGACGTCCAGGAAAATAGCCGGCGGTGAGGTTCTCCTGACACGACAGAGGGGTCTTCGGGAAGGGGGATCCAGGGAGCGGTGGTCCCTCTGCCGCTTGCTGGGGGGACGGCCTAAGCGCGGAGATGTGATCCCCGCCGTCAGGTGGCCTCGACGTCGACCATGGCGACGACACGACGACGCGCTCCTGGCTGCAGCTCTCGGGCAGGGTGAGTAAAGATGGAAGCAGAGGTCAGGGATGGCGGCGGAGAGGGGGAAGAAGGAAGTAGTTAGGGTTCCAGAGGGCCTCCGCGGCTTGGGGATAAGAAGGGGAGGGGGATGACGCGGCTGACGGGGCGACGGCTACCTGCTCCCTCCCGTTAGCGAGGCAGAGAGAGAGGTGGCGACGGAGGAAGAGGAACAGGAGACGGCGTCTGGGAGCGAAGGGGTACCGGGCCAGGGAGGTGAGTTGGGCCGAAGGAGGGAAGGTTCCTGGGCTGCTGCGGCTGGGTGAGGCCCAGGTAGGCTGCTGCAGCTCCTCTCTCACTATTTTTCCTTCCTCTTTCTATTTTTATTTGATTTGCTTGTTTTATTCCAATGCAACTTTAAACCAGCTTTTAATTTTCAAATTCTGTTGCACTTTCCTCAGGGAACTTTGAACAGAGGGTTTGGGCCAAGAGGAGAGGCAAAAAGAGAACAAGATACATAAGGAGAGAATGCACACATGATCACATGATCATGCATGGAGGGGATGGTTTAAAGGGAGTAGGGTTTAGGGTTAGATGGAAGAGGGGTATGATGATTAGGGGGTTAGGGTCTAGCTAGAGGGTAAGAGAGAGAAAGAGAGATAGGGGGTTTGGTGTCTTGATTAGATCAAACATGATCCACACAAACTCACAAGATGGCCAAAAGAGAAAGAATAAAAGAGGTGATGAGGTATGAGCAAGATTAAAATGGATCAAGCCCAAAAGCAGGAATGAAGAAAGAGATGATCCACTCAAGAATTCAGATAAAACCATAAGATGACCAAAGTTGATGATGGTTGCATGGCCCATGCAAAAGCAAGATGATTTTCATGGCATTATTCTTATGCACTCCAAAATGTGGAGTAAGGCCTAAGCAAAAGATTATGAGTGGGATCCACCCAACCCACATGAGCTAGAAGTGAACTCAATTAAAATGCAAAGCTCATATCAATTGGATGGTGGAATTATAGAGTGGTGAAAGAAGTGGTGGTGGAGTCAATAAAGATATGCCCCCAACTCAACTTGGGCATTTAACAATATATCAAGAACCAAATACAATATCAAGAGGCAAATACAAATAATAATGCATATGAGATAAGAACCAAAACAAAAAGGGTTTTGTATGATGCTCAAGTTCTGCAAGGTGGCATGAGGACATGAGCATGATATGATGATGATGCAACCATTATATGTAGGAAGTGGCCATTATATTACTAGATCAAGTAGCATTACAGTTGTTAGACAAATGGGATGCTACACGTGGGTGATGCAGTCGTACTCGCTTCTCCTCCTCGCGATCCGATCCGATCTAACACCGCAAGTGGCGATGCCTCCGAGAGATGCACACGTGCGGCACCTCGACGTCTCCTCCTTCCTCGGTCCATCAAGTATGGTGGAGAGACGGATTGGATCTACAACGCGATGGCGCGGTGCAAGTGGTGGAGAGTTTCTGCAGCAGGGCTTCGCCTACACGCAGTTTGGAGGGAGAGAGAGAGAGGAGGGCAGCAGGGCGGCTAGGATTGAGGAGGAGGTGTGTAGGGAGGGTGCACCCCAGCCCTCTTTATATGAGGGGTGGGCGGCCAGCCCTAGCCCCTCCCCCAAGCCCTAGGCCCGCGGCCAAGGAGGGAGGAGTGGGGGGCAAGTTCCCCCCCCTCCCTTCTAGAAGCTCCCCTAGGGTTTCCCCTAGGTTTGGCCGGCTGGGCCCTATGGGGCCTTGTGCCCCTGGCCCAATGTGGCCATGGCACTCCCTCATAGGCCCATGCCCCCTCCCGGCAGGTGGGGCCACGTTGGTCCCCCTCCGAAAGGTTCTAGAAGCTTCCGGTACAATACCGATTAACCCGAAACAATTCTGAACTCCAAAAAACTGCACTGCCTTATATGAATCTTATTCTCCGGACCATTTCGGAACCTCTCGTGATATCCCGGATCCTATCCGAGACTTCGAACAAAAACTCATAAACCAATTATCCAATCTATCCTAGCGTCGAGACACGTTAAGTGTGTGACCCTTCGGGTTCGAGAATGTGCAGACATGATCTTATATCAATAATCAACAGCGGGGTCTGGAAACCCATATTGACTCCCACACATTCATCGATGATCATATCGGATGAACCATGATGCCAGGATTCAATCAATCCCATATATATATATATATATTCCCTTCGTCTCGCGATATTTTACTTTCCCGAGATTTGATCGTCGGTACCGTCATACCTAGTTCAATCTTGTTCACAGCAAGTAATTTATTCGTTCCGTAATCCGATATCACTTTGTGATCAACTCCTTAACCACATGCTTACAAGCGGCGTTGATATCGATTACCGAGTGGGGCCGAAGTATATCTCTCCGACTTGGGAGGGACAAATCCCATCTCGATACATACAACCCAACAGGTACTTTCCGATCACCTGAGAGACACCTTTATGATCACCCTCTCATAGGATGACGTTTGATGACCTCAAAGATTTCTTCGGATACCAGGGAGTTGTATTATCTCATGGTCTAAGGAATACAATATTTGACATAGGAAAAGCTTCGCAAAGATGAACACGATGACACGATCTAATTGCTTTGCTTAGTTTGGGTCTGTCCATCATATCATTCTCCCAATGATATGATCTCATTATTAATCGACAACTCATGTCTATGGTTAGGAAACCTTAACCATCATTAATCAATGAGCTAGTCCATAGAGGCATACTAGGGACACAGTGTTGTTCACAAACCACACAAGTATTAAAGTTTCCGCTTAATACAATTCTAGCATGGAATATAAACTTTATCATGAACAAGAATTATAATAAGAACATCTTTATTATTGCCTCTAGGGCATAATTCCAACAGCCAAAGGGCAGACCCTCCTGGGCCTTATCAGCCGCCGACCTACCCACCTGGGCATCAGCAGCGGATGGCCCCTCCTGGTCCACAAAAGTGGATGCCCCCTCCTAGGCCATCGCAGGACCAGCAGGCAGCCACGCCTGCGTAGCAGCAGCATCCGGCGACCCCTCCTGGGACGCTGCACCACTAGAAGTCATCCCCTCCTAGGCCACCGAGCCACCCGACAGCGACACCATCCCAGTGGAGCATAAAAGGGTCGCACCGACGCCCTGAAAACCAACCAAAGGAATAGAACGACCCAACGTATTTGGCCTGCAACGCGATGTCATAGAAGACCGTCCAGCAGATCCGCTCGCTGCCTGAAGCGCAGCCTGTAACTAAGAAGGCGAGACCCTGGGAGAACCACCAGCCGTCCCGCGAAGTGGAGAATCCCGTGGAAGTGCGTCTAACAGCTCCCTGCCTCGCGGTGTAGTAGGGACAGCATTAAAGGGAGTCATCGCATAAACCGAAACCGGAGCCTGGCGAGTATAAGCAGATGGAGCACCCTGCTCAGTAGACTGACTAACATACGACCCAGCCAAAGCGAGAGTAGTAGGGTCATCCACTGGCCCAGAAGTATACATGGCATCATCTCCATTCTTCCCCGATCCATCGTCCTCAGAATCATCCTTGTTCTTTCTCCACAGGAACGGTGAAAAATCAGGCTTAGGCACAAAATCAGCAGGTTCCAATCTAAAACGCAGCTCATATCCTTTCAGATCAACCATAACGTCAGAGGTTAGGAAGAAACCCAAAGCATCCTTCTTCTTCTGGAAAACAGAAATATCAAACATAGCAACAAAGATGTGAATAACTCCCCGCCGACGGAGGCTTAGAAGATCCACATCCAATGTAGTACCCATAAGAGAACCACCTGCCCAAAGTCCGAGAAAAGACCGCAAAGAATGCGGAACCCCCTCGACATGTACCCAGACTTGTTCAAGAATACACTTACGCAGAACCTCCTGGGTGTTGTAAACAGAAACGGCAAGCTGCGTCTTACCCAAGGGCATCGAGAACTGGCTACCATCCACTCTGTCCAACACGTCAAACGAAGGGAAGCTTACCAAGTAATCATTGTTCCCATAAGATAAAGTTTCCCACTTCCACTGAGATTGTAGCGGGCACCTTCTCGCAATTTGCTGATGTACCACTTCTGTTGACACTGCATCTCCGGTAACCTTGACCAAGGCAATAGGTGTCTAGGCAGTCTCCAAATTCTTACGGACCACACTGTCAGGAATCTGAGAAAAAAGATTCATGTCATGTCCAATCCCAGTCATATAAGCATTCGGCCGCGGCTGTTTCAACACAGGACACCTCAAAGTCGGGTGAGAAGAAACATCACAAATATAACAATAATAGGCAACTTTGCAATCCTTAGATACACGAGTGTCCACGGCACACTTCCAACACCTAACCGGTTTCTTATTTTTCTTTGGTACAGGCACAACATCCGCAAAAGCAGGTGCTTCGATCACAGTAGGATTACATTGTATCTGATTACCATGCATGTTACCTTGAAATTGACTCGGAGTGGAATATGGTGGCGAAACAAAACCAACCGTACCCTGCGGATATCCAAACAGCTCTTGTCCTGCCATCGGAAGCTCCTGAAAGTTCTGAGGCTGGTGTAGAACGGTTCCAGGCGCAAACTGAAGCTGCGGTGCACCTTGCACCGGCTTCTTCTTCTTTTTCCTCTTCGGCGCTGGTATCGCCGACGAAACAACCCCTGCAACAAAAGAGTTGGGCGGAAAGTTTCCCTGACCCCCAAGATTCACGGTCACAGGTAGACTCCCCTGCACAGTTCCTCCAGGCGACGGACCATGACCTCCAGCAAACTGCGGCATCGGACCCCGATACAGAGGTTGAAGCGGTTGCGACTGGTTCCCTTGCGTGGCTGCATAGTACGTCGCCGGCGGCCTATAGACGATGCCCGGCGGAAAACCAACGAAAGGCGGTGGCTGCGGTATACCACCACCAGCAGACATCGATGCTGCAAGCTGTGGGCCCCTTGGCTGTGAAACGGGGACCGAGGAGGCCTCCATCTGAGCGACATGATCTATTGGTAGTTTGGTACTTCTCATATATAATATGTTTTTTGTGCACAACAACAAAAATTAGATGACGCCCAAGATATAAATGGATCAAGTAGTATTGCTTCCTAGCTTTGTTGATGTGACGGAATCTCTTCAGGCAATTGTGTAGGATAAAAAAATGCATGCTTTTTTGTAACAGACCACGATGAAATATAGACCTGTCTTTTCTGCCCTGACTTATTTTAGTTATTTCTTGATTAAGTTGTTGATCGATTGTCACTCAGGGTAACATTTATGATGTAAAGTGTTATTTTAAAATTTTATCACCAAGGAAAAATGACAAGAAGAATATCCACATACTGAAATCAATGTTTGCTCGGTTAAATGATATTTTTAGAAATGCAAATATAGAAGGTATTGAGATATTTGTGTTATTTCCTTACAAGATACAATTATTGACTATCTACCTTCGCTTCAACTATAACAGATTAAAAGAAGCAGGGATCAAGAGTTCATCCTTTGCTGCAAAGTGAAGATGGTAAAGAAGTCCACCAATGCCAAAATGTCTAGCATATCATATGTCGTTGTATATTCGGTTGTGGTTCTCTTAATGATGGAAGATCAGATGTATTTACTCGGAAAATTTAGAGATAATGTACCAATTACACCCGGCCTCTGAAAATTTAGAGATAATGTATATTCCTCCCACTTTTTCGATAAATGGAATATATTAATATTGTGAAGATATCAATTACACTCGGCCTCTGCAGCAACATGGAGCCCTAATGGCAATCCGGATGCATGCAGCCAAAAAAAGAAAGAAAAATTACATAAAAAAAATCCCGCTACAGTGACCAGTTCCTTGTAACAGCGGACCAAACGCCACCAAATCAGCATCAAAAATCCATCAACTCCTAAATCGATGCCTCTAAGAAGGGAACAATGTACAAACATCATTATTGTCCTGATCAAAGACCATAGGTTTTCACCCCGGATAAAGTTCGCACTCACAAAAAAATGTATTCAACAAGGTCATTGCCAGGCACAACCCAATTAAGGCCTGACCTTGGGTTTTCATCCTATAGGTTTAGACACTAAATTCTTCTTGTGTTGTCACCCCCTCTTGCCAATTTTGCTACTCTAGGTCACAAATCATCAAGCTAGAATCCCTACACCCCTAGAACTCAAACTTCCATTGCCAGTCATTAGTTCCTGGCTTCCATGCCATTCTGGGCGTCTGACTTCACCGTGGAACTAAGGCATGTCCCATGATGGCAACAGACCTCGGAGCTTCATAACACCCCCTTTAAAACCAAATGGTCAGAAAAAACATGGTTGCGCACAATCGAAACACCATATGCACCGGAAAAATATAGGCATGTCGTCCATTTGAAGGGGAGTCTTCCAGAACTCGGTAGTCCGTCCAAGATCAATGACGATCCGCAACAGATAGTTCTTCATCATGGAGAGAGAGAGAGAGAGAGAGAGAGAGAGAGAGAGAGAGAGAGAGAGAGAGAGAGCAATCCAAGGACCGCCACCTTTATTCAAAGCCACGCTAGTAGCCCCCACGCCACCGGCCAGCGGTGGAGAAGAATACGAACTCGGAGAGCCAAACTTGGAACAGCTAGCCGCATGGAGGGTAGACACCACGCATCACCATAGACAACTAGGCAGACACCACTGAGCCTTGATCGGGCCCAAATCGGCCCGCCCCACCGCCATCAAAGGTTACCGCGCCGCCGCCAGCAGTCGCCACGCCGCCGCCAGCTAGCATTGTCATCGCTATCCGCGCCCCCTCCTCCATCCTCTCCTCCGCACGATGCCCATGGCCCGTCGTGCTGTATGTCACCTCTCGAGGAGATCGGCCGTACGTGCCCTCACCAGCCCTCTGCCTTTGGCAAGATGGGCGTCGCCTCCATAGCCGGCGTCGGCGGTGGCAGTGGCCTGGTGGGGCTGGGAACATGGGAGGTTAGGTGGCGGCGACGGGAGGCCTCTGGGATCACCTGGCGGGGGCGACCGGGGAGGTTAGGAGGAGCTATCACATTCCTCCAACTAGAGAGGGTAAAGTTTTGCAGCTTTCAAATGTTTCTATTGATACCTCCATCGATGTTCTTTATGGCTATGAAAATATCCTCAATTTATATGTTCATTTTTTCCTATTTTTCATTCCTATAACATTTGATTCTGTTATAGAGATTACTACTTTGTACACTATTCATGTATTTTTCTAATTGCGGGCGTGTTCCTTTACACATGTTGATGACTAAGATATAAGAAAAACTTAGTTAACCTACACATTAGAGCCACCAAAATACATCTAAATACTTTTGAATAGAAATCATAAAAAGTAGCATGCAAATTTTAATACAAATTTGAATTAATATTAATGGAAATATTTGTTATCTAATGGTTTTAGAATTTTTAGCCTGTGCTAAGTGCAAGGGTTAATGACTAGTCCATGCAATTAGAAAAGAAATCTAAATGTTGACGAATTAAAAAAAACTCAGCTGTCAAATAGCACGTGTAATTTTACAAAAAATTGGCCCAAGTCGGGGGTGGTGTGCTGGAATATGCTGCCCAGTCAAAGCTTGTACCCCTTCGTTCTAAAAAGAATATCATTTGTTTAAAGTTGTAGTATGTATCTAGATGTATACATAGTCTAAACAAACCAACCGGATGACATCTCACTAGTGGAGAGAGAGGGCCTCTAGTCCCGGTTTTTGAACCGGGACTAATCAAGCAGGACTAGAGGTCCAACACTAGTCCCGACCCAGTTACCAGCCGGGACTAGTGGGTGCCCACGTGGCTGCCCCTGCGCGTCCAAGGTGCACCCCCACTAGTCCCGGTTGTGCCACAGGCCGGGACTAGTGGGTCTCTGCCGCGGCAGCATTTTGCGCCTTTTCTCTGCCGCGGTAGAGCATTACCTTGGACTAGTGATTTCTCTGCCGTGGTAGCATTTTGTGTCATTTCTTTGCTGCGGCAGAGAATTCATTTTGTATTATTTTATTTATTTATTTTTCATTTCAAAATGGTTTTTAATATTTGTACGCCACCACATATCGTACACGTTCTTGCATATATATGAAATAACTTGTATTACGAAATCGAGCATACAAATATATACAATTTACATAGTTACATGGAGATCACAGAATACCGGGACTAGAGCACAAAATAGTTCGATTATATGGAGATCAGTAGTGCCTATTCACACTAAATTCTCCGGGCTTATAGCTCCTATGCGACGTCTTTACATGGAATTGGAAGGAAAGCGACATCGTTGAAAAGAATAGCTCGCATGCGACGGTTGTGAGACAGCTAATATCCCAGGACCACACGGGCCTTAAAACGGTCGTAAGGACACATTTAACTTTGTTCCAAGATTAGGGTTAAGCCAAACCGGTTGGTTGGCACAGCCAGTCAAGCCAGTCAATCCAACCGCTTCCGACCGAGAGCGCGCGTCACACTGACTGTAGCTTCCCCGACGGCGGCGGCGGACCTCACCATCGTTCTCGGCGCCGGCGGCGGCACGGCAATTAATTTAGGCGGCGGCGCTTTCGTTCGACGACGAAGGTGGTGAGTGCCATTTGAAAGCTAATTCCTCTCCCATTCTTCTCAATTCGAGATCTGAGCGTGCCCATTGATGCTAGATTGTGGAGGCGAGGGTGTGCTGAACGGGGCGAGGGGGAACGATATGGAGCATGGAGAGGGGACTTCTAATCGGTATATCCCGTATCTCTGCACTTAATTTCTCTAAGGTTGAGCTCTTTGTTCGCTTCCGCTAGCTCACAGTGCCCGCCAAAAATAGGGGAGACGATGTTGCGCGCCAAACCTTCGAATTTCGCATCAATTTCTTTCCCTCTAGGGCTGTTTTAGTTGATGGCAGCACGCAGATCATTGAGAGAGACACGGTTGTTAAATGGGAGGTGGAATTAGAACATGTTGATCCCCAAGAGCTAATAAACATGGGAGAGGAGGCAGTGAGGAAAATGGTGGAAAAAATTGGGGATAGTGTGGTTTGGGGGCCAGAGCAAGAAGTTTCTTTGTTACGATTTGATGATTGCAAATGTGACTATGTTAGGGTTGAGACAGGGGAACATATAGTTGATGAAATCGATGAGCGAAACGGTTGGACAAGCAAAATTGTTCTGTTTTTAGCAGAACTCATTGATCTGAAACCTGATTCGAGGGTTGGATATGTGGCCTCGAAGCTGGCTGCTCAGATGGTCGAGGATGATTGGACTGCACAAAGGCAAGTAATGCCTATACTTACTGAGTTGGAAGTGTTAACAGTGGAGGATGATGATGCTAATGCACAAGGGGAGGCTGCAGATGGTAATGCACAAAGGATTGTAACTGTTGATTGGAATTCACTTGAGATACATGACCGGACTGATTTGGTCATTGCACCAATAGATGACATTGAAATGGCAAAGCTTTTTGGCATTCCTATAGATGACAGAGACAAGGAGAAGAAGAGGGATGAAGTTGCAAATGATGGTGACAACCATTTAAGAGATGAAGAGGCAGATATAGATCTAGAGTTGTTGGAAAATGCTGCAGTTCATGTATATGATGCACATGATGATGAGCTAGTAACAGTTTATGACAAAGAGGACCCAGTTATTGAAGTTGGGAGATTGTTTCCAAGCATGGATGAATTCAGGATGTGTTTCAGGACATATGTAGTCAAACGTGAGTTTGCTACCAAGACTATGTGGACTGATAAAAAGAAGTTATATGCAAAATGCATAGGTTATGATGGTGGTGCCAAGCCTTGCAAGTGGTATATATCTGCTAGACGCCAACCTCATGGAAGGACAATAAGAGTGAATCAAATTCCAAAACCTCATACTTGCATTACAAGTTCTCAAACAGTTACAAAGATGACATCACAATTATGGGTTGCAGAAAAGATCAAGCCCATTTTAGCCACAACACCAAACAGCACTGCAAAGAGACTGAAAATAGACTTGGAAAATCAGTACCCCATTAAGCTGAATTATACTACAGTGTGGAAGGAAAAGCAAAGGGCAATGAAAGAGCTATATGGTGATTGGGCAAATACCTTTCGAATGCTTTATAACTTCAAAGCAGAAGTAGATAAGAGGTCACCTGGCAGTGTTGTGGAGATAGATACCGAGGTAACAGCTGATGGGAAAGTCTTCTTCTCTAAATTCTTCATGGCTTTAAAGCCTTGCATCGATGGCTTCAAAGCAGGTTGCCGTCCATATTTGAGTATAGACTCATCTTTCTTGACTGGAAAGTGGAATGGTCAACTAGCAGCATGCAATGCTTTAGATGGACACAATTGGATGTTCCCTGTAGCTATTGGCATGTTTCAGTCTGAGACAGAGGCATCATGGACATGGTTCATGATGCAGTTGAAAAGATGCATAGGGCCAGTCTCTCCATTGGCAGTGCACACAGATGCATGTAAAGGTTTAGAAAATGCAGTGAAGATTGTTTTCCCTCATGCTGAGCAGAGGGAGTGCTTCATCCATATGTGGATGAATTTGATCAAAAAATTCAGAGGAGATGATTTTGGACGCATGTGGCCAGCAGCAAGATCTTACACCAGGCAGACACATTCATATCACCTTGATAAGATTAAGGCGGCATGCTCTGAGGAGGATAGGGTCAAGTTTTGTACATGGTTGGAAACCTACCATTCTCTTTTATGGTACAGGTCTGGTTTTAACACTGCCATCAAATGTGATCATATCAACAATAATTTGGCAGAAAGTTTCAACAACAAAGTGAAGGAGTTAAAATACTTGCCTGTCCATGACATGGTTGACCAGATCAGGATCAGGATCATGATCATGAGGTTGTGGGAATTGAGAAGAAGGCTTGGTGATGTTCTTCAAGGAGATAAGCTTCCTGATGTTGTGTAGCAGGTGGTCAACAGGAGCAGAAATCTTGCACATTTGCGTGTTGAGAAATCCTCATTGTGGGGTGCTGAAGTCAGAGATACAAAGACTGGCAGGAGGCATCTTGTTGACACTCAATTGCATGAATGCACATGCCTTGAGTGGCAACACACTGGGAAGCCTTGTGAGCATGCCATACTTTTCTTGGCCTCCAAACACAAGCTAAATATGCACCCATATTTGCATGAGTATTATTCTGTAGCAAAATTCAAGGCTGCATATGGAACACCAATTCCAGCACTTACAGATCAGTCTCAGTGGCCTGAAGTGGACATTCAGTTCTCCTTGTGTCCTCCTTTGATGAAAAGAAAGGATGGCAGGCCCAAGCAGAGTAGATTCAAGGCTTGGTTTGAGAAAGGTGGGAGCAGCAAGAAGGGAAAGAAAGATGAAAAGAAAGATGCCAAGCCAAAAAGGGCCCAAAAAGGTAACAAGAATAGATGCAAACTCTGTGAAGAACTTGGACACCGAGCTGGCTCTACCAAGTGCAGATACACTGCTGAAAAGCCAAAGTATGTTCATCCAAAATCTATCCCATTTCTTGTTGATGATTTTTCTCCCCCAGCTAACTTGCTTGTTTTCAGGAGGAAGCGTGGAGAAAAAGGCCCACCTCTTGTTGTTGACGAATGCTGGCCAGTGAAAAGGGCAAGAATCAATGGCCAAAGAAAGAAGAGAACTAACCAGATCATGTTTGGTGCCGCTGAGGTGCAATCTGAACTTGTTTTGGAGGATGATGTGCAAACTGTTGAGGCTTTAGGGCACACCGTTTCTAATTTGGAAGCTCTGGTGCAAAATGAGGGGCAAAATGAGCCTGTTGTTGAGGCTCTAATGCAAAATGAGCCTGTTGTTGAGGCTCTGGTGCAAAATGAGCCTGTTGTTGACGCTCTGGTGCAAAATGAGCCTGTTGTTGAGGCTCTGGTGCAAACTGACCATGTTGTTGAGGCTCTGGTGCAAAGTGACCATGTTGATGAGGCTCTGGATCATGATCATGAGGTTGTTGAGGAGGTGCAGGAGGTGAAGGAGACTCTTGGACGTGCTGTGGGGAGGCCAGATGGTAATGGTAAGAAAAAGGAGAGCATAAACCTATTGTGTGGTGTGAAACTTGTGAAGGAGAAGAAAACGAGGGGTAAGAAGAGCCAAAAGAAATAAACATTTGTTATTGTAAACATTTGTTATTGTTGTAAACATTTGACACTTGTTGTTGTAATAATTTCGCACTTGTTGTTGTAAACATTTGTTATTATAATAATTTGTCACTTGTTGATAATTTGGAAAAATTTCAAATATGATGGTAAATTTGAATTTCAACAAATGTAGCTATGTCACTTTTCTATGTTTGTATGAGCTTCCAATGTTTTTCTCATATGTACAATACAACTCATCCTCACCCTGATCCCTTTTGTGAAGTACAACTCACCCTCACCCAAAATGGGGTAGAAATGGGCTCCAAAGCTAGGGTAAACCACCCCATTTCTAAGCAAGTTTTTTTTGACCATTTCTAAAACCAAGTTTGATATTTTTCCTCATAACTATGTCACATAACATGACACCATGCGAAGGTTTTGTATTTTTTTGAATTTTTTTGAATTAGTTATGCACATTTGAATGTCTGGTCAAACTTGAAGGGTTTTCATAAATATTCTTAGCTAGGGGCTGAGGGTCACAAAACTAGCATTGGATCTCTGATGAAATAGCATGTTGTGAACCTAAAAATGATTTTTACAAAAAATCATCAGCATGAAATCATGTACCTGTAGTTCATATCTTACCCACTTCCAACCGATTCGGCAGGATTTGTCTTTTTCACCAAGGATGGAATAAAAGGTTTGAGATACTCAAGTTGGAAAATTGTACATTCTAGGTGGTCTAGTATTTTTGAAAAATAGGATGTTACCATTTTGAAACTTCAATTTGGTGGTTGCTTCACAAATCCCCCCCTCTTTCGGCACTCAGAAAATAGAAAATGATTTTCTGTGCGTCGAAAAGGAAAACTTTGTGCTACAACATTGTTAGTCATCCCATTATAGACATGCATGCCAAATATGGGCACATTATCACAAAATATGCCTTGATTCTAGCCATATCATTGGTCATTTGACCCGAAAGCCAGAAAACCTCGGAGGAGATAGGCATTTTGTGAAGGGTTTTTTGAAATATGATCAATAGACCAAGTTTGATATTTTTCCTCAAAACTATGTCACATAACATGACACCATGCGAAGGTTTTGTATTTTTTTGATTTTTTTTGAATTAGTTATGCACATTTGAATGTCTGGTTAAACTTGTGAAACCCCGTTGACTGCATCCTAAACCCCGCTAACCCTAAGGCCGAATGAGGAACGTAGATCTAACCCTAGCGCGACACTGTGGCCGTCCGATCGCGTCTTCTATAAGGATTCCGCGGGTGGCTCTGGGCGATCCGTGGAAGGGCTTGTTCTGCAACCTGATTGGTTGGCGTCTCTTAGAAGGATTTCGTGGCTAGCTCTTGGCGATCCGTGGGATGGATTTTTCTGGAATCTGATTGGCTTCATCATTTTTACGTGCAACAGCGTGGCGTGCGAGCGTGACACACTCCATTGACGGTTGGACCGAGCGTGGCATGCGAGAGCGCTGGGCGGGGCGGGCTGCACCATGCATGCAGCTGCCCCTAGCGTCGCAGTCTAGCTATTTTACGTGCAACAGCGTTGCAGCGTATTTACTCCCTCCGCCGCATTAAATAAGTATACATGTAACAACTTTCTTCAGTCAAACTTACTCCCCTCAGGTTCATTGTAATAAATGAGACTTTGCATGATACCACATCTATGTTATTTTGTACTATGGAGTAGTAACTTAGACTAGTAACATATGCATGATACCACATCTATTGTTTATTGCTTGTGGGCAACCCATAAGCTTGTAGGTCACCCTTAAGGAAAATCTTCTAAAGTAAACCTCCACTATGTATATGGATAGCCTTATGGACTACTTTTTGGCTTGTGGATAGCCTTATGGACTACATAGTGGATGCCCAAGTGCATTGTAAAGGTAGAAGTACACTTTTTGTGGACAAATTTTGAAGCCAAACGTACACTTATTTGTGGACAGAGGGAGTATGCATGTCACTATGAGGGCACCCACAATGTATAGCCAAAAGTGGTTCCATTTTTGCCTTTTGGCTTTTGGAACTAGTTCCCTACATTGTGGAGGTGGTTCTAAATGGGAGAAAACTGGGAACCGGAGCAAGTAGTTGCTCCGATGCTAAATTTCTCTTTTGGCTTTTGGAACTAGTTCCCTACACTGTGAGGGTAGTTCAGTATTTGTTTCATGTGTTGTTTTAGCTTGATGGTGGGACCCACGTTATAAATATTTTGGAACCACTACATTGTAGAGTTGTTGCTATATTTCATACCATAGCCAAATTTACCTTTATGTCAGATTTGGCAATGGCAACATTGTGGGTGCCCTGACCATCCTAAGAAAAAATATCAAAATCTAAAATATGTAATAAATATAACGTATAGCGTTGGCACACTCCATTGACCGTTGGACCGAGCGTGGCATGCGAGGGCGCTGGGCGGGGCGGGCTGCACCATGCATGCAGCAGCTGCCCCTAGCGTCGCAGTCTAGCTATTTTGCGTGCATCAACGCTGCCCCATTAAATAAGTGTACTGCCAATGAACAACTACCTTGGACTTTTTTTTCTCTCTTTCTCATTAATGCATGCATGCAGGGGAGGGGCGGGGGCGGCGGTGCAGGGGTTACAATACGTCGCATCCTAGCTATTTTTTTCTCTCTTTCGCATTGATCACGCCCGCTTCCCACACGCAACGCAACGCACGCGTCTCGTCTTGGCGTCTGCGCCAACGCGACGCTGGATTCCCACGCCGCCCTTCACGCCCCGCCCTCAATAAATAGGAAAAACGCCTTTGCGTCCTCATCTCATCTTGCCCCTCATCTTCAACCTTGAGCCCATCCCTTTGCCTCCTCCCAGCCCCCAAACACTCCGACCATGGCGACCTCCCCCTTCCGCTTCCCTTCCGACACCGAAGTAAGCGACGAGGACAACCACCCGGACCACAAGCAGTGGTGGGAGCAGGGGGCGCCCACGCGCCCCAAGCGTCTTAAGAATAAGTCCCCGCCCTGCCCCTGGGGGGAGCAGGGCCCCATCGTCACCAACCCAGTCCCCAACCTCCCCGGCGGCGGCGACCTCCCCTCTGAAGCCTACTGGGCTAAGGCGGCGAAGGACGAGGAAAAGCAGGAGGCTGCTTTCTCCAGGTGGGAGGAGAAGCAGGCCCAACACGCCTTGAAGAAAAGGCGCAGACGGGCGGACGACGAGCGACGGGAGGCCAATCGCTGGGCCTTCCAGGAGGAGCAGCGGAAGCGGGAGCACCGGGAGAGGCTGGCGGTGTGGAATGCCACGAAGGCGGCTGCACCGGCGGCACCGCCTCCACCACCGATGGAGTAGGGTAGCTAGGGTTAGGGTTTAGGGGCTAGCCCAGGGTTTAGGCGGGGCGCCTATTGTACTTTTTTCTTTTTATTGTAATGTTATCGATCCCCCTATCTAATATAAGTAATGTTATCCCAATATTATCTATCCCCTTGTTTTATTGTAATCTGTGTTTTATTGTATTGTCATTTGTCAAAACACCCAAAAAAACAAGTGTATAAAACAAGACACAAAAACAAGTTCATATAATACTCGTGCAATATTTATATATTTACAAGTGTATAAAACAAAAGACATGAAAACAAGTTCATACAACACATGGTTCATTTTCAAATAAGTCATTTACATATTTACATAAGTTAAAGGAGCGCCCAAGTTATCTTAGTTAAATGGATGTCCTTGGACTTCATTTATATATTTACTTTTGCAAAAAAAAGATTGCAACCTGAGCACGAGTATCTGCAGATCCACACGTCCCTATTTAGATTGTAACGTGAGTACCATTTTTTTGCCCAATCAACATATAGTTACTATTGGGCCTGGATACGTCCATTTTGGCATGGCTAAGTTATATTTGGGTCTGGACTTTTTCAATCCTCGTCAATTTTTTTTACTTTTCAACCCCTCCCCCTCCCCTGCACATGGGCACCCCCTGCACACTGATAAAAGAAACACTGGCGAAACTGACGAAACTGAAGGAACACTTATTTCGAAAACAGAGCAGCTCAAAATTAGCCTGAATTTGTGTTGCATTTTATTCAAGCCAAAGACATAGACCATTACATCCATTACAAAGCATCACTCGAACACTGACTGCGCTGTTTAATGACTAACGATGAGGAGATAAACTAATCCGAGAGAAATTACACAAAAATAAAAAAAAAACGGCCATCAGATTGTCCTGCTTCTTCAATTCGATGATTTGCCTTAGCTGCTTGTTCATCTTCTTCAGCTCGGCCTTCACTTCCGCATCCACCGTAGTACCAGCGGAAATAGGGTTGCCACATCCCAATTGCTCCACCACGGACGGGTTTTCGAGCTCCCGGGATGCTACCTGCACACCAATTCGCTCGATGTACTCATCAAGCCACTCAAAATGCCCACATTTTGGCAGTTCCTGAAATCGCAAAGATGAACCCTAAATCCCAAATTCGATGAAATACATGAAATTTCGAAAGAAAAGCGAGAAATTGGTGCTCGGAACACTCAGATCTCACCTTTCCCGGCTCGGGCTTGCTCTCACACTTCACAAATTCCCGGCCAATGTTGCCGTTCTTGTCGGTGGATGTGACAAGCCGCTTCAGGGGCGCGGTACGGGGGCAATCGGGGCACCTCCTCATCGGCACCGCACCATACCGAGGCCATGAGCGGTGGGAGGAAGCAGAGCTCGACATCCCTCGCCGGCGTTGCCGCACTTGCTCGCCGGAGAAGAAAACGAAAGGGGATGAGATGCTGGAATGGTGGCGGGAGTGCTCGGGTGTGGGGACGGATCGGGGCCAACGGCTCTCTTCGACCACAGGGTGGGTCCCACGATATGAGGTGGACATCAGGTGAGTTCCGCCGTGACGTGGAGAGGCTGTGGGTCCTACTGTGCTCAGCTGATTCGAATTCGTTGACGGTCTCGTGGGGTTAAGTAGAAGTGTCACATGGGAGCTATTTGCCGCCTCACAACCGTCGCATGTCAGCTATTGTTTGCAACGATGTCGCTTTCCTTCCAATTCCATGTAAAGACGTCGCATAGGAGCTATAAGCCCAAATTCTCCGGCATCGTCTACGATCTCTTTGAAAATAAATCCAGCAGCTCCTCCGCAATTGCTAGTACGCGTTGCTCTGGTAGTAGTTGATCCCGCATTCTCTCGAACTATATCGAATAAAAAGGAGATCAATATGTATCAATCATGATAACAAAAGGTGACGGCAATAAAATGATGGTGTGAATGCATTGCTTACGTCGACTCTATAATCGTTGTGTTCGATGGTAAACATGCGAATGAACTCGCAAACGTAGAATCCACATAGATTCGACCCCCGTGGATGCCTCACGCACTTTACGAGAATAGAATTCAATCAAAATAATAATCTAGAGCATCATTATTGTATTGAAACTAGAAGTAAAGATATGCGCGAACATATCACGTGCTACTTACCGAGACCGCCTTAAACGTCAGCTTCTCACTAAATACACCCGTAACCTCACGCTTGAACCAGATCCAAACCCTGCCCGATGAAGAAAATGAATGAATGAGTTATTCATTACCTGATATCTCGGTAAATCAACAAAAGATACCGATATAGCGCGAAACTTACTTCTGGAGCATGTCCTGCATGCTGTGGAAATCTTCCAGGTTTCTCTTTGATGGTTCCATGACATCAACTCTTCCCTTATCAAGTTGAATGTCTAGCAGAACCCAGTGGAAGATGCAAACATTTATATATACATCAGTTAAACTTATTAGCATCGACTAATCAAAAGTGAATGTGTACAACAGAGTAAGACCCTCACCTGAAATTGTAAGGAAACAGTATGTGGTCAAAGAAAAATTTTCTCCATTAGAAACCTTAGAAGGTTTTCCTCCGTCTCCTCGGGGTTATTCGTTAGCGTGGCTATATGCACTTTATCTGGGTCAATGAACCCAATATTGTAGATTCTTTTTCTTTACATTCCAGGATCTTCATTCTGCATAATAAGGATAATCACATGTTCCGAACTGAACAACTAAAAATTGAACATGTAGACAATGAATTCAACAACTTATAGACAATAGCAGCCGAGGATGGATTTGTCTAGGGCGTCAAGATGGTATAACTGGAACAGTTCTGGAAACTCAATATGTACCTCTTCGGGTCTGAAGTAGTACTCACGTGGGACTTTGGCTACGATCATTATTCTCCCCTGCTTCATGACCGCCGAGTACCATTGATGGAGATTCCGCATTTGTGTTGGCAGTTCTCTCAGCCTCTCTTTGCTGACCAAATCCTCACGTGCGACATATTTAGGGGCTAGTGGCATCTTGGGTAGATGGTCGAGTTGGGGGCCTAACAGTTCATCAAGCATAATTTCCATGCTGGCCGCCAACTCCGCAGCTATTGACATATCAAGTGGCTGTTGTGCGAGGAGTGGAACGTTTTGTGAAACCACCTTGAGGGGTGCGATCGTTTGTTTTGCCTGTTGTCCGAGAAGGGGAACGTCTGATTTTTTACTGATTGCATTTTAGGTCCCGCTTGCACCTGTGCTTGCTGATTTTTTACCGCCTGCACTTGATTTGCTTGATTTACTTGATTTTCTCTTCGCCACTTCTTTCTGAAGTGTGCATAGATAGTCATCTGACTTATAGTGCAACTCATATTGCGATGGTGTGTTCAGAAAATCAAGTCCATATGCCTTTTGCTTCGGTGTATACCGGAGCGAGCTCGGGTTTCTTCTTCTCAAAATGCGCCACCACTTCGGCCTTTGATATCGCTGCAGATTCCGCATCAGTACGATCGTAAGGTCTGATGGGAAGATTCTGATGAGGCACTATTGGGAGGGGCGACATTTTCCGTTTTGGGCTGCCGCGTCCTTTAGTACTCACTGACGGAGCACGCTTCCGCTTATTGTCCTTAGCGGGCGGCGAAGACTGCTAAGCCTACGGCGGAGATCGAGATGGACTTGGGATGTGGTGGTCGTAGTCATCATGGGGTGGGCTTCTTGGAGGTGATGGAGGTGGAGGTGGAGGTGAAGGAGACCTGCGACGACTCGGAGGCGGTAGTGTTATCCTTGGAGCCGAGCCTGGAAACCGTATGTTGTTCTTTTCCCAGAGAATGATCCCACCAAGTACTTCTCCCAGTGTGATCTCACCTTCAGGTCTAGGGATGTCAAGCTCCATTGACTCCCACTCCTTTACGATTTGATCCACCCTAACTTTAGCATAGCAAGTTGGAATCTCACGGCCATGCCAACGTGCGTCAGGCGGACAAGGCAAAGCCGATCCGACCGCCACCTTCACAGATACGTTCTTCAATATTTTATGGAGCTCACAAGGTATCTGCTCCTTAATTCCATCCACGGGGTAGCCGGGACCGCAATCTGTAGTATAGGATGCATCGTTAGACGGGACCTCCAATTCAGCGACGCTGCTTCTCCGCTGAGATGGGTTGGCGGTAATATCGAGTGGAGGATCTTGCTGCAAGCGCGCTATTCCTCTAAGTTCGTCGATCTGCTGCTGCTGCTGCTTGTCAATTCTTCCTAGCAGCTGCTTGAACTTGTTTGCCTCCTCCTCCTCCCGTCGTTGCTTTGCTCTTGCTCGACTTCTATAGGTACCTTGGTCCTTAGGAAACCCAGTCTCCCACGTGAAACTCCCGTCAAGGCCTCGGACTCGTCCTGTATGTTCGCGATTCCCGAGGACCAAGGTCAGCAAGTCATTCTCTCTATCGGGATGAAACTGTTTTATTCCATCTTTAATATCTTTGACCACTTTTAGCCATGCAGTCCTGGGTAGCTTTATCCCGTCACTGTAAACAAGATCCCCTGTAAGTTCGTCATATGTACTCCCATGCCCACAGAACCAATTTCTTGCCCTCAAATCCCATTCTTTGCGAATTGGTTCTGGAATGATCTCTTTATTATGAAGCTCTTTCTCTTTTTCATCCCACTTAGGCATGGCAACTGCCTAGCCCCCTGGCCCCAAGTTATGGTGATATTTCTTCTTCGCAGCATTTATCTTGTTTTTTCTGACTTTTCCTCTGCAACTCCTGACCTCCTATACAGCACAAATGCATCCCAGTAAGGCTGCTGCTTCGCTAGATAGCCTTCGAATAATGGGGTTTTCTTGTCCTTCTGATATTGTTGCCATAATGACTTCCTCCAGTTCTTGAATAGTTCGGCCATCTTCTTTAGTGCGAACTGCTTGACTTTCTTCCTCATTTCAGCAGTCTCGTCCTTAGTGTCACATTCTGGCAGCTTGAAATGTCCCATTAGGTCATTAAAAAGTTCATCTTTCAACCTATCGTCGATATAAACATCACTCCATTCCGCCTCTTTGGGCTTATTCTACTCCCGAATAGTGATCGGGGTGCGATCTCTAACAACAAATCCGTATTGTTGTACAAATAGTTGTTTTGTTTTGTTTGGTTCCAATGGTTCGCCGTCTCCTGAAACCTCTGTAATTTCATAAACAGTACCCAGGGGCAACTTTTTGGCTCGGCCGCGCTTGGTTTTCTTGCTCGAGTAGAGGCCTAAGAGAAGAAAAATTCGTCAACATTATATATATACAACTAGGTACATCTAGTGACGGTCATCGGACATCATATATATATACCACGTCGGTCTGCGTTACGCGTCCATGGGCTTCTTCCTCTTGTCTGTTGGTCTCCTCTCCCTCACCGGATGAGTTCAGATACCTCGAGGGAGATACCTCATCGGCATCGTGAATCATATCCTCGAGCAAGTGTTCCGAATCTAGGTCTCTACAGACTGGGGGACTAGGTGGATCCATAGTTCCTGCAGAATGCACACAATATTTATTTGAACTTAACAAAATAAAACCTAAACCCCTAAACCCGAAGGTGCGGTGGGAGGTGGCCGGTGATGGTGGCCACGGGAGAGGCGGGCGACTAAGCGGCTTCCCGCAAGAACCACCACCATAACCCTAACTTCGGTCACCACCCTGAACCCTAAACCCGGAGGTGCGATGGCGGTGGCCGGTGATGGTCGCCGCAGGAGAGGCGAGCGACTAAGCGGCTTCCCGCGAGAACCACCACCCTAACCCTAACTCCAGTCACCACCGAGCACCAACACCCTAACCCTAACTCTAACTCCGGTTACAAAGATGGTCTTACAATAATTACCCTAACCCTAACCCTAGGCCTCGACACCTAGCCGTGCCCATGCCCTAAACCGATAAACTTACACTTGACTAAAAAAATCCTATATACACTAAAGATCGAAGATCCTAAAAATCCAAAAAATTCTACATACAAATCCTAATAATAATCACCCTATTATTAAACACTAACACAAAATTAACCTAAACAAATCCTAATTAAGAACTAACAAATCCTAAACAAAATAATTATCCTATCAACAAAATTAACCTAAACAAATCCTAATTAAGCACTAACAAATCCTAAAAACAAAATTAACCTAAAAAATCCTAATTAAGCACTAACAAATCCTATAAACAAATTAACCGAAACAAATCCTATAAAAAATTAACCTAAACAAATCCTAATTAAGCACTAAGAAATTAATCTTACCTGGTGCTGGCGGCAGGCGGTGGCCGGAGGCTGGAGGTGCTGGCGTGGCCAGAGGTGCTGCGAGGTGCGGAGCCGGCAGGAGGGCGCGCGCGGACCGGCGGGGGCATGGGGCGGCGCAGGTGCAGGAACGGGCGTACGTGCTCGTCGGCGCCGTAAGTTGGGCGTGGTCGGCGCGGAGGGAGGCGTACGTGCTCGTCGGCGCCGGAGTTGGGAAGCCTGGCGTCGTCGTCTCTGATCTGCTGGCCTCCAATTCTCCCAGTGCGTGGAATGCACCAGGGGAGAAGCCCCCATTTATACCCCCCCCTCTAGTCCCGGTGCGTGACACCAGCCGGGACTAAAGGGAGGTCTCTAGTCCCGGCTGGTGCCACGCACCGGGACTAGAGGGGGGGGGGCGTTTCATTTTTCGCTCGCTAGGGCCAAACCTTTAGTCCCGGCTAGTAAACTGGGCCCAGACTAAAGGCCCAAATGCGCGCGCTGGGCCAAAAAACCCAGCGCGCTTGTGCTTTTTTTAATTTTTTTTCAAAAATATCATTTAAAACATTTAAATTATACTTTTTTTGTATATTTGTGAATTTGACAAAACTTTCAACATGAAAAGTTCTTGAATTTGAATAATTAATCCAAATCCATTTTCTGTTTTATCAAATAATTAATTTAAATAGTCAAATTATTAACCATTTGCCATTATCAATTTAAAAATGAATTAACTATTGTTTTTTGCATACTTGTGAATTTGACAAAACTTTCAACATGAAAAGTTCTTAAATTTGTATAATTAATCCAAATACATTTTCTGTTTTATCAAATAATTATTTTAAATAGTCAAATTATTAACCATTTTGCCATTATCAATTTAAAAATGCATTAACTATTATTTTTGCATATTTTTAAATCTCACTAAACTTTCAACATGAAAAGTTCTTGAATTTGAATAATTAATCCAAATCCATTTTCTGTTTTATCAAATATTTATTTTAAATAGTCAAATTATTAACCATTTTGCCATTATCAATTTAAAAATGCATTAACTATTATTTTTTGCATATTTTTGAATCTCACTAAACTTTCAACATGAAAAGTTCTTGAATTTGAATAATTAATCCGAATCCATTTTATGAATAAGCTTCAGTCCCGGTTGTAGCCACTGACTGGGACTAAAGATATTTTCCGCCCTTTCCCACTGCATCCCGCCATGTTTTTCCGCCCTTTCCATCTATATATAGGCCGACCGCGCCATGGTTATGCACACATACACACCTTCCTCTCTCACAGAAATGGACAACGCCTACTGGGTCATTCTAACCCTCGAGGAGACGGAGGCGCTGTGCGCCTCAAGCTACCCTTGCCCACCAGGCTACCGGCCGCCCGCCGGCTAGATGCTGAGTGTTGGAGGTGTTCATGTCCCTCCCGTGCCTCAAGGCTCCGCCCGACAGGTGGCCATCACCAACCACTTCTACCACGAGCTCACGCCGGAGCAGCGGATGGATCCCTAGTGGGATCCCGGGAAATACGACACCTGGAATGCCTTCTTCGCTAACCGGCAGGAAAGGGAGCTCGCCAGGTACGATGGTGATGGCCCGTCCCCGGTGAACCACAATGAAGCCGGCCATCATCTGTGGTGGGCGAACTGTACTATCATAGGCGTGATGCGCTACATCGCCGAGGGAGACCATCCTCGCCTGCGGTGCCCACAAGTCCACCCGCCTGGCGTGAATCTGAGGCCGGAGTGGCAGGTGCCCCGGTATATGCCATGGTTGGGCTCAGGATCCCCGGAGTGGCAGGTGACGATGACAATGATGATGACGATGACGAAGAATTCCCTCAAGCTGTGTACTATAGGACTAGGCATGATTATGACTGAAGGGGGCGGCTTTAGTCCTGAGTGTTAGCTAGTCCCGGTTTGTCCCAGCTTTTAATATTAATAAATGTATTGAGTGTTAGTCCTGGTTTGTGGCCAGATCGGAACTAAAGGGGGCCTTTAGTCCCGATTTCGTAGTCTCGGTTTTTAAATATTAATAAATGTCTTGAGTGTTAGTCTTGTTTTATGGTTGGACCGGGACTAAAGGGGGACCTTTAGTTCCGATTCATACTTACCATGAAGATCTGATCTCCAAACACGTGCGGTCACATATTAGGGAGTGCCTCTATGACTAGTTTTGTTGGAGATACCGGAGGATTGGGCTCCGACGGCATCTCCCTAAAACAGGCCGTAGTGGTGTCCCTTCTCTCGAAGACTATCTTGCAGCTTGTAACTTCTCTAACTAGATCAATATGCCTGGGAGCTAACCTAATTTCACATATTAGGGAGTGCCTCTATGTCTAGTTTCTTGGAGATGCCGGAGGATTGGCTCCGGCGGCATCTCCCTGAAACTGGCCATAGTGGCGTCCCTGCTCTCGAAGACCATCTTGCAGCTTGTAACTTCTCTAACTAAATCAATATGCCTGGGAGCTAACCTAATTTCACATATTAGGGATGTTGGAGATATGCCCTAGAGGCAATAATAAATGTGGTTATTATTATATCTTTGTGTTTATGATAAATGTTTACATTCATGCTATAATAGTATTAATAAGGAAACATTGATACTTGTGTGATTTGTAAACTTAATTTGAAGTCCCTAGTATAGCCTCTATACATCACTAGCTTGTTGGTTGATAAATGATTGTGGTTTCCCTATCATGAACATTGAGATGTTATCAACAACAAGATCATATCGTTAGGAGAATGATATGGTGGACATACTCCTATAGATAAGCGTAGCATAAAGATCAAGTCATTTCAATAGTTCAATTGCTATATGCGTTCTGATACATAGTAACCTAATTCCTTCGACCATGAGATCATGCATATCACCTTTACCGGATGGATGCTTTGATGACATCAAACACCACACCGTAACTGGGTGGCTATAAAGGTGGCATTGAGTGTTCGGAAAGTATTGGTTGAGACACATGGATCAAGAGTGGGATTTGTCCATCCATATGACGGATAGATATACTCTGGGCCCTCTCGGTGGAATGTCATCCAATTAGCTTGCAATCATGTGACTGGCTCACAAGGGATCACATATCACGGGAACGAGAAAAGAGTACTTATCGGTAACGAGGTTGAACTAGGTATGCAGAGATACCAACGATCATAACCTCGGATAAGTAAACTATCGTGAGACAAAGGGAAATTGGTATCGTATGTAAGTGGTTCATTCGATCGCAAAGTAATCGTAGAAATATGTGGGAACCATATGAATTTCCAGATTCCTCTATTGGTTATTATTCGGAGAAGTTTCTCGATCATGTCCGCATAATTCACGAACCGTAGGGAGACACACTTAAGGATTCGACGTTGTTTTGAGTAGTTATGGTAGTATGAGAAAGAGACCGAATGTTGTTCGGAGTCTCGGATGGGATCCGGGATATCACGAGGTGATCCGGAATGGTCCGGAGAATAATATTTATATAAGGAAAGTCCCGTTTCGGAGATCGGGAATGATTCTGGTGTTTTCATCGGGAATGTTCTAGAAGGTTCCGGAATGTCCGGCACTCCGGAGGGGAAGGGGTACATGAATGTGTCATTGCATGTTGGAATGATTGCATCATGTACTAAGTGTCCTCGCTGTTCCAAATAAAGGATTAAATTGAATCCTAGTTTGAAAAGTCAAATAGCTAGTTTGAAAAGTCAAACGGCTAAAATTGGAAAGAGGAAAAGAGGAGGAAGGGGGAAACCGAGTTGGGTAGGAGTTCCCTCCTCCAACCGGCGGCCCACCTCCAAGCCGAGTTGGGGAGGGACTCCTCTCCCTCCCCTTGGAGCGGCCGGCCCCTCCACCTATATAAGGAGGGGCAGGGCTCCCTCCTCTAGACACACAAGTCCCTTACCTCAAACCCTAGAAGCTGCAGCCCTCCATAGCCGCCGCCACCACCTAGGGTTTTGCCCTAGCCGCCGACTTGGGGATCCCCGGAACCCTAGCCGCCGGCTCTAGCCCCTCCTCCTTGGTGTGTCTAAACCCTAGATCGCCGAGGAGCTCTCTCATACTCCACCATACTCGCTTCGGCTTAAGGCGAAGCCCTGCGGGATCTCCCCTCTACTTCCGGTACCACGCCGTTGTGCTGCCGGAATCGCGAGGAGAGTGCTACAACCTCCGCTGCCTGCTGGAACAAGGGAGAGGAAGGTCTTCATCGAGTACCGAACGTGTGACCGACTGCGGGAGCGCTGCCGGAACGCAGCGCCGGAAGGATCGTCTACGCGATCTTGAGATCGAGAAGAGTACGACTACATCACCCACGAGAATCCGCTCTCGTTAAACACTTTGGAATCTTCGAGGGTAAGTTATTCCATCGACTCGTTGCTACAATCTAGTAGATAGATCTTGGCTTGTTTGTTTGTATGCGATAGAAATTTTTTGTTTTCCATGCTACGAACCCCTACAAGGGAGTGCCTCTATGACCACTTTCTTGGAGATGCCGGGGGACTGGTGAAAGGATACGGATGTTGCCTAGAGGGAGGGTGAATAGGCGATAAAATCTTTTCCTAGAGTTGCTCAACAAAGGAAGAATAAAACTAGTGTTTACTTTGTTAAGCACAACCTAGAACAACTAAGGTTCACCTATGTGCACCAACAACTTATGTTAAGCAATACAAGCAACAAAGTGATAGCAAGATATATATTACTTCAAGCACGAAGGCTATCACAATGTAAAGTGCATAAGTAAAGAGCTCGGGTATAGAGATAACCGAGGCACGCGGGGACACCGATATTTTACCGAGTTTATCCCAACATGGAGTACGTATCGTTTGGAGAGGGGGTGGTATCAAACCACCAACGCCACAAAAGGCCTCCCTTATTCTCCAGTGAATCTCACTCCAACGGGATCGATCCATGCTTCCACTATCAGTGCACTTGTCGGTGGCAACCGGAACCTCTCACAAGGTTGGGGCACTTCTCCACAACTTAATTGGAGTCTCCCAACAAATGCCACAAAAGGACACAATGCCACCAAGGCCAAAAAACCGTCTAGGGTTCCAAGAACCCAAGAGGAACAAGCTCCAATGAGTAACTCAACCCAAATCCTCCGAGGAGAACTCAAACCGATGCACCAAATGCAAATGGCAAGAACACCACAAAGGTGCTCAAATCCCTCACTCTCAAGTTCCAACAAAGCTACTAAAACTATTGGGGGACAAGAGAGGAGGAATCAAAGAGAGACACAAAATCCCCCAAAATCTAGATCCCCAAAGATGCACTCACGAAGAGATGAATCGGTTAGGTCAAAACGTGGGTATAGATCTCCTCTCTCTTCCACTCAAATATGGGCAAGAATCATCGGAGGGAAAAGATTAGGCAAGCTTCAAGATCTAGTGCAAGTGTGGACAAAGCTTAGCCTAATAGATGAGGAAGAAGCAACCTAAACTGAAAACGGGCAAAGCCTTAAATAGGGGCCCCAAAAATCTAGCCGTTTGGGGGCATATTTCTGTTTGGGCCGGTAGTACCGCCCGCGCCAGGACAAAGGAAGCAGCAGCGAGGCAAGTGGGGCCAGCGGGTCCAGTGAGCTGCAGGCATGCGCGCGGGCGAGAGATGCTGCAGCTGCGCAGCGCAGCGGCAGTAGCAAGCAGCTAGTCAACACAGCGCGGCCAGGGCGCGGGGGCCACAGCAGGCCAGCAGAGCACGCACGCGCACGATCAAGCGATGCAGGCGAGGCGGGCGCGTGCGAGCGAGAGGGCGAGTGGGGGCCGCACGGGGCCAGCGGTCGAGAGTCAGCGTGGCGCGCGCGTGACGAGAGGTGACGTCAGCGCACGTGAGAGATGGTCCAGGGGCCAGCAGCAGCGCGCCCATGCGAGCGGGGCATCAGACTCGCATGGTCAACACGCGGCAGCAGGTGGAGCGCTGAGCTGGAGTACCTGGGCCAGGGGGTGGGCGGCCCGGTACTACCGGCCGCCTGGGGCGGTAGTACCGCATGGGCCGGTAGAGCCGACCAGAACTACCGGGCAGGCCAGCAGATGCGCTGCGCACAGCCAAGCGCTTCCGGTACTGGGCCTAGTAGTACCGGACGGCCCAGCAAACGACTTCTCTTTTTCTTTTATAAATCAAATAAGCAGTCAATATTCAAACGTTAATAACTTTTGAGTGGTAGCTCCGATTGATCCGATTCCAATTGCGTTGGAAAGAGGACGACACAAGCTACCCTATAAAATATTGGTTATCACCAAGTGAGAAAGTATCATATATTATACAAGAAAGATACCTCACTTGCTGAGAAACCGAAAAACCGCCAAGATCAAAATCACAACAAGATGCAAATGGAAGATCCGATTTTTTATGATCAAGAGCTTGTTATGGAGATTACCACAAGCTCTATATCCTCACATGGACAAGACCAAATAACAACCAAATATGTTGATCCAAGTGTGCAAAGGTTTGAGCTCTCTCCGAACGATGTGACCGAGTTACTCATTCGAGAGCCCCTCTTGATAGTACGGCTATCTATCCTAAACCCGGTCTCCCACACACAACATGAGACCGGCAAAAGGGAAAACCTATCAAGATTATACCTTTGCCTTGAGCATTCCACTTGATCTCGATGTAGACGAACTTGACCTTCTCAAGTTGGAACGCCTTTCTTAATTCCTCATCATCGATCCATGATCACGGAGGATGGCAAGCATCAAATATGAGATCTTCTATAGATGGCGCATTTTGAGCTTGCACAACATATATTCTTCTCATTTCATCGACCTTGAAGCCACCACATGCTCCAAGCGATGCCAATGGACAAATCCTACAAGTATAACTTAATACACACATTAGTCCATAACGATTGTCATTAATTACCAAAACCACACATGGGGGCACATATGTTCTTTCAACTGGGCTCCGGCGGCATCTCCCTGAAACTGGCCGTAGTGGTGTCCCTACTCTCGAAAACCATCAATCTTGGAGATGCCTCAAACTGGCTGGAGGACTGGCCTATTTATAGTACAAGCAGCTCGGCATAGTGTCGACACTCACGACATAATGTCGACACTCACCCCTATTATTAGCGCTCACTCGTGTTTTGTCCCGGTTGCTGTCTCCAATCGGGACTAAAGGTTCATCCAACCGGGACTAAAGGTTCAACCCTCTATTATTAGTGCTACCTGGCCCAGCCTGCCGCAATCCCTTCAGTCGCGGTTGGTTTCTCCAACCGGTACTAAAGGTTCAACCCCTATTATTGGTGCTGCCTGGCCCAGCCTGCCCTGCCCTTTCCCTCTATTTATAGTGCGGCCATCATGGGCATGGAGAATCTTAATCATTTAACAATATGATTACATAAAAGGTTTAATATATTACACCAACATCCCTATCTAGTGTTGTTGTTTTCTTTTGCGCCGTAGCCATGGAGAATCTTCATCATTTAACAGGAGGCTTGGGTCAGTTTTCACTTTGAAGGGCGGGATTTCATGAAACTTATTATAATATTCTGATATATCTGTCTTGTCATCCACTCCCACGATGTTTCTTTTCCCTGAAAGAACTATGTGGCGCTTTGGATCATCGGACGATGTATTCTTTTGCTGATTTCTTTTTCTCGGTTTCGTAGACATGTCCTTCACATAGAAAACCTGAGCCACATCGTTGGCTAGGACGAATGGTTCGTCCATGTATGCAAGATTGTTGAGATCCACTGTTGCCATGCCATGCTTTTCATCTACATGTACCCCTCCTCCTGTCATCTTGACCCATTTGCACCGAAACAAAGGGACCTTAAAAGTAGGTCCATACTCAAGTTCCCATATCTCCTCTATGTACCCATAATATGTGTCCTTCTGCCCATTGTCATCTGTTGCATCAAAGCGGATACCACTGTTTTGGTTGGTGCTATTTTTATCTTGGGCGATCGTGTAAAATGTATTACCATTTATCTCGTACCCTTGGAAACTACATATAGTCGAAGATGGCAACCGTGCCAACAAGTACATCTCATCGTCAATAGTGTTGTTATTCATGAGATGCCTCTGCAACCAACTGCCGAAAGTGTCCTCGTGTTCCACTTTAATCGAGGAGTCAGGCATCCCAGGGTTTTCCGATCATACAATAATCTTGTGTTTCTCGATATACGGATCCACCAAGGTGGAATTGTGTAGAACTGTGTAGTGTGCTTTATTGAAAGAATCTCTGTCCATACATACCATTGTTTTCCTTCCTAGTGTGCCTTTTCCAGTCAGCCTCCCCTCATACCGAGATTCAAGAACACCAATGGGCTTAAGGTCAGGAAGAAAGTCAACACAAAACTCAATGACCTCCTCTGTTCCATAGCCCTTGGATATGCTTCCTTCTGGACTAACACGGTTATGAACATATTTCTTTAAGACTCCCATGAACCTTTCGAAGGGGAACATATTGTGTAGAAACACAGGACCGAGAATTCTAATCTCTTCGACTAGGTGAACTAGGAGGTGTGTCATAATATTGAAGAAATATGGAGGGTACAACAACTCGAAGCTGACCAGACATTGGACCACATCAATCTGTAACCCTAATAGACTTTCTGGATCGATAACCTTCTGAGAAATTGCATTGAGGAATGCACATACCTTCACAATGGCCACCCGAACATTTTTCGGTAGAATCCCTCTCAATGCAACCAGAAGTAATTGCGTCATAAGCACGTGGTAGTCATGGGACTTTAGGTTTTGGAATTTTTTATCTTTCATATTTACTATTCCCTTTATATTAGACGAGAAGCCAGACGGGACCTTGATACTGAAAAGGACTTCAAAAAAGATTTCCTTCTCTTCCTTGGTAAGATCGTAGCTGGCAGGCCCTTGAAACTGCCATGGATGTTTGCCGTCTCATCCTTTATGACGTTGTTGGTCCTCCCGTGTTTCTGGTGTATCTTTTGACTTCCCATACAAGCCCAAGAAGCCTAGAATATTCACGCAAAGATTCTTCGTCAGGTGCATCACGTCGATTGCAGAGCGGACCTCATGGACTTCCCAATAGGGTAGCTCCCAAAATATAGATTTCTTCTTCTACATGGGTGCGCGTTCGTCGGCGTCTTTTAGAACAGGTTGTCCTCCGGGACCCTTTCCAAATATTACATTTAAATCCTTGACCATACCAAATACATCAGCACCAGTACGGGGGGCAGGCTTCTACCAGTGATCTGCCTCGCCATCGAAATGCTTGCCTTTTTTCCTTAAGGAGTGACTGGGCGGAAGAAAACGACGATTGTACGGGTACACATTCTTCCTAGATTTATCTAGATATATACTTTCAGTCTCATCTAAATAGTGTGTGCATGCATTATATCCCTTGTTCGTCTGTCCTGAGATGTTAATGAGAGCAGGCCAAACATTGATGGTTACGAACAGCAACGCTCGTATGTCGAATGTCTCCTGTTTGTGCTCATCCCACACACGTAAACCCGGTTCGTCCCACAACTGTAAAAGTTCATCAACTAATGGCCTTAGGTACACATCAATGTCGTTGCCGGGTTGCTTCGGGCCTTGGATGAGCACTGGCATCATAATGAACTTCCGCTTCATGCACAACCAAGGAGGAAGATTGTAGATACATAGAGTGACGGGCCAGGTGCTGTGACTGCAGCTCTGCTCCCCAAAAGGATTCATGTCATCTGTACTTAGACCAAACCATAAGTTTCTTGCTTCACCAGCAAAGTCCGGGAAGTCTCTCTCGATTTTTCTCCACTGTCGACCATCAGCGGGGTGCCTCAACTGTTGGAATTATGCCCTATAGGCAATAATAAAGATGTTATTATTATAATTCTTGTTCATGATAAAGTTTATATTCCATGCTAGAATTATATTAAGCGGAAACTTTGATACTTGTGTGGTTTATGAACAACACCGTGTCCCTAGTACGCCTCTACGGACTATCTCATTGATTAATGATGGTTAAGGTTTCCTAACCATAGACATGAGTTGTCGATTAATAATGAGATCATGTCATTAGGAGAATGATATGATGGACAGACCCAAATTAAGCAGAGCGATTAGATCGTGTCATCGTGTTCATCTTTGTGAAGCTTTTTCCTATGTCAAGTATTGTATTCCTTAGACCATGAGATAATACAACTCCCTGGTATCGGAAGAAAGCTTTGAGGTCATCAAACGTCATCCTATGTGAGGGTGATCATAAAGGTGTCTCTCAGGTGATCGGAAAGTACTTGTTGGGTTGTATATATCGAGATGGAATTTGTCCCTCCTGAGTCGGAGAGATATACTTTGGGCCGACTCGGTAATCGATATCAACACCGCTTGCAAGCACGTGGTTAAGGAGTTAATCACAAAGTGATATTGGATTATGGAACGAGTAAAGTACTTGTTGTGAACGAGATTGAACTAGGTATGCTGACACCAACGATCGAATCTCGGGCAAGTAAAATATCGCGTGACGAAGGGAATACATATATGGGATTAATTGAATCCTGGCATCGTGGTTCATCCGATATGATCATCGATGAATATGTGGGAGTAAATATGGGTTTCCAGATCCCGATGTTGATTATTGATAGAAGATCATGTCTGCATATTCTCGAACCCGTAGGGTCACACACGTAACGTGCATCGACGCTAGGATAGAATGGATAATTGTTTTATGAGTTTTTTTTTGTTCGGAGTCTCGGATGAGACCCAAGACATCACGAGAGGTTACGGAATGGTCCGGAGAATAAGATTCATATAAAGGAAAGCAGTTTTTGGATTTTGGAATCGTTTTGGAGTTTATCGGTATTGTACCGGAAGGTTCTAGAAGGTTCCGGAGTGGGACCAACGTGGGCCCACTTGTCGGAGGCCTGCTTGGGCCTAAGGGGAAGTGCCCTGGCCACTTTGGGCCAGGGGCACAAGGCCCCTAAGGCCCAGCCGGCCAGCCCTTAGGGGAAACCCTAAGGGAACCTTCCAGAAGAGGGGGGGATGACTTGCCCCCCACTCCACCCCTTGGGCCGTAGCCCTAGGGCTTGGAGGAGGGGTCAAGGGGCCGGCCAGCCCCCTATATAAGGAGGGCAGGGGCGCAGCCTCCCCCCACTCCAACCCTAGCCACCGTCCAACTGCTGCCCCTCCACCTCTCGCTCTCTCCCGACTGCGCGTAGGCGAAGCCCTGCCGCAGAAACTCTCCACCATAAGCACCACGCCGTCGTGCTGCAGATCCAATCTATCTCTCCACCATACTTGCTGGAACAAGGAAAGGAGGAGACGTCGATGCATCGTATGTGTGCATCTCTCGGAGGCGCGCCGCCACTTGCGGCGTAGGATCGGATCGGATCGGATCGCGAGGAGGAGACGGCGAGTACGACTACGTCAACCATGTTCTGTTGAACGTTTCCGCTGTGCGATTTCTTCAAGGGTATGAAGATCTCATCAATCTCTCTCATTGATTACATCTCCTAGATTAGATCTTGGCTTTCTTGTTCGCATCCGTAGGATTTTTTTTTGATTTACTATGCTGCGAAACCCTTCATCAACATCCCGTCTTTCTTACGTTCTTCCATGTGCCATCGCAACAACTTGGCATGATCTTTGTTTCTGAACAAGCGTTTCAATCGTGGTATTATAGGAGCATACCACATCACCTTGGCAGGAACCCTCTTCCTGGGTGGCTCGCCATCAACATCACCAGGGTCATATTTTCTGATCTTATACCACAATGCAGTGCATACCGGGCATTTATCCAAATTCTCGTACTTCTCATCGCGGTAGAGGATGCAGTCATTAGGGCACGCATGTATCTTCTGCATATCTAATCCTAGAGGGAAGACGAGCTTCTTTGCTTCGTATGTACTGGCGGGCAATTCGTTATTTCTTGGAAGCAACCTTTTTATGAGTACCAGCAACTTTTCAAATCCCTAGTCAGTCACACCAGTCTCTGCCTTCCACTTCAGCAATTCCAGTGTGCTACCCAGCTTTTTCTGGCCATCTTCACAAGTTGGGTACAACAATTTGTTGTGGTCCTGTAACATCTGCTCAAACTGCAACCTCTCCTTTTCCGTGTCGCAGTCTCGCTTTGCATCAAAAATGACCCGACCAAGATCATCAGCGGGCCGGTCTGGTTCCCGTTCTTCACCTCCTTCTTCTTCATTGTCTTCCATTGCAGTATCAGCGTATTCAGGGAACATAGATCGGTAGTTGTCATCATCGTTCTCTTCTTCATCGCCGTCTTCCATCACAACCTCTCTTTCTCCGTGTTTGGTCCAAACATTATAGCCGGACATAAAACCAGACCGAAGCAGGTGGCTCTGAGTGACTCTTGCGGAAGTGTGAGCCTTCTCATTTCTACAGTCAACACATGAACAACACATAAAACCATCCCGTCGCTTGTTCTCCTCGGCCATAACTCGAAAAGAACACACGCCTTCTCTGAAAGCGACAGAGCGTTGGTCACCGTACATCCATGGATGGCTCATCTGTATCATACAAATATATGTCAAACGCAATCACTATGCTAAAATTAGTACCGCACGTCGGTCTTAACGAGAAAATAGTTTCTAACCTTTTATTACACTTGGAAACAAAGATGAGAAAACTTAAGTGTGGCTCGGGCACCTCATATCATGTCTGTCTTGTGTGACCTAAACTTGCATCGCTCTAATGGACATTTCACCAAACACCTCTAGTGCATATGTATGAACAAGAAAAAAATAGCACAACAACACTCTCTCCCACCAGAAAAAAAAACAGTTGAGAGGGGGAGAGGGCTGTGCGTATATATAGGGCCAGAACACTAGTCCCGGTTGAAGATACAAACCGGGACTAAAGGGGGAGATACAAACCGAGACTAAAGGGGGTGCCCCCAGCGAGCGGCAGGGCCAGGGCCCTTTAATTCCGGTTTAAGCCTCAGATCGAGACTAATGGGGTCTAACGAGCCAGGACATATGGTTTTGGGTGGCTCGGGCCGTCCGGTCAGGGCCATTAGTCTCGGACTAATAGTCTGGACGAAAGAACTGTTTTCTACTAGTGTCTTTTGGGGAAGGGTGCGAGCAGTTTTTCTGCGTAAACCTTTTCGTGTATCCGCTAGAGTTAGCTCATGGACGGGTTGCATTGTGTGGTGTTTTGTCTTTCTGCCATAGTTGCTATTTTTTTTTCTTTTTTGGAATAGTTATAGGTGCTATGGGCACCTAAATCCATTCAAATGCTTAACAGCAGTTTACATCAAAAATTAAAAAATCCTGCCACATGATACAAATGAAAATAGGAAGAATAGGGCAGTTGTGACAACAGAGCAAAATATCGGACGGACGCTCTCAACCCAATGCTCCAAAGTACTCCGCCCATTCACTAATGTACTAGGTAATGTGGCGCGGCGTCACGCCGCTCCCGTGGTGGGATAGTATCGTTGAAGGTATTGCTGAAGATTACGCCATAATTAGTGTAATATTATTTTCCAAAGTTACTACAGAAATCAGCAGGAGTATTTTTCTCTAACAAAAGGGACGGCAGATAGTGGAATTGGTTTCTAAGAATAAAAAGTACAATCCCTTGTACTGATTTGAGTGATTGCAAGTTTGCCACCACCCCCGTGGCGCTGTGCCTTTTTGGCTGCACCTCGTCCATACTGACAGCCTAGCTAGTCCACGCGCTGTTTCATCACGGCCGGTGCGAGTTACACGCGGAGCGATCCATCACATGCTATCTCAGCTAGCTCGACCGGGATCTTGCATTGACGGCTAGCTCCAGTTGCCGCCGCTACAGTGAAGGAAATGTAGCTCCAGTTGCCTGTCCTTGGTGGAGGCTCTATTCCGGCGGCACAATGTAAGGCAGCGACAACGTGATCCACGTGCAGAAACAGGCTGAGTGATCGATCACGTATCATCGCTCCACTGGACACATGCTCGATGTCGCGCTTAGTACAAACATATCGACCGATTTCGATGGAAAATAGGGCTAGCTCCGCTTGGAGCTATGCTACAATGAAGTAAAGGTACAGCTACACAACGCTGCCTGATCTAGGTGGCTTTATTCCACCCGCACAATCCTAGGGTAGCAATAAGGCCATCTCCATCGGACCCGACTCGTTCGGTCGTTCCAAACGATCCGTTTTTGTCTATTTGAGTCGGACCGCGGTTGATTTGGGCCATGGTCCGGTCTGCTCGGCCGACCGCGTCCAGCGGTGCGACCCATCTTCGACCAGACACGCACCATCCACAGCACAAAAAACACCATGCCTGGCCGGCATCGATTCGACGAGCTCCATGCCAACCCCGACGCCGACAGAGTAGAGGCGGCCGTGGTGGTTGGCAAACCCGCCGTTGCCAGGGTGCTCTCACTACAACTACAGTCGGACCACCGTGAGTGTTTCTCGTTCGAGGTGATGAATCATGTCTTTCTGTCGGAGCACCGCCGACGTATAGCGCTCATGGAAGTGCGTGACGACATCCGCGAAGATTGCAGGCCAATCCCGACGACGCGTACCTGCGTGCCCGCCTTCCCAAAGCCGAAGAAGAGCTACAGACGTAGGAAGCGATCTACCGCTCTCTCAGCGTAGAATGGGGCCTTGCCAACCTGTAGGCGGGGCCTAGCTAGAATGGTCAATCCGGTCGACCCGTAGGCGACCCGTTGTACTCTTGTTTGGAATATATTTGCAGTCGAATAAAGATTTTCATTGCATATGTCCAATGCCTACATTGATACATCATACATGACGCGCGCACAACCTAGCCTACTCGTCGGAGTCGGAGGAGGAGTCGGAGTGGTAGCAGCGACGACACATGGTGTGGTCGAAGAAGCTGACGCCGAACTTTCCTTCGTCGCCGTACTTGAAGACGAGGATGTTTTCCGCTTCGATCTGGTGCGAGCGGGCGAAGCTCTCCCAGCCGTTGCCGAGGTACATTTGGCTGAGGTGGTCAAACCGCAGATCGATCGGGTACCTGCTGGTCCTGAAGCTGTTTGCCCGCAGCATGACAAGCGGGGGCGATGCGTCGCTGATCAGTGTCATGAACCCGCGGGGTAGGAGCGGCCTGTCATGCGGCATGCCGAGGTGGATGGCCACGGCGAACTGGATGCCTGGGTCGAAATATTTGGGCGACGACGGCGTTGAGGGAGCGTGGTGGAGCGGTGATTTGACCACGTCCTCCACGCCTCCCTCGACGTCCACGGCCGCCGCGCCCTCCCCTCGATCTAGCGCCGCTAGACATGGCTAGCTACAGGTAGTGGAGAACGAAAAGGAGGAGGGGATGGTGTTCTGTGGGGGAAAAGATGGCCGTGGACGGCCGGTTAGGATCAGCATCGGATGCCGGCGCGGAGACCGAAGAGATGACATTGAAGTGTCCAGCCAGTCAGTGTGTTGTCTCGTCACCATTGATGACGCAGGCTGTCGCCGGTCAGCCTTCCGCAGCGCCTCTGAATCGGTGCCGCGGTTGCATTTGAATCGGTGTCGCTGCGCGCGTCTGAATCAACGCCACGGTGGCTGACAGGTGGGCCAGTGGTAGCACGGGCAGGACACCCGAGTTGTTCGCACGCGTCCGGCCCGATGCAACAGTTGCCAGATTAGATGCACGGATGAATTGAGTCGGACGCGTGTCTGGATGGATCGGGTCTCTGGGACGCCGTGCATATCCCGCGCGTCCGTGCGGAGAAGTTTGAACTCGCTCGAACGGAATGAGTCGAGCCGGTAGAGATGGCCTTACCTCGTCCTGGTGCAGTCTCTTCATGGTGTGAGCTACTGGCTGAGTGACCAATCATGTAAGATCGCTCGACCGGATCTTGACGCCGCGCCTAGTGTAAGCATATTAACCAGCTCGCACGATCGTGTTAGCTCTAGTTTCCACAGTTACAGTGCAGAAAAGGTACAACTACACTACCCTGCCGGCCCTTGGAGGCTCTATTTCAGCCACACAATGTAAGGTAGTGACAACGTGATCCACGCGCAGAAACAGGCTGAGTGATCGATCACCTACACATGCTTGATGTCGCGCCTAGTACAAACATACCGACCGATTTTGATGGAGAACCATTTTGATGGACAACCATTTTGTGGCTCTAGGTGGCTTTATTCCATCGGCACAATCCATTGCTGCAAAGTGACGAGGGTAAAAAAATTCACCACTGCCAAATTGTCCAACATATCATGTGCCATTGTATATTTGGTTGTGGGTCTCTTAATGATGGAAGATCGGACGTATTTACTCTAAAAATTTAGAGATAATGTACATCACATTCATCCCCATTTAAGAGGGTAAAGTTTTGCAGATTTTGAATATTTCTATTGATGCCCCCATCGACGTTCTTTACGGCTATGAAAATATCCTCAATTTATATGATCATATTATCCTATTTTCCTCATATTATCCTATTTTCCGTTCCTATAACATTTGACTGTGTTATAGATGTCCGCGATTGATGCATTTTCTAATTGCAAGCATGTGCACATGCACATATTGACTAAGATCTAAGACACACTTAGTTAATTTACACATTAGAGCCACCAAAATACATTTAAATACTTTTTTAATAGGAATCATAAAAAGTAGCATGCAAAACTTTAATACAAATTTGAATTGATGTTAAAGGGGGAGGGGCTTGATTGACAAAGGGGATTTGAGTGGGAGAGTCTTGATTAACAAGGTACAGACTTGTGCCTTGTGTGCCTTTTAAACTGATGTGTATTTTTGTCTATTCTTGTTTCTGTTTGATAGTTATATGCTGACACAAATTGTTAACCATAAAAAGGGGGGTATAAGCAACATCAAGACAGATGTGGGGGCTTCAAAGTGAGGCAAACAACAAAAGGGGTTTATGATCCAAGGCAAAGGAAACGGAGGGGGGGTGCAAAATCAAATCTCCTTGTGAAATGTAGCATGTAAAAGTTTAATACAAATTTAAATTAATGTTAATCAAAATATTTGTTAGCTAATTTTTTTAGGATTTCTGGCCAGTGCAAATGCAACAAATGGGATTTGAGTGGGAGGGGCTTCATTAACAAGGTACGGACCTATGCCTTGTGTGCCTTTTAAACTGATGGGTATTTTTGTCTATTCTTGTTTTGGTTTCAAAATATTTGTTATCTAAATGTTTTTAGGATTTCTAGCCGGTGCAAATGCAAGGGTTATTGACTAGTGCATCCAATTAGAAAGATAATCGAGGGTTGACAAGTTAAAAAACTACTCAGGTGTCAAATAGCAAGGTGTAATTTTACTAAAATTTGGCCGAAGTCAGGGTGGTGTGGTGGCATATGCTGCCCACTGAAACCTTGCACTCCCCCACATCCTTAAAAGGATATCAGAGATTTGTCTTGATTTATATGTATTTGTAGGGTATATGTATATATGAATCTAATTCTTCTTTTCCTTTTTAGCCGTGTGAATCCATAATGAAAGTAGGATAATGCGTTGTTGCAGAGACCGGTACAATTGATATCTCACAATATTAATATATGCTTTTAAAAAAAACATATGAATCTCAACAAATCAGTGACATCCTTTCTGAACGGGTAATTAAGTAGTTTGTGTGAGTAAACCTTCTCGAGTATCTGCTAGAGCTAGCTCATGGACGGCTTGCCTTGTGTGGTGTTTTGTCGTTGAGAAGTGAGATCGTGGCAAGACGCAACAATTCAAGGCACATGTGTGTATCCAGATCTAACACATCAGAGCAAAATATGGGAGTACGAGCCGCTCTCGAATCTCGATCTGGATCCAACGCTCCACAGTAGCATCTTTCAATGGCAGGATTGTCGGGCACGATGACGACATGAAGTACAGGAGTCGAAATGGTCGCGCGCGCACGTTAGCTGCAGAGAGCGAGACGTACGTATCCTGCAGCTGCAACAGGATTACGAGACTGTCTTGATTTGTCTCCGGTTGGCCACGCCAGCCTGCTGGAGCAACCCGACGGTCCACCGACGTCGTTCATGTGCAATGCCCTGTACTGTACTGATTATTAGGTGATTGCCAGTTTGCCACCACTCCCTGTCGCTGCCGCTGTCTGTCTCTCCTTTCTTTTTTCTTGGCTGCACCTCGTCCATACTGACAGCCTAGCTAGTCCTCGCGCTGTTTCATCATGGTGCGAGTTACAAGCGCAGCGATCGATCACATGCTATCGCTCAACCGGGATCTTGATGCCGCGACTAGTGTATGCATATTGAGTTTGTCTAAATTCAAATATATCAAGATATTTTACTATATGGATACATTCGAGTCTGTTATTCCTAAACAGAGAGAGTATGAGATTTCTGCCTCCTAGAGTTAAATAACAATGCGAAGTGATCTTTGAGAAAATCTCATGAATCATCCAATAACTAATACTTCCTTCGTCCAACAAAGGATGTCTCAAGTTTGTCTAAACTTGAATGTATCTAGACACTAGTATTTAGTATATAGATACATCCAAATCCAAACAAACTTGAGACATCTTTTTTTAGGACGGAGGGAGTACTAAATAATGCTTGATTGATCTGAATAACATGATGAAGTCAAGCTATATGACATAAAATAGATCCACGTACCACTTCCACGCCAACTTGAGTGACAGGAACGAGAAAGACTATCCGGAAGCGAAGGATAAACTCAGCTGCTTCCTCACCTAATTAACTCTGGCCGAGAGGCACCACACCACGGTCGAAGCAGTATAAGGGTTCAATTATTTTGACATATGTTCAATTGTTGAAGATAGCAGTAATATCTATCTATCTATTATATACTAAAAGCAATATAAGGTTGTGTTTCGAGGCACCAGGTTAATCCACATTATTAGAATTATTTTGACAGTTAGATCTATAATTAATGGTTAAGATTTAATCTTAGATTAAAATATAAATAGTGTTACGTAGGACATACATGTGTACAAAAAGGGGTTATTGTCGGTTGTGTTTCGAGGCACCAGGTTAATCCATATTATTAGAATTATTTTAACAGTTAGATCTATAATTAATGGTTAAGATTTAATCTTAGATTAAAATATAAATAGTGTTACGTAGGACATACATGTGTACAAAAAGGGGTTATTGTCACGTTAACCTGGTTATGTAGCTACACACGTTTCCTAACAATAAGGGAAGGAGAGAGGTACACTAAAAAAAGGAGAGGGACCGGTAACAATCCACCGATCGGATTTAAAAGTAAAAGTGCATTAAAAAGATGTCCCCGTGCCGCAAGTACGGACACACGATCGATCGTGCACTAGCGGAAGGAGGAATTCAATCCAAACTAATAGAAAAATGATTAGCCTAGGGATTTAATCTTCCGTGATCGTTTCTTACCAGCTTGGAATGGACATTGGAAATCCTCTTGAACAGCCCATACATCATGCAAATATCCTATGACCGGATTTCAATAGGCACAAAAACATGTACGACTTTGGCTAAAACTAGAAAACATATAGTGACGGCGTTGATGTGACACCAACATTTGACGTGATTCGGTCATGGTTGGTCCAAAACATTAATACTCTCTATCTCAAAATAGATGTCGCAGATTTGTCAAAATTTAATCAATCTAGATACTATTTAATATATGGATTTATCTTTGACAAATCTGTGACATCTATTTGAGACAGAGGTATCGATGATTTATTTTTTTCCCATCATGAATATTATTTCAATGTTAGAGTGATATTAGCAAGATGTACATGCGTTTACCTATTAAATATGAATTTATATATTATTTATTTCTCTTTTAAGCTATCTCAAGAAAGCTATTTTGCTAGATATATGTATATTGTTAAATAAGTGATTAGCCATATAGGTATTGCAAACTTATGTATAAAATAATGTCTCGGATGCACTGATTTTTCATCCTAAGTTAGTAAGAAGTATAACATAATTAACTTGATAACATTTAGTAAGGGGAACTTGAGGAAAACATGAAGGTATCATGCATGCCTCAGATGCACGGTGTATGTAACTAGAGAACCATCAATGAAATTTCAGATGCATCGACATGCATTTGTTTTTGTCAATGATAGTACAAGAAGAAAGGGGCATGAGTATCACGAATGAAATTGAGGGTAATTAAGAGATAGGTCATAGTGTCGTATATCCATATGAGACATGGGAGCGAGTTTATGTTTGAATAAGTTTTGTTGTCTAAGATAAGAACTGTACATCAGTAGAATATTTATACAAGTGTAAACATTCATGAATATAGATTCATGATGTGATACTACAAAGTAGAAATAGATCAACAATATGAATTTTGTGTGTGCGAAGGAGTGCTTCATAGAATTTGAATAAGTGGAAGCAACACTAAGAATAGCTTGACAAATCTTCTTATAGGAAACAGAGGTAGTAGAAAACACATCGAGCCTATTTTGTCCATAGGTTACTCCGATTAACAAATAAATAAACTATGATGAGAGTGAGTGACTTAGTGAGAGAGGATGGACAAGTTTGAAAGAATATAGATGTGATGACAGTCACCAATCAAACAAGTTAACTAGAAATTCTCATTGATCCGGTGGGTTATATAATAGAAATAGGCAGAAAAAATCTTGTAAGACCGTCCATGTATGTGCAAGAAAAATACCAGGACGAAGCCAACATACTATGTGTTCAAGGGACCATATCTGAAATAAAAATGTTGTCCTAGGTGCACAAATCAATTATTATCGGTGTCTTTAGAGGGGAAAATAAAAACAAACTTACATATTACAATTCTTTTTCGAAAGGAACATATTACAAGATTGAGTGAGAAATAGTGTTTTAGCAGTATGCGATTGCTAACACCAGATATTATTATGGTGATTTGGGTAGACAAAAGGTTGATGTGAATAGAGTAAGATAAACATGAAGAAATGATATTCCACAAATAAAAATTCATTACATATTGTATGGAGGATCATGATAATATGTACGTAAAAGAGATCACTTTTCTTTTGAGTTATTAGTGTAAAATTTCGCAACAAAATGTTGATGAAAATAAGGCGAAAACGAAACATTAGTATGAAATGTATAGTTTTTAATGACAAGCCACAAAACTATATGTCTCTGGTCATCTTTTGATGCTTAATTTACTTACTATAAATATGTCAATCAATATCCATAAATGTTGATACAAATGTACAAACCGTCCACACCTTATTTGTTATCTTCATAATGGAAGATGTAAAAAAAATTGTGGAAATCCTGTCCTCGGCAAAAATTACCATCGGTCCGGGTGACAAGAATTGCTAGGAACCCAAAAGAATTAAGCACTCAATAATTAATGATGGAATAAAGACAATCCGTTTTCCTTTCAAGACTTATTAACATTCGGAATATATTCTTCCAAGCTTGGTCATCATCGGCCACTATACTTGGACACTTGGTCAGCGTTGAGAAGAAAGTCGGTGGTGCTCATATATCATAAGCTACAAAAGATTTTCTTAATATTTTTTTTGAATAATTAAGAAATTATATTGTGGTTAAAACTTTATCGTCCAAGCGAGTGTAGTCCAATCTCTTGACACAACTAATATATTTTTGCCAATGTGGCATTGTATAGGTTTAAGTTTAGGATTAGTGTAGAATAAAACATGTAAAATCAATCATAAATTAATTTTTTTTTGTGATCATCATACTTTAAGTGGTTGCTTTATTAATCTCCTCACGTGACAAAATGAGCTAGGTGCCATTATAAGAATGAAAGTTATTCAATAGACACACAATACATATTCATTAAAAGACCTTTCGTAGCTGTAAAGATTATGCCCTCGCAAGGCCATCATGCTAGTTGGAAAAGAGCAACACAGTTCCAGTCACGTTGACTCTTTTTTTTTGGTGGGACCCAACACTTTTAGCTACTACTAGTTTTTTTTTAACAAATATAGGGCTTATCGGCCATATCCACATACCGCCGACGAGCCCTAATCTTACCAACATGGTCTCAATCCGGCTGTTGGTCCACGAAATGCTCCGCAAGGAGGGATAGCGCCATGGCAACCATGTCCTCCACGAAAACAGAGACGATGGCCTCACTTACCATGGCTGTTAAGAGCATATCCACTAGCATTTCCAGCACACCGATCTGAACGTCGAAATTAGGTCCGGACGCCGAAAATCGGTCTAGTCGCGTTCCCAGAAACCTTCTTTCGTTCAGATTCGGACAAACTTTGGTCCGGACTTCCGAGGCCATTCCCAGGATCCAGGGAACGCCCTGGGAACGCCGGACGAAGCAAAAACATACGTGGGCCAGCTTTGTCGGCGAGACAGTCCCATTCCCTCCCCCCACTCCACTCGTCCAGACTGCGGCGAAGAGCTCCCAACGCCTCTGTCGCCATGACTTCATCGGCGGAGCTCCTCCACGCGGAGACATGCCCACGCCTCTAGATATGCTCGCCGTAGTCGTCGCCCATCCCGCCGTCCATTCCGCCGCCGCTTTCGCCGCCCAAACTTCGCCGTAGCTCGGCTTCGCTGCAAGCTCCCACCACCACGCCCGCCAAGTGTTCGTCATTTGGGCAGTTCGGCCATGGACTCCGACGACGAGGAGATACTCGCCGTATTGCTGGAGGAGGAGAACGCCGAGGTCGACGAAGATGCAGAGCACATGGAGATCCTCGCCTCCCTAGCCCAGATGTACCTGCAGATGGCGAAGCCGAAGCGCGGTGGTTCAGCGCCGGGTCACCGAAAGTGCAAGGCGAGACAAAGGATAGAGGGCTACTTTTTGTTGTACGCCGACTATTTCGCCGACGAGCCGCTCCATGGAGAGGCCGTGTTTCGGCGCCGTTTCAGGATGAGCCGAAAGCTCTTCCTCAAGATCGTCGATGCCATCCGGGAGTTTGACCCCTATTTCGTTTGCAAGAAGGACTGCACCGTCATGGTTGGGTTTTCCTCACTGCAGAAGTGCACAGTGGCGATGAGGTTGCTTGCATATGGAACGTCGGGTGATAGTGTCGATGACTATCTCTGCATAGCCGAGTCCACCACCATCGATTGCTTGTACAGGTTCTGCAGGGCAGTGTTTGGAAAACAGTACTTGACATCACCCACTGCTAAAGACACTGCTCGGATCCTCGCAGTCAATGAAAGTAGATGATTTCCTGGTATGCTTGGAAGCATAGACCGCATGCATTGGCAGTGGAAGAACTGTCCATTTGCATGGCAGGAAATGTACAAAGGCCACAAAGAAGGTTGCACTATGATACTCGAGGCAGTTGCTACACATGAACTTTGGATCGGACACTCTTTATTTGGCATGGCAGGATTGAACAACGACATTAACGTCCTCAGCTCTTCAAATATCTTTGCCAAGCTTGTTGAGGGTCATGCTCCCCCTGTGAAATTTGAGATCAACAGGCACCACTACAACAAGCGATACTATCTAGCAGATGGCATCTATCCAAGATGGCCAACATTTGTGAAGACTATCTCAAGCTCAATGCTCTTCAAGCATTCTCAGTTTGCCAAGGAACAGGAAGCTTGCAGGAAGGACGTGGGGTGGACATTTGGTGTGCTCCAGCAGAGATTTGCAGTTGTCCGGTTCCCTGCTATCCAACAGAGGTTTGCGCTCCTTTTAAAAAAAACAGTTAAGGCCCAGAAGAGACTAGAGACTGCATTGAATGGCGGTGGGTGAAACATTTACAACAAGGGCCTCAAAGAATAAGGATAAAGCAAATAGGCCCCTAATAATTGCAAGAAACACCCTAACGAGGATCGCAAAAACACGATCGGATCCAAACTAGCCGATGATGACCAAGGACCTCCATGCGCGGCTACCACTGCTACCACCGGGGACGAAACCACTTGGGGGAGTAGCGGTGATGATCGCCTCGCCAAGATCTAATAGACCTCCCACTTTGGAGGAAGAAGATGCTCGAGCTTCGCTAGCTTAGCGCAGCAGGATCACCCTTGTGACCGCAAGAAGCAGCGGCTCGCCTCGCTGTTGCTGAGAAGCTGCTACAGAGGGCGCAGACTCCAGTGACCCTCGACGCCACCTCCAAGAACCAGTAGCCTCGCTAGCGTCGACCTCTTCTTCCTCGCCACCACAGCCGGGGAGAAGAAGGACGACGGAGCAGAGCCGCCGAGCAGATGGAGACGACACCAGGCACGACATCTTGAAGGAGCGGTTGAGAAGGGCTCGCAGCCCCCTTCCCCTCGCCTCCACGGCCGGTCAGAAGGAGAGCAGCATCACTGTTTGCCCAACTCCATGGAAAGGAGCGCCCGCCGAGACGTTGCTTCACCTCGTCACCATGGCCGGCCAGAAGAAAACACACATCATTGTCCCACTCTGCCTCAAGAACACCAAGATACAAGACAAATTTATTTGAGACTTCCATGCTCGCCGACGCCGTCACTAGATCCAACCATCGAAGCAGAGGACAGCGGGGCAAGAGCCTAAACTCCAGATCTGCCTGCCAAGATCTGGGAGAAAGCAGCCACCGGGCAAGAAGCCCACAACTAGCAAACAAGCTAAAAACCTAATCCTATCTACGCCGCCTCCAACTCCCGGCCACCACTCACCGGCTAGTCCAGCGAGGGCGCCATAGGAGGGGCCCGGTTGCTGGAGGAAGATGACCAAGAGCAGCCTCTAGGTTCGTGCGGAGTGGTGAGGTGGGAGAAAGTGCACCCTCTTATTTCTAGCGCTCTCGGGCATGTTGTTTGCGGTCCAGCGTGTCACTTATTTTCTTAACAAAACCTCCTGTGAGCATGGTGAGGATAAAATGAGGACGCATGTTGAACGGAATCTGATATGGCAACCAATCAGACGCCGGCGATTTATACCCGGGAAAAATATGTACGGTATATAATTTTCATATAATTTATACATATATATACTAAACTTGTACGTAGAAAAAACACAGATATGGTTACTGTGCCACCTACCAACTACCTATTTGGTATAGAAATTGGAAAGAACATATCCATATCTCCGTAAGTGTTCCCACGCTTGTACCAGAGTAACAATGGTGGACTAGTTTTATAGTATTCGACAATTGTTGGAGATTTGGAAACAACAACGACAAAATAACATTCAATTAGAAGTAGCTCTAGATACGAACACTATCGAAAGAGATCAATTTGTTGTTCATCGTTATCTTCGTCTGAATATTTCGCATCCATGGTTCACAACGGAGGTACGAAATCGTACTTTCAACAAAGCTCGTTCAATTTCATCTTGGTACATCTGTTCATACCTACATTCCTATTGCAGTTTTTTTGCCCGATTTGATCCTACTACTAAGTACAATGCTTTGATTTATATACAAAAGTATATGAAATTGAATCGAAATCAGAGTAGTAAGTTTTGACCCTATAGCTTACACCATTTCTTGTAGATTGTAAATGGAATCAAAAGCAAAGGATGAATCCTTCTCAGATAAACCATGTTTAACTTTGTCTCCAAAGAGGCCGCACCCGGCATTACCAAGAGTTTCAGCAAATTTAGCGGTACAACAACGTAAAAAATCTGCAGGAAATTTGAACTGAGAACTAAAGTTATCATTAAAGGCAGACCTAGTATATCATGTTCTGAAGACATTCTCTCCATACAAGAAGTTTCTGATTTTAGAGATAGGTTTTGAAGGTTTTTTCATGCTACATTCTCTCAGTCCATTAGACTTGAAGTTTAGCGTCCGCTTGTTAATTAAATTTGATGTGAACAAGAGGTGTATCAACATTGATAATGAGGACCGCAATTTGGATGTTTATCCTGCTGATTTCTTCAAAGTATTTGGAATACCATTTGGACAGAGGGAAGTGCATTGAAGAGATGTAGATACCACCCTACCTTCTATAGATTTCTTGAAAAGAACTATAGAAATGATTGGTTCAAGATTAACTAGTCTAAAATCTGCAGAGGAATTTCTAATGAATGGTATAAATGAAAACTCAAGGACACTTGAAAAGGATTGTTCCAGTCAGCATTTGTTATGTGTAATGTATTTTGTCCATCAATAAAAGATGATTATGCCATTGCAGATTATTGGGGGTGTTGTGTGTAAAGATGAAAAAAATATTGACTACAATTGGTGTGACTATGATTTTGAATACCAAATGCAGTCTGCTCAAAATATACAGAAAAATGTAATGAGTCAGTCGACAACAATCCATGTACTGGCCTGTCATTTATTCTTGCAGGTAAAGATTACTAAAACATTCATTAATTATATGAAATTATTAGTTACAACAATAATGAGTGCTGCTACTAATTTGTAGATAATATATGTGGACAGCCAGTATCATGGTCCATGTCCATTAAGCCATATAATACAACCAAGAATTTCTGATTATACATATGAACGACTGATTGACTTTATTGGCACATGTAAGAGAACAAGAGATGGAGAAGAGAGTTATAATGCCTTCAGGTATGTTTATAATATAGTATTTGTTTAAAGAAAGGTGAGTGGAAACCTATAGAAGATCATCTCGAGAGAAAAATGGTCAGCTGGTTAGGTAAATTACTCTCATATGACGATCGTCTTATCTTAATTAACTTAGTTCTTACCAGTCTTCCGATATTCATGTTATCCTTTTTCGAAATACCCATAGGAGTACGAAAAAGATTATTATTTTTAGATCAAAATTTTTCTAGCAAAGTGATGGCCATAAGAGGAAGTATAGACTTTCAAAATGACACATAATATGTAGGCCAAATGATCAAGGAGCGCTTGGCATATAGGTTGTAGAACTGAAAAAAAAATGCTTACTTAGCATGTGGTTTCACACACTACTAAATGAAAATGGTGTATGGCAATAACTTATAAGCACCAAATACTTGCATCCAAAAAGCTTTTCCAAAGTAATGTCAAACCCAACATATTCCCCCTTTTGGAAGGGGATTATGAATGTGAAGGAGGCCTTCTCTGGTATAGGTTTGTTCATAGTGGGTAATGGTCGTTTTTGGGAGGATCCTTGGTTAGGAAGTAAACCTTTAGCACAACAATACACTTGTTTTTATAACATTGTTCAAAGAAACTAAGTTTTACTAGAAAATGTTTTGTCCCACACTCCTCTAAATATAGCATTTAGAAGGGCTTTGACGGGTAATAAATGGACAAGATGGCTGCACTTAGTGCGAACAGATGTTTTTGCGTGGAACCTCACAAATCAAGAACGTTTTCGTTGAAGTCCATGTATTTAGATTACATGAATGATCACATAGTATTTCTCCATAAATATATTTGGAAAATAAAGGTACCACTAAAGATTAAGATTTTATGTGGTTGTTATATTGAAAAGTGTTGCTCCCAAGAGACAATCTTGCTATAAGAAATTGCCATGGTAGTAAAAAATCTTGCTTTTGTAATCAAGATGAATCAATACAACAATTATTTATAACATTCCCTTTTGCAAAGATCATCTGGCGCATTATTCATATGGCAATGAATTTATCTCAACCTAAGAATATTACTAATTTGTTTGGAAATTGGCTTATGGGAGTTAGCAAGAAAGATAAAGTATACATTCGAGTAGGAACTTGTGCTTTACTTTGGTCTATGTGGAACATGCATAATGATATTAGATTTAACAATGCAAATCCTTCACCTTTTATGCATGTCATATCTCTCGCTACTCACTGGACCGTATGTGGTCTTACCTACAGCCAATAGATGGGCAACATGCTTTGGATATTGGTTGCAACCAATTGAAGACGGTTCCACATGATATTTACAACCAGTGAAGTTGGCGTTCGATCTGATCTTAGGGTAGCATGTTGATGCAGTGCCACTTCAAGTTGTATTTTTTTCAAGAAATGACACTACAATAATGCAGTAAAGGGCTGCATGCGTCAACCCATGCAGAGGCGAGGACTATGTTCCCATTTAAAAAAATAAAGTGTAGCAGAATAGTACATATCCGATCATACATGTAAAATACAAGAAAGTTGGACTCTTCAATTTAAATGCTAATTAGATCAGTTACATAGTTAGATGTTTTGGTTTTTCCATAATCATCTTGGTATATGAAGCACTAGTAACCAGTTGATGGCTCTTGTTTATTATGCAGATTTATTTCACTGTTTTAATTTGAAGTTACTTTTTCTCTTGTCACAAGGTACAAACACTGTCTGAATTATAATTTACCTTTTCTCTTGTCACAAGGTACCAAGCATCGATGACACGTTATGCTGGTAGATATATATGGAGCGATAGATCTATTATATACTAAAAGCAATATAAATATGTTTTTCGAGGCACCGGGTTAATCCACATAGACTTAATTTATATTCTCCCTAGATCCTAAATTTAAGGGCTAAGATTAACAATTAAGTGATGTTACATAAAAATAAACGTGTACAAAAGAAGTCGTATGTCACTGTAATTGGTCACGTAGCTAGCCAAACAAAGGTACGTCATGGATCTGACAATGATCCGGACTATATTCTGGCCACGATTTATTTAAACGAATATGCTCCACCATTAGTTTTTATTTTACAGGACTCCATAATGTATCATACATGGAAACGAATTATTCATGTATATATCAGTTTTTTTACAAACTGCCAGTCCGCCCAAAAAATTAGGACACTGCTAGGCAACGACCGTTCTAAAAATTATAAACCTGATGGATCGGACAGGGGCCGGACGTTTTGATAGAAACCGTACCATGGGAGCCTAGCGATTCTTGAGTTGCCTAATCACTAAACGGCAAGATTTTTTATTAGCCAGCTCAATTCACATGCGCAAATTCAAAATGTTTTCTAGGTTAAACCGTTTGTCCGAATTAAGATCCGTTTTCACCATTAAACTAGTCGCGACGAGATCTTTAAAACTAGATCCCATGTTGGTATATTCTGACAACATTTTTTTGGACCAAAAGTTATCCACCCGTAACCCACAAGTTATCCGGATTTCAGCACGTAAGTTATCCACCCAATAACATGTAAGTTATTTACTACTACAAAATTTAACCAGAGATAATGTTTAGAGATGAGTAACTTTTTTGTTACGAACAAGTTATCCATTAGTAACACGAGAGTTATCCAGGTTTCAACATGTAAGTTACCCATCAAATAACATGTAAGTTATCCTTCACTATAAAAATTTATTCATAGATAGAATATAAAAAGTTTTTCTAACGACATGGCATTGTCGCCCGTCGCTCTCTCGCAACATACGGACTACTCAACCTCGAAAGGCTACCGCGCCAAACATCAAACATAATTTTTTTAAAGAAACTAAATTTAAGCTTCTTTTGCATAGCCCATCCACCACGCATAACATGTAATCTAGCGACTCGACTTTGTCGACGTCCGTCGCTACTACTATAGTGGACGAGTGACGAAGCTTCGAATGGTTTTAGGATACCGAGCCTTAATCGCTCGTCGACGCTAACACGTTTATGGAATAAAGTCTCGGTATCATAACAACTAGTCTATCGCATTTTAATTAAACTTATTCAACACATATGTGAGAGCGCCTCTATCCAATATATTTTTATGGTGGGTAACTTATGTGTTACTGGATGGATAAATTATATATTATGACATGGATAACTCATATATTTATGATGGACAACCTTTTGGTCCAAATATTATTTTTTTCAAAACATATTAACATGGGATCTGGTTTTAAAGATCTCGTCGCGACTAGTGCAACGGTGAAAACGGATCTTAAATTGGATAAACAGTTTGATCTACAGGACATTTTAAATTTTTGATATGATTCTACGATATCAAGCGTTTACACTATAGCTGGCTCTGATTCGATTTGTCTTTTAGTACACCAGCGCATGCAGCGCACTTTATTCACGTCCGCTAGGTTTTAAATTTCTCAAACCAGTCTAAGAGTAGATTTACCTTTATCTCTCGTCGTCAACTGGTCGCTACCGCGGCGTACGGGTGACGAAGTCTCGAAGGGTGTTAGGGTATTAAACCTTCACCACTCGTCGATGCCCTGACACGAATTCTCGGTAGCCTAACAACTATACTACCGCGTGCCAATTAAACTAGTTCGTAGCTTACGTTTAATTAATTGTACTGAAATATATGGGCAATCGAGGTTTCATGAGGTGAAAAAGATATAAAAGTTATCCACATAAGAAATACGAGAACGTCTTGATCCGACCCGTTTATATGTTGGATAACTTATATGTTTTAGGTGGATAACTTACATATTATGACATAGATAACTCGCGTGTTAAGGCTTGATAACTTTTTGGTCCGAATTTTTTCATCGAAACATATCAACACGGGATCTAGTTTCGAAGATCTCATCGCGATTAGTCCAACGGTGAAAACGGATCCTAAATCGGACAAATGGTTTGGTCTAGAAAACATTCTGAATTTTCAATTTGCTACTTAGATGACTTTGATTTGGTTGTTGTTTAGTGCATGCGGGCACCGAATAATGTATCATACACACGCGTCCGCCAGGTTCAGAATTTTTCAGACCGGTCGCTATCTAGATTTTTCGAAAAATTAAATTGCTGATAAGGTACGCTGGCTCGCTATCTGCATAGTTTTGCAGACCATAGCTAAACATCTTGCTACATGCGTGCAGAATCTTTTTACCAAGCTAGTCCAGTAACGGTAACGTGTATTAATAGGAATCTAGCGGCTAGAAATTGAATATCCTGGCTCATAGTGAATCCAACATCCATATTTCCGCAAGACTCTGAATGTGGACGTTTGGGTCTCGAGAGCAATGCAACCAATTTTATTGAACATTTGGAAAATTGTATTTTGAATTTTGAAAAAAAATTAAAAAAATCTAGATGTAGAAAATAATGTGCTCTACCACCGTGAAAAATTCTCAACTAGAAATACCTAATATTTTGGGCTGCACAAAAATGTCAAAATCTGACATCCAAAGTATTGAAGGAACCAATTTTCAAACTACCAATTTTTTTCGGATTTGTTGATGCCAAAATATAAGGTATTTCGGGTTGATACTTTTTTTGTCTTTGGTAGAGCAAATCATTATCAACTTGCCGAACTTTTTTTAATGATTTTTTTATACTTTGAAATCAAGTTTTCGATTTCGAAAAATATAGGACTCCATATAGCTCGGGATCTAAAGTGATTTTCCGCAAGACTCTAGATCTCTAGCCCCATCCATTAAAAAATAGGAATTTCACACGTTGCATGTGTTCGGAAAAAATACAAAGCTAAATATAGCGATAATGCCGTAGCAAATTAACAATGTAAAATATTGGAGATAGATAATAAGCTGGCATATCTATGTGTATGTAGTTTAGCTATGTGTATGTAGTTTAGTATACCGATACATAAGTAATCATATTCAGACATTCAGTATACAAAACATAACCAAATTTGCATTTGAAAGTACACCATAAAAGATATGAATATGTTTTGCAACCTAGGTAAAAAGTATAAACACATATGTACATGTTTGTTGTCAAGTATTAGTATTTATACATACACATGGTTGAGTATAAAAAATAATTTAGAATAATCAACATTTCAAAATTAGTAAAGGAATATAAAAAATTACTAAAGCATTATTTTCGTGAGGGCTGGACGCTCTTTCCCTCTATAGAGTAAAAAATTGAACAAAGAGAATCAAGAGACAACTACTTTCCTTACTTGACCACAAAATATAAAAAGGTGCAGGTGTTTCAAAAATAACTTAGTAAAACATTTCTCTCAAGGGTGCACATTTTACTATCATTAGAGTTAAAGCTTGATATTTACAAACTGATATCAGAAATAAAAATTACAAATTTTGAAATAAATTTAAAACATGAACCTTCAACTATATTTTCTCTATTAAGCATCTTCAGAAATGGTAAGAGCTTTGGCGCAAGAAGAAGGGGGACCCATGCCATCTTTACTTGGTTATGCTTCCCCTCTTTTTTTAAGAAAATACCTAGGGTCAGATTTTCAACACATTGATTATTTTTAAAATATATTTAGAAATCACCACATTAATATACCATAACATATTTTGTAAAAAAAAGTACCATAACCTATAAATTCTCATTTGGATATATGTAAATTCAAATCCACGGGAGGGTGAAAATGAGAGAAAAACTAGAAATTATTATAAAGCATTTAAGTGCGCTCTGGTCCATCTGGTGGATTTATTTTGATAGTACATCCTAACTAAATATCTCCATAAGTAAGACAACCAATATGTTATCCCACTTGTAGTTACAGAAGATTGGTGCCGGTAATCATGTATGTGCTTCCACAAAAGAAGCATGTCACTTATTGCCGGCATGATCACTATATAATTCCTCTTGAAATCCATTATTTTTTAGAAGAATTTTAAAAGGCCAGAGTTATATTGTTAGGTATGTTTCCTATATAAATTGCTTAATTTTGGGAACTATGAATCTTGGGAATTAGTCTATACATCACATAGCTCAAAAAAATATTTGCATTGCAACTTTTTAAATATAGTGATCATGGATCAACTACACTTTTTGTTTGATAATAATGATTTACAATCCTTCAAAAAATATTTGTTATTGAAATCCTTAGTAAACTGCATGATTGCATAATTTATAGAAATGCTATTTGATAAGATACTACACGTGGTGTGAATGATAGGGAAGAATGACTTGATTTGAGATTGGGAATAGCAAGGAGATAGTCAATGAAAATGTAAAAAAATACATGTGCTACAAAAGTTGATGTCCTAGAAAACTAATACTAAAAGGTGCTTACATGAAAGTGGAAATGCCTGAGAAAGAACTACCCAGGGTGAGATGAAATGGCGTCTCAAATTACCTACCTACATCCTTTTGATAAATAATTATCAAATAATATTTTTAGTGTTGTCCATTAGTTTTCAGTACTTTTCAATACTTCATAGTACTACCTATTTCTCCTCTGTTGGATCATCCTGGTTGTACATAGGCCATTATTAATTTGCATTTTTACGATATTCATGGAAAAATAGTAAAAGCTGAATCTTGGAGACATTAGTTTTAAACTGGAGGAAGTAAAAGAGAAGACAGAGATTTCTATGAGTCAAGAAGTATAAATTCATTTTTGTTTCACTTCGTTATGGAAATGTATTTTGATACTTTATCTAAAATATCATATATACATTATCTTTCCATTACTTAGGTATGTGTGATTATTTTTTAGACCACAAGATGTTGAATTTGCATACTCATGTTACATTTTAATAACTATCGATCACGTCCGAGTTAAATTGTAATTCAACGCATAATCTAGAATCTAAATTTATTTCCAACTCATTTTCACACAGTAAATATGATGCCTCGCTTTTGCGAGGGCCGCACTGCTAGTTTCATGGAAAGGCAAGTAGTATTTCTAGCACCATTTGGTAGTTGATATATTGGTAGTTTGGTACTTCTCATATATAATATGGATTTTGTGAACAACAACAAAAATTAGATGACGCACAAGATATAAATGGATCAAGTAGTATTGCTTCCCAGCTTTGTCGATGTGATGGAATCTCTTCAAGCAATTGAGTAGGATAAAAAAAATGCATGCTTTTTTGTAACAGACCACGATGAAATATAGACCTGTCTTTTATGCCCTGACTTATTTTATTTATTTCTTGATTAAGTTGTTGATCGACTGTCATTATCAGGGTAACTCTTATGATATAAAGTGTTATTTCAAAATTTTATCACCAAGGAAAAATGACAAGAAGAATATCCACATACTGAAATCAATGTTTGCTCGGTTAAATGATATTTTTGGAAATGCAAATATAGAAGGTATTGAGATATTTGTGTTATTTCCTTACAAGATACAATTATTGACTATCTACCTTCGCTTCAACTATAACAGATTAAAAGAAGTAGGGATCAAGAGTTCATCCTTTGCTGCAAAGTGAAGATGGTAAAGAAGTACACCGATGCCAAACTGTCTAGCATATCATATGTCGTTGTATATTCGGTTGTGGTTATCTTAATGATGGAAGATCAAACATATTTACTCGGAAAATTTAGAGATAATGTATCAATTACACCCGGCCTCTGAAAATTTAGAGATAATGTATACTCCTCCCACTTTTTCGATAAATAGAATATTAATATTGCAAAGTTATCAATTACACCTGGCCTCTACAACAACGTGGAGCCCTAATGGCAATGCGGATGCATGCAACCAAAAAAAAGAAATAAAATTACATAAAAGAAAAATCCCGCTACAAAGACCAGTTCCTTGCAACAGTGGACCAAACACCACCAAATCAGCATCAGAAGTCCATCAACTCCTAAAGCGATGCCTCTAAGAAGGGAACAATATACAAACATCATTATTGTCCTGATCAAAGACCATAGGTTTTCACCCCGGACAAAGTTCGCACTCACAAAACAATATATTCAACAATGTCATCGTCAGGCACAATCCAATTAAGGCCGGACCTTGGGTTTTCACCCTATAAGTTTAGACACTGAATTCTTCTTGTGTTGTCACCCCCTCTTGCCAATTTTGCTACTCTAGGTCAAAAATCATCAAGCTAGAATCCCTACACCCCCAGAACTCAAACTTCCATTGCCAGTCATCAGTTCCTGGCTTCCATGTCATTCTGGGCGTCTGACTTCACCGTGGAACTAAGGCATGTCCCATGATGGAAACAGACCGCAGAGCTTCATAACACCCCCTTTAAAACCAAATGGTCAGAAAAAACATGGTTGCGCACAACCGAAACACCATATGCACCGGAAAAATATAGGCATGTCGTCCATTTGAAGGGGAGTCTTCCAGAACTCGGTAGTCCGTTCAAGATCAATGAAAATCCGCAACAGGTAGTTCTTCATCACGAAGAGAGAGAGAGAGAGAGAGAGAGAGAGAGAGAGAGAGAGAGAGAGAGAGAGAGAGAGAGAGAGAGAGAGAGAGAGAGAGAGAGAGAGAGAGAGAGCAATCCAAGGACCGCCACATTTATTCAAAGCCACGCTAGCAGTCCCCACGCCATCGGCCAGCGGTGGAGACGTATACGAACTCGGAGAGCCAAACTTGGAACAGCTAGCCGCATGGAGGGTAGACACCACGCATCACCATAGGCAACTAGGCAGACACCACCGAGCCTTGATCGGGCCCAGATCGGCCCGCCCCACCGCCATCAAAGGTTACCGCGCCGCCGCCAGCAGTAGCCGCACCGCCGCCAGCCAGCATTGTCGCGTACTCCCTCAACGCCAGCAGTAGCGGTGGAGCGACATGCATTGACGGCGCGCCGAGTGTCAGCGTGTAACCATATTAACCGATCTCGCTCGCACGATCGTGTTAGCTCCAGTTGCCGCCGCTACAGTGCAGGAAATGTACTACACTACCCTGTCGGCCCTTGGAGTCTCTATTTCAGCCACACAATGTAAGGTAGCGACAACGTGATTCACGCGCAGAAACAGGCTGAGTGATCGATCACTTATCATCGCTCCACTGGACACATGCTTGATGTCAGCGCTTAGTACAAACATATCTATCGACCGATTTCGATGGAAGATAGCGCTATAATATTGTGCAACGAAAGAATGTAACCGTTGCACAGGTATTAAATCAAGTGTCAAGCTTCATGCACTAGCCAACGCAACCAAAAGTCCGAACTGATGGAAAGGGCTAGTGCAATTCACTTATACACTTTAACACCCCCTCTCACGTGTGACGGGGAGAAGTCAGCACGTGCAACCGGAAGAAAGCGACGGCGCGCGAAACTCACGTATAACTCAAGAGGCCTATACGTGGACACAGAGGGGTCAACAGCAATTTTAGGATAAATTGCGAAAGCCAGGACTCGAACTCGAGACCTTAGGCTCTGATACCATGTCAAACTTCATGCACTAGCCAACGCAACCAAAAGTCCGAACTGATGGAAAGGGCTAGTGCAATTCACTTATACACTTTAACATCAAGTACCTCTAAACATTGGGTTTTGAAGGGTACTTTTTGGTAATAAATGGAATCTTTGGATATATTTGTGTCAAAGACTGATGTTGGTTCAGTTGTCGGATGATCCGGATAAGTTCGTTTGGAACTTGACATCATCCGGGGTGTTTTCAGTCAAATCTATGTATGAAGACCTTATGAATGATCATACGGTCTTTCTTCAGAAATATCTTTGGAAAATAAAAATCCCACTCAAGATAAAGATTTTTATGTGGTTCCTCAATAATAAGGTGCTCCTTACAAAGGATAATCTAGTTAAAAGGAAATGGATAGGATGTACTTGTATTTATATCTTGTCCTTTTGCTCGTCTTTTGTGGCGTATTATTCATTTTGCTTATAATTTACCCCCTCCAACTACTGTTACAAACATGTTTGGTAATTGGTTGAATAATATTGATAAATCATCTAAGGCTAGTATTCGTATTGGCGTTTCAGCCTTATGTTGGTCTATTTGGAGATGTCGAAATGATATTTTATTTAACAGAACAAAAACTTTCAATATTTTGCAGGTTATCCATATGGTAGCATATTGGGTGCAGCTATGGGTGCTCCTATCTCCGCATGACCAGCGGAATATCATGGCTACTGGGTGCAGCCGTCTCCTGATGGTCGCTGGGCACATTTTCAACCAGTCTGGCTGGTTGCGTTTTAATAGACTAGAACATGATGTTTAGTCTTTTGACTCATTTATTCCTATGGTTGATACATGTGTCGACCTTGAGTGATCCTTGATTTATAATAACTTTAAATTTTTGAATTTTTATAATAAATGGCTGTGTGCATCAACCGATGCAGAGGCCGGGGTCTTATTCCCCTTTTCGAAAAAAAGCTCCGCTTGGCGCTGCTATAATGAAGTAAAAGTACAAGTACACAACGCTGCCTGCTCTAGGTGGCTTTATTCCAGCCGCACAATCCTAAGGTAGCAATAAGGGCATCTCCATCAGGCCGACATATTTGGTCGTCCTAGACCGTCTGTTTCTGTCCGTTTGAGTCGGCCGCGATTAATTTAGGACCGTGGTCCGGCCTGTTCGGCCTACCGCGTCCAGCGGTGCGATCCATCTTTAATCAGACACGCACCATCCACAGCACAAAAAATACCATGCATGGCCGTCGGCATCGATCCGACGAGCTCCGTGCCAACCCCGACGCCGGTAGAGTAAACGCGCCCGAGCGGCCGTGGTGGTTGCCGAACCCGCCGTTACCATGGCGCTCTCACTACAACTACAATAGGACCACCGATGAGTGTTTCTCGTTCGAGGTGATGAACCGCGTCTTTCTGCCAGAGCACCGCCGGCGTCTAGCGCTCATAAAAGTGTGTGGCGACATCCGCAAAGCATTGCGGGCCAATCCCGACAACGCGTACCTGCGTGCCCGCCTCCCCCAAGCCGAAGAAGAGCTGCAGACGCAGGAAGCGATCTACCGCTCTGTTAGCATAGAATGGGGTCTTGCCGACCTGTAGGCGGCGCCTAGCTAGAATGGACAATCCGGTCGACCCCTAGGCGACCCGTTGTACTCTTGTTTGTAATATATTTGCAGTCGAATAAAGATTTTCATTGCAAATGTCCAATGCCTACATTGATACATCATACATGACGCGCGCATAGCCTAGCCTACTCGTCGGAGTCGGAGGAGGAGTCGGAGTGGTAGCAGCGACGGCACATGGTGTGGTCGAAGACGCTGACGCCAAACTTTCCTTCGTCGTCGTACTTGAAGACGAGGATGTTGTCCGCTTCGATCTGGTGCGAGCGGACGAAGCACTCCCAGCCGTTGCCGAGGTACATCTGGCCGAGGTGGTCGAACCGCACATTGACCGAGTACCTGCTGGTCCTGAAGTTGTTTGCTCGCAGCATGACAAGCGGGGGCGACGCGTCACTGATCAGTGTCACGAACCCGCTGGGCAGGAGCAGCCTGTCATGCGACATGCCGAGGTGGATGCCTGGGTCAAAATCTTCGGGCGACGACGGCGTTAATGGAGCGTGGTGGCACGGTGATTTGGCCGCGTCCTCCATGCCTCCCTCGACATCCACGGCCGTCGTGCCCTCCCTCAATCCAGTGCCGTCGGACATGTCTTGCTATAGGTAGTGGAGAACGAAAAGGAGAAGGATGAGAGGATGGTGTTCTGTGGGGAGAAGATGGTCATGGACGTCCAGTTAGGGCCGGCATCAAATGCCGGCGCGGAGGCCGAATAAACGGCATTGAAGTGTCCATCCAGTCAGTGTGCCGTCTCGTCGCCATTGATGACGCATGCTGCCGCCGATCAGCCTTTCGCAACGCCTCTGAATCAATGTCACGGTTGCATCTGAATCGGTGCCGCTGCGCGCGTATGTATCAACGCCGCAGTGGCTGACAGGTGGGGGCACGGGCAGAACACACGAGCTATCCGCGCGCGTTCGGGCCGATGCAACCGTTGTCCAGATTAGATACACGGATGATCTAAGTCGGACGCGTTTTTCTGGATGGGTCAGGTCGTTTGGGCGCCGCCCACGTTCCACGAGTTCGGAGACGTTCGGACGGAATTGATCGAACCGGTGAAGATGCTCTAACCTCGTCCTGGTGCAGTCTCTTCATGGTGTGAGTTACTGGCTGAGTGACCAATCATGTACGATCGCTCGACCGGATCTTGACGCCGCGCCTAGTGTAAGCATATTAATTGAGCTCAGCACGATCGTGTTAGCTCTAGTTGCCGCCGCTACAGTGCAGAAAAGGTGCAACTACACTACCCTGCCGGCCCTTGGAGGCTCTATTTCAGCCACACAATGTAAGGTAGTGACAACGTGATCCACGCGCAGCACAGAAACAGGCTGGGTGATCGATCACGTACACATGCTTGATGTCGCGCCTAGTACAAACATACCGACCGATTTTGATGGACAGGCATTTTGATGGACAACCGCTAGAGCGCTGTTACAATGCAGTAAAGGTACCGTTGCACACCGCTGCCAGCTCTTTTTTTTTTGAACGGAAAGGTCCCGAAGGACCAAAAGCTTCATTTCATCGGCGGTGGATGAACATTTACAGAAAGGTTCCAACCAAGGTTACAGAAAACAACCAGGACCTGCACTTTTACACAGAACACCCTAAAAGGAAATGCAAAAACGCAATCAAGTCCAAACACGCCGGCGACGAACGACCTGCAACCGCGACCACCGCATTCCAGGCCGGGGACGACACCACTTGGCTGAGATGCGGCACGAAAAGCCCCGGTGAGGTCGGAGAAGGGCCTCCGAAGGAGGTAGATTAAGCACCGGCAGACTGCTCTGCTGCCGGGCATGGCGGGGCCAGTCTTCTGACCAAGAGTAGCGACGACGACCAGTCGACGCTGCTGCCAGCTCTAGGTGGCTTTATTCCATCCGCACAATCCATTGCTGCAAAGTGAAGAGGGTAAAAAAATTCACCACTGCCAAATTGTCCAGCATATCATACGTCATTGTATATTTGGTTGTGGGTCTCTTAATGATGGAAGATCAGACTCGTATTTACTCTGAAAATTTAGAGATAATGTACATCACATTCATCCCCATTGAAGAGGGTAAAGTTTTGCAGCTTTTGAATGTTTCTATTGATGCCCCCATCGACGTTCTTTACAGCTATGAATATCCTCAATTTATATGATCATATTATCCTATTTTCCGTTCCTATAACATTTGACTGTGTTATAGATGTCCTTGATTGATGCATTTTCTAATTGCAAGCATGTGCCCATGCACATATTGATGACTAAGATCTAAGACACACTTAGTTAATTTACACAATAGAGCCACCAAAATACATTTAAATACTTTTTTTAATATGAATCATAAAAAGTAGCAAGCAAAAATTTAATACAAATTTGAATTGATGTTAAAGGGGAAGGGGCTTGCTTAACAAGGTACAGAGCGTGTGCCTTGTGTGCCTTCTAACTGATGGGTATTCTTTTGTCTATTTTTGTTTCTGTTTGATGGTTATATGCTAACACAAATTGTTAATCATATAAAAGTTATAAGCAACATCAAGACAGACGTGGGGGCTTCAGAGCGAGGCAAACAACGAAAGGGGTTTATGATCGAAGGCAATGGAACGGGGGGAGGGGGAATCAAATCTCCCCATAAAAAGTAGCATGTAAAATTTTAATACAAATTTGAATTAATGTTAATCAAAATATTTGTTAGCTAAATGTTTTTAGGATTTCTAGCCAGCGCAAATGCAAGGGTTAATGACTAGTGCATCCAATTAGAAAAAAAAATCAAGGGTTGACAAGTTAGAAAATACTCAGATGTCAAATACCAAGGTGAAAATTTACTAAAAATTGGCCGAAGTCGGGTGGTTTGCTAGAATATGCTGCCCACTGAAACCTCGTACTCCCTTTATCCTAAAAGATGAGCGCTACGCGTCCCCTAGACTGTGGGAGCCTTCCCCGCTTCCGCTTTTGCTGCAAAACACTCCTTTTTTGCTACACATGTCCCCGCTTTTGCTTTCGAAGCAAAAAATAGTTCGTTCCAGAAATAAAACCACCCATCGGAGACCTCGCCGGAGACCATGCAGCAAAAAAATTGTGCTAATGTAGCAAAACCGACTTCGCTGGAGACTCACAACAGGCTTTCGCCGGGATACCTCGCCGGAGAACGCGTAGCAAAAACTTTGTGCTATCGTAGCAAATCACTTATAGGGTTGTAGCAAAATAAGTCTTCTAAAGTAGCAAATCTGACTTAACCAGAAATACCACCGTAGACATCGCCGGAGAACTTGTAGCAAACAAATTGTGCTACCCTAGCAAAATCAGAAAACCTTTGTAGCATAAAAATTATGACATTGTAGAATCATAGAAAAAAATCCGGCGATGTCCATGGCGGAGACTCGAAGATGCAAAAACCGCGGAGGAATGTAGCAAATAATTTCTTTCTATGTCGCAAAACCGCAAAACGATTGGAGCAGAAAAATATGAGTAAACTAGCAAAATCCCCTTGGACTCACACCATGGGAGCTACAAAGAGGGAAGGTGCCCACTAAGGCATTCAAGCAGGCGACGCTAGTGGAAGGACGATCGTCATCCTCGATGGCGCCACCGTCGGAGCACGCGCGGCGAGTCTCGCATCCCTGGAGGAGTTGGGCCAGGGGGAGGGGTCGCCGATGGGAGAACCAGGAGACGATACGGGGGCACTCGTCGATGGGAGCCCTAGGGTGCGTCGGCGGGAGTCCACGACAATGTGAGGGAAGGGCGGTGGCACGGCAGCACGAGGGAAGGGCGGCGGCACGGCGGCGACACGAGGTAAGGGCAGCGGCGACACAAGGGAAGGGGAGGCCGAGCGGAGAGGCGGCGTCTTCGTCTCCCTCCCATGGTAGAGATAAGGAAACAGGGGTGAGGTGGGTCGCAAGACGCGTGGCTGGGAGGGTTATGGTACGGTAAGTGGTATCCGCCCGTAATGTGCGACCCGAACCGGACAATTATCTGTGCGGTAAGCGAGGTTATGATCTTGGGTTTTCCCGAGGAGGATAGGCAACGCATCGCAGATCGTCTGAATTGTCGCTTGTGGCATCCCGCAAAACCACTACTAGAAAATCGCGTTGTTTTTGTGCATTGCTTCGTCATCATGATGCATTGTTTGTCTGAAACTATTTCGAAAAGCCTAGTTTTGCTTTATACAAATACCCCTCTTTATTTCAAATGCAAAACCCCGATCGTATCGGATATTTTATTTACCTATAAACTAATTGCAAAGTAGCCTTGTTTTAAAATAAACAAAACAAAACAAACACATATTTACAAAACTAATAAAACCTAAACTCTAAATCCTATACCTACCCAATCCTATTCTACCCACCAACCGCAGCCCGCCACCTCACCCCCTGGACCCAATCCCTACCCACCTGCCACCTCATCAATCCACCCTCTCTTCCCCATCTTTCTCTCACCACAGCCCCATCTACCCTCCCTCTCTCTCTCCCCACCGACACCCGGGCCCCACCCCACACCGACCCACTCCCTCCACCCGCGCGGCCCACACCCCCCCACCAACCCCTGGCCTGCCCCACGCCCTGGCCCACCGCCACCTGCCCCACCCCGACCCCCTCTCCCTGTCCCCTGGACCCCACCCCTGGCTCCGCCTCTGCCCGCCGGCACCCCCCTCCTCCGCGGCCGCTTCCTCCGGCCGGCCCGACCTCGTCGGCGCTGCCCTGCATCTGCCGCCGCCAGAGGCCCCTGCTCTGGCCGCCGCTGTCTTCCTGTCAGGCCAGGCGCCGCTGCCCGGCTTCTCGCGCACCACCGCTGTTCCGGCGCCTTCCTCCCATGCTGGCCCCTTCTCCGACCGCTATGCCGTGCGTCCACCATGTGTTGTTCTGCATCGAACCGAAGGTCAACAAGGTTGCAGCAAGATCTCCGAACCCTCTCGTTGGACAAGACCTTCAAGTCGGAAACCATGTTTGTCATCGACGATAAGATCTACGGCACGGTACATCAAGAACTCCATCACGGAAAATCCCCAAGATCTCCTTAGCCGTCCCCGAGGCCAAACCGAACACCGCACCCAAACCCCGACGCCTCGATCCGAAGATCGATCCCGGTGTTCGAAGACCGAACCAAACTCTGGGAACCTCAAGACCTTCGCCACTCGAAGTGTTCCGCCAAGATCGCCGTCGACAACGGAACCAAGACCGAACCCGATGGATTTTGCTGGGCCATCCACAAGATCTACAATGGGACGCCATGACTGGGACCCCGGACCCGAAGACCACATGGGTGACAAGTGCCCCTTCCCGGATGCGATACTCGAGAACACGGACGGTAAGGACACCGACGCAGAACGCCAAGTTCTTCATTCCGAACGCCAGGACCGACCCGACACGAGGACACGACAAGATCTGCGCGACGACGATATCGACATCGACCAGGGCGAGTCCGGTGCGCCCCCGACACCGAATTAAGTCCTTCTTCCCAGAACGCCAAGCTCTTCACCTTGCGTCCAACCCCGAGAACGATCCCGTCGAACCCTGAGACCAACCCCGAACCCCGGAACCACCAAGATCTTCGACCTTAATGTGTGACCCCTTTTCTCGAGCCCTATTTTATAAATGTAATAACAAATTGCTGCATATTAAATTGTCATACTCGCATGCATATTTGTGTGGTTTGGGGACCTTATATCGATTCACCTAAATTAAATATGGGGCCCATATGCGGGCAAATCTAGTCTTCTATTGACCCCATTTAAATTTGTGTAGTGAACCGGTGCTATCTTTTGTCTTGATAATGCAACATTTAATTTGCGGGGTAGCTAAACAACTATAACCATTTAATTAATTGTCGGGACCCCGGTTCCGCTTAATATTGCCTTATTGCATCGCATCTTGCCATGTCATGCATCATATCATGATCATGCCGATTCTTTCGCATTAGTTGTAATTGTTGCTTCGCTTGTTTTTTCTAGTGTTTTGGTTCTTCGCGGATAAGGCCGTTGAGTTGATGCGAGTGTCGACCCGATCTTCGGATGAACCTTCGGCAATGTTTTTAAGGCGAGCATCTCCCCCTTTCTACATATCTTACTTTTATAGTATTTGTTCCCTCCTGTTGATCTATTGCTATCTGTGTTGCGATGCTCTAGTTTTCGTATCCGAGATATCCCTTGCCGCCTTAAATTGCCTTGGACACATCCTATTACCTGTTGTTTGGTAGATAGTTGGACTTGCGCGTCGTAGTCGCTTGCTCAAGTGATGTTGCGTGTCGTCCCGTACCACAGTTGTTGGAGTATTGCCGCATGTTTGATGTTGGAGATGATCATGGTTTTTACTTATCGTTCACTTTAATTCCTGTTCAACAACTAAAATTGAAGTAAGTAAGCAGAGGCACAGGTGGGCAATAGATGTTATTTGGTTGTTAACCGTTCACTTGTGTCCCGTAGGACCCCGAGTACTTGATACATGTTCCTTGAATATTCGCGCTATCCACATCCGGGAGGCTTATGGGACCCCCCTGAGCCAGAGCTTGATTCATTCTTATTTCTTGGGGCCACAAACTAGTTTGAGGTTTTATTTACTATTCTGTACTTATGCCATGTTTTACTGCTTTATTTAAATTGTGCGATGGATAGCACACTGTACTGTTTAGGAAAGCGGTGTGTTTTCGCGGTATCGACAAGCCCAGTTTTGGGTTCCCAGTCGTTTACAGCCATTGTCGCAAACCTTGAGTCCGTCTCGGAGTCAGCTAGCTTCGTTGCGGTTCTACTCAATGGGGTGGCCCCCTGAAATATTTCTGAATCCTGTGATTGCTTTGTCGTGAAGGCCTCGTTGGGTTTTGATTTGATTTTTCCGAGGTTGATCGAGTGTGTGTTGCTATTTGTGCACCCCGGCCGGGTAAAACTTTCTGAAAGCCGTGTCCGCGGTTATGGACGACTTGGAGCACCGTATCTCGATCATAGACAACTATAACTAAAGTAGTGCTATAAATTTGACTTTATAATGACTAGTAATCAGCTTCAACTATAATGGAATGGCTAAATAAAACTGCCAACAATTGCTTGTTTGGGTGTCGCTTGCGACCATTGTACCTGACTAGTAAGTATTGCAACTATAACAGAATGGCTAAATAAAAGTACCAACAACTGCTGGGTTTTGGGTTATCTCATGCTACTTGTATCTGATTAGTAAGTGTTGCAACTATAACGGAATGGTTAACTAAAATTTGCCCACTGCTTATTTTATCAGGATGACTATCTATATTTGACTAGTAATTGCTGCAACGATAACTGAATAAATAAAACTGCCAACTGTGTGCGTTCCTCGGTTGACTTTCTCGTTTGGGCTCGAGGGGGAAACATCAGGACGGGTTTGTTTGATGGTAGTATCAGGATGCGTCCGAATAGGTCTTTCTTATCCCTCTCTGATAGCCGCCAGTTGTATCGAGTCTCTATAGGTTGTTAGTGCTTGCTGCCGCTGCCGCTTCAGTCCACCATACCTATGTAGGCGAGGACCGCCGAATTCTAGTCTCGCCGTGTACTGTCCTCAGTACTGACGCTCCTCTTTTTCCTTTGCCCTTTGTCGGCACCCCTTTTGTTTAAGCAGGTTTTGAGATCGACGTCGTTAGCAGGGTTACCCTTCCGGCTTGGCCTGCGCAGGGTTATGGACGCCATTGGTTATTCTTCAGGGCTCTTAGCCCCATTTGCATCTTGTCCGTAGCTGGGCGCTCTATCGTTTTCAAGGTAATTTGGATCTTTGTATATATTATCTGTATTCTTGACTCATTGAGTCGCTGCTGTATTTATATCTATTCTGTGGGTCCCATCAAGGACTATTGTGTAATGTTATTACTTCGTTTTCCACCCGCACGAAAGTGCCTGGTGGGCACCTTTGAATCGTTTCTATGCGGGTTTGGCGGGTTTCGCTAAAACTTGCATAGGGCCGATTCTGAGGGTGTTACAGAGTGGTATCAGAGCCCAGCAGTTGCGATACCCCACAAGTCCAGCCTGTAGGATAACCTAGCTAACGGCCGAAGTAGAGTGTCCAAAACTATTTTTGCAAAATCGGTTGGATAGTTTTGATTAGGTCTGATTTTACTCCTTACCCCTCTGCTATTCTCCTCTTACCTCTACGTGTTTTGAATCCGCTCTCTTCTCTCTCTTCGAGTCCAGGATTTCTCGCGGTTGGGTTTCCTTCGTACCTTCAGGGTTTCGCTTCCTCTTTTGGTAAAGGTGTGTCTACATCTGGTCTTCATGCTATCCGAGGAATCCTTCGTCTGGTGGACTTCCCTTTGTTCCTTCTCGTGCCTTCCGGTGTTTTCCGACGCGACGACATCATCTACGCCAGATCCGATGCAGAGTCTGCATCACTCCTTTGTTTCTGAACCTCGTTTGTCGAGATCTTCAGTCTGAATTCCGAGAGTTGGTTGCATAATTCGCCTATTCGTGTGCAGAGTAATGGTTTGGGTGCGCGATGGACTGATCACCATCCGACTACTCTTATCATTCACTCTTGTACATCGAATCAGTGGATCCAGCAATCTTACTCCGTCCACGGAAGCTAGAGGTGGCTTTATTTGTGGATACCTCTACCTTCGACCTTTTGTTCCCGGAGTGTTTTCTCGACAATCATGGACAACGACCTCTTGTTAGTGGTGTCGCGAGGATCTACACGAAGCGCGAAGGATCAGATCGTCGGCCTTCTTTCCGGTACCATGAGGCGGATCTCGAGGGCGAGATCCATTGTTAGTGGTGTCGAATTGTGGCATCCCGCAAAACCACTACTAGAAAATCGCGTTGTTTTTGTGCATTGCTTCGTCATCATCATGCATTGTTTGTCTGAAACTATTTTTAAAAGCCTAGTTTTGCTTTATACAAATACCCCTCTTTATTTCAAATGCAAAACCCCGATCGTATCGGATATTTTATTTACCTATAAACTAATTGCAAAGTAGCCTTGTTTTAAAATAAACAAAACAAAACAAACACATATTTACAAAACTAATAAAACCTAAACTCTAAATCCTATACCTACCCAATCCTATTCTACCCACCAACCGCAGCCCGCCACCTCACCCCCTGGACCCAATCCCTACCCACCTGCCACCTCATCAATCCACCCTCTCTTCCCCCTCTTTCTCTCACCACAGCCCCATCTACCCTTCCTCTCTCTCTCTCCCCACCGACACCCGGGCCCCACCCCACACCGACCCACTCCCTCCACCCGCGCGGCCCACATCCCCCCCCCACCAACCCCTGGCCTGCCCCACGCCCTGGCCCACCGCCACCTGCCCCACCCCGACCCCCTCTCCCTGTCCCCTGGACCCCACCCCTGGCTCCGCCTCTGCCCGCCGGCACCCCCCCCCTCCGCGGACGCTTCCTCCGGCCGGCCCGACCTCGCCCGCGCTGCCCTGCATCTGCCGCCGCCAGAGGCCCCTGCTCTGGCCGCCCGCTGTCTTCCTGTCAGGCCAGGCGCCGCTGCCCGGCTTCTCGCGCACCACCGCTGTTCCGGCGCCTTCCTCCCAAGCCGGCCCCTTCTCCGACCGCTATGTCGTGCGTCCACCATGTGTTGTTCTGCATCGAACCGAAGGTCAACAAGGTTGCAGCAAGATCTCCGAACCCTCTCGTTGGACAAGACCTTCAAGTCAGAAACCATGTTTGTCATCGACGATAAGATCTATGGCACGGTACATCAAGAACTCCATCACGGAAAATCCCCAAGATCTCCTTAGCCGTCCCCGAGGCCAAACCGAACACCGCACCAAAACCCCGACGCCTCGATCCGAAGATCGATCCCGGTGTTCGAAGACCGAACCAAACTCTGGGAACCTCAAGACCTTCGCCACTCGAAGTGTTCCCCCAAGATCGCCGTCGACAACGGAACCAAGACCGAACCCGATGGCTTTTGCTGGGCCATCCACAAGATCTACAATGGGACGCCATGACTGGGACCCCGGACCCGAAGACCACATGGGTGACAAGTTCCCCTTCCCGGATGCGATACTCGAGAACACGGACGGTAAGGACACCGACGCAGAACGCCAAGTTCTTCACCCCGAACGCCAGGACCGACCCGACACGAGGACACGACAAGATCTGCGCGACGACGAGATCGACATCGACCAGGGCGAGTCCGGTGCGCCCCCGACACCGAATCAAGTCCTTCTTCCCAGAACGCCAAGCTCTTCACCTTGCGTCCAACCCCGAGAACGATCCCGTCGAACCCTGAGACCAACCCCGAACCCCGGAACCACCAAGATCTTCGACCTTAATGTGTGACCCCTTTTCTCGAGCCCTATTTTATAAATGTAATAACAAATTGCTGCATATTAAATTGTCATACTCGCATGCATATTTGTGTGGTTTGGGTACCTTATATCGATTCACCTAAATTAAATATGGGGCCCATATGCGGGCAAATCTAGTCTTCTATTGACCCCATTTAAATTTGTGTAGTGAACCGGTGCTATCTTTTGTCTTGATAATGCAACATTTAATTTGCGGGGTAGCTAAACAACTATAACCATTTAATTAATTGTCGGGACCCCGGTTCCGCTTAATATTGCCTTATTGCATCGCATCTTGCCATGTCATGCATCATATCATGATCATGCCGATTCTTTCGCATTAGTTGTAATTGTTGCATCGCTTGTTTCTTCTAGTGTTTTGGTTCTTCGCGGATAAGGCCGTTGAGTTGATGCGAGTGTCAACCCGATCTTCGGATGAACCTTCGGCAATGTTTTTCAGGCGAGCATCTCCCCCTTTCTACCTATCTTACTTTTATAGTATTTATTCCCTCCTGTTGATCTATTGATATCTGTGTTGCGATGCTCTAGTTTTCGTATCCGAGATATCCCTTGCCGCCTTAAATTTCCTTGGACACATCCTATTACCTGTTGTTTGGTAGATAGTTGGACTTGCGCGTCGTAGTCGCTTGCTCAAGTGTTGTTGTGTGTCGTCCCGTACTACAGTTGTTGGAGTATTGCCGCATGTTTGATGTTGGAGATGATCATGGTTTTTACTTATTGTTCACTTTAATTCCTGTTCAACAACTAAAATTGAAGTAAGTAACAGAGGCACAGGTGGGCAATAGATATTATTTGGTTGTTAACCGTCCACTTGTGTCCTGTAGGACCCCGAGTACTTGATACCTGTTCCTTGAATATTCGCCCTATCCACATCCGGGAGGCTTATGGGACCCCCCTGAGCCAGAGCTTGATTCATTCTTATTTCTTGGGGCCATGAACTAGTTTGAGGTTTTATTTACTATTATGTACTTATGCCATGTTTTACTGCTTTATTTAAATTGTGCGATGGATAGCACACTGTACTGTTTAGGAAAGCGGAGTGTTTTCGCGGTATCGACAAGCCCAGTTTTGGGTTCCCAGTCGTTTACAGCCATTGTCGCAAACCTTGAGTCCGTCTCGGAGTCAGCTAGCTTCGTTGCGGGTCTACTCAATGGGTGGCCCCCTGAAATATTTCTGAATCCTGTGATTGCTTTGTCGTGAAGGCCTCGTTGGGTTTTGATTTGGTTTTTCCGAGGTTGATCGAGTGTGTGTTTCTATTTGTGCACCCCGGCCGGGTAAAACTTTCTGAAAGCCGTGTCCGCGGTTATGGACGACTTGGAGCACAGTATCTCGATCATAGACAACTATAACTAAAGTAGTGCTATAAATTTGACTTTATAATGACTAGTAATCAGCTTCAACTATAATGGAATGGCTAAATAAAACTGCCAACAATTGCTTGTTTGGGTGTCGCTTGCGACCATTGTACCTGAATAGTAAGTATTGCAACTATAACGGAATGGCTAAATAAAAGTACCAACAACTGCTGGGTTTTGGGTTATCTCATGCTACTTGTATCTGATTAGTAAGTGTTGCAACTATAACGGAATGGTTAACTAAAATTTGCCCACTGCTTATTTTATCAGGATGACTATCTATATTTGACTAGTAATTGCTGCAACGATAACTGAATAAATAAAACTGCCAACTGTGTGCGTTCCTCGGTTGACTTTATCGTTTGGGCTCGAGGGGGAAACATCAGGACGGGTTTGTTTGATGGTAGTATCAGGATGGGTCCGAATAGGTCTTTCTTATCCCTCTCTGATAGCCGCCAGTTGTATCGAGTCTCTATAGGTTGTTAGTGCTTGCTGCCGCTGCCGCTTCAGTCCACCATACCTATGTAGGCGAGGACCGCCGAATTCTAGTCTCGCCGTGTACTGGCCTCAGTACTGACGCTCCTCTTTTTCCTTTGCCCTTTGTCGGCACCCCTTTTGTTTAAGCAGGTTTTGAGATCAACGTCGTTAGCAGGGTTACCCTTCCGGCTTGGCCTGGGCAGGGTTATGGACGCCATTGGTTATTCTTCAGGGCTCTTAGCCCCATTTGCATCTTGTCCGTAGCTGGGCGCTCTATCGTTTTCAAGGTGATTTGGATCTTTATATATATTATCTGTATTCTTGACTCATTGAGTCGCTGCTGTATTTATATCTGTTCTGTGGGTCCCATCGAGGACTGTTGTGTAATATTATTACTTCGTTTTCCACCCGCACGAAAGTGCCTGGTGGGCACCTTTGAATCGTTTCTATGCGGGTTTGGCGGGTTTCGCTAAAACTTGCATAGGGCCGATTCTGAGGGTGTTACATCGCTTGGCTGATTTCCCTATTTCTTACCTAGGTATGCCCATGCGATACTCTCGGGTGTTGATCAGGGACCTTTCCCCCATGGTCGCGAAGGTCCAAACCAAGGATGCACCTTGGCGTGCGCGCCTCACGTCCAAGGGCAGCAAGACTATACTGATCAACTCGTGCCTATCCAGCCTCACCATGTATCAGATGGGCCTTTATTTGCTCCAGGAGGGAACCCATGCAGACTTTGCAAAAGAGTTGTCCAGGTTCTTCTGGGTATCTAGAGATGGGCACCAGAAGTATCATATGGTGAAGTGGGCAGATATCTGCACTCCCAAAATTCTTGGGGGTTTAGGAGTCCTTGACCCGCGCCGCTTCAATGTGGCCTTGCTGCTGAAGTGGGTTTGGCGGATTCTCCAAGATGACGGAGGTCTCTTGCTTCAACTCATCAAGGCTAAATACCTTCGGGGTCGCCCCCTATTGGCGTGTGAACACAGGGAGGGCTCCTAGTTCTGGAGGGCCATTCAAGACATTAAGCACTTCATTCGCCGAGGCTCTCTCTTTGTGGTGGGAAATGGTCGGGAGGTCCTTGTTGGAGATATGCCCAAGAGGCAATAATAAAGTGGTTATTATCATATCTTCATACTTATGATAAATGTTTACATACCATGCTATAATTGTATTAACAGGAAACATTAATACTTGTGTGATTTGTAAACATAAAAGAGTCCCTAGTAAAGCCTCTTGTTTAAACTAGCTTGTTGGTTAATATATGATCATGGTTTCCTGATCATGAACATAGGGATGTTATTAACAACAGGGTCATATCATTGGGAGAATGATATGATGGACATACTCCTATAGTTAAAGCGTAGCATAAAGATCAAGTCATTTAATATAGTTCATTTGCTATAAGCTTTCTGATACATAGTAACCTAATTCCTTCGACCATGAGATCATGCATATCACCTTCACCGGAAGGATGCTTTGATGACATCAAACACCACACCGTAACTGGGTGGCTATAAAGGTGGCATTGAGTGTTCGGAAAGTGTCGGTTGAGACACATGGATCAAGAGTGGGATTTGTCCATCCATATGACGGATAGATATACTCTGGGCCCTCTCGGTGGAATGTCATCCAATTAGCTTGCAAGCATGTGACTGGCTCACAAGGGATCACATACCACGGGAACGAGAAAAGAGTACTTATCAGTAACGAGGTTGAACTAGGTATGCAGAGATACCGACGATCATAACCTCGGATAAGTAAACTATCGTGAGACAAAGGGAAATTGGTATCGTATGTAAGTGGTTCATTCGATCGCAAAGTAATCGTAGAAATATGTGGGAGCCATATGAATTTCCAGATTCCTCTATTGGTTATTGTTCAGAGAAGTGTCTCGATCATGTCCGCATAATTCACGAACCGTAGGGAGACACACTTAAGGATTCGATGTTGTTGAGTAGTTATGGAATGATGAGTAAGAGACCGAATGTTGTTCGGAGTCTCGGATGGGATCCGGGATATCACGAGGAGATCCGGAATGGTCCGGAGAATAAGATTCATATAAGGAAAGTCCTGTTTCGGAGTTGGGGAATGATTCCGGTGTTTTCATCGGGAATGTTCTAGAAGGTTCCGGAATGTCCGGCACTCCGGAGGGGAAGGGTACATGAATGTGTCATTGCAAGTTGGAATGATTGCATCATGTACTAGGTATCATCGCTGTACAAAATAAAGGGTTTAATCAAATCCTAGTTTGAAAAGTCAAACGCCAATTTGAAAAGTCAAACGGCTATTTTGGAAAGTGGAGAAGAAGTGGGAAACCGAGTTGGGGAGGAGTTCCTCCTCCACCGCCGGCCCACTAGGGATCCGAGTTGGGGAGGGACTCCCTCCCCTTGGCCGGCGCCTCCCTCCACCTATATAAGGAGGGGCAGGGCTCCCCTCCTAGACACACAAGTTGCCTCCCTCTAAACCTAAACCCTAGCCACAGCCTAGGGATTTCTCCCAAGCCGCCGAGTTAGAGCTTCTAATTGCCCTAGCCGCCGGTTTATCCCCTTTTAATTGGTGTGTCTAAACCCTAGATCACCAAGGCTCTCTCATAGTCCACCATACTCGCTCCGGCTTAAGGCGAAGCCCTGCGATATCTCCCCTCTACTTCCGGTACCACGCCGTCGTGCTGCCGGAATCGCGAGGAGAGTGCTACAACCTCCGCTGCCTGCTGGAACAAGGGAGGGGAAGGTCTTCGTCGAGTACCAAACGTGTGACCGACTGCTGAAGCGCTGCCGGAATGCAGCGCTGGAAGGATCGTCTACGCGATCTTGAGATCCGCAAGTGTATGACTACATCACCCACAAGAAACTTCTCTCGTTAACCGCTTCGGAATCTTCGAGGGTGAGTTCCTCTATCGACTCGTGTATACAACGTGAGCAAGCCAGATTTGCTCATGCGGAAGCTAAGGTTGATCTTGACGACCCTAGCATGTACAGACATGGTCTCGGAACACGGATCACCGAAAGGTAAAGCATGAGTCATATAGTAGATATGATGAACATGTTGATTGTTCGCCATTGAAGCTACATCAACTCTCTTGATGATCGGTTTTGATGTGGTGGATTTGGTTCGTGTGATCACTAAAACAATGTGAGGGATATTGTTTTGAGTGGGAGTTCAACGGCAATATGATTAAAAGTTGAACATTATTTATCATAAATTAAATCAAAGTGAATTTGCATAGTTGTTGTAGTCATTGGCATCCGTTTACCACCTTACGCTTAGTTTTAATTGAGATGATAGAACTATAGAATTCTGGTTAGTTACTTTACGAACTGGTATCGTATTGTTTTGAAGTGTTAATCTAAAAGTTTAAAAGTCCTATTGCAAACTTTCAGTAAGTCCCGGTCACTCCATGAAGTTTCATAATTGGTATTAAAACAAGAGTGAAAATTCCAAGTGTTAGTGTATGAGTATCATGTTTGTCTCCATGATTCTTGATATTCAAAGGATTGTCTTAATATCAAGGTTATCTAGGATCTGAAAGAGTTGTTTCAGAAACCATCATGTGTGGAAGATATTATGATATCTGAAACGAAGTTTTGGTTGCAACATGATAGAGTATAATATGGCAAAAGTCATGTTCTCATATTTGATGAGAATTTGCAAAAGGTTGGAGACACTAGTTGTCCAAAATCCTCCAAAGGTTTTGAAGAGCAACATTATACTCGTGATTCACCGTTATAGGCTAAAAGTATCTTGATTATGGATGATTCCATGATAAGGGTGAATATTTGATGTAGGTAAAATGTTTACTACACCAAGAGATTACTAAAGAAAGGAATTTGAAAGAACACCAAACATTTGATGATGGTAATCTACTTCAAAGTGCAAGTCCAAAGACATTGGTATTTAACTATACACGCTTTGGACTATGTGTCATATGTATGACTCCACTATTGATGTTGATAGATTCTTTCAAACAGAAAATAAATACTGAAAGAGAATCTCAAAAATATATGGCAGAAAAGAAAAAACTAGAATTGTTCAGTTTAGGTATATAGATGATATACATGTTATGGCTATATTCTTTGCTTATTAAACAATGTGGTTCTTAAGTATTTGATACTGAATTTGTTGGTGTGAATTGTCATACGAAACAACACAATTCATGAACTGCAATGGCCTGAGTAACTAGCAAAAGAATATGTGATGATGTTCATCGAGAACAAATAAAAGGTTATTGTGTTGCTCGTTAAACGTCAAAGCTTGCCTTCAAGATTTGTTTTATAGGTATTATGAGAACAAAAGGGTTGTTCAAATAATTGCCGTAATCCATAAAAGATGGATGATTCACAAATCTCGTTGGAGAAATCACATCCATAAAACTAGTGCTAAAAATGTCGAAATACAAATTGATTGAAAGATCACTTAGGAAGTGACATCACCGTTTAAATTATATTGGAAAGAAAACATGAAGAAACTCCATGTGGATGGAATTTTGGAGTCTTTTGATTTTTGATCACATGACACTTGTGAAACTTTCCCAGAGATAATTAAAACTTCGTTCGTAGGCCAAAATGGAACGAATGACTAACTTATTGGAACTTGTACATATTGTTGTACAAAGTCCATTATGTGTAGTCAAGAGCGATGGATTTCAACTTCATATACTTTCTCCAAAAATTTGAGTGAATATATGAATATTTACTTAATAAGGATGAAGTGTGAAATATTTGAAAAGTTCAAAGACTTTCAAGATGAAGTGCAAAATCATTGTAACAAGAATATAAATAGTTTATGATAAGATCATAAAGGAAGATATTTGAGTTACAAGTTTAGCATAATACCTAAGATTTAAGGAATCGTTCCGTGGATTTGCATTTTCCCGAAACACCATAAGAGTATGGAGCGTTCGAGATATGTAATTAAACCTTGTTTGACATGGTAAGATCAAAGGTATAATTCATAAAACTGCCATTATATTTTAAAGATTAAAAGCTTTAGAGACTACCGTTTTTCCACTGAAAAGAGCTCCATCATAATCCGTTGAAATGACACCATATAAAGTTATGGTTTGGGATAAAACCCAAGTTGTCCTTTCTTAAACATTGGTATGCTATGCATAAGAAAGATGTTTGCAACCAAAGTCGGATGAACCTGTCTTTGTATGTTATTTCGAATAACTGTTCCTCCATAACATCGGAGACAAAAGTGTTTGTCACTTAGAACGTCAAGTTTCTTTGAGAAGGAATTTTTCGTGAAAAGATAAGTGGGAGGACAATAGAACTTTGATAAGGTTAAAGGAACCTTAGCTATATGTGCAAAGTTGCGCAGCGTCGAAAAGTGTTTCGGAGGCAGCAACAATGCTCATGGCTCACGTGCCTCAAAGGTTGTGGTTACGAAGGTCAAAGTTTCTATTGAAACAAGTAGGTCGGGTAAACAATCAAATACCAAGATTTGAGAGTTAAATCATTATTTGGCAATAATGATCTGACTACATACAAAGAAGCGATGATGGGCCCTGAATACGTCAAATGGCTTGAAGCCATAAAATCCGTGATAGTTCCATATACGAGAGATCAATCTTTGAACTTGAAAGACCCTCTGAAAAGGTACAAGACCTTACAGTCGTATTTGGATCTATAAAAGAAAAAAGACATGGATGTTTAACATCTATGAAATAGTCGACATGTTGGGAAAGTATTCACAACAATGTTCAAAGGTTGTATATGACAAGATTTGATCTTTCATAGCGATATTTAGTCTAGACGGATTAATGTAGCCACCACTACATATAATTTTGTTATATGGTAGTTGAATAAACAAAACAAGTTCTTCTAATAGAATTGTTACCTAAGACGTGTGCATGACACGGTCCATAGGGTTTTGTTAATTCAAAGGATGCTAAATGCATATGCAAACTTCAATGGTTGAAGTAAGCATCGCGGAGTTGGAATCTTCACAATGGTGAAATTGTTAAAAGAGTTTAAATTCATCAGAGACAATGAAGATGCTTGCGTTTGCAAGAAATTAAGTGGGAGCGCTAATACATATTTCTAATACATTATGTGGAAGACATATTGTTGATTGGAAATGATGTATCTTTTATTAACACATATTAAGAATTTCATCTCGATGAAAGGCTTAGGCAAAACCCAAATATTTGGCATCAATAGACGCTAATATGGTTGTGCCAAAAGTACATAGATGATATATTGAATGATCTCAATATAGAAACTACAAGAAAGGTTCTTGTTGCACAGAAAGGATTGAATAAGTTCAATATTGATGATATATTCAAGTGTATTGACACTTGGTAAGTGAAACAAAGATTCAAGTATAGATTGATACTTGATGTATGAGATCACAAAGAGTATTTATATCAATCATACTGTGATATGTACAAATCCAGATATGTCCTATGCTCTAAATGTTATGAGCATATACCAGAATGATTCATAAGATGATCATTGCACAATAGTAAGGATATTCTTATGATCTTTTGGAAGAACTAAGAGTATATTATTTGTAGTAGTGACAAATAGATGGTTAGTTCATTGTAAAAGTACTACATTGATACTAGTTTTGTCACAAAGTACAAATTGAGTTTATCTCAATCTAAACTAAGGGTGGCACAATATAATGGAAAGTAAGTTCCATAATGGATTTGGATGAGTTCCAAAATTAAGACATTGTGACAGATACTACAACAAAAGGCTAAGTATATGACTGCTATAATAGCAGGTAAAGAGGGCATTTGTGTCAAGTAGTTTGTTATCAAACTAGGTGTAGTTCACAGCGGGATAATACTATGAAGATATATTGTACGACGATATTATCAACATGTTTTAACCCCAAAGAACTAAAGGTCTCACCAAAGGACCAAAATTATACAAAGCCATCTCATTAGAGAATGAGTGATGCGTAGATACGCAAAGACATGCAATTACACACGGACCTGGAAGTGTCAGATCCGGAGATCAGTTGACCACTAGCAATCGTGTACATACAACACCAGAAAGCCATAGGTGTTGAATACACAAAGGTTTGAAACTAGATTATTGACTCTAGTGCAAGTGGGAGACTGTTGGAGATATGCCCAAGAGGCAATAATAAAGTGGTTATTATCATATCTTCATACTTATGATAAATGTTTACATACCATGCTATAATTGTATTAACAGGAAACATTAATACTTGTGTGATTTGTAAACATAAAAGAGTCCCTAGTAAAGCCTCTTGTTTAAACTAGCTTGTTGGTTAATATATGATCATGGTTTCCTGATCATGAACATAGGGATGTTATTAACAACAGGGTCATATCATTGGGAGAATGATATGATGGACATACTCCTATAGTTAAAGCGTAGCATAAAGATCAAGTCATTTAATATAGTTCATTTGCTATAAGCTTTCTGATACATAGTAACCTAATTCCTTCGACCATGAGATCATGCATATCACCTTCACCGGAAGGATGCTTTGATGACATAAAACACCACACCGTAACTGGGTGGCTATAAATGTGGCATTGAGTGTTCGGAAAGTGTCGGTTGAGACACATGGATCAAGAGTGGGATTTGTCCATCCATATGACGGATAGATATACTCTGGGTCCTCTCGGTGGTATGTCATCCAATTAGCTTGCAAGCATGTGACTGGCTCACAAGGGATCACATACCACGGGAATGATAAAAGAGTACTTATCAGTAACGAGGTTGAACTAGGTATGCAGAGATACCGACGATCATAACCTCGGATAAGTAAACTATCGTGAGACAAAGGGAAACTGGTATCGTATGTAAGTGGTTCATTCGATCGCAAAGTAATCGTAGAAATATGTGGGAGCCATATGAATTTCCAGATTCCTCTATTGGTTATTGTTCAGAGAAGTGTCTCGATCATGTCCGCATAATTCACTAACCGTAGGGAGACACACTTAAGGATTCGATGTTGTTGAGTAGTTATGGAATGATGAGTAAGAGACGGAATGTTGTTCGGAGTCTCGGATGGGATCCGGGATATCACGAGGAGATCCGGAATGGTCCGGAGAATAAGATTCATATAAGGAAAGTCCTGTTTCGGAGTTGGGGAATGATTCCGGTGTTTTCATCGGGAATGTTCTAGAAGGTTCCGGAATGTCCGGCACTCCGGAGGGGAAGGGTACATGAATGTGTCATTGCAAGTTGGAATGATTGCATCATGTACTAGGTATCATCGCTGTACAAAATAAAGGGTTTAATCAAATCCTAGTTTGAAAAGTCAAACGCCAATTTGAAAAGTCAAACGGCTATTTTGGAAAGTGGAGAAGAAGTGGGAAACCGAGTTGGGGAGGAGTTCCTCCTCCACCGCCGGCCCACTAGGGATCCGAGTTGGGGAGGGACTCCCTCCTCTTGGCCGACGCCTCCCTCCACCTATATAAGTAGGGGCAGGGCTCCCCTCCTATACACACAAGTTGCCTCCCTCTAAACCTAAACCCTAGCCACAGCCTAGGGATTTCTCCCAAGCCGCCGAGTTAGAGCTTCTAATTGCCCTAGCCGTCGGTTTAGCCCCTTCTAATTGGTGTGTCTAAACCCTAGATCACCAAGGCTCTCTCATAGTCCACCATACTCGCTCCGGCTTAAGGCGAAGCCCTGCGAGATCTTCCCTCTACTTCCGGTACCACGCCGTCGTGCTGCCAGAATCGCGAGGAGAGTGCTACAACCTCCGATGCCTGCTGGAACAAGGGAGAGGAAGGTCTTCGTCGAGTACCGAACGTGTGACCGACTGCGGAAGCGCTGCCGGAACGCAGCGCTGGAAGGATCGTCTACGCGATCTTGAGATCGGCAAGTGTACGACTACATCACCCACGAGAATCTGCTCTCGTTAACCGCTTTGGAATCTTCGAGGGTGAGTTCCTCTATTGACTCGTTGCTACAATCTAGTAGATAGATCTTGGCTTGTTTGTGTGCATGAGGTAGAAATTTTTTGTTTTCCATGCTACGAACCCCTACAGTCCTGTTTTGGCTCGACCCCTGGCTATAGGGTATCTCCCTATACCAGTAATTCCCTACACTTTTTGTTATCTGCGCAGCTCCCACGATGTTAGTAGCCGAGGCATTTCGAGAAGGCCACTGGAACATCCCGTTCCGGACCTTCAATGATGTCGAGGTCACTGGCTTCTTGAGGTTGCGGGGCACTGTTGGTTGCGCTGGGTTGATGTAGGAGCGCTTCGTTGGGAACCCCAAGAGCAAGGTGTGAAGCAGCACAGCAGCAAGTTTTCGCTCAGTAAGAAACCAAGGTTATTTAACCAGTAGGAGGAAGGAAACGTCACACCGGTGTTGGAAGCAACGCGAAGACCTGCACAACACAAACTCAAGACTTTGCCCCAACGAATCAGTGAGGTTGTCAAGCTCACCGGTTTGCTGTAACAAAGGATTAAACGTATGGTGTGGAAGGTAATGGTGGTTTGCAGCAAGTAAACAAGTAACAGTGGAATATATATCAATGGTAAAGATTGGACCGGGGTCCATAGTTCACTAGAGGTGCCCTCCTTAAATAAACAACATGGCATGAAGGGTAAATAAATTACAGCGGGGCAATTCACAGGAACTGAGCAAGGCATAACAATGCAATTACTAGTCAGAAAGATCATATGAGGTTGATTCGGCAATACAACAATATACATAGACCGCCATCCAACTGCATCTATGACTAGAAGTCCACCTTCAAGTTATCATCTGAACCCCCTCCAGTATTAAGTTGCAAGCAACAGACAACTGCTTTAAGCAAAGTGTGTAAGGTAAACAGTCCACATGTTCCATGAACAAGAGACCGTCGTTTTCTCCCTAGTAGCAACAACACATCTACAATCGAAGAGATTATTGTCACTTCCCTTGGAAACTAGAGGCATGAACCCACTATCGAGCATAAATACCCCCTCTTGGAGTCACTAGCAAATACTTGGCCAAGATAACCACTAGCAACGGAGAGCATGCAAGATCACAAATAACATAGACATGATAGAATCATAAAGACAAAACCATTAATCAAACCAACATAATAATTTCAATATCCATCGGATCCCCGCACACACAGCATGCATGATTACAAATAGATTAGATCTTGATCATGAACGGAGCTCACAAGATCTATACATAAAAGCACAAAGGAGGAGATGCAACCATCTAGCTACTACATGGACCCATAGTCCAAGGTGGAACTACTCACGCATCATACCGGAGAGAAGGCCTCCGGGATGATCTCCTCTCCGGCAGGGTGCCGGGAAGAACTTTAGATCCCCCCGATCTAGGGACGATGGTGGTGGCAGCTACAGACGGTTTCGTGGATATTTGATCGGGTACTTAGGGTTTCTGCATCGGGGGCTTCTTATAGGCGAAGGGGGAGACCGAGGAGGCGTCCAGGGGATGCAAACCCTATCCAGGCGCGGGGCTGGGCCCACCCGCACCTAGGGTGGGTCTTGCCTCGCAGGCTGGCCCCTCCTTCTCCCATTTTGTCTTCTTGTTCCCCATAAAAAGTAATTAACTTTGGCGTTTGTCCCGTCTAATTTCGAGAATATTTCTTTACTAAATTTTCTGAAACCAAAAACAACAGAAAACAGACATCTGGCACTGTTGCAACTTGTTAATAGGTTAGTACCAGAAAACATGTAAAAAGAACCTCAAAGTGTAGACAAGCAAAGCAAAGTAGATACAAAAAAAGCATGGAGCATCAAAAATTATAGATACGTTTATAACGTATTAGCATCCCCAAGCTTAACTCCTGCTCTTCCTCGAGTAGGTAAGTGATAAACAGAATAATTTTTGAGGTGACATGCACCCTCACAATAATGATCCAACCATTTGCAAGCATTGAAAGCTGGGATCAAAGAACTCTAAACATGTGCATGAAAGATGAAGTTCTAACAATAGGACATAGTTACTATGCATGCAACATGCCAAGCTACAAACAAAGATCATGAATAACATGCATTGAAAAACATGTGTTTGTTTCACATACAGAAAACATAGCATAGTGGCAATCAGCTTGTCCCTCATAGAGTAGCAATATAATGCATAGGACACCTGCAAAGTTCATAAGGGTGACTAGAAACAAGTAGCACAAGAGCAAGTAATAACACAATATGCATCAATTAATAAGCTTTGGAACACTGCACACAGAATGACAACTATGCTCTCTTAATGGTGCCTAAAGGTAGAAGGTGGAGACTCAAATAATGGTGGAAGAAAGACCTTTTTTGTAAAGGAAGCAGGGATTAAAAGTTTCAAAAAGAGCTTCCAAAAATTATGGTACTTGTTATCTTTCAGCCCTCATTGACCCTATCATAAGCATCTTGAAGTGGTTAAGGTTAAAATGGCAAAGTTGTAGTATATGCTTGACGAGTATAAGTTGGCAATCTCAAGTCCCTTGAATACGAGGGCCACACCTCATGCATACTCAACTTTGGGTCCAGGTAAGTTTTTGTCATTGTAAGTATTTGCATATCATTGAGAACCGCCAACGGGGTACCCCTTGCACATGGTACATGAGCTTTCCCATAACCAAAATGACAAGGAAAGCAGACAATGAGCATCTCAACAATCTTTTTATTTACCATATGCATAGCTTTTTATTGAGGATGCTTCATAGATAGCTCATTATGGTGATGCTGCAAGTTTCCACCATGATTAGACATGGCTTAAGCTAGCGGCCCAGACGTTTCTCTAACACAGGATACAAACTCCATAGACTTACAAGTTCCCTCTTTATTTCACACTGGTGACATCCATAGACAAAAGAACATGATATCAACCGAGTACAACAAGGTACAAGTGCAATGTTGAAAACGTTCCCCGTGACAGCACGGTTCACCTAACTCCAACTTATAAGTGCAATCATATACAACAAAGTTGTCACAATTTTTCAAGTTTATTAGGGGCAAAGAATAAAGTGTGCCATCAAGTTCGTGGGGGCTTTAATCACTAAGTTTTCACATAAAAAACAGTTTTTAATTGGAAGATAGTTGAAAACAAGAATATACTTGGAATGGTGTAACACACCATGCATAGGAGTTTATAGTGGATACTTTGGAATAACTTGGTTTCTTGGGAGTTGGAATCATGAGTAGAACTTACTCATACAAGTGGAGGCTAGCAAAAGACTGGGAGCAACCAAGTAAGAGAGCAATAATGGCCATAATCATGCAGTGCAACAAAGCATACCAATCAAAGCAAAGAGTGGTACTATAAGTCAAGGACTAAATGATCATAGAGGCTAATGGTGACTTGTGAGAGTCATAACATGGTGTGAGCATGTGTCAAGTCAACCCAAGCAAAACATCAAAGGAGAATACCACAATACTATGCTTTTGCATACTGAAACAACGCATAATTTCTTCAAGGCACACTAAGCAATCCCAATTGTTTGGAACAAGAAATGCTACAGCAATAATCACTAAGAATAAATTCAAAACAACACCTAGCATGTCATGCTAAAGTCTAAGTCGCAGTCAATGCAAGCTCCTCTTACACTTCAAGCAAGAACTTACTACTCCTTTCCAAACACCAAGCAAACTTTTTTGCAAAACAACACAGCAAGAATGGGGGTCCAAACTACTTTATTCAAGCAAGATAAACAACCTAAGCAAAGTAAACGAAAACTAAGACGCTCCAAGAACAACAGAACTGTGCATGAAACAATAAAAACGAAGTGTCTAGACAGACCTGAGCTTTTTATTGATGAATAAAGAGGATGCCTTGGGCATCCCCAAGCTTTGACGCTTGTACCTCTTGGATATTTTTTGGGGTGACACCATGGTGGCATCCCCAAGCTTGAGCTTTTGTCCATTCTTCATCTCATTGCATCATTCTCTCTCCACACCTGAAATTTTTCCTTCACATAATCTTCATTAGCAACATTAGCTTATTCAAAAGATATTAGACCACTGGCAAAGCTTTGGAACAGTAAGGCTTTTCAGTAAAAACACAAGCTACTATAGTAACTCCTTCAAAAAGCTCAATTTACCTAAAGAGAACTTAAAAAGGAATCAATAAGAAGCAAATGCAAATAATGGCAGAAATCCGGCAAAATAGACTAGCAGGTAAAAACTGATTTTTTCGAACATCTTCTGTTGCTCAAATAAAAAAGTGTTCAACTAACGAAAGTTAGCTAACATACTGGGGGGATTTATTCGTAAATTTTGAGCTCAATCCGAGTTACAGAGCCTCCTCATGAATTTTTTTGGTGGAGGACAGAAATCTGTTTCGGCACAGCAACTCCCCAAATCTTACTTCCCTATCATTAGAGGTCATTCTTCGCACAAAAAGCAAACAAAAAGGATAATAAGAGGTCATTACTGAAGTAATAACTTCCAAGACTCAAGGAAACTCTTGGGTTATCTTCCAACAAGTACTTTTCTTTAACGCCTTTAAGTTAGGCACAAGAAGCAAGAAGAATCAAGTATTTTAAAATGAGGAAGCATTAACACCAAATCTTGCTTTCAAAGGAGGAGCAAAAAGCAACCTCTATCTTCTCATAGGGAAGTGTTCAATACCTTTCTTGAATGGAAAATGATATTTGATGGTGCCTTCTTTCATATCAATGATGGCACCAACTGTTCTAAGAAAAGGTCTTCCCAAAGTAATAAGACAAGAAGCATTGTATTCAACATCCAAAACATAGAAATCCACATGGACATAAGCATTATTAACCATGATGAGAACATCATTAATACTCCCCATGAGTTTATCCTTAGCATTGTCATTGAGTGGGACATCCAAATAACAATCTTCCAACGATGGCAAATCAAGCATTTCATAAATCTTCCTAGGCATAATAGAGACACTAGAACCAAGATCACATGAAGCTTTGAGATCAAAGTCATTCACTTGCATATTAATAATGGGTTCCCAACTATCTTCTATTTTCCTAGGAATATAAGCTTTGTGTTTTAGCTTCTCTTCTTTAATATTAACAAGAGCATCTGTAGTGTGTTTGATGAAAGCAACATGCATATCACTAGCATCAGGACTTCTAGCAAGCTTTTGCAAGAACATAATCACTTCAGAAATATTGCAACCATCAATATCAAAGTCAAACTTGGCATCACTAGTAGTAGGCATAGTAGGAGGAGGAATAAGGGATACTTGTGGTTTAGTGGTGATAGTGCACACACTATTATTTCTATCAATTTCATCTTCCCTTTCCCACTTAGCATGAAGTTGAGCTAACAGCCTAACATTTTCATCAATAGTAACTTGTATGGAATGAGAAGTAGCAAAGGTGTTTTCCATAGTTTCAGGTTTAGCATCCAGATTATTAACCAAGGAAGTTTGAGCTTCACACAAAGAGGATATATTTTTCTCAGCACTCAAATTTTTTCACTGTAAACTAGGAATTTCTCTATTCAAAATCTCAAGTTGATGACTAATGTTTTTCAAGTTAATATATTGATCCTCCATAGTTTTAGTGAAAATCTTATTTTTCTCATATTGCATTTGCATAAAATTCTTAGTGGATCTCTCTACTTCTAGAATCCTTTCTTCACTAGGCATTCCAGATCTACCATGATAAGCATTCCCACTAGGAGGATAAGGCCTATAATTACCATAAGCATTGTTGTTGAAATTGTTGTTTCTAATGAAGTTCACATCAACTTCCTCTTCTTGAGCAACCAAAAAGGCTAAGGGAACACTATTAGGATCTAGAGGAGCTTTCCCATTAACAAGCATAGCCATAATAACATCAATCTTTTCACTCAAAGAGGAAGTTTCCTCAACAGAATTTACCTTCTTACCATGTGGAGCTCGATCAACATGCCATTCAGAGTAGTTAACCATCATATTACCAAGGGGCCTCGTTGCAGCACCCAAAGTGAGACCCATAAAGGTACCTCCAGTAGTAGAATCCAGCAGGTTTCTTGAGGAGAAGTTCAAACCTGCATAAAAAGTCTGGATAATCATCCAAGCAGTGAGTCCATGAGTAGGGCAATTCTTAACCAAAGATTTCATTCTTTCCCAAGCTGGAGCAACATGTTCACTATCAAGTTGTTTAAATTTCATAATATCACTTCTCATAGATATAATCTTAGCAGGAGGATAGTACTTTCCAATAAAAGCATCTTTGCACTTAGTCCAAGAATCAATACTATTTTTAGGCAAAGAAAGCAACCATTCTTTAGCTTTTCCCCTCAAGGAGAACGGAAAAATCTTGAGCTTAATAATATCTCCATCTACATCCTTATACTTTTGCATCTCACAAAGTTCAACAAAGCTATTAAGATGGGCAGCAGGATCATCAGAACCAACACCAGAAAATTGCTCTTTCATCACAAGATTCAACAAAGCAGGCTTAATTTCATAAAAGCTAGCATCAGGAGCAGGTGGAGCAATAGGAGTGCTAAGGAAATCATTGTTGTTGGTGCTAGTGAAGTCACACAACTTGGTGTTCTCAGCGGAATTCATTTTGGCAAAGGTGGGCAAGCCAAAAATAGCAGCAGCTAGAGTAGGAACTAATTTTTTTGTGTTTTTGAATAAGACAAGCAAACCAAACTAGACTATTTTTTGGTTTTTTTAAAGAGGCAAACAAAACCAAGCAAAAGAAACAAAGCAAACTAAAAACAAAGTAAAGAGAAAGGAAGTGAAGGACTCCCCTAGTGAAGACGTCCTTAGCCTCCCCGGCAATGGCGCTAGAAAAGCTTGTTGGCTGCGCTGGGTTGATGTAGGAGCGCTTCGTTGGGAACCCCAAGAACAAGGTGTGAAGCAGCACAACAGCAAGTTTTCGCTCAGTAAGAAACCAAGGTTATTTAACCAGTAGGAGGAAGGAAACGTCACACCGGTGTTGGAAGCAACGCGAAGACCTGCACAACACAAACTCAAGACTTTGCCCCAACGAATCAGTGAGGTTGTCAAGCTCACCGGTTTGCTGTAACAAAGGATTAAACGTATGGTGTGGAAGGTAATGATGGTTTGCAGCAAGTAAACAAGTAACAGTGGAATATATATCAATGGTAAAGATTGGACCGGGGTCCATAGTTCACTAGAGGTGCCCTCCTTAAATAAACAACATGGCATGAAGGGTAAATAAATTACAGCGGGGCAATTCACAGGAACTAAGCAAGGCATAACAATGCAATTACTAGTCAGAAAGATCATATGAGGTTGATTCGGCAATACAACAATATACATAGACCGCCATCCAACTGCATCTATGACTAGAAGTCCACCTTCAAGTTATCGTCTGAACCCCCTCCAGTATTAAGTTGCAAGCAACAGACAACTGCTTTAAGCAAAGTGTGTAAGGTAAACAGTCCACATGTTCCATGAACAAGAGACCGTTGTTTTCTCCCTAGTAGCAACAACACATCTACAATCGAAGAGATTATTGTCACTTCCCTTGAAAACTAGAGGCATGAACCCACTATCGAGCATAAATACCCCCTCTTGGAGTCACTAGCAAATACTTGGCCAAGATAACCACTAGCAACGGAGAGCATGCAAGATCACAAATAACATAGACATGATAGAATCATAAAGACAAAACCATTAATCAAACCAACATAATAATTTCAATATCCATCGGATCCCCGCACACACAGCATGCATGATTACAAATAGATTAGATCTTGATCATGAACGGAGCTCACAAGATCTATACATGAAAGCACAAAGGAGGAGATACAACCATCTAGCTACTACATGGACCCATAGTCCAAGGTGGAACTACTCACGCATCATACCGGAGAGAAGGCCTCCGGGATGATCTCCCCTCCGGCAGGGTGCGAGGAAGAACTTCATATCCCCCCCTCCCCAATCTAGGGACGATGGTGGCGGTGGATACAGACGGTTCCATGGATATTTGATCGGGTACTTAGGGTTTCTGCATCGGGGGATTCTTATAGGCGAAAAGGAGACCGAGGAGGCGGCCAGGGTCTGCAAACCCTAGCCAGGTGCGGGCTAGGGCCCAGTCGCGCCTAGGGTGGGTCTGGCCCCCCTGGATGGCCTCCTGGGCTCTCCTCTGGACTTCTTGTTCCCCACGGAAAGTAATTGACTTTGTCCTTTGTCCCGTCTAATTCCGAGAATATTTATTTACTAACTTTTTTGAAACCAAAAACAGCAGAAAACAGGCATCTGGCACTGTTGCAACTTGTTAATAGGTCAGTACCACAAAACATGTAAAAAGCACCTCAAAGTGTAGACAAGCAAAGCAAAATGGATACAAAACAAGCATGTAGCATCAAAAATTATAGATACGTTTTCAATGTATTAGGCACCTTGCCCCTATCTCTCTCAGCTGAGAGGGATAAGGTGACTTGGGGCCAGTCTCCCTCAGGAGCGTTCTCTGTTAGTTCGTCTTATCGGACCCTCTTCCACGGTCCGGAGTTACCTTGGACGTCACACCTTTGGAAGCCCCCCTGCCCGTAAGCTTGCGGATCTTCGTATGGAAACTTCTACGTGATCGTCTGCCTTCGGGGGAGGTGTTGAAACGTAATGGTCCGGGCAATGGGCGGTCCATTATGTGGGACGCCGGAGACGTGTACCCACATTATATTCACATGTCCTGCCGCTCAGTTTCTATGGAACTTCATCCGAGAAGTGCTTGGGCCTGCTTGGCAGGCCCAGGACCTCGGCGAGTTCTTGGAGACGGAGGCGAACCGTACCGGAAGAAGGCGTCACCTTTTCTGGTTGGTGTTCGCGGCCATTACTTGGACGCTTTGGAATATTCGGAATAAGATGGTGATTGAGCGGATCTTTCTTCGTCGGGCTTCTGACTCTGTGTTCTCTTTGCTTGCCTACCTTCAGCAGTGGTACCCTCTGTCTAGGCAGCGGGACCGGGAGTGCGTGGATGGCATCTTGCAGGCGCTCAGGGTGTCGGCACAGCGCTTCACGACACTTGCTTCTACTTCTGCTTCTGCGCCCTCGTAGTGGGATCTCTCCGTGCTCCGTCTTTTCTTTTTCTCTTTGTGACCTTGGGCGTGCTGTGTTGTAGTCTCAGCAGACTTCTTTTCTCTTTTCTTTTGACGTCTGGATGTCGTCGACTCGTTTGTATGCTGGATGATGTTGCTTTATTTATAAAGCTGGGCGTAAAGCCTGTTTCGAGGAAGGGGGTCAGTTTCTATCCTATAAAGGATATCAGTTATTTTCCAGATTTGTATGTGTTTGTACATGTTTTAGTGTATACCCTACATGCTATAATCTAAGCAAATCAGCCATGTTAGAGCTAGCTCATGGACGGCTTGCCTTGTGTGGTGTTTTGTCGTTGAGAAGTGAGATCGTGGCAAGACGCAACAATTCAAGGCACATGTGTGTATCCAGATCTAACACATCAGAGCAAAATATGGGAGTACGAGCCGCTCTCGAATCTCGATCTGGATCCAACGCTCCACAGTAGCATCTTTCAATGGCAGGATTGTCGGGCACGATGACGACATGAAGTACAGGAGTCGAAATGGTCGCGCGCGCACGTTAGCTGCAGAGAGCGAGACGTACGTATCCTGCAGCTGCAACAGGATTACGAGACTGTCTTGATTTGTCTCCGGTTGGCCACGCCAGCCTGCTGGAGCAACCCGACGGTCCACCGACGTCGTTCATGTGCAATGCCCTGTACTGTACTGATTATTAGGTGATTGCCAGTTTGCCACCACTCCCTGTCGCTGCCGCTGTCTGTCTCTCCTTTCTTTTTTCTTGGCTGCACCTCGTCCATACTGACAGCCTAGCTAGTCCTCGCGCTGTTTCATCATGGTGCGAGTTACAAGCGCAGCGATCGATCACATGCTATCGCTCAACCGGGATCTTGATGCCGCGACTAGTGTAAGCATGTTCACCGAGTTCCGACGACCGCGTTAGCTCCGGTTGACGTTGCTACACTGCAGAAAACTTACCGCTCTAAAATAGTACTCCCTCTGTCGCTACAGGAACAAATCAAAACGTTGACGGCGGCCGTCGGCATATCCCTCAAGGTGGACAGCCGAGTAAACCGATCGTCGGCCTAGTTTAGCTGTCGGCATAGAATGGGATAGGCCGATGGCAGCTGTCAGCATAGTGGATAGGCTATGATGGCGATGCGACGGCGTTCAGGCTACGCCGACAGCAAGCTATTTTCCCTTTTTTTCCATATTAATACTAGAAAAATCATAATTAGATCATTCTAATTCAAAAAAATACATATAATATATTAAAATTTGGAGAAAAATAAAATCTATCTAATTAAACTCAAATATTACATATTTTATTGAATAAAATATAAAATCATTACATATACTTTCGTATAACACATTTTCCATTTTCCGCGTGCCAAAAACGGAGCGTTTTGTAAAGCAACCACCAAAGGCATAATTCAAAATGCTACCGCCCTATTTTTCACAAATATTTGACCACCTTACATGGACAATGTCCCAACCGGGATATCTTAAACCTTTCTGTCCACACCTGGTGAAAAAGACAAATATCTGCCGAAAGAAATGGCTCCGGTTTGAACTACAGGTACATGATCTAATGCTCATGATTTTTGAAAAAAACATTTTTAGACTCACAATATGATGTTTTTCAGAGATCCAATGCTAGTTCAGCGGGGCTCATCCCCTAGGTAAGAATCTTTATGCATGTCGCTTTGACCATAGTTTAAAACGGGCATAACAAATTCAAAAACGTCCGAACAATATAAAACATTCGCGTGGTGTCATATTATGTGACATAGTTGCAAGAAAAAATATCAAACTTAGTATATCGATTGCATCTCAAAATGAGCTATCATGTTCGAGGTTTCACGGCTTTTAGGCCAAATGACCAATGTTATGGACAGAATCGCGACATGGTATGCTTATATTGTGCATATATGTGCATCTTGGGATGACGAACAATGTTAGAGGAGGTATTTTCCTTTTCATCGCACGAAAAGGCCATTTTCCATTTTCCGAGTACAAAAAACAGGGCGTTTTGTGAAGCAACCACAAAAGTCATAATTCAAAATGCTACCACCCCATTTTTCAAAAATTCTAGACCACCTTAGATGGACAATGTCCCAACCGGAGTATCTCAAACCTTTCTGTCCACCCCTGGTTAAAAATACAAATGTCTGCTGAATCGATAGGAAGTAGTTTCGGTTTGAACTACAGCTACATGATCTACTGCTCATGATGTTTTGAAAAAATCATTTTTAGTTTCAAAATATGTCATTTCATCAAAGATCCACTTCAAATATAGAGAGGCTCAGCCCCGAGCTAAGGATTTTTTAGAATCCACAAATTCAGAAGGGAAATTTTGATATGATTTTTTGAAGATTTGAACACTATTAAATAAATTTTATTTAAAAATACATGATGCATGATTAAAATATGATAGGATGTCATGTTAGGATTCTTCTCATTTTTATGATCGATTTGGACATATTATCTGTCGGATTCCCATTTACGGACTTGAAGATATGAATTATTCAATATTAAATAGAAAAAGGCAAAAAAATTATGTTATTGTCATTTGAATTCAAGATTATTATTACTTATTCATTTTTGTTTACTAAAATAGTTGTTTGAAATTAAAAAATAAAGGCGTGAACACCATGGTCTAAGGGTTAATAGGATTGATATGATAATATTATCAACGAGGTCTAATTTGTTTATCGAAAGTTTATCCGAAAGAAATAGAAAAGTTTAGCATGCTGGGTAGAAGTACCGTAAGTATGAGTGACCGATTAGGAAGTTTGACCATTAGTGCAATTTGACTGGAGGTTAGACATACTTAGAGTTAAAAAATCGTTTGTGAGATTAACAAGTTAAACAATTTAAAAAATTTGAAAAACAACTGAAAAACAATTGAAAAAAAATCAGGCAAACGGCTAAGCCGTCGGCGTATCCAGACGGCCATTAGCCGCCAGGTGGGGCCCATCTAAACTATGCCGATGATAATTTGGCCTATGCCAACGGCTTCTGGCCATCGATGTAGTGACATGTTTTTGTAGTGCGTTTTAATTAGATGTCTCAGGTTTGTAAAAATTTGGATGAATCTATATACTAAATGATGTCTAGATTCATCTAAATTTAAAAAAAAACGAGACATCTATTTTGAGACGGATGGAATGAGATTTTTGCCTCCTAGTAGAGTTAAATAACAATGCTAAGTGATCTTTGACAAAATCTCATGAATCATCGAATAACTAATATTAAATAATGCTTGATTAATCTGAATAACATCATCAAGTCAAGCTATATGACATAAAATAGATCCACGTATCACTTCCGCGCCAACTCGAGTGACATGAACCGAGAAAGACTACCCGGTGTAGGAAGAGGAAGCGAAGGATAAACTCAACTTCCTCATCTAACTCTGGCGGTGGATCCGACCTCTTCCGAGGGACACCACACCACACTCGAAGCTCCTCACCACACGTCATGTCATGGCATGGCATATGTCATGTCCCCATATGACATGACATGCCAACGCCACATGTCATGTCATACGGGGACAACACACTCGACTCATGAGCCCTCGGTCCGCGACTCATCACAGATGGTGGCACCGAGTTGGCCATGCATACCATGATCATGGCATCCATCATTGCATTGGTGCCTACACCGCAAATATGCTCTCCTCTTGGAATGGCCGCATCGGCCAGCATCAATGCTCCAATATCCTGATGTGGCATGACCCACGAAGCCTCGGGGGCAGGGGAGGCGAACCTCCACAGACCCTACTGAAGTAAGAGAGGAAAGAATGCTTGGACAGCGACCTTCGGATGGCAATACAGCCAAAAAAGTAAACGAAAAAATGAATGGGCTAGAGGATTACTTCATCCCAAGGACGTCTGGCCTTGCAAGCTCAAGGACAGCATCTATCTTGAAGAACTTTTCCACCTGAGAAGTCATGATGTTAGCCTGAAGCCGACACATCGAGTCCCTACTGATGTCTCGATCCCAATCATGCCCATACATCGCGTGCACATGTTATAAACGCGATAAGAAGACAACGAAGAATCACAGCAAAGGGACACAGATTTAATGTGGAAAAACCTCTCCAAGAAAGAGAGAAAAAAATCAGTGCCAACCAACAAAACTTTACTATATCGAGGAGTGTTTACACAATGCCGGAGATTTTTCACAGATACAAGTTCTTCCAGCCGGCGGCTTACAAGAGGTTTATATAGCGAGTGGCGGCGGTACCCTTCTTGCCGCCGGCAGCAGCGCTGGTGCCCACTGTGGCGGAGGCCTTCTTTGGTTTCCCCATTGCAGTACGAGGACGGCGGCGGCGTGAACGCGGAAAAGAAGATGGGAAGGATTGAAGAACTTCCAGTGTGCGGCGAGAAAAGCTCAAGAAAGTGGAAGTAGTGAAACGCGAATGGCTGCGGTGAAAACAAATAAAATTTTCCCCACAGATTATAAGGACGAAGACGATAAACAAGGACCGTTCATCGGGAAGCCCTAGAGCCAGCATCCAAATCCAACTGTCCACGTGTCAGCATAGCAGCGAACCATCGCTCGCATGTCGTCCACTACGCACGAAAATCGAGGCGACGTCGTAATTACTCCACGACGCGTGTGACCAGTCAATTCAAAGTCAGAAGGTGGGACCCACGTTCGCCCAGTCACGTCACCTCTGGCGCCGCAGATGCTTGAGATCACCGATCGTCAGCACTGATATCATCAAAGCTATACTGGCAACGGTTACAAATCTTCGACTACACAGCTAAAGTACTCACTCGAATCTATGATTCGAGTAACTACTCGGGGGCTACTCCTATCAGGAGCGCTGGCCGCGCACCCGAGGTATGACTAAGGTACTACACCGCTGAACTATTCTTCAAGTCCTACGTCGAGTCTACGACTCCACTATGGACTCGGGGGCTACTCCCATAGGGAGGATGGATTCAAGCATCCGAAAAATTTATGTCCTACGGACCTAAAATCAACAACGACTGAATTAAAGTCTCGACTCGAGCAGACACTCGGGGGCTACTTCCATAGGGAGCGCTGGTCGTGCACCGTATGAATTCTTGGACTGCGATCCTTCGGATCAGAATGCAAAAACTTTTCAGCAACTCTGCCCCAGCCAACGCTAAGTGAGTAAACATCCTCCTTGGCCACCCGAAACACCTCCGCCGTGATAAAATTTCGGATGTTGTGTCTACGACGCAAAGATAAGACCTACAGATACCATCTGATCGTTTGGCAACGCACACGACTGTGCTCTGCTAGTAATAATCCGTGCCAGCAGGCGCGATGAAAATCCCGACGGATGCGTTGGGTACATCATTCGAAAATTACTAGAATTCTACTCCTGTAAGTCCTTATCGGCCTGAGTTGAATTACGCCAGCATTTGTTCCGGGTTCGAGTCGAGGGACTCGAATCTGAAGAAGATTGTGTTGTTTTGTCCTAAGACAGTTAACTGGCCCTGATCCGTCGGGAGAGTCAGGCACATGTATCAACAATCCCTACACACTAAGATAATTCTCTAATAAACAAAAAATAGCTGCACCCGAAAGATTGAAGAGTCCTCAGCCGAATCTACGATTTGACTGAACACTCGGGGGCTACTGACATGGTTATACCCCACGGGTACACGACCTTAGCATGCCTGATCCAGCCCAAGGAAGGCCCACGAGAATATACACGGCCCATGAAGACTTTTGGGTGGCCCAAGCCCATGACGTCTTCGGATCCTTGGAGAGCAAGACTAGATTAGATAGAATATTCAAAGGGGCAAACCCTAAATCTGTAACCGACTCGATCTATGCCCGGAACCTGCCTACCTCTATATAAAGGCTAGGAGGACACGACGAGAATGGCACCTCGCATACCACCGCATACACACCTCCACGCCATATTGCATCTGCGCACCCCTGTAACTTTCGGTCCACCGTAATCAAGAGTAGACAAGCAGGAGTAGGGTTTTTCCTCTGGTGGCCTAAACCTGGGTAAACCTCGTGTTCCCGTGTTGCTTGTTTGCTAACCGTTTCGCAATCTCCAACATTCCCATCTTCTCCAAAACCCAAGCTCATAACAATGGGCATTGACAAGATTAAACCTCGTCACCTCCGGTGACTGGTCTCGCTCCGTTCGTTCATCAGAAGTTGGTCCTTACTTTATAGAAGTTGGATCAACATATAACAACACCCACTTCCTAGCAGTTTGTTCCGCTGGTCCGTAGTGTAGAATACTCTAATAGTGGAGTGTCAAAAAACTGTGTTAGTTGCCTCTACTTAGCATGCTAATGTTAATTTTCAAAATTATATTAGTAGTGTGGCCTGTGGTTAGCACGCCACGAGCCCTATACCATGGCACTAATATAATTTTAAAATTTTAAAAAACATATGTTCAATTATTGAAGATAGCAGTAATATTATATAACAAAACAGTAATATATAGGATATAACTAAACAGTAATAAACCAACAATAGGATGGTCGTATTTTTCAGATTTAGAAGAGCCTAGGTTGACGTCACGAGACTTCTAAATGAAATAGATGGTGTCAATACCATGTCACCAACCCATACCTGACGCAAGCACTGAAGGAGAAGCACTGGACCGATGCGAGGCAACAGATCCATGCCGCACATAAGCTGATACATGGGACCCACCAGAGGACGGACCCACTGGCAGGCGACGACACCAATCGGTACAAGATGGACGCCACGCCTGCGGGATGAGGCATCATGGAGAATATTCTAACTTTTCCTAGAGGACTTCCCTTCTTGTTTCCCCACATGGCCTGCGTGATGTCCTTCCGCCTTGCGTGACGCAGGCTTGTATCTAGTTTGAATCTCGTGAATCTGAGTGTGAGAAACACAAATCAAGTGACCTGTGTGCGTGAGATTGGAGTCGTGGTGTAACATATGGTATCAGAGCCGTTCGGTCCTACAATTCCACCAAAAAAAATTAGTAAGCGTGAGTAGGAGGCGATGTCGAGCGAGATCTGCGACGAGGTTGGGTTCTCTCGGTAAAATCCCTCGTTCCAGAACTTGTTCGCAGCGGCGGGGCCGGTGGGTTTCCGATCCACCGTTCGGCGGCGTGTGGCGGCGGTAGACTGCTGGGATGTGAGCATTGGTGTCCGATATCGGTTGGCTTCAGCTCTCTGCTGAAGTTGGTAAAATCCCGGGGATCGACCGAGCTTTTCACACCATTGGAGGCGGGTTCCGGCGGCAGCAGGCCCTCACAGCGGCAACGGTGACGTGGGAGCTCTGCGACAACATCGGCATGGAGGATTTGCGAGCTGAGTTCACCGCTTAGGCGGTGCAGGTGTCTCAACAAGGGGACGAAACTAGCTTGACTGTCATGGCGGTCCGCGACTCCCTCAAGGCGATGGTCGGCACCAACCACACCATCATCAAGAACATCAAAGGGCTCAACAATTGGGTGCCCGCGATCGACGACTCGCTCCGAGCCATGCACGGGACTCTGGAGGAGGTGGGTAACCGTGTTGCCGTGATGGAGGCGGAGCGCACCGGCAACGTTGACCACACCCCACGGTCTGAAGGGCACGGCGCTGCAACAACAAATCAGGGCACTATGACCACCGCCCACAAGGGGATGGCACCTGCCCTGGCAAAGGGTACGCGTGTCTTTCGCCATTCACCTGTTACGTTCGACCTAGACACTCCTAAGCATGTAGATGATGAGGACAGTCAGTGGAGTGGACATGAGTCACGCAGTAGGCATCGAAATTCTAGGCCACCTAAATCTGATTTCCCCAAATTTAACGGTGATAATCCTAAGTGGTGGAAGAAAACTTGTGAGAAATACTTCAACATGTACAATGTAGATCATAGCACTTGGGCTAGCTACGCCACCATCCACTTTTTTGGAAATGCTGCGCTATGGCTACAAAATATAGAAATAGATCATGATATAGAGAGTTGGGAGGAGCTATGTGTGGTTGTTCATGGGAAATTTGAAAAAGATAAACATCATAGAGCACTAGAAGCATTAGAAAGATGTAAACAAGTAGGAAGTGTGGAGCAATATTTTTAAAAATTTGAAGAGCTTATGCATAAGGTTCTTGTGCACAACAATCACTATGATGAAGCATTTTTTTGTCACAGAGTTTGTGAGTGGGTTAAAGAACGAAATTCAACGTGCTATTCGTTTGCATAGTCCACGAACAGCTGATGCTGCTCTCTCTCTTGCTGAAACACAGGAGCTGCTGTTGGAGGAAGGGCGGGTTTATTCCATGACCAAATTCATGCATGATAGCGAGCACTAGAAGCATTATAAAGATGTAAACAAGTAGGAAGTGTGGAGCAATATTTTTAAAAATTTGAAGAGCTTAGGCATAAGGTTCTTGTGCACAACAATCACTATGATGAAGCATTTTTTGTCACAAAGTTTGTGAGTGGGTTAAAGAACGAAATTCAACGTGCTATTCGTTTGCATAGTCCACGAACAGCTGATGCTGCTCTCTCTCTTACTGAAACACAGGAGCTGTTGTTGGAGGAAGGGCGAGTTTATTCCATGACCAAATTCATGCATGATAGCAGGCAGTCATACTCCAGAGGTGGACTGGGCAATAGAGGCATATTATCTTCCTCCCCTAAGGATAACAGGCACACTAACAGCAGGCCTACAGCCAAGCCTGTTTGGGATGTCAAACTGCAAGCCCTCAAGGCGCAACGGGGGAAGAATGTAGAATGCTTCAAATGTGGTGCCAAATACCAGCCAGGCCATAAATGCACCACAATAGTACCTCTCAACCTGGTCGAAGAATTGGTAGAAATCTTGCAGATTTTGAACTCCGATGATGAAGACACCTCCAGGTCTAAAAGAGAAACCCCAGAAAAGGAAAACCTATGTCACATAACCTAGTGTGTGCTGACAGGGACTATGCAGAAGAAGAGCTTCAGGCTATAAGGAGAAATAGCAGGCAAACAGGTGCTTGTGCTGGTTGACTCGGGAAGCTGCGGCAGTTTCATCAGCTCCGACACGGTGGCCCAGTTGGGGCTGCACACTATACAAGTACCTTTAGTGACCGTAACAATGGCAAATGGAGCAAAATCCACCGTTGACAAAGCAGTTCTACAAGTTCCTTGGACTTGCCAGCAAGCAAAATTTTGCACAGATATGAGAGTGTTTGACTTGCCCCACTATGACATTATAGTGGGCATGGATTGGTTGCAAACACTGGGCAAAATGTGTATTGATTGGGAAAATAAGACTTTCAGGATTAAGCAAGATGGCAAGAGAATGACAGTGAGAGGGGTAAAGGACAAACCTGAAACTTGTCATCCTATCACTGTGGAGGACATCCAGCAACTGGAAGAAGACCATGCCATTACACATATAGTGGAGCTAAAGACAGTCAAGGGCACTAAGCAATACCGTCATTTGCCACCCAGCATTGCACAAGTGCTTCAGGACAATGAGCACTGTTTCCAACCACCACAAGGGCTGCCACCATAGAGGCCATATGATCATAAAATTACACTCATGCTAGGGGTGCAACTAGTGAATGTCAAGCCTTACAGATATTCACCTCAACAAAAATATGAAATAAAGAAGCAAATAAAAGCAATGATCAAGCAAGGCATTATACAGCCAAGTCAGAGTCCTTTATCTTCTCCCGTGTTGTTGGTCAAGAAGAAAGATGGGACATGGAGGTTCTGTGTGGATTACAGGCAGCTGAATGCTGTCACTGTCAAAAACAGATATCCAATGTCGGTGGTGAATGAGTTGTTGGATGAGCTAGCTTGGGCCACGTATTTCACAAAACTAGACTTGCATTCTGGGTATCACCAGATCAGGATGATGCCAGCAGATGAGCAGAAGACTGCTTTCAAAAGACATAGTGGACACTATGAGTTCAAAGTGACGCCTTTTGGGTTGTCCTGTGCTCCAGCCACTTTTCAAGCCGCAATGAACACAATATTTGCACACCTCGTCAGAAAAACTGTGCTTGTATTTGTGGTGATATACTTGTTTTCAGCAAGACAATGGAAGATCACACAAAACAGCTGCAGGTTGTGTTTCAATTGTTGGCTGATAACAAATTATACATCAAGAAAAGTAAGTGCTCATTTGCACAGCAATCCTTGGAATATTTGGGCCACATAATTGGATCATCAGGTGTCTCCACAGACCCAGCAAAAATTTTGGCTGTCAAGCAATGGCCCACTGCAACAAATGTTAAACAGCTCCGGGGTTCCCTAGGACTGGCTGGCTACTATAGAAAGTTCAGCAGGCACTATGGGATAATTTGCAAGCCCCTGACAAACCTTCTGTGCAAGAATGTGCATCTCATGGACTCCATTGGTGGAGGATGTATTCCAAACCTTAAAGCATGCTCTGATCAACTCACCAGTCCTAGCCCTGCCTGATTTAGACAAGGAGTTTGTGCTGTAAACAGATGCTTGTGCTACTGGAGTTTGAGTTGTACTCATGCATCAAGGGCACCCATTGGCCTATCTTAGCAAAGCCTTGGGCAGCAAAAATCAAACTCGGTCAATGTATGACAAAATGTTTGTCCATACTATTGGCCTTGGACAAATGGAAAACATATCTGCAAGACAAGCAATTCACCATCCATACCGACCAGAGAAGTCTAATACACTTGGGAGAGCACAAGTTCAACACACCTATGCAGCAGAAGACCTTCTTTAAGCTGTTAGGATTCCAGTACAAAATTCACTACAAGAAAGGGGTCACCAAGAAAGCAGTAGATGCCTTATCCAGAAGACCACAACAAGAAGGAAAAATGTATGCAATCTCAGCCATACAACCTAAATGGTTGGAAACAGTGATTGAGGGGTACAACCAAGCTGACCAATCCAAACAGTTGCTAGTGGAATTAGCTGTGACTGGCCAGAATGATAAAGGTTACAGCCTACAGGATGGGGTGATCAGATACAAGGGGAGGATTTAGTTGGGCACATATAAAGAAGCCCTCAAAGCTGTCCCGCTTGCAATGCACTCAAGTGCCATTGGAGGACACTCAACGGGTGCTAGACACATACCAATCGTATCAAAAAATATTTGTGTGGCCAAAGATGAAGGGTGACATTCAGAGATATGTGGAAGCTTGTGCAGTGCACCAAGCTCCCAGGCAGGCTCCAGCCACGCAATCCCACCTGACGCTTGGCACATGGTTAGCTTGGACTTCATCGAAGGGCTGCCGGTCTCTAACAAGTTTGATACCATACTGGTAATCATTGACAAATTCTCTAAGTATGGCCATTTCATTCCACTCAAACACCCTTTCACAGCACAGACAGTGGCGCAGGCGTGTCGATCATGTGTATTGTCGCCACGGCATTCCCAAGACTCTCATATCGGACAGATACAAAGTCTTCACCAGTGCATTTTGGCAGAACATGTTCAAATTGGTTGACACCACCCTCAACCTAAGCTCGCCGTATCATCCGCAGACTGACGGACAAACAGGGCATCTCAACCAGTGTCTTGAGACGTACCTGAGGTGTATGATTAATGCCAGCCCACGCAAATGGTCGCAGTAGCTGCCGCAGGCAGAATTTTGGTATAACACCTCGTACTATTCTGCACTGGGGCGATCACCGTTCGAGGTAATGTTTGGTCGAACTCCCCGACAGTTTGGACTGACTGTGCCTGCCGATTCAGGGAACCAGGAGTTGGATGCATGGCTCAAGGATCGTGCAAGGTTGATTCCAGTCATCAAACAACATCTGGCAAGGGCGCAATAGAGGATGAAAGCCCAGGCAGATAAGCACCATTCCGTGAGAGAATTTGCTGTGGGGTATACAATCTACCTTCGTATCTAGCCATATGTGCAGTCATCTGTTGCAGAACGAACTTCTCAGAAGTTGGCCTTTCGATATTTCGGGCCATACTTGGTGCTTCAGCGGGTGGGCAAAGTGGCATACAAAGCTCCAACTGCCACCAGGCTCGCGCATACACCTTGTCATCCATGTCTCGCAACTCAAGAAGGAGATCAAGGAGACTGATTAGGTGTGTTCTGAATTACCAACTTACATGCTGGCCTCCATCACGGTCCAGCCGTTTGCTGTTTGTGCAGATCGACTGATACGACAAGGACACAAGATGGTGCCGCAGGTACAAGTGCGTTGGTTTAGGATGCCACCACAGTGCACCACTTGGGAGCCGCTCTACGCTCTCGTCAATGCATTCTCGTACCTGATGCAAGCACTGAAGGAGAAGCACCGGACCAATGCGAGGCAACGGATCCGCGACGCACACAAGCTGACACAAGGGACCCACCAGAGGACGGACCCACTGGCAGGCGACGGTGCCAATCGGTACAAGATGGACGCCACGCCAACGGGATGAGGCATCATGGAGAATATTCTAACTTATCCTATAGGACTTCCCTTCTTCTTCCCTCCCGCCTGCGTGTTGTTCTTCCGCCTTGCGCGACGCAGGCCTATATCTAGTTCGAATCTCGTGAATCTGAGTGTGAGAAACACAAATCAAGTGACCCGTGTGCATGAGATTGGAGTCATGGTGTAACATACCATGGTCGGGATAGAGTATGTACCTCGTCCTAGTTCTAGTTATGTCTAACATGGACAGCTAAAATAGGTTCGACCTGACGGTCTTTGTGGGAGCTGTCGTGTAGACCAGGTGCGGCCACGTCGGGCCGTATCAGGCAGTCGCTGCCTTCCCTCCCCTATGTTGGGGTTTCATCTCTGCAGCCCCTCTTCTTCTTCTCGTACTCGCGCACACATATGTATTTTGGCTTTATTTTACTCAAAAATTAAAACACACACATGGAGACCGCCATTTGATAAGCGCAGGGGCTGCATCTCTCTCACTAGCGCTACCAACAAACTCAGCTGGTTACACACTCGCATGCAGCAACTAACCCACTAACCTGGCATGCACACACACGCACTAATACGAGCTACATGCACACACGTTGAGCCACTAACACACGACCAGGCAACCAGCTAACAAACTTAAGATTAATGTTAACACCCTAGACCACCCCACGACCCCCCTCCCCTCATGCCGCCAATGTCGGGCAAAGCTCTGGTGGTGCGGAGGAGACAGATCATCCTCGGCCAAGATATGGAGTGCGGCAGCGGCAAACGCCCGTTTTTCTTCAATGACAGTGTTACGGGCTGGCGTCGGCCGACGCATCTCGACCGAGCGGCAGCGGGCATGTGGCCAGCAGGCGGTGGTGGCGGGTCCGCTCTAGGCCCAGATGGGTTTCGACGGGCTGCCTTTCACCACCTTGTCCCTGCATCTTCTCTGACAATGACAAGTGGAGGTGATCTAGGTTCATCCCCGCAGCACGAGGAAGCCTTGGGCATTGGCCAGGGAATGGCAGTGGCGCCTACTCTTCCGTTGGAGATGGCCGGCCTGGCTGGTTGTGGCATTTCAGCCCACATCCAGCACAGGCGGCGAGTTGCAGATGTGCGGCTGCCATTGAAAACTATGCTATGACCTGGTCATCACGAGCGATGGCGGCGTCTTTGCGCCGTTACCTTGTTGAAGGCATCGCTACTACATCTTCCACCTACTTTCTTGTGTTGCTCCAAGGGAAACCCTAGACCCGGGTATTCTGGATTGGATGATGTCGGTGCTTTGGGTGTCACTCTCCCTCTTGAGGCATCATTTTTGGAGCAGAACCTGGATGGTAGAAGCAAGAAGGTGGAGCGGTGTACATCTACCTCATCGATGACGACAAGTCTCGGTGGAATGGTGCAGCGGAGCCTCGGTGTCAAATGTGTCTTGATGGACTCACGCGGGGTAGGGGCGCTATCTGGCGTCGTGGTGGACTCGACGGTAGGACCAACAAAGTTTATGCGGATCTTAATCGTGAATACTCTTCAGAGGTTTGATGGCAGTGAAGTCTTATATGGCGTGCACACACGATGCTCGCTAAGAGTTTGCTAATCCAGATGTATGCTCTCATCTCGCCTAGAGGGTGTCTCGGGGTATGCGATTGTTCCCAATCCCTAGCTGGTGGAGTGTCTTTGTTGTCATTCCGAGCACAAAGCAGCCATGTTGACACGATTTTCCTTGATTGTCGAGTTTGTAGGTGTTGTGTGGTGGCTTCGGGTTGGTGATGTACGTCTTAGTCATTTCTTTTTTGATCGTTCAATAATAAAGCAATAAAGGCCGTATGCATATTTTCGATGCAGAGGCCAGGGGTCGCACATCCATTTCATGGAAAAATCTAGACCATGTGATCTAAAATAGTCCCTTGTAGGATATCGTTTTCCCCTTAAGAGCCCCCCCCCCCCACGTGTGTCGCCTCCAAGGCGGCTTGGAGGAAACCCTAACCCCACCGCTGCCGCTCCCGAGCCCCCTCGTCGCCGTCGGATGAATCCGGCGGGCTAAGCTTGCGCGGAGGACGGTGGTGATGGCGGGGCCTCTTTCGCGCTGCCCCGTAGCTCTGCTTTGGTAGGGGAGACTCGGCCCTCTGCAACGGTGGCTGACGCGACGCCTCTCCGGTAGTCAGGCGGCCCCTACGCCTTGCGGATCCCCCCCCCCCCCCCCGCTGCACCGACGATGGTGGAGCTCCAGCTCCCTCTACACTGAGCTGTGGCGGCGACTTCAGCCGCATTTGGAGTTCTCCTCATCGCGTTGGGGCAAGGTGGCGACCTACCTCCTGCTCTTGGGATCCTATGGTGCGGCTGGTTCCCTATGACATGGTGGTGGCTCTTCCGTCTGCACCATGTTGTTTGGGCTTTAGATTGGGCAGAATCTGGCCCGTCAGCGACGAGGAAGGTGGTGGCCACTTCTCCACGATGGCGTGGTCGTGGCGTCGGGTGTGTGCGGGCTAGTGGTGGCGCAGGCCGGCTTCGCCAGTTCCGCGGGGATGGTGGTCTCGAAGCTATACCTTGGCCGTGTTGGTGCCTGACGCTGTATCGGCTAGTTGTGGAATGGCTTTTCCGTGAGAAAAGGATTACAAAAATATAAATTAAATAGCTGGCCCGGTCAAAATGGATTGCCCCGCTGTGGCACCGCACGGACAGGGACGGACAAGTCCACCGATTTTGTCTGAGACACGATCCAAACTGAACCAGACTATTTTGGTGTTCAGTTTGGATCATGTCGCTGGAGATGTCCTTGCAAAGATAGACTAGAGCTCGGCTATCATCCCCGTCTGACTTACATATATGGCGTTTTGCTCACAATTGCCTCCCGAGCGGTGTTCAACTGAAAAAGAGGCAAGTTCCTGCATCAGGTTTGTGTATTTTCTGTGGACGGGAGGAGAGTATTGAACATGCACTGCTAACCTATCAGTTTGCGGCTACAGTGTGGAGGGAAGTGAAGCAAAAGATTAAATTACGGCTCGACCGTAAGAATTTTATCTCTCACCGTCAATGGATTTTTGACTTTCTGGAGCGTTCTAGTGGTCTACAAGCTACAACCCTTCTTTGTTTTTGGCACATCTGGGAGGCTCGGAACAATGTCAGGAACGCAGAGGAAATTCCTAATCCGCGTCGCACATGCGGAAAGATTTTTTGCTTATATTGACTTGATTAGAGTGCATTCCCTCAAGCAGGATTCGGTCCAAAGGTGTGATTCCAATGTCACTGCTCCTCAACGGATTCCACCGCCACCGGGTTCCTTTATTATCAGCGCCGATGCAGCAATTTTTCATCCTGATGGTAAGATGGGGGCAGGGGTTCTTATTCGGTCTCATGACAGGCACTACAGGAATGAAAAGCTACGCCGACGGCCAAACATCGGGGCCGTCGGCGTAGCCATCGTCTAGGCCAGCTCCGCCAAGCAGCCGTCGGCGTAGAATTGCCCTCGGCATATCCTATGCTACGCCGACGGCTGCCCTCGGCGTAGCATACGCCGACGGCTGCCCTCGGCGTAGCTATTTTTTATTTTATCTTATTAAACTTTGAAAAATCATAACTAAATCATTCTAATTCGGAAAAATACAAATAATATATCAAAATTTGCAGAAAAATAAGACCTATCTATCTACACTCAAATATTACACATTTATAAATAAAAATTAAGTAAAACATAAGAAATTATATATAGTTTAAAATGGGCATAAAAAATTCAAAAATGATCGAAACAATGCGAAACCTTCGCGTGGTGTTATATTATGTGACATAGTTAGAAGAAAAAATATCAAACTTGGTATATTGATTATGTCTCAAAAAACCTTCACAAAATGACCTATCTCATTCGAGGTTTCTTGGCTTTCGGGTCAAATGACCAATATTATGGCTAGAATCAAGACATAGTTTGTGATAATGTGCCCATATTGTGCATACACATGCATCATGGGATGGCGAACAATGTTGCAGAAGAAAGTTCTTTTCGTCGCACCAAAAAGCCATTTCCCATTTTCTGAGCACAAAACACGGACGATTTTGTAAAGCAGCCACCAAATGGCTAATTCAAAATGGTACCACCACATTTTACAAAAATACTATACCACCTTATATAGACAATGTCCCAATAGGGGAATCTGAAACCTTTCCGTCCACCTCTGGTGAAAAAGACAAATTCCTGCCGAATCGGTAGAAAGTGGGTCAGATATGAACTACAGGTACATGATCCGATGCTCATGTTTTTTTACAAAAATCATTTTTAGGTTCACAATATGCTATTTTATCAAAGATCCAATGCAAGTTTAGCGAGGCTCGGCCCCGAGCTAAGAATCTTCATGCCCGCCGTTCGACAAAGTTTGACGATAATTTAAAAGGGGCATAAAAAATTCAAAAACGATCGAAACAATGCGAAACCTTCGCGTGGTGTCATATTATGTGACATAGTTATAAGGAAAAATATTAAACTTGATATATTGATTATGTCTCAAAAAAACCTTCACAAAATGACCTATCTCATTCGAGGTTTCTTGGCTTTCGGGTCAAATGACCAATGTTATGGCTAGAATCAAGGCATAGTTTGTGATAATGTGCCCATATTGTGCATACACATGCATCATGGGATGGCGAACAATGTTGCAGGATAAAGTTTTCCTTTTCGTCGCACCAAAAAGCCATTTCCCATTTTCTGAGCACAAAATACGGACGATTTTGTAAAGCAACCACCAAATGGCTAATTCAAAATGGTACCACCACATTTTACAAAAATACTATACCACCTTATATAGACAATGTCCCAATAGGGGAATCCGAAACCTTTCCGTCCACCTCTGGTGAAAAAGACAAATTCCTGCCGAATCGGTAGAAAGTGGGTCAGATATGAACTACAGGTACATGATCCGATGCTCATGTTTTTTACAAAAAATCATTTTTAGGTTCACAATATGCTATTTTATCAAATATCCAATGCAAGTTTAGCGAGGCTCGGCCCCGAGCTAAGAATCTTCATGCCCGCCGTTCGACAGGGGCATAAAAAATTCAAAAACGATCGAAACAATGCGAAACCTTCGCGTGGTGTCATATTATGTGACATAGTTATAAGGAAAAATATTAAACTTGATATATTGATTATGTCTCAAAAAAACCTTCACAAAATGACCTATCTCATTCGAGGTTTCTTGGCTTTCGGGTCAAATGACCAATGTTATGGCTAGAATCAAGGCATAGTTTGTGATAATGTTCCCATATTGTGCATACACGTGCATCATGGGATGGCGAACAATGTTGCAGGAGGAAGTTTTCCTTTTCGTCGTACCAAAAAGCCATTTCCCATTTTCCGATCATAAAAAACGGACGATTTTGTGAAGCAACCACCAAATGGATAATTCAAAATGCTACCACCATATTTTACTAAAATAATATACCACCTTATATGTACAATGTCCCAACAGGGGGTTCCGAAACATTTCCGTCCACCTCTGATAAAAAAGACAAATTCCTGCCGAATCGGTAGAAAGTGGGTCAGATATGAACTACAGGTACATGATCCGATGCTCATGTTTTTTTACAAAAATCATTTTTAGGTTCACAATATGCTATTTTATCAAAGATCCAATGCAAGTTTAGCGAGGCTCGGCCCCGAGCTAAGAATCTTCATGCCCGTCGTTCGACAAAGTTTGACGATAATTTAAAAGGGGCATAAAAAATTCAAAAACGATCGAAACAATGCGAAACCTTCGCGTGGTGTCATATTATGTGACATAGTTATAAGCAAAAATATTAAACTTGATATATTGATTATGTTTCAAAAAAACCTTCACAAAATGACCTATCTCATTCGAGGTTTCTTGGCTTTCGGGTCAAATGACCAATGTTATGGCTAGAATCAAGGCATAGTTTGTGATAATGTTCCCATATTGTACATACACATGCATCATGGGATGGCGAACAATGTTGCAGGAGGAATGCAAGTTTTCCTTTTCATCGCACCAAAAAGCCATTTTTCATTATCCGAGCGCAAAAAGGGAATTTTCTAAAGCAACCACCAAATAGATAATTAAAAAACGGAGGGTTTGTGATTAGTTGATATGGATATCATATTTGGATTTCTCTCATTTTTCTGATCAATTTAGAATATTATTTGTTAAATTCCGATTTATAGATTTAAAGATATTAATTATTCCATATTAAATAGAAAAATACAAAAAAGTAAAATTATTATATTTTTATTTGAATTCAATAATATTTTTACTTATTCATTAATGTTTATTTAAATAATTGTTTATAATTTCAAAAAATACAAACATGTGACATGTTGATATAAGGGTTAATAGGATTGATATCATAGTATTGACAACAATGTATGAATTACTTTGCGGAAACAGATTCTGAAGGAACGAGAAAGTTAAGCGTGCTGGAGCTGGAGTAGTATTAGGATGGGTGACCTTCCGGGAAGTTCGACCAAGACTGCAATTTAATTAAGTATTAAGTGTAATTAGTGTTAAAAATGTTCAAAGTGAGAGATTAACGAGTCAAACAGTTCAAAGATTCAAAAATTAAGAAAAAAAAATAAAATAGAAAATTTAATTTTTTTTGAAAAATATTTTTGCAACCGGTCGACAAGCTATGCCGACGGCATTGCCCTCGGCGTAGCATACGCCGACGGCATTTTGATACGCCGACGGCCTCTATGTGCTCCGCCGAGGAAGCCCTTTGCCGAGGAGGCTACGCCGAGGGCAGCCGTCGGCGTAGCATACGCCGAGGGCATTTTAGGCTACGCCGACGGCTTTTTGCCCTCGGCGTAGCGCGCGTCCTGTAGTGAGGGGCTTTGTCGCGGCGTGTCGGCAAGAACTCCCTGGCCTGCCATCCCCTGAATTCGCTGAAGCCTTAGCTCTTCGTCGAGCGGTCAGATTTGCTCAGGATGAAGGTGTTGACAAAGCTATCTTTCTCATAGACTGTCTATCTCTCGTTCAGCGGCTCAATTCACCTGGGTTGGACAGATCATCTGTGGGTACCGTGGTTGATGGCATCATGTCCATGGCCAGGAACTTCACGTCGGCTTCTTTCATCCATGTGAAGAGATCTCTAAACGAGGCAGCGCACCTGCTAGCTAAATCGTGTGAGACTATTTTTTCTAGTTGTGTTTTCCATTCGGTTCCGGAGTTTATCCAGGGATCCATGTGTATTGATATGTTTTAATCAATAAAGCGCTGTTTCATGTAAAAAAAACACGGTGGCTATTTTGTACCATGTGAACATTTTACTCTCATATAAAACATATTTTAACCTAGACCTACAATTTTCCTCGTATGAAGATTTTTGAAACTCATCAACAACTGATTTCGAGAATTTCTTTCAAAAAAATGTTTTTGAGATTTACTTAAAAAAAAGAGCACGACTCTTGCTATTCTATAATTTTAACTGAAATGCTGGTTAAATCAGAATTAGTGATTATTTCACAAGGTGGAATGCGTGACATTATTATATATTTTTTACTACGATGTAATCCTCCATTTAAAATTAAAAAATGTTTTAGTCTTTTTTTAAAACGCATGTATCTATTGTGTTGGTTCGGAGCAGAATGAGAGAACATATTCTCAAAGACGTCTATATATATATATATATATATATATATATATATATATATATATATATATATATATATATATATTTTAAAAAAGCTAAAATATTTTATTATATTTTAAAATGGAGCATCTTGTATTTTAAAATGGACGTAGTATGACATCGCTAAAAGAGGGGCAGATCACCTGCTATCGAGGCTAGGCAGAAAAAAGAAAGGACCGTACGTCACTTCCCAGCAAGAAAAAATTGCCGCTGCGCGCTAGCTAGCTAGGAGTCAGTAGGCGAAGATTCTGCCGGAACCACATAACCCTGTGAAGGTCCTGGAGCAGTACCAGGTCTCGCCGTGGCCGTCGCCATCTTCCGGGAAGCCACGGTCGCTGCCACTCACATTCTACGACCTCGCCTTCTGGGACGTCCCACCCGTGCAGCGCCTCTTCTTCTACGGCAACGCCGACCTCCTCGGCGCCCCCGAGTTCCTCCTCAGTGAGCTGCCCCTGTTCGAGAAGTCCCTGGCCGCGACGCTACACTACTTTTATCCGTTGGCCGGGAAGCTGCCATGTGGGATACGGGAGGCCGCGCCCGAGATCGTGTTCTCGGACGGCGACTCTGTCCGTCTGACGGTCGCGGTAGGGGACGACAACTTCGAGGACCTCGCCGGCGACCACGCGCGCGACACCGCGAGGCTCCGCGGGCTACTGCCTCCGCTGCTGAGAAATGGCGGCGGCGGCGGCGGCTCTCAGTGGCAGTGCAGTCAGGATGTGTTCGCCATACAACTGACCGTGTTTCCTCTCGCCGGCATCTGCATCGGCACAACGCTGCACCACGCAGTGTGCGACGGCTCCAGCTACGCGCATTTCATGAAGACGTGGGCCGCCATCCACCGCTGTGGCGGCTACGGTGACGGCCGGAGGTCGACGATGGCGGTGGAGGCGCTCCCGCTGCTTGATCGCGGCGTCGTGCGAGACAACGACGGGCTCCGGGAGGTATTTCTCAGCGACCACCGGGCACACGCGGCAGCGGGCGACAAGCGAGTCGACGAATGCGACCTCGCCGGCGGCACCACCACCGAGATCGCAACGTTCCGGTTCACGGACGGTTTGCTCCGTTGGCTGGGCAGGCAGGTGGAGTCCGAGACCTCGGCGCGGCGGTGCTCGCCGTACGCGCTGGCGTGCGGCGCGATGTGGGCAGGGATCGTGCGCGCGCGCGGCAGAAGCGTCAGCTTCGGGTTTGTGACAGGGTGCAAGCCCCGCGCGAGCCCACCGATACCGGGGAACTACTTTGGAAACTGCCTGGGGCTCTGCCGCGTTGAGGAGGAGGAGGGGGAGATGGAGGCTAAGCACGGCTGCCTTCTCGCCGCGGTCGCCGCCTCCGCGGCGGCCATCTGGCGGGCCATCGAGGGGCTCGCGGAGCAGGGGCGAGTGTTCCGGGACGCGCGCGGGTGGGTGAGACTCGTGCGAGAGTACGCGTCGGCGCGCGCGGTCACCGTGGCCGGGTCGCCAAAGCTGGGCCTGTACGCGGCGACGGACCTCGGGACGCCATGGGGACGGCCGCGGAAGGTGGAGATCGTCTCGGTGGAGCGGACAGGGGCGCTGGCGCTATCGGAGAGCGGCCGCGACGGGGATGGCGGCATCGAGGTCGGCCTGGCGCTGCCACGCGGGGAGATGGAGGCGTTCCGCGCATTCTATGCTGACCTGTTGGTTGCCGCGGCCTAGTATGTACTCAGTTCCTTCAAAGGTAACTATACCTCTAGGAACATTTATCTCCGTTTACCCGGTCGGTTCAGTTTAATAGGCTTACACGCAGTCTAAGAAAAACTTTAGTCATAAGTTTTGTCACAAAAATCTGAGACATAGGCCATAAAATTATACCATTATAATATTTTTAAATTTTAATCCAATGGTATAAACTTTATGGCAATATCTCATTTAAAAAAAAATGATGGTCAAAAAAATTCTTAAACGATGTGTGTGCATTTTATCTGAACCGAAGGGAGTAGGTCACTTTAAACCTGGAGTTCCAATATATACGACTATGCTGCTATTTTAAAAATAAAATTTTGGTCAAATCTAAAAGTATCTGCTTATTTGAGTACAAAGGACCACAAAAACTCTTTTTGTGCATACTTATTTACAATAAAAATCACCAAAAATTGCAACCTACTACAACAAAAACATGTGTTTGCAACAATGAAAAAAATTGGTTGAGCAACATTTTCTGCTACAAATTGATTTGCAATAAAAAAATAACTATTTCAACAAAAATCACAAAGGACTACAATAAAAATATAATATGTTTAAAAAGTTTTAAAAATCACATAAACATCGCCAATTTTATTGAGAAAAACACTCATAGTAAACCTTGCAACAACCGACGTCAGCTTTCCCGACAAAACTCATACGAGGGTTGTTACATTTTAAAATAGCTAATGCAACATTGAAAATCTCAAGGAAACACAAACTTGTCGCCAAACAACCACACAAACATTGCAACATCCCGTGTGTTCTTTCGATACAAAATAAATACACGTTTGTTACAAAATTAACGAACATACACAACATTGAAAAAATCACTCGAAAAACTTAACCAAGGTGGACCAGATCTCACTGATACAGTGTTGTCGGCCTCGTCTGTACTACAGAGGGTGACCCTAGACCCATTACACTGGTTTTTCATCTTTTTGGATTCGACAAAACTAGGAGATCTTGGTTTTAGAGATCCTATGGCCATGGCCATTGTCGAGCATTAGTTTGAGTGTTTCCCATGGAGAAGAAGGTGAGGAATACAGGGGCAAAGCGAGGAAGCAGCAACGCGGTGGAGCGGCCATGAAGGAGCAACAACCTAGTAGGGGCAGCAGTGGGTTTGCTGGATCTAAACCTGCAACTAACTCTCTTCAGTCAGGTTCTGGAATCGTTGCAGCAAGTTCAGTGCAGTTAATGGAGTCTGAAGGTTGGCGGGAGCCGAAAATTCCCAGGGTTAGAAAAGGACAGGGTAGAAAATTCAGCTTATGGAAAAGTCAGGTGGTTGAGAGGGATGGGCTGGAGGATTGCTTTACAGAAGGAGGCATGGGGGGATTCTTTTCTCAGCTATGGATTCCCCCTTTGCATCCCATGTGCCACCAGAAGCAACAACATCCACTCACCCAAAAAAGGCCACCTGTCCCTGCTTATAAGAACCTGGGGAGTGCAAACCCTAGAGCTCATTCCCCTCCCCTCTTTGTGGCGGCGGTGGTTGAGCTTACCTCTGGACTGCAGTGTTTAGGCCTTGTAGATCCTTCTGCTGTTGAAGCTTCAGGGTTTTTGGAGATGGGAGATCGAGGTAGAGGAGGCAAAGGAAAAGGGAGGGGAGGAAACAGTGGCCAGGAAAACTGGCAGATGCAGCAATCTGGGCAGCCTCAGATGCAGCAGCAGCAACGTCCTGTGCAGAATCCTTATGAGTTTGGGAATTTCAATCCATAGTTTTCCCCCCACCAGGCTCCTTTTGGTTTTCCACCAGGTAACATGCCACCTCCTTGGGGATTCAGCAATCCTTTTCCTCCTTTCCCACCTCAGCAGCAATTTGGGGTGCGGTCAAATCAGTGGATTGCTCCCCCCCCCAACAGCAAAACCCTCAGAGTAATGAGCAGGGTGAGAAAACTAAGAATCAAGGTCAACAGAAAAGTAAGAAGAAACTTCCTGTTGGCCAGAAGGAAAGTGTTTCATCCCAAAATGCTAATGCTCAGTGGAATTATGTCAATGCTATTTGCTTGTGTTGTGGAGAACCTGGTCATGTGCAAGATAGCTGTGAGAAAACTCTGGTTTGTTTCATTTGTAAAAGTTCTGCCCATCTTGTGGATAAGTGTACAGTGAGGAAGAGGCCACATCACGTGGCTAAGTATGTAGGTAGTGGTGCTCCTGGCCTGGGATTCTATCACATTGAAATGCCTGAAAATTTGGTGAATCCCATTGCCTCTACTAAGAACTGTGGGATTGTTCTGGTGGAAGAAGGCTCTCTGTCTGAACAAGAATTAGCTGCTGAGTTTTCCAAGATTACAAGACTAACTGGCCCTGGCAAATTAGAGAACTAGGCTCTAAGAACACCTTCCTGGTCAAATTCCCCCCACGCATTGTGGTGGAACAAGTGATTGGGTACCCAAAGTTTGGAGTTTCTAAACCAGGGGTTTCGGTCAAAGTGGAAGCTTGGAGTGATGACCCTGAACCAGTGGAAGTTTTGAAGAAGACTTGGGTGATAATCACTGGTTTGCAAACTAAGTGGTGTGAGTGGAATACTTTAGATCAGGCTGTTTCTACATGTGGCATTTTAGAGGAAGTTGACTGGCTCAGTATCTTCAGGAATAATGCTAAGGAAGTTAGGGTCTGTATCAAATGCAAAGATCAAACTAAGCTCCCTGCTAGTAGGCTCTTCAATTTCCAGGATCAACTTTTTCAGTTAGGATTCACTTTAGATGTTGTTGCTCCATTGGTTGAAGAGACTGGGAACTTAGGGGTTGATGACCAAGGTGGGCAAGACAAAAACAATGAGGATGAGTCCTCTGGACAGACTAGTAATGGTGGTCATGTGGGTCTGTCTGGAACTGGTGCTACTTCATCTGCAAGTGGTAACCTTCCTGTTAGAGAGGGTGGTCAGTCTTCTAACAGGGTCAGAATGGCTACTGACTCTCCTAACAGCTCTAGTGTTGTTTTCCAACTGCTTGTGCAAAGAGGACTAGTGGATGTTGAAGGTAATTTCATCTGGGATAGATCACCTCTGGCTCTTGGAGCTGAAGAAGAAGCCCAGAGATTCTGGCTAGATGGTCAGTCTGAAGAGTTGGAGTTCTCTCAGGGGGAAGCTAGGGAATCATCACAGATGGTGTTTGATCAAGTGGGTGCTCTCCCTGATGACATCATGCCCAGTTTTAAGGAGATGGTAGTAAGGGAAAAGGAGGACTTGACTGTTTTCCAGAAAGCTACCAAGAAACAGAAACAAAGGGGGCCTGTGCAACCAACAAGGCAGAGCTCCAGGGTGGATAGATCCAAGACTATTCTTGAGAAGGCCATGAATCTGAAGAAGGTTACTAATTTGGAAGTACCCAAGAGCATGAAAGGTATAATGTCTACAAATCCTTTCTCTGTGCTCTCTGTCACTACTATAGAAAATTTATCTGATAGTATAGGGGTTGATATTTCTTCTGATGATTTTGGTAGCTCTAGTGATGTTTTACATAGTTCTCCTCTGTGCACAAGCTCTTCTACTGAAGAGGATGTGGCGGAAGGGTGGATAGAAGTCTTAAATAAATCTCGGGGCAAGCACCCCAGGAAAAACAAATTATGATTAGTCTCTTTTGGAATAGTAGGAGTCTTAGTGCTCCTGGTAGACAAAAATTTATTTCTGAGAATATCTCACCTCTTAAAGTAGACTATATTGGTTTCTAGGAAACCAAGAAAGATAGTTTTAGTAATTCCTTTTTGAAGAATCTTTTAGGGAATAGAAACTTTGCCTGGAATTTTCTCCCTTCTCAGGGAACTTCTGGTGGCATCTTAGTTGGTGTTAATTTAGATCTTTTTGATGTTGTGTCTTGGGATATTAGATCCTTCTCAGTTAGTGTTGTACTTAAGAACAAAGTTAATGCTTTCATTTGTAGAATTACTACTGTCTATGGGTCTGCTTATGAGGAAAAAAACAGGAGTTTATTTTTGAACTTCATGATCTTTTTATAGGTTGGGATGGCCCTGCTATGATTGGGGGTGACTTTAATCTTATTAGATCTCCTGAGGATAAGTCCTCCAGGAATGTAGATTACAAATGGGTGGACAAGTTTAATATTTGGGTTGACTTGTGGGCACTTATGGAGATTGGTTTAGCTGGTAGATCTTATACTTGGGGTAATAATCAAGTTGAGCCTATTATGTGTAAGCTAGATAGGATTTTCTGCACTACTGGTTTTGACAACCACTTTCCTTTAGCTAGTGCTAGAGCTTTGACTAGAATTGGGAGTGATCACACTCCAATTGTTTGGGATTCAGGAGAAAGAATTTTGCTGAAGCCTAATAGATTTAAGTTTGAAAAATGGTGGCTTAGTAGGTCTGACTTTAAACAGATTGTCATTAAAGCTTGGTCTCTAAAAGTAGAAAGTGAGGATCCAGTAGAGGTTTGGCAAAACAAAGTTAGATTCTTTAGGAAATTGGCTAAAGGTTGGAGCATCAATATAGAGGCGACTCTTAGGAAAAATAGGGGAGAATTGATGGAGAAACATGATACTTTAGACATTAAGTCTGAGACTCAACCTTTGTCTGAGGAGGAACGAGGTAGACTAGATTTTATCTATACCGAGCTCTATAAATATTGGATTTTAGAGGAGACTAAGGCAAGACAGAGATCTAGAGATAGGAATGTGCTGGAAGGAGATAGGAACACTGCTTATTTTCATGCAGTGGCCAATCAGCGTAGGAGAAAGAAATTAATCAATGTTCTTGATGGTCCTGATGGACCTGTTACTGACATTAAAGATATGATTAAGGTGGGAACTGATTATTATAGAAAGCTTTTTGCTTGGGAACCTAGGCCAAATATTCAGTTGAAGTAGGATTTTTTCTCTGAGGAAGAGAAGGTCAATGAGGCTAAAAACTTAAATCTAGGTGCAAGTTTTTCTGAAGAAGAAATTAGAGTAGCTGTTTTTACTTCTTATGTTGATGGGGCCCCTGGTCCTGATGGTCTTTCATTTATGTTTTATCAATCTTTCTGGGATATCTTGAAGCATGATCTTGTTGCTATGTTCTAGTCCTGGCATGAAGATCAGTTTAATATTTTTAGGCTTAATTTTGCTATGATTACTCTGATTCCTAAAGAAAATGAAGCTAGGACAATGAAAAAATTTAGGCCAATTAGTCTTTTGAATTGTTCCTTTAAAATCTTTACCAAGGTTCTGACTAACAGACTTGCTACTGTGATTGGTAGATTAATCTCTCCTAGTCAGTCTGCATTTATTAGGGGTAGGTTTATTTTGGAGAGTGTGGTCACTGCACATGAGGTTGTGGATGAGGTGCATAGGAATAAGAAGCAGGGCCTAGTTCTCAAAATAGATTATGAGAAAGCTTATGATAGAGTTAATTTAGACTTTTTGTTTGAGATTTTAGAATTAAGGGGTTTTTGTCCTATCTTTATTAGATTTATTAAGCAGATTACTTTGGGGGGGTCTGTAGGGGTTAAAATCAATGATTTTGAGAGTGATTTTTTCTTGACTGGTAAAGGCCTTAGGCAAGGGGATCCCATTGCCCCTCTGTTGTTCAATCTTATGATTGATGTTTTTTCTAGGATGTTAATTAAGGGGACTAGTTGTGGAGCCATTAAAGGTCTCTGTCCTAATTTCATTCCAGGAGGGATTGTTTGTTTGCAATATGCAGATGACACACTCCTCTTCTTGGAGCCTAGTGAATCAATAGCTGTTAATATAAAATGGATTCTCACCTGCTTTGAGCGGATTTCTAGGATGCGCATTAATTACCATAAGAGTGAGCTTATTCCCATTAACATGTCTGAGTCAGATACTAGACCTTTTCTAGACATTTTTTAATGCATTATGGGTAATTTTCCTGTTAAATATTTGGGGATTCCTCTTCACTTTGAGAAGCAGAAGAGAGAAGACTTGCAGCCTTTGATAGAAAACTTGTTGAATAGAATCACAGGTTGGAGGGGTAAACTTCTATCTTATGCTGCTAAGAAGGTGCTTATTCAAGCCTGCCTCTCTAGTATTCCTATTTATTTGCTTTCTTTCTTCAAGTTTCCCAAATGGGCTTTGAAACTTCTAGATTCACATTTAGCCAACTTCTTCTGGAATGATGAAGAAGGTAATCATAAGTTGCATCTAGCTAATTGGTCTTCAGTTTGCATGAAGAAAGAGTTTGGAGGTTTGGGTATCCCAAACCTACATGACTTGAATTTATGTCTTCTTGGCTCCTGGGTTAAAAGATATATTCAGGAGAGGGGGCTCTATGGAAAAAGGTGATAAATGTTAAATATAAGACTAAGTCGCTTAATATCCTCTGTTGTCACGATGTTCATCCATCTACCTTTTGGAAAGGGGTCATGTGGGCATCTAGGGCGGTTGAGATTGGATACAAATGGCATGTAGGGAATGGTAAAACTATTAGATTTTGGGAAGATATCTGGTTTGAAAATTCTAATTTAGCTACCCAATTCTGGGAAATTTATTTGATTTCTAATCAGCAGACTAAAACGTTAGATGAGTTATGGGATGGTACACATCTTAGATGTGACTTTAGAAGAACCTTTACTGAGGATTTAATGCTGCAATGGCATGAGCTTTTGGGCATTGTTCAGTCAATTAGATTCTCTGAAGAAGATGATCAGTTAATTTGGCAGTATGAATCTAAGGGTAAATATTCCTCAAGTTCTATGTATTCTCTGGTTAATTTTAGAGGTATCACTCAGGTTTATCTCCCTGCTGTCTGGAAACTACTTATTCCACCCAGGATCCAGATTTTCCTTTGGTTATTATCTCAAAATAAGATTCTGACTAGAGATAATCTTAGAGCCAGGGGGATTCCAAAACCTTTGGAATGTAAACTTTGCAAAGAAATAGAATCTGTTCATCATTTATTTTTTGAATTCTTAGTCTCTAGCTTACTTTGGAGGGATGTTCAAGATATATTTGGTGTTAGTATTGTAGATTTTGAATCCCTTGCTTCCAAATGGATTGCTAATAAGAAACATCTTCATTTGAATGTGGTTTCTTCTGCCGTTCTTTGGAGCATTTGGAACAATAGAAATAACCTTGTCTTTAATAAGACATCTTGAATTAATATGAAACAGGTATGGCGTCTGGTCCTTTCCTTCGTAAAGACATAGCAAAAACCATTCAAGGACCTGGAGGGGGGAAGATCGCCCTTTTCATGGAGAAGATGAGACATACTGAGAAAACCTCTGACGCTCACAACGAGATGATCTGCGCTGGCTTCGAGTGGATTTCCACATGGAAGACTACTGCATCATCGAGCTATGGGGGAGGGCATCGCTGAAATATCTCCAAGATCACCCTGATGAGGAGGAGAATGTTCATGTGGTGTTCTAGTCTGTCCTTTGATCTGTTCTATGTGTCTTTTGGCTGTGTTTAAGGGGTAGCGTGTAGAGCAGCTGGCTTTGTTCTGAGCCGAAACTTTTTTCAGTTTGTTAGTTTTTGAGCGTTAGAAGCTCTTACTGTCGTTTTATCTTTTCTGTTACTTTGGACTGGTTGTTTTATTATTTCATAATGGAACAGGGGACAGAGTCCCTTTCGATCTAAAAAAAGGAGCAGCAACCCTTAAAGCACACGTATAATATCGAGTTTCCGCCTCCTTTGTAAAAAAACACATAGTTAATCTGATAAATAGTGTGAAATTCGAAATTACATGTGAGCGTTTATCCTCTACCGTGCAGTTAACCACTTCGATCCCCTCACTCTCTCGGTAGCATGTGCCACTTATCGCCTAAATAAATGCATCCACTCCTTAGCCCTACTCCTTGCCCAATCCCTTCTTCCCTTTCCTTTGTGTCTCTCGCCTCAGTGGAGTTCTCGACCCCAAAGCCAAGCTCCATCTTCCCTGCTCCCTAGACCCACTACCCAGGGACGGAGGCAGTAGGGGGCAAGCCCCCCTCGTGGTAGAAATATTTCTGAAAACACCATATTAAATGTGTAGATTTAACCTCCTAATTTAGCTAAATTTACCCACATGTCCTCCTCCAAGTTATTTTACATGCAATTATTTCTCTTGTATAACTTTCCTGGCTCCGCCCCTGCTACCGTAGCGAATTCTTGAGAAGCGAGATGAGGAAGCTAGAGCTAAACGAAATGTGTAGGCACGTGTCCTAGGTGTGTGTTGACTGTGCTAGCTGGCACAGGGGCTCAACAAACACTGGCCAGCGCATAGCAACAACTTGGCACGATTCTAGGCCAATTGATTGTCGGACTAAATAGCATTAGGGCGTGTGCAGCGTCTGGAGCTAGCTAAGAGAAATGGAGAGACGGGTCTAAGGAATCAATATCCACTCCACAGTTTAGCATAGATCAAAGTCCCATCATCCAGAATAAAAAATAATAGCAAGTGGCAGTCGTCTATTCACTGATGAATGAGACCTCCTTCCATTTGATTCCCTTAGGGGTGAGTCTTGTACTATCTAGCAAAATTTTCTTAGACTTAGCTGCTGCAGCGTTTAGACATACGTCTAAGGCTCTTTAGACTTTAGAAATTCACAACGCTGCACACGATCTTAGACCCATTCAAAATTGTTGTTGGGCTATGTTCATTTCTAGATTAACCAAATTGCTGAAAAAGTTACGTGATATAGAATGTTCTGCTAGTTGGAAAATATCTAGGCGTGTTTGGTAGCTTGCGAGGGGTCCGGGAAGGCCATAGTGAGAAGAAAACAAGATGTTTGGATGTCTGCATGCTCTCCTAGGCTACATCGGCCCTAAGCTCAAAGCACCCCACAGCCGCGTACGGTGACAACGCTTGAGTCAAACGTTTCCCTAGAGCCACACTCGCTGTGTGTGGAACTAGGAACCCCAAGCTTAACCACGGGAACCCGACAAAGATTTTGACGACCCCGATAAACCCTGGTGAAACGTAGATCTAGAAGGAAGGCGCGATGGAGCAGGGGGCGGAGGAAAGTAAAGACCTATGCCTAGATATGAATCCCACCTTGCTGCATAATGCTGCAAGACGAGCAACGCAAACTAAGATAGAGGTCAGGGCACCAGGCTTTAGTTCCAGAACATGCTCGATGTAGGAGTCCAAGCCACGAGCCTGCACCGGGTGCCTTGACCGCCGCCGAAGGACAAGCAAGCGATGGCAGGGAGAGCCCAGCGGCATCACATCTGGACGAGCACCAAAGTGAGAGGAAGTTGAGCCTGACAGGTACATAGGGTATGGGATGGAATTGTCGATTGAAAGATATGAAGAGAAGGGCGGCTTGCGAATATGAGTCAGCAACGTCATCCTAGATGCGCAGAGATCATGGCAACCTCGACGGGAAGGCAACTCGAATGGGAGGAAGACATGGAGAGGGAACCATGGCGGTAGGATTCTTGAGCGAGGCAAACGGTACCCACTGTTGGAATTATGCCCTAGAGGCAATAATAAAGATGTTATTATTATAATTCTTTTTCATGATAAAGTTTATATTCCATGCTAGAATTGTATTAAGCGGAAACTTTGATACTTGTGTGGTTTATGAACAACGCCGTGTCCCTAGTACGCCTCTATGGACTAGCTCATTGATTAATGGTGGTTAAGGTTTCCTAACCATAGACATGAGTTGTCGATTAATAATGAGATCATATCATTGGGAGAATGATATGATGGACATACCCAAATCAAGCAGAGCAATTAGATCGTGTCATCGTGTTCATCTTTGTGAAGCTTTTTCTTATGTCAAATAGTGTATTCCTTAGACCATGAGATAATGCAACTCCCTGGTATCAGAAGAAAGCTTGAGGTCATCAAACGTCATCCCATGAGAGGGTGATCATAAAGGTGTCTCTCAGGTGATCGGAAAGTACTTGTTGGGTTGTATGTATCGAGATGGGATTTGTCCCTCCCAAGTCGGAGAGATATACTTCGGGCCCACTCGGTAATCAATATCAACACCGCTTGCAATCACGTGGTTAAGGAGTTAATCACAAAGTGGTATCGAATTACGGAACGAGTAAAGTACTTGCTGTGAACGAGATTGAACTAGGTATGCCGATACCGACGATCGAATCTCGGGCAAGTAAAATATCGCGTGACGAAGGGAATATATATATGGAATTAATTGAATCCTAGCATCGTGGTTCATCCGATATGATCATTTATGAATGTGTGGGAGTCAATATGGGTTTCCAGACCCCGCTGTTGATTATTGATAAAAGATCATGTCTGCATATTCTCGAACCCGTAGGGTCACACATTTAACGTGTCTCGACGCTAGGATAGAATGGATAATTGGTTTATGAGTTTTTGTTCGGAGTCTCGGATGAGATCCAGGACGTCACGATAGGTTCCGGAATGGTCCAGAGAATAAGATTCATATAAGGGAAAGCAGTTTTTGGATTTCGGAATTGTTTCGGATTGTTCGGTATTGTACCGGAAGCTTCTAGAACCTTCCGGAGTGGGACCAACGTGGCCCCACTTGTCGGGAGGGGGCGTGGGCCTATGAGGGAGTGCCCTGGCCACATTGGGCCAGGGGAACAAGGCCCCATAGTCCCAGCCGGCCAAGCCCTAGGGGAAACCCTAGGGAGAGCTTCTAGAAGGGGGGACTTGCCCCCCACTCCTCCCATGTGGCCGCCGGCCCTAGGCTTGGAGGAGGGGCAAGGGGGCAGCCGGCCAGCCCTCTATATAAAGAGGGCAGGGTCGCACCCTCCCCCCACACCTCCTCAACCCTAGTCGCCTACCTGCTGCCCTCCTCTCTCTCTCTCCCGACTGCGCGTAGGCGAAGCCCTGCCGCAGAAACTCTCCACCTTTGCACCACGCCGTCGTGTTGTAGATCCAATCTATCTCTCCACCCCACTTGCTGGACCGAGGAATGCGGAGACATCGAGGTGCCGTACGTGTGCATCTCTCGGAGGCATCGCCACTTGCGGTGTTGGATCGGATCGGATCGCGAGGAGGAGAAGCTAGTACGACTACATCAACCACGTTCCGTTGAACGTTCCGCTGTGAGAATCTTCAAGGGTATGAAGATCTCATCTATCCCCCCTCGTTGTTTGCATCTCCTAGATTAGATCTTGGCTTTCCCGTTCGCATCCGTAGAATTTTTTTGATTTACTATGCTGCAAAACCCTTCAGTGGTATCAAAGCTAGATCTATGCGTAGATGTGTTTCACGAGTAGAACGCAACATGCTTGTTGCGGGTGTTGATGTTTTCTGTTGCAAGCCTCTTGTTTGTGTACTTCTTATGACGCAGGATAGTGAGATCGAAGCGGTCCATGCCAACTTTACGCGACCTCGTTCACGAGACCGGCTCCGCACTTGACGTGTGGCTTGTTCCACACATGCGGCTGGTGGATGCTAGTTTCTCTCACTATAGTTGTCATGAGATTTACACCGGATGTTGGCAACCATAATATCACCGTTGTGGCTTTCCGTAGGTAAGAATCGTTCTTAGCTTGTTACTCCCATAAGCCACGTAAAACATGCAACAACAAAGTAGAGGCGTCTAACTTGTTTTTGCAGGGAGTGTTTCTGTGATATGGTATGGCCCAAGATGTGATGTGTATGTTGTATGCAATGATCATGTTTTGTAATGTTTCACGACTTGCATGTCGTTGAGTACACAACCGGCAGGAGCCATATGGTTGTCTTTATAATTGTGTATGACATGTGTGTCAACTTTTTATACGCCATGTAATAGCTTTACTTTATCGCTAAGTAGTTAACAATAGTTGTAGTTGCTATTGGTGGTGGAGGCAATCATGGTGGAGTGATGGAGATCATGCTGGCACGCACAAGATGGAGATCATTGCGCGGAGATTGGCTATACCATGTCACATAAAATTATATGCATGTGATGTTTATCCTTTTATGTATCTTATTATGCTTACATCGCGACGGTAGCATTATAAGATGATTCCTCACTTAAATATCAAGATAAAATTGTGTTCTCCCCATGTATGCACCTTGCGAAAGTTCATCGTGTTCAAGCATCACGTGATGATCGGGTGCTATAAACTCTACGTTCACATACAACGGGTGCAAGCCAGTTTTGCACACGCGGAAATACTTGGGTTTGACTTGACGAGCCTAGCATGTACAGACATGGCCTCGGAACACACGAACCGAAAGGTTAAGCATGAGTCATATGAATGATATGATCGACACTTTGTTTTCCACCATTGAAACCACACCTCTTCTCGTGAAGATCGGATTAGGTGTGGTGAATTTGGATCGTGTTCACTAAACAACTTGAGGGATGTTGAATTTAGTGGGAGTTTATCTAGTAATTTGATTAAGTTGAACTAGTTATCATAACCATAGTCTAAATTGTACTTGCAAATTTTGTAGATCAAATGGCTAAGTCCAACTTCAACTTCAACGTTTTTGCTGAGAAAGAAAAGCTTAAGAACAATGGGTCTAACTTCACCAACTGGTTCCGCAATATGAGAATCATTCTCTCTGGCGGACAAAAGGACTATGTCCTTGAGAAAGCACTAGGTGACGCCCCTGCTGTAGATGCGCCGGCTGATGAGAAAACTGTTTATCAGTCGCGCAAGGATGATTTTGGTGTGCTTAAGAGCACCATGTTGTTTGCTATGGAATCGGACCTTCAAAATCGTTTTGAGGAGTTCCCCGGGCCCTTTGAGATTCTTGAGGAACTGAAAACTATGTTTCAGACTCAGGCCCGTTCTGAGAGATATGAGATCTCTGAGAAATTCTTTAACTGCAAGGTGGAGGAAGGGAGTTCCGTTAGTGAGCACGCCATTAAGATGTCGGGCTACACTCAACGCCTTGCGCAACTGGACTGCAAGATTCCAGAGGAGCTCAAGATTGACAGAGTTCTGCAATCACTCCCTCCTAGCTACAAAGGTTTTGTAGTTACTCATAATCAAATTGGTTCCACTGGTACGATCACTGAGCTCTTCGCTAAGCTGAAAGCTGCGGAGGTGGACATCAAGAAAGATAATCATGTGTTGATGGTCAACAAGCCTCCCAGCTTTAAGAAAGGTAAGGGTGCAAAAAAGCCCTTCAAGAAGGGCAGCGGCAAGCGCGTTGCCCTGCAGAGAAGAAGCTCAAGTCTGGACCTAAGTCGGACACTGAGTGCTTCTATTGCAAGGACAAGGGTCACTGGAAGCGCAACTGTCTGAAGTACTTAGCGGACAAGAAGGCTGGCACCATCAAAGGTATATTTGATATACATGTTATTGATGTTTTCCTTACTAGCCCTCGTTGTAGTGCCTGGGTATTTGATACTGGTTCAGTTGCTAATATTTGTAACTCAAAACAGGAGCTACGGAATAGACGGCGGCTAGCGAGGGATGAGGTGACGATGCGCGTTGGCAACAGATCAAGAGTTGATGTGATGGCCGTCGGCACACTCTCCTTAGTTTTACCTTCGGGATTAGTTTTAAACCTCAATAAATGTTATTATGTGCCTGCGTTGAGCATGAACATCATATCTGGATCGTGTTTATTGCGAGACGGTTATTCATTTAAATCGGAGAATAATGGTTGTTCTATTTATATGAGTAACATCTTTTATGGTCATGCACCTGCTATGAATGGTTTATTTCTTCTGAATCTCGAAAGCAATGAAACACACATCCATAACACTGAGGCTAAGAGATGCAAGGTAGATAGTGATAATACGACTTATTTGTGGCACTGTCGTCTAGGTCATATTGGTGTAAAACGCATGAAGAAACTCCATTCTAATAGACTTTTGGAGTCTCTTGATTTTGAATCATTTGACACGTGCGAACCATGCCTCATGGGCAAGATGATCAAAACCCCGTTCTCCGGAATAATGGAGCGAGCAACGGACTTGTTGGAAATCATACATACTGATGTATACGGACCAATGAGTGTTTCGACGCGCGGTGGTTATCGCTATTTTCTCACTTTTACTTATGACTTAAGTAGATATGGGTATATCTATTTAATGAAACATAAATCTGGAACATTTGAAAAGTTCAAAGAATTTCAGAACGAAGTGGAAAATCATCATAACAGGAAAATTAAATTTCTACGATCCGATCATGGAGGTGAATATTTGAGTTATGATTTTCTGACGCATCTTAAAGCAAGCGGAATCGTTTCGCAACTCACGCCACCCGGAACTCCACAGCGCAATGATGTGTCTGAACGCCGGAATTGAACTTTATTAGATATGGTGCGATCGATGATGTCTCTTACAGATTTGTCGTTATCATTTTGGGGTTATGCATTAGAAACCGCTGCATTCACTTTAAATAGGGCACCATCTAAATCCGTTGAGACGACACCGTATGAACTGTGGTTTGGTGCTAAACCTAAGTTGTCGTTTCTTAAAGTTTGGGGATGCGAAGCTTATGTCAAGAAGTTGATGCCGGACAAGCTCAAACCCAAAGCGGAGAAATGCGTCTTCATAGGATACCCTAAGGAAACGATTGGGTATACCTTCTATCACAGATCCGAAGGAAAAGTGTTTGTCGCAAAGAACAGATCCTTTCTTGAGAAGGAGTTTCTCTCGAAAGAAGTGAGTGGGAGGAAAGTAGAGCTAGACGAGGTTATTGAACCTTCTCTTGAGTTGGAGAGTAGCGCAGCACCTGAAATTGTTCCAGTGCCGTCTGCACCAACAATAGAGGAAGCTAATGACAAGGAACATGAAGATTCGGACGATGCTACTACTGAACGTCGCAGGTAGACAAGGTCACGTGCCCCTCCTGAGTGGTATGGCAACCCTGTCTTAACTGTCTTGTTAGTAGACAATAGTGAACCTGCGAACTATGAGGAAGCAATGATGAGCCCAGACTCTGAGAAATGGCTAGAGGCCATGAAATCCGAATTGGGATCCATGAGCGAAAACCAAGTATGGACTTTGGTGGACCCTCCTAGCGGCCGAAAGGCCGTTGAGTGCAAATGGATTTTCAAGAAGAAAATGGACGCGGATGCTAATGTTACTGTCTATAAAGCATGGCTTGTCGCGAAAGGTTTTCGACAAGTTCAAGGTGTTGACTACGATGAGACTTTCTCTCCCGTAGCGATGTTTAAGTCCATTCGGATTTTATTAGCAATTGCTGCGTTTCATGATTATGAAATATGGCAGATGGATGTCAAGACTGCGTTCCTCAATGGCAACATTGATGAAGAGTTGTATATGATGCAACCCGAAGGTTTTGTCGATCGTAAGGATGCTGATAAGGTGTGCAAACTTCAGCGTTCCATTTATGGACTGAAGCAAGCATCTCGGAGTTGGAACCTTCGTTTTGATCAAGTGATCAAGAGCTTTGGATTTGTTCCAATTGCTACGAAGCTTGTATCTACAAGAAAGTGAGTGGGAGCTCAGTGACATTTTTGGTACTATATGTGGATGACATATTGATTATCGGAAATGACATTGGCATGCTTAACGATGTGAAGAGTTATTTGAACAAATGTTTTTCAATGAAATACCTAGGGAAAGCTGCTTATATATTGGGCATCAAAATCTATAGAGATAGACAAAGACGCCTGATAGCTTTAAGCCAAAGTACATACCTAGACAAAGTTCTGAAAAGGTTCAGAATGGATAAGGCAAAGAAAGGTTCAGTGCCTATGTTGTCAGGTAAGATATTGAGCAGGGCTCAGTGTCCAGCTACGGTAAACGATAGAGAAGCTGTGAGCAAATTGTGCCTCAACCATAGGAACTATCATGTATGCCATGCTATGTACTAGACCGGATGTGTCCAATGCTCTTAGTTTGACGAGCAGATACCAAAGTGATCCAGGAGTGGAACACTGGACAGCCGTGAAGAACATCCTAAAGTATTTAAATAGAACTAAAGAAATGTTCTTAGTCTATGGAGGTGATGAACAACTCGTCGTAAAAGGTTACGTCGATGCTAGTTTCGACACCGACAAGGATGATTCTAAATCTCAGACAGGATACGTTTATATTTTGAATGGAGGAGCTGTGAGCTGGAGAAGCTGCAAGCAAAGCGTGATCGCGGGATCTACAGTAGAAGCGAAATACATGGCTGCTGCAGAAGCATCAAGTGAAGGAGTTTGGATCAGGAACTTCATCACTGAGCTTGGTGTGGTTCCAAGTGCATTGGACCCACTGGAGATATTGTGTGACAACACTGGCGCCATAGCACTGGCTAAGGAACCAAGATATCATCCAAAGACCAAGCATATCAACCGCAAGTTTCATATAATTCGAGATTATATAACAGATGGAGATCATAAGATTAACAAAGTACATACGGATCTGAATGTCACAGATACGTTGACTAAACCTCTTCCACGAGCAAAACATGATCAACACCTTAGTGCCATGGGTGTTAGATTGTTGCCAGATGTAAACTAGATTATTGACTCTAGTGCAAGTGGGAGACTGTTGGAATTATGCCCTAGAGGCAATAATAAAGATGTTATTATTATAATTCTTGTTCATGATAAAGTTTATATTCCATGCTAGAATTGTATTAAGCGGAAACTTTGATACTTGTGTGGTTTATGAACAACGCCGTGTCCCTAGTACGCCTCTATGGACTAGCTCATTGATTAATGATGGTTAAGGTTTCCTAACCATAGACATGAGTTGTCGATTAATAATGAGATCATATCATTGGAAGAATGATATGATGGACAGACCCAAATCAAGCAGAGCAATTAGATCGTGTCATCGTGTTCATCTTTGCGAAGCTTTTTCTTATGTCAAATATTGTATTCCTTAGACCATGAGATAATGCAACTCCCTGGTATCGGAAGAAAGCTTTGAGGTCATCAAACGTCATCCTATGAGAGGGTGATCATAAAGGTGTCTCTCAGGTGATCGGAAAGTACTTGTTGGGTTGTATGTATCGAGATGGGATTTGTCCCTCCCAAGTCGGTGAGATATACTTTGGGCCCACTCGGTAAGCGATATCAACACCGCTTGCAAGCACGTGGTTAAGGAGTTAATCACAAAGTGGTATCGGATTACGGAACGAGTAAAGTACTTGCTGTGAACGAGATTGAACTAGGTATGCCGATACTGACGATCGAATCTCGGGCAAGTAAAATATCGCATGACGAAGGGAATATATATATGTGATTAACTGAATCCTGGCATCGTGGTTCATCCGATATGATCATCGATGAATGTGTGGGAGTCAATATGGGTTTCCAGACCCCGCTGTTGATTATTGATAAAATATCATGTCTGCATATTCTCGAACCCGTAGGGTCACACACTTAACGTGTCTCGGCGCTAGGATAGAATGGATAATTGGTTTATGAGTTTTTGTTCGGAGTCTCGGATGAGATCCAGGACGTCACGAGAGGTTCTGGAATGGTCCGAAGAATAAGATTCATATAAGGGAAAGCGGATTTTGGATTTCGAAATTGTTTTGGATTGTTCGGTATTGCACCGGAAGCTTCTAGAACCTTCCGGAGTGGGACAAACGTGGCCCCACTTGTCGGGAGGGGGCGTGGGCCTACGAGTGAGTGCCCTGGCCGCATTGGGCCAGGGGCACAAGGCCCATAGGCCCAGCCGGCCAAGCCTTAGGGGAAACCCTAGGGAGAGCTTCTAGAAGGGGGGAACTTGCCCCCCACTCCTCCCATGTGGCCGCGGCCCTAGGCTTGGAGGAGGGGCAAGGGGGCAGCCGGCCAGCCCTCTATATAAAGAGGGCAGGGGCGCACCCTTCCCCCACACCTCCTCAACCCTAGCCGCCTACCTGCTGCCCTCCTCTCTCTCTCTCTCTCTCTCTCTCTCTCTCGCTCTCTCTCTCTCTCCCGACTGCGCGTAGGCGAAGCCCTGCCGCAGAAACTCTCCACCTTTGCACCACGCCGTCGTGTTGTAGATCCAATCTATCTCTCCACCCCACTTGCTGGACCGAGGAAGGCGGAGACATCGAGGTGCCGTACGTGTGCATCTCTCGGAGGCATCGCCACTTGCGGTGTTGGATCGGATCGGATCGCGAGGAGGAGAAGCTAGTACGACTACATCAACCACGTTCCGTTGAACGTTCCGCTGTGAGAATCTTCAAGGGTATGAAGATCTCATCTATCCCCCCTCGTTGTTTGCATCTCCTAGATTAGATCTTGGCTTTCCCGTTCGCATCCGTAGAATTTTTTTGATTTACTATGCTGCGAAACCCTTCACCCACTACCGCTAGCTGCATCGTGCTTTACTAGACGATGTATGCTAGAAGAAACGAGGGCCAGGGTGGTGGAGTAGGAGGGTGACATTGTGCTAGGGTTCAAGCCACTAAAAGACGGACGTCTGGCCCTAGCGCTTAGAGACGCCAAAGCACATGGCTAATTGTCGCGCTCGCGCTGATGCGGCCAAAAAAGACGCCATGGATAACTGTGTCGGGGAAAGTGCATCGGCGACGCTTTTTTTTGGCTCGGCGCAACGTCATCCTTCGACCTAGTGCTTCTGCGACAGCAAGGGGTTAACGTTGTGACCCATTATAGGCCGTCCATTGTACTGTGGTAGCTGTGAGACAACAACGCTAGCCGACTGTCTGATCCGTTATATGTCGGTGGATGCTTTGGTATATAGCAATATAATTAAATTGCAATCAAGGATAAAGGTCACTAATATCATTCAGATGAAATTTCCATGACATTAAAATATAATTTTGTTTCCATTACATAAATTGAGTCTCTCTTTATTCATTATATTTTTAGAGTCCCTTGCAACTCCAAAAAAGAGAAAGAAACGTAAAATTACAAGTTTTCTCCACTTATTCTAAGAATAAATATAGAAATTTAACTAAACCTATTCTTGAGTGCCTCTTTATTGTATTGTCAAGCTCCTGTGACGTCTGAGGCAATATCTGTGCCATCCACATAGCAAAGTACCGTGACTGTCGGAGCGACGCGTCGACCATCCTCCACGCACATGGCTATGGCAGCCGGAGAGACACGCTCGCCATCCTTTGTGCACAAAATAAGCGACACGCCTGCAGTGACGATCATAGAGACACACTCGCCATCGCTCAAGCACGGCCATAGAGACACGCTCACCATCCTCTGCATGCTTGACGTTGTCGACATCGCCATGGATCTGAAAGAGAAAGCCGATAGATTAAAGAAAGAACAAGATGAAAGACGTCGATCTATAGATGAGATGAACCCGATGATGATAACTTAGACTCAGGGAAGAAGATGGAGGAATTCGGTGCTAAGGCTACGTCAGATTGGCAAAAAGTATCGTGTAACACTCTGGACCGGCGGCTGTCACCTCTGGTAGCTTTCTAGGATCTCTAGGCTAACCCACAGACCAACACTAGCTTACTCGTGCATACCCGTGAAGAACTTTTCAGTCGATCACTCATCCTTAGATTTCTCCGGGTCAAGCACTCTTAACCTTAGAGTTCTTTCACTACGAGCTTCCGAAAAAGAAATTGCACCTTATTAGTATGAGTATCCTATCAATCCTATTAAGCCATGCGCCAGTATCTCATATACAAAGCCTATATGTCTTATGTAAATGAAGATGTTTAGATCTGAAATTGGGAGTGTGGTGTCGGGATAAGCGGAGTAAGTATTCCCCTCTATTATATAGGAAACATGGCTAGGGAGTAGTAGGAATATTGTGTTACCGTGAGATCTAGGGTTCGGAAGAGAGACAGGAAGTGCGGGGACGTGTTGTTAGAGGGCAAGTGTCCCCTGTATCATATAGGAAAACACTGAGAGGGAGGGATAAGGTTTTCTTTATGAGCCTTGAGCAAGTGGAATAAAACTCTAATCCTCGCTAATCTCAAAGGTCCATAAGCCGAAGAGGCCCACTCTTGTGGGTATATCCGGTTATTCGTTTTCACCTAAAAAAAGTTCTCAATACATCTTAATATTAACAAGGTCCTAGACCTACACCCTAGTGAGCTGGTGGGACACACCTTTCATCGAGAGTGTTAGAGTATTATACAGATACAATTTTTACGGTAGTTTAAGATAGTTAGGACTCTAGCCTAACTTGACTTGTACTCCAAGATGATCCCCTGCACGTCTATATATACCCGTCCATGAGGCTTAAGAATACATCCATCGTATTCCACCAATCTCTCTCTCTCTATCGTTCTATAGAGACGTGCCTGAGCAGGCACATGGGTGTGTTTGACCATTCTATTGTGTTCCATCTACTTTTCACATCGATTGCAATGCACATCGCAGAATGCCTCCTTCGATGAAGCTCGACATTTTAAAACACCACTCTTGCGCACCACCTACCGCGACAACCAAATCTGCTGGTATCATGGCTGCCACGATGTACAAGTGGCCACCATGAAAAAATGGTGTTGCGATTGCTCACATGTTGGGTAACCAATTTTTAAAGATACTTTTCGCTTGTGCCACTCTAAAAAAGTTGCCGGACATGGACTGGTATTTTTGTAGTGAGCCCGAGCCGCCTCGAGGGGGACGACGTGGGGTGCGGGGATGGCATTCACCGCGCTCTCTAAAATGACCATTGTTTGGAGATTAGACCTTCTATAGAGTAAAAACTCGGGAATCCGAATTTCTATCAACGATTCCCACCCAACTCTCCCGCCCCGCTGCCGCTACTGCTCGAAAGCCAACAAATGCACTAGCTGACCATGCCGATTGGCGTCGTTTTGAAGAACATTTTCGGACTCTATATCGCCACAAGTTTCTGATTGATTTGGTGGGTCTTTTCTTTATTTTACCTTTTCTCTTTGTAGACGTGTGTATCCTTGATGTCTAGATTTTCTCTGGTAGAGGATGAGTTGTAATCGGTATCATCTTCGTATTAACACATTCTCTTTATAAAAAAAATGGTTTGTTCTTTGGGTAGCGGAGAGAGAGAGACGGACAGGGGCGGCGGATGGAGTGGGGAGACGAGTGGCTCGCCCCTGACAAGCTGCAGCACGTCCTCGCCTGCCTCCTCATCGCGCTCGCAGCTGCGGCGCTCGCCGGCCGGAGCTCCCGCCCCTTCCTCCGCCGCCACGCGCTGGCTCTTGGCTGCGCCGCCTCGCTCGCCGTCGGCGCCGCCAAGGAGGTCGCCGACGAGGCCCGGCTCTTCGGGTCCTCCGGCGCGTCGCTCCGGGACGCCGCAGCCGACCTCCTGGGCGTCGCCATCGCCGCTGCCATCTTCTCCCTCGCCCGCCGCCTCCGCCGTCGCCGGCGGCGCGATAAGGGGCTCGACGCCGACGTCACGGACCGCAGCATCTCCATGGTGTGAGAGGAGAACCAGTGTCAGCCATTGGGCCTAATTTTCTTTCGGCCCGCCTGCACTGGCCCACGTTCTCCGGCCCGAGCCCTGAGGCCTTTCTCGTGTTCGTGACCTCGCCTGCGCTCCATGTCCACGGAGTGACCGAGCCGCCGACCAGCGCATCGGAGACCACCAGCTATGGCGCTCCTCTCCGCCGCCCGCCGCCTTCCTCGCTTTCTCCGCCTTCTAAAGCCCCACCACTTCGCCACCGCCTCTTCCTCCCCCTCCTCTGTGGAATCCCTGAGCTCTGCGCCCGTCTGGGAGCCGCAGTCCCCCGTCCGCACGCCGCCGGACGACCAGTTCGCAGCGTGGGTCACGCGCCTCCGCCCGGGCTTCACCGCGTGCGACCTGGCCGACGCCATCAACTCCGAGCAGGACCCGGACCTCGCGCTCGCTCTCTTCCGCTGGGCCGCCCTCCGCCCGGGCTTCCGCCACGCCCCGGCCTCCTACCTCGCCGCCCTCAACGCCGCCGCCTCCGGCAAGCGCCCCGTCGCCGCCGAGAACCTCATCCACGACGTCCTCGCGGGGGCCTGCACCCCCGACCTCCAGCTCTTCAACGCCTGCCTCCGCTTCTGCTGCGACCGCCGCAGCCTCTTCCCCATCGCCTTCGACATGTTCAACAAGATGCGCGCCCTCCCGGCCTCCGCCGCCTGCCGCCCCAACGTCGAGACCTACACGCTCCTCCTCAGCACCGTCGTCCGCCGCGTCCGCCGCCCACCAGCGTCGCTGGTCTACCTCCACGCCGTCAGATCCCTCTCCCGCCAGATGAAGGCCTCCGGCGTGGTCCCGGACACCTACTTGCTCAACCTGATCATCAAGGCCTATGGGCGCTGTCTTGAGATAGACGACGCCCTCAAGGTGTTCCGAGAAATGCCCTTGTATGGCTGCGAGCCGAACGAGTTCACCTACGGCTACATTGTCAAGGCCATGTTCCAGAAGGGCAGGACAGATAAGGGGTTGGAGTATTTGCGGGAGATGAGGGAGAAGGGGTTCGTGCCGAGCGGCGGCGTGTACATGTCAGCGGTTGCCGCATTAGCATTGGAATGGAGGTTTGAAGAATCAAGAGAGGTGCTTTTGGATATGTTGGATAGCAAGAGGAAGCCAGATATGATCACCTACAGGACGCTGCTGGAGGAGCTGTGCAGAGCTGCGCGGACAGAGGATGCATTCGAGTTGCTGGAGGAGCTGAAAGCGAGGAAGGGAGGGGCACTGGACCAGAGGATGTACTCGGAATTGCTCGATGGGCTGCACTGGATTTCCCAGCCACATCAGAATAGTCTTCCCCGCCGTGACATGGGCTCTGATGAAAGGGATTCTGGTGATTGAAGTTGCTTTGCTGGAGTGATTGCATTTCCTAGTGATCTAGTGGTGATCACAACCATAGGAAGTCTTGTTCATGACTGCTTCAGAAGGCTGTACATCTGCTTGCTAGATAAAATATGCAGAGAGACACTTTCTCCGGGATTATCTGGTTGGCTCAACTACGCAGCACGGTTACTGCTACTGGCATGATTGATGCAAAGCCCACGGCGGTAGAGAAAATAGACAAAACACCTAAGCTGGAGATGGGGGATAAAATTGCACTGACAGGTGAAGGCAAATTTTTCTGGGGATGATAGCTGCTGAACTTGCGTGTCAATAGCAATTTTTGAAGTAAATCCTGCAGACGGTATGGCATTCAAAGAAAAGTTGTTCCAGGTATCTTATGTAAACAGCTACACAACAAAAATGTACTAGTGTGATATATTTTGATATTTGCTCATAAAGTTCAGCTGTAGAATAACTATTGTTGGAGTAGTATTTACGCCTGTGACAGATTGCTCTTTATTTTTCTCTATATCAAGGATTACGAGTCGACTAGTCGAGCCGAGTCGTTGGGGTACCGACTCATAGACTAGTCTAGACTATTGCTCGGCTAGTCGATATGTACTTCAGCAGTAGCTAGTACAAAATACTATCATGTATGGTAACCAGATAGGAGATTTAATAACTGAAACTGACATAAGTTCAACACAAGTTAATAATAACATAATAATGCTAGAATCTAGAACTTCATGTAGTGAGTCTAGAATAGCTAGGGTTCCCAATTTCTTGCTGTCTCACTTATTATCTGGCTAAAATTGAGTCGATCTACTCAAGACTCAATCGACTCGAGGAAATAGTCAAGTCGACAGTCAGTTTAGGACTTGTAGACTAGTCGTTGGACCCATAATCCTTGCTCTACATGGTATAACCTGGTTCGTGATGGTGCAATTGAGACATCTATCTATGAGAATGGCACATTGTGTCATGTTCTTTCCAAAATAGCCTGGTCAGCCACTAATCTCGTCATGCAACATTGCATATCTTGGTATAGTAATTGAGAACGCAGATCCTCCTGAGTGTACATCATCGGCTCTCCAAGCAAGAAACTGCCCAAAGGGTATAAAACGGTGCTGGAGATAAAACTTGCATGCTTTTACTTTTTGTGAAATGAATAATGTGCCGGAGACATCATCTCCAACCTTCGGTTCACCATGCCGCTTCGCTTTATGCCGCTAGAAGTCAATCTGTTGTACAAATGGTTTTGCTCTGAATTTGTATTGACATCCTTTTATTGCTGAGCTAGTTTGTACTATGAGATATTATTGTTAATTTTGCGGGGAAGTTGGGCAAGTATAACCGGGATTTTGCGCTGTGTCCCTGTCGTGGCGTGATGTGCCATTTGCAGATTATGATTCCCCCGCATCAAGAAAGTGTCCTTTTGGCTGGCAGCTTGGCTCATTCAGTTTGATCGACCTCCATCTGGAGAAGTTGTAAGCTGCAGGAGTCGAGTCCGCTAGTGGCGCAGCAGCGTCGTTCGCTGGTCGGAGTTTCTCCCTACTTCCGCTCCAACGGAAGCAAAGAAACCGTGCCTAGCTAGTTCCATGCACCTCCGCTCCAGCGTCAGTGTGAGCAACCAACCGGCGACGGCGAAGACCGGAGACAGCGGCATCCTGTGCTCAGGAGGAGATGCGGGCGGGATTGTCCTGCCGCCGGTGCCTGGAAACCAAATGCTGTGCGCCGTCCTCCTCCCGCCCGCTCGTGGTCTATCTCCGCTGCTAAGCTTACTCAGCACGGACGAATCCCCCATCTCACCTTTAGTTTTCATCCATCTTCACCAGCTGATTAACCGGATGCTGTCTCTCTTTCCTGCCGTTTGCTTTGCTTGTTCCTCCTGGAGCAGATGCAGTTCTGGATCAGCGTGCTGCTCACAGTCCTCGGCCTACCTGCTCCTCGTTATTCTTGATGCCCTGTCATGTCATGGGATACCTGCCCTGCGTCCTCTACGCAGTCTTATGTCCTCGTCCTCGTCTACTGACGGCCTCTAGAATGACGGTGAAAGGCTATGATGAGGACGACGCAGATACCACTGCATCATCCCTACCCACGACTTCGTCGCCTGACCGGCCAACTGAACAGTGGCCATCTCAACTGCCTCTCCCTCCATGATCTGTGTTTGTGTTTTGGCTGGATTCCTGGATTACTAGAATCAGTCTTCTGCTTGTGATTAACTTATTTTATACAATTTATTGTTGCAAGAAAATATGCACAGAAGTAGAATAAATGGATCATCCTGACAAAATGTGATGCTCCTTTTCATGTGCAATTTGGAAAATTTTGGCTGCAATCGGAGCACTATGTGCAATTGCCATCTTATGTACAATTCTAAGGTGCACAAAGCATCGATGCAAGTCCAACAACAGTTTTTGGAGTCGACCAAGCTCTAACTTAATTCTCATTAGACCGAGAACTAGCAAAACCAGAGGAACTACTATCACGTAGTTAGATGGGCTGGTCTCTTCTACCCAAAGGAATATGGAGGTTTGAGCTTCTTAGATAAAAAGAATCTGAATACTTCCATTCGTGTAACTAGATTATGAAAGTAGGGAGGAAAGGCTGGGATCTGATGAGTTGCCAAGTTCTTAATGTAACTGAAATACTTGACTTGGAAGAACAGGTGTTCATCCAACTTAGTTCTACCACGGGTTTGCTCGGTTGGTGCGGTGTTTGTCGAGTAAATTGCACCGGGAGTCACATAACTTGTTCCGCATGTGCACTTAAGTCACAGAACTTACAAACTGAACTAACAAGTCACATAACTTGCAAACCCGTGCACCCGTGTTCGTTTAATGCAGGAGTTACACATAATTTGCAATTAAGCTGTAAGTGAGAATTAAATGAGTTGTATCTAGGTTATAACTGAGAATTTATATAAATTTTATATGTTGCGATTGAGAATTAGCACAAAATAGTAAATCACCAACTCAGACATAACTAAAAATCAGACGCCTAAAATCTAGACACTCACTTTATTTTGTACACAAGCCACATAGACGTTCTTTTCATGAAATCTTGTGTGCGAGTCCGGATGTACTACACGGAATTGTTCTTCCCAGAATTTCCTGGACGAGGCAAATTCCATGTGGACATTCGATAATCTGGAGCTGCCGTGTGAAACTTGGGTTTTGACGGGGCGAAGTCAACTGGCGCTGCCGACACTGCCGTGTTCGCGCAAACCTTCGCCTGTTGAGTCCGCGTGTCCGGCTGTGGCCATAGCCCCCTAGCCGAGTCGGGAAAACAGAGCCACGCACGCACCCATCGTTGGCCCGTCGAGAACCACCTCCGCTTCCGAGTCCGGCGACCGCGAGCGAGCAGCCAGGGGCAGCAAGCAAGCAACCGCGGCGCGCGGGGAAGGGAGGGAGATGGGGCTGTGCTCGTGCTGCTGCCGGTGCCTGGAGATCCTCTGCGCCATCCTCCTCCCGCCCCTCGGCGTCTGCCTCCGCCACGGCTGCTGCTCCGTACGTACTAATTCCCCATGTCCCCTCTCTAATCTCCCCTACCCCTTTATCCACCACCTAATTCACTCCTTCCGTCAGATGGAGTTCTGGATCAGCGTTCTGCTCACCATCCTCGGCTACCTGCCGGGCGTCCTCTACGCCGCCTACGTCATCCTCTCCGTCGACCCCGAACGCGTCCGCCGCGGCGACCCCGACGACTACATCTACGTCGCCTGATGATCCACCCTGCGGTCAAGCCGTGCGCGCATCCTCCCTCCCTCCCCTGCCGTGTGCTGGTCCTCTCTATGGGGTTATAAATAGGTTAGTAGAATGTCAGGCCTGTTTCTTCCCCTTGTATATCTTCAGTTTAGACGGGTTTACATACTACTACTACTTGAACTGGATCAAGATTTGCTGGTACCATGGCTTGGGTTTCGTTTATTACCTGCTTATTACTTGCCTGGCTCAGTGCCGAATTGATTGCTGCTTTTGTGAGTAATTAGCCTGGTTCATTTCTACTAACTTTGAACAAGTAATGTAGTACTACAGTAGTAGATCCCATCCTAGTTCCATATCAGGAAACGTTTGTATTAACGACAAATGCTCAACCAGTTCATCATAGGCTAAAGAATCACAAGGTCTCCAAGAAAACCTGGAGGATCACACATTCTGTTAGACAGCTATTGGCTATAGTAGCTGCCCTAGCGCGCTCATCGGGGGAATGATCAAATTGAGTTATAACTAAGCCCTAGCGTTTTCCCCTGGTATAACAGAGTAGCACATGATCTTTCATGGAATCACATCGTAGATGCCTTCGCGAATCGGGAGAATCTTGAGCAGCTGTCGTTCATGAGAACCTCTGGGTTTCCTTCTTCAACCTAAATTTAGAGGCAATGGAGTTAGAAAACATGCTAACTTCATGAGTGAAGGGCGTCTAGTGATTTGAACTGCAGGTGGGTGTCTGATTTGTGGTACAGCTACTTCTTTTCCGTGGAATTTTCTAATTTGCATCTAGATTTGACTTTTTTGAGTAATCTCATTACCAAGAAGTTACAAGAACATAAATAGCATGAATTTACCAGTTTGCCTTGATCAAGAACTAGAATATTGTCCATCTTCATCACCGTTGAAATGCGATGGGCTATGGTGAGGACTGTCATGCCTTTGCACTCAGCAGAGATAGTGTTCTGTAACAGGATTGCTGTCTGATTATCAACGTTGGCTGTGCACTCATCGAGGCAAAGAACCTGTAGAAATATTAGCACAAGTTTAACTTCTTTGAGCATCTACAAGGCACCACAACTTGGTATCTACCATAATCTTTTACTGCTGATGAAAATTGCAGAAGGTTTTGAAACACCAGCGTAGTACAGGTAAAATCGCACCCGTAAATCAGTATACCTTCGAAGATTTTAGGATGGCGCGGGCGAGACATAGGAGTTGTCGCTGGCCTACTGAGAAGGATCCACCACTTTCTTTCACATGGATACTAAGTCCTCCAATTGATTGGACCTCTACCTTCATATGGCATTTTTCAAGAGCTTCCCATATCATGACATCTGTTGTTATACTGAAAGGGTCTAGGTTTTCCCTGTAGTGACAATGTCAACTAAAAGTTAGAATGCTGGACATAGGTTTCTGTTGTTTTTCTCCAAATCTCCAACAAATCCAACCATGAAAGTAGAAGCCAGAAATGATAAATAAGAGCAACTAATAGATTACCTCAAAGAACCATCAAACAGAAACGGACTCTGGGGTACTACTGCAAAATGTCCACGAAGATCTCGGACAGCAACTTTGGTCACATCAAAGCCGTCTACTAAGATGCGGCCATTGCATATTGGAGCTAAACGGAAAAGTGCATTCAGTATACTGGATTTGCCAGCTCCGGTCCTTCCTATTATTCCAACCTAGTAAACCAGGGCAGTTTAATGGTGGTTTTGCGAACGATTTAACAAAAATGTGCAAACAGTACCATACCTGCATGCCAGATGCAACATGGAATGAGATGTCATTCAAAGCAGGCGGTACATCCGCGTTGTACCTTAGAGTTACATGCTCAAACTCAATCTTCCCTTCTGTTGGCCAACTTCTGTGAGGAGATTCTGATCCCTGGAGTTCTTCTTGAGGTATACCAACATACTGCAAGCATTTTTGTCGAATTATCAAAGCAAACTATGCAGTAACAACCAATTTTGTTTTGTTTTATTTTTACCTCAACAACCCTCTCAACAGAAATCATTTCCTTCTCTGTCTCTGTAAAAGAGGTCAAGAAGCCATTCAACAGCGATACAAAAGGTGCCGCGTACGATAGCGCCAGGCCCACCTGCAGTGAATTTCTTTATCCTTTATCTCTATGTAGTTGAAATAAGGCAATGTTTTCAATAGGAACGGAAATGTAAAAAATTAAGCCTGCAGTTGGTATTTTCTTCCCTGTTATACTTACCAGTCCAGCTGTACCAAAGTTAACATTTGAGTTGCTATTGAAGCCAACGACGGCCATGATGGCGATGAACAAAATAATCGACCCTGCCAACAACTAAAGCGGTTTGCTGGTTACTGCATTGACTGTGCAGTAGGCCTAACTGATAGAGAAAGGTTCATAATTTCATAACAGAAGATAAAGTTATTATCATGTGACAAAGGATACCTGGAGTCTTAACGAGAGCCACAGACCAGCCATAAGCTCAGAGTAAGATGTTTTCTGATACAGTGTCAGATGTTGGATGAATCTCTCTAAGAAATACCCCTGTGTAGTTTACTGTCAGTATCTTGCACAAACCACACCAACACAAGTTACTAGAGCATTAATGTTCTAACAGCCAGGTTCAAATGAAGGTAATTGTTCTGGTAAAGCCTTGTTAAATAATCTAGATGTGATTAACGTACTTCCTTTTGGAATGCTCTTATCGTTGATGAACCATCAAGTGTCTCTGTAAAAGATGAATAGATAGGTGAGCGGGCAACACTGTCAAGTCGTCTTACTTCACGTGATGTCGACCTGTAATAGAACTGCACAGAACATTAGTGTGTTTCTCCAGAAGTACACCATGTGTGCAGTGAGACAAGTCATACGAACTGTATAAAATAAAGCCACATTGTAAATGTATTTAGGCTGACAACAATGGGCTGTGCTACTACACATGAGCTCATTACATTCTCTTTTCAGTTTTGTGGAAGGGTCTCCTGAAAGGTATGCTATGCTAGAGAACTTGATAGTCAATACCATAAGATCCAGGTCAATTATCAGTTTATCACTACATGACATGCACTTAGAATGTTTGACGAATGGACTTTTACAAAAAGTAAGAATGTGAAGGATCGTAGCCTTAGAGAAAAATAAAGGACTAAAACTGATAGTCACTAATGAAAAAAAGAAACGGATGCTACAGTACCTGCACTTTTCTGTAGATAAGCCAGAGGGGAACTAAGATGAGTAGGAATGTAACCTGTGTGGCAATGTTCATAAATTACAAGCCAAGTGAGTTAGTTTGTATGAATAGAATACTGACCCAATTACAAATATGGTAAGACTATTGTATATTTACCTGTGAATAGCACAAAACAACAAGAGTGCCAAGTAAGCTGAAGAAGTTGGCCACAAATATATTGAGGATAAAGGGAAGAGAATCATCAATAGCGTAGAGGTCAGACGATAATCTGGGGAGTTCATAAAAGTTTATCAAGGGCGTCTCTACAGTGCGGAGCTTACTGAAGATAACTGGCATACTAACCTATTCAGTATTCGTCCACTGGGATTTTGGTCAAAAAAGGAAACGGGGGCACCGATTAGATTGCTCAGGAGATCAGCATGTATCTGAATTGCTGCACATAGACCACCGTATGCAAAAGAAAATGCCCTTCCCAATGTGAAAAAGGAGTTGATTATTCCAAATACAGCAAGGATAGTCTGCACAGAGAAAAATCTTGAATCAACATAAATGTGCATTACATCTTATTTATTTCATACACATGGTCTTCTGCGCGAGCAGTTATAGATAACTGTTCAAATTCAGTTCACTTAGATAGAGAGCATTCTTACCAAATAAAATCTTGTATTTTTGGTACCTGTGCTGGTATCAACCCAGTAAGTTAACCAAAGATCATTTCCATTACGAGATGCTTGCATCAAGAAGGCGCTTAGAAATATTAGAAATACCATTGACCATCCTGCAAATGTTGCATATTTTCTGTAAAAGTAACCATTTTAAATCAGGTATAGTAGGAAGATTAAGAAGCTTTCTTCTATAATGCAATAAATAAACAATTCTGCAAAACAACTGACTTGTACACAATAAGCTCAACCATGCCTTCTTTCCTGGCCTCTGCTTCAGTTTGATTTCTTTGTTCCTCCTGACCAACTACTGAATCATTGTCAAGCGCATCTTCAATCATGACTTCAGAGGAGTTACTTGGTCCTTTATTTTTCTGTGCAATTGTTACTGAGACAGCACGTGAACTATCTAGCTTAGATATTCTTGAATATGGAGTTGCCAAGAAACATTCCAATGTACCAAACCACTTTACAGATCCATTAGCCATAACCACAATCATATCTGCGGCAGAGATGGCCTGAAGAAAAAGAAAACATCATTGTTGTTTTAGGGGCGGCAGTTTTCATTCTCTTGCTATCAAAATCAAATTCTTGTTTCATGCGTATACAGTTCATTATTCCTAGTACCAGGTAGTGTTTCCAGTCTGATGTAGATATTTATATGTTGAAGCAACATGATGCAATCTTTTTGTGTGAGATTGAAGATCATTACCTGGAGACTGTGAGTGCTTAATAGTCGTGTTTTGCGCTTCATTTGTGGTCCCATAATGGCTTTTTCCAGGATCCATGAAGCAACTTGTGAGTCAACAGCACTAAGTATGTCATCAAACAAGTATATATCAGAGTCATGATACAAAGCCCTGCAAGTGTAAGACCATAGTGTTAGTAAGAGAACTTAGGACTTCCCAATCTCAACTGGACAGTGTTTTTAAATATTACCTTGCCAATGCTAGACGGGCTCTCTGTCCACCAGATAAGTTGAGACCTTTCTCTCCAATGTGTGACATATCTCCCCCAACCATTCCTGAGATGTCAACATCAAGGGTACATGCGTGTATTGCTTCTTCATATCTGCATGAATGTTGCAAGAATATACGAAGAAATAAATACCAGCTAATTCAGTTTATAAGAAACATGAACAAAAGAATAACAATTAGTTAGCAAAAAAAGAGATTTTTATGAGCAAAGCTAACATTTGATTTAGATAAACTCTACCTCCTTGTATCAAATCCTTTTCCAAGCAAAATGTTATCTCGTAAAGAACCAGATAATATCCAAGGTACCTAAAAAATATCAATGACACTTTTAAGTATTGTGCTGTTCAACCGTAAATCTTAAGCAATTTCCATATCATAAAGTACAACCTGTGGTACATACGAAATTGAACCGCATGAGTTAATAGAACCACTGATGACAGACATTTCTCCAGTAATAGCGTTCAGCAAAGAAGACTTGCCCGAACCAACCTGGAAATGGACATAACAATTTTGCATTAACAGAAAATAACTGCAATAGGCCACTCAGTTATACAAGAGTGGTGATTTTCATTCCTCGCAGGACACTAAGGTGCTTAATAGAAAGCCTTGCAGAAATTCCATATCAAACTATTAGTACCCAAATCGAACACAAAGTAGCATTATGTATGTGTCGAGAAAAGATATTCTTTTAGGAACTAAAAGAACAATATCGCGTTATCTCCAAATAATTACACTCTAGTAGGAAGACAACCGTATAATTTTGAAAATCACCTCGCCTACAATTGCAATAAGAAGGCCTTTTGGTAGCTGCAGAGATATGTCTCTGAGAATTATGCTGGGCTCAACAGTGGAGCTACTAGACCAAGAACAACATACATTTCTGACGATAACAGCTGTGGGATCATAAATTGTTTCAGTGTTTCTTTCGAAGTTATCCTTTACAATGTCAGTTGCTGCAGACAAAGCGGAAGAGCAATGCTCTGGAGTAGACAAATAGTTTGCCAGTCTTCTGCTAGAGATAACAGCCTACAATGCCAGAGATTTCAGTTACAGCAATAGAGATATATCTAGCACTATAATAACAGATGGCGATCATCTAACTTACATCAATCATCCCGTTAATAACCCATGGGAATGAGTTTAAGGGGGATATTAATGTGTTGAAGAGTGCAACACAAGTGAAGACCTGTAAGAAGGAATCAGTGGAAGGAATTGTTTGTCACGCTGATGGCATGTTTCAAACATATAGTTCAAGGTATTGTTTTACCGTGGCAGCATCCAGTGAGTGGCCCATTATTGCAAATATGGAAAAGGTGAAAAGGGAGAACAGTGTTGGTGTGGTTGCCCAGAAATAGACACACCATGCATCCAGATATTTTCGAGTCTACCAGGAAAAGAAGAGCTTGTGAGTTCCAGTACCATAAATAGGAATTACTAAAAAGAGAAAATTGGTAATGAGCAATTGCACACCGCAAGATGCTTCACTTCTAATTCTCTTCTTTTATTCAAGCGTTGAGTGAATAGTTTCTCCCAGCTGTACATCTTCACTGTTCTAATGTTTGCTAAGAGTTCTCCTGCACAACTTACCCTGTTTACAAAGAAACAGCAATGGATATTGTTCTAGTTAAATTATAACATAAATTGTGTCTAACTCGGCATTTTTTGCACAATAACTCAAAACTTTCTTTTTGATTTCTATTATCAATTTAGACAATAGTTTGTGCTAACAAACTACAGCTAGATGTCTTATGCTGTTCCCAAATATGTCAATGGGAAGAATGAAACAATATGAGAACGTAAAAAAGAAAATCTTTGTTCTATTAATAGTAGTAGAGGGAATTGTTTATCTCACCTCTCATCTTTTTGCTTCATCATCTTTTCTGTGGCAGTAGCAATCCTTGTAGAAATCGATTTGTTTACTGTAAGATATATGGTAGTGTTGATATATAATGTGAACAAAATTCCTTGAAGTAAACATTAAAATAGGCCTGCCATGATGTAATGTAATATCTATGATCATAGTTGCGCTTGCATATGTGGATGTCTCCATCAGTGCTCCAGAATAAAGAGACAGACAAAGTAAGAGGCCGAAGAATGATCTACAGACATGGCACAAGTCCCTCGAGATATACAGAAATTTAATTAACAGTAGACAATCAAAAGGATATCAATACCTGGTATTAGTATGATTGTTATTGCGAGTCCAGATAGGAATGCATAATTGACTTGTGTATACAATAGGTAAAGAGCAAGTCCAATCTGCAATGGCAAGCTAGCCAAACACCACATCATGCAATTACACCATTAAATAAGGTGATGCAAGCATACAATTTAAGTCACTTCATATTGGTACAGAATGATATACCTCCAAGCATCATGAAGGCTGTTACATATGTTTATTGTGCGGTCAACATCAACAGACATGAAGGTCTGAATCTCTCCTTCAGAAAACCTAGAACGCTCCGATATATTGAGACATAGGCACTGTTTTCAAGGTCCATCGAAATTGTAAAAGAACAAAGGTAAGTCAAGTAATGTTTGGATAATGCTTTTCTTAGAATGGAAGTTGTTGGGAAATTTGGTGTTGAATTGGAAGAGCAAGAAGGCATTCTCCAGCAACAGCCAGCAATGGAAGAAGATATGCTACGCCCTCCGTTTAGAAATATAAGATGTTTTAGATTTGTAAAGGAGATGTATCTAGACATCTTTTAGTGTATAGGTTCAAATGAATCTAGACACTAAAAGGTGTCTAGATACATCTCATTCACAAACCTAAAACATCTTATATTTCCAAACGGAGGGAGTACATCAGTGGTACACTGCCACATGTTTGGTCTAAACAAGCATGCACTATCATACAAGCTACTAGCCGGCTCCATATTAAACGGCAGGAAATCTAGGTGTCTTATGTGACCTAGGGTCCTAGATGAGGATTTCTATCGTTCTTGGGAAGTGCATAGCAGCCAAGGTTAGCAATGCACGAGAACATCTTAGTAGTAAGTGCTAATGAGTCACGACCAGTTTAAATAAGTATTGTACAGTGCAAGCTAGCTGAATGTTCTTTGCTTGTTTTTTAATCTTTTTGATGGAAAGATAATAAACGGGACAAATTATAAAAGGGGATACCTTCCGGTAAACTATTCCCATGATGCTTGATCGTAACATCAACTTCAGCTTTGCTAGACGAAAGGAGTACTGGGTATCCAAAAACGACCTGGCGAACGGGAATCCGAAATTGAATAAAATTTAGTTACTACTCCCTCCGATACAAATTAATAGACTCAGATTTGTCTAGATTCGGATGTATCTAGTCAAGTTTTAGTACTAGATACATCCGAATCCAGATAAATCCGAGTCCATTAATTTGGATCGGAGGGAGTAATTAGATTCGAGAAGAAACAAGTAAGTTGAGCACCATTTTTTGAAAGAACTGCTCATTAATAAGGTCAGAACCTTTATGTCATTTCATCGTTAGCATGCTCAAGTAAAAAACCACACCCATAATACAAAGGGAGGTTAGAAACTGTAACTGGTAATGTCATCTTCATTATCATACCATAGAATACCACAAGTGTACAACATGATGTAGCATTATTCAGGATACAATACGGGATAAGACCATAATGCCTATCACCTGCTGCTTTCTGTCTGTGACTAACGGTTTGTGCAATTTTCTCAATTTTTATTTTTAAGTTTATTTCGTCCAAAACAGAACTGAATGCTTACTTGATAATTGAAGTCAGTCCTAGGGAAATGGCAATAGTATATCCATCCATCCCAACAGAACCTGATGAAAGAAATGTATGAAACACCAGAAAATTGGTTTGTTTACATTTCTAAAAAGACACAAAAAAAACCCAGTAAAGTGGATGCTACTTCGATACGAATCATTACTCAAATGTCCCGTTGTTTTAGAAGATATCCTAGTTTATTCCCAATATATTATAGAATGCTTCTACAAGAACTACCAGCAGAATCCTAAGAACTCTTTTTTTTAAAAGCTTGTAAGAATGCTTGCTGATGGTCTTTGGTTTTCCTGAACTATCCATGTGAGGCAAACTAAGATAATACTTGATCAAACTGTAGTGTCAATTTAGTGCCAAAAAAGGAATACAGTAATTGTTTTCCTAATAATATTTGTATAGTAAGCCTTGTAGATTTTTGAGAAACAACACCTTGTTGAATAACTCTTATGAACTTGTTTAGTAGCAGTGGGCTTACAAAACTGATACTGTCATTTATCACCTGCATGATTAGACATTATGATAATGCATTAGAAGACAAATAGTATGTATGAACATATAAGGGTTAATTCCAAATGATAAGTTTGCCAGCATTCATTCAAAAGGTTAGAAAGTGTCAACCGAATACATACTAAATTGCTAAAATCCATCACATCATTTAGTACATGGAGTTCTTAGTAGTAATATGATAGTGTATTTTTCATCACTTGGTTAATCTTGTCACATACACAACATGGTTATAGAAGGGGAATGCAGAAAGATATCATGTACATCCATATCGTAAATCCCTCCTTTTATAAAACTATAACCCTGGACCCCAGTTCATATACATTTACTCGACTTCTTCTACTGTATAATATTTTCTTAACATCTATAATAATTTCAAAAGTACCTTTAGCATGCCCAAACGTAAGTAGATCCATCCATAAGCATAAGACACAGCTCTAAGTAGAGATGAATCAGCGTGGTGATTTTGATGTTCAGCAGTCCACGAAGACAGAAGTTTGTCATAACAGGAAGCAGCTCTGAGCTCAGAAGGTAATTCAAGTAAATCTGCGAAGTCAAGTTGTCTTGTGATACCAATGTCCATCATTGGATTAACAGACTTAAAAGTCAACAGTTCCCAGATATTGTGGTGCCTATATACCTGAGAGTACAGGACGCAGAGCATATAGAGAAATTCAAAATATGGACTATGTAATTTTGTTAACATAAAGGAAATACCAGTGTTCGGGTTATAATAATCAACCCAAAGTAAGCGCATATGGCACTCTGTAGCTCGAGAAAGTTTCGCAAAAGTAGCAGGTGCATATTCGCTCCCTCATCAAAGGTATGCATAACATATTGGCATGGTCATTTGCAGGTCTGTATTATAGGTTGGCGAAACCTTAATATTGATTCATCTATTCCTTACATATCAGCACAAATACACAATCCAGCCAAAACTTGTAAGCTTTGACAGCATTAGGATTGCCAAGTGGACTTCTCGGATATTTTAGGTTTTGGCACCTGCACTCAGAAGAGGGATGCTATTTGTATCACACAAATCACTTGCATGCAAAACAAAGATCCCACATATTGTTATGACAATAGAACTAACGTTAACTTCACATGATTAGGCAAAAATATGCAGTAATAACATAAACAGAATTATGACTTGGCTCTTGTGTAAATAGGGTAAAATGCACACATCATGAGTGACAACCGAAAACCAAAAGGTTACTAAAAAACGGCATACCAAGTTTGTATTTTCGACCTCAGAATTTTCATTGTTCGGAATGAGCGGTGCTTCGATAGAGTTCACCTCTCTGAAAAAGAACACACAGTTTTACAGGAATTCCGAGGAGCAGGCTCAGTACGATCTATAACGGTGAAAGACAACCCAAGGAAGTTATTCAAATAAATAGCTAGGTTGCAGTTCTTGGCAAAAGAAAAGTCTAACATGCCTAGATTAAAGGGAAATCCTTAAATTAAGAACTGCAAGAGGAATAGAGGATGCAGCCTGCTGGGATCCAAAACAGTTTGCAGCTGTAGTTTAATTTTGCCTCATTTTAGTAACTGTAACATTGAATGAAGCACGGCAAAATTATAAACTAAGCACATGAGTGTACTAATAAAAGCAACAAAGCTTAAGTTATTTATACATGACATAGTTGCATGCTGAGATAAAAAGCATGGTAGCTCCAAATATAACTTAATAAGCATTGAAATCTTAGGTTAACTTCCAACAGAAAAGTATTGAGAACATTTAAGTTAAATTGGCACATGGGCTATTATTTAACTTAAGCAATTGCTAAAAGATAAAAAAACGATTTAAAACATGAAAAGTAATACTGCACCGGAGGTAGAGTACCTTTTATTGCATAATCGGCCTGCTGTGGTTGCGACAATAAGAAAAATTCCAAATGTAACTGATATAGAAAAAGAGGCGATCTCGGTAAAGTATGACATTGCCTGTAATGAAACCAAAATAGACAAGCCTGACGTAATTGGTATCCATAGCAAAGAAGCGTGGTGCGAAAGGGGAAAAGGCAAGATTGCAAGTACAATGGAGAATACCTTTATTACAGCAAGCGTGTATTGCAAATGAGGTATCTCTAGTAGAATCTTCAACATCCAGCAGATGCATATGACTGGGTTGTAGAGTATCTTGAACCAAGGCCCTTTGGCGAAGACAAGACTTACAGATACCTATTCAAAGGACAAACTATAATTGCTTTTATTAATCTGTTCAGATAGTTGGAAAGAAAAAGCAGCAAATCCTTATTGTAATGGACTTCTTACCCATGCAAGAAACTGGGAGGATCTGAACAACGATTCGTGATTCGGGACATCTATACCTTCAACTTTCTTTTTTACAAGCACAATTAATTGAAGCAAAGAAAGGCAGGCTGCAAAGCAAGGTACGCCGAACACAAACAGCTTCTCTGGTAAACGTCTCCTGACATTCTGGAGCAGTAGGCCAAATTAGTATAATTGACATGGAAAAAAAACAGCATATGGCAATGCAAAATAAATTAGTATAGTTGACATGAAAAAAAAACAGTGTATGGCAATGCAAAATAATCGTCAAATAGTTAAACCTTCGTCACGAGTAAGGAAATGCGACTATTGCTTCTCCTGGTTCTTAGAATATAAATAAGTGTGATGATAAATCTAGCGAGGCATCCTCGCGTAAAATTACCTGGATTAGCATCGGATTATTCTAGGTTTTATATGACAATCGACGAGAATGGATTAGTGCCTCTATATTTGTATCGTTATTATTATACATACAGCCAGCTGCTTAAACTCTTGCTAGCAATAAGTTTGATGAGTAATCATGGGTTCACGATGTATTCGAAGAGAACGTATATGCTGGCTAGCTGTGCCAAGCTTCGTGCACTAGGCCAGAAATGCTCTGTCTAAGAAATAATATAGTTGTTGCCATCCAACTTTAATTCTTAAGAATTGTTCAGACAACGTTATATGATGTATTTGTCACTAGTTCAGTGCATTGAGGCTTTAGACACCTCGAGCGCAAGCGGATTAATTGCACTGCTAGTTAGCAGGAGAGCATGTTGTACCTCAGTTCTGGGCGCGTTCCTCTTGGTGATGAAGAGCACGGCGACGACGACGGCGACCGTGGCAACCGTATTCCCACCGAGCCCCAGCACCGTGCGCACCACGAAGAGAAGAATTAAGGAACAGCAAGCCAGAAAAATAATTGATCACAAAATACTAAAAAACAGGACTCGATCGCCACAGCGCGCGCGAACTGCAGGCAGAGCCGCTCGGGCAACGAAAGGAGGGAGGAAAAAAAAAGGATATAAATCCGCGAAGCAGGGAGCGAATCGCCTCCCGTCCCAGTCCCAGACCTGCATCGAAAATCGTTCACAGAAAAAGGCATTACCACCGCCGCGTCCTGATCGAAACCCGGCGCAGGGGTTTAGGGCTCGTACCGTTGGGTCGCCGGGGCAGAGGGAGTCCATGGCGGCCGCGCGGGCCCGAGGAATCCTCGACCGCGATTCTGACCAGCGGCGGCGAGGGGAGAAGCCGGAGGCTGCAGAGAGGGTGGAACGGAGGAGAGAAGTCTCGAGCGTATCGTCCTCCTCCTCGCGCACATTTAAGTGCGCCGTCGAGGGAGAGGGTTTTTTGGCGCAGACCTTTCCTCGCACCTCTCTGGCTCTCCACTGAGACGTGGGTCGCCACGAACGCGTGTCATTGCGTCCGAGAGTGGCTTCAGCTTTTCGACGCCTTTCAGGAACCAAAGCACGCGGCCGCCACTAGCGCGCGGCGAGGGTGGGCGGCCTCGAGCTACAGTCGCTGCCGTCCTGGGCCAACCTGCGCTCGGAACCCACGTGTCGGCGTGTCATGTAGAGTACGGGGGGATCTTCCGCGTCGGCATGGCGGCCGATGGCGTGCGCGCACGCACGCGGCCGTCCGCTTTGCGGGAGTGGGCTTGGCTTTTGTTAGTGGTTCTACTAGCTTTTTTTTTTCCTTTTGGGCTTTTGCATCCTCTTTTAGCCTTTCTTTCCTTCTCGGTCACACGCAGTGCGCATTTTCTTGTCGACGAATGGGCGAAACAGTAAGGAACGTCTTGGCCCAGCTCAATGCTTGTCATGAGCGCACGCCTCGGCCCGATGTCCAGGGCCAACACCATCCTTTGCCATATCCCTGTTGTACTTGGAAAATGAAGATAAGGAACATTATATTCAACTTAGGAAATGAAATGAAGAATATTTGACTGTTCCATTATCATCACACAACACGGAAGATTTTGTGGGCTGGAGTTTAACCAAAACGGGCACCTTCTTCTTAGTACGTCCGGCCCCTACCACGCTGAGTGGGACAGCCAATTCGGTAGTAAACTGAACCGTGGTCATCACCCTGAAGCAATGAAACCACACCCTATGTGGGACACAACTTGGAGTCTGAAGGTACCATCGAAGGTAAAAATCCTTGAATTTTGAAATTTGGTTTATGATTTATGAATTTCAAAATTTGGTTTAGGAATATTTAAAAAATATTCACTCCTTTGTAATCATTATTATGAAATTTTGTTCATGATATTTGAAAAATTGTTCGTAGATCCGAAAAATGTTCGCGTGTTTTGAGAAAATGGTTCATGGTTTTTAAAATTCGTTCGCGATTTTTTCATCAGATGCTTCCATTTTAAAAAAAATCAAGATTTTTGAAAATTGTTCGCGACTTTTCGAATAATATCCATGTACTTTAAAATTCATTAATTAATAAATGTTCAGTTTTTAAAATAGAAAGGAGGCATCCTTTTCTGGTTATTGGGCAAAAAGGGACTTTGTTTTTTTTCAAACGAATGTAGATATTGCATACACGCTTGGAGTACACGGTTAACATGGTACAGACGAATCAGTTGTTCAAAAAAGGAATCGTTGCTTACATGATACAGTACAGAACCTTCGTACGGCCCAATATTTTCTCAGCGTGTCCAACTTTTCTGATTACTCCGTCATGCATCTACCGAAACACGGCGCAAAAACTGGGTTTGGTCGAGGTATACAGAGGAGCAGTAGTCGTGTGTCTCGCCAGTCGCCACAAACACCACCGTCGCTTGCGAGAGTACACCCCACGATCGAGTGAGCTGCAGAATTAATTAGCTTCCCTGTGCAACAGCAAATGAACAGAAAATCACAACAGCATCATCGAGCATGCATGGCCAGGTCCAGAGGTCTTGCGGCTCCACACCGACGAACACAACGGTTGATGGTGATACGACACTCTCGCCGACCAATAAAACAGTCGGCACGCAAGTGAATTAGGAAATAACAAATGACTGCCGGCGTGCGCATCCCTGTTATATTGCACGAGGACACATGCATAGTGAGGCGCCGAAACGAAGCTAATGCACATGCATCATGCTGATCAAATGCTACTTCGTCCTATATTCCAAATTATGCCTACCAAAACATCTTATAAGTAGTAAATTAATGCGTGTTCATGCTGCCGTGTTATATGAACATATATATGGTTCATGTGGAATTTGCTAGTAGAGATAACCAGGATGTCAAAATGTTAAAGGTATCCTTTCGTGAGCCGTACAAAGAAAACGTTCTCTACTACTACTTACTTCCTTCGTCACGGTTTGGAGAGCGTTTTAGAAACATTGTTAGAACCTAGGTGAGCGCTGATTGAGGCCAGATTATACCAAAAATATGCGCCCATTAATTATTCGGCACCCTATTAAACGTAATTATTCAATGAACACGAGAAGTTTAGGCTGCATTGGTGAAGTTGCATGCAAGAATTAATTCCCTAGCTGCATGGAGTAAGAAGTGGGAAGAAAAAAAGACATTAATTAATTTTATAATTAAGTTTAACACGTCTAGAAGAAGAGGAGTTTTAAAAACGCGTAACTTTTGTAAAACGCTTTCTAAACCATAACGGAGAGAGTAGCTACTTCCTCGGGAGCATATATATAATGTGTTACTCGTGCAGTCAACGAGTCTCGATACATGGACAAAAGCAAGCGTGCATCCGTTCACCAACTTTCCAACGAAACCGATATTGATGAGAACATCATCGCCTAGCTACTCGCATCTTGCTCTCCTATCCCAAATTCCCAAACATACATGTATATCATCACACGTGCTGATCGAGCTTCTTCGTTTCCCCAACCACGCATGGTTTTGGGGAGCGGCTGAGGCGTATGTAACACAATCGCCAACAACCAACCCTGTTTGTCTTTTTTTAATCCGGTCAATGTTCTCGAGGCAATTAACATGTGATCTTTGAAGTTTGAACCCATTTTTTCCAAACAAAAAAAGTGCTAGTAAATAAAGACCCATCCTCTTAATCATTTCTTTAAAACAAAACCACCTGTATTCCCATCACGCACATCACGCACCAGCAAGGGTCAAATCCACACCATCTCCGAGCCTACGTAGTCGCGTGATGTGTAATTTTTTTGCGGGGTTGCGTGCTGTGTATAGTTCTTAAAAAATTTGCTCGTTGTTAGAGACTCCCGAAAAAAATTGATCTTCCAGTCGATTAGAGTGTCCGTAAGTTGGTCCGCGTCGATTAGAGTCCGACCCGCATGTGTCGGTTCCGTTTCCTACGCTCAGGCGATTTTTGCGGTGATCGAGATCTAGACCGCCGCCGTGAGTCTTCCCACAGAAAAACCTTGCCGTTGACGTAGGGATCAATCCAGTCTCCGGCAACCAGTTTTCGCTCTACTCGATCGAGAGTGTCTTGCGGTGATCCAGCCAATCCCCAACCACAAAACCCTCCATAAAAGGCCTTTTGCGTGTGACTAGGGCACGTGATCGTAAACCACCATACCTAGATCAATAGTGAGTTTGTGTTCTCGTCCAGGAGGGTGGTGTGGAGATGGAGGGTGTGGAGGGGATGCTGAGGGGTTTGAAGTTGTCCGATGCTGAAAAGAAGGGGGTGCGAATTGGATGGTCAGGGCGTGGGTCGGCGAGGTGGAGTTGCAAGCTATTGGGAAGCTGATGGCCGAGAAGCCTGCTTTCGCGATGGGGTTGAGGAATGCTTTGGGCCCTATCTGGTGTCCGATTGGAGGGATGGAATGTAAGGAGCTAGGTGAGAATAGATTTCTGTTCAGGTTTCACCAAGCTTCAGGGAAGAAGAAGGCTGTACATGGCGGGCCATGGACTTTTGAAAAGGACCTACTGGTGGTGGAGGAGTTTGTAGCAAGAAAGGCAATTGATGATTATGAGTTCAACAAAATCCCGATCTGGGTGAGGGTATCGCGTGTACCGATGGGGATGATGAGTAGGAAAACTGCTGAAGATATTGGAGATCAAATAGGTGAGTTTCTGGAGGTAGCGGACATGGAAGATGGGCTGGCGATAGGGAAACATCTGCGGATCAAAGTCAGGTTAACTATCACTGATCCTATAATGAGAGGTACTATTGTGGAGGTGGAAGATGAAGATGGGAAGAAAGAAGAGCGTTGGTGTCCGTTTGAATATGAATACCTCCCGGATTTTTGCTATATATGTGGCAAAATTGGTCATATTGATAGAGATTGTGCGCTTTCTCTGAAAAGAGGTGAGGAGGCCCAATATGGCAACTGGTTGCGCTGGTTACCACCTAGGAGGTTGAGTTATTCGGAAAACAGAAGGGGGTGGAGTGAGAGAAGTGGAGGGAAACAAGGAAGCTGGGGTACTAATGGTACAAAGAAGGGGAGTGATGCACCATCTTGGAGGAAAGACAACACCTTGTCAAGGGAGAGGGAGAGGAGTAGGGGCAATAATGGTACTGATGGTACAAGCCAACTGAAAATCTCGAGTGGACAAGACAAAAGCCAGGGGAAGTCTACACCGCTACAACTGCAACTTGGAGATAAACAAATAGATGAGGTGGGGAGTGTAGAAGCAGATATAAGTAATGCAAAGGGAGTATTGGTGGGAGATGGGGTAGAACCCGCTGGTGAGGGGAAGCCAGAAGATGCAAAATATGCCATCAGGGTGGATGATAAGGAGAGAACAAATACAATGGGTAAAAATGGAGATACGGGGGTTAAGGTGGATCGATCGAAACAGAAGAAATTCAGGAGATTCGGCAGTAGTACTAAGGAGGGCACCCAACAAGAAAGAAATACTGTTGTGGGGAGAAAGAGGAGTGGAGGGGAAATGGAAGTGGATGAGGAGGGAAGAACGAAGAAGGCTCGGGATGTTGATGTTGAGATGAACCAAAACACATTTGTGAACGCGGGGCTGCCGGGACAGCCCTGCGAGTCCCAATGAAGCTTGGAGGTTGGAATGGCCGGGGTTTGGGGAATGGCCCGGCCATTCGAGGTCTTATGGATCTCCAGAAGAAGGAGGACCCTGATATTCTGTTTGTGTCAGAGACGAAGTTAGAGGAAAGTAGGCTGGAGTGGCTCAGGTGGAGGCTTGGGATGCCAAATATGATGGTGAAAGATTGTGAAGGAAAGAGTGGAGGGTTGGTAATGTTTTGGAAGAAGGAAGTGAAGCTGAAGGTGGTGGGTTTTGTATCAAAATATCATATTGATACAGAGATTACAGAACCGGACGGATTTGTCTGGAGATTCACTGGCATATATGGTGATCCTCGATCAGATGGCAAGGTAAACACGTGGAAGTTGCTCAGAACACTTAAGCACCAAAATAATAAGCCGTGGATTTGTATCGGAGATTTTAATGAAATCCTCTATGCTTGGGAGAAGGAGGGGGGAGTGCCACGGCCACAAAGCTGCATGGACCGCTTTAAAGAAGCATTGGAATTCTGTGAACTTGGAGATCTTGGTTTCAACGGAGATGCTTTTACCTGGCAAAATCATAACCATGACCCCGACAAGTATATTAGAGAAAGGCTTGATAGGGCGGTGGCGACACCATCCTGGTGCTTGAGGTTCCCCGGTTTCAAGGTAGTGAATGGGGACCCCAGACATTCCGACCATAGACCGGTGCTGGTGGATACGAAGGGGTCGGAGAGAGCATGGCGGAGCCCAGCTCGGGGCAAGCTACCACGTTTTGAAGCAAGCTGGCTGGAGGAAGAGGGGTTCAGAGACGTGGTGAAGAGTGCATGGGAGAACGAGGTAGAGGGAGATCGGAAAGATGTGGCAGGTGCTGTGAAGGGCGTGTTGAGGGAGTTGACGGACTGGAGTAAAAACACCCTTGGTGATCTTGAGAAAAGAATAAATAAGGTGAAAAAAGAATTAGAAGGGTGGAGAAGGAAGGGGATTAGTCCAGAGCAAGTGCGACGGGAAGAACTATTAAGGTTCAAACTGAACCGCATGGAAGAGCAGCGTGAAACATACTGGAAACAAAGGGCGCATGTGAATTGGATGAAAGGGGGAGATAGAAACACAAAGTTCTTCCATTCAGCTGCATCGGAGAGGAAGAAATGTAATGGCATAAAGAAGTTGAAGAGAGAGGATGGAGTTGTTGTGGAGGATGAAGAGGGAAAGAAAGAAGTTGTCACTAACTATTTTGTACACGAATGGAGGAATTACTAAATCAAGTCGGCCAGCGGGTAACACCCGCCATGAATGAAACACTGTGTGCAGATTTTACTGCCAAAGAGGTGAAGGATGCTTTGGACAGTATAGGAGATCTGAAAGCACCAGGTTTGGATGGTATGCCGTCCATATTTTACAAGAAGAATTGGGACTTTGTAGGAGAAAAGGTGACAAAGGAGGTGCTGAGCGTGTTGAATGGAGGGCCGATGCCAGAAGGGTGGAACGACACGTGTGTGGTGCTGATTCCAAAGACCAAGAACCCCGAAAGTATGAAGGACCTGTGACCAATCAGGCTATGTAATGTGGTATACAAGCTCATTTCGAAAGTCTTGGCGAACAGGCTCAAGCAAATACTAAACGAGATTATATCCCCGAACCAGAGTGCCTTCGTGCCGGGGAGGTTAATTACGGATAATATTTTGCTGGCCTATGAGAGTACACACTATATGAAGAACAAAAGGACGGGGAAGGAGGGCTTTGCGGCGGTGAAACTGGATATGAGTAAAGCGTATGACCGGGTTGAGTGGAGTTTTCTTGAGAGGATGATGAGGAAGCTAGGCTTCGACGAAAGATGGATAAATATCATAATGTTGTGTGTTTCTTCAGTGACATACCAGTTCAGAGTAAATGGAGAATGTACTGATGTGATAGTACCGCAAAGAGGACTGCGGCAAGGGGATCCACTATCCCCGTACCTTTTTCTCATTTGCGCTGAGGGTTTTTCGGCTTTATTGAACAAAGCGGACGAGGAGGGAAGGTTGTCAGGGGTATGTGTGTGCCATGCAGCCCCGAGGATCAATCATTTGTTGTTTGCAGACGACTCGTTGGTACTTATGAAAGCCACGCGCGAGAGTGCCTGTTCTCTGCAAGATGTACTACAGTTATATGAGAGTTCCTCGGGTCAGACCATTAACTTCGACAAGTCCTCGGTCATGTTCAGCAAGAATACAAAACATAGGCGCAAAAGGCAGGTGTTGGCTGAACTTAATATTAATGCAGAAGCATATACTGAAAAGTATCTTGGGCTACCGGTTCACGCACACAAATCTTTGCATACCTCAAGGATAGAATATGGAAAAAATCCAAGGGTGGAAGGAACGATTTCTTTCCAAGGCTGGAAAGGACATCCTAATCAAAGCTTGTGCTCAAGCAATACCAACATTCGCTATGTCCTGTTTTGACCTTACAAAGACGTTGTGTGAAGAGATGAGTGCCATGATCTGCAGGTTTTGGTGGTCACAACAAGACAATGAAAACAAAATGCATTGGCTTAGTTGGGAGAAACTCACAAGAACAAAGAAGGATGGATGGCTAGGATTTCGGGATCTATATGGTTTTAATCTTGCTATGTTGGCTAGGCAAGCATGGAGAATGCTTATCACACCGGACTCTTTGTGTGCACAAGTGTTGAAGGCTAAATATTTTCCACACACATCACTTCTAGAAGCTCAGCCACGTAATGGTATGTCCTACTCGTGGCGGAGCATTTTGAAAGGTGTGAAACTACTCAAAGAGGGTATCATTTGGCGTATTGGTGATGGCCAAAATATTAATATATGGAAGGACCAATGGCTTGCACGAGATGGAGCTCTGAAACCAATTACCCCAAGAGGTCAGTGTATCTTCACAAAAGTTAGTGATCTAATCTCGCCGGCGACAGGACAATGGGATGAAGAACTAGTCCATGATATTTTTATGAAATTTGATGCTGATGCCATTCTGGCAACACCCATCAAGGATGACTTTGAGGACTTCATTGCATGGCATTATGACACGAAAGGATGTTTCACTGTAAAATCGGCACACAGACTGTATGTGCAGAACCGAGACGGACCCCAACAGTCTTCATCAGCTTCAGATAATGAGACATTGCAATGGGAGAAAATATGGAAGATCTCATGCCCCCCGAAGGTTAAACAGTTTATATGGAGATTGGCTCATAATAGCTTGCCGTTCAAACGAAACATTCAGAACAGAGGCATTGAGTGTAACACACTTTGTGTCTGCTTCAAGAGACTTGACGAGGACGGCTCACACCTCTTTCTGAATTGCAAAGAAGTTAAGGGAGTTTGGAAGGAGCTGAAACTTGAAGCAGAGAGAGAGGCGTTGAGGACCTGCCCGGATGCCAATATAATGATACATGAGATTATCAAGATGAGTGATGAGAAGTGCACTGTGATTGCATGCTTGCTGTGGTGCTGGTGGATAAGAAGAAATAAATTAAATGCAAATGAACGTGTGGGATCAGCAGCTGAGCTTGTCAGTCAAGTAAGGTACTGGGTTGGTGAATCAAACCTGTATTGCAGCAAATCGACATCAGAAACTAGGGAGAAGCAAGAGAACTCCTGGCAAGCACCTCGAGATGACTGGCTGAAAATCAATGTCGATGGCGCTTTTTGCGTAGAGACAGGAAAGGGAGGGTGGGGTTTTGTTGTTCGTGATTCAGATGGTCGTATCAGAGGTTCTGGTGCTGGTATGCTGCCGTACGTCTCAAGTGCCGCCCAAGCAGAGATTAGGGCTTGCGAGGAGGCAGCCCATGCAGCTGCTGACTGGGGTATGGTGAAGATACAGATCGAGTCTGACGCCCAGAACCTTGTCCAAGCTATGCAAACCACTGAGTTTGATCGTGCACCGGAGGGAGTCATATGTAGAAACCTACGTCTCCATATGTTGCTAGCGTTCAACTCTTTTGAGTTCAAATATGTCTCACGTACATGTAATAATTTAGTGCATACTTTAGCTGCTTTTGGTGCGAGTCGGCCAGACATTAAAACCTTATGGCCGGAATCGGTACCAGACGATGTACGTGTAATGGTGGCCAGTGCTTCGACTGAGCCAGGTATTTAATGGAATCATGAGTTCCATGTAAAAAAAAATCCACACCATCTCCCTCGAAATAAGGGCATCTTCACCAGACCTATCCTGTCCGAGAGAGTCCAAAATCGTCCGCGCGGACGTACGAGACGTGCACGGCGCCCCAGCGGTTTGACTCACCTGAACAAATGCGTTCGGCTCGATTCATTCATGCATCTAATCTAGATAACGGTTACGTCGGCCCGGACGTGTGCGGACAGAGGTTGTGTCCTGCCTGTTGGCACCGCTGGCCCGCCCGTCAGCCACCGCGGCGTTGATTCAGATGCGCGTAATGGCACCGATTCGGACGCAGCGATTCAGAGGCGCTGGCGGAAGGATGATGGGCGGCAGCATGCGCCATCAATGGCGACGAGACGGCACACTGACTGGACGTCACTCTCTCCGCCGCGCTACAGGCGCCGCCCGACGCCTGCCCTCCTGACTGGACACTTTAATGCCCCTCTCTTCGGCCTCCACGGCGGAAGGATGCCGGTCCTTTTTAACTGGCCACCCGCGGCCATCTTCTCCCACAGGACACAATCCTCTCCTCCTTCTCCATTGCGTTCTCCACTACCTGTAGCTAGCTATGGCCGGCGTCGATGGATCGAGGAGAGGGCGTGCCGGCCGTGGACGTAGAGGGAGGCGTGGACAAGGCGGCCAAATCACGGCGCCACAACGCTCTCCCTCAATGTCGTCGTCGCCCGAAGATTTCGACCCAGACACCCAGTTTATCGTGGCCATCCACCTCGGCATGCCGCGTGACAGGCTGCTCCTGCCCCGCAGATTCGTCGCACTGATCGGCGACGCGCCGCCGCCGCTTGTCATGCTACGGGCGAACGGCTTCAGGACCACCGGGTACCCGGTCGATCTATAGTTCGGCCAGCTGTACCTCGGCAACGGTTGGGAGTGCTTCACCTGATCGCACCAGATCGAAGCGGGCAACATTGTCGTCTTCAAGTACGACGGTGAAGGAAATTCCGGCGTCAACATCTTTGACGACACCATGTGTCACTGCTGCTACCACTCCGACTCCTCCTCCGACTCCAACGAGTAGGCTAGGCTATGCGCGCTCCATGTATGACGTATCAATGTAGGCATTGCCATTTGCAATGAAAATCTTTATTCAAGCCCTAAAACATTTGTTACAAGCACACCACACACCCTAAAACTACGTGCGGCCACCGGTCCTGGGGAAGGCGGCTGCGACACGTTAGATACACCATTCGTCATAGAGAGAGCGGATGATCGTCTCGTGCATCTGCGTCTCCTCTTCAGCTTGGTCAATGCGGGCACACAGGGAAGCGTCGTCGAGATTGGCCTGCACCGCTTCCCAGAGGTCGCCACACACCAATGCGAGTTGGTCCCATCGCTGGTACTCCGACAGAAAGACGTGTTCTGGCACCGCCATTGTGAAAGGCTCGCTGTTGGTCACTTGACGGTTGTAGAAAGGGTGACGCGGCGAGGTGCGCATCCTGTAAATCCGCGGGCGCCCAAAATCGAAGGAGGAAACACGTCTGATAACTTCGGCGGGTTCCACGGGGGCAGCGGTCGCTCGGACACCTCTTATCTGCCGGCGTCGGGGTTGCCACGGAGCTCGTCGGGTCAACACCGGCGGCCAATCATGGTGATTTTGTAGGGTTCGCAGCATAGAAAAAAAAATTTCCTACGATGTGAACTATATACCAAGATCTATCTACTAGATACAAACAACGGGCGGATGTATATCCGTAGAGAACATACCCTTGAAGACCGACAAAGCTTAACGAGTTCAACTCGTGGTTGATGTAGACGATCTCTTGCCGATCTCAAGATCGAGAGGAAGTCCTAGCGCCGCAAATCAGAAGCGCATCCGTGCTCGCACACACGTTCGAGGCACCGAGCAACCTCCACCTCCTCGCTCCAGCGATGCAGCGGAAGCACAACTCTTTCTTGCCGAATAGCCACCGGGAACATGTATCTCGCTAGTCCGAGACCATGGGGGATAAATTCTAGAGGGGGAGAGAGATCCTTCACGAGGAGGTGTGTGAGACAAGTGAGGAGGGGGGCTCCTTTTATAGGAGGAGGGGGAACCCCAAGGGGGTGGCCGGCGCATGGGGCTGCCCCCTTGCCCTCCCCTCTTCATGTGGGTGCACACTCCACTCACAAATCTCCTTTAAATTCCCTCCACTCAAAAGTCCACTCAAATTCCCATTAAATTTCCACCAAATTTAATGCAAACTCTCATTAAATAAAACTCCTTTATTTTATTCAGAATTTTGTCAATTACTTTAATGACAAACATTCACAAATAACCCCTTGCTAGAATTCTATTTCACATGCATAACCACTTTATGCAATTTCACCCGAAAACCTGTTTCGGTATCTAGTGAAATAAATTCTTGCGCTTGTTCATTCTTTCGGCATGAAACATTTGCTCCAATTGGATGTCGGTGTCTCTTAAGTGTGTCACCCTATGGTTCATGAATAATGCGGACATGATCGAGACCCCTCTCGGATCAATAATCAGAAGCGGGATCTGGAGACCCATACTGACTCCCACACATTCAACGATGACTTTCTTGTGATCGTCAGAACCTTTTACGCTAGTATCTTAATCCCTTTGTTTCACGATATATTACATGTCCGAGATTCGATCATCGATATCTCCATACCTAGTTTGATCTCGTTACCGAAATGCACTCTTTTCTCGTTCCTGTGATATAACATTCTAGTGATCAAATCACTTGCTTGCAAGCTAATCAATGTGATATCACCGAGAGGGCCCAGAGTATATCTATCCGTCATCGGGATGAACAAATTCCACTCTCGATCCATGAGCCTCAACATAACACTTTATTAGTTCTGAATCCATCTTTATAATCACCCTGTTACGGTGTGACGTTTGATGTTATCAAGAAACTCTTCCGGTGTTAGTGATTGACATGATCTCATGGTCTAAGGATTAGGATCACTTCGTAAGTTGTTATAGCAATATAAACTCAATGACTTTGATCGTAATGCTATACTTCGGATGAATGTTCATCACACCATTACACTAATGTTGTGATCCCGTTATTAACAACATCCAATGTCCATGATCAGGAAACCTTGATCATCTTGTTAATCAACGAGCTAGTTTATGAGAGAGGCATAACTAGGAACTTTCTGTTTGTTTATTAAACACACATGTATTAACGTTTCCGCATTAATACAATTATAGCATGCAAAATAAACATCTATCATATACTTGGAATACACATAATAAACACTTTATTATTGCCTCTCAGGACATATTCCCTTCAGTCTCCCACTTGCACTAGAGACAATAATCTAGTTACATAGTGATAAATCTAACACCCATTGAGTTCTGGTGTTGATCATGTTTTGCTCTAGGGAGAGTTTTAGTCAACGGATCTGCTACATTGAGATCCGTATGTACTTTACAAATCTTTATATCTCCATCCTTGACATGCTCGCGGATGGAGTGAAACCGGCGCTTAATATGCTTGGAATGCTTGTGAGACCTTGGCTCTTTGGCATTGGCAATGGCACCATTGTTGTCACAATAGATCACCATTGGGTCCAACGCGTTTGCCACCACTCCTAGTTCGGATATGAACTCCTTCATCCAAACTGTTTCCTGAGCCGCTTCTGAAGCAGCAACATATTCGGCCTCCGTTGTTGATCCCGCTACCACAGGTTGTTTGGAGCTCCTCCAACTAACCGCTCCGCCATTCATGAGAAATACGTATCCGGATTGAGACTTAGAGTCATCCGGATCGGTGTCAAAGCTAGCGTCGACATAACACTTAGCGACGAGCTCTTCTTCACCTCCGTATACAAGAAACATATCCTTAGTTCTTCGTAAGTACTTAAGGATATTTTTGACCGCTATCCAGTGTTCCGAACCTGGATCCGATTGGTACCTACTAGTCAAACTAATAGCATGTGCCACATCCGGTCTTGTACATAGCATGGCGTACATTATAGAGCCTATGGCTGAAGCATAGGGGACTTTGTCCATTATCTCTCTTTATTCCGCCGAAGCCGGACTTTGAGTCTTACTCAATGTCTTGCCTTGCAACATAGGTAAGAACCCCTTCTTACTTTCGTCCATTTTAAACTTCTTTAAAATCTTATCAAGGTATGTACTTTGCGATAGCCCTATTAGGCGCCTAGATCTATCCCTATAGATCTTTATGCCTAATATGTATGACGCTTCACCTAGATCCTTCATTGAAAATTTGCTGTTTAGATAACTTTTAACACTGTTTAAAAGATCTATATCATTTCCGATCAATAATATGTCATCCACATATAATATCAGAAATGCCACATTGCTCCCACTCACTTTCTTGTAAATACAAGCTTCTCCATAAGTTTGGACAAATCCAAACTCTTTGATCACCTCATCAAAGCGGAGATTCCAACTTTGTGATGCTTGCTTCAATCCATAGATAGATCGCTGAAGATTGCAGACCTTGTTAGCATCCTTAGGATCGACAAAACCCTTTGGTTGTATCATATATAACTCTTCTTCAATATTACCATTGAGAAACGCGGTTTTGACATCCATCTGCCATATCTCATAATCGAAATATGCAGCAATTGCTAACATAATCCTAACTGACTTTGGCATCGCTACGGGAGAGAAAGTATCATCGTAGTCAACTCCTTGAATTTGTCGAAACCCCTTTGGGACAAGTCGAGCTTTATAGACGGTCACATTACCATCAGCATCAGTTTTCCTTTTGAAAATCCATTTGTTCTCCACGGCCTTTCGGTCGTGAGGTAATTCCACCAAGTTCCAAACTTGATTTTCATACATGGATTCCATCTCGGATTTCATGGCTTCTAACCATTTGTTGGAATCCGGGCTCATCATCGCTTCTTCATACGTCGCAGGGTCATCATTTTCATCAACCATGAAATTCATGACAGGATTTCCGTATAGCTCGGGAGCTTCACGCGTCCTGTTTGACCTGCGAGGTTCGGTAGTACTCTCTTTCGGAGTTTCATGATCATTATCATTAGTTCCCTCTTCAACAGGTGGAGCCAACTCCGGAACAACTTCCGGCGCTGCGCTACTCGCCATACTTTGAAGAGAAGGTTCCACAACCTCTTCGAGTTCTACCTTCCGACTACTCACACCTTTCGCGAGAAACTCTTTCTCTAGAAAGGATCCATTCTTGGCAACAAAAACCTTGCCCTCGGATCTGTGATAGAAGGAATACCCAATAGTTTCTTTAGGGTATCCTATGAAGTCGCATTTTTCCGCTTTGGGTTCGAGTTTATCCGGTTGAAGTTTCTTCACATAAACATCGCATCCCCAAACTTTAAGAAATGACAGCTTAGGTTTGTTTCCAAACCACAATTCATACGGTGTCTTTTCAACGGATTTAGATGGTGCCCGATTTAAAGTGAATGCAGCAGTTTCTAGTGCATAACCCCAAAATGACAACGGCAAGTCCGTCAGAGACATCATAGATCGAACCATATCTAATAAAGTACGATTACGACGTTCCGACACACCATTTCGCTATGGTGTTCCGGCAGGTGTGAGTTGTGAAACAATTCCACACTCTTTCATGTGAGTGCTAAACTCGTAACTTAGATACTCACCTCCACGGTCGGACCGTAGAAATTTGATCTTTCTATTACGATGATTTTCCACTTCATTCTGAAATTCCTTGAACTTTTCAAAGGTTTCAGACTTGTGTTTCATCAAGTAGATATAACCGTATCTACTCAAATCATCCGTGAAAGTAACAAAATAACGATATCCACCTCGCGCCGACACACTCATTGGACCACATACATCAGAATGTATGATTTCCAATAAATCTGTCGCCCGTTCCATTGAACCGGAAAACGGCGTTCTAGTCATCTTGCCCATAAGGCATGGCTCACATGTATCAAATGATTCATAATCAAGTGATTCCAAAAGTCCATCCAAATGGAGATTCTTCATGCGTTTAACGCCAATATGACCTAGACGGCAGTGCCACATATATGCGGATATATCATCATTAAGTTTAATCCTTTTAGCATCAACATTATGAATATGTGTAACATTATCATCGAGATCTAATAGAAATAAACCATTCATCTTTGGTGCATGACCATAAAAGATTTCATTCATATAAATGGAATAACCATTGTTCTCGGATTTAAATGAATAACCACTTCGCATCAAACACGATCCAGATACAATGTTCATGCTCAGTGCAGGCACTAGATAACATTTATTCAAGTTTATAACTAATCCCGACGGTAAGTGGAGAGGCAGCATTCCGACGGCGATCACATCAACGCTTGATCCATTGCCGACACGCATCTTGACCTCACCCCTTGCTAGCGGTCGCTTGTTCCGTAGCCCCTGATTCGAGTTACAAATATTAGCAACTGAACCGGTATCAAATACCCAGGTGCTACTGCGAGCACTAGTCAAGTACACATCAAAAACATGTATATCATATATACCTTTGTTTGCCTTGTCGGCCTTCTTGTCTGCCAGATACTTGGGGCAGTTGCGCTTCCAGTGGCCAGTCCCCTTACTGATGGGTTTCGCGGCATAGTAAATCAAAATTTTCTACGGAGCGAACAGAGGGAAAGCCAAGATCTAATCTAGGAGATGCAAACAACGAGAGAGATTGGATTAGATCTTCATACCCTTAAAGATTCGCACAGCGGAACGTTCGTCGGAACGTGGGTGATGTAGTCATACTCGCTTCTCCTCCTCGCGATCCGATCCGATCTAGCACCACAAGTGGCGGTGCCTCCGTGAGATGCACACGTGCAGCACCTCGACGTCTCCTCCTTCCTCGGACCAGCAAGTATGGTGGAGAGATAGATTGGATCTACAACACGACGGCGTGGTGTATATGGTGGAGAATTTCTGCAGCAGGGCTTCGCCTACAAACAGTCGGGAAGGAGAGGAAAGCTAGCAAGGCGGCTAGGGTTTGGAGGAGAGGCGTGTGGGGTTGGTGCGCCCCCACCCCTCTTTATATAGAGGGGGGGCGCAGCCCTAGCCCCTCCCCCAAGCCCAAAGGATAAGGAGTGGGGGGCATGGACTCTCCCCTCTTCTAGAAACCCTATCTCTAGTTTAAACGATTTAAACTCTCTAGGATCGGCTGGGCCCTATGGGGCCTTGTGCCCCTGGCCCAATGCGTCCAGGACACTCCCTCATAGGCCCATGCCCCCTCCCGGAAGGTGGGGCCACGTTGGTCCCCTTCCGGAAGGTTCTAGAACCTTCCGGTACAATACCGATTAACCCGGAACAATTCCGAACTCCAAAAACTGCATTGCCTTATATGAATCTTATTCTCCGGACCACTCCGGAACCTCTCGTGATGTCCCGGATCCCATCCTAGACTCCGAACAAAAATTCATAAACCAATTATCCAATCTATCCTAGCGTTGAGACACGTTAAGTGTGTGACCCTGCGGGTTCGAGAATATGCAGACATGATCTTCTATCAATAATCAACAGCGGGGTCTAGGCACCCATATTGACTCCCACACATTCATCGATGATCATATCGGATGAACCACGATGCCAGGATTCAAACAATCCCATATATATATTCCCTTCGTCTCGCGATATTTTACTTGCCCGAGATTCGATCGTCGGTACCGTCATACCTAGTTCAATCTCGTTCACAGCAAGTACTTTACTCGTTCCGTAATCCGATATCACTTTGTGATTAACTCCTTAACCACATGCTTGCAAGCGGTGTTAATATCGATTACCGAGTGGGCCCGAAGTATATCTCTCCGACTTGGGAGGGACAAATTCCATCTCGATACATACAACCCAACAGATACTTTCCGATCACCTGAGAGACACCTTTATGATCACCCTCTCATAGGATGACGTTTGATGACCTCAAAGCTTTCTTCCGATACCAGGGAGTTGTATTATCTCATGGTCTAAGGAATACAATATTTGACATAAGAAAAGCTTCGCAAAGATGAACACGATGATACGATCTAATTGCTTTGCTTAGTTTGGGTATGTCCATCATATCATTCTCCAATGATATGATCTCATTATCAATTGACAACTCATGTCTATGGTTAGGAAACCTTAACCATCATTGATGTAACTACCTCGGTGAATTACGCTCCTAGATACAAGCCTGGATGAGCGGAAATGGTTGAAATAGTACGGTGGGGCCCAAAAGCCACTCACGGGTAGACCTTTCGGCCGTCCCAACCATTTCCAGTCATCGGGACAAGTACAGGCGGCGTAATCGGCAGGCGAAGGGATCAACTACATACACAAATGAGTATGTATGCAAGCCACCATACAATAGTACATCAGAGCCATTCCATCTAAAAAGAAAGGAAATATAGCAACGCCATACGGAAAGATTCAAATGTCCTAGATAGATATAATAGTTTAGGATATTTCCTCATACACCACACATCAGAGTATCAGGCGGAAGCGGCAAACAAGATCCGAGTACGGATAAGAAGCAAATCGGCATAAGATGCCCAGAAATAAGCACATCCCGCCCACAGATCTCACGGATCCCCGTTCCCGGAATCTCTACACCAAACGATCGTTGCCCACATCATCAGCCTCCTCCACCCAGTATCCGTCTTGCGAGTGTACCTGTTCATCTGAACCAATAATTTATCGTGTGAGACCCTAGGGGTACTCAGCAAGTCTTTATGCCTCTAAAGGGGACACAACCTGGGGTGATGCAATTGCAGCAAAAGATAAACCCTAACAGTTCTATAGATACTCGCTAACCATCCGCCTAACCAATGATAGACGGATGTCCGAGAATTAATGACAGCAGTTATAACGGTAATACCATCAGATCCATCCTCCTCCTCGCTTACCAACGAGGAAGCGGACGAACAACCCCCCCATCCGTTGGCAATTTTATTAACCATTCCATGAGTGTTGCACTACTTACTAGTCAATTACTTAGTCAAATTAAAGACGATACTTTAGTTATGCTTGTCTATGATCGAGAAACTGTGCTCCAAGTCGTCCATAACCGCGGACACGGCTTTCAGAAAGTTTTACCCTGCAGGGGAGCACAAATAGCAACACACACTCGATCAACCTCGGAAAAACCAAATCAAAACCCAACGAGGCCTTCACGACAAAGCAATCACAAGATTCAGAAATATTTCAGGGGGCCACCCCATTGAGTAGACCCGCAACGAAGCCAGCTGACTCCGAGACGGACTCAAGGTTTGCGCCAGTGGCTGTAAACGACTGGGAACCCGAAAATGTGACTGGGCTTGTCGATACCGCGAAAACACTCCGCTTACCTAAACAGTACAGGTGCTCCTCGCACAATCGTAATAAAGCAGTAAAGCATGGCATAAGTACAGGATAGTAAATAAAACCTCAAACTAGTTTGTGGCCCCAAGAAATAAGACGGAATCAAGCTCTGGCTCAGGGGGGTCCCATAAGCCTCCCGGATGTGGATAGCGCGAATAATCAAGGAACAGGAATCAAGTACTCGGGGTCCTACGGGACACAAGTGAGCAGGAAAAACCAAATAGCAGATATTGCTCACCAGTGCCACTTTCATTAGTTATCCCATTACTACTCAGGTTCAGTTGTTTAGGTACCTCGTTATCCATCAGACACTCACATACCCTACTCATGATGTTCTACGACTCGCATGGCTCAAACAACTCATGTAGTAATGGCTCATGGGATGGAGGAACAAGCTTGGTGGGGTTTAAAAGTAAAGGCTATGCAATACTTTGGATTCAGTTTAATGCAATCGCGACTCAATGATGCAAGAATAAGATAGAGGCAATAGGTACTGTATGTATGCAAGCATGTGGTAGTGCTTGCCTGGCAACTCAGTTAAAGCGAGAGACGGATCTGGGTAGTGCTCCTGGTTCTCTTGATATATCCCCTGCTCAGAGTCTATTCGAAGAAGAACCAAACAAACAAGGGCCAACATAAATAAAATGCACAAGCATGGAATAATATGCGTCAAGCAAACAATCATGCCATGATGAATGATGCACAAGTTGCATGGCAATAAAGTAGCATGGCATGGGTGAGGTGTAGGATACAAGAAATAACATTTTTATTGGGTTTTGACCCCATTTTATTGTCATAATAGTTGCTGTATACTATATATTTAGATGATGCATGCTGCAATTTAAGTCATGGATAGCATAAACAGAAAGGTCTCGTCGAGCTGATCATTTTAGACATATCATTTGTTAAATTCGGAGTTATAGAACAAAAGTTATTAATTATTTAAGGTTCAGGGGCATTTTGTTGTAATTTAATTCAACTTGAAATTTAAAGTGTTCAAAAAAATATTTTGAATGGAATATTTGAATTCCTCACATTTTTCCGATTCAAAAACATATATTATTTGTATTATTTGAAATTATGAATCTAAATTTATTTTATAGTCAAAATTATTAAATAGGGTCAAATTTAAAGGTTGACTAATTAAATTAATTCTGAAATTATTTGATTAAAGATTTGAATTAACATTCAAAAATAAAACATTTTTCATATTAAGTTTGAATTCAAAATATAAACCATTTGAAAGTTATGATTTAATTCATATTTAAACAGATTAAAAACATTTGAATTTGAATTCAGAAAAGGGTCTGGACTTTTGTCACCCAGCCAGATTCTACCCACAGCCACTGACCAGGTGGGGCCAGGTGCTGACTGGGCTGAGGCGAGAGGCTGCCACATGGGCGAGGTGGAGGGACTGCGGGTTGAGGGGGATAGGGAACTGGGGGCTTTGTGTAAAACAGCAGAGAGGCTGTCGGGTGGGGTCCGGGGGTCTGTGGTTTGATGACCAGGAAACCTAGGGGCCTAATTAGAAAAGCATCTGGGAGGGGTTGGTTTAGACTGACGAAACTGAAGACGATTTCGAAAAATAAACTGCTAGCTGACCCGCGTTTTCAAATGAATTTGGCGAGCAAAAGGATGCGAATTTCGCAAAACCGTAAAAACCAAAAATGAAGAGGGATGTACAGGCTACAAGTTTCGTGTTTGGGGTTTCTCCGGAGGAGGGATATACACGCCGGGAAACAGAGCGGAACAGAGGCGGTTTAGACGCGGCTGCAGCTGCTGCTCGATGCCACTGCTGCTGCTGCGGGCTCTGTGCGCGCGGCGAGCGGCACGGCGAGGCTGCGCGGGAGGGTGGCGGCATGATGCAGAATGGAGGGGAAAAGGGAAGGGGGAACAGGAGGTGGTGCTCACCTCGGCCGATTCCCAGAGGAAACGAGGATGGGGGTGGTCGGGGATGATGACGGCGACGGCGGTGCTGCTCCTGGACTTGGTCAGGAAGAAGAGGAAGCAGAGGCTCCTGGGAACGTGCAGCTTCTCTCGAGGGAATCAAACAGCGCAGACGCGGCGAGTGATCCCCGGCTTCAGCGGAGCTCACCGGCGACCATGGCGACAGGCGGTTCTGCTCGGCTTGCTGCTGCTCGCGGGAGGGAGGAGGACAGGGGAAAAGGGGGATGGCGGCGGAGAGGAGGGGAGAGGAAGGCTAGGGTTCGAGGGGGGCCTCCGCGGCTTGGGGATAAGAAGAGGAGGGGATGACGCGGCTGACGGCGGGAGACGGCCACCTGCTCGCTGCCGTGAGCGCTGCAGAGAGAAGGGGGATCGGGAGGAGGACGGTGAACAGGACGGCGTCTGGGGCGAAGGGGTACTGGGCCAGGGGTGGGCTAGGTTGCTGCTGCTCCGACTCGGGCTGATGCGACTGGGCCCAAGGTGGGCTGTTACCAGGTAGGTTCTCTCCTTTTTTTTAATTCTTCTGTTTATTAATTATTTGTTTGTTCTTTTTATTCTATTACAATTTCAAACCACTTATAATTTCAAATTCTTTTGAACCTTTTTACCAGGAGGTTTTGAATAGAGGGTTTGACCAAGAGTAGAAGCAAGGGCAAAAAGAGATGGAGGAGAAGGAGATGCCCACATACATGGTTTATGAATTGTGCCAATTGGGGCATTTTACAAGAATATGAAGATATGGGGTTTTTGCAATTTAGATGAAAACATTTGTAAAATTAGGGAACCTTCACATGGATCCAAGGCTTGTAGAAAACAAAACAGAGGGAGAGAGATGAGGTGGTGCTTGCATGGCCCATGCAAATAATAAATGCCATGTATTCATATTGTGAAAACAACATAAAATCACATGGCATTATTCCATGCATTACCAAAAGGTGGAATAAGGCCAAGCAAAAGGGACTAGTATTGGATCCACCCAACCCACATGAGCTAGGTAAACTCAGATAAATGCCAGCTCATATTAATTGGATGGTGGAATTATAAGGTGGTGAAGACAAGGTGGTGGAGTCAATAAAAGATATGCCCCCAACTCAACTTGGGCATTTGAACAATATATCAAGATCCAACTACAATATCAAGAGGCAAATACAATTAGCAATGCATATGAGATAAGAACCAAAACTCAAGGGTTTTTGTATGATGCTCAAATGCAAGGTGGCATGATGACATGAGCATGATATGATGATGAAGCAACAAATATATGTAGGAATGGGCCATTTTATTACTAGATCAAGTAGCATTACAAATGTTAGAGAATTGGGATGCTACAACTCTCCCCCACTAAACAGGAATCTCGCCCCGAGATTCTAGGAAGAAGAAGAAGACTCAAAGAGTGTAGGATAGTTGGCACGGAGTTCATCTTCACGCTCCCAAGTGGCTTCATCAACGGAATGGTGCGACCACTGCACCTTGCCGAACTTGATGGACTTGTTGCGAGTCCTTCTTTCTGCGACTTCCAGGATTTTTATGGGGTGTTCTTGATAAGACAGGTCTTCTTGGAGATCGATTATCTCGTGATCCACGGTCCTGCCGGGATCTTTGAAGCACCTCTTGAGTTGAGAGATGTGGAAAACATCATGGAATTTGAGTTTTTTCGGGAGCTCAAGAGCATAGGCAACTTCTCCTCTTCTACCACGAATTTTGAATGGACCGATGTATCTAGGAGCCAGCTTTCCTTTGATACCAAAGCGGTGTGTGCCTCTCATGGGAGTGACACGAAGGTAAACGAGATCACCAGGGGCATACACCATGTCCGTGTGCTTCCTGTCATAATTGCTCTTATGGCGACTTTGAGCAATCTTCAGATTTTCAAGAATGATATGCACCTTCTCCTCCGCTTGAGTTACAATGTCAGGTCCAAACCATATCCTTTCTCCTACACCTGACCAACCAATCGGAGTTCTGCACTTGCGACCATAGAGGGCCTCAAATGGTGCCATCTTCAGACTTTTCTGGAAGCTGTTGTTGTAAGAGAATTCAGCATAAGGAAGACATTCTTCCCACTTCATGCCAAAAGAGATGACGCAAGCACGAAGCATATCCTCCAGAATCTGATTGATCCTTTCAACTTGTCCTTGCGACTGAGGGTGGTAAGCAGTGCTGAAGTTCAACTTTGTTCCCAAAGCATTTTGGAAACTTTCCCAGAACTTGGAAGTGAAGATGCTCCCACGGTCTGAACTGATCTCAAGCGGAACCCCATACAGAGAGACAATCCTGTTGATATAGAGCTCAGCCAACTGAATTCCAGAAATTGTTTCCTTGACGGGGAAGAAATGAGCCACTTTAGAAAGCCTGTCAATGACAACAAAGATTGCATTGTTGCCCTTCTGCGACCTTGGAAAACCAGTGATGAAGTCCATCTCTACTTTCTCCCATTTCCATTCCAGGGGTTTCAATGGCTGTAGAAGACCGAAAGGTTTCTGATGGACAGCTTTCACTCTGCAGCAGACATCACACTCTGAGACATACTTGGCACAATACCGTTTCAAACCAGGCCACCAATATTGTGTTTTCAAGTCCATGTACATCTTTGTGCTGCCAGGGTGAATAGATAGAACAGAATCGTGCGCCTCCTTGAGAACTTGCTCTCTCAAACCCGGGTAGTTTGGAACAAACATCCGGTGTTCAAAGAAAAGCGTGCCTTGATCATCTACGTGGAAGGACTCATACTTCGGAAGCTGAAGTTTGGAGATGATCTTTTTGGTGTGCGGATCACCAAGCTGACGAGAGCGAATCTTTTCTTCCAAGAGAGGAGTAGCCAGAAGGTTCAGGAGATGCCCTTGTTCCACAATTTCAAGGTTGAGCTGACGGAATTCCTCGCACAAGAGAGGCTGTTGTTCTTCCATCATGAGGTTGTTGACATAAGCTTTGCGGCTGAGAGCATCGGCCATGACATTAGCTTTGCCCGGAGTGTAGTTGATGGTCAAATCAAAATCATTGATTGCTTCAATCCATCTCCTCTGCCGAAGGTTGAGATCAGGCTGTGTGAAGATATACTTCAAACTTTTGTGGTCAGAAAAGATCTCACAACGGTTGCCAAGCAAGTAGTGCCTCCATAGCTTCAAAGCAAAGACAACTGCTGCGAGCTCGAGGTCATGTGTGGGATAGTTGATCTCATGCGTCTTCAACTGTCGAGAGGCATAAGCAACCACTTGTTTTTCTTGCATAAGGACCGCACCCAATCCTTGCAAAGAGGCGTCACAGAATATCTAGAAGGGCTTAGATGTATCCAGAGGAACCAAGACTGGTGTGGAAGTGAGCTTCTCTTTGAGTGTCTCAAAGCTTGTTTGACATGCAGGAGTCCAAAGGTATTTCTTGCCTTTCTTGAGGATATCGGTAAGAGGCTTCACTATCTTCGAGAAGTTCTGAACGAAGCGACGGCAATAACTATCCAAACCGAGGAAACTCCGCACTTCTTTGACATTAACAGGAGGAAGCCATTCAACAATTGTCTTCACAGTTTCCGGGTTGACTGCAATGCCCTTGGCAGAGATAACGTGACCAAGATAGGTTACTTGAGGCAGCCAAAACTCACACTTTGAGAACTTTGCATACAAATGGTTCTCACGAAGCTTGTTTAGGACACACCGAAGGTGTTCTTCATGCTCTTCCTTTGACTTTGAATAGACTAGGATGTCATCCAGATAGACCACAACGAACTTATCAAGGTACTCCATGAAAACCGAGTTCATAAGCCTCGAGAAGGTAGCAGGTGCGTTTGTGAGACCGAAAGACATGACCGTGTATTCATACAGGCCATAGCGAGTGGTGAAAGCTGCTTTAGGAACATCTTCCTTGCGAATCTTGATTTGGTGATAACCACTTCTCAAGTCCAGCTTAGAGAACACCACAGCTCCAGCTAGCTGATCGAAGAGATTATTAATCCGCGGAAGGGGATATTTGTTCTTGATGGTTTTAGCATTGAGAGCCCGATAGTCAACACAAAGTCTATCAGTCCTGTCACGCTTCTTCACAAAGATTGTTGGGCTACCCCAAGAAGAAGTATTGTGTTGAATGAAACCCAACTTATCTTGTTCATCAAGCTGACGTTTGAGTTCAGCCAACTCAGCAGGACCCATTTTATAAGGCCGGTTGGAGATAGGAGCCGTTCCAGGTTCAAGCTCAATTACAAACTCAACCTCACGATCCGGAGGCATACCTGGCAACTCTTCAGGAAAGACATCTGGGAACTCACAGACCACCGGAACACTCTGAATAGCTTCGATAGCATCATCATTCAGAGCCGCCAAAGAGAAAAGCTGAATATCAGGAGTCAGACTTGGAGAAAAAACTATATGGCCTTCAGGAATCTTCAGAGAAACCGAGCGTTCAGCACAATCAATCACAGCTGCATTTGCTGTCAACCAATCCATGCCCAAGATGACATCAATGTCAGAATTGCCCAGAACAATTAAGGAAGCCGAGAATGAAGAGCCACCAATCTCAATTTGATTGCCATGGCTGACTTTAGAAGCTGCCATCTTTGCTCCAGGAGAAAGGACCATTAACCGCTTGAGGAGAGGAACCAATGCTAACCCATTCTCATATGCAAACTTGATAGAAACAAAAGAATGCGATGCACCAGAATCAAACAAAACTCGTGCAGGGACTGAGTTAACGGATAGCATACCCATCACAACTCCAGGTGCATGCTCAGCTTGAGCGGCGTTGACACAGTTGGCACGAGCAACAGTAGACCCGGGCTTGGTGTTGATGTTGAGAGCCCGAGGTGGTGGTGCACGAACCATAGGAGAGCTTGCCGCGGATCTTGGAGGGGGTGGAGGAAGAGCTCTGTTCTTCAACGGACAGTTCCAGTTTAGATGCCCAGGGTCTCCACACGTGAAACAAGCACCAGGTGGACGTGGAGAAACGTGGCCAGGGACTCCTCCAGGCGCTCCAGGGTAGTGGTGGTTGTAGCCCCTGGGAGCAGCAGTGATGAAGTTTGGTGGCCTTGCCGCGTAGCTTGAAGGTCTTGGTGAAGCCGGGAGCGACGGTGGGGTGTTAGGAACCCAGACACGCCGCTTAGAAGGAGCCGACATAGCTGAAGAGCTTGGTGCGTCACGGTTGTGTTTCTTTGACTCCTCAAACACTTGCCTACTGGCTTCCTCCTGCAAAGCTGTATGCTGAAGTTCCAGGAAAGATGCCGGCCTTGCATGTGTGATTGCATATTTGATCGATGCATTGAGCCCTTGCCGGAACCTCTTTTGTTTCTTCTTGTCATCTGAGATCTCATCACCACCATAACGACAGAGTTTCATGAAGTTCCTGATGTAGGTATTGACATTATCATTTCCCTGCTTGAGGTTGAGAAAGATTTCCTTCATCCTTTCCATGACAATCTCTGACAGGAATTGCTCTTTGAAAGCTCCAGAGAACTGTTCCCAAGTAGTCTGAAAACCAGTGCAGCTTGCCTTCAGGTAATTCTCCCACCAGAGAGCTGCATCTCCCTTCAGAAGGTGAGTAGCACACTTTACCCATTCTTGCTCAGGCACATCAGCAGTCTCCAGCAACCTTGACATCTCACGCAACCAATCATCAGCATCAAGTGGTTGATCAGAAACATCAAATTGGCGTGGGCTGAACTTCAGGAAGCTTTTGATGTCTCCTCGCTTGGGAGGTGGAGGTAGTGGAGCAAACTCATTTCTCCTGACACTTTCTTCCAAACGCTGATGGTTCTGCTGCATTGCTGCCAAGGCATTGGCGATGTTTGACAACGCGGCCCCCAGTTCAGGTGGTATGTCCTCATCAGAACGGCGTGGTGGAGCCATCCTGTGATTGATATAAACACAAGTCAGTACTATAATGGAGAATAATAATAATCCAAAATAGCACCAAGATGGAATTAACCAAGATTAAAGGATACAATTTACTAAGATGATATTAAAATATCAACAAAGTTCAAAGTACCTAGAAGATATTAAGCATATCGCACACGACTGAAAAGGAGTGTGGTACACAAATATATCAAAGAAAATTTTTCCACAAATTTCGGCATTAAAATACCAATAGATGCGCAAAATTACTTAACGAATCAAGATTAGTGACTCTACCAATTCAATATACAAAAGCGAATGATAAGAGTAGTGGTATGGTCGCGACTCCATCCCGCACTCAAATCATTACTCCGCACATGAATAAGTGGAACACATATCCTAACCCCTTCTTCTCACGATGAACCTAAAGATTAGCAACTACGGAAACGAACACCCCAAACAAGATAACATCGGATAACAAAGAGTAAGACAGATCGCGTTGGTATACAACGAATCAGATAGATCGCGTCGGTTTGCAAAATCCTGTCGGTATGGAATGTACCAACAGTTGATAACCAAAAGGCCGATTGTGATAACAACTTGGATGCAACATATAGACAAGGAATTACTCACACATACTCACACACACACAAAAACACACAACCTATGGTACTACGGAAACCCAGAACACGTGAATCCTAGTTTGAAATTTTTAAGAAGAGGATTGAAAACGTTACACTTCCTTACCAGAAAAGGGTGGGTGGGTGGGTAAGAAGAAAAATGGATGCAGTCCTACTCTCACGTTTTGTTTTTCCCTAGTATACATAACTACCAAAAATATTTGCTAGACTGACAACGACCGTTTGGCTGAGACCCTGAAGGGCGGGATGGCTCTGATACCAATTGTAACTACCTCGGTGAATTACGCTCCTAGATACAAGCCTGGATGAGCGGAAATGGTTGAAATAGTACGGTGGGGCCCAAAAGCCACTCACGGGTAGACCTTTCAGCCGTCCCAACCATTTCCAGTCATCGGGACAAGTACGGGCGGCGTAATCGGCAGGCGAAGGGATCAACTACATACACAAATGAGTATGTATGCAAGCCACCATAAAATAGTACATCAGAGCCATTCCATCTAAAAAGAAAGGAAATATAGCAACGCCATACGACAAGATTCAAATGTCCTAGATAGATATAATAGTTTAGGATATTTCCTCATACACCACACATCAGAGTATCAGGCGGAAGCGGCAAACAAGATCCGAGTACGGATAAGAAGCAAATCGGCATAAGATGCCCAGGAATAAGCACATCCCGCCCATAGATCTCACGGATCCCCGTTCCCGGAATCTCTACACCAAACGATCGTTGCCCACATCATAAGCCTCCTCCACCCAGTATCCTTCTTGCGAGTGTACCTGTTCATCTGAACCAATAATTTATCGTGTGAGGCCCTAGGGGTACTCAGCAAGTCTTTATGCCTCTAAAGGGGACACAACCTGGGGTGACGCAATTGCAGCAAAAGATAAACCCTAACAGTTCTATAGATACTCGCTAACCATCCGCCTAACCAATGATAGACGGATGTCCGAGAATTAATGACAGCAGTTATAACGGTAATACCATCAGATCCATCCTCCTCCTCGCTTACCAACGAGGAAGCGGACGAACAACCCCCCCATCCGTTGGCAATTTTATTAACCATTCCATGAGTGTTGCACTACTTACTAGTCAATTACTTAGTCAAATTAAAGACGATACTTTAGTTATGCTTGTCTATGATCGAGAAACTGTGCTCCAAGTCGTCCATAACCGCGGACACGGCTTTTAGAAAGTTTTACCCTGCAGGGGAGCACAAATATCAACACACACTCGATCAACCTCGGAAAAACCAAATCAAAACCCAACGAGGCCTTCACGACAAAGCAATCACAAGATTCAGAAATATTTCAGGGGGCCACCCCATTGAGTAGACCCGCAACGAAGCCAGCTGACTCCGAGACGGACTCAAGGTTTGCGCCAGTGGCTGTAAACGACTGGGAACCCGAAAATGTGACTGGGCTTGTCGATACCGCGAAAACACTCCGCTTACCTAAACAGTACAGGTGCTCCTCGCACAATCGTAATAAAGCAATAAAGCATGGCATAAGTACATGATAGTAAATAAAACCTCAAACTAGTTTGTGGCCCCAAGAAATAAGACGGAATCAAGCTCTGGCTCAGGGGGGTCCCATAAGCCTCCCGAATGTGGATATCGCGAATAATCAAGGAACAGGAATCAAGTACTCGGGGTCCTACGGGACACAAGTGAGCAGGAAAAACCAAATAGCAGATATTGTTCACCGGTGCCACTTTCATTAGTTATCCCATTACTACTCAGGTTCAGTTGTTTAGGTACCTCGTTATCCATCAGAAACTCACATACCCTACTCATGCTGTTCTATGACTCGCATGGCTCAAACAACTCCTGTAGTAATGGCTCATGGGATGGAGGAACAAGCTTGGTGGGCTTTAAAAGTAAAGGCTATGCAATACTTGGGATTCAGTTTAATGCAATCGCGACTCAATGATGCAAGAATAAGATAGAGGCAATAGGTATTGTATGTATGCAAGCATGTGGTAGTGCTTGCCTGGCAACTCAGTTAAAGCGAGAGACGGATCTGGGTAGTGCTCCTGGTTCTCTTGATATATCCCCTGCTCAGAGTCTATTCGAAGAAGAACCAAACAAACAAGGGCCAACATAAATAAAATGCACAAGCATGGAATAATATGCGTCAAGCAAACAATCATGCCATGATGAATGATGCACAAGTTGCATGGCAATAAAGTAGCATGGCATGGGTGAGGTGTAGGATACAAGAAATAACATTTTTATTGGGTTTTGACCCCATTTTATTGTCATAATAGTTGCTGTATACTATATATTTAGATGATGCATGCTGCAATTTAAGTCATGGATAGCATAAACAGAAAGGTCTCGTCGAGCTGATCATTTTAGACATATCATTTGTTAAATTCGGAGTTATAGAACAAAAGTTATTAATTATTTAAGGTTCAGGGGCATTTTGTTGTAATTTAATTCAACTTGAAATTTAAAGTGTTCAAAAAAATATTTGTAATGGCATATTTGAATTCCTCACATTTTTCTGATTCAAAAACATATATTATTTGTATTATTTGAAATTATGAATCTAAATTTATTTTATAGTCAAAATTATTAAATAGGGTCAAAGTCAAAGGTTGACTAATTAAATTAATTCTGAAATTATTTGATTAAAGATTTGATTAACATTCAAAAATAAAACATTTTTCATATTAAGTTTGAATTCAAAATATAAACCATTTGAAAGTTATGATTTAATTCATATTTAAATAGATTAAAAACATTTGAATTTGAATTCAGAAAAGGGTCTGGACTTTTGTCACCCAGCCAGATTCTACCCACAGCCACTGACCAGGTGGGGCCAGGTGCTGACTGGGCTGAGGCAAGAGGCTGCCACATGGGCAAGGTGGAGGGACTGCGGGTTGAGGTGGATAGGGAACTGGGGGCTTTGTGTAAAACAGCAGAGAGGCTGTCGGGTGGGGTCCGGGGGTCTGCGGTTTGATGACCAGGAAACCTAGGGGCCTAATTAGAAAAGCGTCTGGGAGGGGTTGGTTTAGACTGACGAAACTGAAGACGATTTCGAAAAATAAACTGCTAGCTGACCCGCGTTTTCAAATGAATTTGGCGAGCAAAAGGCTGCGAATTTCGCAAAACCGTAAAAACCAAAAATGAAGAGGGATGTACATGCTACAAGTTTCGTGTTTGGGGTTTCTCCGGAGGAGGGCTATACACGCCGGGAAACAGAGCGGAACAGAGGCGGTTTAGACGCGGCTGCAGCTGCTGCTCGATGCCACTGCTGCTGCTGCGGGCTCTGTGCGCGCGGCGAGCGGCACGGCGAGGCTGCGCGGGAGGGCGGCGGCATGATGTAGAACGGAGGGGAAAAGGGAAGGGGGAACAGGAGGTGGTGCTCACCTCGGCCGATTCCCAGAGGAAACGAGGATGGGGGAGGTCGGGGATGATGCCGGCGACGGCGGTGCTGCTCCTGGACTTGGTCAGGAAGAAGAGGAAGCAGAGGCTCCTGGGAACGTGCAGCTTCTCTCGAGGGAATCAAACAGCGCAGACGCGGCGAGTGATCCCCGGCTTCAGCGGAGCTCACCGGCGACCATGGCGACAGGCGGTTCTGCTTGGCTTGCTGCTGCTCGCGGGAGGGAGGAGGACAGGGGAAAAGGGGGATGGCGGCGGAGAGGAGGGGAGAGGAAGGCTAGGGTTCGAGGGGCGCCTCCGCGGCTTGGGGATAAGAAGAGGAGGGGATGACGTGGCTGACGGCGGGAGACGGCCACCTGCTCGCTGCCGTGAGCGCTGCAGAGAGAAGGGGGATCGGGAGGAGGATGGTGAACAGGACGGCGTCTGGGGCGAAGGGGTACTGGGCCAGGGGGTGGGCTGGGTTGCTGTTGCTCCCACTCGGGCTGATGCGACTGGGCCCAAGGTGGGCTGTTACCAGGTAGGTTGTCTCCTTTTTTTTAATTCTTCTGTTTATTAATTATTTGTTTGTTCTTTTTATTCTATTACAATTTCAAACCACTTATAATTTCAAATTCTTTTGAACCTTTTTACCAGGAGGTTTTGAATAGAGGGTTTGACCAAGAGTAGAAGCAAGGGCAAAAATAGATGGAGGAGAAGGAGATGCCCACATACATGGTTTATGAATTGTGCCAATTGGGGCATTTTACAAGAATATGAAGATATGGGGTTTTTGCAATTTAGATGAAAACATTTGTAAAATTAGGGAACCTTCACATGGATCCAAGTCTTGTAGAAAACAAAACAGAGGGAGAGAGATGAGGTGGTGCTTGCATGGCCCATGCAAATAATAAATGCCATGTATTCATATTGTGAAAAAAACATAAAATCACATGGCATTATTCCATGCATTACCAAAAGGTGGAATAAGGCCAAGCAAAAGGGACTAGTATTGGATCCACCCAACCCACATGAGCTAGGTAAACTCAGATAAATGCCAGCTCATATTAATTGGATGGTGGAATTATAAGGTGGTTAAGACAAGGTGGTGGAGTCAATAAAAGATATGCCCCCAACTCAACTTGGGCATTTGAACAATATATCAAGATCCAACTACAATATCAAGAGGCAAATACAATTAGCAATGCATATGAGATAAGAACCAAAACTCAAGGGTGTTTGTATGATGCTCAAATGCAAGGTGGCATGATGACATGAGCATGATATGATGATGAAGCAACAAATATATGTAGGAAGGGGCCATTTTATTACTAGATCAAGTAGCATTACAAATGTTAGAAAATTGGGATGCTACAATTGATCAATGGGCTAGTCCATAGAGGCGTACTAGGGACACGGTGTTGTTCACAAACCACACAAGTATTAAAGTTTCCGCTTAATACAATTCTAGCATGGAATATAAAATTTATCATGAACAAGAATTATAATAATAACATCTTTATTATTGCCTCTAGGGCATAATTCCAACAGTCTCCCACTTGCACTAGAGTCAATAATCTAGTTTATATCTGGCAACAATCTCACACCCATGGCACTGAGGTGTTGATCATGTTTTACACGTGGAAGAGGTTTAGTCAATGGATCTGCGACATTCAGATCTGTATGTACTTTGCTAATCTTCAGATCTCCATCTGCAATATAATCTCGGATTATATGAAACTTGCGGTTGATATGCTTGGTCTTTGGATGATAACTTGGTTCCTTAGCAAGTGCTATGGCGCCAGTGTTGTCACACAATATATCTAGTGGGTCCAATGCACTTGGTACCACACCAAGCTCAGTGATGAAGTTTCTGATCCAAACTCCTTCACTTGACGCTTCTGCAGCAGCCATGTATTCCGCTTCTACTGTAGATCCCGCGATCGCGCTTTGCTTGCAGCTTCTCCAGCTCATAGCTCCTCCATTCAAAATATAAACGTATCCTGTCTGAGATTTAGAATCATCCTTGTCGGTGTCAAAACTAGCGTCGATGTAACCTTTTACGACAAGCTGTTCATCACCCCCATAGACTAAGAACATTTCTTTAGTCCTATTTAGGTACTTTAGGATGTTCTTCACGGCTATCCAGTGTTCCACTCCTGGATCACTTTGATATCTGCTCGTCAAACTAAGAGCATTGGACACATCCGGTCTAGTACACAACATGGCATACATGATGGAACCTATGGGCGAGGCATAAGGCACTTTGCTCATAGCTTCCCTATCATTTACCGTAGCTGGACACTGAGCCTTGCTCAATATCTTACCTGACAACATAGGCACTGAACCTTTCTTTGCCTTATCCATTCTGAACCTTTTCAGAACTTTGTCTAGGTATGTACTCTGGCTTAATGCTATCAGGCGTCTTTGTCTATCTCTATAGATTTTGATGCCCAATATATAAGCAGCTTCACCTAGGTCTTTCATTGAAAAACACTTGTTCAAATAACTCTTCACATCGTTAAGCATGTTGATGTCATTTCCAATAATCAATATGTCATCCACATATAGTACCAGAAACGTCACCGAGCTCCCACTCACTTTCTTGTAGATACAAGCTTCGTAGCAATTTGGAACAAATCCAAAACTCTTGATCACTTGATCAAAATGAAGGTTCCAACTCCGAGATGCTTGCTTCAGTCCATAAATGGAACGCTGAAGTTTGCATACTTTACTAGCATCCTTAGGATCGACAAAACCTTCGGGTTGCATCATATACAACTCTTCATCAATGTTGCCATTGAGGAAAGCAGTCTTGACATCCATCTGCCATATTTCATAATCATGAAACGCAGCAATTGCTAATAAAATCCGAGTGGACTTAAACATCGCTACGGGAGAGAAAGTCTCATCGTAGTCAACACCTTGAACTTGTCGAAAACCTTTTGCGACAAGCCGTGCTTTATAGACGGTAACATTACCATCCGCGTCCGTTTTCTTCTTGAAGATCCATTTGCACTCAACGGCCTTTCGGTCGCTAGGAGGGTCCACCAAAGTCCATACTTGGTTTTCGCTCATGGATCCCAATTCGGATTTCATGGCTTCCAGCCATTTCTCACAGTCTGGGCTCATCATCGCTTCCTCATAGTTCGTAGGTTCACTGTCTTCTACTAACAAGACAGTCAAAACAGGGTTGCCGTACCACTCAGGAGGGGCACGCGACCTTGTCGACCTGCGACGTTCAGTAGCAGCATCGTCCGAAGCTTCATGATCCTTGTAATTAGCTTCCTCTATTGTTGGTGCAGGCGGCACTGGAACAATTTCAGGTGCTGCGCTACTCTCCAATTCAAGAGAAGGTTCAATAACCTCGTCTAGCTCTACTTTCCTCCCACTCACTTCTTTCGAGAGAAACTCCTTCTCAAGAAAGGAACCGTTCTTTGCGACAAACACTTTGCCTTCGATTCTGTGATAGAAGGTATACCCAATAGTTTCCTTAGGGTATCCTATGAAGACGCATTTCTCCGCTTTGGGTTCGAGCTTGTCTGGCATCAACTTCTTGACGTAAGCTTCGCATCCCCAAACTTTAAGAAACGACAACTTAGGTTTAGCACCAAACCACAGTTCATACGGTGTCGTCTCAACGGATTTAGATGGAGCCCTATTTAAAGTGAATGCAGCGGTTTCTAATGCATAACCCCAAAATGATATCGGCAAATCAGTAAGAGACATCATTGATCGGACCATATCTAATAGGGTTCGATTCCGGCGTTCAGACACACCATTGCGCTGTGGTGTTCCGGGTGGCGTGAGTTGTGAAACTATTCCACTTGCTTTAAGATGCGTGAGAAAATCATAACTTAAATATTCACCTCCACGATCGGATCGTAGAAACTTAATCTTTCTGTTACGATGGTTCTCCACTTCATTCTGAAATTCCTTGAACTTTTCAAATGTTTCAGATTTATGTTTCCTTAAATAGATATACCCATATCTACTCAAGTCATCGGTAAAAGTGAGGAAATAGCGATATCCACCGCGCGTCGAAACACTCATCGGTCCGCATACATCGGTATGTATGATTTCCAACAAGTCCGTTGCTCTCTCCATAAACACGATCCAGATATGATGTTCATGCTCAACGCAGGCACATAATAACATTTATTGAGGTTTAAAACTAATCCCGAAGGTAAAACTAAGGAGAGTGTGCCGACGGCCATCACATCAACTCTTGATCCGTTGCCAACGCGCATCGTCACCTCATCCCTCGCAAGCCGCCGTCTATTCCGTAGCTCCTGTTTCGAGTTACAAATATTAGCAACTGAACCGGTATCAAATACCCAGGCACTACAACGAGGGCTAGTAAGGAAAACATCAATAACATGTATATCAAATATACCTTTTATGGTGCCAGCCTTCTTGTCCGCTAAGTACTTCGGACAGTTGCGCTTCCAGTGACCCTTGTCCTTGCAATAGAAGCACTCAGTGTCCGGCTTAGGACCAGACTTGAGCTTCTTCTCAGCAAGAGCATTGCGCTTGCCGCCGCCCTTCTTGAAGCGCTTCTTTGCTCCCTTACCTTTCTTAAAGGAGGGTTTGTTGACCATCAACACATGATTATCCTTCTTGATGTCCACCTCCGCAGCCTTCAGCTTTGCGAAGAGCTCGGTGATCGTATCAGTGGAGCCAATCTGATTATGAGTCACTACAAAACCTTTGTAGCTGGGAGGGAGTGATTGCAGAACCCTGTCAATCTTGAGCTCCTCTGGAATCGTGCATTCCAGTTGCTCAAGGCGTTGAGTGTAGCCCGACATCTTTATGGCGTGCTCACTAACGGAACTCCCTTCCTCCATCTTGCAGTTAAAGAACTTCTCAGAGATCTCATATCTCTCAGAACGGGCTTGAGTCTGAAACATGGTTTTCAGCTCCTCAAGAATCTCAAAGGGCCCGGGATAGGTTTAAAAACGATTTTGAAGCTCCGGTTCCATAGCAAACAACATGGTGCTCTTAATCACACCATAATCATCTTTGCGCGCTGATAGACAGCTTTCTCATCAGCCGGCGCAGTTGCAGCAGGGGGGTCACCTAACGCTTTACCAAGGACATAGTCCTTTTGTCCGCCAGACAGAATGATTCTTAGATTGCGTAACCAATTGGTGAAGTTAGACCCATTGTTTCTAAGCTTTTCCTTCTCAGCAAAAACGTTGAAGTTGAAGTTGGATTTGGCCATGTGATCTACAGTATTAGCAAGTACGATTTAGACTATGTTCATGATAAACAGTTCAACTTAATCAAATTACTAGATGAACTCCCACTAAATTCAACATCCCTCAAGTTGTTTAGTGAACACGATCCAAATTCACCACACCTAATCCGATCATCACGAGAAGAGATCTGGTTTCAATGGTGGACAACCAAGTGTCGATCATATTATTCATATGACTCATGCTTAACCTTTCGGTTCTTGTGTTCCGAGGCCATGTCTGTACATGCTAGGCTCGTCAAGCTAGACCCAAGTATTTCCGCGTGTGCAAAACTGGCTTGCACCCGTTGTATGTGAGCGTAGAGTCTATAGCACCCGATCATCACGTGATGCTTGGACACGACGAACTTTCGCAACGGTGCATACTTGGGGAGAACACAGTTTTTATCTTGATCTTTAAGTGAGGAATCATCTTATAATGCTACCGTCGCGATCTAAGCATAATAAGATACATAAAAGGATAAACATCACATGCATATAACTTTATGTGACATGGTATAGCCAATCTTCACGCAATGATCTCCATCTTGTGCGTTCCGGCATGATCTCCATCACTCCACCATGATTGCCTCCACCACGAATAGCAACTACAACTATTGCTAACTATTTAGCGATAAAGTAAAGCTATTACATGGCGTATAAAAAGTTGACTCGCAGGTCATACACAATTATAAAGACAACCATATGGCTCCTGCCGGTTTTGTACTCATCGACATGCAAGTCGTGAAACATTACAAAACATGATCATCGCATACAATATACACATCACATCTTGGGCCATACCATATCATAGAAAACACTCCCTGCAAAAACAAGTTAGACGCCTCTACTTTGTTGTTGCATGTTTTACGTGGCTTATGGGAGTAGATGCTAAGAACGATTCTCACCTACGGAAAGCCACAACGGTGATATTATGGTTGCCAAACTCCGGTGTTAATCCCATGATAACTATAGTGAGAGAAACTGACATCCACCAGCCGCATGTGTGGAACAAGCCACACGTCAAGTGCGGAGCCGGTCTCGCGAACGACGTCGCGTAAGGTTGGCCTGGACCGCTTCAATCTCACTATCCCGCGTCATAAGAAGAACACAAACAAGAGGCTTGCAACAGAAAACATCAACGCCCGCAATAACCATGTTGCGTTCTACTCGTGAAACACATCTACGCATAGATCTAGCTCTGATACCACTGATGGGTTTCGCGGCATAGTAAATCAAAACTTTCTACGGAGCGAACAGAGGGAAAGCCAAGATCTAATCTAGGAGATGCAAACAACGGGAGAGATTGTATTAGATCTTCATACCCTTGAAGATTCGCACCATGGAACGTTCGTCGGAACGTGGGTGATGTAGTCGTACTCGCTTCTCCTCCTCGCGATCCGATCCGATCTAGCACCACAAGTGGCGGTGCCTCCGTGAGATGCACACGTGCAGCACCTCGACGTCTCCTCCTTCCTCGGACCAACAAGTATGGTGGAGAGATAGATTGGATCTACAACACGACGGCGTGGTGTATATGGTGGAGAATTTCTACAGCAGGGCTTCGCCTACAAACAGTCGGGAGGGAGAGAGGAAAGCTAGCAAGGCGGCTAGGGTTTGGAGGAGAGGTGTGTGGGGTTGGTGCGCCCCCACCCCTCTTTATATAGAGGGGGGGCGCAGCCCTAGCCCCTCCCCCAATCCCAAAGGATAAGGAGTGGGGGGCATGGACTCTCCCCTCTTCTAGAAACCCTATCTCTAGTTTAAACGATTTAAACTCTCTAGGATCGGCTGGGCCCTATGGGGCCTTGTGCCCCTGGCCCAATGCGTCCAGGACACTCCCTCATAGGCCCATGCCCCCTCCCAGAAGGTGGGGCCACGTTGGTCCCCTTCCGGAAGGTTCTAGAAGCTTCCGGTACAATACCGATTAACCCGGAACAATTCCGAACTCCAAAAACAGCACTGCCTTATATGAATCTTATTCTCCGGACAACTCCGGAACCTCTCGTGATGTCCCGGATCCCATCCGAGACTCCGAACAAAAATTCATAAACCAATTATCCAATCTATCCTAGCGTCGAGACACGTTAAGTGTGTGACCCTGCGGGTTCGAGAATATGCAGACATGATCTTCTATCAATAATCAACAGCGGGGTCTAGGCACCATATTGACTCCCACACATTCATCGATGATCATATCGGATGAACCACGATGCCAGGATTCAAACAATCACATATATATATTCCCTTCGTCTCGCGATATTTTACTTGCCCGAGATTCGATCGTCGGTACCGTCATACCTAGTTCAATCTCGTTCACAGCAAGTACTTTACTCATTCCGTAATCCGATATCACTTTGTGATTAACTCCTTAACCACATGCTTGAAAGCGGTGTTGATATCGATTACCGAGTGGGCCCGAAGTATATCTCTCCGACTTGGGAGGGACAAATTCCATCTCGATACATACAACCCAACAGATACTTTCCGATCACCTGAGAGACACCTTTATGATCACCCTCTCATAGGATGACGTTTGATGACCTCAAAGCTTTCTTCCGATACCAAGGAGTTGTATTATCTCATGGTCTAAGGAATACAATATTTGACATAAGAAAAGCTTCGCAAAGATGAACACGATGATACGATCTAATTTCTTTGCTTAGTTTGGGTCTGTCCATCATATCATTCTCCAATGATATGATCTCATTATCAATTGACAACTCATGTCTATGGTTAGGAAACCTTAACCATCATTGATCAATGGGCTAGTCCATAGAGGCGTACTAGGGACACGGTGTTGTTCACAAACCACACAAGTATTAAAGTTTCCGCTTAATATAATTCTAGCATGGAATATAAACTTTATCATGAACAAGAATTATAATAATAACATCTTTATTATTGCCTCTAGGGCATAATTCCAACACTTACAATAGTAGCACTCGGAATCAGACTTAGGTCCAACTCGGGGTTTCTTTTCAGGCGCGGCAACAGGCTTGCCGCCCTTACTTCACTTCAGTTTTCCCTTCTTGTCTTTCTTGAAACCAGTGTTCCTATTGATCATCAACACTTGATGTTCCTTTTTGATCTCCACTTCTGCAGTTTTAAGCATTGACAGAAGCTCGAGGAGAGACTTCTTCATGCCTTGCATATTATAGTTCATCACGAAGCTCTTATAGCTAGGTGGCAGAGACTGCAGAACACGATGGATGCCTAAGTCAATGGGAATCGATATTCCCAAGGACACAAGCTTATCGGCGTAACCCGACATCTTGAGTACATGCTCACTAACGGAGCTGTGCTCTTCCATCATGCAGCTAAAGAACTTTTCTGAAGCGTTGTAGCTCTCTACAGCAACATGTGTGTCGAAAATCATTTTCAACTCACCCATTGTATCAAATGCATTGCCGTTTTCGAAACGCTTTTGAAGTTCCGGCTCTAGCCCATACAATATGCCGCAATGAACTAAGTTGTGGTCCTCCTGACGATTCTGATAGACATTCTTCTCCTCGTTAGGGGCATCATCAAAAGGTGGGGGGGCCTAACGGCGCTTCTAGCACATATTGCTTTTGTGCAGCAGAGAGGAGAATCCTCAAATTCATGGCCCATTCGGTAAAGTTGCTACCGTTCGTTGCTAGTTTCTCTTTCTCCATGAACACATTGAAATTAAAAGCAGGTGGTGCCATCTACAACAGAATTTGTAAAGTTTAGACTAAGTGTATGATAGATTGAGTTCAACTAATCTATATTACGAATGAACTCCCACTCAAAAACGACATCCCTCGTGCCTTTTTGGTGATTACATGAACCAAATCCACTACACCAAGTCCGATCATCACGTGAGTCGGTATAGCTTCAAAGGCGAGCATCAAATGGGCATCATATCAACTATATGACTCATGCTTAACCTTTCGGTCCGTGTTCGAGGCCATGTCTGTACATGCTAGGCTCGCCAAGTTAGAACCTTAGTATTCGCGTGTGTAACTGTTTTACACCCGAAATATGGTCGTGGATCCAAGAACACCCGATCATCACGTGATGTCTTGGAGCGACAAAAACATAATCGGTGCATACTAAAGGAAGAACACATTCTTATCTTGATATTTAAATGAGGGATCATCTTATTATGCTAACAAAGCGCTAAACAAGCAATATAAGATGCAATCAAACATCATATGTTTATTAGTGAAATTATATGGTTCCCGCAGATGATCTCTATCATGTGCATCGTGGTATGATCACTATCATACCTATATGTGTAAATCCAAGGTCTATGGATTTTACACGCTATGTGTGTTGTAAGAGTATCATCTCATACTTCTACTTACAACACTACCATATCATAACACTAGCCCAACAACAATCTAAACTAGACGCCTCTAATTTATCCATTGCAAGTTTTACGTGGCTTAGGGCTTTCGAGATAGAACCGTTCTTACCTACGAACATGAACCACAACGAGGATAATCAAATTGTTGACAACTCGCTTGCAAAATAGATATTGACTATAGTAGGAGAGACGGACACCCACTAGCCACTTATGCAAACTAGTTGCATGTCAAGCGTGGAACAGGTCTCATGTGCGAGGACATGTAAAATTTGTCCGGGCCGCTTCATCCCACTATGCCACCAATATCCAAAATTACAACAAAGGAGCAACAACATGATCATCATCGCCCACATACTCATATGTGTACTACCCGTGTAAAGTATCTACGCATAGATTCGGCTCTGATACCACTGTAGGGTTCGCAGCATAGAAAACAAAAATTTTCCTACGATGTGAACTATATACCAAGATCTATCTACTAGATACAAACAACGGGCGGATGTATATCCGTAGAGAACATACCCTTGAAGACCGACAAAGCTTAACGAGTTCAACTCGTGGTTGATGTAGACGATCTCTTGCCGATCTCAAGATCGAGAGGAAGTCCTAGCGCCGCAAATCAGAAGCGCATCCGTGCTCGCACACACGTTCGAGGCACCGAGCAACCTCCACCTCCTCGCTCCAGCGATGCAGCGGAAGCACAACTCTTTCTTGCCGAATAGCCACCGGGAACATGTATCTCGCTAGTCCGAGACCATGGGGGATAAATTCTAGAGGGGGAGAGAGATCCTTCACGAGGAGGTGTGTGAGACAAGTGAGGAGGGGGGCTCCTTTTATAGGAGGAGGGGGAACCCCAAGGGGGTGGCCGGCGCATGGGGCTGCCCCCTTGCCCTCCCCTCTTCATGTGGGTGGACACTCCACTCACAAATCTCCTTTAAATTCCCTCCACTCAAATTCCCATTAAATTTCCACCAAATTTAATGCAAACTCTCATTAAATAAAACTCTTTTATTTTATTCAGAATTTTGTCAATTACTTTAATGACAAACATTCACAAATAACCCCTTGCTAGAATTCTATTTCACATGCATAACCACTTTATGCAATTTCACCCAAAAACCTGTTTCGGTATCTAGTGAAATAAATTCTTGCGCTTGTTCATTCTTTCGGCATGAAACAGTTGCTCCAATTGGATTTCGGTGTCTCTTAAGTGTGTCACCCTATGGTTCGTGAATAATGAGGACATGATCGAGACCCTTCTCGGATCAATAATCAGAAGCGGGATCTGGAGACCCATACTGACTCCCACACATTCAACGATCACTTTCTTGTGATCGTCGGAACCTTTTACGCTAGTATCTTAATCCCTTTGTTTCACGATATATTACATGTCCGAGATTCGATCATCGATATCTCCATACCTAGTTTGATCTCGTTACCGAAATGCACTCTTTTCTCGTTCCTGTGATATAACATTCTAGTGATCAAATCACTTGCTTGCAAGCTAATCAATGTGATATCACCGAGAGGGCCCAGAGTATATCTATCCGTCATCGGGATGAACAAATTCCACTCTCGATCCATGAGCCTCAACATAACACTTTATTAGTTCTGAATCCATCTTTATAATCACCCTGTTACGGTGTGACGTTTGATGTTATCAAGAAACTCTTCCGGTGTTAGTGATTGACATGATCTCATGGTCTAAGGATTAGGATCACTTCGTAAGTTGTTATAGCAATATAAACTCAATGACTTTGATCGTAATGCTATACTTCAGATGAATGTTCATCACACCATTACACTAATGTTGTGATCCCGTTATTAACAACATCCAATGTCCATGATCAGGAAACCTTGATCATCTTGTTAATCAACGATCTAGTTTATGAGAGAGGCATAACTAGGAACTTTCTGTTTGTTTATTAAACACACATGTATTAACGTTTCCGTATTAATACAATTATAGCATGCAAAATAAACATCTATCATATACTTGGAATACACATAATAAACACTTTATTATTGCCTCTCAGGGCATATTCCCTTCAGTCCCCCACTTGCACTAGAGACAATAATCTAGTTACATAGTGATAAATCTAACACCCATTGAGTTCTGGTGTTGATCATGTTTTGCTCTAGGGAGAGTTTTAGTCAACGGATCTGCTACATTGAGATCCGTATGTACTTTACAAATCTTTATATCTCCATCCTTGACATGCTCGCGGATGGAGTGAAACCGGCGCTTAATATGCTTGGAATGCTTGTGAGACCTTGGCTCTTTGGCATTGGCAATGGCACCATTGTTGTCACAATAGATCACCATTGGGTCCAACGCGTTTGCCACCACTCCTAGTTCGGATATGAACTCCTTCATCCAAACTGTTTCCTGAGCCGCTTATGAAGCAGCAACATATTCGGCCTCCGTTGTTGATCCCGCTACCACAGGTTGTTTGGAGCTCCTCCAACTAACCGCTCCGCCATTCATGAGAAATACGTATCCGGATTGAGACTTAGAGTCATCCGGATCGGTGTCAAAGCTAGCGTCGACATAACACTTAGCGACGAGCTCTTCTTCACCTCCGTATACAAGAAACATATCCTTAGTTCTTCGTAAGTACTTAAGGATATTCTTGACCGCTATCCAGTGTTCCGAACCTGGATCCGATTGGTACCTACTAGTCAAACTAATAGCATGTGCCACATCCGGTCTTGTACATAGCATGGCGTACATTATAGAGCCTATGGCTGAAGCATAGGGGACTTTGTCCATTATCTCTCTTTATTCCGCCGAAGCCGGACTTTGAGTCTTACTCAATGTCTTGCCTTGCAACATAGGTAAGAACCCCTTCTTACTTCCGTCCATTTTAAACTTCTTTAAAATCTTATCAAGGTATGTACTTTGCGATAGCCCTATTAGGCGCCTAGATCTATCTCTATAGATCTTTATGCCTAATATGTATGACGCTTCACCTAGGTCCTTCATTGAAAATTTGCTGTTTAGATAACTTTTAACACTGTTTAAAAGATCTATATCATTTCCGATAAATAATATGTCATCCACATATAATATCAGAAATGCCACATTGCTCCCACTCACTTTCTTGTAAATACAAGCTTCTCCATAAGTTTGGACAAATCCAAACTCTTTGATCACCTCATCAAAGCGGAGATTCCAACTTCGTGACGCTTGCTTCAATCCATAGATAGATCGCTGAAGCTTGCACACCTTGTTAGCATCCTTAGGATCGACAAAACCCTTTGGTTGGATCATATACAACTCTTCTTCAATATTACCATTGAGAAACGCGATTTTGACATCCATCTGCCATATCTCATAATCGAAATATGCAGCAATTGCTAACATAATCCTAACTGACTTTAGCATCGCTACGGGAGAGAAAGTATCATCGTAGTCAACTCCTTGAATTTGTCGAAACCCCTTTGCGACAAGTCGAGCTTTATAGACGGTCACATTACCATCAACATCAGTTTTCCTTTTGAAAATCCATTTGTTCTCCACGGCCTTTCGGTCGTGAGGTAATTCCACCAAGTTCCAAACTTGATTTTCATACATGGATTCCATCTCGGATTTCATGGCTTCTAACCATTTGTTGGAATCCGGGCTCATCATCGCTTCTTCATACGTCGCAGGGTCATCATTTTCATCAACCATGAAATTCATGACAGGATTTCCGTACAGCTCGGGAGCTTCACGCGTCCTGTTTGAACTGCGAGGTTCGGTAGTACTCTCTTTCGGAGTTTCATGATCATTATCATTAGTTCCCTCTTCAACAGGTGGAGCCAACTCCGGAACAACTTCCGGCGCTGCGCTACTCGCCATACTTTGAAGAGAAGGTTCCACAACCTCTTCGAGTTCTACCTTCCGACTACTCACACCTTTCGCGAGAAACTCTTTCTCTAGAAAGGATCCATTCTTGGCAACAAAAACCTTGCCCTCAGATCTGTGATAGAAGGAATACCCAATAGTTTCTTTAGGGTATCCTATGAAGACGCATTTTTCCGCTTTGGGTTCGAGTTTATCCGGTTGAAGTTTCTTCACATAAACATCGCATCCCCAAACTTTAAGAAATGACAGCTTAGGTTTGTTTCCAAACCACAATTCATACGGTGTCTTTTCAACGGATTTAGATGGTGCCCGATTTAAAGTGAATGCAGCAGTTTCTAGTGCATAACCCCAAAATGACAACGGCAAGTCCGTCAGAGACATCATAGATCGAACCATATCTAATAAAGTACGATTACGACGTTCCGACACACCATTTCGCTGTGGTGTTCCGGCAGGTGTGAGTTGTGAAACAATTCCACACTCTTTCATGTGAGTGCTAAACTCATAACTTAGATACTCACCTCCACGGTCGGACCGTAGAAATTTGATCTTTCTATTACGATGATTTTCCACTTCATTCTGAAATTCCTTGAACTTTTCAAAGGTTTCAGACTTGTGTTTCATCAAGTAGATATAACCGTATCTACTCAAATCATCCGTGAAAGTAACGAAATAACGATATCCACCTCGCGCCGACACACTCATTGGACCACATACATCAGAATGTATGATTTCCAATAAATCTGTCGCCCGTTCCATTGAACCGGAAAACAGCGATGCAGCGGAAGCACAACTCTTTCTTGCCGAATAGCCACCGGGAACATGTATCTCGCTAGTCCGAGACCATGGGGGATAAATTCTAGAGGGGGAGAGAGATCCTTCACGAGGAGGTGTGTGAGACAAGTGAGGAGGGGGGCTCCTTTTATAGGAGGATGGGGGGGACCCCAAGGGGGTGGCCGGCGCATGGGGCTGCCCCCTTGCCCTCCCCTCTTCATGTGGGTGGACACTCCACTCACAAATCTCCTTTAAATTCCCTCCACTCAAAAGTCCACTCAAATTCCCATTAAATTTCCACCAAATTTAATGCAAACTCTCATTAAATAAAACTCTTTTATTTTATTCAGAATTTTGTCAATTACTTTAATGACAAACATTCACAAATAACCCCTTGCTAGAATTCTATTTCACATGCATAACCACTTTATGCAATTTCACCCGAAAACCTGTTTCGGTATCTAGTGAAATAAATTCCTGCGCTTGTTCATTCTTTCGGCATGAAAAATTTGCTCCAATTGGATGTCGGTGTCTCTTAAGTGTGTCACCCTATGGTTTGTGAATAATGCGGACATGATCGAGACCCCTCTCGGATCAATAATCAGAAGCGGGATCTGGAGACCCATACTGACTCCCACACATTCAACGATGACTTTCTTGTGATCGTCGGAACCTTTTACGCTAGTATCTTAATCCCTTTGTTTCACGATATATTACATGTCCGAGATTTGATCATCGGTATCTCCATACCTAGTTTGATCTCGTTACCGACATGCACTCTTTTCTCGTTCCTGTGATATAACATTCTAGTGATCAAATCACTTGCTTGCAAGCTAATCAATGTGATATCACCGAGAGGGCCCAGAGTATATCTATCCGTAATCGGGATGAACAAATTCCACTCTCGATCCATGAGCCTCAACATAACACTTCATTAGTTCTGAATCCATCTTTATAATCACCCTGTTACAGTGTGACGTTTGATGTTATCAAGAAACTCTTCCGGTGTTAGTGATTGACATGATCTCATGGTCTAAGGATTAGGATCACTTCGTAAGTTGTTATAGCAATATAAACTCAATGAATTTGATCGTAATGCTATACTTCGGATGAATGTTCATCACACCATTACACTAATGTTGTGATCCCGTTATTAACAACATCCAATGTCCATGATCAGGAAACCTTGATCATCTTGTTAATCAACGAGCTAGTTTATGAGAGAGGCATAACTAGGAACTTTCTGTTTGTTTATTAAACACACATGTATTAACGTTTCCGTATTAATACAATTATAGCATGCAAAATAAACATCTATCATATACTTGGAATACACATAATAAACACTTTATTATTGCCTCTCAGGGCATATTCCCTTCAGGTTTTGTGTTGTAGGTGGTGCGGATCTGGTCGAAAATATCTCGACGAACTCCCCTTTTTATGGCTACGCCTGGACGCGGCGGGAAACACCCAGAACTGACGGAAAGCAGCATGAAAGAAAGGTGAGAGAGGCATGTCGGCGGGAAGGAAATACGTCGGCGTTGGTGATGATCAAGCGCGGACTAGTGGGTCGCATTGCTGGACGCGATCGGCCGGACAGGCAGAACTATGTCCCAAATCAACCGCAACCGGATCTAAACGTACAAAAACAAACTATTTGAAACGACCGAATGGCTGGAGATGCCCTAAAGTGCAAGGTCAAATCGGTGAAGGCGTGTGGATATGTATTGCTGCTGACTCGGAGAGAGACGAGAAAATTACAAAAAACCACCACATTTGAGGCTAGGGTTTCAAAAGACCACCAATTTTTTTAAAATTTTCAAATTGCACCATTTTTGGGGCACGCGGCTGCAGCCACCACTGATCTGGGTCTGATGCCACGCTAACGACGAAACTGACCGGTGGGTCCCAGTCACCAGGCTTACGTGGCGCTTTCAGACAGCTGGGCGTGGACGGCCGTTAACGGCGCTGTCCGAACCCTAACAACACGTCCCCAACACGGTTCGACCCAGTCAGTTACTCGCAGCTGCTCTCTCTCGCGCGCACAGAAGGCATGGCGGCGGCTGATCCCCCGGTGGCGCCGGACCTAGAGATGGCGTCGGACCCAGAGACGACGCCGGCAACATGGAAGGATCCAGCGTCGAGGATTGCTGCGGGAGCTCGAACCCCGTGGCAGCTGCGTTCTATTCGCCGGAGAAGGCGGCCGCCGTTGCCGTGGCTGATGTGTGGAAGGAGAACCCGACGCAGAGTAGTCGTTGGACAAGTGCATTCGGCGGCGGCCTCGAGTAAGTTATCCCCCTCTTTCCCTTGGTCTTTTATCTGTTATTTCTCTTTGTGATTTAGGCTATGGTTTTCTGTTGCAAATAATTTGGGTGTTATTTCAATTTTGTAGTTTGGATGATGACATATGGGATGTAAGGATAAATCTAGATGGTCAGGACAATATTGAGCATAGCATAGGTGAATCAGACATCACCTACATGAATCTGTTTGCTTTAATTGAGGGAGAGGGATATGGAATTAATGATTGCATGTATTATGTTAGAGAGAAGGGTAGAGGAATTGCTGGCATGGAGTTGTTGGATGGAATGAGCAAGGTTCAGCAGATGGTTACACAGTATGAGAATGAAAAACAAGTTACTCTAGCTGTAATCAGTGGAGGAAGCACACTGCCACCAAATGTAAATAGTGCCTCAGTAGAAGAACAAATTCCAATTTCAGAGATTGTAAACCCTGTTGTGTACACAATGGATGATGAAGTAGTAATTTTGCCAAGACAACAGTGCACACAGTTAACTGAAGATCCAGAGTTCCTGTACATGTTGACACAGCAGAGCAACAATATGGATGAAGAACAGCATGAGCAATGCAGAGCTAACGAGAAGGGCAAGCAAGTTAGGGATTTTATAAAGGAGGAAGATGAAGATGATGATGAGCTGAACCATGATGTAACTGAATCAGATGATGATGATCTGAACCAGACCATGGATGATTTCAAGAAGAGTAAGAGGTGGGGGTGGGATTCAGTTTCTGATGCACATCAAGAGGTAGATGATCCTTTCCATGTGTCAGACTGTGAAGATGAAGACAATGCATGTGAACTGACAGAACTAACAAACTATGAACTGGATACAACTTCTGGGAAGAAGAAAGAACCAGGTAGGAAGGGGCCAACTGAGAGAAGTCATTGCAGTCAGCCAAAGAAAAGGCTACCAGCAGATTATATTCCTTCTGATGATGAAGGGCCAGATGTAGATTTGGATCTAGAAGATGATGATGGGTTTGAGACACCTTCTTGGATTCAACCAAAAGGAAGAAAAAGCAGGGCCAAGAAGAAGGAGCCAAGGGTGTGGTATGATGAAAACAGGATTCACCCAGAAGAAGGGCTCTGTTGGAAAATGTGTTTCTTAGATGTGTATCAGTTCAGAAGAGCGGTGCAGACACTGCATGTTGCATAGCTAAGGAACTTTAGGTACCATAGAAATTGCAAAGACAGAGTTATAGTACATTGTGCTCAGGAGAAATGTCCATTTTTAATGGTTGGTGCACAAATAAAAAATGAGAAGACTTTCTGCCTAAAAAAGGTAGACTTTGACCACACCTGTGCCTCATCTGGTGAACAATGCAAGGTGACAGGCAAGTGGCTAGCACAAGTGTGTGATCCCAGTGTGAGAGTAGATCCAAGGACGGACATTGAGGCAGTGATGGAGACAACTAAGGATAAATATGGTGTAGATGTGCACAAGATGATGGCATATAGGGCAAAGAAGAAAGCATTGCAGGCAGTGCTTGGTGATCAGGTTGGGCAGTACATGAGGCTTAGAGACTACTTGTAGACAGTTATTGACACCAACCCTGGCTCAAGATGCATTGTTACTACCAAATTTGTTGTAGAGCATCCTAGCACCAACCTTAGATTCCATGGGATGTTCTAATGTCTAGGTGGATGCATACAAGGTTTTCTTAATGGCTGCAGACCATTTTTAGGTACATTTTTATTGTTGCATAGTTGTTGTACCAGCAAGCCACAATATTACCTCACTGTTATTGTTTCTTTGCAGGTCTGGATGGTTGCTTTGTGAAGCTAACCACTGGCCAGCAAATCCTTTGTGCCACTACAAGAGATGGGAACAACAACATATTCCCTCTTGCTTTTGGCTTGGTTGAAAAGGAGGAGACAGCTTCATGGAGTTGGTTTCTCACACAACTGAAGTATGCAATTGGGGGTGAACAAGACAAGTTTGGATATTATACAATAATATCTGATAGGCAGAAGGTTAGTGTTTCCTCTTGCTATTATACATTGTCACATTGCATGTATATAGAAACTGCTATTCCAAGAACTACTATTGCATAATCAGTTGGTTCCTCTTGTTTTACTTAATGCAATAAACTTCTCTGTAATTGTGTAGGGACTACTTAATGCAATAAACACAGTATTTCCTAACTGCCCTCAAAGATATTATTTAAGGCACATCTATGCAAACTTTCAAACTACTTGGTTTAGAGGTAAGGAGATGAAAAAATACATGTATGCAGCCAGCTATTCTTATACACAAAATGGCTTTCATGTTGCTATGGCTAACATGAAAGAAGAGAGTGTAGAAGCTTGGGAGTGGCTAATGAAAATACCAGTTTCATATTGGGCTAGATATGCCATGGATTATAACTGCAAAACTGATTTAGTTGTCAACAACTTGAGTGAAGTTTTCAATATATGGATACTAGATATTAGAGGAAAACCAGTGAAGACCATGTTTGATGGTATCAGGAAGAAAGTAATGGTCAGACATGATGCTAAGAGAACAGGAGGTGCCAAGGAAAGGTGGGACATCACACCAACTTATTCAGAAATGCTAGAAGAAAGCAAGAAATGGGCAAGAATGTATAGATCTAGTAGGTCTGTTGATGGCTTGTGGGAAGTTAGTCATGGTGAGAAATCTTATGCTGTCAGTTTAACTGCCAGGACATGTGGATGCAAGAGATGGGATATGACTGGAGTCCCTTGTCATCATGCCATATCAGCATCTACAAGTCATTCCAGCATCCTGAAGACTTTGTTCTAGATTTCTTCAAAAAACCAATGTACAAGGAGGCATACAATCCAGTCATTTACCCAGTGCCAGGTGAGGATTGCTGGACAAAAACTGATACACCTGATATTGATCCACCAGTCTTCAAGGTATCATTGGGCAAGAATCAAACAAAGAGAAGGAAGGGCAAGTTTGAAGTTCCAGAGCCACCACAGTCCTCTAGAATGGCAACTATCAGTTGCAGCAACTGTGGTTTGCTTGGGCACAGATACACTAGTTGTGGTCAAGCTCTGAAGCCATCACTGCAGATTAGGAAAAACCAACATCAGGTTTACCTCTTATCTATTTTATTGTTGTCTATTTTCCACTAGTTGCTTGGGCACAAATACACTAGTTATGGTCAACATTTTCTATGATTTATTTGTGCAGGAAAACAGGGCAACCCTCTCTGAAGCTCCACAAACTCCAGCTCCAGGACCAGCTCCACAGTCTGCAAGGAGGGAAAGACCTGTAGCTCTAGCTGTAGGACATGCTTCTCCAGTACATGCTCCAGCTGCAGGACATGCTCCACAATCAAAGAGGAGGGCAACACCTGCAGCTCCAGCTGCAGGACATGCTTCTCCAGTACATGCTCCAGGACCAGCTCCAGCTAGGAAGAAGAGAGCAGTATCTTCAACTCCAGGACATGCTTTCAAAGCTCCAAGGCCAGCACCAGCACATACTGGACCTAGTGGTACTACTGGAAGGCCAGTAAGAGCAAGAAAGGCTAACTCCAAGATGGTTGGTTACCTCATTGCAAGCAACATTGACAAGATCACACCGAACGACATCAAGAAAGGGATGTTATGAATCTGTTTGTGTGCTTTGTAGAACAATCAGTTTGTGTGCTTCTGAGAACAATCAGTTTGTGTGGTGTGAGATGATGTATAACTATTTGAACAAATGTTGTGTTTGTTTTCTGTTGTGAGTCTGAGACAATGGCCAACTATTTGAAATGCTTGTTTTGTAGATGTTGTCATTATATTAAATTATATATCATTATGGATGTTGTCGAGACCACTCGGGGGGCCTCGACAACCCTAGTATATTAAATTATATATCATTATGGATGTTGTCGAGACCACTCGGGGGGCCTCGACAACCCTAGTATATTAAATTATATATCATTATGGATGTTGTCGAGACCACTCGGGAGGCCTCGACAACCCTAGTATATTAAATTATATATCATTATGGATGTTGTCGAGACCACTCGGGGGGCCTCGACAACCCTAGTATATTAAATTATATATCATTATGTATGTTGTCGAGACCACTCAGGGGGTCTCGACAACCCTAGTATATTAAATTATATATCATTATGGATGTTGTCGAGACCACTCGGGGGGCCTCGACAACCCTAGTATATTAAATTGTTGATCATTATGGATGTTGTCGAGACCACTCGGGGGCCTCGACAACCCTAGTATATTAAATTATATATCATTATGGATGTTGTCGAGACCACTCGGGGGGCCTTGACAACCCTAGTATATTAAATTGTTGATCATTATGGATGTTGTCGAGACCACTCGGGGGGCCTCGACAACCATAGTATATTAAATTGTTGATCATTATGGATGTTGTCAAGACCACTCGGGGGGCCTCGACAACCCTAGTATAGATCATTATAACATTGTATCCAGTACCACAAAGCATTATAGATTTTTTACACAAATAGGAGAACATCTTCACACAAAATTAATGGTTCAACACATGGAGGGTTCAACTAAACAAATTAAGGGTTCAACACATGGAGGGTTCCAAATAAACAGACTCATTACACAAATATTCCAACTAAACAGACTCATACATCTACCTAAACACACCATCACTCCTCCTCCTCACAAATTTCCTTGATTCTCTTGACCTTGTCCTTGTTAACACCATTGACCTTGAACAGGTCATGCATTGAGTACTCTAACTTTTTCTTTTCATCCTTCAGATTAGCTCTTTCCACATCCCACTTCTGCTGTTTCACCTTGAATACTTCTGTCTGTGATTTGAGCATATTCTTCAGTTCCTCCTTAGCATTCTTTAGCACCTCTACTTCATTCTTCAATGCAGCTATGTGCTTCTCCATCTGCTCAGCATCATGTTGTCCACTCATTATCTTAGCATAGTTTTCTGCTATGGCTTTCTTCTCATTCTGAGCTATCCACTTCCTCTGAGTCTCATCTATCCACCTATTACCTTCCTCTAGCAGGTTTGCATGTTTCTTCTCTAATTTGTCCTTCTCTTCAGTTAGATCCTTCAATATTTTGCTGCTCTCATACCTCTCTTGAATTCTTGAGTTATTACTCTCATTGTACATTGCCCACAACTTAGTCAATGCATGCTTCAAGCTGTCATCCCACTCTGGATCAATCCAGCTTTGAAAGCCACAACTCAGTACCTCCTGTACATTAAATATTTTATATTACAACATACTGTCTATGGTTTATGATTACAACATACTAAAAAATTGCAGATTAAGTAAAAACAGAGCTGAAATATATGTCTATGATTTCAACATACATGTTCATGAGGACACTATCATTTCTAAATGAGAACACTATCTTTACTAAATGAGCACACTATCAATGTTCAGTAAACTGCTAGAAATATTTGCTAAGTGAACACTACATCACATATCTGCTAAATGAGCACCCTATATCAAAATATTCAGTAAACTGCTAGAAATCATCATCTGCTAAGTGGATATTCAGTAAACTGCTAGAAATCATCAAAATATTCAGTAAACTGCTAGTTAACTAGCAATGTTGCTCTAAAAATATCTGCTAAGTGAACACTATCAATGTTGCTCTAAATAAACATACTATCATTTCTATACCACTGTACCTATTAGTTAACTGAAACTAAATGAACACATGATCACACTATGAGGAAATCAAATCACCTACAGGGACCTATTGAAGAAAAAAGGGAGCTCAGCACTTACATTTTCTATAACACACATGTAGAACTTCCTCCCTGCATCATTGCCCTGAAACGCAACACACCTGCGTGGCTTTAATTTGTGAGCAACGCAAACAAAAGGAGCTTCATGGTCAATGCCGGCAAATTTAGCGTCATGGAGCATGTCTGGTGCGTAGTCGCAGTGAACTACAAATCCGAGAAATCCAGGAAAACATAAGGCTCAAATCGACGATTTTCCAAAAATTCCCAAATCTGGATCCAAACCCTAAATTAAAAGAGGAGGAAGGAACTCACACGGTCAAACGGGAGAGAGTCGGCGGAGGAGCTTCCACTGTCGTTCCAGCTCGGCATGATCTACGGAGAAGCGGCGGAAGCGGTCGCCGGCGATGGCGGCGCGGTCACCAGCGACGGCGGCGGTCAGGCTAAGAGGAAGCAGATGAGTGAGGCAGCGGGGGAGAGAAGAGGAGGGCCCGACCGTTTTGATGGTTTAGACAGCGCCGTTAACGGCCGTCCACGCCCAGCCGTCTGAAAGCGCCACGTAAGCCTGACGACTGGGACCCACCGGTCAGTTTCGTCGTTAGCGTGGCATCAGACCCAGATCAGTGCTGGCTGCAACCACGTGCCCCAAAAACGGTGCAATCTAAAACTTTTAAAATTTTTGGTGATCTTTTGAAACCCTAGACTCAAATGTGGTGGTTTTTTTTAATTTTCTCGAGAGAGACCAATCGATCCAGGACACCACCACAAACATCCACCTTTTCCCAAAAGCAAAAAAATCAAACCGAATTGACCAACCGCAGAGGCTCCTTTTTTTTCTCCTTATCGGAGGCACAGGCTACCCGGCAGGTTTTGTTGATTTCCTCTACAAAAGACGGCAGTGTTGGCTGGCCGCCTTGGAGAGCGTTATTTTCTGTCTGTTGCTAGAGCGGCAGTTTGTGCACCCCGAGCGGGGAGAAACGGGGGCAGGCCTAGCTAGTAGTAGTACCGCTCCCAGTGTAGTACGTACTAGCAGACATTGCCCCAAAACGCAGCAAAGCAAAGGCTGTGTCGGCCGCTGCACGGTCCTTTTTCTTGGTTGGGGTTTTCCTTTTGGCGATCCAAGAGGTTTTTACCAGGTCCAGGCGTGATCCGGTAGATCGACAATTTCATTGTATTTTTGGTTGCGAGTTGGAGTAGTACTATCGTGTGGATCATAACGCAGCACGAGAATTCCACGAGATACCGTGAGCTTAGAGCATCTTTACTCGTCTATCCAGAAGGTTCGATCCGGACGTCGAAATTACGACACCGAAAATCGGTTTAGTTGCGTATTTAAAGACCGCTTTTCGACGGATTTGGACCAACTTTCTCGTGAGGAGAAGAGTCCTGCCGCGCGCGCTCTCTCTTTTGAACAGCAAGCATGGATCGACTCCACGCAATCGATCAGATCCGCGTCCACCCCTCGATCCTCCAGCTGCCTTTTCACCGTTTCGTTTCCCAGAGCGCACCAAGCAGGCCTCCCTCACTTTTCCACTGCTCACGTCGCAGCATGCAGCAGCAGCTGCTGCGCCAAGATTCGCGTACGTACGCCATCGCGCGCGTGCCGAGAGAGAAAGGACACATGAATCTCACCATTCGTCACGGAACAGGTTTGTTGTACTCCCTCCGGCCCATATTAATTGACTCAAATTTGTCTAAATTAGGTTCATTCAAATTTTGAAAATCAAAATCAATTAATATGGATCGAAAGGAGTATTAAAAATGCACCGGTGGTATCTAAACTTGTACCCCTTTTTCGATACCATCACCAACCTTAAAAGTACGTGATTTATGGTCACTAACTACGGCGGCTGTTTCGTTAGGGTCACTAGGATGTTGTACAATGACGTATTTATCGACGTGGCAGGCTTTGACCGGTCTACATACCGCTAGGCCTACCAGACAGCCTCTTTGCAAACACCATTATCAGAAAATTGATCAGATTACCCCTCCACGTCTCCACCAATCCCCGCACGAACAGAGCCCCTCCGGTGAGCTTCAGACGGCCCTTGTCCCTGCTCCGGCTCCTGCTTGTCGCTGACGCCAGGTCCAGCTTGTATGCCGCCGCTCATCGGCCTCTACCTTGACTGCTCCCGGTGCGGCCTTGGTGCCCAGGCCGCATATGCAAGGAAGGTGGAGGCGACTCGTGCACGCCACCGCGACGAGGCTGCTGGAGCCGGTGTCCTCCCTGTCGCCGGCCTCCGCCGACTTGGATTGCCTCTGCTGGCCCCGGTATCCCTTAGCCACCCCGACCTCAAGCCTACCCCACGACCTTCCTCAGAATGAGTGCAACATTGCATTATCTGAATTTGCAAGAACGAAGTGCATGTATTTGTGTTGTACGCCACTCTTGTTAAGTGCATGCATTTGTGTTATGAACTTGTGATGTATACCACCGTTATGCTTTATTGGTACTTTGTGACGCTTGTTAGACTATGTTATGGATCCATATCATGATCAATTGCCGATTATAACTATAAATTGCTGCATTTTAGCAAAAAGGTCATGTAAATATTATTTTTTTGGCATCGAGTCTTCGAGTTGGCTTGTCGAGTCTTGAGCCTAAGTAGCAAGGTTTAGAACTTCTTAATATATGGTCAGAGAAACAACGTACGAGACTCCTCCTCCAGACCCCTCCCCGTCCCGCACACGCGCGGGGGCGTCGCGCCGCGCCGGGCGGCCTCCCCTTCCCGCTGAGCCCTCCCTCCCGTGGTCTCTCCTCCCCGCCGCCACCGCCCGGATCGTCGCCAGGCAAAGACCTGGGGGCGTGGCGGCGGCGGCATCCCTGATCGCAATTTGGCGGGAAGGCGGCGGCATATGTCCCTGATGGTTTGGCAGTGGTGTTGCGGCGAGCGGCGGCCGGTGATCCTCGGCCCAGATGGCGGCAGGCGGCGGCGGGAATATGGGCCTAGCCGCAATCTGTCCCGTACGTTGGCCTCGACGCTGGCGCCCAGGCGACCCGGGCCTTGTCCGTGACACTAGGGCACTTGGGGCATCTGCCCCCCGCATGGTGGTGGTGGCCTCCTCCGTCGGAATGGTCGGTCGGGTGGTCTTGCCGTCTTGCGGAAGATCCTGCTAGTTTCCGGCGGGTGGCGTGGGGCCTACTGGCTCGGTTTCAATAAATGAGGTGGTCCTGGATCCCTCTTAAGCCAAGACGATGATCTGCCGGATGTTGGTCTCCATTGATCTGGTTTCTATGTCGTGTCCCGGAAGGCTCCGCCGGCGAACTCCAAGTGCTATCATGCCCTGAGTTTGCTGGAAGGATTGAATTCGGTCGTACGCACCCATATTTTACCCTGACTTTGGTTCTCAGAGGATGTGCTTCGAAGCTTTGTTGGTTGTTATTATCACGGGGCATGTTCTCGTTCCATGGTGCTGACGGAAAAAGTCATGGAGACCAAAATCTGAGGACAGACAATGATGGTTCGAGTCTGGGTGGTGATGAGGAATTGGCTAGGTGACTTGTGAATTGGAGCAGTGGCATGCAAGTGGGGGCGACTGCACAGGAGAGGTTCATGGTCCTACCTCTTAGGGTGAAAACCAGGGTCTGGCCTTATTTGGTTGTGCCTGGCAATGGCCTTGTTGAATGTATTGTTTTGAGAGCGCGGACTTTTTTCAGGGTGAAAACCTAAATCTTTGATCGGACGATGACGATGTTTGTGCAGTGTTCCCTTCTTGGAGGCGTCGTGTTTGGAGAAGCTGGACTTCTGGTGTTGTCTTGGTGGTGGTATTACTGCTGTTTCAATGAATGAGTCACCGTAGCGGGACTTTTTTTTATAATTCTTTTTCTTTTGGCTGTGTGACCTCTAGGGCAATACATTGTTGCATAGGCTGGGTGTAATTGGTATCATCGATATTAATATATGCTCTTTTCCAAAAAAAAAAATAAGATTTAAACTTGGCTTGTCCAACCTTTAAGCGAGCCATGAGTTTTGTGTCCACCCCTACATGGGGTGAATGGATGCTTTGTTTGCCCTGCTTTGCTAGCTGCTCTGCCGGCCTCTGGGTCGGAAAGCGAGCTGCAGCGACACACGTACGTAGTACGGGCGTGAATGTCTCCTGATGCCTGATACACTGACACTGTGCGTCGACCTGACCTCAGCGCGCGTTCGTGCTTGCTGACGGGTCCACGACAAAGATCTGCATCATCGTCGTCGTCGTGTCGACCGTGTGTGTGGTCGGCTCGTCTGGCCGTCGGAGGCAGGCAACAGGCACAGGCACCGATCATTGTCGTTGTGCAAGCGTAATCTGTGAGTGGCCTAGCTGAGTAGCTAACCATGGGCGCGTGATTGCATGGTCACGGTCTCAGAGCACAGCCAAGACCATAGAGTATGTGTATTGTGTAAACATATATTCCGTGGAAACAATGATTTCACAAATTATCCCATGGATGCATAACTATTGGTAGAATAGGATATGGACTAGTATGTAATGCGAATTATTCAAGAATAAACTTCATGTAGATAACTACTAGTAATATGTACTTTCTAGAGTGTTCTATTTATTTTATTTCTACCTAAGATGACATACATATCGAGATATTACAGCTCTTAAGACATTTAGTGGCGCGTCTAACCTAGAAGGATGTGAACAAATAGATTTACACTACAAGTCTACGGGACATCTAAGTGGAATAAACTAACATGTGGGGGGATTGTGTGTATTTCATGTTTTTATTCTAATAAAATGATTTTGTTGAAGGAATTTTACTACCATATAAGATTTCAAGCTAGGATTTAAGAAACCATTGTACATTTAATTGAAAAAATATGTTTCGGCTTAGTGCAAGCATATTTGGTGTGATAGACAAACTATGTAAAAAACTATTGAAGTCACAGCTTTTCTACATTAAAAATGGGTTAGAAATAAGTAAAAAAGTCTAAAAAATGGAAGAGACAATAATTATATTGTGGCAATGTTTATTATAAACATGCGCGTATGGGAAGCCAGTGCGGATTGTACACCCACACGGGCCCCCGGAAACTCTGGCGCCGTCAACTCGTTTGAACAGAGGAGGTACTAATTACTAGAGTATAGTTGACACCTAAAAAATTAACAAAACTAAATGCATAATACTACCCTGCAACCTGTCAACCGCATGCAAGCCTCTCTGTTTCTCTATGCCCTAAACCCTCCGTTTACTTTGTGTGCGTATCTGTCCGGTTTTAATTTTCATCATCCAAGGAACCTAGCTATTCCTTTGGACTATTTTTTGTTATTTTCTAAATCATATCTGTCATGGGCAATGAATATTGTTTTCTTAACCCTTTCCTAAAGCATACCTGTGTTAGCGACGAGTAGGTTTGCTTCGATCATAGTTTCTCACGTACTACTTATATTCTGCAACATCATGTCGCAGTAGTACAATTCTTGTATGTCTTTACTGCTACTTAATTCCTTTATATTCTATAGCAACACAACAAATACTTCGGATTGGCTACTATACCTTGAAATGAAAAGTTTAGGAGATAACTTTTTCTAAAGATATAATTTTTTCAAAAACAAATGTGAAGGTTTAGTGTCTAAAAATTTGCGTTTTATAACATGCTTTTCAATATAAGTTCATTGGAAGAAGAAAACTCCTCCTATAATTGGCTATTTTCATGTAGAAAATTGTATTGGCACTGAGATTTGGAAAAAACTTGTTTACATAATTAACTCTTTCGATATATAGGGCCTCAATTCATATTTCATACCGGGCCACCAATTTCTCATTTGTGGCCTTAAATAAGATCAAACATAACATAAACTAATTACAGTTATGGTATTTACTAAGAAAATCAATAATTCTTTTGTTCTATAGTTATGCTTTCGTGGGTTATTTAGTATGTGCATTATATATATTTAATTTTTCTTTGTATTTATTGTAAATCATGCTTTTCATAAATATAAGATCTACAGTTGGACTCTAGTTTGAGAAGATTAATTAGAATCAAACAATAGCTACTCATTATAATCATGCCATATCATTAGACTATCTTTGTAGAAAGATGACCTAGAGATTACAAAGTTGTTGTACATGAATATGTAAGACCAAACATTTGTTATACTCCCTCTGATCCCTTCATCGACACATATTAGGGATCAGAGAGAGTATTAAAATTGTGGAGTATTTGGCACCGAGTTTCCATCTAGCCTATCACACTTTACTTTTGCGTTGATTCTTTCCTCGTTGTCATTATAGGTCCATAACTTTTTTTTAAATTTTTAACCAAAAACTCACCTCGTGACCAAGTTAGTGTTGTGATGTAGAAAGAATAAAAGTAAATTTGTACTCACATTCTTATACCAAAATTTCATCAATGGAAAACTAGTCTACCATACAAAACATAAATATTGGAAGATCGTAAACTCAGGTTTGTGCCCAAACAAAAATATCACCACATTGCATACATACTCAGATAGTCATGTTCGCTAGTAACCTAGTGAGTAGTGACTCTTATAGTCTCTGACCTCAAACCCAGCACACATGCCAAAGCGGTGCCAACCTTTTCGCAGTCAGAACAAGGAAAGCGGGACCAAAAAGCTTACACCCTACTTATGATAATCCTATTAATTGTTTGACCCTTGGAGTGTGAGGACCATGCCTCCACATCCATCGGTCCGCTGGAGGCAAATCATGCTTTGGCGATGGCCATCAAGATATCATCAGCCCATGGTAATTAATGTAATCATGAGCGATTGAAAACAAAAAGGATTGATGATTAGGGAGCATCATTGGCTCCGTGGTCCAGCGCAAATCACTCCCAGGGAAACGAATTCGGAGTAGGATATAGATCGGCACTCTTTTACTTTAATTATTTGGCATTTTATGATTAATTAACGGTTGCCACAAGTTGTCGAAGGCTATGGCTCTACAAGCTCGTGGGATATATAGGCGCAGCGTGACGGCCGGCGCGCGTGCGTGACATACTTTACGTACCCAATGTTGGCAATGTGTGATATGCCGGGACTGGGAGCCAACTGGGCCGGCCGCGTTCTAGGTCGTAGCGGCGGCATCAACTTGTCCTGCCTACCCAAAGACCCGAAACCGTAGAATTTGACTGAGATTTTGTCTCTGCCCTGTAATCGTAATCTCTAAGCATGTGCTGCATTTCCGTTCGTGTTGGTCATCGGTAGCTAGTGCCTACTACTTTCTTCGTTTTAAAATATAAAATGATTTTAACTTTGTGAGGCAAATGTATTTAGAGTTTTATTATTATGTAGGTTTACTCAGTATTAGAGTGAATCTACACAATAAAAAAATCTAGATACTTTTTTTCACAAATCTTTTTTCTAAAACATCTTATATTTTAAAACGGATGGAGTACTAGCTAACTAATGATCCATAAGGCGTTAATGTTGAAGTGAGTGTGGCGTATTGGGAGAGAGGAAGGAGGTTTGTCGCTACAACTATTAAAGACAAAATGCACAATAATGCTCCCAATTTTAGCGGTCTATCCAGGAGAAAGCATGAGATTTGTTGCAGGATTACCTTTCCCATTAGCAATGGGAGGGTACCGTGTTTTGGATGGACCCATGGCTTGGTGAGCGTCCCCTGAGAAGGCTCACCCTAACCTCTTCACAAGCTGCTCAGAACCTTCATTAAGTATAGCAGTCGCGCATATACTATATATTGTGGCCTTTTGGCCCCCAGAGGAATACAAGTTGTCTATTCCTAACATGTAGAACCTTCGGCCCTGTAGAGATTGCAGCATGGGACGAGCTTAAGGCTTCCATACCTTCATCGTTTTGTGGCATTAGACCCCCTCGTGGGGTTTTCTCAGTTAGCTTAGCATATAGTGTTCTATTTAGAGGGCCCTCTTTGTCGTCTTGGCCCAAACCGTTATGGAAAACACCTCTCCCCCTCAAGACGAAGATTTTTGTATGGCATCGTCTTCCTCCTGGGGTTCAAGTGACGAAGCGACATGGGTCAGAGGATGGGTTATGTCGATTATGTGGGGTCACAGAGTCAGGAACCCACATATTGTTCACCCGTCTCGCTGCTCGGTTTCTATAGAACTTTATCCCAAACTCATTTGCAGCAGTGCTACCTGTTGTGTTGACAGCAACACGTGGAGATGCTGGATGCTACGCTTCGGCTCTTACTAGAGACAGCATGACGCATCTCCGTGACTCCGCCCTTCCAGCCCTTGAGTGTCTTGCGCCTTCTCTCTCTCTCTCTGTTTCGAGTGCCTCCACTTGGCTTTTCAGTTTGGGCACGATTGTGTTGTTGCCCTAACATTTCTCGTAACTTGCTACTATAAAGTCTGAATAGTGTGTCTGTGCTTCATGCTGCGTCCGCCGTGAATGAATGATTACCAGCAAGAAGCGGCTGCGTGTGAGATCGTTTTCGTTGTTCCCTCTCCCGTTGGTGGATCCGTGACTTGGCCAACATCACCAAAGCTCCTCTAGCCTAGTGGCTATGAACTGTGAGCCTACTATATGTATGCTGTCCTGAATTCTCTCTCCTCCTGGAGGTAGTGTTGTCCAAACCTCAGCTTGTCTGCAGTTTCTCTGAACCCAGCTCAGGTCTGGCCGTTGCAACACACGGTACCGTTTCAGGTTCAGATTAGGACTTAGTCGTTTTTCGTTAGCTAAGTTTTAGGGTAGTTCTGCATGAGCGTTTTGTGCGATTCATGTCGTAGATTCAGAATCGAGCTGAGCAATCTCCGGACGTGGGATGGCACGTCCAAGTAGTGGAGAAGATCCACGATCATCTAATGTAATAAAAGGAGAAGAAGATAATGAAAAGCAATAATTAAAATACTGCACCAAAATACTCTGTCTCTGTTCGTTTCTCACTTTCAGTCAGGAACTCGTTCGAGATTCAGAGAGAGATTGAGAGATCGCAACCACATGTAGTACCATCACCGTCCGTGGCATGGTAGTATACGTGAGTGAGAGTGGCACGTCCATCCAATTTACACGGAGGGAGTCGGGGGTGGTAAGTGATTGAACACATCGGGGCCTCGATCGGGGGTGGTCGTGCAGGAAAGGCGAGAGAGGACAAAGTGCAGAGGAGGGAGGGGCCAGGAGATGTTTTCGTGTTCGGGCCGAGGAGGGCAAGAAATAAAATGAGCAGCCAGCCACTGCTCCGGCGTGCCTCTGCAATCTGCATACCCGTGGGCCTTGCTTGGCCTTGTCCGTGAGAACTAGGGCATGCCATGTGCCCTTCGTTTCAGGAAAAAAAAAAGAGGCATGATCCCCTTGTGCCAAGTTGTCGTGCTGACCGCAGCAGTATCCACGGCTCAGCATCCGAGCTAAAACATGGCCAAAAGATATTCATCTACGGACTGAACTCCCACTCATATTTGTTGTCGCTGAATTAGATATTGTACTGATATATAAGTTACTTTTTTAGGTATATCAATATATATTAAGTATGCAAGCCGTCTCATTAAAACCTTTCGGTCCTCTTAGGTATCCTGGTAAGGAAAAAAATACGTCTAAAACTTGCAGCTCATCTAACAATTGTTACATCGTTTACAAGAGACTGTAGAATGAAGCTAGGGGTTCATCGACCCAATTATAAGAAATCTTACTAGAGAAACATGTCCTAGCTAGTTCATGTGCCACTCCATTAGCTTCTCTCAGACAATGCTGAAAAATAACTTTACCAATCATAGATGCCTCATCTACGCAGTCAGCTAGCACAACTGAAGATGTTCCCCACCAGGCTTCTTCACCATAACATGCCTACACAATTTTCATTGAGTCGGATTCGGCAATAGCATTATTACAGCTGAGACGGTTGGCTAGAGCTAGTCCTTCCCGCATAGCACACTCGTGCGACACTTTCGCCCCACCCCGTTATCATTCTCGCTCTATGCAACTGGAGTTGTCATTGCATTAATTAAGAACCTGTGAATCCTAGTTTTCCAAATAGTAATCACTAGTAGAAAAAGGGCTATCTGTGGCACACTAAAAATAAGTCAGTGGCGCGGCACGCCTGGTGCGCCACGGATACTATGTCACTGGTAATATCTTATCTTTGGCGCACCTCGATGGGTGTTTTGTGCGCCACTGACCACATTTTCAAATTTCAAAAAAAGGAGGGATATCCAAAATTATCCATGGTGCATGTGGGTTTGGTGCGCCACTGATAAAATTTTCGAATTTCAAAAAAGGCGAGATCTTTGTCGTTACCTCGTCATAGTCACATGGGCTGCCAAAGGAGGGGAGGAGACTAAGAAGAGAAGGAGAAAGATAGGAGGAGAGGGAGAGGAGGAGGAGGAGGAGGAGGAAGAGGAAGAGAGGAGGAGGAAGGAAGAAGATAGGAGGAGGAAGAGGAAGAGGAGGAAAAAGAGAGGAGACGGAATAAGTGGAGGAGGGGAATGGGAGGGGAGGAGGATAAGATAAGACAAGGGAATAGCCGGGATAGGGATTCAAATTTGAATCCCAACCAAACTGTTGGAGATATGCCCTAGAGGCAATAATAAATATAGTTATTATTATATCTTTGTGTTTATGATAAATGTTTACATTCATGCTATAACAATATTAACCAGGAAACATTAATACTTGTGTGATTTGTAAACTAAATTAGAGTCCCTAGTAAAGCCTCTACATAATACTAGCTTGTTGGTTAATAGATGATTGTGGTTTCCCTATCATGAACATTGAGATGTTATTAACAACAAGATCATATCATTAGGAGAATGGTATGATGGACATACTCCTATAGATAAGCGTAGCATAAAGATCAAGTCATTTTAATAGTTCAATTGCTATAAGCTTTCTGATACATAGTAACCTAATTCCTTCGACCATGAGATCATTCTTATCACCAGCACCGAAATGATGCTTTGATGACATCAAACACCACACCGTAACTGGGTGGATATAAAGGTGGCATTGAGTGTTCGGAAAGTATGGGTTGAGACACATGAATCAAGAGTGGGATTTGTCCATCCATATGACGGATAGATATACTCTGGGCCCTCTCGGTGAAATGTCATCCAATTAGCTTGCAAGCATGTGACTGGCTCACAAGGGATCACATACCTCGGGAACGAGAAAAGAGTAATTATCGGTAACGAGGTTGAACCAGGTATGCAGAGATACCGACGATCAAAACCTCGGATAAGTAAATTATCGTGAGACAAAGGGAAATTGGTATCGTATGTAAGTGGTTCATTCGATCGCAAAGTAATCGTAGAAATATGTGGGAGCCATATGAATTTCCAGATTCCTCTATTGGTTATTGATCGGAGAAGTGTCTCGATCATGTCCGCATAATTCATGAACCGTAGGGAGACACACTTAAGGATTCGATGTTGTTGAGAAGTTATGGAATGATGAGTAAGAGACCGAATGTTGTTCGGAGTCTCGGATGGGATCCGGGATATCACGAGGAGATCCAGAATGGTCCGGAGAATGAGATTCATATAAGGAAAGTCCTGTTTCGGAGTTGGGGAATGATTTCGGTGTTTTCACCAGGAATGTTCTAGAAGGGTCCGGCACTCCGGAGGGGAAGGGTACATAAATGTGTCATAACAATGTGGAATGGTTGCATCATGTACTAGGTATCATGGCTGAGCAAAATGAAGGCAGAAATCAAATCCTAGTTTGAAAAGTCAAACGCCAATTTGAAAAGTCAAACGGCAGTTGTGCTTGGTGGAGGGAGAGTAGGAAACCTACTTGGGAAGGAGTTCCTCTCCCTACACCCGCCGGCCAAGGAGGCCGACTTGGGGGAGGACTCCCTCCCCTTGGCGGGCGCCCTCCCACCTATAAAAGGAGGGGCAGAGCTGCCCCTCTTCCCTACACCTGTCACACCTCAAAACCCTAACCCTAGCCGTCGGCCTCCTGCAAGTCGCCGCCGCCCTAGGTTTTCTCCTAGCCGCCGAGTTGGGGCTCTCCCCAAGCCCTAGCCGCCGGCCAAGCTTCATCCCTTGGTGCCTCTAAACCCTAGATCGCCAAGGCCTCTCTCATAGTCCACCATTCTCGCTCCGGCTTAAGGCAAAGCCCTGCGAGATCTCCCCTCTACTTCCGGTACCACGCCGTCGTGCTGCCGGAATCACGAGGAGAGTGCTAAAACCTCCGCTGCCTGCTGGAACAAGGGAGAGGATGGTCTTCATCGAGTACCGAACGTGTGACCGACTGCGGAAGCGCTGCCGGAACGCAGCGCCGGAAGGATCGTCTACACGATCTTGAGATCGACAAGAGTACGAATACATCACCCACGAGAATCTGCTCTCCTTAACCGCTTTGGAATCTTTGAGGGTGAGTTCCTCTATCGACTCGTTGCTACAATCTAGTAGATAGATCTTGGCTTGTTTGTTTGCATGCGGTAGAAATTTTTTGTTTTCCATGCTACGAACCCCTACAGTGGTATAAAGAGTCATTTCTATATGTAGATCTATTGCACGAGTAGAACACAATGGTCATTGTGGGCGGTGGTGCTTTTATTATCAATTGCTTCTTGTGTACTTTGCATCTTGTGGTATGGTGGGATGAAGCGGCCCGGGCTAACCTTACATGACATCGTTCATGAGACTTGCTCCACGCTTAACATGCAACTTGTATTGCATAAGTGGCTTTGCGGGTGTCTGTCTCTCCTATCATAGTATAGATCTAATTTACAACGGGCACTTGATAGTTCAAGCATCAACGTTGTGGTTCTTGTTCGTAAGTTAGAGCGACACTTATTGAAAGCCCCAAACCACGTAAAATATGCAAAGAAAATTAGAGGCGTCTAACTTTGTTTTGCAGGGGTGTGCTGTGATGTGATATGGCCATGATTGTGATTATATTTGATGTATGCAATGTTCCTTATTGTAAGTTGGCAACCGGCAGGAGCCATATGGTTGTCTTTAAATTCTGTTAAGACCCGCGTGTCTATTCAAAGTAGTTGTAATAGTTGAAGCTGGTGGACAACAACTTTGGAACGGCATCATTGACCTTGATGCAATGCCGGTGATGATGTAGATCATATTCGTGCTTGAAGATGGAGATCGGAAGTACAAATAAGAAAGGCCATATCATATCACATATTATGAATTGCATGTGATGTTAATCCTTTATGCATCTTGTATTTCTTAGTTAACGGCGGTAGCATTATAAGATGATCCCTCAAGCACACAAATTTCAAATTTTAAAGTGTTCATCCTTAGTTAGCACTGTTGCTAAAGCTTGTTGTTTCGAAGCACCACGTGATGATCGAGTGTGTTAGATTTTGCAAGTGTATACAACGTGAGCAAGCCAGATTTGCTCATGCGGAAGCTAAGGTTTGATCTTGACGAGCCTAGCATGTACAAACATGGTCTCAGAACACGGATCACCGAAAGGTAAAGCATGAGTCATATAGTAGATATAATGAACATGTTGATTGTTCACCATTGAAGCTACATCAACTCTCGTGATGATCGATTTTGATGTGGTGGATTTGGTTCGTGTGATCACTAAAACAATGTGAGGGATAGTGTTTTGAGTGGGAGTTCACCTAGATTAATTTAACTATTAATTAGAACTCAATTTGTCATAAACTTAGTCTAAACTATTGCAAATATGTTGTAGATCAATGGCAGCCCCTACCATCAATTTTAATGTGTTCCTAGAGAAAGAAAAGTTGAAAAACAATGGAAAAAACTTCGCGGATTGGTTCCGCAATTTGAGGATTGTCCTCAATGCTGGTAATCTGACCTATGTGCTGGATGCACCGCTGGGTGACCCGCCTGCAGCTGATGCTACCGATGAGGTAAAGAATGTTTTCCTCGCTCGGAAGAATCAGTACTCCACAGTTCAGTGTGCTATCTTGTATGGTTTGGAATCAGAGCTTCAGAAAAGGTTTGAGAACCATGACCCACATGATATTGTCTGTGAACTCAAAATGATATTTGAGGCTCACGCGGCAGTTGAGAGTTATGAGGCTTCTGAAAAGTTCTTTAACTGCAAGATGGAAGAGGACAGCTCCGTTAGTGAGCATGTGCTTAAGATGTCTGGGCACGCAAACAAACTCCAAAGTTTGGGTATAGTGATTCCTAATTCTTTGGGGATTCACCGTGTCCTCCAATCACTACCACCAAGTTATAAGAACTTTGTGATTAACTACAATATGCAAAACATGGACAAGACGTTACCAGAACTCTTCTCCATGTTGAAATTTGCAGAAGTGGAGATCAAGAAAGAGCACCAAGTGTTGTTGGTCAATAAGACCACAAAATTCAAGAAAGGCAAGTTTAAGCAAAAGGGAAACTTCAAGAAGGGCGGTAAGAAAGTTACCGCATCGGTGAAGAAGACCAGGGTTGGACCTAAGCCTGATACTGAGTGCTTTTACTGCAAGCAAGAGGGTCACTGGAAGCGGAATTGTCCAAAATATTTGGCGGATTTGAAGAACGGCAACATCAAGAAAACAGGTATATCCGATATACATGTTATTGATGTGTATCTCACTAGTACTCGTAGTAGTGCCTGTGTATTTGATACTGGTTCGGTTGCTCATATTTGTAACTCGAAACAGGTGTTGCGGAATTAACGGAAGCTAGCGAAGAACGAGGTGACGATGCGTGTTGGAAATGGATCAAAGGTTGATGTGATCGCGGTCGGCACGCTACCTCTTCATATACCATCGGGATTAGTTTTATACTTAAATAATTGTTATTTGGTGCCTGCGTGAGCATGAACATTATATCAGGATCTTTTTTATTGCGAGACGGTTACTTGTTTAAGTCCGAGAATAATGGTTGTTCGATTTATATGAGTAATATGTTTTATGCACATGCACCTTCGATAGATGGTCTATTCTTATTGAATAAAAGATAAAACATCTTATATTTATGTTTGGCTTCATAAAAGATATAACATCTTATATTTTGACAAGAAGGGATGTTATGTACCATTTGGCCGAACCAAATATCCTCGTTGGGGGCAGAGCAGGACATCATGTCACACACCATCAAGCGTCAAATCCACACCAATCTCCCTCTAACAAAAGGCAAGGTCAAATCAGTGAAGGAGTGTGGATATTGCTGCTGACACGGAGAGGCCAACCGAGCCAGGACAGAACCACAAACACCCACCTTTTCCCAAAAGCAAAATCAAACCGAATTGACCAACCGCAGAGTCTCTCTCTTTTTCTCAAATCAGAGGCAAAGGCTACTGGCAGGTTTTGCTGAATCCCTCGACAAAAGTTGGGCGCCTGCTAGGCAGGCCGAGGGGCGATGTGTAGGGCGTCTTTTTTTTTTTTTGTCTCTTGCTAGAGGGGCAGCGCTGCGCTTGTGCACCCCGAGTGGGGGGAAACGGAGGCAGGCCTAGTACCACCACTAGCGGTAGCTGACATTGGCGCAAACGCACCAAAGCCTGTGTCGCTGAAAGATCCTTTTTCGGTTTGAGTTTTTCCCTTTTGGTGAAGAGGTTTTCACTAGAGTTTAAGATAGAAATGTACTGTAGTACTCCCTTCAATCTACAATCGTATAGTTTATTTAATGCAACTTTGTACTAAATCAGCGACACTTATTATGAATCGAAAGTAATATTAAATGAATTGTGTTCTTGAATTTATTTTTACTCTCTAGACTTGATGCATGCATCCTCGTATAGCTAAGAGCTTTCGTTCAAACAATTGCATTGAACTCTTTTTCGATGGGGGATTTTTGTGATCAGCATATAGTAGGTTTGTCACCGGGCGGTGCGTGGCCCGGGGGCTCTAGATAAGCCTTGGGTCGGGCTAGAGACATTGAATGATCGGTGTAATAGTTGGAGACAATAAGAAGGTGTATTTCCGGTCAACATCTTGACTCGACAGTGGTACGCCTAAATCGTTGTCCGCCCAATATCATTGAGGCTTCAAAGTGCAAAATTGTGATGTCCACAACGCACTTGACGGTGTCAAATCAATCTCCGACGTGTCATCGATAGCTTCAGTGCAGAACACACTGAGAAACATCCTATGGGGGCTTCTTGCAGACGTCCAAGCTTCCCCTAGGCTTACACGATTCCATCGAATGGACACTTTGGCCAAGCGGGTGCTATTCGGCATTTTCTACCTACAACACACAATTCCTAGTTTTCAGCCCTTCCTCTTTCGTGAATCGAGAAGATCGTTTGGAAGATGTGGGCCCCTCCAAAATGTCATTTTTTTCTAGGGCTCGCCGTCTGGAACCGGAAGTGGAATTTCGACCATCTAACTAAGCTAGGATGGCCCCACTAGTCGGATTTTAAGCTCTGCGAGTGCGCCCCTAAGACGGTGATGCACATCCTATTCAAATGTCCTTACTCCAAGTGGATATGGACTGTCATGGACTCGAGGCTTTCATGTCCAGATTTGCTTCCCAACTTATCCACTGGTCGCCCCACGGTGTTTGAATGTTGGCACACCATTGCCAAGACACCGACCTCCTCTCCAAAAGGGCTAATTAAGGAGTTTTGTCACACTCATTCTCAGGAAATTTGGAAAGAGAGGAATGGGAGAACTTTCAACAACGGGTCTTCTATGTCGTCAGATCTCATGCAAAGAATCAAAGATGGAGGGAGTGGATTTTAGCCTGTGCCTAAAACCTTGCGGAAATTATCGGTTGATATACACATGCTCTGTTTTCTCTTTAATGGCACATGCCCACTCTGTTTGATCATTCTCCTATAATAACAATACAGAAGGCACACTCTTTTTCCTCGTTTGAAAGAAACAATTGATTTTGCTTTAGGTACTATAGTCCTTCTATGTCTAGGTCGATTTTGAAAATGTAACTAACACTTCCCTGGAGAAGTGTCATTTGGTGGATAAGTGCAAGTTACATTTTTGACTAAAGTAAAAGTAAATGTTTCAGAACCGACTCATACATATATATACGGATGTTTTTTTTTATGACAGAGTTGCGTTTGAACTTTGAACCATATCGGTTTGCCGCACAAGCGCAACACGTGATTTGAGCGCCATGGAACAGTCCTCTCTCTCTCTCTCTCTCTCTCTCTCTCTCTCTCTCTCTCTCTCTCTCTCTCTCTCTCAGCTGTACGCAAAAGGCGCTGTAGGCGTCGCTCAGATCCACGTCATCCTCCCCTCCTTTTCTACCTTGCCAGAGTGCACCAAGCTGGTAAAACCAGGCAGGGTACGTGCCAGCCAAACCAAAAGCCTCCTTCACTTTTCCAGTGCTCACGTCGCAGCATGCAGCAGCTGCCGCGCCAAGATTCGCGTACGTACGCCCGCGCGCGCGTGCCCAGGAAAGCATGCATGCATGCATACGGTGGAGGTGGCGCAGGCTTTGTTTGCTGCTCTGGATCACGTAGGTACGGGCGTGAATGTCTCCTGACTCGTGATACTGTGCTGTGCGTCGACCTGATCGACCTCAGCGCGTGGCCGCGTGCTGATTCATCGGCTCCAAAAGATTGTGTCGATCATCGTGTGTGTGTGTGTGGTCGCCTCCTCGTCTCGACGGAGGCAGGCAACGCCGCCCGCCAGCACGCACTGATCCTTGTCGTGGCCTAAAGTGTAATCGGTGGCCTAGCAGACTAGTAGGTAGGCGTGAGAGCCGATTGCATGGTCAGGCCATCTCCAACGGAACGTCGCAACCGCCATAGCACCTGCGGTAGCCCTGATCAAATCGCAGAAAGAGCTAATGCCATCTCCACCGGGTTTACGCAAACTGTCAAAGCGTGTCCTAATCAGTCCGCATGGACACGCAAGGACGTACGCAGCGTCCCAACGGCACGACTTATTCGGACTAATCAGGCTGGACCGACTTATCCGTGTTATAGATCTAATGCATGACTGTGTCTGTCCGGACAGACATGAATATAGACTGACCCAGATGCAAACACATAATGGGTCTACTTCTCTTGGGCTGGCCTGTCCGTTTTTATCCTTTTGGGTCGCGCCGTTGTGCACGGCTGGCCGGACAGGCCGGACCATGACATAAAAGCACCGATGGCTTAACAGAGGTCAACTGCACTTGATCTCAATAGGACACCGATTGCCAGAGACTCGTTTGTGGTGCACAACAAGGCCTCACGGGACATACCCTTCTTCGGCATCCTCACGCCCCGCAGCCTGTTCGCCGATATGCGTGCCCTAACATCATCCAACCCGGTAAGGTCTAAAAAACCTCGCCTCTCCATAGATTGGTTTTGTCGCAGATTGTGTGAAATATATGCCATTGTTCCAAGACCCAATTGAGCAAGACCCACGGATCCAACAAAAATGAAGAGACGATGGGGTGATTATGAGGACCATAGCATTCACGACCAATGAGGATAAGGTTCTTTGCGAGGCTTGGAAGTAATAAATTGGGCACGACCAAATTTGTGGTGCCCAACAAAAGGTAGGTGCATTTTGGAGGAGGGTTTGGAAATTCTTCCATGAGCATAGAGTGTTGCCCCCTTTCAACTTTTGGAGTGTGATCGGAGTGAAACCCCCTACAAAAGAGGTGGGCATTCATCCAACAAGAGTGCAACAAGTTTTGTGAAGCCTATGACCATGTGATCAAATGGCATGTGAGTGATGTCGGTGTATAATACATGGTGCTCCAATCTTTGGATTAATTACTTCAATGAGCAACATGAACACAAATCCTTCACATTGACATATTGTTGGAGAGCAATCAAGAAGTGTACCAAGTGGGGAATCAGTCTATGACGCCTACGAAAAGGAGAACACCCAAGTGACGCCATCCTCAACGGTCATTGATGACCCCCCCCCCCCCCCCCCCCCAAGTGGACGGAATCAATGTAGCACAATTTGGTAACCATTTGAGTGTTGAACCCATGAAACTATCTATTTTCTAAATCCCGATTAACCAACTTACATGGCCCTTTGTGAAATGCAACAAAATAAAAGATGCAGCGTTACTTTTTGCTTAACACTACACCTAGAAAAGTGTAAACAAGAGATGCTAAAAGTTAACATACAAAGAAAGCTTATGCTATTAAAACTTATGCAAGTAAAAGTAAGTAAAGGTAACTCAAGGGAGCAAATGTCCTAGGCAAATGGCTATTTTATTCATATTGGTTGATTATAATTAGTGAATCTCATAGAAAGTCTAGTTTCTTCTAGAGAGAAGCTATAAACAGGTGCATCCAATTTTGTGCGAAATTGCACCCCTAGTGATTGATCCCAAGGCCGTTGTCGCATAATCAAGGGAGGTATTAAGATATAAAGGTGGAGCTAGTGCGAACAATCACAACACAAAGCATCCATCAAGTTCATCAGGGAAATTGTATGTCGTTTTGGCTTACCAAATAGTATCATCACCGACAACGGCATGTAATTCAAAATTTCTAGTCTCCCACATTTGTTGGTCCCCTAAAGGCAAATCATACCTCCACGTCAGCCGTGCTAATGTATTCATGAACAATTGAAATGAAAGGAACATACTTAACCATGCATAAACAATGCAAATCATTCGATAATAAACCCCATGTAGATAGCATGTATGTACATTCATATGTATTTATATCTAAGATAATAAAGGTATTGAGGCATGAGACCTCTATGTTTAGTGAGTTTATCTAAATGGACGATGTGAGCACAAATAATAACACTATAAGTCTAGTCGACATCTAAGTGGAATTAGTATGTGGAGGATTGCGTGTCTTTTAAATAATTCTTATATCAAGAAAATATTTTAGTTTAAAGAATTATTATATTAGCATCAACTCTCAAACATAATTTAAGAAACTATCCTACATTAATTGGAAAATATGTCTAGTGCAATCCTATTTGTTGAAATGCACATGGGACCATGTGCAAAAAATAATAAAGCTTACATTTGACAACACACAATTAGGTTTATTATCTGACAAAAAACAAAGAGTTATAAAGAAGTAAAAAAAGTCAAAAAAAACGGACCAAGGATGCTCTGTTTATATATGCCAGATCAAATATGTGTGGTTAATATGTAAGAAAACAAAATTAGATTTCGTATTATTTGGAAGAAATTTAAATCTAAGATAATCTAGTTATAATTTATGTTATTCACTGGAAATAATTGTTTCTTGTGTTATTTTGGATATAACTATTATGTTGTTAAGTATATATATTTCTGATTTTTAGATATATTAATTTTTTCATATAATTATTGTCGACACAATTTGTTTGGATAACAGTGTTGCACTAGCTAGGCCTCTAGTTTGAGAAGGTTGAAGCGTAATAAGAGCTATTCATTATAACCATGTCATCTGATATACTTTCTCTTTAAAAATGTATGACATGATGATTACTAAACTTCTTGAAATGAATATACAAGATAAAAAGTGTATTAAACAATGGTGTAGTCTTTGCCTAGTATCTCTATCTTATCTATCACTAGTGGAAACGAGGCCTCTAACACCGGTTCTTAGATGCCTCTAACACCGGTTCTGGAACCGCTGTTGGGGGTTCGGTGTTAGAGCCCCCCTTTAACAGCGGTTCTTATACGAACCGGTGTTAAAGGGTGGCGCACGTGGGGCTGCCGCAGCGCTCAGGCCCCCCCCTTGAACACCGATTCGTAACACGAACCGGTGTTAAAGGTTCTGTGCCACGGCAGGAAAACGAGATAAATCTCCGCCACGGCAGGAAAACGGCCTAAATCTCTGTCGCGTCAGAGTTCTGCCGCCGCCCCGTTCTGGTCGTATTTCTGCGGCGCTGCGAGGACGGGGAGGGGGGGAGGGGGAATCGGTCGGGAGAGGTATACACATACATCGTCGTCGGTACATACGAGTACATGAATAATTAAGCAACTATTATTATACACAAACATCGTCATTGTGTGGTATTCTCCGTAAACGTTGAAGCATCAAGTACAAGACAAACACGTTCAAGCATATATACAACGTTCATTTTGGTGGATATCTAAGGAGTTCTCCGCCAGGCGTGACGACCTCATCAAGTATGAACCCCGCCAATTCCTCTTGAATGGCTCGTATGCGGTCAAATGGTAGGAGTTGGTCCCGCATCCGTTCGATCTAAATATATATGAAAAATGGGGTCAATATATATATAAGAATAAAACTCAACATAATTGATGGTAATAAAATAATGTTGTGTACTTTGTTTACTTACTCTAAGTTGTTCCAGTGCGGCTTGGCCCGTCGCACATATCGTGTTGCGAATGAACTCGCAAACATAGTATCCACATAAGTTATTGCCGGGTCCCTGATACGTGCACTTTACGAGAATAGAGAGTTCAATCAAAATAATAATCAATAAAGCATGATATAATGGAATTGGAAGCAGAATCAAAGAGATACGCAGACCTAGCTAGCTAGTATTACTTACATTTTGGTCTACAAATTTTAGTTCTTCTGACCATTCACCCACGGCCCTGCCCGTGAACCTTTTCCAAACCCTGTCCGGCAAAGAAAATGGATAAAGGAGTAATTAATTACTTGTTGTCACGAAAGTTGCCGATCTAGTGCGATAATATGATTGAAATTACCTCTGGAGCATCTCTTTAAAGTCTGCCCATAGCTCTTGGTGTTTTCGTAACGAGTCCATGACAAGGACTTTTTCTGAGTCAGGTTGAATGACTAGCAGAATAAAGTGGAACATACGCACGCATAACTCATCATCAGTTACACTTAACATCGAGTAAGCCGAAACAAAATATGTACAAGAGAGGGTAACACTCACGAGAAGTTGTAAGGCAATAGTATTTCCCTTTTGGTTTGTTGTCTCAGTAAAGACGTTAGCAAGAAATCTTCTGTTTGCCCGGGTTTGAGTTTTACCACTTGTTCATGAACTCTATTTGGGTCAACGAACCCAATGTCAAAAGGGCCTCCTTTCATGCATTCCACAACCTTTTTCCTGCATAATAGTATATATATACATATATGGTGAGCATATATATATATATATGAAATTAATGAATTGAATGAGATGAGATAGAAATTAAAGAAATAGTACTTACACACAATAAAGGCTGATGGCGGATTTGTCGAGTTCCTTCTGATTAGAAAATGCAAGTCTTGAATGTTGAAGCTGATCTCGTCGTCTCCGCACAAGAAAATCTGATCTCTTATATGCTCGTGATCCATTCTTCCTTTCTCGTCTTGTAGAAATCAAGGTACCACTTGTGCAATCTTCGCATCTTTGTTGGTAGATTCTTGAGCTCCTCTTTCTTGACGAGATTCTTCCCATACTTTCATGGATGTATGGGGTTGGCATCGCCTTTGGGCAAGTTGTCTCCCATTATGTTCAAGTATGCAATATAATTCATCTCCATCTCATTGGCCTTTCTTTGTAGCTCTGCCTCGTAATCATTTACAGGAGGAGCGTCCCGTGTGTCGAACACTTGAAGCGGGGCGCATGATTGGTTTTCCTGCTCTCCGAGCATGGGAACTGTTTTTTGGGGTGCCGCACTACTGCTACTTTTAGTCTCCCTCCGCCTTGCATCCCTCTTCAAAATCTGGCGCTCGTAGTCCGGCAGAAGTGGGGTTTCAGGTTTGAAAAGATTATTGTAAAACTTCTCCACCACCGCTGGATCTAGTTTCTCCTTTGGCTCGGCCCGTCTAGGTGCAAAGAATTTCTTGATCTCTTCTTCCGAGATCCTATTGGTCTCCTCGTCGCTGCGATTCCACGGTAAAACCGGCAATGGCTTGGCGGAAGGCTGTGGGACGTAGTTTCTTGAACTCTTTGGCATACGGTTTCCTGCAGATTTCTTCGTGGCAGTGCTAGTGATGCTCTTCGTGGCAGTGCTCTTCCACTTACACTGAGGAGATGGCTAAAGCGCCGGAGATGGCCGACGCGCAGGAGATGGCTGGCGCGTCAAAGATGGCTGACGCGTAGGAGATGGCTGGCGCGCCGGAGATGGCTAAAGCGTCGGAAACGACAGGGGAGTATTCTGATGACTTGGAGACGGCTGAGGCGGCTCAGGCTGCTGACGCTGCGGAGACCGCGGGGGTGCGAGTGGCCTCCAATTTGGAAGCATGATGTGTTCCTTCTTCCAAAGAATGATTGTTTTCACTGCAAATTTGAGTTGAGTTTCCCCTTCACCTGTAGCATGGTCAAGCTGTGCTTCCTCATATTCCTTACAACCTCATCCACCCCGACAATAGCATATCCATCTGGAATCGGTCGGCAGTGGTAAGTTCCACCAGCTACAGGAGGTAAGGCATAGCCGACCGCCACGTTAATGAATAAGCCCATTAATCTCACATGCAGCTTGGCATGTTCGCTCTTTGTGATCTCATCCACGGGGTATCGAGGACCCGCCATTTCAAGCGTGGGCTACACGTTCTCTGTGGAAGCCACGCTGCTTTTCCGCGCAGAGTCTGGGCCGCCGGCAGCTTCCAATGCAGGCTCTTCGTGCCGCTGAGATGGGCCGGTAGCTTGCTGGCTCTTTTGTGCATTCACTTGCGCCTGCAGCGCCACAAGTGCATGTTCTATCTGTGTCATCCGCTCTGTACGCTCTTTTTCTTTTCTGCCGCGCCATCTGTAAGAGTCGCCCCACTCGGCAAACTCATCCTTCCACATCATACCCCATGTGCCTCATGCAAGTCCAGGGTGTTCTTTTTTACCGATGGCGCATGTGAGCTGGTCATTCTCTCTGTCGGGATGGAAGGTCCTGGCGGCTGTTTCCTCGTATGTCGTGATGAGTTCAGTGACGGTTTTGGCAAGGAGGGTTGGGAAGATACACAATCCCGTTTCTGGGTCCAACCTTGCCCCGATTCCGTAGAACCAAGTCTTTGCACGTAGGTCCAACCCATGTGTCTGGGGTGTGATCCCTCTATTGCGCAGGGCCTTCTCATCTTCCTCCCACTTATGCCTCTGAGATATGTAGCCACCTGACCCCGTCCTCTGGTGATATTCCTTCTTCTGGGCATTTAGCATATTGGTTTCTGACCTCTTTGTAGCTATAGCACCTTCCTTGTATGCCATAAATTCGGGCCAGTGAGGTCTTATCTTCGCATAATATGCATCTTCGAAATCTAGAGTCTTGCGAGCTTTGACAAATTTGTTCAATTTTTTCTTCCAGTTGCGGAAAGCGTCAGCCATCTTCTTTAGAGTCCACTCTAAGACCTTTTCCTTTATAACCGGTTTGTTTTCATCCTCCTCTGGCGGAAGGGTGAAATTTACCAACAGCGAATTCCAAAGCGTTTCTTTGGATCTTTCATCGACAAAGGTACCGTCGCCCTTCTTTGGCTTATTCCAGTATTCAATTATGATTGGGATTTGGTCCCTAACAAGAACTCCAGCCTGACGTACAAATTTGTCTGCGGCCTTCTTGGGCTTCATCGTCCTGCCATCAACACGGACTGCTTCGATCGAGAACTTTGCACGATCTTTCAACCGATGGCTCGCGCCTCGCTTTCTCTTTTTCATAGAAGAAGATTATTGCTGGTTGGTCGATCCAGAGGGATAAAAGAAGAAAGAAGCGTTAATTAATACATGTACATATATACAAATCAATCGGTGCAAGTCAGCAGAGGCTTAATCCATGCATATACCTCGACGGACTTTGTAATCATAAAGTGCGTTCACCGGATTCGTCATCTTCTCCATGACTACTTGAGTTGTCATCATGTCCCTCCAAGTTCAGATATTGTGAGGTGTCCTCGTGGATCATGTTCTCCAGTATTTCTTCCTCTTCAAGGTTTCTACTGAGTGGATCCATAGTTCCTAAAACAATAATATATCACACAAATATCAGTAATACATCTATTGAAATGCTTAAGTAAGGATGATGATATGACTGGTTAAAAGTATTGAAATGTAACCCTAATACATGCTTGGTCATTCCAAACCGGATTCTTATGAGAGGTTATTATAATGTTATATTGACAATCAGAGGTGTGCTAGGGCGGCGGCTGGCGGCGCTAGGGTGAGAGAAGGGCCGGTATGCGTGGGGTGTGCGTTCGAACCAACACGACGTGGGCTACCTAAAATGGGCGACTCACCCTCGACGCGTGTGTAGGCTCAGCGAGGGCAGAGGAGGTCAGGGTCGACGGCATAATGGTGGCGGTAGTCGTCGGTGGCACCAAATATACACATATACAATACACATACAATACAGATATACATACACACATACTCATACAATATAAATACACCTATAGATACAATTAAACATATAAATACACACATACTCATACAAACATATATACATATAAATACACACATATATATACAAATAAACATATAAATACAATTAATATACATATATATACACACATACTCATACAAACATATATACATATATATACACATACTCAAATAAACATACGCTGACGGCGATGGGCCGTACGTGGACGGGATATGGGCGCGGCGGCGGCGGCGACGGCGTGGAACGGCGTGGCGGCGATGGCGCTCCCGCGAGTGGACTGGCCGGCGTGGAACTGCGCGGTGGCGATAGCTCCCGCGAGTGGACGGGCACGGAGGCGACGGCTGGACGGGCACGGCGGCGACAGCTCTGCGCGCGTGCTTGCTCTCCCCTTCTTCCTCTGCGCGCGCGCTTGATCGATCTGGCTGGGGGGCGACGGCGCTCCCGCGGGATGGCGACGGCGAGGGCGGCGACGGCTCGCGCTCTCCTCTGCTTTCCTCTGCGTGCGCGCTTTCGATCTGGCTGGGGGGAGAAGGAAGAGGAAGGTGCACATTATAACCCCCCCCTTTAACACCAGTTCGTGGCTGGAACCAGTGTTAAAGGGGGGAATTCGTTTCGTGCCCGCACCCTCCCCCCCTTTACCACCGGTTCCAGCCAGAAACCGGTGTTAAAGGGCGGCATTTATTTCGTACATTAAAGGGGTGGGGCCATTTTTAATTCGAAAAATTGGATAGAATTTAGAAAATTCATATCTTTTTAATTTCAACTCAGAAAAATATGAATAATATATCATAATTTTCAGAAAATAAGATCTATCCATTCATATAAAAACATTTTATAGTTACTTTAGATGAAAAATTTCAAAATTATTAAAACACTTACATATAAATTTTGATTATTCAATTGAAACTAAAATAAAATAGTCAAACCCTAAAACTTTGAACATAAGAAGTATTAAGAATCTAAAAAGGAATTTAACCCTATTTTATTAGAGAAAATCATATTTTATTTTGTATTAACATTTTTGAATTGTTTGGATATTTAAATGCCGCATCTTTTGTATACTTTGGAGTCTGACAAAACCTCGCTCAACTTGCATTGGATTTTTAATTAAATAGCATATTGTAAACCTAAAAATGATTTTTGTAAAAAATCATGAGCATCGTATCATGTACTTGTAGTTCATATCTGACCCACTTCCTATCGATTCGATAGGAATTTGTCTTTTTCACCAGACATGGACGGAAAGGTTCCAGATCCTCCTGTTGGTACATTGTCCATATAAGGTGGTCTAGTATTTTTGTAAAATATGGTGGTAGTTTTTTGAATTAGCCATTTGGTGGTTTCTTCACAAAACCGTCCGTTTTTTATGCTCGGAAAATGGAAAATGCCTTTTTGGTGCGACAAAAAGGAAAACTTCCTCTTGAAACATTGTTTGCCATCCCATGATGCACATGTATGCACAATATGGCCACATTATCACAAAATATGCCTTGATTCTAGCCATAACATTGGCCATTTGACCCGAAAGCCAAGAAACCTCGAATGAGATAGGTCATTTTGTGAAGGTTTTTTTGAGACATAATCAATATACCAAGTTTGATATTTTTCCTTCTAACTGTGTCACATAATATAGCACCATGCGAAGGATTCACATTGTTTTGATCTTTTTTATTTTTTTATCCCCGTTTTAAACTATCATTAAACTTTGTCGAACAACGGGCATGAAGATTCTTAGCTCGGGGCTAAACCTCGCTAAACTTGCATTTGATTTTTGATAAAATAGCATATTGTGAACCTAAAAATGATTTTTGTAAAAAATCATGAGCACCGTATCATGTACCTGTAGTTCATATCTGACCCACTTCCTACCGATTCGGCAGGAATTTGTCTTTTTCACCAGAGGTGGACGGAAATGTTTCAGATCCCCCTGTTGGTACTTTGTACATAAGGTGATCTGGTATTTTTGTAAAATGTGGTGGTAGTTTTTTGAATTAGCCATTTGGTGGTTGCTTCACAAAACCGTCCGTTTTTTATGCTCGGAAAATAGAAAATGCCTTTTTGGTGCGACAAAAAGGAAAACTTCCTCTTGCAACATTGTTTGCCATCCCATGATGCACATGTATGCACAATATGTCCACATTATCACAAAATATGCCTTGATTCTAGCCATAACATTGGTCATTTGACCCGAAAGCCAAGAAACCTCGAATGAGATAGGTCGTTTTGTGAAGGTTTTTTTGAGACATAATCAATATAGCAAGTTTGATATTTTTATTATGATAGAACTGGAATTAAAGTACATAATGCAACTAACAGTAAGTTACATGAAGCACGACTGAAAATTAAGATACATAAAAGAACTGAAAATTAAGATACATGGCCAGATTAAGTCACAATCGGCCGAACTTATTTTTGTAATGTTGGAGTGATTCAGTCATGCTCCTGCCTACACCTGTAATACTCGCCACTGTAGTCGTCGTACTCGCCGCGGCCGTCGTCGCTGTCGTCGTCGGGGTCGCCGTAATTGAACCTTGAAGGCTGAGTACGCGTGGGCTAGACTTGAGGGTAGCGCAGACGGGGGTTAGAGTCGGCGAGAGTGTCGTAGGCCATGATGCTCTGGAGAGTCCGACCGCGCCACCACAGCCGTCGGCCGGCCTCGTTGAAGTTTGGAGGAGGTGGGCCGTCCTGTCGTGCCTGGTGAGCGCCCTCTCACGCCGATCCCCGAAGAAGGCTTCCCAAGTAGGGAAATAGTCGGGATGCCATCTGGGATTCCTTCGCTGCTCCGGCGTGAGCTCGAAGTAGTAGTGGTTCGTGATGGCCATCCGTTGCGCCACACCTAGAGGGATAGGAGGAACCGGCACGCCTCCGGTGCCCAGCATCCAGCCGACGGGGTAACAGTAGCCCGGCGGGCAGGGGTAGTTCGAGGCGCAAAGCGCCTCAGCCTCCCTGGGGGTTAGTGCTACGGTGGAAGCCATGGGAAAGAGTTATGAGGTTTCAAATATGAGTCTAGAGATGTGCAATGACAATGGAGGCCAACCGTACATATATATATAGTAAGAAATGGCGGGAAGATAACTGGAGGGAAGAACTGGCGGGAAAAACTGGCGGGAAGAAAAATGGCGGATAGGAAAATGGCAGGAAGAAAAATGGCTCATTTAATACATATACTGTTAACAGAAGAAATATGACATTGATTTCCATGTTGAGATACATATGTGTGCCAAAAATGGCTCAATTAATACATATAGTCAATCTTATGATCGCGTCGGCCGTAACCATGGAGTATCAGCACCGTTTAACAGGATGGTTGGGTCAGTCTTCACTCTGAAGGGCGGAATTTCATCAAAATTATTATAATGTTCTGACATGTCTGTCTTGTCCTCACTCCAACGATGTTTCTTTTCCCTGAAAGAACTATGTGACGCTTTGGCTCATCGTGTGATGTATCTATTTGCTTATTTTTTCTTTTTTTCGGTTTGGTAGACATGTCCTTTACATAGAAAACCTGAGCCACATCATTGGCTAAGACGAATGGTTTGTCTAAGTTCTTGTCTACCTTCATAAGATTGTTGAGATCCACTGTTGTCATTCCGTACTTCTTGTCTACCTCAACCCCTCCTCCAATTAGCTTGACCCATTTGCATCGAAACAAGGGGACCTTAAAATTATGTCCATAGTCAAGTTCCCATATCTCCTCTATGAACCCATAATACGTGGTCTTTTGCCCATTGTCTTCTGCTGCATCGAAGCGGACACCACTGTTTTGGTTGGTGCTCTTTTTATCTTGGCCTATCGTGTATAATGTATTCCCATTTATCTCGTATCCTTGGAAAGTACATACAGTCGAAGATGGTGTCCTGGCCAACAAGTACAACTGATCCCCAATAGTGGTGTTATTCGTGAGAAGTCTTTGCAGCCAGCCGCCAAAACTCGCCATGTGTTCACTTATAATCCATTCATCAGACTGTCCCGGGTGTTTGAGGCGTATTAAATTCTTGTGTTGATTGATATACGGGGAAACCAAGATAGATCTTTGTAAAACCGTGTAGTGTGCTTGATTGAGAGAATGTTCGTCCCTACATATCATTGCTTTACATCCTAGGGTGCCTTTTCCACGCAATCTCCCCTCATGTCGTGATTCTGGAACACCAATCGCCTTAAGGTCAGGAATAAAATCAACACAGAACTCAATGACCTCCTTTGTTACATAGCCCTTGGAGATGCTTCCTTCTATCCTAGAACGGTTATGAACATATTTCTTTAAGACTCCCATGTACCTCTCAAAGGGGAACATATTGTGTAGAAATACAGGACCGAGAATGGCAATCTCTTCTACTAGGTGAACCAGGAGATGCGTCATAATATTAAAGAAGGATGGTGGGAACACCAAATCAAAGCTGACAAGACATTGGGCCACATCTGTCTGTAACCCTGGTAGGCTTTCTGGATCGATTACCTTCTGAGATATTGCATTGAGGAATGCACATAGCTTCACAATGGGTACTCGAACATTTTCAGGTAGAAGCCCCCTCAATGCAATCGAAAGCAATTGTGTCATAATCACGTGGAAGTCATGAGACTTCAGGTTTTGGAATTTTTTCTCTGCCATATTTATTATTCCCTTTATATTCAACGAGAAGCCAGACGGGACCTTGATACTGCTCAGGCATTCAAAAAAGATTTCCTTCTCTGATTTGGTAAGAGCGTAGCTGGTAGGAGTTAAGTGGCATCGTTTACCCTTCTCGTTCTCAGGATGCATAGGCTCTTTAGGGTCTTTCATACGTTGTTGGTCCTGCCGTGCTTCCAGTGTATCTTTTGTCTTCCCATACACTCCTAGGAAGCCTAGCAGGTTCACGCAAACATTCTTCGTCACGTGCATCACGTCGATTGAAGAGCGGACCTCTAAGACTTTCCAATAGGGTAGGTCCCAAAATATAGATTGCTTCTTCCACATGGGCGCGTGTCCGGTATCGTCATTCGGAACAGATAGACTGCCAGGACCTTTTCCAAATATTACTTCTAGGTCCTTGACCATACCAAATACCTCCTCACCGGTATGGAGGACAGGCTTCCTCCGGGGTTCTGCCAGACGTTTGAAATTCTTGCCTTTCTTTCTTACTGGATGCAGGTTCGGAAGAAATCGACGATACCCTAGGTACACAACCTTCTTACATTTATCCAAATATACACTTTCAGTCTCATCTAAACAGTGTGTGCATGCATTGTATCCCTTGTTTGTATGTCCTGAAATGTTACTAAGAGCAGGCCAATCATTGATGGTTACGAAAAGCAACGCTCGTAGGTCAAATGCCTCCCCTTTGTGCTCATCCCACATACGTACACCTGGTTTGGCCCAGAGCTGTAGAAGTTCTTCAACTAATGGCCTTAGGTACACATCAATGTCGTTTTCGGGTTGCCTCGGGCCTTGGATGAGCACTGGCATCATAATAAACTTCCTCTTCATGCACAACCAAGGAGGAAGGTTATAGATACATAAATTCACAGGCCAGGTGCTGTGACTGCAGCTCTGCTCACCAAAAGGATTCATTCCATCTGTACTTAGACCAAACCTTAAGTTCCTTGCATCGCGTGCGAAGTTCGGGTACTCTCGCTCGACTTTTCTCCACTGTGACCCATCAGCAGGGTGTCTCAACATTGCGTCTTTCTTATGGTCTTCCATGTGCCATCGCAACAACTTGGCATGCTCTTTATTTCTGAAGAGACGTTTTAACCATGGTATTATAGGAGCATACCACATAACCTTGGCAGGAACCTTCTTCCTAGGGGCCTCGCCCTCAACATCGCCATGATCTTCTCGTCTGATCTTATACCGCAGTGCAGTGCATACCGGGCATGCATCCAAATTCTCGTACTTCTCACCGCGGTAGAGGATGCAGTCATTGATGCAGACATGTATCTTCTGCGCATCTAATCCTAGAGGACAGGCAACCTTTTTTGCTTGGTATGTACTGTCGGGCAACTCATTATTTCGTGTAAGCAGATTCTTCATTTTTACCAACAACTTTGAAAATGCGCTGCCAGTCACACCGTTCTCTGCCTTCCATTGCAGGAAATCCAGTGTGGTACCTAGCTTTTTGTGGCCATCTTCGCAAGTTGGGTACAACAATGTTTTGTGATCCTTTAACATCTGCTCCAGCTTCTCCTTCTCCTTTTTAGTTCCACATTCTTCCTTTGCATCAGTAATGGCCCGACCAAGATCGTCATCAGCGGGCCCATATGCTGCCTCTTGATCTTCATTATCTACCCCCGTTGCAGTATCATCATATTCAGGATACATATTATGATAGTTGTCATCATCCTCTTCTTCTTCGTTGTCTTCCATCACAACCCCTTTTTCTCCGTGCTTGGTCCAACAATTATAGCTGGGCATGAAACCGGATCGAAGCAAGTGGGCGTGAATGGTTCTGGTATTTGAGTAGTCTTTCTTGTTCTGACAGTGAACACACAGACAACACATAAAACCATTGTGACCATGGTTTGCATTAGCCACAACGATGAAATTTTGGAGGCCCGTAATGTACTCGGAAGTGCGTCGGTCACCGTACATACATTGTCGGTTCATCTGCATTAATATATAGTATATCAAAAATTAATAGGGAGATGACCATTTATATATTGTACATCAATGACACATGAAAGGATAAAGTTGCCGACCTCGACCGAGAAGGAAAGAGCAACGAGAAAACTTATTTCGAGCTCTCGGGCATTTCACCGAACACCTCTTGTGCATAGGAAAAAAACACAAACTAGCACACCTCTCACCCTCTTGCTAGGCTCCAAAATGAGAGAGTGAAAAAATGGAAGAGAGGGGTGTGGGCTGCGGTGTGTTATATAGCCCCCCCTTTAACACCGGTTCAAGCCATGAACCGGTGTTAAAGGGGGGGCTGCGCGGGCCACTGGTGCAGGGCCTATAACACCGGTTCGTGGCACAAACCGGTGTTAAAGGGGGTGCTCCTTTTTGCTGCACGGGCCACGCTGGTACGGGCACCCCCTTTAACGTGTTAAAGCCCATTTCTTACCACAACCAAAGGCCTCGTTTCCACTAGTGTATCAGACCATTTTAAGAAGATTTTCTCAGCGCCGTTCTCTTTTCATAGAAATTTTATTTTTATGAACAATTCACCATGCAATTAGTGTCGTGATGTAAAGAACACCAATAAATCAGTCTATATCTCTACTAGTACCTAAAAGGAACTTCGTGTTCCGTCGTCGCCCAATACGTCGAATGTTTCGTCGAGTCCGAGCACCAACATGGTTTTGCCGTATCCAGAAATCCCGTCCCAACTAATTATGTCCCACTAATCCCGTCTGTATTTAATTTCGTGCTCCGTTTTCCGCCACAATCACGTGTCGCCCTTCCTTCATCAGCGTCTGTCGTGGCTCCCATGCCGCGAGGAAAAAAACAGGCTCGACACATTCTCGATCGATCTGGTTCTTCGCTTCCTCAGATCCTCATGGCGACCAGGGAGCCTTCTCTGATCCACCGCGGCCCCTATACCTAGCTTCGCGCCGCCGCCTGCCGCCTCCAGGAACGGAACTAAGCGGTTGCAGTCGGACAAGCCTCCGTTGCGAGGAGGAGAGCAACGTCCCGAAGTCATCGTTGAGATGACGACATGGAACCGGAGGATGAACGACGTGTAGGGGTTCATAGCATGGAAAACAAAAAAATTCTACCGCATGCACACAAACAAGCCGTGTCTATATGTAGATCTGTTGCACGAGTAGAACACAATGTTCATTGTGGGCGGTGGTGCTTTTATTATCAATTGATTTTTGTGTACTTTGCATCTTGCGGTATGATGGGATGAAGCGGCCTGGGCTAACCTTACATGACATCGTTCATGAGACTTGCTCCATGATTAACATGCAACTTGTATTGCATAAGTGGCTTTGCGGGTGTCTGTCTCTCCCATCATAGTATAGATTCAATTTACAACGAGCACTTGATAGTTCAAACATCAACGTTGTGGTTCTTGTTCGTAAGTTAGATCGACACTTATTGAAAGCCCCAAACCACGTAAAATATGCAAAGAAAATTAGAGGCGTCTAACTTTGTTTTGCAAGGGCGTGTTGTGATGTGATATGACCACGATTGTGATTATATATGATTTATGCAATGATCCTTATTGTAAGTTGGCAACCGGCAGGAGCCATATGGTTGTCTTTTAAATTCCGTTAAGACCTGCGTGTATATTCAAAGTAGTTGTAATAGTTGATGCTGGTGGATGACAACCATGAAGCGGCGCCATTGACCTTGACGCCACACCGATGATGATGGAGATCGGAAGCACAAGAAGAAAGGCCATATCATATCACATATTATGAATTGCATGTGATGTTAATCCTTTTATGCATCTTGTATTGCTTAGTTCACGACAGTAGCATTATAAGATGATCCCTCAAGCACAAAATTTCAAGTTTTAAAGTGTTCGTCCTTAGTAAGCACCGTTGCTAAAGCTTGTTGTTTCGAAGCACCACGTGATGATCGGGTGTGTTAGATTTTGCGAGTGTATACAATGTGAGTAAGCCAGATTTTCTCATGCGGAAGCTAAGGTTTGATCTTGACGAGCCTAGCATGTACAAATATGGTCTCGGAACACGGATCACCAAAAGGTAAAGCATGAGTCATATAGTAGATATGATGAACATGTTGATTGTTCGCCATTGAAGCTACATCAACTCTCGTGATGATCGGTTTTGATGTGGTGGATTTGTTTCGTGTGATCACTAAAACAATGTGAGGGATATTGTTTTGAGTGGGAGTTCACCTAGATTAATTTAACTATTAATTAGAACTCAATTTGTCATAAACTTAGTCTAAACTATTGCAAATATGTTGTAGATCAATGGCGGCCCCTACCATCAATTTTAATGCGTTCCTAGAGAAAGAAAAGTTGAAAAACAATGGAAGCAACTTCGCGGATTGGTTCCGCAATTTGAGGATTGTCCTCAATGCTGGTAATTTGACCTATGTGCTGGATGCACCGCTGGGTGACCCGCCTGCAGCTGATGCTACCAATGAGGTAAAGAATGTTTTCCTCGCTCGGAAGAATCAGTACTCCATAGTTCAGTGTGCTATCTTGTATGGTTTGGAATCTAAGCTTCAGAAAAGGTTTGAGAACCATGACCCACATGATATTTTCCGTGAACTCAAAATGATATTTGAGGCTCATGCTGCAGTTGAAAGTTATGAGGCTTCTGAAAAGTTCTTTAACTGCAAGATGGAAGAGGGCAGCTCCGTCAGTGAGCACGTTATTAAGATGTCTAGGCACGCAAGCAAGGTTCAAAGCTTAGGTATAGTGATTCCTAATGCTTTGTGGATTCACCGTGTCCTCCAATCACTACCACCAAGTTACAAGAACTTTGTGATGAACTACAATATGCAAAACATGGACAAGTTGTTGCCCGAACTCTTCTCCATGTTGAAGTCTGCAGAAGTGTATATCAAGAAAGAGCACCAAGTGTTGTTGGTAAATAAGACCACCAAATTCAAGAAGCAAGGCAAGTCTAAGAAAAAGGGAAACTTCAAGAAGGGCGGTAAGAAAGTTACCGCACCGGCGAAGAAAACCAAGGCTGGGCCTAAGGCTGATACTGAGTGCTTTTACTGCAAGGGAGAGGGTCACTGGAAGCGGAATTGCCCAAAGTACTTGGCGGATTTGAAGAACGGCAACATCAAGAAGAAAGGTATATCTGATATACATGTTATTGATGTGTATCTCACTAGTACTCGTAGTAGTGCCTAGGTATTTTATATTGGTTCGGTTGCTCATATTTGTAACTCGAAACAGGTGCTGCAGAATAAACGGAAGCTAGCGAAGAACGAGCTGATGATGCGCGTTGGAAATGTATCAAAGGTTGATGTGATCGCGGTCGGCACGCTACCTCTTCATCTACCATCGGGATTAGTTTTATACTTAAATAATTGTTATTTGGTGCCTGTGTTGAGCATGAACATTATATCCGGATCATGTTTATTGCGAGACAGTTACTTGTTTAAATCCGAGAATAATAGTTGCTCGATTTATATGAGTAATATGTTTTATGCACATGCACCTTTGATAGATGGTCTATTCTTATTGAATCTTGATTGTAGTAATACACACATTAATAACATTGAAGCTAAACGTTTGAAATTGAGTGATAACTCAACCTATATGTGGCACTGTCGTCTTGGTCATATTGGAGTGAAGCGTATGAAGAAACTCCATTCCGATGGACTTCTTGAACCACTTGATTTTGAATCACTTGAAAGATGTGAAACATGTCTGATGGGTAAAATGACTAAGACTCCATTTTCTGGTATGATGGAGCGAGCTACGAACTTGTTGGATAAATCATACATACCGATGTGTGTGGTCCAATGAGTGTAGCATCGCGCGGTGGTTATCGCTATGTTCTTACCTTCACGGATGACTTCAGTAGATATGTGTATATCTATTTCATGAAACATAAGTCCGAAACTTTCGAGAAGTTTAAGGAATTTCAAAGTGAGGTAGAGAATCAACGTAACAAGAAGATTAAATTTCTACGATCTGATCGTGAAGGTGAATATCTAAGTTACGAGTTTGGCGAGCATTTGAAGAAATGCGGAATACTTTCACAATTGACACCGCCGGGAACACCACAATGTAATGGTGTGTCCGAACGTCGTAATCGAACTCTCTTAGATATGGTTCGTTCTATGATGTCACTTACATATTTATCGCTATCATTTTGGGGTTATGCATTAGAAAAATCCGCATTCACTTTAAATAGGGCACCATCTAAATCTGTTGAAACGACACTGTATGAATTATGGTTTGGGAAGAAACCTAAATTGTCATTTCTTAAAGTTTGGGGTTGCGAAGCTTATGTAAAGAAGTTACAGCCCAACAAGCTTGAACCCAAAGCGGAAAATTGCATCTTCATAGGATACCCGAAGGAAACTATTGGGTATACTGTAACACCCTTGTTTTAGTAAATAGTAATAAGGGTTGTTTGTACATTACATGAGCATCATATTTTAAATTGTGTACTAAAGAAAATAATGCAAAACCTAAACCCTAATCTTCCCCCTCTCCTTGAAACAATCAAAATGGTTTGAATATTTTGAAAATCACAAAATTGTGGAGCCCAAATAGTATGGAAGGGCCCCTGAGTGTTTTTATCATTTTTAAATCCCTTTAGTATTTCCAAACAGATTCACATTATAAAACAATTTGGAAATAGAAAGATAAAAGAGAGAAAATTAAATAGAAAAGGTTTCCTGAATCAAAACCTACTGCTAAAAACTAATTGGGCCGTAGCCCATCTCCACCTCCCCCTATCTGCCGCCCATGCACAGCCGCAACTCCCTCCCCTGTCCCTCTACCATAGCCCACATGCGGCCCATCCCAGCCCAAGGCCTGCTTACCCCTTCGTCGTCTTCCTCCTCGACGAGAAGCTGCTCGTTGTCTCGCGCGTGGCGGTCCGATGCTCGCCGCCGCGATTCCCGCCACCGCTATGGTCGCCTCGCGATGATAAGGATGCCACAAGATCCGCCGTGATCCACTCTCTCTCCCTATACCCGTCTCTCTCCCTCTCGTGCTCTCTGTAGTGTTTCCCCAAACCCGCTGAACCCTCGTTCCGGCCAGAGCCGCTTGTCGCTGATGGTCTGGAGCCTCCCCGTTCCTATTTGATCAAGCCAACAACACTGTTGTGGTTCCCTGCTTCTACCTGCAGAAGGAATCGGGAAGGGGAGACCCAAATCGACGGCGCGACCCATTTATTCTCCGCTTCCGACGTCCATCCCCGCCGCCATTGCCACCATCCTCGACCTCCTTCGGCCTCTCCGTCGCGTCCTTAAGCTTCAGGGTGAGCACCCGATTCTCCTCGACCCTTTCTCTTGGTCACTCGCGCGCTGTAGTGCTTCGCCACCATAGCTAGCGGAGCGCCGCCATTGGATGTTTCCGTGCCCCTCGCTCTGATGATCCTACCCAAGCGGCGCCGTCTCTTTTTGAGCTCGCCTTGCTCCACCGGTTCGAACCTGCCCAACCGCGCAACTCCGCGTCGCCTCTATCGCCGAATCCGCCACCGATCTGAGGTCACTGGAGTTCTTGCGTCGGAATGACGTCAGCCAAGGCGGGTCCGCCCAGTCAATCCAACCCCCTGGCCCCATCTGCTTGCGTGGCTGACGACGTGGCTTCGGCCCCACCCGTCAGTCGGAGTGGGTAGCTCCACCCCGAGTGAAAAACGCCCTGAACCACTTTTGCTTGTGTGGCTGCTGAGGTGGCCACGGGCCCATCGGTCAGTCACTGCGGCTAGCCCATCCTACTGTGTAAAAAGTAATTCCAGTTTTACTTGAATTAAGAAATGGTTTAATAATTTCTAAAAATTGAATAAATCTTATAAATTCAACAACTTTTAATCTGTAATTCAGAAAAATACAAATAATATATCAAAATGTTCGGAAAAATGAGAACTATCTATCTAACCTATAATCATGCATTGTTCAACAACTTAAATGACAAGTTTAATTAGAAGAACATAGTAACCCTCACAGATGATTCCGGAGTTTTGCCGAGTTAGGGTTTACACCCCTTGGAACCCCGATTAAACCGCCGAGCATGTTTTAGGGTTTCAATTCAATGTAGTTCAACTTGTCATATCATCATTCTTGTTTGAGCATTGCATCGATGCCATGTGTTGAATGTTTCCCCTTTCTTTCCGGTGATTTGGTTCTTCCCGGTAGAATACGATATCGAGATCGAGATCGAAGCCCGAGGTCAACACCGTCAAAGATCGAAGATCGACGAACAATACTTGACCAACTGTAACCAAGTCAAGTTCAAGGCTCCTAAAGATCTGCTTGTCTGTCATAAACTGGCAAAGGCAAGCATAGCCCCACCATGATATAATCCTACGATTTCGAAAGCATTTCAATTCTGCCATGATGCATACGATTCTACTGTGATCTTTTATCGATAGATAAAGTATCCTATCTATTGCATATTCCCTTTGAGCTTATATTACCTGATCCACTGCTCCTAGCATAACTAGGTTTGACTTGTGTGGACTGCTAGAGCTTGTATCTATGTTTGTTTAGCCATGCATAGCTGTCAGTGCTGGTTCATCCAGATGATGTATAAGATGCAGAGAATCTAGTATGACAGGAGAACATGATGAGATGAGATCAGTGATATAAGATTAAACATGCTAATGCTTGTATGGGAGGCCACGGTGGGATGTGGTTTTTCTATTCCCATGCTCGCCACCACTAGGACCTGAGTTCTTGACTTTGGAACCGAGATGAGTGTACAGCCACACGGGGCTTGGGAACCCATCACCTGATTAACTTTCCTAGTAGATTCCATGAGTCACATAGTTCGGGCGTTCCATTCGACATATGCGTAGAAAACCGTTTGAAAGATTTGCCGGGTGAAGGTGCATTCATAACATGTAGGGAAGCGTGGACCGGGTTGCTTGGGGTTGATGGCACCCCTGGTAAACCAACCTCGCCTCACATCTTTAAGTACCGACTTCGGGATTTGACCCGTTACGGCGGAACCATACTTATTGCGTGACTCATGTCTCGGCGAAAGAAAGGTAAAGGTCGTGGCCAACCACACCCTCTGCCGGCCTTCGAAGGAAGAGGGCTAATGATCTGGCATTAAGAGTCGATTGGTACGTGTGGGTAAAGTTGTACACCCTGCAGGGTAATAATCTTTTCGAAAAGCTGTGTTCACGGTTATGAACGCTTGGTGACCAGATTCTAAGATCATAGAGAACTTTAACCTAATCGTAAAACTTGGCAGATCAACGTGTGTTAAGGATGCTTCCTCATGGGTACGAGGGGGTGATCCTAGTTCAGGTGATGATGATGATTGGTGGATATCAAAAGATGATTATCAATAATTCAGAGACATCGCTCTCGTATCCCCTTTTAAAATACTTTGACTAGATGAGATTCTTATCTCTCTCTTGTTTTATAAAGAAAGATGGCTTTATGCAAAACAGCTCCACCAGCCATAAGTCTTGCGGAGTACACCCTTTACTCACCCTTGCTTTATTGATACCTTTGGCAGAGTAAGTGTTCCCCTGAAGACGAGTTCCGTACTGCATCGACATCGATGAGTAGCTTGGGGTTCCCGGCCGGCAGCCTGGAATCTATGGGCTGGGACGTCATCGTTATGCTTAAGGCCTCTTGGGGCATTTGTTAAGTTTGCTATACTTAATAGCATAATTTGCCTTCCGTTGTTTGATGTTTGTGGTCAGTGACCTCTGCTTGTAATAATTTGGTTCTCTGCTTAGTTATGAGCTTGCTGTAATAAATTTTTGTGTCGTAGGGTCATTGCCGTGTTACCGATTCTTCACTGGATATTCTCGAGCTCAAGGTTAAGCTTATTTCAGACGGAGGTCTGGGATTTGTTTAACCCTGATCCCGGTGGTGTCACAGGTCTTGGTATCAGAGCAGTACCGACTGTAGGAAAACCTTGTTATTGGTCGATGTTGAGTCTAGTGTTTGTGAAAACTATTTTAAAAGCTGAAAAGTATTTGCGAAAACTCTAGTATGCTTCTTTTATCCTTATCCAGTTTCGCTCTAACTCTGGGTTTTCTTATCTGGTGTTGATTTTGGAAAAGTTTTGGTATCTCTTCTAGTCTTTCAAAACTTAGGTGCCTTCTTGGCATGACGTTTCTAAGCCAGTTGACCTAGTGTTGAATTCTTTAGAGTTGTGTGTGTTGTGAATTCCTTGTTTCCCTTTGCTCTTGTTCATGTGAGAGATTTCTTTTCATCATGATCTATATATCTTTTTTACCCACAATATTATATTGTTGGATCTGCAGTGTTCTATTCCAGGCTTCGAGGTTTCCTTTTGCCTCACGTGCCTCCTTTTTTTCGTTTGCGTACTTCAGAAGTCGTTTATTCTCTTGGAAGTTACCTCGTGATCACTATCTTGTAGTGTACGCTGTGTCACTCAAGTATTAGTTGTTGGAATTATGCCCTAGAGGCAATAATAAAGATGTTATTATTATAATTCTTGTTCATGATAAAGTTTATATTCCATGCTAGAATTGTATTAAGCGGAAACTTTAATACTTGTGTGGTTTATGAACAACACCGTGTCCCTAGTATGCCTCTATGGACTAGCTCATTGATAAATGATGGTTAAGGTTTCCTAACCATAGACATGAGTTGTCGATTAATAATGAGATCATATCATTGGGAGAATGATATGATGGACAAACCCAAACTAAGCGGAGCAATTAGATCGTGTCATCGTGTTCATCTTTGCGAAGCTTTTCTTATGTCAAATATTGTATTCCTTAGACCATGAGATAATACAACTCCCTGGTATCGGAAGAAAGCTTTGAGGTCATCAAACATCATCCTATGAGAGGGTGATTATAAAGGTGTCTCTCAGGTGATCGGAAAGTACCTGTTGGGTTGTATGTATCGAGATGGGCTTTGTGCCTCCCAAGTCGGAGAGATATACTTCGGGCCCACTCGGTAATCGATATCAACACCGCTTGCAAGCATGTGATTAAGGAGTTACTCACAAAGTGATATCGGATTACGGAACGAGTAAAGTACTTGCTGTGAACGAGATTGAACTAGGTATGACGGTACCAACGATCAAATCTCGGGCAAGTAAAATATCGCGAGACGAAGGGAATATATATATATGGGATTGATTGAATCCTGGCATCGTGGTTCATCCGATATGATCATCGATGAATGTGTGGGAGTCAATATGGGTTTCCATACCCCGTTGTTGATTATTGATAGAAGATCATGTCTGCATGTTATCGAACCCGAAGGGTCACACACTTAACGTGTCTCGACGCTAGGATAGATTGGATAATTGGTTTATGAGTTTTTGTTTGGAGTCTCGGATGGGATCCGGGACATCACGAGAGGTTCCGGAATGGTCCGGAGAATAAGATTCATATAAGGCAATGCAGTTTTTGGAGTTCAGAATTGTTTCGGGTTAATCGATATTGTAACGGAAGCTTCTAGAACCTTCCGGAGGGGTACCAACGTGGCCCCACCTGCCGGGAGGGGGCATGGGCCTATGAGGGAGTGCCCTGGCCGCATTGGACCAGGGGCACAAGGCCCCATAGGGCCCAGCCGGCCAACCTAGGGCAAAACCCTAGGGGAGCTTCTAGAGGGGGGGAACTTGCCCACACTCTGTTTTCTGTGATATGGTATGGCCCAAGATGTGATGTGTATGTTGTATGCAATGATCATGTCTTGTAATATTTCACGACTTGCATGTCGATGAGTACACAACCGGCAGGAGTCATATGGTTGTCTTTATAATTGTGTATGACCTGTGTGTCAACTTCTTATACGCCATGTAATAGCTTTACTTTATCGCTAAGTAGTTAGCAATAGTTGTAGTTGCTATTCGTGGTGGAGGCAATCATGGTGGAGTGATGGAGATCATGCCGGCACGCACAAGATGGAGATCATTGCGCGGAAATTGGCTATACCATGTCACATAAAGTTATATGCATGTGATGTTTATCCTTTTATGTATCTTATTATGCTTAGATCGCGACGGTAGCATTATAAGATGATTCCTCACTTAAAGATCAAGATAAAACTATGTTCTCCCCATGTATGCACCGTTGCGAAAGTTCGTCGTGTCCAAGCATCACGTGATGATCGGGTGCTATAGACTCTACGTTCACATACAACGGGTGCAAGCCAGTTTTGCCCACGCATAAATACTTGGGTTTGACTTGGCGAGCCTAGCATGTACAGACATGGCCTCGGAACACATGAACCGAAAGGTTAAGCATGAGTCATATGAATGATATGATCGACACTTCGTTGTCCACCATTGAAACCACATCTTTTCTCATGAAGATCAGATTAGGTGCGGTGAATTTGGATCATGTTCACTAAACAACTTGAGAGATGTTGAATTTAGTGGGAGTTCATATAGTAATTTGATTAAAGTTGAACTAGTTATCATGAACATAGTCTAATTTGTACTTGCAAACATTGTAGATCAAATGACTAAGTCCAACTTCAACTTCAACATTTTTGCTGAGAAGGAAAAGCTTAGAAACAATGGGTCTAACTTCACCAACTGGTTCCGCAATCTGAGAATCATTCTCTCTGGCGGTCAAAAGGACTATGTCCTTGAGAATGCGCTAGGTGACGCCCCTGCTGTAGATGCGCCGGCTGATGAGAAAGATGTCTATCAATCGCGCAAAGATGATTATGGTGTGATTAAGAGCACCATGTTGTTTGCTATGGAATCGGACCTTCAAAATTGTTTTGAAGACTATCCCGGGCCCTTTGAGATTCTTGAGGAGCTGAAAACTATGTTTTAGACTCAGGTCCGTTCTGAGAGATATGAGATCTCTGAGAAATTTTTTAACTGCAAGATGGAGGAAGGGAGTTCCGTTAGTGAGCACGCCATAAAGATGTCGGGCTACACTCAACGCCTTGAGCAATTGGAATGCAAGATTCCAGAGGAGCTCAAGATTGACAGGGTTCTGCAATCACTCCCTCTTAGCTACAAAAGTTTTGTAGTTACTCATAATCAGATTGGTTCCATTGATACGATCACCAAGATCTTCGCAAAGCTGAAGGCTGCGAAGGTGGACATCAAAAAGGATAATCATGTGTTGATGGTCAACAAGCCCCCCACCTTCAAGAAAGGTAAGCGTGCAAAGAAGCCCTTCAAGAAAGGCGGCGGGCAAGCGCGTTGCCCCTGCTGAGAAGAAGCTCAAGTCTGGACCAAAGCCGGACACTGAGTGCTTCTATTGCAAGGACAAGGGTCACTGGAAGCGCAACTGTCCGAAGTACTTAGCGGACAAGAAGGCTGGCACCATCAAAGGTATATTTGATATACATGCTATTGATGTTTTCCTTACTAGCCCTCGTTGTAGTGCCTGGGTATTTGATACTGGTTCAGTTGCTAATATTTGTAACTCGAAACAGGAGCTACAGAATAGATGGCGGCTTGCGTGGGATGAGGTGACGATGCACGTTGGCAACGGATCAATAGTTGATGTGATGGCCGTCGGCACGCTCTCCTTAGTTTTACCTTCGGGATTAGTTTTAAACCTCAATAAATGTTATTATGTGCCTGCGTTGAGCATGAACATCATTTCTGGATCGTGTTTATTGCAGGACGGTTATTCATTTAAATCTGAGAATAATGGTTGTTCTATTTATATGAGTAACATCTTTTATGGTCATGCACCTTCTGTGAATGGTTTATTTCTTATGAATCTCGAAAGGGATGAAACACACATCCATAACATTGAGGCTAAGAGATGCAAAGTAGATAGTGATAATACTACTTATTTGTGGCACTGTCGTCTAGGTCATATTGGTGTAAAACGCATGAAGAAACTCCATTCTGATGGACTTTTGGAGTCTCTTGATTTTGAATCATTTGACACATGCGAACCATGCCTCATGGGCAAGATGATCAAAACTCCGTTCTCCGGAATGATGGAGCGAGCAACAGACTTGTTGGAAATCATACGTACCGATGTATGCGGACCGATGAGTGTTTCGACGCGCGGTGGATATCGCTATTTTCTCACTTTTACCGATGACTTAAGTAGATATGGGTATATCTATTTAATGAAACATAAATCTGAAACATTTGAAAAGTTCAAAGAATTTCAGAATGAAGTGGAGAACCATCGTAACAGAAAAATTTAGTTTCTACGATCCGATCGTGGAGGTGAATATTTGAGTTATGATTTTCTCACGCATCTTAAAGCAAGCGGAATCGTTTCGCAACTCACGCCACCCGGAACAGCACAGCGCAATGGTGTGTCTGAACGCCGGAATCGAACTCTATTAGATATGGTCCGATCGATGATGTCTCTTACTGATTTGCCATTATCATTTTGGGGTTATGCATTAGAAACCGCTGCATTCACTTTAAATAGGGCACCATCTAAATCCGTTGAGACGACACCGTATGAACTGTGGTTTGGTGCTAAACCTAAGTTGTCGTTTCTTAAAGTTTGGGGATGCGAATCTTACGTCAAGAAGTTGATACCGGACAAGCTCGAACTCAAAGCGGAGAAATGCGTCTTCATAGGATACCCTAAGGAAACTATTGGGTATACCTTCTATCATAGAACCGAAGGCAAAGTGTTCGTCGCAAAGAACGGTTCCTTTCTTGAGAAGGAGTTTCTCTCGAAAGAAGTGAGTGGGAGGAAAGTAGAGCTAGACGAGGTTGTTGAACCTTCTCTTGAGTTGGAGAGTAGCGCAGCACCTGAAATTGTTCCAGTGTCGCCTGCACCAACAATAGAGGAAGCTAATGACAAGGATCATGAAGCTTCGGACGATGCTTCTACTGAACGTCGCAGGTCGACAAGGTCGCGTGCCCCTCCTGAGTGGTACGGCAACCCTGTCTTAACTGTCTTGTTAGTAGACGACAGTGAACCTCCGAACTATGAGGAAGCGATGATGAGCCCAGACTCTGAGAAATGGCTAGAGGCCATGAAATCCGAATTGGGATCCATGAGCGAAAACCAAGTATGGACTTTGGTGGACCCTCCTAGCGACCGAAAGGCCGTTGAGTGCAAATGGATCTTCAAGAAGAAAACGGACGCGGATGGTAATGTTACCGTCTATAAATCACGACTTGTCGCGAAAGGTTTTCGACAAGTTCAAGGTGTTGACTACGATGAGACTTTCTCTCCCGTAGCGATGTTTAAGTCCATTCGGATTTTATTAGCAATTGCTGCGTTTCATGATTATGAAATGTGGCAGATGGATGTCAAGACTGCGTTCCTCAATGGCAACATTGATGAAGAGTTGTATATGATGCAACCCGAAGGTTTTGTCGATCCTAAGGATGCTGATAAAGTGTGCAAACTTCAGCGTTCCATTTATGGACTAAAGTAAGCATCTCGGAGTTGGAACCTTCGTTTTGATCAAGTGATCAAGAGCTTTGGATTTGTTCCAAATTGCTATGAAGATTGTATCTACAAGAAAGTGAGTGGGAGCTCAGTGACATTTCTGGTACTATATGTGGATGATTATTGGAAATGACATTAACATGCTTAACGATGTGAAGAGTTATTTAAACAAGTGTTTTTCAATGAAAGACCTACGTGAAGCTGCTTATATATTGGGCATCAAAATTTATAGAGATAGACAAAGACGCCCGATAGCTTTAAGCTAGAGTACATACCTAGACAAAGTTCTGAAAAGGTTCAGAATGGATAAGGCAAAGAAAGGTTTGGTGCCTATGTTGTCAGGTAAGATATTGAGCAAGGCTCAGTGTGCAGCTACGGTAAATGATAGAGAAGCTATGAGCAAAGTGCCTTATGCCTCGGCCATAGGTTCTATCATGTATGCCATGCTGTGTACTAGACCGGATGTGTCTAATGCTCTTAGTTTGACGAGAAGATACCAAAGTGATCCAGGAGTGGAACACTGGACAGCCGTGAAGAACATCCTAAAGTACCTAAATAGGACTAAAGAAATGTTCTTAGTCTATGGAGGTGATGAACAGCTCGTCGTAAAAGGTTACGTCGATGCTATCTTCGACACCGACAAGGATGATTCTAAATCTCAAACAGGATACATTTATATTTTGAATGGAGGAGCTGTGAGCTGGAGAAGCTGCAAGCAAAGCGTGATCGCGGGATCTACAGTAGAAGCGGAATACATGGCTGCTGCAGAAGCGTCAAGTGAAGGAGTTTGGATCAGGAACTTCATCACTGAGCTTGGCATGGTTCCAAGTGCATTGGACCCACTGTAGATATTGTGTGACAACACTGGCGCCATAACACTCGCTAAGGAACCAAGATATCATCCAAAGACCAAGCATATCAACCGCAAGTTTCATATAATCTGAGATTATATAGCAGATGGAGATCTGAAGATTAGCAAAGTACATACAGATCTGAATGTCGCAGATCCAATGACTAAACCTCTTCCACGTGTAAAACATGATCAGCACCTTAGTGCCATGGGTGTGAGATTGTTGCCAAATGTAAACTAGATTATTGACTCTAGTGCAAGTGGGAGACTGTTGGAATTATGCCCTAGAGGCAATAATAAAGATGTTATTATTACAATTCTTGTTCATGATAAAGTTTATATTCCATGCTAGAATTGTATTAAGCGGAAACTTTAATACTTGTGTGGTTTATGAACAACACCGTGTCCCTAGTATGCCTCTATGGACTAGCTCATTGATTAATGATGGTTAAGGTTTCCTAACCATAGACATGAGTTGTCGATTAATAATGAGATCATATCATTGGGAGAATGATATGATGGACAGACCCAAACTAAGCGGAGAAATTAGATCGTGTCATCGTGTTCATCTTTGCGAAGCTTTTCTTATGTCAAATATTGTATTCCTTAGACCATGAGATAATACAACTCCCTGGTATCGGAAGAAAGCTTTGAGGTCATCAAACGTCATCCTATGAGAGGGTGATCATAAAGGTGTCTCTCAGGTGATCGGAAAGTACCTGCTGGGTTGTATGTATCGAGATGGGATTTGTCCCTCCCAAGTCGGAGAAATATACTTCAGGCCCACTCGGTAATAGATATCAACACCGCTTGCAAGCATGTGATTAAGGAGTTAATCACAAAGTGATATCGGATTACGGAACGAGTAAAGTACTTTTTGTGAACGAGATTGAACTAGGTATGACGGTACCAACGATCAAATCTCAGGCAAGTAAAATATCGCGAGACGAAGGGAATATATATGGGATTGATTGAATCCATGATCATCGATGAATGTGTGGGAGTCAATATGGGTTTCCAGACCCCGCTGTTGATTATTGATAGAAGATCATGTCTGCATGTTCTCGAACCCGAGGGGTCACACACTTAACGTGTCTCGACGCTAGGATAGATTGGATAATTGGTTTATGAGTTTTTGTTCGGAGTCTCGGATGGGATCCGGGACATCACGAGAGGTTCCGGAATGGTCCGGAGAATAAGATTCATATAAGGCAATGCAGTTTTTCGAGTTCGGAATTGTTTCGGGTTAATCGGTATTGTACCGAAAGCTTCCAGAACCTTCCGGAGGGGGACCAACGTGGCCCCACCTGCCGGGAGGGGGCATGGGCCTATGAGGGAGTGCCCTAGACGCATTGGGCCAGGGGAACAAGGCCCCATAGGGCCCAACCGGCCAACCTAGGGCAAAACCCTAGGGGAGCTTCTAGAAGGGGGGAACTTTCCCCCCACTCCTCCCTCCTTGGCCGCCGGCCCTAGGGCTTGGGGGAGGGGCAAGGGCTGGCCGCCCACCCCTCTATATAAAGAGGGCTGGGGGCGCACCCCCTCACACATCTCCTCCTCAAGCCCTAGCCGCCCTGCTGCCCTCCTCTCTCTCCCTCCCGACTGCACGTAGGCGAAGCCCTGCTGCAGAAACTCTCCACCACTTGCACCGCGCCGTCGCGTTGTAGATCCAATCCGTCTCTCCACCATACTTGCTGGACCGAGGAAGGAGGATACTTCGAGGTGCTGCACGTGTGCATCTCTCGGAGGCATCGCCACTTGCAGTGTTAGATCGAATCGGATCGCGAGGAGGAGAAGCGAGTACGACTACATCACCCACGTTCCGACGAACGTTCCGCTATGCGAATATTCAAGGGTATGAAGATCTCATCTATTCCCCCTCGTTGTTTGCATCTCCTAGATTAGATCGTGGCTTTCTCGTTCGCATTCGTAGAATTTTTTTGATTTACTATGCTGCGAAACCCATCAGTAGTTACTCCTTTCTTTGGGTTTTAACCCTTGTACTTGAACCTAAGATCCCTGATTGTGCTGGATTCTAGTGTTGTGAATCTTGTACATGAAGCTGACCTTTAATCCAAGATCCATCCCTTTGACCCCTGTTGTTAATGTTCATACATTACCTCAGGATAGCTGGTACTACAATTCTAGCCTTCAAGCTTGTGGTCTTTGTCGCTATTAAATTGTGACAACTAACGACTTCCCCTACCACACGCTATGGCAGATGTTCTTTAATGGAACCAAATAGATCACGACAAGAGTACTCCTCGAGAGTCTCGCATCTATACTCATGACTCTGCCACACCTTATCCTTCTTATGCATTGATTTTCGGAAGATTGTTAAACTATGCATCCACATCTCAGGATTCTAACATGAGCATGTTCCTTTCCCCTTGTTGTGTTATGACCTTGGCCTACCAGTTGATAGCCAAGTAGTAAACCTGGATCAGTGTCTTCCGATGCAAGATACTCTTGTGGTCCATCAAGACAAACCATTTCGGAATGTCTAGGAGAAACAATCTCCAGTACCTCATCGTATCTAGGACCAGGTCAAAGTGTTGAAATCTGTAGATCAAGAGGCATTGATAGCTTCTATCTGTTCCACCTTAAAGTATCACACTCTTTTGTGTTAAGAGGTCGTGCCGAGTTCCATGATTCCTTAATGAAGTGATACTTTTACACATCGTTATCCACCCTTCCCCGAGATTTCGTGCTCGTGAATGATGCGTGTGCGTAATAACATGTCCATCCGAGATTCTTGCAATTATTATTGTTTAGAACTCCATGGATCTTTGTGTCATTCTTAGCATGATTGGTTAAACCTATCATTAAGCAAAGAATGATTGTGCTACCAAGTCCGTTATTCCGGTGCACACTCTCTTTTCGGTCAAAGAGTTAGGCTTGTGCCGAAACTCTAAGACTATGTATTCTTGCCTTACCAAGCAAGTTTCCTCTCGAACTAAGTGACACATCGGTGGTTCGTGATATTCTATACGTCTACTAGAAGTATCGCCATGTTGCCACATGACCGCGTTGTCAAGTTCTTGAGCAAGCAAGTTCTCTGAACTGCTATTTTCTCCAAGGATCCATACTGGATGCCCATGAGCAAGTTGGTTGAGCTTAAACAACAACTTGAAGAGTTGTAAGACAAAAGTTCTAACCGACTCTATTACTTCTTAAAGGGATATCTAGTTTTGTCCGTGCTAAAGAAAGATATTATCCCCTTTGTGGATATGATATCTTCCCCTCCTTTGATTTGATTTGGGTTATCGTTAAACCAAACTTAGTTCCAAGGACTATCTTGATGGTGTTTCTACTTGTGATGTTTCACTTGAGTACATCTTCATTTTCTTTGGTCTGACCAATACTTTTTGCCTTGTTCAAGCAACATATGAGTCCATCTTCTTGGCGAGTGTCTCGATAAGTTTGTTGTTGAGCCCATCGACAATATCTTTATCTTCTCCATGTTAGATTGGATTCATACGGGACATTGGGCATCCATGTTGGAAAATTTCGAGAACCATCTTCGGGTCATTTCGAAGTATGTGTTATGGATGTTAGAAGTAACCTTCTCTTTTTCACGTGCAATTGTTGAAAGATGTCACCGTGGATTCGAGTAGAGTTATCTCCGTTCCTTAAGGATACATCTGTGTTTTATTGTTAGTACTTATGCGTATGCAGTTGTCTCTCGACAAGTTGCTAATACATGGGTATAGCAATCTAGCTCCTTCTTTTGGAGCTTGACATTATAGTCCCTGCCTTGAGAATCTAGTAACTTTACCTTTGCGGTAAATGTTGCAAACTTTCTATTCACACATGCGATTCTGAAATATCATTCCCCCTAACCAAAGCTGAATCTCAAGGAGCAATGCTGGTTGGTGTTCCTCAAGGTTTTGACATAGGTCTCTTTGTAAATCCGGCAAGAATGATGTAATGGTTGACACACTTAGCCGGAAAGACCTTTTGCTATATTTCCTTGAGTCGGCAATAACAACCACTCTTCATGAGGCATCTTCTATATTTTGTTATAAGAGTTGTGCTTATGATCTCCTTTGTATCTGAAGTCTGACCTTTACTTGGTGTCTGATTTCTCGAACATCGAGGAGAACATTTAAAGTAGTGCTGCTAAATGTCTCTCGGTCGATCCTTCAGACCAATTATGTTGGCAATCATTATGTTGTGCAAAGTACTTGAAGTCTGAGAATGAAGTTTCTTTCTTCTTGTGTCATCAGGAATCTTCTTACCTATTCATCTTAGTGGTGCCAAGTGATGTCATGATTTTTGGCAAAGATTTTGATAAATCTGGATGAATAAAGAGTTTCCTTCGTTTTCTCAACCATGTTTAAGAGTGACTATGATTTTGATAATCAGAAGTTTCTCTTGTTACATGTTCCTTGTGACTCTTATGAGTCCTCCCCACAAAACACCTTTCCGTCTTGGCCTTCTGTTGAATGAAAAAGTGACCCTTCTGTGTCAAAATTAGTTCAACAGCTTAGTTTTTTTGATCCATATCTCTGCAACCTGAAATCTCTACTTAAGCTGTTTAGTAGAGGTTCTCGATCAAAGTCTGTGGTCATGTTCTTTCTGTTGGGAGCTTTCCTCTTCAGAAGCTTAAACTCTTCTGTAAGTTCCGTGGTCTCAATCCAGTTATCTAACAACTTGAAAACCTTCTCCTCTTGTTTCCTCTGTTACCTTGATGTGTTTCATGTTCATTATCTCAGAGTTGTTTCTAAACACTCCATCCATGGGTTGACCATGAGATACTCTGTGTTGTTTAGTGTGTTTCCCTTCTTATCTTTAGAGTGGCCTGTTTCTTTCTCTCTCTATCTCTTTTCCTACTTTTGGAATCTCGGGTCGAGATTCTCGTAAGGGGGATAGAGCTGTAACACTCCTATTTTAGTAAATAGTAATTACGGTTGTTTGTACATTGCATGAGCACCATATTTTAAATTATGTACCAAAGAAAACAATGCAAAACCTAAACCCTAATCTTCCCCCTCTCCTTGAAACAATCAAAATGGTTTGAATATTTTGAAAATCACAAAATTGTGGAGCCCAAATAGTATGGAAGGGCCCCTGAGTGTTTTTACCATTTTTAAATCCCTTTAGTATTTCCAAACAGATTCACATTATAAAACAATTTGGAAATAGAAAGATAAAAGAGAGAAGAGTAAATAGAAAAGGTTTCCTAAATAAAAACATACTGCTAAAAACTAATCGGGTCGTAGCCCATCTCCACCTCCCCCTATCTGCAGCCCATGCACAGCCGCAACTCCCTCCCCTGTCCCTCTGCCATAGCCCACGTGCGGCCCATCCCAGCCCAAGGCCTGCTTACCCCTTCGTCGTCTTCCTCCTCTACAAGAAGCTGCTCGCTGTCTCGCGCGTGGTCGCCCGATGCTCGCCGCCGCGATTCCAGCCACCGTTGTGGTCGCATCGCGATGATAAGGATGCCACGAGATCCGCCATGATCCACTCTCTCTCCCCATACCCGTATCTCTCCCTCTCGTTCTCTCTGTAGTGTGTCCCCAAACCTGTTGAACCCTAGCTCCGGCCAGAGCCGCTTGTCGCCAACGTTCTGAGCCTCCTCGTCCCTGTTTGAGCAAGCCAACAACACTGCTGTGGTTCCCTGCTTCGACCTGCAGAAGGAATCGGGAAGGGGAGACCCTAATCAACGGCGTGACCCATTTCTTCTCCGCCTCGACGTCCATCCCCGCCGCCATTCCCACCATCCTCTAGCTCCTCCAGCCTCTCCATCGCGTCCTTAAGCTTCAGAGTGAGCACCCGATTCTCCTCGACCCTTTCTCTTGGTCTCTCGCGCGCTGTAGTGCTTTGCCACCATAGCTAGCGGAGCGCCGCCGTCGGATGTTGCCGTGCCCCTCGCTCTGATGACCCTAGCCAAGCGGCGCCACCTCCTTTTGAGCTCGCCTTGATCCACTGGTTCGAACCCGCCCAACCGCGCAACTCCGCGTCGCCTCTATCGCCGAATCCGCCGCCGATCTGAGGTCACCGGCGTTCTTGCGTCGGCATGACGTCAGCCAAGGCGGGTCCACCCGGTCAAACCAACCCCCCTGTCCCCATCTGCTTGCGTGGCTGACGACGTGGCTTCGGCCCCACCCGTCAGTCGGAGTGGGTAGCCCTAGCCCGTGGAAAATGCCCTGAACCACTTTTGCTTGTGTGGCTGCTGAGGTGGCCACGTGCACATCAGTCAGTCACTACAGCTAGCCCATCCTGCTGTAGGGTTCGCAGCATAGAAAACAAAAAATTTCCTACGATGTGAACTATATACCAAGATCTATCTACTAGATACAGACAACGGGCGGATGTATATCCGTAGAGAACATACCCTTGAAGACCGAAAAAGCTTAACGAGTTCAACTCGTGGTTGATGTAGACGATCTCTTGTCGATCTCAAGATCGAGAGGAAGTCCTAGCGCCGCAAATCAGCAGCGCATCCGTGCTCGCACACACGTTCGAGGCACCGAGCAACCTCCGCCTCCTCGCTCCAGCGATGCAGCGGAAGCACAACTCTTTCTTTCCGAATAGCCACCGGAACATGTATCTCGCTAGTCCGAGACCATGGGGGATAAATTCTAGAGGGGGAGAGAGATCCTTCACGAGGAGGTGTGAGAGACAAGTGAGGAGGGGGATCCTTTTATAGGAGGAGGGGGGACCCCAAGGGGGTGGCCGGCACATGGGGCTGCCCCTTGCCCTCCCCTCTTCATGTCGGTGGACACTCCACTCACAAATCTCCTTTAAATTCCCTCCACTCAAAAGTCCACTCAAATTCCCATTAAATTTCCACCAAATTTAATGCAAACTCTCATTAAATAAAACTCTTTTATTTTATTCAGATTTTTGTCAATTACTTTAATGACAAACATTCACAAATAACCCCTTGCTAGAATTCTATTTCACATGCATAACAACTTTATGCAATTTCACCCGAAAACCTGTTTCGGTATCTAGTGAAATAAATTCCTGCGCTTGTTCATTCTTTCGGCATGAAACATTTGCTCCAATTGGATGTCGGTGTCTCTTAAGTGTGTCACCCTACGGTTCGTGAATAATGCGGACATGATCGAGACCCCTCTCGGATCAATAATCAGAAGCGGGATCTGGAGACCCATACTGACTCCCACACATTCAACGATGACTTTCTTGTGATCGTCGGAACCTTTTACGCTAGTATCTTAATCCCTTTGTTTCACGATATATTACATGTCCGAGATTCGATCATCGGTATCTCCATACCTAGTTTGATCTCGTTACCGACATGCACTCTTTTCTCGTTCCTGTGATATAACATTCTAGTGATCAAATCACTTGCTTGCAAGCTAATCAATGTGATATCACCGAGAGGGCCCAGAGTATATCTATCCGTCATCGGGATGAACAAATCCCACTCTCGATCCATGAGCCTCAACATAACACTTTATTAGTTCTGAATCCATATTTATAATCACCCTGTTACGGTGTGACATTTGATGTTATCAAGAAACTCTTCCGGTGTTAGTGATTGACATGATCTCATGGTCTAAGTATTAGGATCACTTCGTAAGTTGTTATAGCAATATAAACTCAATGACTTTGATCGTAATGCTATACTTCGGATGAATGTTCATCACACCATTACACTAATGTTGTGATCCCGTTATTAACAACATCCAATGTCCATGATCAGGAAACCTTGATCATCTTGTTAATCAACGAGCTAGTTTATGAGAGAGGCATAACTAGGAACTTTCTGTTTGTTTATTAAACACACATGTATTAACATTTCCGTATTAATACAATTATAGCATGCAAAATAAACATCTATCATATACTTGGAATACACATAATAAACACTTTATTATTGCCTCTCAGGGCATATTCCCTTCACCTGCGGTGTAAAAAGTATTTCCAGTTTTACTTGAATTAAGAAATGGTTTAATAATTTCTAAAAATTGAGTAAATCTTATAAATTCAATAACTTTTAATCTGTAATTCAGAAAAATACAAATAATATATCAAAATGTTTAGAAAAATGAGAACTATCTATCTAACCCATAATCATGAATTGTTCAACAACTTAAATGACAAGTTTAATTAGAAGAACATAGTAACCCTCACGGGTGATTCCGGAGTTTTGCCGAGTTAGGGTTTTCACCCCTCGGAACCACGATTAAACTGTCGAGCATGTTTTAGGATTTCAATTCAATGCAATTCAACTTGTCATATCATCATTCTTGTTTGAGCATTGCATCGATGCCATGTGTTGAATGTTTCCCCTTTCTTTCCGGTGATTTGGATCCTCCTGGTAGAATACGATATCGAGATCGAGATCGAAGACCGAGGTCAACACCGTCGAAGATCGACGAACAATACTTGACCAACTGTAACCAAGTCAAGTTCAAGGCTCCCGAAGATCTGCTTGTCTGTCATCAACTGGCAAAGGGAAGCATAGCCCCACCATGATATAATCCTACGATTTCGAAAGCATTTCAATTCTGCCATGATGCATACGATTCTACTGTGGTCTTTTATCGATAGATAAAGTATCCTATCTATTGCATATTCCCTTTGAGCTTATATTACCTGATCCACTGCTCCTAGCATAACTAGGTTTGACTTGTGTGCACTGCTAGAGCTAGTATCTATGTTTGCTTAGCCATGCATAGCTGTCTGTGCTGGTTCATCCAGATGATGTATCAGGTGCAGAGAATCTAGTATGACAGGAGAACTTGATGAGATGAGATCAGTGATATACGATTAAACATGCTAAGGCTTGTATGGGAGGCCACGGTGGGATGTGGTTTTTCTAGTCCCATGCTCGCCACCACTAGGACCTGAGTTCTTGACTTTGGAACCGAGATGAGCGTACAGCCACACGAGGCTTGGGAACCCCTCGCCTGATTAACTTGTCTAGTAGATTCCATGAGTCACATTGTTCGGGCGTTCCATTCGACATATGCATAGAAAACCGTTTGAAAGATTTGCCGGGTGAAGGTGCATTCATAACAGGTAGGGAAGCGTGGACCGGGTTACTTGGGGTTGATGGCGCCCCTGGTAAACCAACCTCGCCTCACATCTTTAAGTACCGACTTCAGGATTTGACCCGTTACGGCGGAACCATACTTATTGCGTGACTCATGGTCTCGACGAAAGCAAGGTAAAGGTCGTGGCCAACCACACCCTCTGTCGGCCTTCCAAGGAAGAGGGCTAATGATCTGGCATTAAGAGTCAGTTGGTACGTGTGGGTAAAGTTGTACACCCTTGCAGGGTAATAATCTTTTCTAAAAGCCGTGTTCACGGTTATGAACGCTTGGTGACCAGATTCTAAGATCATAGAGAACTTTAACCTAATCGTAAAACTTGGCAGATCAACATGTGTTAAGGATGCTTCCTCATGGGTACGAGGGGGTGATCCTAGTTCAGGTGATGATGATGATTGGTGGATATCAAAAGATGATGATCAATAATTCGGAGACGTCGCTCTCTTATCCCCTTTTAAAATACTTTGACTAGACGAGATTCTTATCTCTCTCTCTTGTTTTATAAACAAAGATGGCTTTATGCAAAACAGCTCCACCAGCCATAAGTCTTGCAGAGTACACCCTGTACTCACCCTTGCTTTGTTGATACTTTTGGTAGAGTAAGTGTTCCCCTGAAGACGAGTTCCGTACTGCATCGACATCGATGAGTAGCTTGGGGTTCCCGGCCGGTAGCCTAGAATCTATGGGCTGGGACGTCATTGTTATGCTTTAGGCCTCTTGGGCCATTTGTTAAGTTTGCTATACTTAATAGCATAATTTGCCTTCCGTTGTTTGATGTTTGTGGTCAGTGACCTCTGCTTGTAATAATATGGTTCTCTGCTCAGTTATGAGCTTGCTGTAATAAATTTTTGTGTTGTAGTGTCACTGCCGAGTTACCGATTCTTCACTGGATATTCTCGAGCTCAAGGTTAAGCTTATTTCAGACGGAGGTCTGGGATTTGTTTAACCCTGATCCCGGGGGTGTCACATATACTTTCTATCATAGATCCGAGGGTAAATTCTTCGTTGCCAAGAATGGATCCTTTCTAGAGAAGGAGTTTCTCTCGAAAGAAGTGACTGGAAGGAAAGTAGAACTCGACGAGGTTGTTGAACCTTCTCTCGAACTTGCGAGTAGCGCAGCACTGGAAGTAGTTCCTGTGGCGCCTACACCAATAAGAGAGGAAGCTAATGATGAAGATCATGAAACTTCGGTTTAAGTAACTACAGAGCCTCGCATGTCAACAAGAACTCGTACCACTCCTGATTGGTATGATCTCGTTATGAATGTCATGTTGGTGGACAACACCGATGACCCTGCGACATATGAGGAAGCGATGATGAGCCCAGATTCCAATAAATGGCATGAAGCCATGAAATCCAAGATTGGATCCATGTACAAAAACCAAGTATGGACTTTGGTGGACTTACCGGATGGCCGGAAGGCTGTCGAGAACAAATGGATTTTCAAGAAGAAAACAGATGCTGATGGTAATGTCACTGTCTATAAAGCTCGACTTGTCGCAAAAGGGTTTCGATAAATTCAAGGAGTTGACTACGATGAGACTTTCTCACCGGTAGCAAATCTAAAGTCTGCGAGGATTATGTTAGCAATCGCTGCATATTATGATTATGAGATATGGCAGATGGATGTCAAAACGTCATTCCTCAATGGAGACATTGATGAAGAGTTGTATATGTTACAACCCAAAGGTTTTGTCGAACCTAAAGATGCTAACAAGGTATGCAAACTTCAACGGTCCATTTATGGATTGAAGCAAGCATCCTGGAGTTGGAATCAACGTTTTAATCAGGTGACCAAAAGCTTTGGTTTTATACAAACTTATGTAGAAGCTTGTATTTACAAGAAAGTGAGTGGGAGCTCTGTAGCATCCTTAATACTATATGTAGATGCCATATTGTTGATTGGGAATGATGTAGACCTTCTTAATAGTGTCAAGGATTATTTGAATAATAGTTTTTCAATGAAAGATCTTAGCAAATCAGCTTACATATTAGGCATAAAGATTTATAGAGATAGATCGAGACACCTAATATCATTGTCACATAGTACATATTTGGACAAAGTTCTAAAGAGGTTTGGAATGGAAGATAGCAAGAAAGGGTTCTTGCCCATGTTGCCCAATACGACCTTGAGTAAAACTCAAAGTCCTACAATGACAGAAAATAGAGAAAGGATGAGTAAGACTCCCTATGCCTCAGCCATAGGATCTCTTATGTATGCCATGCTATGTACTAGACCCGACATTGCATATGCTGTTAGTTTGATAGCAGATATCAAAGTGATCCAGGAGTGGATCATTGGACAGCGGTCAAAAACATCCTTAAGTACTTAAGAAGAACTAAGGATATGGTTCTTTCTTATGGAGGTGATGAACAACTCGTTGTAAATGGTTACACCGATGCTAGTTGGAACACCGATCCGGATGATTCTAAATCACAATCTGGATATGTATTTACTTTGAATGGTGCAGTAGCTGGAGGAGTGCAAAGCAAAGCGTTGTGGCGAGATCTTCAACCGAATCGGAATACATAGCTGCTTCGGAGGCTTCACAAGAAGCGATATGGATGAAGGAGTTCATTACAGAGCTCGGTGTGGTTCCAAGTGCGCTGGACCCAATGTCTATCTATTGTGATAACATGGGCGCCATAGCCAATGCACAAGAACCAAGGTCACACAAGAAGCTGAAGCATATCAAGCTATGTTTTCACGCTATTCGAGAGCATGTCCAAGATGGTGACATAAAGATTTGCAAAGTACAAACAGATCTGAATGTGTCGGATCCGTTTACTAAACCTCTCCCGAGGGCAAAACATGACCAGCACCAAACCGCCATGGGTGTTCGGTATACCATGTAATCTAGATTAGTTGACTCTAGTGCAAGTGGGAGGCTGTTGGAGATATGCCCTAGAGGCAATAATAAAAGTGGTTATTATTATATCTTTGTGTTTATGATAAATCTTTACATTCATGCTATAATAGTATTAACCAGAAACATTAATACTTGTGTGATTTGTAAACTAAATTAGAGTCCCTAGTAAAGCCTCTTTAATAATACTAGCTTATTGGTTAATAGATTATCGTGGTTTCTCGATCATGAACATTGAGAAGTTGTTAACAACGAGATCATATCATTAGGAGAATGGTATGATGGACATACTCCTATAGATAAGCGTAGCATAAAGATCAAGTCATTTCTATAGTTCGTTTGCTATAAGATTTCTGATACATAGTAACCTAATTCCTTCGACCATGAGATCATGCTAATCACCATCACCGAAAGGATGATTTGATGACATTAAACACCACACCGTAACTGGGTGGCTATAAAGGTGGCATTGAGTGTTCGGAAAGTATGGGTTGAGGCACATGGATCAAGAGTGGGATTTGTCCATCCATATGACAGATAGATATACTCTGGGCCCTCTCGGTGTAATGTCATCCAATTAGCTTGCAAGCATGTGACTGGCTCATAAGGGATCACATATCACGGGAATGAGAAAAGAGTACTTATCGGTAACGAGGTTGAACTAGGTATACAGATATACCGACGATCAAAACCTCGGATAAGTAAACTATCATGAGACAAAGGGAAATTGGTATCGTATGTAAATGGTTCATTCGATCGCAAAGTAATCGTAGAAATATGTGGGAGCCATATGAATTTCCAGATTCCTCTATTGGTTATTGACCGGAGAAGTGTCTCGGTCATGTCCGCATAATTCACGAATCATAGGGAGACACACATAAGGATTCGATGGAGTTTAGTAGATATGGAATGTTAGTAGGGATACCGAATGTTGTTCGGAGTCACGGATGGGATCTGGGATTTCAAGAGGAGATCCAAAATGGTCCGGAGAATAAGATTCATATAAGGAAAGTCCGATTCCGGAGTTCGGGAAACATTTCGATGTTTTCATTGGAGAGGTTCTAGAAGGTTCACCGGTCCGGAAGGAGAATGGTCCATGAATGTGTCATGGGTAAGTGGAATGATTAGATCATATCCTAGGTCACTTGGTGTGGTCATTTGTGAGAGAGAATTAAAGCTCTAAATTGAAAGTCAAACGGGAGGTTTGAAAAGTCAAACTGGAACAATAGTTTCCTAGTTGAAGTAGAAGAGAGTCCTCCCAACTTGGGTTTGGAAGTGGATTCAAACTCACCCCTCCCAAGACTGCCCCCTCTCATAAATAGAGGGGGAGGGCTGCCCCAAAGCACCAAGCACTAGCCCCTATCCACCCAAGCCGCCGCCGTCGCCGCTGCCCCGCCGCCACTACCGGCTCGCCGCTGCCGGCCCGTCGTCGTCGCCCTAGCCACCGCCGACACCTCCTCCTCCTCCCGGTCTTATAAACCCTAGATCCACCATAACTCGCACCGGATTAGGAGAAGCCCTCCGGGATCTTCCCTCTACTTCCGACACCACGCCGTCGTGCTGCCGGAATCGCGAGGGGAGAACTATAACCTCCGCTGCCTGCTGGAACAAGGGAGAGGAAGGTCTTCATCGAGTACCGAACATGTTTCCGACTGCGGAAGCGCTGCCGGAACGCAGCGCCGGAAGGATCGTCTATGCGATCTTGAGACCGCCAAGTGTACGACTACATCACCCACGAGAATCTGCTCTCGTTAACCGCTTTGGAATCTTCGAGGGTGAGTGCTTCTATCGACTCGTTGTTACAATCTAGTAGATAGATCTTGGCTTGTTTGTGTGCATGCGGTAGAAATTTTTTGTTTTCCATGCTACGAACCTCTACACTAGGGTTTCCGGCGATCTAGGTTTACAAGACCGGAGAGGAGGAGGTGGTGTCAGCGGCGACTAGGGCGACAGCGGCGCTAGGCGGCGGCTGGCGGCGGCGTGCGGCTTGGCGTCGGCACAGGTGGTGAGGGCAAGTTGTGTGTCTCTTTGGGGCAGCCCTCCCCCTCTATTTATGAGAGGGAGGATGGCTTGGTAGAGGGGAGTTTGAATCCATACCCAAACCCAAGTTGGATAGAAGGAAGTAATCTTTCCTTCTTCCACTAGGAAACCATTGTTCGAGTTTGACTTTTCAAACCTCCCATTTGACTTTCAATTTAGAGATTTAATTCTCTCTCGCAAACGCCCAACCAAAGTAACTTAGGACATGATCTAATCATTCCACTTACCCATGACACATTCATGGACCATTCCCCTTCCGGTCCGATGAACCTTCTAGAACCTCTGCGATGAAAACATCGAAATCATTCCCGAACTCCGGAATCGGACTTTCCCTATATGAATCTTATTCTCTAGACCATTCCGGATCTCCTCATGATATCCTGGATCCCATCCGAGACTCCGAACAACATTCGGTCTCCCTGCTTACATTCCATATCTACTAAACAACATCAAATCCTTAAGTGTGTCTTCCTACGGTTCGTGAATTATGCGGACATGACCGAGACACTTCTCCGATCAATAACACATAGAGGAATCTGGAAATTCATATGGCTCCCACATATTTTTATGATTACTTTGCGATCGAATGAACCACTTACATACGATACCAATTTCCCTTTGTCTCGCGATAGTTTACTTATCCGAGGTTTGATCGTTGGCATCTCTGCATACCTAGTTCAACCTCGTTACCGATAAGTACTCTTTTCTCGTTCCCGTGATATGCGATCCCTTGTGAGCCAGTCACATGCTTGCAAGCTAATTGGATGACATTCCACCGAGAGGGCCCAGAGTATATCTATCCGTCATATGGATGGACAAATCCCACTCTTGATCCATGTGCCTTAACCCATACTTTCCGAACACTCAATGCCACCTTTATAGCCACCCAGTTACGGTGTGGTGTTTGATGTCATCAAAGCATTCTTTCGGTGATGGTGATTAGCATGATATCATGGTCGAAGGAATTAGGTCACTATGTATCAGAAAGCTTATAGCAAACGAACTATTGAAATGACTTGATCTTTATGCTACACTTATCTATAGGAGTATGTCCATCATACCATTCTCCTAATGATATGATCTTGTTGTTAATAACATCTCAATGTTCATGATCGAGAAACCACGATCATCTATTAACCAACAAGCTAGTATTATAAAGAGGCTTTACCAGGGACTCTAATTTAGTTTACAAATCACACAATTATTAATGTTTCCGGTTAATACTATTATAGCATGAATGTAAACATTTATCATAAACACAAAGATATAATAATAACTACTTTTATTATTGCCTCTAGGGCATCTCTCCAACACGGCGAGGCCGTGTAGCTCATGACCTCTACCCGGCTGCCATGGCTGGATCACTATAATGATGAACCTTGAGCGCGTACTTCTGTCGCTAGCGTATTCCTCCATCGTCTCAACTTGAGCGCCGTTGTCAGCATAACCACTCTTTGTTCATCAATGCCACGTCGCTCGTGGGCCACATCAAGAATTCATGAAATCCCTTTCTAAGGTACACGTCTCTCTTTGTCAATTTGCTTCGTTCTCCATGTGCCAGCCTACCCCTAATTTGGTTCATTAAGTCGTTTTTTCAATTCTCGAAGGACGGGATAATTTGGAGCTGTTTGGCTCCTGTGGGATAAAATTTTCGGTATATGCATCCAAGAGGCCGCAGCAATCAATCATTTGATGTTTGAGGGATTGCAGGCGTTGGAGGGAGCATTGGTGCTGAAACAAATTTATTATCGGTGGCTTAATAGTTTGATAACATTCATGTAATCGATTGATCAAGAATAGAAAAAGCTTAGATAATTTTGAATATACGCCATGGTTCTGCAACAACACAAAGAGCGGCCGTAAAAACACGAAGGCAATTTGAAGGAAATTATCTTGAAGTGCATATGACCTTCCATAATAGTTGCGCTTTTAGATGTTCAAAATGAATGGACATGAACATATTATCTTGATTAATTTAGCAAAAATTTGAAGAGCTGCAATATAGATTTAGAACATTCCCTTATATGCACCTGCAGCGTTAACGACATCACATTCACATTCATAGTTTTCCTTATTGTGCTATGGTCATGAATTTCTTCTTTTCCAACAAAAAATAAGTGATATTTTATTCTTTCTTTTCTTCACTGTACTCACAATTTAATAACAGGGCACTGAAGGATAAGGAAATAAAATTTAAGGGTAGCTCTTCCAATCGCCGTGCTGCTCCTTCGTAGAAATCACCATCTAGCGTCTTTCATGGCAACCGCCAAGGAGGAGCTCTTCGTGGTCGATATCTCCTTGAGCACCACAGACATGGTATGACATTAAGAACTCGCCCCATCCCTCGGGTATCCTGCTATTTTTCCTAAGCATAAGTTTGACTTCAGTTGAGAGGATTACTAATTTGATTGTGAATGCAGATGTGTGCTTTCTTGCAGACCTTGGGCGCAAGGGGCGGCTCAGGTTCCGAAGGCTTCGAGTGAGCAACAAGTCGTAAAGAAGCCTCTCGTGCTCTCTGTTGTTTTGTCTCTTCACCTTTGAGCTCAGTTTAGCATACCCCTTTGAGTGGGTTTTTGTTGAAAAGGTACTGGGGAGAACAAAATTGGCTTTGTTTGTAGGCATCAACAAAACAATGAATGGCTTCCAACAAATATTAAAAAATAAAATATTGCAGTTTGTCTTTGCAATCAGTTCCCTTTCCTGATAAAATTTCTTATTATGTTTAATTGGTGGTAACTTCCGTTTAATGCAGGATGAAGACTCGGAGGCCAGGTGGTCAAACCTGGCTGGCATAGGGCTACTGAGTTTTTTTTTTTGTCAAAAGGTCCAGTAGTATTTAAGGCGTGTAGGCAAACCTTCTCTACATGCGCTAATTTATACGATATACTGAATAAATAGTTTTGTTTTGATGTTTGTAGCCTGTGAGTGCCATTTCTTTTTCAGTCTAGCAATGTTTGTATAATAGATGAATGGTTTCAGGTAGCTATTTTCAGATAGGCTTTTCTAGAATCATGTTTAAACCCAGTGTTGTGATTTTCACTAGCCTTTATATTGCAAAATATGTACTTGTGCAATTGGCTTTGTTATATCCTTATATAAATCATAGTACATAGTCTATTATCCAATTGCTACTTTTGATATGTTGCAAATATTTTCTCAGTGATTTTTTTAGAATAGTTATGTCAATCCATACCAGATATTTATAGAGCGTATTACGGTGTTAAGAACTGGACATGGATAACAAGAATATATTGGGTTTTCACATGGTTCACGCTCTGCGTTGAAAATCCAACATACATTTGAGGTGGGATGTGTATGATTTACCTATCATATTTAGTATATAAGTTCATCCAAATTTTGATAAATCCAAGTCAACTAATATGGATCGGAGGGAGTACAAGAAATGAGGAAGAAGACATTGCGTGGTGTTCATGGGGATCCTAAGAATATATGTCAAAGATGATTATAATATATATATATATATATATATATATACACGTATTTATGCTCCCGTTGCAACGCACGGGCGTTCAACTAGTATTGGAAAAATCCTAGGCACGGGTTTGTACCTAGGGGCGGATCTACCATCCCTATAGCCCTACCATCCCTATAGCCCGTCCTGTCGCCCTGACACGCGCTGCCTTGTATTTTTTGACTTTCTGTAGCAATTTTGCTAAAAAAATTATGTTTTAGACATGTTTGCCCCTGCTTATGTAATCTTCTAGGTCTGCCACTCTTTATACCCAAAACAAACTCACATAAAGTTAAATGAGTGGACACATTGGTCTGCTAAACCTAGACCCAGCCCTGAAACCCACCATATGCCAGACGATGCCATGCTTTTCAGAGTCGCAACAAGGAAAGCCAGACCAAAAAGCTGAAACCCTATGATAATCTCCCATTGTTTGACCCTCAGAGGATGAGGACCATGCCTCCACATTCATCGGTCCCCTGGCTGGATGCAAATCATGCTTTCGGGATGGCGATGTAGATATCATCAGCCCCCGTAAGCCGTAATGGACCATGTGCAAAAAATATTTAAATTTACATTTAACAACACACAATTTGGTTTATTATTTGACAAAAACAAAGAGTTATAAAGAAGTAAAAAAATGTCAAAAAATCGGACCAAGGATGCGATGTCTATATATGCCGAATCAAATATGCGTGATTCATGTGTAAGAAAACAAAATTAGATTTCATATTATTTTGAAAAAAAAATCTAACATAATCTACTTACAATTTATGTTATTCATAGAAAATCATTGTTTCATGTGTTACTTTTGGATATAACTATGATGTTGTTAAGTATATATTTACATTTTTCTGATATTTAAATATATTTATTTTTAATGTAATTATTTTTGGCATAGTTTGTTTGGATAGCAATGTTGTACTAGCTAGGCCTCTAGTTTGAGAAGGTTGAGGGGGAATAAGAGCTATTCATTATAACCGCGTCATCTGATATACTTTCTCTTTCAAAAAATATGATCAGATGGTTATTGAATTGCTTGAAATGAATATATAAGATGAAAAAACTACATTAAACAACGGTGTATTAACTGCGTAGTGTCTCTATCTAATCTATCACACCACTTTTAAGAAGATTTTCTCAGCGCCGTTGTCTTTTGATGGCAATTTTATTTTTATGAACAAATCACCATACGGTTTGTGTCGTGATGTAAAGAACACCAATAAATATGTCTATAGTATTGGAAAATCCAGGCACGGGTTTGTACCCAAAACAAACTCGCATAAAGTCAAATCGGTCTACACATTGGTTTGCTAAACCTAGAGCCAGCCCTGAAACCCACCATATGCCAGCCGATGCCATGCTTTTCAGAGTCACAACAAGGAAAGGATTTTTTTACAAATATGCCCCCCTGCAACAATGCATCGCCAGAACTGCCCCCTCTCACTGCAAATGGCAAAAGTGCCCTGGCCGGAGGCTAGAAATGTGACGCGTGTCACATCCCGCCAGGGCCGGTGGCGGGACAAGCTTCCAGCCTTAGGCGGTGGCGGGAGGCGCTTTCCGCCGTAGGGACTGGCGGGACGCGGCGGGCCCCACCACGCGGGCCAGCGGGATGTCCAGACCGTCCTTTCCGCCTCGGGACTAGGCGGGATGCCTTTCCGCCTCGGGCTACGGCGGAACGCGCATGCAGCTTTGGGACAACGACGGTGGCGGAACCTTTTGTGCCGCCCTAGGCTGTGTCGGTTTGTGCTGCCTTGCAGCGATTCGACATGATTAGACTACACAGTAATTAGACGACTGGAGCTACAGAAAATAGACCGCCGAAAGAGCACCGATACAGCAAATTGATTACCGAACTTTACAGCGCACTCGCATGTCAATTTGTCCCGCTAGTAGAGGGAGAAGGCTGGCTTATAAAAGGAGTAGTATCACGCTCTTCACAGATGCATCCTTCTTCGTTTCTTCCTTTGTTTGCTATTTTCTTGGTGGCTATGTGTTTGCCTTGCTCTGACCAAGACTACAGGCCGAGAAATATGAAGGATGCAAGTTTGCCTCCTGGTGTGGAACATCTTCGGTGTTGGTGCGGGACTCTTTGCAAGGTGAAGGAGTCCACAGATTTTTCTGATAAAATGGGCATGAAGTTTTTCATGTGTCCCAACTATCAGTATGATCCAGCTCCCTGGAGTTACAACAGGCCTCCGGTATGTTTCATCTATAACAAAATATTATATTTTTTGTTTTATGGAATATTTACTATGTTTTTATTTATGATGCAGTCTCCTCCACCCTTGTGCATGTGGTATCGTTGGATTGACATGGAGCAGCCCGAATGGGCGCTTCGTGAGATAGAAGAGAGGAGTCGCCGTGCGTGGCAAAACTTTCATGAGGACGAGCGTCGTGAGAAAGAGGCGGAAGAGCGTAGAGCGGCGCAACAGGAGCAACGGCGTCGGTTAGAGGAGCTACGGAGGCAGAGAGAGAAACAACGACGGCTTAGGGAGGAGGAGGAACGACAGGCTAGGGAGGCATACAGGCAGACTCTGAGAGAAAGGGCTGCTGAGGCAAGGGCAGCTGAAGAACGCGGTGATAAGACAGGGAAATGGCCACGCTGGACGCAAGACGACTAGACTTTTGTCCTAGTGTCTGAATCCACGCCTCGCATTGTATCTTAATTAAAGTACTCGTATTTTAATCTATGCATTTAAATGTATCCTAATTTCTGCTGTACCGCGTGGTAATGAAAATAAGTATCTAAGTATTTTTATTTTAGTTATATCTTAAATATTTGTGAATTTTTATTTGAATTTTTTTTTGAACAGCATGACAAGATAATAGTAATATGTATCTCACAAATATAGAACGATACATTAATGTTCAAATAGAAACCGGCTACACCGTCGGAGTTACAATAATCGTCTCATTGTCTCGGTTGTTTCCTTGCACGTCCTCCGTATATGTGATCTGAAGGATAACTCCATGGATCCGTTGGCCTGAGATTTGTGCGGAGATTTGACGGTGATGGTATAAAATGGTCCCTGGTTTCTGTATCTTGTTGACTGTCAGGAATTTGACTCGTACCAACATCAGTATATAAGAAATCCATCATTGGATCATATGTTGGTTGTGATGGTCCAGGGTTGTATGAAGATTGAGGTTGATCGTATGGCTGATCATATGTGTAGTAACTGTCATGGCCTATAGATGGGTGAGGAGGTGGCATGTTGGAATTAAATCCAGCATCATCATCGTCCCATGCATCGTCAGGAGTGGTCTGTATAGGAATAATAAGTATTAGAATGAGTAAAATATAATAATAAATTAGTGTGATTATAAAAATGTCGTACCGGTGTTTTCTGAAATAGTTCTCTTGTAAATTCCGGGAATATTCCTCTAGGTGCTGGTTGATGCGTTGAACCGAAATCAATCTAAAAAATGGTCTCCATGTTAGAATTCAATTATTACAACAGATATGGATTAAAAAGTATCGAACTCACACGTGGTGGTTGTCTTGAAGATTCAGGCCTAGAGGGTTCCACGGTATTTCTCGATGATGTACGCATAAGAGTAGAGTCTTGTCGTGTTCTAGTCTGTCAGCACAAAAACATTATAAATAATTATTTTTCTAAAACAGATTTTAAATATAGGAAATACGTACATTCTCACGCATAGAGGCGCTGCGTTCTGGATTTCCTAGACTTGCTCTCGCTTCACTTGGCCGCGACGAGAAAGACTCAAGCATGTTGTACTGTCGTAGCATAACATCATCCGCTCGGCCACAACTCCAGTTAGTAGCGGTATGTAAAGCATTCTGAAAAAATGCTCCTCAATCTACTCTTGATGGTATTCGACATGGATCGAGGGTTCTCTCTAACTATTTCACGCACATCCGCCATTATGCTGTGCTGCCTACTTAGCTGAAAATAACGACCAATGTTATTCTCGTAAACATAGAATTATAAATACAGTGCTAAAAATATATATACCGTGTCATCACGGCGGTTCGCTGCAGTACGTTCTATCCCTCCCTCTAGCTGCTCTTGACGTGTGCGGTGTGCTGGTCTATCCGTTGGAGTGCGGGTGAGCTTGGAACGTGTGCTCGCGTTGTACCATGTCATATAAGCATCCCACGTACTATCGGAAAACACCCTGCATGTTCAGTGTCATAAGCATACCAATAAGAATTTAAATAATCTAAAAAAACTACCTATTTTCTGGAACTATGTTCGTAAGCTTGTTCGAATTCCATTTATCTATCCATAGCCTCTGGGTGTGCAGCCAATTATGATTCTTTTTCCCTTGATTGCTTTGCCTGAAATGCGCATAACCATTGTTATAATATTTGATAAAAAACATTGTATAAAATTACACTGATTTAAAATTGAGAACGTACTCGTGAAATGTAGACTCGACACAGTTGGGAGGCGGAGGAGGGACCTCCTGGTAGAGATCAAGTTGTCGCATCACACGCTCGGGGTTCTGCGGCTCCACCATATACAGGCACACGAGATGACAACGTGTCCACCAAAGCTCCTGGTCTCGGTAGCAATCAATTGCTAAACCCCTATCCCCGGCCACGTGCTTTACATAATCGTCATGCCACGCATTCCATGTGATAGAAGAATGATGTATGGTCTCGAAATCTTCATGGTAAAGAGGATAACACTTCGAAGCCAAATCACGGGCCCAATGTAATACGCCATATGTCCACCGGGTACCCATGGTCGCGCAATTAAATTGGACGTCGTGACCACTATATGGGTGCACTGGATCTTCTATCATTGGTCGTCCGACGGGTATGTGCTCCCAAGACCACAACTGGAGGAAAATATAGCATACACATAGAATTGGGGCTACACTACTGACCTTCTTTCTCCTATATGAGGCGTCACATAACCCCCTGTAAGTCTGACATAGCATCGCCGAACCGATGTTGTACTGGGTGATCTCTACATTGTCCAGAGGAAGGGCTATGTGTTCTGCTAGTCTAATAAAAATTGGGTTGACTACTTCACCATTTCCCGATGGGAACAACATGCCAAATAGGTAGAGTAAGTATGCAATCAGGTGTCGACGTACTACTTCCTCAGAAACTCTGGTTGGGAAGCCAATAAAATTTACTAGCCAACTGATGGGCACACCTCGAGCTAACTTATCAGTACGAGTTCTCGGGATAAGTTGACCCATCAGTTGTTCAAAATCTTCCTTCCAGGATGCCCGTGCTGGTGGCAATACGAGAGGAATACCACAAAGTGGCAACCCAGTGATCATGGATACATCCTGAAGTGTCGGTGTCATCTCTCCCCACCGAAAGTGGAAGGTGTGTGTCTCCGGTCTCCACCGGTCAACAAGTGATGTCAGAAGACAAGGGTCCAGTTTAAATAACTGAGGCGAGGATGTCATCCTAGCGAACGGAAGTAGTCCGCTACGAGAAAGATAAGGCACAAACCGCTCATCAAGAATCCATCGGTTCGATGGACCTCGACACCTGAAAGTACTTGGCCCTCCTAGTGGACCTTCGGGGTTAATCCATTGTTGGCACCGGTGGGTAGAATCGTACTGCCCATCCAAGAGAGGAGGTAAATCCGCCATAGTCCGTACAAATGAGATAAATACAAAGTTAAAACATAGTATATTACAACATCGAAATACAAATTTAAAACATAGTACATTACAACATTGAAATACATAGTACATTACAATATTGAAATACATAGTACATTACAACATTGAAATACAAATTCAAAATATAGTACGTTACAACACTGAAATACAAATACAACATTATAGCTTGTGTGGGCAATTTCTCGCCGTGTGCCCAGGAATTTTACAAGTCTTACACCTCCGTCCTTCTCCGGCCTGGCTATGGTCCACGTCATTTCTAAATCGCCTAGTTTGACGACGTCCCTTAACGGTTCGCTTGAGCGCAGGGTTGGGCCACCATGTTGGTCCACCATACCAAATAGTGCTGTGATGCTCCTTAACACCCCATGCCCAGAACTCGCCATCCCAGGTCTTCATAAGATTATGCATGCTGAAGTATGGGGAGATATATCCGTCAACGGCAATCCTCTGGCCTGCTGCCGCTGTAAGGACATGGCTACATGGGTAATGATAAAGCAAAGGCTTTTTGCAGGTGCATTCGCATGTCGTTGGATTGAGTGTGACCTCTTGCTTTGTATCCCCTCTCAAGTAGCCACGCACGTATTTTTGCCTTGTTCTGATCTCCCACCTCTTCCTAAGTGAGTCCACCACTCTGCTACCATGAGTCTTTGCTTTTTCTATTTTTATGGCCAAGTGATCTTGCATAGCTTCAGACCATTGTTTGTTCATCTGCACTCGTGCATGCGCTAGTTGAACTCTATCTGCAAAGTACGCCACTGTGCGGGACCATGTTTCAGCAACCAGTGCAGTAATAGGGAGGGCTCGGACACCTTTAAGCACTGCATTGTATACCTCTGACATGTTGGTGGTCATTATGCCATAGCGAGCACCATTGTCATGAGCCAGTGCCCACTTCCGAACATCCGGACAATTAACATTCACCCACTCAGCCATATTCCTGGACCTCGTGTGATTTCCTGCACCCGCTGGCTCAGCTGGTGCATCGCCAGAAGTTGCGGTCGTTGCAGCATTCAATGCCATCCAGTGGGCATCAAATTTCCGCGGTTGGTTCTGCATACACATCACTTTGAAGGCCTTGAAACATTCCTTGTTCCGAAAGCGAGAGTAAAAGTTTGCTGCTAGATGTCTCATGCACCACCTAGTTTCAAGATCAGGCCAAAGGAACTCCATCGGTACATCGTGCTTCATTTTTTCTAGTGCACTGAGAAGCCCTTGGTTGCGATCAGAAATGATGCATACATCAGGTCTATCTTTCACAACACCATCCTTCAAGCATTGCAGAAACCACAACCAACTTAACGTGCTCTCGGACTCAACGAGTGCGTATGCAATAGGAAGAAGCTGGTTATTTGCATCTGATGCCACAGCTACCAAGAGAGTACCCTTATATTGTCCGGTGAGGAAGGTACCATCAATTGATATCACCGGCCGGCAGTGGTGGAATGCTTGGATAGTTTGGCTGAACGCCCAGAAGATACGGTCCAGGATGAAATGATCAGGAGTGCCACTCGGGTGGTTCCTTTCCATCCTATAGGTGACCGTTCCAGGGTTGGCTTCAGTAATCTGATGTAGCATTCTCGGAACCATGTTGTAAGCCTCCGTATATGTGCCATACATCCCCTCTAAAACAGACTCCTTAGCACGCCTGGCCTTGCCATAGCTCACCGGGAAGCCTATCGCATCTGCCGCACCGTCTTGTAACGCCTTCACCGATACACTGATCTTATCTTTTACCATGGGTGCAATGACCTGTGCCACATATGCGGCACTGACATTGCAGTGTTCAGGAAGAGTGCCAGTTAGATCACAACTGTGGGGAACCATGCGAGTTATCGTCCAAGGCTTGCATATTCCCACTGGTTGACGAGCGACGACTCTTCCAGGACAACCAGACTCTATGCAGAGAACCTTCAACAAATGTTTGTCAGATTTCTTCACTTTATGTTCTCGGGAAATGGAGAACGCATATCTTCTGATCGCCATGTCCACAACCTCCTTGCTCGGGAACTGCTGGTTTTCTTCTAGGATGGTAGCTCCGACTCCACGGACAGAGGTATCATCGTGACCGATGACAAGAGCCTCTATGTCCCCAGGTGCCATTGCTGGCGCCACTGCTCTCACTTAACTCGGACCGCCTCCTTCATCATCATCTGACGATTCACGATCGTCGTCACCAGAATCAAGCTCGTCTGACTGTCCCTCAATCCGTTCATTGAGGTTGACAATTGCCATGGAATAAGGTCCATTATTCTGGCTGGGAAAAAATGCATCTTCCACATGTCTCCTCTCCACCGTCTCTGAATCTATAGCCATTGCGGAGATGGATAGTTGGATCTCATCGGCTGCAGTGCTGCTACCAGGTATGTCGCTGGCATCAACAAACTGCACATACACCATCGGTTGCCCATACATGGCCGCACCAGGTGTGCTTGCAAATTTCATGTATGAACCCCACGAATTTTCGCCTTTAACCTGGCGAAGTGCCCATCGGTAATCTTCTCCCACTCTCTTGCAAACGACCGCTTCAGCGGTCATCTTTTTTCGGGCCATCTCTGGCCCAAATTCTGCGCGGATGCGCCTTCTAATGTCCGTGAAACTAGCATTCACCAATTCTTCCACTATGACATTTTTTGTCTCACAACGCGACAGATCAAGCCCCGACGGCCCATCGCGGGTGATGTCCTCACCATAAAAAATATACAAAGTGTTCATCGCACCTACGCGCATCAAATTAATATAACCATATTAATTATATATAATCTTAATGATAGTTCATTAATATAATTATTTATATTGACAAAATACATTAATTGTCTAACCTAACATGTAAGAAATATTATTACACGAGTTCAAATATTTGGAAACGACATATTTAAGTGGTATACCTAATATATTGCTACAAGAGTCTAAAATATTTCTACACGATCTAATTACTTTGCATAGCTAAAATATTACTACACTTTTTAAAATATTTCTGTATTACCTAATTACGTTGCATAGCTAAAATATTACTACATGAGCTAAAATATTTCTACACGTTCTACTTAAGTTGCATACCTAAATATTGCTACAAGAGCACAAATATTTCTATATTACCTAATTACGTTGCTTAGCTAAAATATTACTATAAGAGGACAAATATTTCTACACGACCTAATTACGTTACATATCTAAAATATTATTACATAAGCTAAAATATTTCTACATGTTCTAGTTAAGTTGCATACCTAAATATTGCTACAGAGCACAAATATTTCTGCATTACCTAATTACGTTGCATAGCTAAAATATTACTACATGAGCTAAAATATTTCTACACCTTCTAGTTAAGTTGCATACCTAAAATATTACTACACGAACACAAATATTTCTACACGATGTAATTATGTTGCTTAGCTAAAATATTACTACATGAGCTAAAATATTTCTACATGACCTAATTAAATTGCATAGCTAAAATATTACTACACGATCTAATTAGGTTACTTTGCTGAAATATTACGACAAGAGCTCAAATATTTCTACACGAGCTAACTAAGTTGCAAAGCTAATTAATAGTTCAAGCATTGCATGGAAAATTATGTCCTAATTAGCTGACTAATATATACAACATGCAAAGCTTTCAACCGAAACAACTCACCTTGATCAATGGCTACCCGTTCTCAGCCTCCGAATATTGGTGCAGGCTTGTTTCAGCAGCCTCAGACGATTACAGAGTGTGTGACTGTATAAGCAAAGAGATAGAGAGAAGAGGCAGCAAATGGATCGATAGAAGTCGCAGTGGTTCTGAGGATGTCTGCCGCCGTATTTAAAGAAACGGAGCTGCACTATCTGCCAACAATCAAGTTTCGAGAAACGGTCACAAGTTTCAACGAATGCGGCTTTCGGTGGCTATCGGACTGTTTAGCAATAGGAAACGTCACTCGTGGTGCTGGGAATATTGGAACGGGCAGACGTGTCAGGGGCATCCCGCCGTGTCCCGAGGCGGTAAGGGCAGGAGCATCCCGCCGTGGCCCGAGGCGGCAGGCTCATCCCGCCGAGTCCCGAGGCGGAAAGGACGGCCCTGTTTCCCGCCAGCGTGAAGTGGACATCCCGCTGGCCCGCGTGGTGGGGCCCGCCGCGTCCCGCCAGTCCCTACGGCGGAAAGCGCCTCCCGCCACCGCCTAAGGCTGGAAGCTTGTCCCGCCACCGGCCCTGGCGGGATGTGACACGCGTCACATTTCTAGCCTCCCGCCAGGGCACTTTTGCCATTTGCAGTGAGAGGGGGGCAGTTCTGGCGTTGCATTGTTGCAGGGGGGCATATTTGTAAAAAAATCGAACGGACCATAAAGCTGAAACCCTATGATAATCTCCCATTGTTTGACCCTCGGAGGGTGAGGACCATGCCTCCACATCCATCGGTCCCCTGGATGCAAATCATGCTTTCGGGATGGCGATGAAGGTATCATCAGCCCCCGTAAGCCGTAATGCAATCATGGGCAATTGAAAACAAAAAGGCGTGATGATCATGCATCATTGTTGGGGGATGTGGTCCAGCGCAAATCACTCCCGGCTTGTGAAGAAGCGATTAGGATTGAGATTAGCGTTGTTTCTTCTCTCCTAGCGACGAGCATACATGATTGGTTAATTAGCGTGCTGTAGTTAATTAGCTATGGCCACGAGGTCGTGGCCCGATCGAGACAGCCGGCATGCGTGAGGTACGTTACGTACACCATGGTTGGCAATGCATGTGTGATACTGTATGCTCGGACTGGGAGTCAACTCGGCAGCCAGGTAGAGTTTGACGTGATTTTGTGTCCGCATCAGGTAGCCAGTGTACGTACTAGTACCGCTGAATACACACATGGAAGCGTGCCGGTGTTTCATGCTGCGTCCGCCGTCAACGATGATTACCATCAAGAAACGGGTGCGTGTGAGATCCGAGCAAGAAAGGGAGATTGGTGGATGGAGGACACACCTTGCTTTTACTTCGTTTTCGTTGTTCCCTCTCCGGTTGGTGGATCCGTGACTTGGCCTCCAACATCACCAAAGCCCTAGCCTACTGGCTATGAACTGGAGTAGCCCTATGCTCGGACTATGACGTGCGCGGCGTCCTAGCGGTCCAACCCATCCAGACAAACACGTTCGGCTCGATCCATTCATGCATCTAATATGTGTAACGATTGCGTCGGACGCGCGCGGACAACTCTAGTGTCCTGCCCGTTGGCTACCGTTGGCCTACCAGTCAGCCACCACGGCGTTGATTCAGACGCACGCAGTGGCACCGATTCAGACGCAACCGTGGCGTCGATTCAGAGGCGCTGCGGAAGGCTGACCGACGGCAGCCTGCGCCATCAATGGCGACGAGATGGCGCACTGACTGGCTGGACACTTCAATGCCGTCTCTTCGGCCTCCACGTCGGCATCCGATGCCGGCCCCTTTTAACTGGTCGTCCACGGCCATCTTCTCCCCACATAACACCATCCTCTCCTCTTTATCCTTTTCGTTCTCCACTACCTGTAGCTATCCATGGCCGGCAGCGCTGGATTGAGGGGAGGGCATGACGGCCGTGGACGTCGACGGAGGCGTGGAGGACGCGGCCAAATCACCGCGCCACCATGCTCTCCCTCAATGTCGTCGTCACCCGAAGATTTCGGCCCAGGCATCCAGTTCGCCGTGGCCATCCACGTCGGCATGCCGCTTGACAGGCCGCTTCTGCCCCGCGGGTTCGTGACACTGATCGGCGACGCGCCACCCCCGCTTGTCATGCTGCGGGCAAACGGCTTCAGGACCAGCAGGTACCCGGTCGATCTACAGTCCGACCGCCTCGGCCAGATGTACCTCGGCAACTTCTAGGAGTGCTTCACCCGCTCGCACCAGATCAAAGCGGGCAACATCCTCGTCTTCAAGTTCGACGACGGAGGAAAGTTCGGCGTCAACGTCTTCGACCACACCATGCGTCGTCGTTGCTACCACTCCTCCTCCGACTCCGACGAGTAGGCTAGGCTGTGCGCACGCGATCTATGATGTATCAATGTAGGCATTGACCATTTGCAATGAAAATCTTTATTTGTCGGGCAAATATATTACAAACAAGAGTACAACGGGTCGCCTACGGGTCGACCGGCATTGGCCATTCTAGCTAGGCGCCGCCTACGGTTCAACAAGACCCCATTCTACGCTGAGAGAGCGGTAGATCGCTTCCTGCGTCTGCGACTCTTCCTTGGCTTGGGGGAGGCGGACACGTAGGTACGCGTGATCGTGATCGGGGTTGCCACGAAACTCGCCGGGATGACGACGACGCCCAGGCATGGTGGTTTTTGTGCTATGGGGTGGTGCGGGCCTAGTCCAAGATATCTCGGCGGCCCTTCCCTTGGCTGCGACTGGACGCGGCGAGAATGCCCAGAACCGGCGGGAAGCGGCGGGAAAGAGAGGCGAGAGACGGTGTAGCGGCGGAAAGACACTGGAAAATACGTCGGCGTTCGTGCTGGCCTAGCACGAACAGATGTGTCGCATCGCTGGGCGCGGTCGGCCGGACAGGCCATACCCCCTCCCCATATCAACCGTGGCACGACACAAACGGATAGAAACTGGCCGTTTGGTGCGACCAAGTGGGTCGGCCCGGTGAAGATGCCCTGAATGACTGGACACATCGCAATTAACACAAGGAGGAGGAAATGAGAGAGAGGACAGAGCGCAGTCGTGCATAGGAGGGAGGGGCCAGGAAGTGTTTTAATGTTGGGGAGGAGGAGGGCAAGATAAGCAGCCACTGGTACAGCGTGCCTCTCTGCATACCCTTGGCCTCGTGCGTGAGAGCTGGGGCATGCCATGTGGCCTTCGTTCAGAAAAAGGCATGATCATCCCCCTTGTGTGCGTGCAGTCGCTCCCTGCTTCCCTACACCCAATTGCATATTCACAATCCCCATCTGATTTTCCGGTACAAACACGCGGTGTCAGCTTTTATCGCTCTCTGCATGCCAACTTGTCGCGCTGACTCGTACGGCAGCATCCACGGCTCAGCAACGCTAGCTGCCTTCCTCGTGCCGAAAACTAAGATAAGTCGGACGATTCGGCCTTTGCAGAAACGAAAACCAACAACACGGACATACGTATCTCCGCGAAAAGATTTAAAACTCGAACGTGTGTGTGTGGTGGCCATAAAGAAAGCGTCCCACGACCCACGAACACAGACAATGAGTAGTAGCGTGGGCGAGATATGGCAACAGAGAAGAAGAAAAAAAAAAGGAAGCCGGCCAGTGCTCGCTACAGCAGCAGCAGCAGCGGACGAGCAAAGCCGCTACAGTTTCAGAGATCAAGCACGGCGTCGTCAACTGTACATTACTCACCGGACCGGACGCGGACGGCGTGGCGTGCGAGAGCAACTACAGGCCAGGCGACCCTACCCGTCCCCGGAGGGAGAGGCCGGCGCAGAAGATCTCACGCCGGCAGCGGTACCCGGCCGAGCGGGGCCGGCAGCCAGTGCAACTGCCGGTGGGCCGCAGGGGGGTAGGGCACTAGTCAACCCAGTCGAGACCAGAGTAGGTTCGGTGCGTATTGAAGTTCTAGTTCTTCTTCTTCTTTTTTTGCAACGGTAGTATTCAAGTCGCGACGAGACGGAAACCTACCAAAAACTGGGTACAGTACAGTACGTGCGTCCAATCGGTCGGTCGCCTGCTCATCATATGCTTGGCTCCAGTGCCGTGCACGACCCCTACACTCTACCAGTGTGGCCACCATCCAACTGTAACCATTCCGTTGTGATCCCGTCCATGTCGCCGGGGAGCTAGCAGTGGTTCCCGCCCGTACAACTCGACCTGCCAGTCTCTGTTCCGGTGATTGCCTTTGGCCCTTGGGGATGATGATTTCTTGCAAGCATACGCTCTTGTCTGAGCCCCAAATACTGTCAAACGGGCAGCGGGTTAATCACAACTCGTACTCCGTGCCAATCCATGGGAATCACAGTGAGCGTGTTTTGCATTTTTTTTGGAACTAAGGACTTGTTTGATTCAAACAAATTTCATAGAAAATCTAGAGGATTTTGATCCTTAGGATTTTTTCCTTTGTGCATCGTTTGATTCTTAGGATTAGGACCATAGGAAAATCCCATAGGATTTCATTGCACTACATTTTGGAGTAAAATTTCCATCCAACCAAACCTCATGTTACAATTCATTCGTCTTTTCTACGATTCAAACACTTATTCAAGAAAAAAAATTATGTAGGCTCCAAATCCTATAGGATTCAACCGGATAGGACATTTCAGTCCTACATTTTTTCTATCTTGCAAATCAAACGGGCCCTAATTTGGTATCGGATCTGCTTGGTAGCTTGCATGAGCTACCTGGGTATGGATTCGGCATTTTTGCCTTTTGTGTTTAGTTGCCTGCTTCAATGATTTTTGGCTTATTGCATGCAAAAAACACTTGTTTAGTTGCACACAGGTTGGTTCTTATGGTCATCCTATTCAAACTCTGGTGTGCTTACCACCACTACAAACACATCCAATCGTAGGCTCAAGTTCTTGTTCTTTCTTTTCTTATATACGATGATACAACATTTGGGGTGTATTCTCAAAAATTATTGTTAGAGCAACTATCCTCTTGTGAATTGTGAACATGAGATCGATTTCTACGGAAACTATGCCCATGAACCACCTAGCTCCATAGCTCGTTGAGGCACTCGTATGTGTTGCAAACATGAGTTATCAACGCCGTGGGGACTTAGGATTCCAAAAGATGGTGTCAGGCATAGATGGATTCAGCGAGCTAGGGTTGTCACTAATGGGCCTATGGCGACGACATATGCTACACAAATGGTGATATTTTTCTTGGATTTTAAACTGCATGGTTATTCTAGTAAATAAATAACCAAAGACTGTTTTCACATGTTAGGAGCTCATATATACAGGGCGGATCCACATGCATTCTTGGGGGTGCACATGACACTGGGTAAAACTGAATTTTCTTGTAGATTAGTTATTTTTACCATGTGTGCAACCCCGAATACAAGTAATTTTGTAGCTGGGGCACCACCGCGCATCTGGATCCGCATTTTACCTATATATATATATATATATATGTACTTACGACTGATATTTCTTAATGATACTAGATGACTGTCTTCATCTACGGAGTGTTTGTGTTGCTGCGTAAGTTGGTTTGTATGTTGCATTTGTTACGAATCATGATCCAATGCTTCTTCGTGCGTCACATTCCTTTTATACCCATGTGGATAGATGATCACCTCCTCAAGAAACCCTCGTACGTCCAACTCCAACGAGGTCACTATTGCTGCCGCTCGCCTATTCTCATGGCTCTCGCGTCGACTATGGCCTCATCAACCAAATAAGTATTCATTCACACAATGTGCTTTGGCGCCCTCTGCATCAGGAGATTGAATCTTTTAAAGGAGAAAACACAACACAAGGAACTCGGTACCCTCTGATGCACACAATATTAATGTATAGTTATCGATTTAGTACAAAATACTTTCACAACCTAAAAGCGCGCAAACAAACGTCAAATAAGATTACACGCAATTTCCAGTTCTGAAGCCTGGATAAATCACTCTGAACCCATAGTCTTGTGTTTTGAAAATTACAAAACAATGGTGTACTTAACTCAAAGGTCCTCTTGTGAATTGTGATTGAGTAATCACTCCTAGCATGCACACAAGCACGCACTTGCTGCCTGCTCATTCCATCCCGTGAATGCCCCCACGGAGAAGCCAAAGTTGGAGATAGAAACGTGAGTTATGGACGTTCGCTGGTGCTCGGGATTCTGAAAGACGGTGCGGGGTTTAAATGGATTCGGTGTCAACACACGACGATGGCAGGGCTTCGTCGAACAAGAGTTGATGAGAGAATAGAGAAAAGATATGCTCCACAAATGGTGGTCGTTTTTTGGGATTTGTAAGCTGCATACTGTTTTTAAAAAACAAAGGTTGTTTTGACATGATATGATCTCATCTATGTTTAATGCATACTTGCGAGTAATATTATGCAATGATATATCTAGGAGGATAGATGAACACCTTCTCAAAAACCCTGGTATCTCCATCAAGTTCACCATCGTTGTCCCGTCTATACTTGCAGCTCCCGCGTTGACTAGGGCTCCATCTTCCGAACAAGCAGAGCCATTCACACATCCGGTTTGGTGCCGCTATGCGTCACGGGTGTCTCAAGGATTGTTTTTTGAAGGAGAAAAATATTGACCAATGTATTGTTTGATTCACATATCAATGTTATCGCCTAGATATCGATTTAGCACAAAATGCTTTAACAAAGATAAAAAGCACGCAAACAACCTCAAATAAGATTACAGGCTACACTTTGGCTAATAATATTATTACTAGACCGTCGTTCATATTGGTCAGACAAAGCCCGCGCAATCGGCTCCACGCGCTGAAGTAATGACCACATTCATGTAGTCAATATGTGGACTTGTGGATAACCTGCAACAAGAGAAAACTCTAGACATGTGAAATGAATAATCATTTAGGCAAACCCCAATGGGATACAATACAAGCCCGCCTCACATGCTTACTCTGCCCGCGTCGACCAATTCTCAAACATATTGAGAACGAATTTTAGCCGACACGGTGGTTGATTTCCCCGCATAAAGATGGACGAGAAAGAAAGAGAGATATGTTGTTTCGGTCTCATTTTGCTCTATTTTAGCTTGGGTTTGGTCGCTTTCGATCGGTTGTCTTTTGGGTTGTTTCTTCGGATCGTGCCAATCCCAGGTGGCTATATGGCATTGTATGGGGTCTTGCCAAATTTTCTCTAGTAAAAGTAACTCCCCATTGTAGGCGTAAACAAAAAAAAAATGTTTTTGATGGAAATTTAGCTTGGTCGTCGTTCACCAAATATGTACTTATACATTGACTTTGATTTAAAACATTCCAGGAGTTTGGCGATTCCAACGGAAAACACCTGATGCACAAACATATGGACTATACGCTTTACTGCTTGAGAAGGAAAGGTGAACCGACTACTTGACGTGTTCCATGGTCGGTCAAAGCATGTTCTAATTTATGGAGTAGCAACTTCTCTGAAGGAGAGTTTTTTTCTTTTGAAAGGCCCAGCTCCAAATCTTCTTGTGATACAAATCGTTAAGGAACCCCGTACCACACCACACAAGGAGACGGCGCGCGCAGCTGAAAGAGAAAAGAAAAATGAAAGGAGAAGAGCAGGCGTGCAGCGTGCTAGTAGGCAGAGCTAGGGGTGCTAGGGTGCTAGGGTAGCCGAACGCAGCCTGCACCCGCCCGCAGTAAAGAGGCCTCCCCGAGTTTAATTCCACCATCCCTCTCCTCACCAAACCAAACCAAACCAGACCACCTCCCTCTCTCTCTGCCTGCCCGTGTGCGTTTCTTGGGACTTCGACCTCTGCTCCCCCCAGTCTTCTCCAGAGTAAATAAAAACAGGGTCCTGCTAGCGCCGGAGCAGGAGCCGGAGGAGGAGGAGGCAGGAAGACGTGAGATGAAAGCGAGAGACGCGCTCTGAGCCCAGCCCAGCTGCACAGAAGTTGTCGCCGAGGAGAGGGGCAGAGAGGAGTACCAGCAGTTCATCGTCTTCGCCATGAAGTTCATGAAGCTCGGCTCCAAGCTGGACGCCTTCCAGGCCGACGGCGGCGACTCCAGGTGAGCTAGCGCCGTCCAACCCGCTCCTCCTCTCCCTTCGATCTCTCCCGCGCATTTGCAAACCATATTCATCTCTGCTTCTTCTTAGTAAGTTCCGCTGTTTTTTCCTTTCTTTCTTTCCCCCTCCCTCGTTTCTCTGGAACGATGCAATGCCTCGGTGCCGTTTTGATGCATTGGCAGTAGGCCCATGTGTATGTTCCACCGGTGTTCTCAACATCTAGCTCCAGCCCTGCCTAGATGCGTTTCCCTAGCTTCCCGGTCGCTCATATTTTCTCCCTCTTCGTCTCCCTGAACTTATTTTCTCCCATTGGCAAGCCTGTAATATGTTCTACTAGTATCGTTCTTCACTTCTTAGCTCTAGGCCTGCCCCCTCGATGCGTCTGCCTAGTTTCTCGGTTGGCTCATTTCCTCCCTGCTCGTCTCTTGTAGAATTATTTTCTTCTCGGCAACACACCAGTCTTGCAGTGTTTTATACAGGTAGAGAAGAGCTTTGTAGGGGTAGTTTTTACCGTGATGATCTGATCTTCAGCCGTGGTGCTGCTGCTGCTGCTAGCCTGCTAGTACTGCTTAGCTTACGTGGGTCTGCCGGCCCTCGGCGGCATTTTGACCAGAAAAAAAGCTGCCGCACCTCGCTTTTGGTTTTGGCTGTACAAACAAAACATGGTCGTAGCAGTTGCGATATGGATCATAGGATTCTTTTCTCTTCCCTGCTCTTATTATTCTAACTTGTAAAGTGGCAATGCCGATCAAAATATTGCTTATTGCTTTCTCTTCTTCCTCCCCCCTTTGCCTCGCACATGGCCACGCCCACCGGATCTTGGACTTCACAGCTCCTCCTGTTTATTTATTTTTTGTTTCGGTTGGAGTGTATCTGGATGGCTCGACATGAGCAAGAATACATGTTAGGTTTTCTAAAAGAATGTTTTACTGACAGAAGAGATAAATCCGAACATGTATGGAGTATCTTTGCTATTCCCCTGTACTAGCTTTCAACGTTTTGTTCATGTTTTCTGTTACATTCTCCTGTTTCATGTGTCTTGCTCAACCATTGTGTAGCTCTGAACAGAACAGATCATCCTCTTCCTGCAGATATGTGCTGTCCGACCTGCCGTCAGACATCGTCGTCCATGTCGAGGAGGCAAGCTTCTACCTGCACAAGGTAAATTACTACAGTATAGCTCCTCTACATTTGAATAACTCTGAAGGTATTTCTGATAGAGAAAAAAAAAAACTCTGAAGCTGTCGCGCTGAACTACTCAAGCTAATTATTCAGACAATGCATCCGCCAATGTACAGCTACGAGCACACCGCGAGATGCGGCTGTGTTCAAGGGCGCCACTTGTAATTTGGATTCTTGCCGCCTCTCAGAATCTTTCCAAGAGTTTCGTTAGATCGGCTTTCCATTTTCCATATGTTTGGTCTGTTTTCTGTTGGTGGCTACGTTTGCACGTACTGCTATTAACTAGTCGGAATTAAGTAATGCCAATTTGCTGCATCCGTTCGACGGACACAGAATGCTACAGCAGATCAACGAATTCCCACTGCTCAATCATCATTTGCCCACTGGATTTTCACCTAAAACCATTGGTTATTTTGACCACTTGACAGTTTCCTGTATAGGCCATTGGTTAAGAAAACTGTGTCAGTAATTTTGATGACCACTGCACGGTCTGTTTTCAGTTCCCTCTGCTTTCCAAGAGCAGCCTGCTGCAGCGGCTGATCATCGAGGCGAGCCAGAACGGCGCCGACGAGGTCTACCTGGACGGCGTCCCCGGCGGAGCGAAGGCCTTCGAGATCTGCGCCAAGTTCTGCTACGGCATGGTCGTGACGCTGAACCCGTACAACGTCGTGGCCGCGAGGTGCGCGGCGGAGCACCTCGGCATGACGGAGGACGTCGACAAGAGCAACCTCGTGTACAAGATCGAGGTGTTCCTCAACTCGGGCGTCTTCCGGAGCTGGAAGGACTCCATCATAGCGCTGCAGAGCACCGTGGCGCTGCTGCCCTGGTCGGAGGAGCTGAAGCTGGTCGCGAGGTGCGTCGACTCGATCGCGGCCAAGGCGACGGCGAGCCTGGGCACCGTGGTGTGGTCGTACACATACAACCGGAAGGGGGCGTCCTCCGACGAGATCGTGGAGGCTCGCCTGTGCTCGTCGTCGTCCACGGCGGTGCCCAGGGACTGGTGGGTGGAGGACCTGTGCGAGCTGGACGTGGAGCTGTACAAGCGTGTTATGGTGGCGGTGAAGTTCAGGGGGAGGGTGCCTCCTGACGTCCTCGGGGAGGCTCTCAGGGCCTACGCCGCTAGGTGGCTCCCGGAGAGTTGCCGTGATACGCCGGCGAACCACGACGATGCCTGCTCATTGGAAGTGCTCGAGACCATTGTCTGGCTGATGCCGTCTGACGACGATGGATCATCGTCCTGTTGCTGCTCCTGCCAATTCTTGCTGAATCTTCTGAAACTGGCTGTCCTGGTTGGAGCCGGGGAGCTGCTGAGGGAGGAGCTTATGGACAGGGTCGTCCCGCAGCTGCACGAGGCGTCGGTGAACGATCTGCTGATCCCGGCAAGGCCGCCGGCGGAGACCGCCTACGACGTGCAGCTGGTCGAGGCGCTCGTCGGCAGATACATGCGGCGGGCTGGAGTTGCCGGAGACGGGATCTACGTCGACGGCGAGGACGTGTTCGAGACGAACGTGGAGGCAGACGAGTCCCTAATGGCGCTATGCAAGCTTGTCGATGGGTACTTGGCGGAGGTCGCCGCCGACCTGAACCTGCCGGTGTCGAGCTTCGTCAGGCTGGCGACGTCGATGCCCGAATCGGCTAGGCCGGCGCATGATGGCCTGTACACCGCCATCGATGTCTTCCTCAAGGTACGTCTCACATTTGCTTGACATGATTTCCTGTTCTTCGCTTGTTCAATCGTGTTAACATGTATGCAATCGTTGGTTCTTCTCAGTTGCATCCCGATTTATCCAAGGTGGAGAAGAGGAAGATATGCAGCCTGATGGACGTGAGGAAGCTCTCCAAGGAGGCGTCCATCCACGCGGCCCAGAACGACCGACTGCCGCTACGAGTCGTCGTGCAGGTGCTCTTCTTCGAGCAGATGCGCGCGCCCGGGAGCACGAGCACCACGCTGCTGGCCGCCGGCGACGGCAGCGCGCGCCTGGAACTGGAAGACGACTGCTGGAAGAACCGCGCGCTGGCGCTGGCGCTGCCGGAGCCTCCGACTCCGACAGCGGCTCTGAGGAAGCAGCTCGGGAGCATGAGCATGAAGCTGGTGGATGAAGACCGCCGCCGCGTCGACGGCGGAGGTGACCGACGGCTGGCAAGGAGCGCCAGCATCACGAACCAGAGCAGCAGGCTGTCGCTGTCGTCAAGGTCCCGGAGGATCTTTGACAGGCTGTGGGTCGCCGGGAAGCCGCTCGGCGAGGTGGTGAGCAAGAGCTCCGACACGTCCGGGAGCTCTCAGAGCCCGCGGTCGTCGGCCAAGCAGCTGGACTCCAACAAGTCGTCGTCGAGGAACCGTCGCTACTCGGTGTCTTAGGCTCCGGCTGGTTGTACAGAGGATGCACCGAGCTCGGTCGCCGTACGTCGCCGGATCAGTGAACGACGATGGCCACGAATCAACTGCTGTTTGCATGCTAACTTCAATTCAGGGTCTCTTTTTCTTGAGGATGTATTGATCTGACGTGCTCGAACTAGCTACTATTAATACTCCTTAGTATTTTGTCATCTGAACTCCTCCGATCTTCATACAATCGGATGTTTCCATCTTCTGTTAGAACTAGGAACTATGATTAGCTCTGTGATCTCGTATGAACTCTTTTGGTGGTTCTCCTTAATATTGGAACCATAACATCGTACGTGCTAGGTGAGCAGGCCAAGTCGTATCAAGAATTTCAGAGGTTCATGGAGCTTTTGAGGAGGATAAAATAAAAAGTTTCTAAGAAAATCTGAAAAAAAGTTACATGATGAATTAAGTGTGTCTACAAATAAACTTGAAAAAATAGACATTTTTTCCATGAAACTTGAATTTGTTATTTTCCTAGAGCAATTCCAACATGTGTCGTATATTTCGCCCACGCGGTAAAAACCGCTAGTTTAACGCGTCTCAAGCAATATTCCGCGATCTAGGAGGCGCTGCAAAAGGAGGCACGTGAGACATTTTGCCCTAGGTCGGCTATCGTGTATTGCAAAGCTTTAGCTTGCACGCAAAGAAGCAACCGCTACGCTGAAATTTCCTCGCGTCCTCGCTGTCGCCTTCCCTATTTCTGCTCGCTCACTCCGGTGATGCCGCCGAGCCGATTCATCCCCGTTGGTGCTCTCCTGCTATAGATTCATCGCTGCCGCACCTCCACAAGGCCAAGCCGACGCCGCCGACGCGGTAAATCAAGCTAGCCGCCGCAATCGTGCCCTCCTTTTCCTAACCTCACCCGCCGCCGTCACGCGCCTCGATCGATTTGGTGAAGCCGCCGCGCTGAGCTCGACAACGACGATATCCTCGAGCAGCCGTGAAGCAACTTGGTGCCCGCGAGGTGCTTGTAAAAAGCCTGACCGGTATGTCTCGCCGCTTAAGCTCCTTTTTTCATAGATTTTTTGTTTGTTGGTACATGAAGTTAGTTCAATTACATGTTTGTAGATGAGTTCATATGATTCATTCAATGATAAATTTGATGTTGAGTAAGAAGAGAACATATCCATGCTATTGGCTTGGCATGCCAAAAAAATCCGAAGCCCGGTGGCTCAGTTTTTGGTAGACAAAAGAAAGTGTTGAGGGAACAGATTGAAGTCCACAATAGCCTCAGCCGGAGCTATTTTAACGAAAATCCGACATACCCTGAGAGCTACTTTCGTCGCGTTTTCGAATGAATATCGACTTGTTCAAGCACATCACGGAAGAGGTGACAAAGCATGATCGATTTTTTGAGCAAAGGAGGATTGCCTCCGTGGAAATGGAATGGACAACAAAATAATTAGTGTCTACTTCTTTATATATTTATGTATTGTTAAAAAACTTTTTGTTTGTATTGTTGGATTGTTGATGTACTATTTAATTTGTGTTGTAAGAATAATAATTAGACGATTATTGTAGATTTATTTTTGGTCCGTTTGATCTTCTTGATTCTATATATGTGTGGATATGCTGTTTGTGCTAGTCAAGCAACTGCGCGCTAGGAAATTGCGCCTCCGGTGAAGTTGTCGCCAGCGCCGCGCGCTAAAACTACAAAATAGACACAGCAAATGGATTTTAGCATGAATTTGCAGCCTATTAGAGTTGCTCTTAGCCATGGAAGAGACCTGGAAGGAAATTTTGAAAAAAAAATGATTTAGCTAGTTATTGCTGAATTATTTGTGGTCTATTTCCCTTTTCTGTAAACCTTGTTTTCTAGTTAGTTGTCCCTTAGTTTTAGTACTCCCTCTAATACATAATAAGTAATCAATGATACGTATTGTGGATCTGTACAATTTCTCATTATCCAGTGGGAGATTTTACCACTAGATTGTGGCTACTTATCTATAATAAAAGTTGTGTTGCTTAGTCGGTTTTCTTTAATAAAATATGTGGGATATGCCCTTCATTCGAAAACTCTCTTAGGCATGATGGTTTAGGGTGCTCACCGCAAAACTGTTTTAGAAAACAAAATCAAAACTGATAGTTTCGAGGTAGGGTTGTATATTGTTGTGGTGAGTTAGGCTCAGTTCCTGTACTCATAAAATGTCTGTACAAAAGTTTTCTCTATGTCAATCTATTTCACACGTTGGTGTTTGATTTTTTGCATATACCACAAGTTACTCTACGATCTCGCAGGCAAATGTTGTAGAATAAGAACGTGTGTTGCGAATAAAAAAAACAAGTAAAGATATTAATGCTAATACTATCGCAAAAAGATGAAAGAAGTACCTGAAATTAGTCGTGTATTTCCAACTACACTTTAAGAAACAAAAAAGACATCGTTATAAAATAAAGACAATTTTAAAAGTCAATGCAAAATTTATACCACGAAAAACCACCACCTCTATTTGCTTGATCAAGCTGACCTGCTCCGTTGCTCTAGTGTGTATACTCAAATATCTTGCGATTAGCATGATTTAGGCCATATATGCCTATAAGAACACATGATGGTCTGACCAGATTGTAGGAGTGTGGGGCATCACTAGAACATGGATCTCAAAGCCCATCGGTTTGCAACCATCAACGGAAGTATAAAAACCATCACACAACCATCTTTCCCACGGTTTGGAAATCTGTGGTATATGGTGCGTCACACATGGCCAACTAACGGTTTGGAGAAGTCATAATGGACCTGTGACTGTTCTCGGAGACCTGAAGCACACCTGACCCAATACGCCATGGTTGAAATACTTGTTCACTATGCCGAACTTTATTATAGTCTACGACCAATTAAGTGTTTACTTGTTCTGATAAACATGACCTTTATTACGGTTCCATGCCATATGAGAGTCTAGAGAATGTTCTTCGGTTAGTACTCCCTCTTTTAGGGATTATAAGGCCTATGGACCATTTTGATAGGATTAAGAAAATCAATAAACCACCCTCTTGATTACTACATGCACCAATAGTTACACATGCATGAGACAAGATAGAGAAAAAGGAGAACATGTATTGGATGAGAGAGGATAATAAATAAGAGAGGACTTATAAATTCTAACATTTTTAAAAAGCTCTTGGGCCTTTTAATACCTAACGGAGGGAGTACTTAATATATCACTAGTAAGATGTAATTTCTCTTTTAATTTTGTTTACTTAATGTGAGACGCTAGTTATTGAAGTTCTAGTTATGAACCCACTATTAGCTTATCATCATATTCTTCGAGGCTTAGAGGGTGAGGTTGATGTTGCTAAATTCCAAAGCTCAACGAGTATATCAGTTTTTTCTAGTCTCAACATGGAACATACGACGTTAGACAAATATGAGCCATCTGAAGGGAATATGCCCTAGAGTCAAATATTAGATGGCATATTTCATAAAGTTTATGATTAAATTTTGTATCATGCTATAACAGTATTGATAGGGAAACATCAATACACGTGTGTTATACAAACAAATAGTAGTTCCTGGTGAAACTCTAGTCGTCGGTTCATTGGTCAACTGATGATCAAAGGTTTCCTGATCATGAAGGGTCCTTGGCCCCTAATTGACAACAAGATCATTGAATTAGGGAATGAGATGGTGAACATACCCTATCTATAGCATCGTATCACGATCATGCCACGAAGTTCAGGTTATGATGTCTACGAAACACAATGACTCTGAGACCATATCAAATCATTGTCATCCGAGAATGCTTTGATGACACATAATGTCACTCAGTAATATGGTGATCATAAAGGTATCGTTGGATATCCGGAGGAACATGTAGAGGAGACTGCGTCAAGAGCGAGATTTGTCCATCCGTGTGGCGGAAGATACTCTGGGTCCACTCGGATAAGTTATATCCATAAGATGCATAGCGTGTGACTGTTGGAATTATGCCCTAGAGGCAATAATAAAGATGTTATTGTTATAATTCTTGTTCATGATAAAGTTTATATTCCATGCTAGAATTGTATTAAGCGGAAACTTTGATACTTGTGTGGTTTATGAACAACACCGTGTTCCTAGTACGCCTCTATGAACTAGCTCATTGATTAATGATGGTTAAGTTTTTCTAACCATAGACATGAGTTGTCGATTAATAATGAGATCATATCATTGGGAGAATGATGTGATGGACAGACCCAAATCAAGCAGAGCAATTAGATCGTGTCATCGTGTTCATCTTTGTGAAGCTTTTTCTTATGGAAAGCAGACAAAGTGATATCGGATTACGGAACGAGTAAAGTACTTGCTGTGAACGAGATTGAACTAGGTATGCCGATACCAACGATCGAATCTCGGGCAAGTAAAATATCGCGTGACGAAGGGAATATAAACATGGGATTAATTGAATCCTGGCATCGTGGTTCATCCGATATGATCATCGATGAATATGTGGGAGTCAATATGGGTTTCCAGACCCTGCTGTTGATTATTGATAGAAGATCATGTCTGCATGTTCTCGAACCCGTAGGGTCACACACTTAACGTGCTTCGACGCTAGGATAGAATGGATAATTGTTTTATGAGTTTTTGTTCGGAGTCTCGGATGAGATCCAGGACATCACAAGAGGTTCCGGAATGGTCCGGAGAATAAGATGCATATAAAGGAAAGCAGTTTTTGGATTTCAGAATTGTTTAGGAATGTTCGGTATTGTACCAGAAGGTTCTAGAAGCTTCCGGAGTGGGACCAACGTGGCCCCACTTGTCGGAGGGGGGCGTGGGCCTACGAGGGAGTGCCCTGGCCGCATTGGGCCAGGGGCACAAGGCCCCATAGGCACAGCCGGCCAAAACCCTAGGGGATCTTCTAGAAGAGGGGGGGGGGGAAGACTTGCCCCCCACTCCACCCTTGTGGCCGCCGGCCCTAGGGCTGGAGGAGGGGCAAGGGGTCCAGACAGCCCTCTATATAAAGAGGGCATGGGCGCACCCTCCTCCCACCCCTCCTTGAACCCTAGCCGCCTACCTGCCGCCCTCGAGATCTCTCTCTCTCTCTCCCGACTGCGCGTAGGCGAAGCCCTGCCGCAGAAACTCTCCACCATTGCACCACACCGTCGTGCTGTAGATTCAATCTATCTCTCCACCCCACTTGCTGGACCGAGGAAGGAGGATACGTCGCGGTGCCGTACGTGTGCATCTCTCGGAGGCGTCGCCACTTGCAACGTTGGATCAGATCAGATCGCGAGGAGGAGAAGGCTAGTACGACTACATCAACCACGTTCTGTTGAACGTTTCGCTGTGCGATTTCTTCAAGGGTATGAAGATCTCATCTATCCCTCTCGTTGATTGCATCTCCTAGATTAGATCTTGGCTTTCCCGTTCGCATCCGTAGATTTTTTTTTGATTTACTATGCGGCGAAACCCTTCAGTGACTAGGTCACGGGGATATCACTTATCGAATCGAGTAAAGAAGGTATTATCGGTAACGAGGTTGAACACTGACATAGGGATGCCACTTGATCGAAACCTCGAACAATACAGTATCATAGAGACAAAAGGAATAAAACACAGTGTTTACAATTCAACGACAAATATCATTGAGTATACAAGTGGTCATTATGGATATCCAGATCCCGATGTTGATCATTGGTCGTAGAGGAGTCTTGGCCATGTCTGTAATATTCAAGAACTTTTGGGTAACACACTTGGGCTTGACGAAGCTTGGAGACCGTTAATGGCTAGTTTTAATCACTAAAGAAGTGGGAAGAGAGAAATCACAAAAGTTCCTGGGAGATCCAAAGTCGTTCAGAGAAAGAATAAGGAAAAGGACCGGAAAAGGGTTTTTAGATAAATGGTTAATTAAATATGATTATTATATATTAATTATGAATTAATATATTATAAAAGAATATTTACATAAATATTTATAAAAGGCATCTTAATAGTTTGGCAAAATCACAGAGGGATTTACCTAAAAAGAAATGGACGAAAAAGAGAAAAGGAAAGTTGTTTTTGAAACAGCCCACGTGGGCGACGAATAGTTCGTGCCAAAAGTGGGCGGCGGATACTATACACCGCTCGCACGCCAGCTGTTGAGCCGAATGGGCCAAGAGGTCGGCCCACCCGAGGCAGAGGAGCTGCGCTGGGCCACGAGCGCGCCCGCGTGGGCTGCGGCCGGCCCACCCGCCGGTGGCTACCGCCTCCCCCCCCCCCCCCCCCCCCCCGCGCGCCTGCTGCCTGCCTCCTGTTGAGCCTCGCCGTGTGGCCCACCCGGGTCACCCAAAGGGCCCAGCCGGCTGCTGCCTGAAAATTCCCTTTTCCTTTGTTTTATTAGTCCCACATTGGGACCTAAAGGTGGAGGAGCCCCTCCATCCGCCTATATAAAGAGGTGCCCATGGGAGGATTAAGAGACAATAATTTTCACCTAGAAATCAATTAAAGGCCTGTGTTGCCTCTCTCTCTCTGAACAACTTCGGGTCTCTCTCTCCGAACAACTTCGTATCTCCCCAGAACCATTCTGGCTTCTCTCTTTTGGGATTCCTTGTTACAGGTGGATCTCCATGGGTCATAATGCCCTTAAGCGTGCGTCGCTACTGTTCGGGAATGTCATAGACATGATCTCTATCAATGATTATCAGCGGGACCGGGATGCCCATGATGACCCCTATGACACTCACGATTCTCCATCATTTTGAACCCGAAACAATATGTGTTATGTTCCTTTTTGTCTATGCGATACTTGCATTGTCCGAGATTTGGTCATTGACATCTCTATGTCGGGTTCAATCTCGTTACCGACAATGCTACTTTAAACTCGTACCAATAAGTGATATCTCTGTGACCTAGTCACATGTTGCGTAACATTTAGATATAACTTATTCAAGTGGGCCCATAGTATCTTCCATCACACGGATGTACAAATCCCGCTCTTGACACATACGCCTCAACCTGCCCCTCCGAATACCTAATGACACCCTTATCATCATATTTTCACAGAGTAGCGTTAAGTGTCATTAAAGTATCCTTGGGAGAAAGTGATTAGATATGGTCTCACGGTCTGAGGAACAAGTTAGTATGTTTGTGACAATTGCAATTGTGAACTTTCTGATATGATCGTGTTACAACAATCATCTGCGGAACGGTATCCACTATCTTATTCTCTAATGAGGTAGCTTCATTATATTGTCAATAGGTGTCAAAGAACCTACATGGTCAGGAAACCTTGACCATCTGTTGACCAATGGACTAGTTAAATAGAGGCTACTAGGGATCTGGGTTTGTTTACATATCACACATATATCAATGTTTTCTATTGATATAGTTATAGCATGATATAAAACTATTATGAACTAATGGAATATGTTTAATAAACTCCTTTATTATTTGCCTCTACGGCACATTTCCTTCACGAGTTATCTTAAGAATATACCTATGGAAGTGTGAACGGGATACTACGCCCGGACTATGCAACAAGGCTAAATACGTTTGTGGGAAAAGTACTGCATCTCTGTAGAGTGTAAAAACGTGACATGTTGCTCATTGTTATAGTAAGGAACTATAAACGCAGCAGGAAATGGAATCCTGGAAGTCCTAACCGCCCCCCCCCCCCCCCCCGCGCGTGCCTGCTGCCTGCCGCCTGTTGAGCCTCGTCGGGCGGCCCACCCGGGTGACCCAAAGGGCCTAGCCGGCTACTGCCTGATAATTCCCTGTTTCCTTTGTTTTATTAGTCCCACATTGGGACCTAAAGGTGGAGGAGCCCCTCCCTCCGCCTATATAAAGAGGTGCCCATGGAAGGATTAAGAGACACCAATTTTTACCTAGAAATCAATAAAAGGCATGTGTTGCCTCTCTCTCTCTCTCTCTCTCTCTCTCTCTCGACCGTGGCCCCCTTATCAGGGTTGTGCGAGAGAGGAGTTCTTCAGCATGGAGCGCGTCGCTCTGCGCGATTCGGAGCCGGAATATCTACTTCAGCAATCTCGGCTGGATCAGGGAGAAGCAGGGGTCGTTGTCAAGCACCGTACATGTGTGACTCCCTCAGGCGGCACCGTGCTTTTGGTGCTAGGAGTTATCATGGAGATGCAAGGACATCGTGACCTTGAGGTCAGTGTCGGGGCATCTTCTTCATCCACGTTCCTCGCGGTACGTTAACAGCGCTCAGTATTCAAAGACATGAATACCGTATCCCCTTCCTGTTACTACATTACTAGTAGATAGATCTTGGTCTTCCGAGGTTTCCGCGTAGTAAATTTTTTGTATTTCTGTATCGAACCCCAACACCATCATGAGTTGCCACGCGTAAATCCTCATCTTCTGGTCGTTGACGCGTACTCCATCGTCTTCTAATATTATGCGTTAGTGGGATGATCTCTTGGATTGTGGGTTGGACTTTTCGAACATAAGGTATTGCTTTATCGGTTCATTAGAAATGGACGGGCAAGATTGCTTCTAGGGAGGCAATGAGACGGACAACTAGAATTAAATAGGGGACCAAGAGTGCTATACGATCTCTCTAGCCATACTCCTCACTCTCTTCTTCCTCGCTTATTCCACAGAGAGCTCATGGAAGAACTTCTTTTTTGACTTCCTCTTACTAGCTCATCCTTCCATGCTCGTCATGTCTTCTAGGAGGAGGAATCTGTACAAGAATGTTTCTTACACTTCGGAAGTTTCTCATGATGCCTTGGATTTTTTCCTTGCAAACGGCAAACAACCCTTCGATGCAAGCCGCCATGTCCTTCCTTCCTTGGAGGGAGAGATCATCGCCCATCGCGGGCTAGTCCTAATCGGCGAGGGTTCGTTATGTCAAGGTAATTCTATCTAATTACTTGTTGCATTCTTTTTATACCTCGTTCCATGCCTAGACTCTGATTCCGAACCCATATGCTCTCAAGGTTCTCTGGCTCGATCAGGTGAGGCCTTCCCCACTCAAGAACCTACCACCGACATAGCAACGGTAGAATTTTGGTTGATCAAGGGGATCTCCCTAGCCTAAGTAGGAACTATGTCACTAACTCTATAGTGTCACCCGATGTGTAATATCCCGTAGTTAAAGAGACTCAAAATGGGTAAGACATAGTTGTGTGCATTGCATTAATGGATGTAAAAAATCCTAGGAAATTAAAAACTTTTTTATAGAACTTGTCAAAGTGATTGAAGTTTCACTTAAGTTGATGAGTTAGACCAAGATCATCAAGTTTAGTGCTTTAATATTTAAGATGGCCTTTGCTAAAACTCTATTTTAGGAAGGTAGAAGTAAGGACTGTAAACAAAATTGAAATATAACACAATCATATTCTTAAGAAACAACACTTCAATCTATTCTTACCTTAATCTATCTCATCTTATCTGAACATCCTAAATACATTTTCACATGTGGTGAAAAATTCTCTAGAACAAATGCAATCATCAAATATTGAAAACTAAATCTTGAACTTATCTCAATCTTGACTTATTCCATTCTTATCTACCCAATCCAACCATGTCAATAGGAAGGACAAAAGCTAGATATGTTAGTAGTATTATCATATTTAGGATGAGAGCCCCAGAAGAGAATCCAAATATTTAGATAGTAGAGTAGTTAACTCAATCTTGATTAGACCTTGATTAGCCAACTACAACCAAACCAATAATAATCACTTGATGTGATTATTCTCTTAAAGGATGTGACCACTGATTCACATCAACCATAAGTCACATCTTATGTATAGAACCTTAGAGTGTATCCTTCAATGACTAGTACTAATTCTAGAGCCATACCAAGATGATCAAAGGATTATAATGACTATTACTGAGTCACGTAAGATTGACAATCTAGAGTGTCATTGGTGGAGAGAAATTGATCTGCTAATAACCACTATCTTAGAATACTAAGTATATGCAAACATGTGAGAGAACAAGTATGAATACGAACCTTTTGGAAGAGAGACACGATCTTAGAAGTTCAGTGCCACTTAGCCTTGGAGTTTAGAGTCATGATCATATGACTAAGTGGTATATAAGAGCCACATTGGATTATAAGTTTAGTAGTTGAGTCTTTAGGTGAAATGACTAAAAGAGATATAAGTCTTTGGAGTGATTACTCACAATTTGGTGGATACAACTCATCATAGATTGTAATTAAGTGAGTTGTCAATAATTGAGACCATGGAAGAGTTTCCAATGACCTTCGAGGATTAAAAGGTGGAACAATGGAATTTTGGTAGAAGCGATAAAGAATAATAGTAGGTGGCAACTCAAGAAATGTTCAAGGGAGTGTGATCATAGGATCTTAAATAGGTTTAGCCTAGTGACTCAGAACCACTACTCCTATTGTTGGAGTGACAATAGGGAATCAATCAAGTCGAATACACTTTATATCAAAGCAAGAGAGTGTAAAAAAGCTTTAGTGACTGATACCCACAAGTGTAGGAGATCACTGAAATCTTCGATGGGGAGTATTACCCAAATAAAGGGGAAAACAATAATACAAATAAAACTTTAGAAATTGAGATGTCACTCTCAGCCACACCTATGTATCAATATTCTCAAAGAAACAAATGTGGTGATTGCAGAAGTTGGATCAAAACAGTAAAACAAAACAATAGACATAAACACAGATTTCCAATTTTCACCAGAAGTAGTGAAATTGTAACGTTCAGTGGCTAAGAGCATAGGCATGAGGTGATAAGCGGGGTGTTGCATGAATAAGATTGATCATATAATGTAAATATAAACAAAATGGTGCTTATATCTAACTCCGTTCTATGTAGGTGTGTGTTCCAAATATAGTTATGCATACCAGCCATGAGAATTTGCATAACATCTATTATCCTACCTTCCTATTTCATCGACGCCAACTTGCAACTACATGTAATTAAGATTCATCCTTTCGAATTGCTTGGAATAATGCATTAACACTCCATGGAGGCATGAACACACATAATCCTTAAACTATCATTTACCCGCTTGTTTTCCCTAACTATAAATTTAGGGCTCACAGGTTCAACATAATACACTACAAGAAATGTCTCTATCCGCAATGATTTGTCCCGTCGAGTGTCGTAGAAGGCGTGTCCTCCGTGATGCTTTTTTCGCTCGACCGTGGCCAATGGAGAACTTTTTTTCCCGGTTTCGCGACCCTCTACTATGACAAAACTGCTAAAAATGTGGAAGTAGCTTGACCGACACGTGGGAGAAGCATGATTTTTGGTTCCTCGCGTGATGTCAACTCGCCGAAATCTTTTGAGGCATGTGGGTCCCAAATGTCAGTGTCTCTGGCAGACCATACTTTTTGGTCGCACCTCCCTGATTTGAACTTGATAACGTTGCTCGATGCATCTGTCGTTTAGTCAGGCTGCTAGGTCCTCCATGTCAGCCTCTCATTAGAAGAACCGTGTGTATGATGAAATTTTTCTCTTTGCTGGTGCTACCCTATTCCGAACTTGATAGCATTGCTCGATGCATCTGTCGTTTAATCAGGCTGCTGGGTCTCGCATTTCATTCTCTTGTTAGAAGAAACATGTGTATGACATAATTTTTTTCCTCTATCAAGCCTTTGTGTTTCTAACTTGATAACATTGCTCGATGCATTATCTATTTATTCAGGCTAGTGGGTCTCCCATGCCAGCCTCTCATTAGAAGAGTCATGGGTATGATGATTTTTTTCTTCGATCATGCTTTCCTGTTCCGAACTTGATAGCATTGCTTGACGAATCTACCGTTTGGTCACGCTGGTGGGTCCCACATGTCAGCCTCTCATTATAAGAATCGGTTGTATGATTGACTTTGCTCGTGCCTCTGTGTAAGTTTGCTCGCTACATCATCCATTTATTCAGGCTGCTGGGCTCCCCATGTCAGCTTCTCATTAGAAGAAACGTATGCATGCTAAAAAAAAATCTGAGCTCGTGCCTCCTTGTTTCAAACATGATAACGCTGCTCGATGCAACACATGTATAAGGTCTTGCTGTTGGATCCCACATGTCAGCCTCTGTGTAAATGAAACATTTGTATGATAAACTTCTTTTTCGGCCATGTCCGCTGTATTAACCTTGCAACATTGCTGGGTTCGAGATGTCAGCCTCCTCCATGCAGGAAACACGTGTATGCTAGAAACATGTGCATGCTGGACTTTTTTCTTTGCTCGCATCTCCTTATTTTGAACTTGACAATATTGCTCGATGCAACAGCTGTATAAGGTCTCGCTGGTGGGTCCCACATGTCAGCCTATCTATAAATGAAAAGTATGTATGATAGAGTTTTTGTGGCCGCGTACGCTGTTTTGACCTTGGCAGCGGTGTTGGGTCTAAGGGAGAATACACATATTGGAATTATGTTGAGGATCATCTTATGATGCTACCATCGTAAGTCTAATACTAGCAAAATAAGATGCATAAAGAATTCAACATCATATGTAAATGCAATATGATATGGTTCTCGTGCCTTGATCTCCATCGAGTGCTTTGGCACAACACCAGGTTCATGGCACCTCCATGTCGTCGACATAATATTTCATAAACACTTACCTATACCATAACATATCACATGGCCTTAAAAATAAAGTTAGATGCCTCTACTTTACCTTTGCATGTTTTACGTGGCTGTACGGGATTTCGTACAATAATCGTTTGTTACCTACAAACTTTCAACCATAATATAGATTGACAAGTTGTTGCTTTGAATCCCTTTTTAGGGCCATCCGTTGTAAATGCCATGCAAACTAATATAGGAGAGGCAGACACACACTAGACACATATATGGTACAAGTCATATATTATATGTGGAACCAGTCTCGTGTAGGCTTACCCATAAGATTAATCCGAGCCGCTTCATCCAATATTAGCACGATGTGAACAAGTATATGTGGGAGGGTAGAAACTAGAAAATCAATGCCGACATATTGCTATGTGTTCTACTCGTAATAACACATATATGCATAGGTCGGCTCTAATACCACCGAAAGGGGTCTGATAGAAAACAAAAAATTCTTTACAACGAGAATGATATAACCAAGATCTATCTATGCAGACATAAAATAACGAGAGGTATTTGGAGTTCATACCCTTGAAGACCGAAAGAGGAATTACATGCCCGTTCAAACATTGTTGATGTAGTTGTACGACAAATACAACCTCAATGTCAAGAAGGCGTACAAGCGTCTAGTGCCACAACTGGCATCACCTGTGCAGTTCTACACGCGTTCGATGTAGACGATGTCCCCTAGGCTCCGGTACAGCTAATCAGTGAAAGACAAAATGATCCGAACCGAGATTCCAACATGACGGCGTGCGTATCGTGGAGAAAACTCTATCTCCGTATGCATGCTCCTATTGCGGAACCATGCGTGAGGGAGAGAGAGGAGAGGGAGAGAGAAGGCAAAGACAAATTGATGGGGTGAGGAGGAGGGGTGTCCTACTCACTTTATATATGGGAGAGGGGAGCATCACCACGAGGAGGCGAACGAGGTGGGACTAAAGGGCGGCGACCGAAGGAGTGGGCCCCAACCCGTGCGCCTAGCCCATGGCCGACCTGGTCACCTTGCTCCTTGGGGCGATAGCCTCCCCACATTAGCCTGGGAAGGGCCCCATAAGGAGGTTTGCTAAAAAATAATTTTAAATTATATTTCAATATTTAATTCCAATAATTAATATTAAAATAATATTTAATTAATTCCTCTTACTCCGAAACAACTTTCGGATCCCTCCGAACATCTTTCAAAGTCTCGTGAAACACTTTTGGTTCTTGATACGTCGTAAATGTATCTATAATTTTTGATGCTCCATGCTTGTTTTGTATCAACTTTCTTAAGTTTTGTCGACACTTTGAGGCTTTTTTATACATTTTCTGGAACAAATCTATTGACAAGATGACACAGTGCCATTTGCCTGTTTTCTGCTGTTTTTGGTTTCAGAAAATCTAGTAAAGAAATATTCTCGGAATTGTACGGGACAAACGTCAAAGTCAATTACTTTCCGTGGGGAACAAGAAGTCCAGAGGGGAGCTGGAGGGGCCATCCAGGGGGGCCAGACCCTCCCTGACATAGTAAATAAATATTCTCGTAATTGGACGGAACAAAAGTCAAAGTCAATATTTTACCAGACACGACACCGAGCCCAGAGGGGGGACGAAGAGGCGCCACAGGGCGGCCGCACCACCCCCTGGCGCGGGTCCACCCTAGGCCACGCCAGGGCATGGTGTGGGCCCCTGACCCTCAACCGACTTTGCCCCTTCGCCTATTTAAGCCCCCTGAGGCAGAAACCCTAAGCACCCAATTAGAAATCCACGAAACAGTCCATAGCCGCCGCCACCAATCTCCCTAGATCAGGAGGATCTGAAGTTCTTCCCGGCACCCTACCAAAAGGGAGAGATCATCTTGGAGGCCTTCTTCATCACCATGCCAACCTCCGGAGTGATGCGTGAGTAGTTCATCCTTGGACTATGGGTCCATAAAGTAGCTAGATGGTTGTTTTTCGTCCTTTGTGCTATCATGTTTAGATCTTGTGAGCTCCGTTCATGATCAAGATCATCTATTTGTAATCCTACATGTTGTGTTTGCGGGGATCCGATGGATATTGAGATACTATGTCATCTTGATTATTGATTCTATCATGTCTATGTTATTTTTGATCTTGCATGCTCTCCGTTGCTAGTAGATACTTTGGCCAAGTAGATGCTTGTAACTCCAAGAGGGAGTATTTATGCTCGATAGTAGGTTCATGCCTCTAGTAATCTGGGAGAGTGACAGAAACATCTAAGGTTGTAGATGTGCTGTTGCTACCAGGGAGAAAACAACAATCCTTTGTCCATGGGGCAATTGTATTATTTACTTTACACACTTTGCTTAATGCAATTATCTGTTTCTTGCAACTTAATACTGGAAGGGGTTCGGATGATAACCTGAAGGTGGATTATTAGTCATAGATGCACTTGGATTACGGTCTATGTATTATGTTGTAATGCCCAATCAAATCTCATAGAGATCAAGATGTCTAGTATGCATTTTATGCATTCTCAATCTGTCAATTGCCCCGCTGCAATTTGTTCACCCAGCATGCTATCTATCTTATGGAGAACACCTCTAGTGAACTATGGACCCCGGTCCATTCCTTACCATTGATATACCATCTACCGTTTACAATCACTGCAAGCAATTACTATCTTCCACACTATACGTTTAGTCCTTTGTTTTCAGCAAACCGGTGAGATTGACAACCTCACTGTAAGTTGGGGCAAAGTATTGTGGATTGTGTTGTGCAGGTTCCAAGTTGCTAGCAACACCTTGGAGTTGTTTCCTTACTCCTACTGGTTCGATAACCTTGGTTTCATAAACGGAGGAAAACTTGCTGATGTGCTCATCATACCTTCCTCTTGGAGTTCCCAACGAGCTCTACATATCTGAGCCATCAAGCACTTTTCTGGCGCCGTTACCGAGGAGTTAAGGGCAGATTCAATCTCTTCCTCCTCGTCAATCACTTTTTAGAGAGAACGAAGTGATGACCCACAAGTATAGGGGATCGCAACAGTCTTCGAGGGTAGTATTACCCAATTTATTGATTCGACACAAGGGGAGCCAAAGAATACTTATAAGCCTTAACAACTAAGTTGTCAATTCAGCTGCACCTGTAAATAGTCTTGCTCATAGAGGTTTATCAGTAGCAACAGTTTTATAGTAGCAATAGCAAAGTAAGAGCAGCAGTAGAACAAGAGCAATAGTAACAATAGTAACAAAAGTAGGATATGAGTACGGTAGGCACAGGGATGGATGAACGAGCGTTGCATGGACAAGTCTAAACATGTAACTTCAAGATCTAGGGCAATTACAGATAAATAAGATAAAGCATCCAAGTACTAAACAATCATAGGCATGTGCTCCATATATAGTCATGCGTGCTCGCAATGAGAACTTGCACAACATCTTTTGTCCAGCTAGCCCGTTGCAGCGGGGCCTCAAGGGAACTACTGGCAATTATGGTGCTCCTTTTAATAGAGCTCCGGAGCAAAGCATTAACACTCCGTGAACACATGTGGTCCTCACATCACAGCCATCCACTCAGGTTATCCCAATTTCTGTCACTTCGGGGCCTTTGGATCCGGACAATGATATGTGTACACAACTTGCAGATAAGATCACAAACAATACTATCATAATGAATCAATAATAAGTTCAGATCTGAGATCATGGCACTCGGGCCCTAGTGACAAGCATTACGCACAACAAGTTGCAACAAAGTCAAATAGCACTAATAGAGATACTAGGCACCATGCCCTAACAATCTTATTCGATTACATGATAGAACTCGTCCAATCCCTACCATCCCCATAGCCTACAGCGAGGGATTACTCACTCATGGATGAGGGAAACATGGATGGTTGATGGAGAGGGCCCCACTCCATCTCGTATTCTGGCTCCGTGAGTCTTCTGATGAAATATGATTTTTGTCATATTTTCCGGGATTTTTCCTGATAGTTGATTTTCTGCACAAAAACTAGACACCAAGGTAATTCTGCTGAAAACACCGTCAGTCCGTGTTAGTTGTATCCAAATCACACAAGTTTAGGGGAGAAACAATAGCAGAAGTGTTCGGGAAAGTAGATACGTTTTGGACGTATAAAGAAGATTCTTGCAAGGGGAGTCTCTCACAACCAATTTCTTTAATTTGTTTTTGTTTTGCTTGTTTATTTTTTATCAAAAGTACAAAAAATAGTTGTACTGGTTTGTTTATTTTTATCAAAAACACACAAAAAAAGTTCTTACTTTAGTTACTATTTCCGTTGGCTTGCTTTACTCTTGCAAAAAATAAATACTCCTGAACACCAAGTTGTGTGACTTCACTTGCACAAACAACAATGATTTTATGTGTACACCTATTGCGCCACCTGTTCCTAAAGCTACTTTCTTTGAAATTAAACCTCTATCCATGCAATTTTCTGGTGCTAGTTCTGATGCTGCTGCTGCTCACCTTAATAATTTTTGGATTTTGTGAGATGCAAAAATATAAGGATGTAGATGGAGATATTATTAAGCTTAAATTGTTCCCTTTCTATTTGAGAGGAAGAGCTAAAGAATGGTTGATATCTTTGCCTAAAAATAGTATTGATTCTTGGATTAATGCAAAGATGCTTTTATTGGAAAATATTATCCCCCTGCTAAGATTATATCTATGAGAAGTGAAATAATGAAATTTAAACAATTTGATAATGAACATGTTACGCAAGCTTGGGAAAGAATGAAATCTTTGGTAAATAATTGCCCCACTCATGGACTGACTACTTGGATGATTATCCAAACCTTTTATGCAGGAATAAATTTTTCTTCAAGAAATCTATTGGATTCTGCTGCTGGAGGTACCTTTATGACCATTACTTTGGGTGCTGCAACAAAGCTCCTTGATAATATGATGGTTAACTATTCTGAATGGCACACTGAGAGAGCTCCACAAGGTAAGAAGGTAAATTCTGTTGAAGAAACCTCCTCCTTGAGTGATAAAATTGATGTTATTATGTCAATGCTTGTTAATGGAAAAGCTCATATTGATCCAAATAATGTTCCTTTAGCCTATTTGGTTGCTCAAGAAGAGCAAGTTGATGTGAGCTTCATTAGAAATAAAAAATTTAGCAATAATGCCTATAGAAATTATTTTGGTAATAATAATTATAGGCCATATCCTCCCAATAATGGTAATGCTTATGGACACCCTCTGAACTTGAGGTCATGCTTAAGGATTTTGTTAGTAAACAAACTGCCTTCAATAAAACTATTGAGGAAAAGCTTTCGAATGCTGAAAAAAATTTCTTCTTTGTTTGAAGCACAATCTTCTTTGATTAATAAAATGGCTACTAAACTAGAAACTATGGAAAATCCCTTTGCTGCTACTAATGCCATACAAGTTAGAATTGATGAAAATGTTAGGATGTTAGCTGAATTGCATGCTAGGTGGGAAAGAGAAGATAAAATTGCTAGAAATAGTATTTGTACTATTACCACCACCAATGTTGATGCTAGCAAACCACCTAAAGTCCCCATTCCTTTTTCCAATAAAAATGCTGAAATTTTTTGAAATATGGGAAAAAATGATTCTACTACCTTGGATGCTAATTTTGATTTTGATCTTGATGGTTGCAATATTTCTGAAGTAATTATGTTCTTACAAAAGCTAGATAGAAGTCCTAATGCTAGTGCTATGAATATGGCTTTTACAAAACATATTACAGATGCTCTCATGAAAATTAAGGAAGAAAAATTGAAACATAAAGCTTCTATTCCTAGGAAATTAGAAGATGGTTGGGAACCCATCATTAATATGAAAGTGAATGATTTTGATCGCAAAGCTTTATGTGATTGATACGTCGGAAACGTATCTATAATTTTTGATGTTCCATGCTTGTTTTGTATCTACTTTGCTTTGCTTGTTCTACACTTTGTGGTGTTTTTATATGTTTTCTGGAACTAACCTATTAACAAGTTGCCACAGTGCCAGTTGCATGTTTTCTTCTGTTTTTGGTTCTAGAAAGGCAGAAAATCAATATTCTCAGAATTGGACAGGACAAAAGCCAAAGTCAATATTTTACCGTGGGCAACACGAAGCCAGAATACGAGACGGAGGAGGCTCACCAGGAGGCCACACCCCCTGGCCGCGCGGGTAGTCCCACCCCTTGCCGGGGGTGCAGCCGCCCTGGTGCCCCCCTGCCTCGCATATTCGCCTGTAAAGTCCCCCCGATGCCAAAACCCTAGACCCCCGATCAATATTCCACGAAACCGTCTGTAGCCACCGCCACCATCGTCCCTAGATCGGGGGATCTGAAGCTCTTCCCGGCACCCTGCCGGAGGGGAGATCATCCCGAAGGCCTTCTTCTTTATCATTCCAGCCTCCGGTATGAAGCGTGAGTAGATCCACCTTGGACTACGGCTCCATGTAGTAGCTAGATGGTTGTATCTCCTCCTTGTGCTTTCATGTATAGATCTTGTGAGCTTCGTTCATGATCAAGATCTAATCTATTTGTAATCATGCATGTTGTGTTTGTGGGGATCCAATGGATATTGAGATTACTATGTCAGATTGATTAATGGTTTTGTCTATTTGATTCTATCATGTCTGTGTTGTTTGTGATCTTGCATGCTCTCCGTTGTTAGTAGCTATCTTGGCCAAGTAGTTGCTAGTGACTCCAAGAGGGGGTATTTATGCTCGATAGTGGGTTCATGCCTCTAGTTTCCAAGGGAAGTGACAAAAATCTCTTCGGTTCTAAATGTGTTGTTGCCACTAGGGAGAAAACAATGGTCTCTTGTTCATGGAACAAGTGGATTGTTTACCTTACACACTTTGCTTAAAGCAGTTGTCTGTTGCATGCAGCTTAATACTGGAGGGGGTTCGGATGATAACCGCAAGGTGGACTTCTAGTCATAGATGCAGTTGGATGGCGGTCTATGTATATTGTTGTATTTCAGAATCCAATCTCATAGGATCTTTTTGTCTAGTATTGCATTGTCATGCCTTGCTCAGTCCTGTCAATTGCCCTGCTGTAATTTTTTTACCCAGCATGCCATGTTTGTTTATCTAAGGAGAACACCTCTAGTGAACTATGGACCCCGGTCCAATCTTTACCATTGATACATCTTCCACTATTACTGTTTACTTGCTGCAAACCATCATCACCTTCCACACCATATAGTTAATCCTTTATTACAGCAACCGGTGAGATTGACAACCTCACTGTTCGTTGGGGCAGCGTCTTGAGTTTGTGTTGTGCAGGTTTCCATGTTGCTTGCAACACCTTTGAAACGTTTCCTTCCTCCTACTAGTTCGATAACCTTGGTTTCTTTTTGAGGGAAGACTTGCTGATGTGCTGATTCACACCTTGCTCTTAGGGTTTCCCGACAAAGCGCTCTCAGGCGCCATCAAAAAGTTTTATGGCGCCGTTGCCGGGAGGATAAGGACGTCTTCACAAGGGGAGTCCTCCTTAACCTTGCTCTTTACTTTGTTTTTAGTTTGCTTTGTTTCTTTTGCTTGGTTTTGTTTGCCTCTTTTTATCAAAAACTCCAAAAAATTAGTTTAGTTTGGTTTTATTTCTCTTATCAAAAACACAAAAAATTAGTTCCTACTATAGTTGTTGGTCTGTTGTTGCCTTGCTTTGTCATGCTTTCTATCAATGGATGGTTTCTTTGAAACTAGTTCTTATTGGCAAGGTGGGTTCACGGAAGAACAAAAGTATTGTTATAAGGAACATCGTTTGTCACAAAAAGGGAAACACTTATGGGCACAAATTGATAAATTCAATACTATTGCTAGAGAGGTGTACTCTACTTATACTGTTACCTATTGCTTTGATAAAGCTTGTTGCTGTAGGAGGTACAAACACCTCCCTTTTTAGTGTGAGTATAATGATAATGTTACCATATCCTCTTATGTTAAAGGAAATTATGACCTTTATGATGTGGAACAAATTGAAAAATTTATTGCTTTCAAGGGTGCATTTGAACTTGCCAGTTTGCTTGAAAATACTAATGATGCACCTTATGAGTATGAGGTTTATGAGATACTTAAATTTTGCTTTGATAATTACAAGGAACAAAATGTCTATATTCTTGAATATTTTAATAGGTGCTTTCCACAAATGGAACAGATTAATGCTTTGCAGGAGCCTATGGAAGAAGAAATTGCTGAAATAGGAAGCTCGTTAGAAGAAAAATAGGAGGATGAATGTTATGCTCCTGTGGATTCTTTTGAAATATCTATTATGGGTAAAAATTATGTTCCTATGCCTGTTACCTATAGTAGTGATCTTGATTGGGAAAAGCACACTACTATAGGTACCAATTCTGAAAATTCTATTGCCTATGATGATACTTTACCTCCAATTTATGATGATTACAATGATGATTATGATATTTTCAGTCCACCTACTATTGAGGATAAAATTAATTGTGATTACAATATGCCTCCTATATTTGATGATTATGGTGATGAGAATAATAATGATAGCTATTTTGTTGAATTTTCTCCCACTACTTATGTGGAGAGTAATAATCATTTTATGCATGTGGCTCATGATAAGAATGTTTTATGTGATAGTTATATTGTTAATTTTATTCATGATGCTACTGAAAGTTATTATGAGAGAGGGAAACATGGTCTTATGTATCTCAACAATATTAAGTTTCCCCTCTTTATGCTGAAAATCTTGAAATTGCACTTGTTTTGCTTTCCTATGCTTGTTGATTTGTGCTTTCATGACTTGTTTCTTTACAAGATTCCTATGCATAGGAAGTGGGTTAGACTTAAATTTGTTTTGAATTTGCTTCTTGATGTTCTCTTTTACTTCAATTCATATTTCTTATGTGAGCATCTTTTCAAACTATCAAGCCTAACTTAAAGGCGTTAAAGAAAAGTACTTGTTGGGAGATAACCCAAGAGTTTTCTTGAGTATTGGAAGTTATTACTTCAGTAATGACCTCTCCTTATCCTTTTTGTTTTCTTTTTGTGCCAAAAATGACCTCTAATGAGAGGGAAGTAAGATTTGGGGAGTTGCTGTCCCGAAACGGATTTCTGTCCTCCACCATAAAAATTCGTGAGCAGTCTCTGTAAGTCGGATTGAGCTTAAAATTTACCAATAAATCCCCCAGTATGTTAGCTAACTTTAGTTAGTTTAACACTTTTTGATTTGAGCAACATAAGATGTTCGAAAAAATCGGTTTCTACCTGCTTGTCTGTTTTGATAGATTTCTGCCACTATTTGCATTTGCTTCTTATTGATTCCTTTTTGGGAAATTGAGCGTTTTGAAGGAGTTGCTACAGTAGCTTGTGTTTTTAGCGAAATGTTTTGATGTTCCAAAGCTAAACCCAAGGGTCTATTATCTTTTGAATACACTAATGTTGCTAATGAAGATTGTGTGAAGTTTTGTATGAAGGAAAAATTTCAGGTATAGAGAGAGAATGATGTAATGAGATGAAGAATGGACAAAATATCAAGCTTGGGGATGCCACCCCGGTGTCACCCCAAGAAATATCCAAGAGGTACAAGCGTCAAAGCTTGGGGATGCCCAAGGCAGGGCATCCCCTTCTTCATTAATAAAAAGCTCAGGTCTTTCTAGCCACTTCGTTTTTATTGTTTCATGCATAATTGTGTTGTTCTTAGAGCGTCTTAGTTTTCGTTTGCTTTGCTTAGTTGTTTAGTTTTCTTGAATAAAATAGTTTGGACCCCCATTCTCGCTGTGTTGTTTCAAATAAGTTGATTGGTGTTAGAAAGGAGTAGAAAGTTCTTACTTGAAAGTGCAAGAGGAGATTGCATTGACTGTGACTTAGACTTTTGCATGACATTCTAGGTGTTGTTTTGACCTTATTCTTAGTGATTATTGCTGTATCATGTATTGTTCCAAACAATTGGGATTGCTTAGTGTGCCTTGAAAAAATCATGCGTTGTTTTATCATACAAGAACATAGTATTGTGGTATTCTCCTTTGATGCTTTGTTTGGGTTGACTTGGCACATGATCACACCATGTTATGACTATTAACAAGTCACCATAGCCTCTATGATCATTTAGTCCTTGACTTGTAGTACCACTCTATGCTTTGATTAGTAATGTTTTGTCGCTCTGCATGATTATGGCCATCATTGCTCTCTTAGTTGGTTGCTCCCAGTCTTTTGCTAGCCTCCATTTGTATGAGTAAGCTCTACTCATGCTTCTAACTCCCAAGAAACCAAGTTATTCCAAAGTGTCTACTATAAATTCCTATGCATGGTGTGTTACAACATTCCAAGTATATTCTTGTTTTCATCTATCTTCCAATTAAAAGTATTTTGTTATGTGAAAACTTAATGATTAAAGCCCTCACAAACTTGATGGCACACTTTATTCTTTGCCCCTAATAAACTTGAACAATTGTGTCATATATGTTGTATATGCTTGCACTTATAAGTTGGAATTAGCAGAACCATGCTATCATGGGGAATTTTTTCAACATTGCACTTGTACTTTGTACACAGGTGATATCATGCTCTTTTTTCTATGGATGTCGCCAGTTTGAAATAAAGAGGGAGCTTGTAAGTCCATGGAGTTATGTATTTTGTGTTAGAAAAACGCCTGGGCCGCTAGCCTAAGCCATGCCTAATCATGGTGGAAACTTGCAGCATCACCATAATGAGCATTCTGTGAAGCATCCTCAATAAAAAGCTATGCACATAGTAAATAAAAAGATCGTTGAGATGCTCATTGTCTGCTTGCCTTGTCATTTTGGTTATGGGATAGCTCCTGTACCATGTGCAAGGGGTCCCCCGTTGGCGGTTCTCTATGATACACATGTACTTACTATGAAAAGAACTTACAGATGACTGAAGTTGAGTAACATGAGGTGTGACCCTCGTATTCAAGGGACATGAGATTGCCAACTTATACTTTGTCAAGCATATACTCCATCTTTATTCACTTTAACCTTAATCACTTCAAGATGCTTATGATAGGGGCAATGAGGGCTGAAAGCTAACAAGTACCATAATTTTTGGAAGCTCTTTTTGAAACTTAAAATCCCTGCTTCCCTTTATGAAGGACCTTTCTTCCACTATTATATTGAGTCTCCACCTTCTATCCTTTAGGCACCATAAAGAGAGCATAGTTGTCTTTCTTAGTTCTATGTGCAGTGTCCCAAAACTTATTGATTGATGCATATTGTTGATATTACTTGTTCTTGTGCTATTTGTATCTTGTCACTCTTATGAACTTTGAAGGTGTCCTATGCATCTATTTGCTACTCCATGAGGGACAAGCTGAATACCACTATGCCATGTTTTCTGTATGTGAAACAAACAAAAGTTTTTCAATGCATGTTATTCATGATCTTTGTTTGTAGCCTTTCATGTTGCATGCATAGTTACTTTGTCTTACTCTTAGAACTCCATCTTTCATGCACATGTTTAGAGTTCTTTGATCCCAGCTTTCAATGCTTGCAAATGGTTTGATCTTGGTTTTGATGGTGCATGTCACCTCAAAAATTATTCTTATATCACTTCCCTACTCGAGGACGAGCAGGAGTTAAGCTTGGGGATGCTTGATACGTCGAAAACGTATCTATAATTTTTGATGTTCCATGCTTGTTTAATATCTACTTTGCTTTGCTTTGTCTACACTTTGAGGTGTTTTTATATGTTTTCTGAAACTAACCTATTAACAAGTTGTCACAGTGCCAGTTGCCTTTTTTTCTTCTGTTTTTGGTTCCAAAAAGGCAGAAAATCAATATTCTCGGAATTGGACGGGACAAAAGCCAAAGTCAATATATTACCGTGGGTAACACGAAGCCAGAATATGAGACAGAGGAGGCTCACCAGGGGGCCATACCCCCTGGCCGCGCGGGTGGGCCCACCCGCGCCTGGGGGGAGGTGCAGCCGCCCTGGTGGCCCCCTACCTCGCCTCTTCGCCTAGAAAGTCTCCCCGATGTCAAATCCTAGACCCCCGATCAATATTCCACGAAACCGTCTGTAGCCGCCGCCAGCATCATCCCTAGATCAGGGGGATCTTAAGCTCTTCCCGGCACCCTACCAGAGGGGAGATCATCCCGGAGGCATTCTTCTTCATCATGCCAGCCTCCGGTATGAAGCGTGAGTAGTTCCATCTTGGACTATGGGTCCATGTAGTAGCTATATGGTTGTATCTCCTCCTTGTGCTTTCATGTATAGATCTTGTGAGCTCCGTTCATGATCAAGATCTAATATATTTGTAATCATGCATGTTGTATTTGCGGGGATCCGATGGATATTGAGATTACTATGTCAGATTGATTAATGGTTTTGTCTATTTGATTCTATCATGTCTGTGTTGTCTGTGATCTTGCATGCTCTCCGTTGTTAGTAGATATCTTGGCCAAGTAGTTGCTAGTGACTCCAAGAGGGGGTATTTATGATCGATAGTGGGTTCATGGCTCTAGTTTCCAAGGGAAGTGACATAAATCTCTTCGGTTGTAGATGTGATGTTGCCACTAGGGAGAAAACAACGGTCTCTTGTTCATGGAACAAGTGCATTGTTTACCTTACACACTTTTCTTAAAGTAGTTGTCTGTTGCTTGCAACTTAATACTAGAGGGGGTTTGGATGATAACCTGAAGGTGGACATCTAGTCATAGATGCAGTTGGATGGAGGTCTATGTATATTTTTGTATTGCCCAGTAGAATCTCGTAGGATATTTTTGTCTAGTATTGCATTGTGATGCCTTGCTCAGTCCTGTCAATTGCCCTGCTGTAATTTGTTTACCCAACATGCCATATTTGTTTACCTAAGGAGAACACCTATAGTGAACTATGGACCCCGGTCCAATCTTTACCATTGATACATCTTCCACTGTTACTGTTTACTTGTTGCAAACCATCATCACCTTCCACACCATACAGTTAATCCTTTGTTATAGCAACCGGTGAGATTGACAACCTCATTGTTCGTTGGGGCAAAGTCTTGAGTTTGTGTTGTGCAGGTTTCCACGTTGCTTGCAACACCTTTGAGACGTTTCTTCCTCCTACTGGTTCGATAATCTTGGTTTCTTACTGAGGGAAGACTTGCTGCTCTGCTGCTTCACACCTTGCTCTTGGGCTTTCTCGACAAAGCGCTCTTAGGCACCATTAGTGATCTTGATTCTAGTGTCTCTATTATGCCTTGAAATTTTATGAAATGCTTGATTTGCCACCATTGGAAGGTTGTTATTTGGATGTCCATCTTGATGATAATGCTAAAAAGAAACTTATGGGGAGCATTAATGATGTTATTATAATGGTTAACAATTCCTTTGTCCCTGTTTATTTCTATGTTTTGGATGTTGAATGCAATGCTTCTTGTCCTATTATTTTGGGAAGACCTTTTCTTATAACTGTTGGTGCCATTATTGATATGAAGGAAGGCACCATTAAATATCAACTCCCACTCAAGAAAGGTATAGAAAACTTCCCTAGAAAGAGAGAGAAGATAAATTTTGCTTCTCCTATTAAAACAAAAAATTATCGTAATGCTTCTTCATTCGAAAATACTTGATTCTTGCTTCCTATGCCTAGCTGAAAGGCGTTAAAAAAGCACTATTGGGAGATAACCCAATTTTTTTTCAGTAAGTTTTTCTTTTGTTGAGTCTTGGAAGTTATTGCCTCTGTAGTAACCTCTCGTTATCCTTTTTGTGTGGTTTTTCTGCCAATAATAACCTCTAATGAGAGAGAAGTAAGATTTGGGAAAGTTGCTGTCCCGAAACAGATTTTTGTGCTTCACTGTAAACAATCCTGAAAAATACCAGTACGTCAGATTGAGCTGTAATTTTCTGTGCATATGACCCAGCTTATTATCTAACTTTCTTTGGTTTAGCACTTTTCGATTTGAGCAACAGAAGGTCTTCGAAAAAATTGGTCTTTACCTGCTGGTCTATTTTGATAGATTTCTGCCATTATTTGCATTTGCCTCTTAATCGGTTTTTTTAGTTCTCTTTGATCACTTGAGATTTTTAAAGGAATTGCTACACTAGCTTGTTTTTTAATGGAAGTTTTACTTGTGTTGAAACTAAACCCAATGTCTTATTATCTTGAATACACTAATGTTTTGAATGAAGATTGTGTGAAGTTTTGTATGAAGGAAATTTTCAAGTGTAGGGGAAGAATCATATGATGAGATGAAGAATGGACAAAATCTCAAGCTTGTGGATGCCACTCGTGTCACCCCTAGAAATATTCAAGAGGTACAAGCGTCAAATATTGGGGATGCCCAAGGCATCCCCTTCTTCATCAATAAAAATCTTAGGTTTTATTTCTAGACACTTTAATTTTATTACTTCATAAACTATTGTGTTGTTCTTGGAGCATCTTTGTTTTTGATTTTTAGTTTTCTTTTGTTTGGTTTGCTGCAATAAATTAGTTGGACCCCCACATTCTCATTTTGTTTCAAATAAGTTGATTGGTGTTGGAAAAGAGTAGAAAGTTTCATGCTTATAGTGGTACAAAAGGAAGCTTGTTTTGACCATGGCCTAGACTTTATCATGTCATGTTAGATGTTGCTTTGACCATATTCTTAGTTATTATTGCTATAGCATGACTTGTTAGAAACAATTGAGATTTCTTAATGTGCCTTGAAAGAATCATGCGTTGTTTTAGCATACAAAAGCATAATATTGTGGTATTCTCCTTTGATGCTTTATTTGGGTTGACTTGGCACATGCTTACACCATGTTAATAATATGTACCAATCACATAAGCCTCTATGATCATTTAGTTTTTGACTTGTGATATCACTTTATGCTTTAATTAATAATGTTTTTTCGCTTTGCATGATTATGGCCATTATTGCTCTCTTAGTTGGTCGATCCCAATCTTTTGCTAGCCTCAACATGTACTGAGTATGAGCTCTACTCGTGCATCCAACTCCCAAAAAACCAAGTTATTCCAAATAGTGCACTATAAATTACTATGCATGGTGTGTTACACCATTCCAAGTATATTCATGTGTTTATCTATCTTCCAAATTAAACTTGTTATGTGAAAATTAATGATTAAAGCTCTCACAAGCTTGATGGCACACTTGATTTCTTGAACTTAATAAACTTGAACCATTGTGCCAATCTATGTGGCTTATATGCTTGCAAATTATAAGTTGTGAATTAGCAGAACCATGTTTCCATGGGGAACGCTTTCAATATTGCACTTATTTATTCAGTTGATATCATGTTCTTTTGTTTATGGATCCCGGCAGTGTGAAATAAAAGGGGAGCTTGTTATTGAGTTTGTATATGTGTTAGAGAAATGCCTGAGCATCTAGCCTAAGCCACGCCTAATCATGGTGGAAACTTACAGCGTAACCATAATGAGAATTCTATGAAGCATCCTCAATAAAAACCTATGCAAATAGCAAATAAAAAGATCGTTGAGATTATCATTGTATGTTGCCTTGTCATTTTGATATGGGATAGCTCCTGTGTCATGGGGCAAGGGTACCCTGTTGGCGGTTCTCTATGATACACATATACTTACAATGACAAGAACTTGCTTGTGACCAAAGTTGAGTATCATGAGGTCCGGTACTCGTACGCAAGGGGCATGAGATTTTCAACTTATAACTTGTCAAGCATATACTCATATTTGTGCCACTTTAACCTTAATCACTTCAAGATGCCAATGATAGGGGCAATGAGAGCTGAAAGCTAATAAGTACCATAATTTTTGGAAGCTCTTTATGAAACTTGAAATCCCCGCTTCCCTCTGTGAAGGTCCTTTATTTTAATTTTTGTTGAGTCTCCATCTTCTATCTTTAGACACCAATTAAGAGATCATAGTTGTCATTCTTAGTTTATTGTGCATTGTCCCAAAACTTATTAATTGATTCATAATATTGGTATTGCTTGTTCTTAAATTATTTGTATCTAGTCACCATTATGAACTTTGAAGGTGTCCTATGCATTTATGTTTTGCTACTCCATAAGGGACAAGCTGAATACCACTCTTGATATGTTTTCTATATGTGAAACAAACAAATGTATTTCAATGCATTGTTATTCATGGTCTTTTGTTTGTACCTTTTCATGTTGCAACATAGTTGCTATGTCTTATTGTTAGAACTACATCTTTCATGCTCATGTTTAGAGTACTATGATCCCAGCTATCAATGCTTTACAATATTTGATCAATATTGTGATGGTGCATGTCACCTTAAAAATTATTCTTTTTATCACTTACCTACTCGAGGACATGCAGGAGTTAAGCTTGGGGGTGCTTGATACATCGTAAACGTATCTATAATTTTTTATGCTCCATGCTTATTTTATATCAACTTTCTTATGTTTTGTCTACACTTTGAGGCATTTTTATACATTTTCTAGAACTAACCTATTAACAAGATGACGCAGTGCCAGTTGCTTGTTTTCTGCTGTTTTTGGTTTCATAAAAGCTAGCAAATAAATATTCTCGGAATTGGACAGAACAAAAGACAAAGTCAATATTTTACCAGACACAACACGGAGTCCAGAGGGGGGACGAAGAGGCGCCACAGGGCGGCCGCACCACCCCCTGGCGCGGGCCCACCCTAGGCCGGGCCAGGGCATAGTGTGGGCCCCCTGGCCCTCAACCGACCTCCCCCTTTACCTATTTAAGCCCCCCGAGGCAGAAACCCTAAGCACCCGATCAGAAATCCATGAAACAGTACGTAGCCGCCGCCACCATCGTCCCTAGATCAAGGGGTCTGAAGCTCTTCTAGGCACCTTGCCGGAGGGGAAAGATCATCCCGGAGGCCTTCTTCATCACCATGCCAGCCTCCGGAGTGATGCGTGAGTAGTTCACCCTTGGACTATGTGTCCATACAATAGCTAGATGGTTGTTTCTCCTCCTTTGTGCTATCATGTTTAGATCTTGTGAGCTCCATTCATGATCAAGATCATCTATTTGTAATCCTACATGTTGTGTTTGCGGGGATCCGATGTATATTGAGATACTATGTTAGATTGATTATTGATTCTATCATGTCTATGTTATTTGTGATCTTGCATGCTCTCCTTTGCTAGTAGATAGTTTGGCCAAGTAGATGCTTGTAACTCCAAAAGAGAGTATTTATGCTCGATAGTAGGTTCTGTTGGAGATACGCCCTAGAGGCAATAATAAATGTAGTTATTATTATATCTTTGTGTTTATGATAAATGTTACATTCATGGTATAACAGTATTAACCAGAAACATTAATACTTGTGTGATTTGTAAACTAAATTAGAGTCCCTAGTAAAGCCTCTTTATAATACTAGCTTGTTGATTAATAGATGATCATGGTTTCTTGATCATGAACATTTGAGATGTTGTTAATAACAAGGTCATATCATTAGGAGAATGGTATGATGGACATACTCCTATAGATAAGCGTAGCATAAAGATCAAGTCATTTTATTAGTTCAATTGCTATAAGCTTTCTGATACATAGTAACCTAATTCCTTCGACCATGAGATCATGCTTATCACCATCACCGGAAGGATGCTTTGATGACATCAAACACCACACCGTAACTGGGTGGCTATAAAGGTGGCATTGAGTGTTCGGAAAGTATGGGTTGAGACACATGGATCAAGAGTGGGATTTGTCCATCCATATGATGGATAGATATACTCTGGCCCTCTCGATGGAATGTCATACAATTATCTTGCAAGCATGTGACTGGCTCACAAGGGATCACATATTACGGGAACGAGAAAAGAGTACTTATCGGTAACGAGGTTGAACTAGGTATGTAGAGATACCGACGATCAAAACCTCGGATAAGTAAACTATCGTGAGACAAAGGGAAATTGGTATCGTATGTAAGTGGTTCGTTCGATCGCAAAGTAATCGTAGAAATATGTGGGAGCCATATGAATTTCCAGATTCCGCTATTGGTTATTGATCGGAGAAGTGTCTCGGTCATGTCCGCATAATTCACGAACCGTAGGGAGACACACTTAAGGATTCAATGTTGTTGAGTAGTTATGGAATGATGAGATAGAGAACAAATGTTGTTCGAAGTCTCGGATGGGTTCCGGGATATCACAAGGAGATCCGGAATGGTACGGAGAATAAGATTCATATAAGGAAAGTCCTGTTTCGGAGTTGGGGAATGATTCCGGTGTTTTCATCGGGAATGTTCTAGAAGGGTCCGGAAGGTCCGGCACTCCGGAGGGGACGGGTACATGGATGTGTCATGACAATGTGGAATGGTTGCATCATGTACTAGGTAACATGGCTGGGCAAAATAAAGGGAGAAATCAAATCCTAGTTTGAAAGTCAAACGCCAATTTGAAAAGTCAAACGGCAAGTTTGCTTGGTGGAGGGAGAGTAGGAAACCTACTTGGGGAGGAGTTCCTCTCCCTCCACCCGCCGGCCAAGGAGGCCGACTTGGGGGAGTACTCCCTCCTCCCAAGATGCGCCCTCCCACCTATATAAGGAGGGGCAGGGCTGCCCCTCTTCCCTACACCCAACACACCTCAAACCCTAGCCCCAAGCCGCTGGCCTCCTCCCAAGTCGCCGCCGCCTAGGGCCCCTCCCAAGTCACCGACTAGGGTGTCCCCAAACCCTAGCCGCCGGCTACACCTCTCCCCTTTGTGCTTCTAAACCCTAGATCGCCAAGGCACCTCTCTTGCTCCACCATACTCGCTCCGGCTTAAGACGAAGCCCTGCGAGATCTCCCCTCTACTTCCGGTACCACGCCGTCGTGCTGCCGGAATCGCGAGGAAAGTGCTACAACCTCCGTTGCCTCCTGGAACAAGGGAGAGGAAGGTCTTCATCGAGTACCGAACGTGTGACCGACTGCGGGAGCGTTGCTGGAACGCAGCGCCGGAAGGATCGTCTACGCGATCTTGAGATCGGCAAGAGTACGACTACATCACCCACGAGAATCTGCTCTCGTTAACCGCTTTGGAATCTTTGAGGGTGAGTTCCTCTATCGACTCGTTGCTGCAATATAGTAGATAGATCTTGGCTTGTTTGTTTGCATGCGTTAGAATTTTTTTCCATGCTACGAACCCCTACAGTGGTATCAGAGTCGTATCTATATGTAGATCTGTTGCACGAGTAGAAACAATGGTCATTGTGGGCGGTGGTGCTTTTATTATCAATTGCTTTTTGTGTACTTTGCATCTTGCGGTATGATGGGATGAAGCGGCCCGAGCTAACCTTACATGACATCGTTCATGAGACTTTATCCACGCTCAACATGCAACTTGTATTGCATAAGTGGCTTTGCGGGTGCCTGTCTCTCCCATCATAGTATAGATCCAATTTACAACGGGCACTTGATAGTTCAAACATCAACGTTGTGGTTCTTTTTCGTAAGTTAGAGCGACACTTATTGAAATCCCCAAACCACGTAAAATATGCAAAAAAAATTAGAGGCGTCTAACTTTGTCTTGCAGGGGTGTGTTGTGATGTGATATGGCCATGATTGTGATTATATTTGATGTATGCAATGTTCCTTATTGTAAGTTGGCAACCGATAGGAGCCATATGGTTGTCTTTAAATTCTGTTAAGACCCGCGTGTCTATTCAAAGTAGTTCTAATAGTTGGAGCTGGTGGACGACAACCATGAAACGGCGGCATTGACCTTGACACTATACCGGTGATGATGGAGATCATGTTCGTGCTTGAAGATGGAGATCGGAAGCACAAGAAGAAAGACCATATCATATCACATATTATGAATTGCATGTGATGTTAATTCTTTATGCATCTTGTATTGCTTAGTTAACGACGGTAGCATTATAAGATGATCCCTCAAGCACATAAATTTCAAGTTTTGAAGTGCTCATCCTTAGTAAGCACCGTTGCTAAAGCTCGTTGTTTCGAAGCACCACGTGATGAACGGGTGTGTTAGATTCTGCGAGTGTATACAACATGAGCAAGCCAGATTTGCTCATGCGGAAGCTAAGGTTTGATCTTGACGAGCCTAGCATGTACAAACATGGTCTCGGAACACGGATCACCGAAAGGTAAAGCATGAGTCATATAGTAGATATGATGAACATGTTGATTGTTCGCCATTGAAGCTACATCAACTCTCATGATGATCGGTTTTGATGTGGTGGATTTGGTTCGTGTGATCACTAAAACAATGTGAGGGATATTGTTTTGAGTGGGAGTTCACCTAGATTAATTTAACTATTAATTAGAACTTAATTTGTCATAAACTTAGTCTAAACTATTGCAAATATGTTGTAGATCAATGGTGGCCCCTACCATCAATTTTAATGCGTTCCTAGAGAAAGAAAAGTTGAAAAACAATGGAAGCAACTTCGCGGATTGGTTCCGCAATTTGAGGATTGTCCTTAATGCTGGTAATTTGACCTATGAGCTGGATGCACCGCTGGGTGACCCTCCTGCAGCTGATGCTACCCATGAAGTAAAGAATGTTTACCTCACTCGGAAGAATAAGTACTCCACAGTTCAGTGTGCTATCTTGTATGGTTTGGAATCGGAGCTTCAGAAAAGGTTTGAGAACCATGACCCACATGATATTGTCCGTGAACTCAAAATGATATTTGAGGCTCATGCGGCAGTTGAGAGTTATGAGGCTTCTGAAAAGTTCTTTAACTGCAAGATGGAAGAGGGCAGCTCCGTCAGTGAGCACGTGCTTAAGATGTCAGGGCACGCAAACAAACTCCAAAGTTTGGGTATAGTGATTCCTAATGCTTTGGGGATTTACCGTGTCCTCCAATCACTGCCACCAAGTTATAAGAACTTTGTGATGAACTACAATATGCAAAACATGAAAAAGACGTTGCCAGAACTCTTCTCCATGTTGAAATCTGCAGAAGTGGAGATAAAGAAAGAGCATCAAGTGTTGTTGTTCAATAAGACCACAAAATTCAAGAAAGGCAAGTCTAAGAAAAAGGGAAACTTCAAGAAGGGTGGTAAGAAAGTTGCCGCACCGACGAAGAGGACCAAGGCTGGGCCTAAGCCTGATACTGAGTGCTTTTACTGCAAGGGAGAAGGTCACTGGAAGCGGAATTGCCCAAAGTACTTGGCGGATTTGAAGAACGGCAACATCAAGAAGAAAGGTATATCCGATATACATGTTATTGATGTGTATCTCACTAGTACTCGTAGTAGTGCCTGGGTATTTGATACTGGTTCGGTTGCTCATATTTGTAACTCGAAACAGGTGCTGCAGAATAACCGGAAGCTAGCGAAGAACGAGGTGACGATGCGTATTGGAAATGGATCAAAGGTTGATGTGATCGCGGTCGGCACGCTACCTCTTCATCTACCATCGGGATTAGTTTTATACTTAAATAATTGTTATTTGGTGCCTGCGTTGAGCATGAACATTATATCAGGATCATGTTTATTGCGAGACAGTTACTCGTTTAAGTCCGAGAATAATGGTTGTTTGATTTATATGAGTAATATGTTTTATGCACATGCACCTTTGATAGATGGTCTATTCTTATTGAATCTCGATTGTAGTAATACACACATAAATAACATTGAGGCTAAACGTTTGAAATTGAGCGATAACTCGACCTATATGTGGCACTGTCATCTTGGTCACATTGGAGTGAAGCGTATGAAGAAACTCCATTTCGATGGACTTCTTGAATCACTTGATTTCGAAAAACTTGAAAGATGTGAAGCATGTCTGATGGGTAAAATGACTAAGACTCCATTTTCTGGTATGATGGAGCGAGCTACGGATTTGTTGGAAATCATACAAACCGATGTGTGTGGTCCAATGAGCGTAGCATCACGCGATGGTTATCGTTATGTTCTTACCTTCACGGATGACTTGAGTAGATATGGGTATATCTATTTCATGAAACATAAGTTCGAAACTTTCGAGAAGTTTAAGGAATTTCAAAGTGAGGTAGAGAATCAACGTAACAAGAAGATTAAATTTCTACGATCTGATCGTGGAGGTGAATATCTAAGTTATGAGTTTGGCGAGCATTTGAAGAAATGTGGAATACTTTCACAATTGACACCGCCGGGAACACCACTGCATACTGGTATGTCCGAACGTCGTAATCGAACTCTCTTAGATATGGTTCGTTATATGATGTCACTTACAGATTTACCACTATCGTTTTGGGGTTATGCATTAGAAACAACCGCATTCACTTTAAATAGGGCACCATCTAAATCCGTTGAAATGACACCGTATGAATTATGGTTTGGGAAGAAACCTAGATTGTTGTTCCTTAAAGTTTGGGGTTGCGAAGCCTATGTAAAGAAGTTACAGCCGGACAAGCTTGAACCCAAAGCGGAAAAATGCGTCTTCATAGGATACCCGAAGGAAACTATTGGGTATACCTTCTATCATAGATCCGAGGGCAAAATCTTCGTTGCTAAGAATGGATCCTTTCTAGAGAAAGAATTTCTTTCGAAAGAAGTGACTTGAAGGAAAGTACAACTAGACGAGGTTGTTGAACCTTCTCTCGAACTTGCGAGTAGAGCAGCACCGGAAGTAGTTCCTGTGGCGCCTACACCAATAAGAGAGGAAGCTAATGATGATGATCATGAAACTTCCGTTGAAGTTGCTACAGAACCTCGCAGGTCAACGAGAACTTGTACCACTCCTGATTGGTATGATCCCATTATAAGTGTCATGTTGGTGGACAACACCGATGACCCTGCGACATATGAGGAAGCGATGATGGGCCCAGATTCCAATAAATGGCAAGAAGCCATGAAATCCGAGATTGGATCCATGTATGAAAACCAAGTATGGACTTTGGTGGACTTACCGGATGGCCGGAAGGTTGTCGAGAACAAATGGATTTTCAAGAAGAAAACAGATGATGATGGTAATGTTACTGTCTATAAAGCTTGACTTGTCGCAAAAGGGTTTCGACAAATTCAAGGAGTTGACTACGATGAGACTTTCTCACCAGTAGCGAAGCTAAAGTCTGTGAGGATTATGTTAGCAAGCGCTGCATATTATGATTATGAGATATGGCAGATGGATGTCAAAACAGCGTTACTTAATGGAGACATCGATGAAGAGTTGTATATGATGCAACCCAAAGGTTTTGTCGATCCTAAAGATGCTAACAAGGTGTGCAAACTTCAACGGTCCATATGTAGATTGAAGCAAGCATCCCGAAGTTGGAATCAACATTTTGATAAGGTAATCAAAAGTTTTGGTTTTATACAAACTTATGGAGAAGCTTGTATTTACAAGAAAGTGAGTGGGAGCTCTGTAGCATTCTTAATACTATATGTAGATGACATATTGTTGATTGGGAATGATGTAGACCTTCTTAGTAGTGTCAAGGAATATTTGAATAATAGTTTTTCAATGAAAGATCTTGGCGAAGCAGCTTACATATTAGGCATAAAGATTTATAGAGATAGATCGAGACGCCTAATTTCATTGTCACAAAGTACATATTTGGACAAAGTTCTAAAGAGGTTTGGAATGGAAGATAGCAAGAAAGGGTTCTTGCCCATCTTGCCCAATACGACCTTGAGTAAAACTCAAAGTCCTGCAACGGCAGAAGATAGAGAAAAGATGAGTAAGACTCCCTATGCCTCAGCTAATGTATGCCATGCTATGTACTAGACCCGAAATTGCATATGCTGTTAGTTTGACTAGTAGATATCAAAGTGATCCAGGAGTGGTTCATTGGACAGCGGTAAAAACATCCTTAAGTACTTGAGAAGAACTAAGGATATGGTTCTTTCTTATGTAGGTGATGAACAACTCGTTGTTAATGGTTACACCGATGCTAGTTGGAACACCGATCCGGATGATTCTAAATCTCAATCTAGATATGTATTTACTTTGAATGGTGCAGCAGTTAGCTAGAGGAGTGCAAAGCAAAGCGTTGTGGCGAGATCTTCAACTGAATCGGAATACATAGCTGCTTCGGAGGCTTCACAAGAAGCGATATGGATGAAGGAGTTCATTACAGAGCTCGGTGTGGTTCCAAGTGCGCTGGACCCAATGTCTATCTACTGTGATAACAAGGGTGCCATAGCCAATGCGCAAGAACCAAGGTCACACAAGAAGCTGAAGCACATCAAGCTACATTTTCATGCTATTCGAGAACATGTCAAAGATGGTGACAAAAAGATTTGCAAAGTACACACCGATCTGAATGTGGCAGATCCGTTTACTAAACCTCTCCCGAGGGCAAAACATGACCAACACCAAACTGCCATGGGTGTTCGGTATATTACCATGTAATCTAGATTAGTTGACTCTAGTGCAAGTGGGAGACTGTTGGAGATATGCCTTAGAGGCAATAATAAATGTAGTTATTATTATATCTTTGTGTTTATGATAAATGTTTGCATTCATGCTATAACAGTATTAACCAGAAACATTAATACTTGTGTGATTTGTAAACTAAATTAGAGTCCCTAGTAAAGACTCTTTATAATACTAGCTTGTTGATTAATAGATGATCATGGTTTCTTGATCATGAACATTTGAGATGTTGTTAATAGCAAGGTCATATCATTAGGAGAATGGTATGATGGACATACTCCTATAGATAAGCGTAGCATAAATATCAAGTCATCTTATTAGTTCAATTGCTATAAGCTTTCTGATACATAGTAACCTAATTCCTTCGACCATGAGATCATGCTTATCACCATCACCGGAAGGATTCTTTGATGATATCAAACACCACACCGTAACTGGGTGGCTATAAAGGTGGCATTGAGTGTTCGGAAAGTATGGGTTGAGACACATGGATCAAAAGTGGGATTTGTCCATCCATATGATGGATAGATATACTCTGAGCCCTCTCGGTGGAATGTCATCCAATTATCTTGCAAGCATGTGACTGGCTCACAAGGGATCACATATCACGGGAACGAGAAAAGAGTACTTATCGGTAACAAGGTTGAACTAGGTATCCAGAGATACCGACGATCAAAACCTCGGATAAGTAAACTATCGTGAGACAAAGGGAAATTGGTATCGTATGTAAGTGGTTCATTCGATCGCAAAGTAATCGTAAAAATATGTGGGAACCATATGAATTTCCAGATTCCTCTATTGGTTATTGATCGGAGAAGTGTCTCGGTCATGTCCGCATAATTCATGAACCGTAGGGAGACACACTTAAGGATTCGATGTTGTTGAGTAGTTATGGAATGATGAGAGAGAGACCGAATGTTGTTGAGAGTCTCGGATGGAATCCGGGATATCACAAGGAGATCCGGAATGGTCCGGAGAATAAGATTCATATAAGGAAAGTCTTCTTTCGGAGTTGGGGAATGATTCTGGTGTTTTCCTCAGGAATGTTCTAGAAGGGTCCGGAAGGTCTGGCACTCCGGAGGGGAAGGGTACATGGATGTGTCATGACAATGTGGAATGGTTGCATCATGTACTAGGTAACATGGCTGGGCAAAATAAAGGGAGAAATCAAATCCTAGTTTGAAAGTCAAACGCCAATTTGAAAAGTCAAACGGCAAGTTTGCTTGGTGGAGGGAGAGTAGGAAACCTACTTGGGGAGGAGTTCCTCTCCCTCCACCCGCCAGCCAAGGAGGCCGACTTGGGGGAGGACTCCCTCCTCCCAAGCCGCCCCCTCCCACCTATATATGGAGGGGTAGGGCTACCCCTCTTCCCTACACCCAACACACCTCAAACCCTAGCCCCAAGCCACCGGCCTCCTCCCAAGTCGCCGCCTCCTAGGGCCCCTCCCAAGTCACCTACTAGGGTTTCCCCAAACCCTAGCCGCCTCCTATACCTCTCCCCTTGGTGCTTCTAAACCCTAGATCGCCAAGGCACCTCTCTTGCTCCACCATACTCGCTCCGGCTTAAGACGAAGCCCTGCGAGATCTCCCCTCTACTTCCGGTACCACGCCGTCGTGCTGCCGGAATCGCGAGGAGAGTGCTACAACCTCCGCTGCCTGCTGGAACAAGGGAGAGGAAGGTCTTCATCAAGTACCGAACGTGTGACCGACTGCGGGAGCGCTGCCGGAACGCAGCGCCGGAAGGATCGTCTACGCGATCTTGAGATCGGCAAGAGTACGACTACATCACCCACGAGAATTTGCTCTCGTTAACCGCCTTGGAATCTTCGAGAGTGAGTTCCTCTATCGACTCGTTGCTGCAATCTAGTAGATAGATCTTGGCTTGTTTGTTTGCATGCGGTAGAATTTTTTTGTTTTCCATGCTACGAACCCCTACAGGTTCATGCCTCTAGTAATCTGGGAAAGTGACAGCAACTTCTAAGGTTGTAGATGTGCTGTTGCTACTAGGGAGAAAACAACAATCCTTTGTCCATGGGGCAATTATATTGTTTACTTTACACACTTGGCTTAATGCAATTATCTGTTTCTTGCAACTTAATACTTGAAGGGGTTTGGATGATAACCTGAAGGTGGATTATTAGTCATAGATGCAGTTGGATTACGGTCTATGTATTATGTTGTAATGCCCAATCAAATCTCAAAGAGATCAAGATGTCTAGTATGCATTATTATGCATTCTCAATATGTCAATTGCCCCGCTGCAATTTGTTCACCCAGCATGCTATCTATCTTATGGAGAACACCTCTAGTGAACTGTGGACCCCGGTCCATTCCTTACCATTGATATACCATCTACTTTTTACTGTTTACTGTTTACAATCACTACGAGCAATTACTATCTTCCACATTATATGTTTAATCCTTTGTTTTCAGCAAACCGGTAAGATTGACAACCTCACTGTAAGTTGGGGCAAAAGAATTGTGGATTGTGTTGTGCAGGTTCCAAGTTGCTAGCAACACCTTGGAGTTGTTTCCTTACTCCTACTGGTTCGATAACCTTGGTTTCATAAACTGAGGGAAACTTGCTGCTGTGCTCATCATACCTTCCTGTTGGGGTTCCCAACGAGCTCTACATATCTGAAGCGGGGACAGGGGTCTGGACGGGAATGGCGGCTGCCTTCAATGCCTCGACGGGGGCCTGTACGGGGATGAGGGCCTCCTCGTCGGCCGCCTTGGAGGTGACGATGGCCACCATGCCGTTCTTCTCCATCACCGATGTGGTTTGGGTTTTCTTGGGGGTTTGTAGAAGGTGATGGGACAATGGAGATGGTTGTGTGAGTGAGTGAGCGAGTGAGTGATGAGTGAGAGTGATGAGGCCTCTATAAAGGTGAAGGGGTGAAGGGAGGAGACGTTTCGTTGCACCACCGTGCACCGTGTAACCGTGTGCGCTACTGCACTGTGCACGGCCACACGCGTCCGCTATCTCCCCGTGCACCGAGACACGCGTACCGTGCGTCATGTTTTCCCCCTCGTGTCTAACCTTAGCCACTTAGTTGTGGTCAGTTATACCATCGAGTGTAGCACTGGCAGTTTGGTTGTACTCAGTTTTGCCCTCCAGTACTAACACTGTCGTGTGCAATATACTCACTTTTACCCTCCGGTGGCTGGTCAACAGAGAGTCAACGAATTTTAGCTAGCTAATTGAGTCATTTTGTGCACAACAAAATCAAAAAGATCAAAACATAGTGGCATCTACCAGGGACTCTTATTATGTGACCTGCCACCATAAGAAATGTATATAAATAAGGTTTTAACCTAAATCACCACTTCTCAAATCACCTACTATCTATGAAGGTTCATGGCTTTCTACTCAAGCCTCTCCCCAAAACATCCCTCCCCAAAACATAATTTGTCTGAATGAGGCAATAATTGTCAAACTAATATATATTTGAATTGCAAATAGTTTGATGTATGCCAATATGTATTTTATTGTATAAAAGAAGCATTTTCCATTTTTTTAAATCTCCTTTTGTTTTCTATTTGAACCCCCTTGTCAGTTTTGTTCTTGGTTTTAAAGTTCTACTCAGTTTGCCCTTGGTTTTTAAGTTCTACTCAGTTTTGCCCTTCCTCTTAGTGACAAAATCTCACAGCTGTGCTCACCTTGGCTGCTATGCTCTGATTGGTCGAGACAGTTGTCATGCGGATCGTACGCACCAACCGTTGATCCTCTGTGATCTAGCGGACAAGATAACCCATGTATCTGTCAGGGGGCACCCTCTATCCATTCAAAATAACTAGTTTGTCACCGATGCTTTAACTTCATAAACAAATGATTTTGAATATAATTTGAAGGAAAAGTGTTCAAAGGTGTATAATTTTTGCATTATCTTTCACTCCATGTCCTAAGTGAGATTTCAAAGAGTTCAAAGGTGTATAATTGTTGTCATATGCAAGTTTATGCATTACATTCTATGAAAATGATAATCTCTCAAGATTTTCTTAGCACATCATTATCACATATTAAGTGCGATTTCATAGTGTTCAAAGGTTTATAATTTTCGTATACGCAAGTTTAGGGATCACTTTTTACACTATAAAAATGGTAAACGCCCTTTTACATTAAGAGTTGTATAATTTTTCAATTTGAAAGTGTTTAAGAGTAGTGTCAATTATAGACACTCTTTTACATTAAGAATTGTATATTTTTTTAATTTGAAAGTGTTCAAGTGTAGTGTCAATTATAAACATTCTTTTACATTAAGAGTTGTATAATTTTTTCAATTCGAAAGTGTTCAAGAGTTGTGTCAATTATAAACATTCTTTTACATTAAGAGTTGTATGATTTTTTCAATTTGAAAGTGTTCAAGAGTAGTGTCAATTATAAACACTCTTTTACATTAATAGTTGTATAATTTTTTTAATTTGAAAGTGTTCAAGAGTTGTGTCAATTATAAACACTCTTGTACATTAAGAGTTGTATAATTTTTTTTAATTTGGAAGTGTTCAAGAGTTGTGTCGATTATAAACACTTTTTTACATTAAGAGTTGTATATTTTTTTAAATTTGAAAGTGTTCAAGAGTTGTGTCAATTATAAATACTCTTTTACATTAAGAGTTGTATATATTTTTTAATTTGAAAGTGTTCAAGAGTTGTGTCAATTATAAATACTCTTTTACATTAAGAGTTGTATAATTTTTTTAATTTGAAAGTGTTCAAGAGTTGTGTCAATTATAAACACTCTTGTACATTAAGAGTTGTATAATTTTTTTAATTTGAAAGTGAATCGCTAGCCGTGTGAGAGTTGTGTCAATTATAGTTTCAGACCGCGCGAGATTTTCATAATTATAAACATTCTTGCAAACCAACAGAATCGCCACTGCTCCAAGGGAATTTACAATAGATTTTATCTATCTCTGAGAGTTATGGAGATCGCAACCACCGTTGGGAAGTAAAATCCAGAGAGATATTATTCACAACCACGAATTACGCCAGCACTGGATCAATCCTATTCGAAAATTAAGGCAATTAGTTGAGCACTAGCGATTCGTGTTCAACTACTGCCAATAATCAACCCAAAAAGGGAAACGATGCTTACCCAGATGGACGGTACACCAGCCGGCGTTGCATACTGTTCCGTGAAAGCGGCAGATCTAGCAGGGGCGGGAGAAGAGCCGGAGGTGGAGTGGGCTCCACAGCTAGGGGGAGGGGGCGGCTCTGGGGCCGAGGACGACATAAGGTAGGAGGGCACGACAATGGGGTAGCGGACATGCGGTGTGGGATATGTTCCAGGCTCGGGGGGTAAGCGAATGCTTTGTGTGAGCGAGAATGGACGGTCCGACGTGTCTCCATGCGGCCCCACTCTTCACCACGTATGCAAGACCCGTCCCAATGCGGCCCCACCCTTCACCAGTATGCAGGACCCATCCCAATGGGGCCCCACCCGTCAGGCATGTAACACTCGAGGCCTCGTAACGTAACTCTCAACGCCCGACCCACCCCAACACGATCCCACCAGTCAGCATGTAACCGCCAAGCCTTTGACCTGAGGACATCCCTCCGTCTGAGCGCCCACGAGGGTTTCTTAACATGGCGAGGGGAAAAGTGAGGAAAAGTTAAGCTGCTAGGGAAAAATGAGTACACCTAACGAACAAAGGGCACGAAAATAGAAATCCCTAAATAAAACCTTTACATATACTTTCTTAAATTTCAAATTTAAAATAAATTCAAAACAACAAAGCTATATATTAATTATGAGACAATTAGAATATTACCTTCATGAATGAAAACAAACAAATATTTATTATTTGAGTCACACAAACACCCATACTAATATAATTGTGCCTAAGTAACAATTTAAAAATAATAATTCAGAACAATACCTAAAGATGGATTTAATAAAATACTTTAGAACTATTATTTTCGCCCAAGAATAACTGTAAAGAACATTTCTTCCAATTTTAAAAGCGTTTATTTGAAATAGAATACAATACCAAAAGAAAGATGAACAACATGCCCACATATAATAAATAGGAATAACCTTTCCTTTTAAAATTGATAGTAATATAATGAAAACAATGAAAAGCAAATCAACTAATATAATAAAGTTTATAGTAATAATAATCAAGTCTTTCATCTTTAAAAGTATTAACTTTAAATAAAATTCTAAAATAAGAAAACAATATATTCTCCATGTTAAGAAATTATCAATAATAATTATTTAGTGATGTAATATTGATATACCAAAGTATTACCTCATTTTATTTTAATGTTTATAAATATCAAGAACAAAGATAAAGAATTTCCTAATAACATCAACAACACCTTTAATAAGAAAAATATGGCATATAATAACCTAAAGCATTGTTAATCTTTACTAAATGCTTTAAAAACTATTTTTACATTACTAAAGTCATCAATAAAAAATTCCTAAATCTTGTAAGTGCTCTTTATTAAGTAAAACATAAATGAAATAATCTAACATGCCATTCGATAATACTAGAACACTTTAAAATTATCTCCTTAATAAAGTAAATCAACTAAAATACCAAATCAAATCAAAGACTGAAACCCTAAGCCAAACACCTAAGACAAACCAACGGGGGTTAATTTCGAGGAGAGCGATTTCATATCATATCTTATGCATAATAACATATTGAGGACCTTTAAACATTAGGCGGACCAATGATGCTATTCCTAGAATTTGGATATTATGATGATATAAAGCTTGCAAATTGCATAATCTTGCACTCAGGAGGAAAATTCGATCTGACATGTCCTTAGGATTAATTTATAAATACTACTTTTGAAAATTTTACATTATCACCTGCGTTCGAAAGAAAAATACTATTTTCGTAATAAATATAGAGTATGGGTTACGAGCCTAGGGTGGTCGGATAATCTATTGTGGTGGGTGATGTAACCATAGTTGGAAATCCATGTGATGGATGTTCCACCGTACAGAAAAAGTACACTTAGGGTTAACAACAAATGCAACCAGTCATTCAGAGCGCCGTATAGAATGCACTGATCATAGCTCCTAGAATGGGATGAGAACATCATCTAGACCTTCTTCCTTTTGTATATCTTTGTATGCTAGGTCGGGCTATGATTTGGAGTGGAGAGCACTGGGTGGGAGCCCATAACTTCCTTATCTCGTGTAGCGGGATGCCTACTTGAGCATATTTGAAGGGAGGAAAATTGAGTGTAGGTCATGGACCGAATATTATTTCAATGGATGGGCTGCGGGGTCATGGAGAAAGGTAGTGATTGATTTGTCTTTAGAATATACATATGGAAGTGTGAACGGGGGACTAGGTCCAGATTGTGCAACAAGGCTAAATGCGTTTGTGGAAAAAGTAGCATGCCTCTGTAGAGTGTAAAGACGTGATATGTCGCTCCTTGTTCTAGGAAGGAACTATGAACGCGGAAGGAAAGAGACTCCTTGAAGTCCTAACAACCTGTGTATACTAACTAACATGGTTTTTTAAATAAAACTTACCTTTTCTAAAAACCGTTTTTGAAAACTTGCGTAAACTCATTATTTACGATCCACAACTATAGATAGTGCATCAAACACCCACATAATTAGAACTTGCTGAGTTCACTCATTATTTCTAGCCATTGGAGGCCTCACGGCCCGGGACTAGTGCTAGCACTAGTCGCGGTTCGTGACGGGCCGGGACTGATGACGTTGTTCAGATCGAACCGAAGGCCTGTTTTCCAGTATATATACTCAAACTATCTTCTTATCTCTTGCTAGAATATGATAAGTCGCTAACGTCACCCCAACACAATAAGGCTATTCAATGTTTATTGCAGTTCAATACCCACACTCATCAGAGGTGCAAGCTCTAGGATAAAATCCTTATAGTTTATGGTGTGGGAAACGGCTTACATCAAGGAGGAAATGGTTGAGAAGACGGTGCTACGGCTTGACTGAAACCACCTCCTAAAAAATAAGGTCTATATCAATGGGAAATTTACTAACTCCCGCCAAGATACCAAATTTTTTTTTGCGAGAAACCAAGATACCACCTTAGAGTGCGAAGATCTCAGGGAATCCTGCATGAAGCACGATAAGGCCTTCATGAAGCCGGAGGGGTCCAAAATGATCCTAAGACGCACCTTGGAAAAATCTACTTCTTAAGGTGGACATTGACCTACGTGTCCGAAAACCCGTAGAGAGAGATCATATGTAATGTAAGTATGAACTGTCCTACAGTTATGTGAACCAGGTTATAAAAACGCATATTTTGTACTTTGGATGTTACCGTCATTAGTTGTGATGAGTATTTTCTTGAGTTGGAATTTTTATGTCTTGGTAAGTCGTTTGAATGCTAATATTAGACAACCTTTCATTCGTTGTAGCACATTTAAGTCCAAGAAATGTTTGCGGAATTTTTGATTTGTTGAGTTAGAAAATTTCGAAGGATTTGAGCCACTCGTGGTGCATAACATAAAAATTTATGAAGCTTATTGGGATAACAATCCCACAAAGGCCCAATACACAATGACCCTTCAGTCAACGTAGCAAATTTGGGTCCAAGGCCGACATGGACTAGTTGAGCTACGAGCAAATCTAGAGGGGGTGCCTCACTCCGGCGTACATAGTTTTTGTGAAACAAGCCTTTGTATATGACCTAGTTGGTCCATAGAGTCTGGCCCAAACTTGATGCGACGTGCCTGGCTAATGGGACCGACGCTACCAGACATTGGCGGACCTAGGATTTCACCCATGGGTATGCCGCACTAAAATTTTGATTACTATATATTTGCATTGTAACAAGGTAATACAAGGAACAAATAGCAATTGAAAATATTTATGTATTGAAATGTAAAGTTGGAAAGTTTCATAAGTTACCATGCAATGATTCAAACACATACTAATAGTAAAACTATGCATAGAAACTTACAATATTATGTGTTTGACTTGCCTGGCATATGCTTCTTTGAGGAGATGAAAGTCTCAATTATATCATCGTAGTTCACATCGAAGAAAATATCGCGCTCTTGTGTACGATCTTCCTCCCTAATTTTAACTGGAGACGGATTTGAAGCAACAACCTACTTTCTAAAGAAGGGATGCAATAGCAATATGTATGATCTGTGACGAAACTTTGGATGATAGAATCATACTTCATCCTTAGACGATACTCTCTTTACAAAAATAAATACAGTCAATCTATATATACACAATTGATTTGTATTTATCTATTTATCCCAAATGATATATGTGATTCTAGAATTAAAATAGAAAAAGGGATACTTGGAAAATTACCTTGCGGCAACGTGCGGCCTGATGCAGCCAGACGACGTCGATCACCCCGATCCCTTGGTGGTGCGCTCTAGGCGGCCGGCGTGGGCTCGTCACGGCTGACGAAGGGTGAGCCAGACTTCAACCTTGTGGCCTGCAGTGTGCCGATCTTCCAGGTCCTAGTCGTCAGGCTTCGGCTAATCTGCTGATTGCGGTTTTGATCAAAGGCTCAAGGCGATGGCGCGGGCGCATGGTGGCGGCGTTGGCTAGTCGCTGGATGCGCATGCTCTAGGCGTCTAGGTCTTCGATCGGTAGTTTTTCTCTTGCCAGAAACGTACGATGGCTAGAGTGTACAGGTGACAGCCAATCAGTTTTGTAGCCACGATTGATTTATCTCTCCCCCCCTATTCCCCTACCATCCGTAGGTTATGCCGCGACATACCCTCTAGGTCCGTGGCTGCTGCCAGACATAATGGGTTCACGTGTCTCCTAACATGTGGTGCCAACGACAATCCCCGTACTAGATGGACACGCGTGCTTCGCCGCGCCGTCTGCATAGCGTTGTCATGTAGTTCGCCGCGTCGTCTGCATAGCGTTGTCATGTAGTGTGATTATTATAATACAATAACCGACACTTTATTTTATGACACCCCTGGGTAAAACGCATGTGTTTCTACTGTCATTGTTCATAAGACACTCAAACCCTTCTTTAGTAGTCGGGCCTTCTCGATCTCTTCCTGCTTCTCACCGTAGAGGGTCGGCTAGCCATCCGGAGAATAAATTATGACTTATTTAACACCGCTTCATTATTTATTGACGGATGTAAAACTATTTGAGTTTAGTGCAACACACAAGACATGATTTCTTTTGGGTACCAGCGAAATCATATCATGTTGGCCCTTACTTGAGGAGACATTAGATTTAACCGCGCTCAGGTTTTCAAGACTTCAAGAACTATAGGAGAGATTTAATAACCGTTTTACATTTTGGCACGGTACTTAAATTTTTCCAACTTGACCGTGTAGTAGACCTTCTCTTCTACCCCCCGTATGGCCGGGCGCCTGAAGATGTCTTCAATAGAGGTGACCACGCGACACCTAGAACTTGGGTGTCTATATCCTTCTGTCTATATCACCGGCTACGACACAGTGGCCGCCTAGGTCAATTTCATGGCGATTGCTGAAGGGAAACTCAACGCCTGCAAGAGGTGCGTCAACTACCAATATTATGAGCATATCCAAAAATTTCACTAAAAGAGTGCAGAGTTTTTGGTTTTGGGCGCCATTTTAGCTGTTTTAGTGTGTGCGACAGGCTGCGGTATTTACAGACGCACTAAAATGCAATACACTACGGGTAACAGTTTTCCAGGCGCACTAAAAAATGCGCGACTAACTGTCGCTTGCTAAGATCAAACACATCTCAACTTTCCAAGATCAAATAAAAATGATGAACATATAAATCTAACTCCCAACACACACATATAAATTCAAGATCATGACTTGATCATCATGGCATAGTTCAAAACCATGGCATAGTTTAAAAGCATATCATAATTCGACACAACAAAGTTCTTCATAATTGAATTTCACATGAACACATCAAACATCAACATCAATGCTTACGATCATCATGCCTTGTCCTTTCCATGGCATCTCCATCTTGTGCTTCATCATCAATGGGAATTGGATGGTATTGGTAGTATTCTAGGAGCACGTGCCATCACCCATGGAAGCTTCTAAATAACCACTCATGGGAGGCATGGCATATACCATGGTATTCATAATCCACCTATTGTATCTCCCTTGCCAACCATTGTAGATTCCATGCCTTAATGCCACCTGAAGGTGATCCCATGCTGCCAATTCTACCCATTGTAGCTACTACCTCCAATGTCTCCCATAGGTGCACCCATGCCTCCAATGCCATCCGTAGATGCTCCCATGCCGCCAATGCCTCCCATAGGTGCACCCATCCCACCCATGCCTCCCATAGATGCACCCATTCCACCCATGCCTCCCATAGGTGCTCCATGTCACCCATGTATACTCCCATGTTAGCACCTCACATGTATCCATTCACATAACTTCTCATCATTCTATTTTGAGCCAAGAATTGATCATGACAAAGATTGATGTATTCCTTTTTTCCTTTCATCGAGGTTGGTTGTGTCTATGAAGAAGAGATTTTTCTCATGTTCCATGAGACGAATAGTTTCTCCGGTAGAATTTTTCTTCTCCTCTACGGCAGCCCTCATCTCCTTGCCCGCAGTCCTCCTCTCCTCACCCTCTGACCTCTCCTCTATTTATTTGTTCCTCGAAAAACTTCCGCTCCTCAAAAGATTCCTTTATCGCACTCACAATAACGTCCAATGACTTCTTTATGTCATCATCTCTGGTCTACTTCCCTTTTTATCTTGCATGTTTCCTTCATGTGGGTATTCTTGTTATTTTTGCAACCGAGTTTGGATCAGGTATTCTATTTCCATCCTCGCTTGATGCTTCATTTTCATCAATGATTGTTGCCTCCATAGTTAACTTCTTTGCTCTGTTTGGCACTTCCAAGACATCATGTTATTCCATTTCTCTTTATTCTGTAGCTCCTTATAATAATGGGGCAATATGAATGGCCTTCCTTGAACCATCTTGCCCTTCTTGGTCGTCTTTGGATATCCGTTGAATAAATTTTGGGCAATGTTGAGCTACATAAACCAAAAGAGAGAAAAAATTAGTCCTGGACAATAATAAATTGAACAAAGTAGCCACACAGAAGATACACAAAATCATGAAAAATACAACGTACCCTATCTCTGTCATTTGTTCCACTTGGGTTCATTTGTTCAACATTTGCCAAATGTCGCCGCCCACCTTTGACAATTCGATGAAATTGTAGACCAACGGTAATGAAGAGATATATCCGTCCACCCAATTCCACTTTAGTTATATGTATCGAGGTACTCCTTCATCCTATCCCAATAGGTGTCTCTTGTTTGCTCTGTGCTCATGGTCGAATCCATGCTCACATTGCACCATGTGTTGCATAGTAAAATGTATTACTCCATGGTGTAGTTGACCGCCCGCCCCATTGGTGCATCAATGAAACCCTCCCCTCCCCCCATTCTCCATGCCAACTTCATCACCATGTTGTTCAGTTTCATATTCTTGAGATCAATACTTATGTGAATGTGATGACCCAGCATTCATAGTTGACATAAACGTTTTATCATCCATACTACAATGCAAGGAAGTTAACACACATCAAACTATATTAAATTTTATCATTTCTATTCATCTACACAATTCAAAGCAACAAAAGAGCAATTACGTGTCTTGTTGTCATTGAGTCAAACACGTTGGGCGCAACAGACGACGCTACCTCCTCCGTAGTCGCTGGTGGCTGGGGTGGATGGAATTGGCTGGCCGCAGGCCCTGCCGAAGGTTTGTCATGTGGACCGACACTGATCTTTCCCTTCTTCTAGCCGGGAACCACCATAGATGTCGGCCGCTTGGGCATGACATTCCTTGTCTTAAAGGAGGATGGTAGACGATGGCATACGCATTCGTCGGCCGTGGAGGAGCAACATCTAGCCACAGACGATGGTGACGTTAGGGTTGGGTGCATCGAGGGGGGTTGTTGCGAGCGGCGACGAAACTGCTCCATTGGCAGACATGGGGGTGGAGGATAAGGTGGGTTGGAGGAGTGGCAGAATAGTCGTCCATGGGTGATTTTTCGCCGGTGGCCGTCGAGACGGGTGCAGGAGGTCAGGCGCGGAAGTTTTAGTTTTACAGTTGGCAGCGCTGGCTGGCACACCAAATTTGCAGCACATGGTTAGGATTTTTGTGTGCATTCGCTAAATTATTTTATGCACGGCTTATTTTTGCACGTCAGCTGGAGCATGATTTTTGCCCCGCCGCACTAAATAATAGCGTTTTTTGTGCACCGAAGAATTTTTTGTGTGTGTTGGAGATGCTTTTACTATGTTCGTTGGTTTTTTTCCCATGTAGGTCTTAGATAATTCCTCATTTTCTTTGAGCTGGACCATATTTGATATTTTGAGGTTTGCCGTGCGGACCCATGCCGATCTTGCCCTTCTTCTCGCCAGGCACCACTGTAGATGTCAGCCGCTTGGGCATGACATTCCTTGGCTTAAAGGCGGGCGATGGACGATGGCATGCGCATTCGCCGGCCGTGGAGAAGCAAACATCTAGCCACAGACGATGGTGGCTTTAGGGTTGGGTGCATCGAGGGAGGGGGCGGGTGGTGGTGTTGCGAGCGGCGAAACTGGTCCATCGGCAGACGTGGGGGCGGAGGAGAAGGTGGGTTGGGGGAGTGGTGGAATAGTCGTTCATGGGTGATTTTTCGCCGGCGGCCGTCGAGGCGGGATGCAGGAGGTCACGCGCGAAAGTTTTAGTTTAGCGGTTGGGTAGCGCTGGCTGGCAGACCAAATTTGCAGCACAGGATTAGGCCTTTTGTGTGTGCGTGCCTAAATTGTTTTATGCGCGATTTATTTTTGCGCGTCTGCTAGAGCAAGATTTTTGCCCCGCCACGCTAAATAATACGGTTTTTTGTGGGTATGCTACATATGCTTTAACTGCTTTAACTACATTCGTTGGTATTTTTTCATATAGGTTTTGGATAATTCCTTATTTTCTTTGAGCTGACCCATATTTGATATTTTTTCTTGTGTCCACAAGCCATAAACACATAACCTTTGGGTCCACAGGTCATAGACACATACTCTCACATGGTCTCAAAATGTTTTCTTTTCACCAGACTTAAGTCTATAGTATATAGACTATCAACAGTGGGCATGTCACTCCACCTTACGCTAACATCAATGAGCATGTCAATTACAGTTAAATCAACTGCCCCGATCACCAAGGTACCGGCAAAGATATGTCAATGACGACATCTGTATGCAAACGCGCATGTGTGGATGTCCCATGATGTGTATGGAACCGATCAGGAGAAGGTGATGATTCATACCACGTCATATCGACACGGTTTAGTTAGCGTGGCTATGTACACATCAAAACTGGGCATCTGGCGAATGTGAGCCTGGTGATTGATACTTTGCAGCAATGTTCTTAGCAAGTGGGACGACAACACATGATAATTTCGTTTTGGTGCTCCTCGTGGCGTAGCGAGCCTTGATTTGTGGGGGCAGTGGCGGAGCTAGCTTATCCTCACATCCCGGCAAACTCTTAAATAACTATATTTTGATGCGTGTTTGCCCGTACAAAGTCTTGGTAATACTTAAGGGGAAGTCACCAGCTTAGCCCGGGCAGCTGCCCAGGCATGCCGGGCCTTGGCTCCGCCACTGTGTGGGGGTGAAGACCCTCGATCTAACCTTAATTGATTGTAAGTGATAATGCCAGACTTCTAGTCATTTCTTGGTTGAAGGCATTTTCTAGAGATTTCTTGTACATCCTTCACGGTATAGATCAGACGACGATGGTGTTTGTATACTGTTTTTTCAAAAACACTATTGGAGAATTTTATTGCGGTGTGGGTCATGTCACCGGTGGCATTACTATCTTTCTTTTTCTTTTTATATCTTTGTGTATCGGCCTTAATGTCTCCACTTGCTTTGCATATTATGTTTATTGCAGAGGCCGGGTTGGATTAGTATCTTCTTGTCGGTATTAATATATTTTCTTCATATGAAGAATTTATCTCTTAGATGCACTTGTACATTTCTCCCACGATCGCCCGACTCCTTGCTTCATTGCTTGTCCGGTTACTCTACCAACCACACCACACCACAACATGTACGTACGTACGTACAGTGTACCTACCCAACTTAGAAAGAAGCCCAAGAAAAACAAATCCAACTGGTTCTTGCTTCATCTATTCTACTAGTACAGTACGATTATCATACACAGATGAAAAAATCTTGCAAGGAACCTTATAGGCTGAAGAATCATATATTTCCATTCCCGGACACCTCCATTCGCTCAGACTGGCTGCCTACAACAACTCCATCCGACAACGACCATCCTCCGTGGCTCTATGCATCTTCCCGATCGGACCGGCAATGGCGACTTCCCAACCGCCGCCGACGGCGACGCCATGGGCCGGCCTCTCTCCGGGGGTTGGTACCTACTACTGTACTGCCTAGATACTACCTCGCCAGTTGGACACAAGCTCGCAAGAGGGGCTGCAGGAAACAATCGTCACTCTCTCTCCAGCAAGAAAGCTTTTTTTTTGTTAACGTCACTCACTGGCCTCTTGCGTCCAAGCCTGCAGCTTTGGCTTCGCTATGCTAGGCTGGCTGTTTGTCTGCTCCTGGAGCGCGTCACGCTGCAACGTAGGCAGCGCGCGTGATACACTGCTGGCCGTCGGCTTTGTCATCTTCAGCCTGGTTCCAAACGGCCACGAGGCTATTCACTGCAAGGAGAAAACAGAAGACTTTACAGCCAATTTTAGTTTTTCGGATGCGTGCAAGGCTGCAAGCAAGTTTGTTTGAAACGGCATTCCCCTAAAGCCTCCTTTTTCACAGCTGGGCGTGCGGTGTTGCGGAACATAGCGCTAAATCGTCTCGAGGGCTGCATGGTAGAGGTGTGTAGCTGTACAAGGCAACAAATTAATCAAGAGGTCATTAAGATCGTATGGGAACAAGATTGATTAGCACACAATCGTCAAGGACTTTAAGGAGGCCAGTCTGGAAGTAGATAATAATAATTAATAATAATGAGACGCGTATATTTATTCACTTAAGTTTCTGTTCGGCAACATCAAAATGCCTATTTTGTGTATATATCAAGTAAAACCGCAATATATGATTACCAGCCCAAATCGTACCAACAAATTTCCATGCCTATTCTTTGTAGAAAACTGTAATATTTGTTCGACGTAACACAATCAAAAGGCTTGGAAACACACACATCTTGTTACATAGTGCGGCAAGTGTGCCGCCTTTTTTTAATGTTTAAGAGGAGCATTCATCTTTCTTGCAACTCAAAGTTACCTTTTAATTGTAGAAATGTGATATTTTAATCGCATAATCAAAGCATTCATCCTTAAAATCACACACATCTTCTGGGTAGAATCCTCAAAGTGTCTACTTCTCCAATCTAAGTCCTTCATCTGCATTATACGAATTTCAACTAGTGACTCTGCCGTTCAGCTCTCAATTTCTCAAATGCATAATCCAAAAATCAACACTCAACTTGGATGAACTATGAAAAAAAAAGAATCAATCCAAACTATCCAAAACAAAGTTTAAGATCTAGAAACAATATATACAAGTAGCCGCTTCAATAGCCAGAAAAGCTATAACTTTGGACTACAAAAAATGGTTATGTGGATCGACGACTACCAAATAGATCCACGAAAAGTGGTGAAACCAATATCTCTTTAAGCTAGATAAACCTTTGCATACTCGAAAGCAAGTGGGATGGGGGTGGGGGGAGGGAAGTCAGCCGAGGCTATGGCGAACGGAAACATCCTAGATGAGAAGGAATGAGTACGACGATGAAGAAAGGGGTGTGGGGGCGTGTGGTTAGCGGCCATGGGCAAGGGCAGCGAAGCGGGCGTGGGATGAAAACAGGGGGGAAGGCGAGTGCTCGAGGGGAGTCGGGTGCGGAGTGCGGGCGAGGTCTTACAAACTCTTATATGGTGCAATCAACCATTAGTATTTTTAGTGGAATTAAACCATAGTTGTCGGTTGCGCACCGGTTTCTGCCACACGTTTCTTTTTGAGGATACATATGCAAAGACGACAATAACATAAAACACATGACGCATAACGCTCAATTTCCGCGTGGTTGGGTTGTGTCGTGTCGTACCGAGCTTATTAATATGATAGTATTATGCAATGGCAACTTGTATCTAGGCTACCCCTCCATTTTCTAAATACTAAATGTTTTGGAATTCAATTTAAACTCCCAAAACATCTGTATATTAAGGAAGATGGATAGATAAGAATTACACCTACACATGGATAAAATATCTTGAAGCGGCTAGACCAAGTTAGGTTATCGTTAATCGACCGCAATGCCAAAGGGAGCCTATCTTCCCAAATCCACCAGAATCAATGATACACTTCACTAGTAAATATAAATACTAAAAAACATTAGCTTTATGCAAGCACGTTTGCCCAGAACGCACCGCAGCTTACCAGGTCGAGAAACGTATCCATGGGTTCACCAATGCGTCTAGACGTGTAAGACCGTGTCAACGCCATGGCAGAGAAGTTGAGACATCAAAAGCAGCTACTAGCCTGATTTGGTGAAGCCCCGAAAGTCGTACATCCAAATGCATCAGTCGATCCCAGACCGACAGATCGACACAGAGGATCGTAGATCCTGTCTTGCCACAATTGCCACAGATCCATCCGATCCGTTGTCTACCTACTACCAGACGCAGTACACGCGCACGGCGCACCCCCTCTATAAGTATCCACCCTAGTACTTACCAAACATACACACACAGAGACAGACAGGCCGGCGGCGCTCCTCACTGCTCGATTACCCCGGCCGTACGTCGGAAATCTTTCTGCCGCACCATGACCGTCGGAGAGGGCACCACGGGGCACGGGCTGACGGTGTGCGTCACCGGCGCCGGCGGGTTCATCGGGTCGTGGATCGTCAAGCTCCTCCTCGAGAAAGGGTACGCCGTGCGAGGCACCGTCAGGAACCCCGGTACGTACGTGTACTTCTTGCGGGGATCGATCCATCTGCGGGTTGGTTAATCTCATCTGATGCGTATCGTTTCTGTTGCGAGCAGATGACGCCAAGAACGCGCACCTGAGGGGTCTCGCCGGAGCGGCGGAGAGGCTCACGCTCTGCAAGGCCGACCTGCTCGACGCCGGCGCGCTGCGCGACGCCATCGCCGGCTGCCACGGCGTCTTCCACACCGCCTCGCCGGTTACCGACGACCCGGTACGTACTACGTACTCCTACATACATACTGTACGTGTGTGTGATGGATGGCTATAGCTTCTGGTTATTATTATCGTGTCGATGGAACGTTGTACTGTACACTGTGCGTGGGACTATGCTGCTGACTGTTCGACCAAAAATCGATGCTCTCGATCGGATTTCCCAGGATATCGAGTTGTACACACAATTATTTCATCACTGTTTTTGCCATTTATTTCCACGGAAAAAATAAAGAAATGCTACTGTTTCGTGGGAAATCAATTTCCAGCTGAATACAGCTGCAAACATATTTTGGATGTATTAATTGCTGGAGATATCGCCCGGAACAAAAAAAACCTTTTTTGAACTTTTTTAATATAACATGAAAAGGAAATAACTATTGGCGATATAGGTTTCCTTATAATTCCTCATTTCTTTCCATTTGCATTCGGCCTGGAGCTTGAGGAGAGCTTGGCCCGATAGTTGGTTATCCTCTCTTCATAAGATCCGAAAGAGGGGTTCGTCCTCCCTCGTCGCCCCCGCGTGGCGACAGGGGGGAACCCTAGCTTGCCGCGCCGCCGCCGCCCCCTCTCCCCCCTCCCCCTCCCTCGCCGCCGCCAGGAGGGCGCGCCTAGGCAAAGCCCAGCCGGCGGCGGGGCTCTCTCGGCCTCTCTCTCGGTGCGGGCGCCCGCGGGGCCGTCTTCCTGGGGCAGAGCGTGGGGCTGGCGTCGGGCTCCATGGCGGCACTGCAGTGGCGCGCGTCGGGCGGCGAGGTGGCGGCCGTGTCCTGGGCTGGCGGTTGCCGGCCTAGGCGGCGAGGGCCGCGGGCGACGCAGGCCGTGGGCGGCTCCCTCTGCAACGCTGGGTGGAGGGGCGGCGCGGTGATGGGTTGGTATTGCGGCCGGTCAGGGCGAGGCGCGTCGTTGGGTGCTTGGTGGCGCTGGGAAGCAGGTTGGAGGAGGCAGGGAGCAGTGTGGCGGCCAGGGCGACGTGGCCCAGATCTGGGCCCATTCGGGTTCGATCTGGGCCTGTAGGGGGCTGGTGATGCGGGGGTGTGGCCTCGGCCCGCCTCCTAGCTACGGCTAGGACACCAGATCCAGGCCTGGCGGGCCCAGATCGGGTGACCGCCGGCATCCCTCCTCGCCATGGCATGTGTCTGTTGCTTCCAGCTCCTCGGCGGGTCTAGACTAGGTGGGTCTGGACCTAGGACTGGCTTCCTCGTTTGAGTATTCCTAGCACGGGTGTGCGTCCCTCCTCGAGCGGCGTGCTATACCTTAGACTGACATCGGTCCGGCAGGTCCGGGTGACCACAGTGGGAATGGCGCTGCTATTTGGCGGCGGGGGTCTACGGTGGCGGCGGACTCATTGGTGGACTGAGGAGTAGCGACTAGTGTTTGGGTTGACGGCGATGGTGATACCCTTGCTGCAGTGTGGCGGCAAGGCTTCACGAGTCCTTTTGGGCTCGGCCGGGCCAGAGAGGGCCTGGTTTGTCCTTGCTGCTACATCCGGTCGGCTATCGCCCTCCGGCGGTGGAGGTTGTTCCCTCCCGCGTGTCATTGTTCTGTCAACCCGTGCCGATGTTGCTTCTTTTCGGTCGTACCAGCCTCACGTCGTGGATCGTGGTGCGATGATGGTGGTGACTGCAAGTTCGTGGTGGCGTGTGCTGGTGGGTGGCAAGCTGGGTGGAGCAATTCGTAGCGTATCGGGGGAAACCCTAGATCTAGTCCGGACAGCAGCGTCGTTGTCGTCGTTTTTCTTCTTGGAGGTGTTGCTTGATACGCGATGCTTTGGAATGCTAGGTGCGAGGTGGAATTTTTTTAGAGGACACAGCGGTTGCGGGTCATCCCCTTTTCATCGAGCCACTGTTATCGGCTTTGTTTTCTCTTATTTTTCTTCTTCGTTTTCTTTGTTTTTCTTTTGGGCGTTGTGCTGTCTGGTCCAGCAGCGGTCTCAAACGATTGCTATATTTATATAGCTGGGCGAAAGCCTGTTTCGATGACGAGGAGAGCTTGGCCCCACTCTTTCGGTGACCAACATAAAGCTCCGTTGGTGTAGCATGCGTACGCATGGATTCGCTCTAAAAAGGAAAATAAAAATATGCATATGCATGCAGCATTTAATGTGGCGTGCGTGCATGCAGGAGGAGATGGTGGAGCCGGCGGTGCGGGGCACGCGCTACGTCATGGACGCGGCGGCGGCGTCCGGCACGGTGCGCCGCGTCGTGATGACGTCGTCCATCGGCGCCGTGGCCATGGACCCCAACCGCGCCCCTGACGCCGTCGTCGACGAGTCCTGCTGGAGCGACCTCGACTTCTGCAAAAAGACCAAGGTACGCATGCAGTATATACATCTGTATGCATGGTCGCCGGCCGGCGGTCGGTGGCTCGTCGTTGCACTGATAATTTCATGGCGTCCGTGCGTGTCCCAGAACTGGTACTGCTACGGGAAGACGGTGGCGGAGCGCGCGGCGTGGGAGGCGGCGGCGGAGCTGGGTGTGGACCTTGTGGTGTTGATCCCGGTGCTAGTTCAGGGCCCGGCGCTGCAGCCGGCGGTGAACGCCAGCCTGACGCACGTTCTCAAGTACCTCGACGGCTCCACCCAGACGTACGCCAACGCCGTGCAGGCGTACGTGCACGTCCGCGACACCGCCGCCGCGCACCTCCGCGTCTTCGAGGCCCCCTCCGCCGCAGGACGCTACCTCTGCGCCGACGGCGCCGTGCTGCACAGGGAGGACGTGGTCACCATCCTCCGCAAGTTCTTCCCCCAGTACCCCATCCCCAACAGGTCAGTGCATGCATGATGCTAATCTCCTCAAACTAGAAGTAATGGAAGCGAGCCACAAATAAACTGTTATTTAATTTCTAGTCAACATCAGTCATCAGCCATTCCATTGAAATCTTCATGCCCTTTTTGTACTCCCAGAAGTCTAGACATTTGATATTAAAAAAATAGTTACTTCCTCGATTGGCCTCCTAAGAAATAGCAAAAAAAAAACATATGGCACAAAATCTTAGGGCCTCATAATCAAGTGAGCTATAATCACTACTTAAAATTTGATACTCCCTCAGGTCTAGTTTATTAGGCGCGCATGTATTTTAAAAATATCTTTGACCATCAGTTTTGGCTAATAAAATATACAATATATGTCCCAAAAATATATCATCGGAAACTAATTTTGAAGATGAATCTAATGGTATAATTTTATAATATATTATGTAAAATTTGTTGACTAAAATTAATGGTCAAAATTGTTCTTAAACTACGTGCGCGCCTAATAAACCGGACATGGGAGAGTACAAAAATTATGATTGTAGTCGACATCACAATCATGTATGCAATGTTGCCAATGATACTACACCCTTGGAGGGGATGACGTCAGAGCAGGCAGTGGCAGAGCTAGGGAGGGACCAACAGGGGCTCGGCACCCCCTATGGCGTTCATCAGCATGAAGAATTTTTTTTGCTTCTTGCTGGCTTAGAAAGAAATTTTAGAGGAATTAACTTATTTGGCCCCCCTAAATGATAATTATGAGGTTTGCCCCCCTCTAAACTACAATCCTGCCTCCACCACTGAGAACAGGACAATGGATCTTGATAGATCGGGGTAGGGGGACATGTTGTTTAGGGTTTATGGGGGGCGGGATCATCCTAGCGTCGTGTTGTAGTCCAACCAATTCTCAAATGCTATATTTCTAATGATATGTACATGTACAAACGCGTTGATTGATTATTTCTTAAAAAACCTATGAATTATTTTGGATGCAAGTGAGAGTTGTCCCTGTCGTCATTCCAAACTCGTCAACACACGTGCTAATTGATTGGGTGACATCAATGGTCAAAAGTAATAGTGTCGTCTTGTTGTCATGTCGTATCCTATTTTAACCATGACCACCATTGATTTTGTTGACCTCTCTGGTCACCCCAGTAGCACGGGATGAATCAATGCACCTGGCACTGATGCCACCACCCACAACCCTAAACCCCAAAACTTTAACCCACCTCTAGCCCCGTCGATCTCCATCGAAGCCCCCTTTTGCCTAGGACGAGCTCGCTCTGCCGCCGCCGTCTCCACTTTGTTGGAGAATTGATTAAAGCTCATGAAAATATCATGTAATAACTTAATAATAGCAAACACACACAAAAAGTATATAGTAAAACATTTTGTGGATACTTTTGAGTCTTTCACGCTTTTATTGGCACATGTAGTAAGCACGTCCGACGGTTCAATAGCACGTGATGTAGTAGTCATGTTGGCAAGTAATTCTACTCGACGCACACCAACTCATGACCAGTTCATGAATTTCTCTTAGCTTAGTCTTTACATAACGCACTAGTGGAGCTTTCAAAGTATCAATTCCAAAGTAGTTGTAACACGTAATTTTCAATGGGGCACACGGATGCGCATATCCTTTGCACGCATGCAGATAATTTTCATATGCATGGCCAGTAAAGTCTCACATGCGACCACGGAAGTCGTGGTGCAAAAAGGTTACGGATCGATCGATCATGCATGGTTGGTACGGTGAGATTACTAACAGTTAACCATCGCAGGTGCTCCGACGAGGTGAACCCGAGGAAGCAGCCGTACAAGATATCTAACCAGCGGCTCCGTGACCTCGGCGTCGAGTTCGCGCCGGCGGCGCAGTGCCTCTACGACACCGTCGTAAGCTTTCAGGACAAGGGCATCCTCCCGGCGGCCCCGGCCCCTCCCGCCCTGGCGCAACAGTGAGGTCTTTTGTTTTAAGGAAGTAATGAAACATGTCGAGCTTTAACACAAGTCTCGTCGTCATGTTGTGTCTCAGCTGTATTACTGGAGGTAATGGATGTGAAGTATGTGACTGTGTATGGTTAAATGTGATGTGGATTTTGTGCCTGCTGTTGCAAACAGTAGTATTGCAGTAACACTCTGAACATCAATTGTCATGCGGTTCTGTTGTCTAAAATGAAGGGCTTGAAGTGAAATGTTTCACTCTTAATTTGCCTTGGTTAGTTTCCATTCAAGAATTTATGGCTTGGTAAGGATCTTTTGAAACGAATTGACGCACTCAACATTGGATTTGCCTCGCATTTTTTTTCAACTTATATTTATAGAAAGTAAATATAAATTCCAAGTTTGATAGAACCTATACATGCTAATGGCCCCTCCAAATGCGACCATATAAAGGGACTCTTTGATCCACATGATCTTCAAAACCCTCAAACCACGGGAATAGAAAATAATAATATGGCTAAAGATTCATGTCTTGTTGAATCCAACATGATTAAAAAACTAGGAGTTTGTATGAATGAGTGTTTGACACCACGAGGATAACAAAGAAGTTGTCGGGGGGATAACCCCCGGTAGGGTCACAAGGGGTGAAACACAACCCAGCTTGGCTAGCTCCGAGTAAAGAAAAAACCAGGCCGAGTAAGAACGGCCGGGTGAGGGAATCGTATGCGGCTGACGTATGAACTATGTCGGCCCGTATAAGACAAAGTTGTTAATCTTGCAGGAACCAACGAGCCGAGTCTCCCGAGGAAGGACCGAGTCAGATAGGACGAGTGGCTCCTTTCTGAGTAAGGTGCAGGAGGGACCTTGGTAAAGCGTGGTCAAAAAAGAAGGGCGACGCCAGGTGACGTAAAAAGGAGCCGGGTGACGCCCAAAGCAAGGGCTGACGTACAAAGTTACCGCATGACGCCAAAAGGAACAGGAGGCGATGTACCAGAAGAACGTTGGCTATCAAGCTTTATGGACTGGGCCACTGGACTTAGGTCAATCCCATAACCCGGACCACATTGTAGGGACCAAGATCCAAACAGTAAACCTAGAACCCAAAGGGGTATAAGCTAGCTAGCGCAGCCTATATAAGGGAGGACATAGCAGGAGTAGGAGGTTGAACCAAGTAGGGAACTGGTGCTTAGAACACTAGTTCATACAACTCAAGGAGCACTTGTAATTGCCAAGTATCAATAAAATCCCTAAGTGTGGAGAGTTCATCTTGTTCTTCGTGCATGGCAAGACCGTGCACTCCCTCCCCGGTGACTACAAGCACCCATTCGGCCCCCAACTTAAGCCTACCCATGGCATCTGCCGTGACACCACCACGACAGAAGTTGTAATAAGAGGTTTGACTGGATGAAACGTTTTCTTCCAAAACATAGTGAAATGAAATTCATAGAAAAAACATTCCGATCCTACAAATTAAATAAACTACATAGGAAAAATTCATGTAGATCAGAATCCTCCAAAATTATTATGGAATACCTTTGAATCAAAGGAGCCCCAAAAAAGCTATAGATAGACTAGCCTCCGGAATCTGGTAGGGAATTGTTGAAATATTAGAGTGGGCTTTAGGCTCATTTAACAATTTCAGAAAAATTCCTAAAGGCTCATGCTGACATGGTAAGAGGAGTGGTGAGAGTTTAGCCCCACATGGCTAGTTGGAATAGATTTTCACCAACATATAAGGTGACCTCTTCTCCCACTAGTATGAGTTAGTGTTTGTTGTGATTTGGCGGAAACGATTGCCCCTGTTGAGGGGATCGGATGCGTGTTTATAGTGCGGTGGAATAGCCCCATGGCATTTACAGAAGGCATTACATGAGAAGAGGAACCGAAGAGATCGTCCACTACACGATCGGTTCAGTCCAAAGAGAAAAGGAAAGGTTACATGCAATAATGTTGGACACCCCTCTCCCTTAATCGAAACCTTGGAATCTATGGAAACATTTAGATTACGCCTGAACTCCTTAAGGTCCTTGATTGGAAGTGGCTTAGTAAAGCCATCCGCAATTTGATCTTTGCTGGATATAAGTCGCACATCAAGAAGCTTGTGCGCAATCCTTTCTCGAACAAAATAGAAGTCAATTTCAATGTGTTTGGTGCGAGCATGGAATACTGGATTAGCAGACAGGTAACTAGCACCAAGGTTGTCACACCATAGACATGGTCGTTCTTTCACTTGAACACCAAGTTCTTTTAGTAGGGACTCAATCCAAATAAGTTCAGCAGTGGCATTTGTCAAGGCTTTGTATTCAGCTTTGATACGTCCAATTTGCATCACCATTTTATATCATAATTCGTCTCTATTCATTGATATATTTCATATTAAGAGGTGTTACTTATGTCTTTTCATCTGTTTTTGCATGTTGGATGATTCTTGGAGGATGAACTGCAGGAGTCAGGATTCTGATGAAAAAAGAGGTGTTTTGATGCAATTTCGCAAAATCAGAAAAATACCAGAAAAACTACAGAAAATCATATTTTCCCAGAAGACAAAGAATGCCAGAAGGGGAGGCGGAGTTGGGCCACAGGGGGCCCACACCCCCAGGCGCGGGCCACCCTAGGCTGCGCTTACAGGGGGTGTGGCCCAGCTTGACCACCTCTAGCTCCGCCCTCTCGCCTATATCTTATCCTCGAAACCCACGGGGAGCAACCATAGAAAGATTCTGCTGCCTCTACGGGACGGAAAACACCAAGAGAGAAAGTGCTCTCCGGCAGACAGATTTCTGCCGGGGAAATTCCTTCCCGGAGAGGGGAGATCGTCGCCATCAACACCATCATCAAGCAAAACTTCATTGGGATCATCATCATCATCCACACCATCATATCCACTAGCACCATCATCGCCACTCCATCCCGCTGTAACAATTGTGTTGAATCTTGCATATTTCTTAGGGGAAACTTTCCCGGTTGTTGATTACTATTGTAGTTGATGCTTGTGAGTGGAACCATTGGATTATTGTTTATGTTCAGATTGTTATCCATCACCGTATCATCTTTGATCTTGATCCATATGATTTCTTGTGAGTAGTTCGTTTAGTTCTTGAGGACATGGGAGAAGTCATGTTGTTAGTAGTGGATTTGTGTTGAGGTATTATTCAATGGTCTAATATTTAAGTTGTGGTGCTATTCTTCTAGTGGTGTCATGTGAACGTCGACTACATGATAATTCACCATTTATGGGCCTAGGGGAATGCATTGTGTATTTGGCTACTAATTGTGGGGTTGCCGGAGTGACAGAAACCTGAACCCCCGTTAGGAAACCATTGCACAAGGGAGTATAGGATCTCAGAGTTTAAGACTGTGGTTAGGTTTATATCTTAATTACTTTCTTATAGTTGCGGATGCTTGCAAGGGGTTTAATCACAAGTATGTATTAGTCCAAGTAAGGTCAGTACATTAGCACAGGTTCACTGATACGTCCAAAACGTATCTACTTTCTCGAACACTTTGCTATTGTTTCTTCTCTAAACTTGTGTGATTTGGATAGAACTAACATGGACTGACGTTGTTTTCAGCAGAATTACCTTGGTGTCTTGTTTTTATGCAGAAAATGAACTATCAGGAAAAATCCCGAAAAATATGCCAAAAACTATTTCTCACCAGAAGATCCACAGAGCCAGAAAGGGAGACAGATGGGAGGCCTGGGGGGCCCAGACCCACCCCAGGCGCAGGCCCACTGACCCCGCGCCTGGGGGAGGTTTGGCCACCCCCAGGCAGCTCCTCGGCCTCCCTCCGCGCCTATAAGTTTCCTTCTGACCTAAAAACTCAGGGGGTTCGATAGTTTTCTAGAAAGAGTTCCGCTCCATCGCCGCCACCAGAAACCAAGATTCGGATCCAGAAACTCCGTTATGGCACCCTGCCGGGACAGGGAATTTGGAGATGATCATCGCCATCGTCATCACCAACGCATCTCCATCAACCACCGATGTTTCCCTCATCCATGAGTGAGTAATCCCCCAATGTAGGCTTGGGGATGGTAGGGATTGGATGAGTTCTATCATGTAATCAAATAAGATCTGTTAGGGCATAGTGCATAGTATCTCTATTAGTGCTATTTGACTTTGTTGCAACTTGTTGTGCTTAATGCTTGTCACTAGGGCCCGAGTGCCATGATCTTAGATCTGAACTTATTATTGAATCATTATGATAGTATTGTTTGTGATCTTACCTGCAAGTTGTGTACACATATCATTGTCCGGATCCAAAGGCCCCAAAGTGACAATAATTGGGACAACCGGAGGGGATGGCTATGGTGTGAGGATCACATGTGTTCATGGAGTGTTAATGCTTTGCTCCGGTGCTCTATTAAAAGGAGCACCTTAATTGCCAGTAGTTCCCTAGAGGCCCCGCTGCCACATGCTGGCTGGACAGAAGATGTTGTGCAAGTTCTCATTGCGAGCACGTATGACTATATTTGGAGCACATGCCTAGGATTGTTTAGTACTTGGATGCTTGTTATTATTTATCTGCAATGCCCTAGTTCTTGAAGTTACATGTTTAGACTCGTCCATGCAACACCCGTCCATCCATCCCATGCCTACCGCACTCGAATCCTACTGCTACCGTTACTGTTACTATTGCTACTTTTTCACTGTTGTTGTTATTGTTGTTGTTTCTACTACAAACTATTGCTACTGATAAACTTCTGTGAGCAAGAACTATTTCCAGGTGTAGCTGAACTGACAACTCAGTTGTTAAGGCTTGCAAGTATTCTTTGGCTCCCCTTGTGTCGAATCAATAAATTGGGTAATACTACCCGCGAAGACCGCTGCGACCCCCTACACTTGTGGGTCATCATTCACCCACACAACACTTATAAAATCAAAGAAGAGTACTCAGCTATTTGAAGCGAAAGCACTTGATAGTATTCCCATGTGTCCTCGAGAACGTTTGGTCCTCATAAGTATTTCCACCGGCTTGTCCTTTGCTAAGAGAGGATTGTGCCACTTCTGCAATTGTTTGCTGTTTTATGTACTTGCACTTTATTATCTTGCTTTATCAAAAAACCTCTAAAAATCTGTTTGCTAAGTATTTACAGAGATTTCTTGCTCCTTACCACTAGTCAACACCTTCTGCTCCTCGTTGGGATCGGCACTCCTATTTATCAAAAGTACTACGATATATCCCCTATACTTGTGGGTCATCAAGAATATTTTCTGGCACCGTTGCCAGGGAGTGAAGCGCTATTGAAGAGTGGAACTGGTAAATGAAACTTCTACTGTGAGTATTGATTTTTATTTATGTTTTTTACTTATTTCCAATATGGATAACCCACTTGGTTTTCTGTTTGGGAAAACTACTACCACTGTTTGGGTAGTAGATGAACCACCACCTGTCGAGATAGATCCTTTTAAGATACCTACAAGTATTGTTGATCGTGTTATGGTTAATTATTATTTAGGGGATGGAACTGTCCACCCTGGTGATCACTTGCTTTTTATCCATGAATTATGCGGGTTGTTTAAGTGTGCAGGTATCACAATTGAACATGTGAAGAAGAAGTTACTCTCTATATCATTGAAAGGAAGAGTTGAAGAATGGTATAAGCTGCTGATGAATGGACAATCCATGGAATGGGAGGAAATAATACCTCTCTTATACTATAAATTCTATACTCCCAGTGAGATTCATAAGGATAGGAATCTAATATATAACTTTTGGCCTCGTCATGGAGAGAGTACAACTCAATCTTGGGGGAGATTGAAGTTACTAATGCTTAAATGTCCTATTCATGAATTCCCTAACAATATTATTATCAATAACTTTTATGCAAGGCTTACTCTTCATGATAAAGATTTACTAGATGCTAATTGTCCTGGATCATTCACACGTATGAAGGAAGAAGCTAAATGGGATCTCCTAGACCGTATTCAAGAAAACACTGAAGCATGGGAGAATGACAAAGGAAGAAAGTCAGGTATAAATTATGATTATGAATGCATTAAATCTTTTATAGGAACTGATGACTTCCATTATATTAGTACTAAGTATGGTCTTGATTCTCAAGTCCTTGCAAAATGTTTCAAGGCTTTTGCCTCTTATATCGAAATTCCCAAAAAGGAGTGGGACAAGTACCATGCTCCTTATAAAGATATTGTTACCCATGTTCCTGCTAGCATTGAAGTTTATAATGTTGATCCTATCTTGCCTGAACCTTATGTTGAGAAAATCCCTTTTCCTGCTAAGGTAAAGGAACATTATATCATAGCTAATGTGGTTAGGAAAAGTGCAAAGAAAACTATGGAACCCGATGAGCAAATAAACATTGAACCTGTGGTAGCTATTGTGAAAGATCTTGTCACTAAAAAGTAGAGGATGAGCACATTGTCTTCTGTGAAGACACTTCTAGTATTGTCTCTCATCCTAAAAAAATCTAGAAAAGCTAGTGTCCATGTTGTTTCTGTTAGAATTGGTGATCATTGCTATTATGGTTTATGTGACATTGGTGCTAGTTCTAGTGCTATTCCTTGTGAGCTTTACAGGGAAATTATGCATGAAATTGGTTCTTGTGAACTTGAGGACATTGATGTGGTTATTCACCTTGCTAATAGAGAGATAGTTTGTCCAATTGGCATTGTAAGACACGTGGAGGTTCTTTGTGGTAAGATTAAATATCCTGCTGATTTTCTAGTACTTGGTTCTGAAGCTAGTAAAATCTGTCCTATTATCTTTGGTAGACCTTTCTTGAATACTTGTGGGACTATTATAGATTGTAGGAACGAGAAAGTTTTGACTAAGTTTGATGGAGAATCGTATGAGTTTAATTTTTCCAAATTTGCTAAAACTCCTTATGAAAACGAATTGGCTAATGAGGATTTCAGGGTTGAACAACTTTCTGCTATTTCTCTTGCTCCTAACAATGCCTTGCAGCAGTTTATGGAAGATCATGAAAGCGAGGTCTTCATGAAGGAAAGAAATGAGATTGACGAGGTTTTCCTTTGCCAACGTGAGTTACTTAAGCATGATCTACCTGTGGAAGATTTGGGTACCACACTACCACCTAAAGGGGACCCTGTTTTTGAATTAAAACCTCTACCTGATGATCTTAAATATGCTTATCTAGATGATAAGAAAATATATCATGTTATTATTAGTTCTAAAATTTCAGGAAAGGAAGAGGAAAGGTTATTGGAAATATTGAAGAAACACCGAGGAGCCATGGGGTATACTCTTGATGATTTAAAAGGGATTTCCCCTACTATATGTCGGCATGCTATTAATATAGAACCTGATGCAAAACCATTTGTTAAACACCAACGCCGTTTAAATCCTAAGATGAAGGATGTGGTAAGAAATGAGGCATTAAAACTCCTTGATGCTGGTATTATTTACCCTATTGCTGATAGTCAATGGGTTAGCCCTGTTCATTGTGTCCCAAAGAAAGGGGGGATTACTGTTGTGCCTAATGAAAATAATGAGCTTATACCCCAAAGAGTAGTGGTTTGTTATAGGATGTGCATTGATTTTAGAAAGGTTAATAAAGTTACTAAGAAAGATCATTATCGTCTGCCTTTTATTGATCAAATTCTAGAAAGGTTGTCTAAAAAGTATCACTTTTGTTTTCTTGATGGTTATTCTGGGTTCTCTCAAATTGCTGTGAGAGCACAAGACCAAGAGAAAACTACCTTCAATTGTCCTTATGGAACTTATGCTTATAGGCGTATGCCTTTTGGTTTATGTAATGCTCCTTCTACCTTTAAGAGATGTATGTCTGCTATCTTTCATGGTTTTTGTGAAGAAATTGTGGAAGTTTTCATGGACGACTTTTCCGTCTATGGAACTTCATTTGATAATTGTTTGCACAACCTTGATAAAGTTTTGTAGAGATGTGAAAATACTAACCTTGTTCTTAATTGGGAGAAATGCCACTTCATGGTTAATGAAGGGATTGTTCTTGGACACAAAATTTCTGAAAGAGGTATTGAAGTAGACAGAGCCAAAATTGAAGCAATTGAGAAGATGCCTTGCCCGAGAGACATAAAAGGTATTCGTAGTATTCTTGGTCATGCTGGTTTCTATAGGAGGTTTATTAAAGATTTCTCAAAAATTTCAAATCCCCTTACTAATCTTCTTAAAAAAGATGTACCTTTTATTTTTGATGATGATTGTAAGGAAGCTTTTGAAACTTTGAAGAAATCTTTGACTACTGCTCCTATTGTTCAACCACCTGATTGGAATTTACCTTTTTTTGAATTTATGTGTGATGCTAGTGATTTTGCTATGGGCGCTGTCCTTGGGAAACGTATTGATAAAAAATTGAATGTTATTCATTATGCTAGCAAGACTCTAGATGCTGCTCAAAAGAATTATGCTACTACTGAAAAGGAGTTCTTAGTTGTAATCTTTGCTTGTGATAAGTTTAGGCCCTATATTGTCGATTCAAAGGTTACTATTCAGACTGATCATGCTTCTATTAAGTACCTTATGACAAAGAAAGACATTAAGCCTAGGCTTATTAGGTGGGTGTTGCTTTTACAAGAGTTTGATCTGCATATTGTAGATATGAAAGGTGCTAAAAATCCTATTGCTGACAATTTATCTCGTTTGGAAAACATTTCTTTTGACCCTATGCCTGTTAATGATAGTTTTCCAAATGAGCAGTTGGCTGCAATAAGGATAAACCCGCATGAGAGTCCTTGGTATGCTAATTATGCTAACTTTATTGTTTCCAAGTATTTGCCTCCAACCTTTACAACCCAGCAAAGAAGAAAAATATTTTATGATCTGAGGCATTACTTTTGGGATGACCCACATTTATATAAAGAAGGAGTAGATGGTATTATGCGAAGATGTGTTCTAGAGTATGAACAACAAGAGATATTGAGAAAATGCCATGGCAGTGCTTATGGAGGACATCATGCTGGGGATAGAACTGCATAAAAAAAATTTACAATCTAGATTTTATTGGCCTACTCTTTTCAAGGATGCAAGGAAATTTATTTTATCATGTGATGAATGTCAAAGAGTTGGTAACATTTCTAGACGCAATGAAATGCCTATGAATTATTCTCTTGTTATTGAACCTTTTAATTGTTGGGGATTTGACTTTATGGGTCCTTTTCCTCCTTCAAAAGGGTATACTCATACTCTTGTTGCTGTTGACTATGTTACAAAGTGGGTAGAAGCCATACCTACAAACAATGCCAATGGTAAGACCTCTTTAAAAATGCTTAAAGATGTTATTTTTCCTAGGTTTGGTGTGCCTAGATATCTCATGACTGATGGAGGTTCTCATTTTATTCATGGTGGTTTTAGGAAGAATCTTGCTAAATATGATGTTAACCATAGAATTGCTTTAGCTTATCAAAGTAGAACTTTCCAATAGAGAAATTAAATCTATCTTGCAGAAGACTGTTAATAGATCTAGGAAGAATTGGGCTAAAAAATTGAATGACACTTTATGGGCTTATAGAACTGCTTATAAAAATCCTATGGGAATGTCTCCTTACAAAATGGTTTATGGGAAAGCTTGTCACTTGCCTCTAGAATTAGAACACAAAGCTTATTGGGCAGTGAAAGAACTGAATAGAGATTTTAAACTTGCTGGTGAGAAAAGATTGCTTGACAGATGAGTGGAGAAGTGAAGCTTATGAAAATGCTAGACTTTTTAAGTAAAAAGTAAAAAGATGGCATGATAGGAGAATTCTCAAAATGGAATTCCGTGTTGGTGAGAAAGTTCTTTTGTATAGGTCTCGTCTCAGATTTTTTTCAGGGAAACTACTCTCAAATTGGGAAGGACCTTTTGTTATTGAGGAAGTGTATCGTTCAGGAGCTATCAAAATATCTTCTTTGAAGGACAACACTACATAGGTGGTGAATGGTCAAAGGCTCAAACATTATATTTCTGGAGATTCTTATAATGAAGATGTTGATATTATTCAAATGGTAACTCCGGAAGAATTTATTGGAAACCAAACACCAGAATCTGCAGAGTTCGTTTTTTAGTAGGTAAAAGTGCTGCAAATTGAAAGTTCATGAAAACCCGATCTTTTTATATTTTTGATGTTTTTATTACATACGGAAGGTTACGATACGAAACAGAGGAGGAAACGGAGGCTAGGTGGGCCACACCCACCCTAGGCGCGGGCCCCAGCTGGTCGCGCCTACAGGGGGTGTGAGCCCCTGGAGTCCGTCTCCGCCTCGTTTTCACATAGTACCTTCCTTATGTCTTGAAACTTCGTAATATATAACCCCCGGATCCTCCAAGGTTCGTATATCGTGTTCTCATTGTGTTTTCTGTTTCGATCTATTTCTGTCAGGCAGATTCTCAGTTTTGGAGCCACAATGTCTTCCTCTGGATCACCCATGGAGGATTCCTCCACGGATGCCCTCAACCCGCACATGCATGAGTTGAAGATTCATCCCAAGGAGTTGATTCTTAAGGATGGGAAGGTACATATGAAAGAAGTTCAAGTCCCTAAAGGATAAGGCAATCTGGAAGACAGGATGGAAGCATTGGAGCATGAAGTTTTCAGGTACAAGAAGATGGCGGAACGCGAAGTGGATGTCATCCATAAGATAAGTTCATAACTCATTGCCAAGCACAAGGAGGAGGCTGCTGAGCTTTGAGACGAAATCCTCTCACTCCATAAACCACCAACCAATTACAAGCATAGCTCTACGACGTACAAAATCAAAACTGTGAGTATGAGGCTAGATTTAATCGCATAAGCTCCGCTGCTAGTTTCAAGATTGTGGAAACCAAGACATCCTTTGTGGATGGGGAGCCTTTACCTTGGAAGTCTGATGATGACAACGGAACACCACCACCACAGAAGGAGTAATTCATTATCAGGTTTAGCATCCCCTTGGCTTATTCCAAGCTTGGGGGAGTGCCGCGGTATGACAGCATTATCTTTTATCTTTTGCCTTTTTAGTAGAGTTATATCTTGGGTAGAGAAGTTATCTTATAGGTTGGTTTGCATTTGGAAGTATCTCTCCTTTAGTTGGTGATGGCGCTGCTTCAACGTGGAGCGCATCATCGGGAAACCCCAAGAGCAAGGTATGATGCAGCAGCAGCAAGTCTTCCCTCAGTAAGAAACCAAGGTTATCGAACCAGTAGGAGGAAGGAAACGTCTCAAAGGTGTTGCAAGCAACGTGGAAACCTGCACAACACAAACTTAAGACTTTGCCCCAACGAATAGTGAGGTTGTCAATCTCACCAGTTGCTGTAACAAAGGATTATCTGTATGGTGTGGAAGGTGATGATGATTTGCAGCAAGTAAACAGTAACAATGGAAGATGTATCAATGGTAAATATTGGACCGGGGTCCATAGTTAACTTGAGGTGTTCTCCTTAGATAAACAAACATGGCATGCTGGGTAAACAAATTACAGCAGGGAAATTGACAGGACTGAGCAAGGCATAACAATGAAATACTAGACATAAAGATCCTATGAGATTCGATTGGGCAATACAACAAGATACATAGACCACCATCCAACTGCATCTATGACTAGAAGTCCACCTTTGGGTTATCATCCGAACCCCCTCCAGTATTAAGTTGCAAGCAACAGACAACTGCTTTAAGCAAAGTGTGTAATGTAAACAATCCACTTGTTCCATGAACAAGAGACCGTTGTTTTCTCCCTAGTGGCAACATCACATCTACAACCTTAGATATTTTTGTCACTTCCCTTGATTAAATAGAGTCATGAACCCACTATCGAGCATAAATACCCCCTCTTGGAGTCACTAGCAACTACATGGCCAAGATAACTACTAACAACGGAGAGCATGCAAGATCACAAACATAGAAATGATAGAATCAATAATACAAAACCATTAATTAATCTGACATAGTAATCTCAACATCCATCGGATCCCCGCAAACACAACATGCATGATTACAAATAGATGAGATCTTGATCATGAACGGAGCTCACAAGATCTAGACATGAAAGCACAAGGAGGAGATACAACCATCTAGCTACTACATGGACCCGTAGTCCAAGGTGGAACTACTCACGCTTCATATCGGAGGCTGGCATGATGAAGAAGAAGGCCTTTGGGATGATCTCCCCTCCGGCAGGGTGCTGGGAAGAGCTTCACATCCCCCGATCTAGGGACGATGGTGGCGGCGGCTACAGACGGTTTCATGGAATATTAATCGGGTGCTTAGGGTTTGGGCATCAGGGGCTTCTTATAGGCGAAGAGGCGAGGCTGGGAGGCGTCCAGGGGGCCCACACCCTGCCCAGGCGCCTAGGGGGTGCTGCTGCCCTGTGCCCCCCTCCGTCTCTCCTCTGGACTCCGTGTTCTCCTCGGTGAAATATTGACTTTGGCTTTTGTCCCGTCCAATTCCAAGAATATTTTCTTACTAGCTTTTCTGGAACCAAAAACAGCAGAAAATAGGCAACTGGCACTGTGGCAACTTGTTAATAGGTTAGTACCAGAAAACATATGAAAATCACCTCAAAGTGTGGACAAAGCAAAGCAAAGTAGATACTAAATAAGCATTGAACATAAAAAATTATAGATACATTTCCGACGTATCAAGCATCCCCAAGCTTAACACCTGCTCGTCCTCTATTAGGTAAGTGATAAAAGAATAATTTTTGAGGTGACATGCACCATCAAGACCAAGATCAAACCATTTGCAAGCATTGAAAGCTGGGATCAAAGATGGAGTTATAACAATAAGACAAATTAACTATGCATGCAACATGAAAGGCAAAAAACAAAGATCATGAATAATATGCATTGAAAAACGTTTGTTTGTTTCACATGCAGAAAACATGGCATAGTGGCAATCACCTTGTCCCTCATGGAGTAGCAAATAGATGCATACGACACCTTCAAAGTTCATAAGAGTGACTAGATACAAATAGCACAAGAACAAGCAATATCAACAATATGCATCAATCAATAAGTTTTGGGACACTGCATAGAACTAAGAATGACAACTATGCTCTCTTAACTGGTGCCTAAAGGTAGAAAGTGGAAACTCAATATAATAGTAGAAGAAAGGCCCTTCATAAAGGGAAGCAGGGATTTCAAGTTTCAAAAAGAGCTTCCAAAAATTATGGTACTTGTTAGCTTTCAGCCCTCATTGCCCCTATCATAAGCATCTTGAAGTGATTAATGTTAAAGTGAACAAACTAAGGAGTATATGCTTGACAAAGTATAAGTTGGCAATCTCATGTCCCTTGAATATGAGGGACGCACCTCATGCTATTCAACTTTAGTCACCTGTAAGTTCTTGTCATAGTAAGTACATGTGTATCATATAGAACCGCCAACGGGGTACCCCTTGCACATGGTACAAGAGCTATCCCATAAAAAATGACAAGACAAGCAGACAATGAGCATATCAGCGATCTTTTTATTTGCTATTTGCATAGGTTATTATTGAGGATGCTTCACAGATTGCTCATTATGGTGATGATGCAAGTTTCGACCATGATTAGGCATGGCTTAAGCTAGCGGCCCAGGAGTTTCTCTAACACAAAATACATAACTCCATGGACTTACAAGCTCCCTTTCTATTTCACACCGGCGACATCCATGGACAAAAGAGCATGATATCAACTGTGTACAAAGTACAAGTGCAATGTTGAAAACGTTACCCATGACAACATGGTTCTGCTAATTCCAACGTATAAGTGCAAGCATATACAACATAGATGTCATAATGGTTCAAGTTTATTAGGGGCAAGGAATATAAAGTGTGCCATCAAATTTGTGAGGGATTTAATCACTAAGTTTTCACATAACGAAATACTTTTTAATTGGAAGATAGCTGAAAACAAGAATATACTTGGAATGGTGTAACACACCATGCATAGGTATTTATAGTGGAGATCTTGGATAACTTGGTTTCTTCGGAGTTGGAAGCATGAGTAGAGCTTAATCATACAAGTGGAGACTAGCAAAAGACTAGGAGCAACCAACTAAGAGAGCAATAATGGTCATAATCATGCAGAGCGAGAAAACATTACTAATCAAAACATAGAGTGGTACTACAAGTCAAGGACTAAATGCTCATAGAGGCTATGGTGACTTTTTCATAGTCATAACATGGTGTGAGCATGTGCCAAGCCAACCCAAACAAAACATCAAAGGAGAATACCACAATACTATGCTTTTGCATGCTAAAACAACGCATGAGTCCTTAAGGATATTCTTGACCGCTATCCAGTGTTCCGAACCTGGATCCGATTGGTACCTACTAGTCAAACTAATAGCATGTGCCACATCCGGTCTTGTACATAGCATGGCGTACATTATAGAGCCTATGGCTGAAGCATAGGGGACTTTGTCCATTATCTCTCTTTCTTCCGCCGAAGCCGGACTTGAGTCTTACTCAATGTCTTGCCTTGCAACATAGGTAAAAACCCCTTCTTACTTCCGTCCATTTTAAACTTCTTTAAAATCTTATCAAGGTATGTACTTTGCGATAGCCCTATTAGGCGCCTAGATCTATCTCTATAGATCTTTATGCCTAATATGTATGACGCTTCACCTAGGTCCTTCATTGAAAATTGCTGTTTAGATAACTTTTAACACTTTTTAAAAGATCTATATCATTTCCGATCAATAATATGTCATCCACATATAATATCAGAAATGCCACATTGCTCCCACTCACTTTCTTGTAAATACAAGCTTCTCCATAAGTTTGGACAAATCCAAACTCTTTGATCACCTCATCAAAGAGGAGATTCCAACTTCGTGATGCTTGCTTCAATCCATAGATGGATCGCTGAAGCTTGCACACCTTGTTAGCATCCTTAGGATCGACAAAACCCTTTGGTTGTATCATATACAACTCTTCTTCAAATTACCATTGAGAAACGCGGTTTGACATCCATCTGCCATATCTCATAATCGAAATATGCAGCAATTGCTAACATAATCCTAACTGACTTTAGCATCGCTACGGGAGAGAGTCTCATCGTAGTCAACTCCTTGAATTTGTCGAAACCCCTTTGCGACAAGTCGAGCTTTATAGACGGTCACATTACCATCAGCATCAGTTTTCCTTTTGAAAATCCATTTGTTCTCCACGGCCTTTCGTCGTGAGGTAATTCCACCAAGTTCTAAACTTGATTTTCATACATGGATTCCATCTCGGATTTCATGGCTTCTAACCATTTGTTGGAATCCGGGCTCATCATCGCTTCTTCATACGTCGCAGGGTCATCCTTTTCATCAACTATGAAATTCATGACAGGATTTCCGTACAGCTCGGGAGCTGCACGCGTCCTGTTGGACCTGCGAGGTTCGGTAGTACTCTCTTTCGGAGTTTCATGATCATTATCATTAGTTCCCTCTTCAACAGGTGGAGCCAACTCCGGAACAACTTCCGGCGCTGCGCTACTCGCCATAACTTTGAAGAGAAGGTTCCACAACCTCTTCGAGTTCTACCTTCCGACTACTCACACCTTTCGCGAGAAACTCTTTCTCTAGAAAGGATCCATTCTTGGCAACAAAAACCTTGCCCTCGGATCTGTGATAGAAGGAATACCCAATAGTTTCTTTAGGGTATCCTATGAAGACGCATTTTTCCGCTTTGGGTTCGAGTTTATCCGGTTGAAGTTTCTTCACATAAACATCGCATCCCCAAACTTTAAGAAATGACAGCTTAGGTTTGTTTCCAAACCACAATTCATACGGTGTCTTTTCAACGGATTTAGATGGTGCCCGATTTAAAGTGAATGCAGCAGTTTCTAGTGCATAACCCCAAAATGACAACGGCAAGTCCGTCAGAGACATCATAGATCGAACCATATCTAATAAAGTACGATTACGACGTTCCGACACACCATTTCGCTGTGGTGTTCCGGCAGGTGTGAGTTGTGAAACAATTCCACACTCTTTCATGTGAGTGCTAAACTCGTAACTTAGATACTCACCTCCACGGTCGGACCGTAGAAATTTGATCTTTCTATTACGATGATTTTCCACTTCATTCTGAAATTCCTTGAACTTTTCAAAGGTTTTAGACTTGTGTTTCATCAAGTAGATATAACCGTATCTACTCAAATCATCCGTGAAAGTAACAAAATAACGATATCCACCTCGCGCCGACACACTCATTGGACCACATACATCAGAATGTATGATTTCCAATAAATCTGTCGCCCATTCTATTGAATCGGAAAACTGCGTTCTAGTCATCTTGCCCATAAGGCATGGCTCACATGTATCAAATGATTCATAATCAAGTGATTCCAAAAGTCCATCCGAATGGAGCTTCTTCATGCGTTTAACGCCAATATGACCTAGACGGCAGTGCCACATATATGCGGATATATCATCATTAAGTTTAATCCTTTTAGCATCAAGATTATGAATATGTGTAACATTATCATCGAGATCTAATAGAAATAAACCATTCATCATCGGTGCATGACCATAAAAGATTTCATTCATATAAATGGAACAACCATTGTTCTCGGATTTAAATGAATAACCACTTCGCATCAAACACGATCCAGATACAATGTTCATGCTCAGTGCAGGCACCAGATAACATTTATTCAAGTTTATAACTAATTTCGACGGTAAGTGGAGAGGCAGCGTTCCGACGGTGATCACATCAACGCTTGATCCATTGTCGACACGCATCTTGACCTCACCCCTTGCTAGCGGTCGCTTGTCCCGCAGCCCCTGATTCGAGTTACAAATATTAGCAACTGAACCGGTATCAAATACCCAGGTGCTACTGCGAGCACTAGTCAAGTACACATCAATATCATATATACCTTTGTTTGCCTTGCCGGCCTTCTTGTCTGCCAGATACTTGGGGCAGTTGCGCTTCCAGTGGCCAGTCCCCTTACAATAGTAGCACTCGGAATCAGACTTAGGTCCAACTCGGGGTTTCTTTTCAGGCGCGACAACTGGCTTGCCGCCCTTACTTCCCTTCCGTTTTCCCTTCTTGTCTTTCTTGAAACCAGTGTTCCTATTGATCATCAACACTTGATGTTCCTTTTTGATCTCCACTTCTGCAGTTTTAAGCATTGACAGAAGCTCGGGGAGAGACTTCTTCATGCCTTGCATATTATAGTTCATCACGAAGCTCTTATAGCTAGGTGGCAGAGACTGCAGAACACGATGGATGCCTAAGTCAATGGGAATCGATATTCCCAAGGACACAAGCTTATCGGCGTAACCCGACATCTTGAGTACATGCTCACTAACGGAGCTGTGCTCTTCCATCATGCAGCTAAAGAACTTTTCTGAAGCGTTGTAGCTCTCTACAGCAGCATGTGTGTCGAAAATCATTTTCAACTCACCCATTGTATCAAATGCATTGCCGTTTTCGAAACGCTTTCGAAGTTCTGGCTCTAGCCCATACAATATGCCGCAATGAACTAAGTTGTGGTCCTCCTGACGATTCTGATAGACATTCTTCTCCTCGTCAGGGGCATCATCTAAAGGTGGGGGGGGGGGGGCTAACGCGGCTTCTAGCACATATTGCTTTTGTGCAGCAGAGAGGAGAATCCTCAAATTCATGGCCCATTCGGTAAAGTTGCTACCGTTCGTTGCTAGTTTCTCTTTCTCCATGAACACATTGAAATTAAAAGCAGGTGGTGCCATCTACAACAGAATTTGTAAAGTTTAGACTAAGTGTATGATAGATTGAGTTCAACTAATCTATATTACGAATGAACTCCCACTCAAAAACGACATCCCTCGTGCCTTTTTGGTGATTACATGAACCAAATCCACTACACCAAGTCCGATCATCACGTGAGTCGGTATAGCTTCAAAGGCGAACATCAAATGGGCATCATATCAACTATATGACTCATGCTTAACCTTTCGGTCCGTATTCCGAGGCCATGTCTGTACATGCTAGGCTCGCCAAGTTAGAACCTTAGTATTCGCGTGTGTAACTGTTTTACACCCGAAATATGGTCGTGGATCCAAGAACACCCGATCATCACGTGATGTCTTGGAGCGACGAAAACATAATCGGTGCATACTAAAGGAAGAACACATTCTTATCTTGATATTTAAATGAGGGATCATCTTATTATGCTAACAAAGAGCTAAACAAGCAATATAAGATGCTATCAAACATCATATGTTTATTAGTGAAATTATATGGTTCCCGCAGATGATCTCTATCATGTGAATCGTGGTATGATCACTATCATACCTATATGTGTAAATCCAAGGTCTATGGATTTTACACGCTATGTGTGTTGTAAGAGTATCATCTCATACTTCTACTTACAACACTACCATATCATAACACTAGCCCAGCAACAATCTAAACTAGACGCCTCTAATTTATCCATTGCAAGTTTTACGTGGCTCAGGGCTTTCGAGATAGAACCGTTCTTACCTACGAACATGAACCACAACGAGTATAATCAAATTGTTGACAACTCTCTTGCAAAATAGATATTGACTATAGTAGGAGAGACAGACACCCGCTAGCCACTTATGCAAACTAGTTGCATGTCAAGCGTGGAACAGGTCTCATGTGCGAGGACATGTAAAGTTTGTCCGGGCCGCTTCATCCCACTATGCCACCAATATCCAAAATTACAACAAAGGAGCAACAACATGATCATTATCGCCCACATACTCATATGTGTACTACCCGTGTAAAGTATCTACGCATAGATCCGGCTCTGATACCATTGTAGGGTTCGCAGCATAGAAAACAAAAATTTTCCTACGATGTGAACTATATACCAAGATCTATCTACTAGGTACAAACAACGGGCGGATGTATATCCATAGAGAACATACCCTTGAAGACCGACAAAGCTTAACGAGTTCAACTCGTGGTTGATGTAGACGATCTCTTGCCAATCTCAAGATCGAGAGGAAGTCCTAGCGCCGCAAATCAGCAGCGCATCCGTGCTCGCACACACGTTCGAGGCACCGAGAAACCTCCGCCTCCTCGCTCCAGCGATGCAGCGGAAGCACAACTCTTTCTTGCCGAATAGCCACCGGGAACATGTATCTCGCTAGTCCGAGACCATGGGGGATAAATTATAGAGGGGGAGAGAGATCCTTCACGAGGAGGTGTGAGAGACAAGTGAGGAGGGGGGGCTCCTTTTATAGGAGGAGGGGGGGCACCCAAGGGGGTGGCCGCCGGCCATGGGGGCTGCCCCCTCCCCTCCTTCATTCATGTGGGTGGACACTCCACTCACAAAATGCCCTTTAAATTCCCTCCACTCAAAAGTCCACTCAAATTCCCATTAAATTTCCACCAAATTTAATGCAAACTCTCATTAAATAAAACTCTTTTATTTTATTCAGAATTTTGTCAATTACTTTAATGACTAACATTCACAAATAACCCCTTGCTAGAATTCTATTTCACATGCATAACCACTTTATGCAATTTCACCCGAAAACCTGTTTCGGTATCTAGTGAAATAAATTCCTACGCTTGTTCATTCTTTCGGCATGAAACATTTGCTCCAATTGGATGTCGGTGTCTCTTAAGTGTGTCACCCTACGGTTCGTGAATAATGCGGACATGATCGAGACCCCTCTCGGATCAATAATCAGAAGCGGGATCTGGAGACCCATACTGACTCCCACACATTCAACGATGACTTTCTTGTGATCGTCGGAACCTTTTACGCTAGTATCTTAATCCCTTTGTTTCACGATATATTACATGTCCGAGATTCGATCATCGGTATCTCCATACCTAGTTTGATCTCGTTACCGACATGCACTCTTTTCTCGTTCCTGTGATATAACATTCTAGTGATGAAATCACTTGCTTGCAAGCTAATCAATGTGATATCACCGAGAGGGCCCAGAGTATATCTATCCGTCATTGGGATGAACAAATTCCACTCTCGATCCATGAGCCTCAACATAACACTTTATTAGTTCTGAATCCATCTTTATAATCACCCTGTTACGGTGTGACGTTTGATGTTATCAAGAAACTCTTCCGGTGTTAGTGATTGACATGATCTCATGGTCTAAGGATTAGGATCACTTCGTAAGTTGTTATAGCAATATAAACTCAATGACTTTGATCGTAATGCTATACTTCGGATGAATGTTCATCACACCATTACACTAATGTTGTGATCCCATTATTAACAACATCCAATGTCCATGATCAGGAAACCTTGATCATCTTGTTAATCAACGAGCTAGTTTATGAGAGAGGCATAACTAGGAACTTTCTGTTTGTTTATTAAACACACATGTATTAACGTTTCCGTATTAATACAATTATAGCATGCAAAATAAACATCTATCATATACTTGGAATACACACAATAAACACTTTATTATTGCCTCTCTGGGCATATTCCCTTCAATATTGTCAAGTAGTTTTGGTGCAGCACCCAAGGTGATGGTCATAAAGGTACGTCCAGCAGTTGAATCCAACAGGTTTCTTGAAGAGAAGTTCAAACCTGCATAAAAAGTCTGGATAATCATCCAAGCAGTAAGTCCATGAGTGGGACAATTCTTAACCAAATATTTCATTCTTTCTCAAGCTTGAGCAACATGTTCATTATCAAGTTGTTTAAATTTCATAATATCACTTCTCATAGATATAATTTTAGGAGGAGGGTAGTACTTTCCAATAAAAGCATCTTTGCACTTAATCTAAGAATCAATACTATTTCTAGGCAAGGATAGCAACCATTCTTTAGCTTTTCCTCTCAAGGAGAAAGGAAACAACTTGATCTTAATAATATCTCCATCTACATCCTTATACTTTTGCATCTCACAAAGTTCAACAAATTTATCGAGATGGGCAGCAACATCATCAGAACTAGCACTAGAAAATTGCTCTCTCATCACAAGATTCAACAAACCAGGCTTAATTTCATAAAAGGTAGCATCAGGAGCAGGTGGAGAAATAGGAGTGCTAACTAAATCATTGTTGTTTGTGCTAGTGAAGTCACACAACTTGGTATTCTCAGTAGAGTTCATTTTGGCAAAAGTGGAGCAAGCCAAAAACAGCAGCAGCAGCTAGAGCAAGAACAAAATTTTTGTGTTTTTGATAAGAGAAAGCAAACCAAACTAAACTATTTTTTTTGGAGTTTTTGATAAAAATAGGCAAAAAAAACCAAGCAAAAGAAACTAAGCAAACTAAAAACAAAGTAAAGAGAAAGGTTGAGGAGGACTCCCCTTGTGAAGATGTCCTTAGCCTCCCCGGCAACGGCGCTAGAAAATCTTGATGGCGCTGCGTCAAAGTGGAGCACTTCGTTGGGAAACCCAAAGAGCAAGGTGTGATGCAGCAGCAGCAAGTCTTCCCTTAGTAAGAAACCAAGGTTATCGAACCAGTAGGAGGAAGGAAACGTCTCAAAGGTGTTGCAAGAAACGTGGAAACCTACACAACACAAACTCAAGACTTTGCCCCTACGAACCGTGAGTTGTCAATCTCACCGGTTGCTGTAACAAAGGATTAACTATACGGTGTGGAAGGGGATGATGGTTTTGCAGCAAGTAAACAGTAACAGTGGAAGATGTATCAATGCTAAAGATTGGACCAGGGTCCATAGTTCACTAGAGGTGTTCTCCTTAGATAAACAAACATGGCATGTTGGGTAAACAAATTACAGCAGGGCAATTGACAGGACTGCGCAAGGCATAACAATGCAATACTAGACATAAAGATCCTATGAGATTCGATTGGGCAATACAACAAGATACATAGACCTCCATCCAACTGCATCTATGACTAGAAGTCCACCTTTGGGTTATTATCCGAACCGTCTCCAATATTAAATTGCAAGCAACAGACAACTACTTTAAGCAAAGTGTGTAAGATAAACAATCCACTTGTTCCATGAACAAGAGACCGTTGTTTTCTCCCCAGTGGCAACAACACATCTACAACCTTAGAGATTTCTATCACTTCCCTTGATTAAATAGAGGCATGAACCCACTATCAAGCATAAATACCCCCTCTTGGAGTCACTAGCAACTACTTGGCCAAGATAGCTACTAACAACGGAGAGCATGCAAGATCACAAACAACACAGATATGACAGAATCAATAAGACAAAACCATTAATCAATCTGACATAGTAATCTCAACATCCATCGGATCCCCGCAAACACAACATGCATGATTACAAATAGATGAGATCTTGATCATGAATAGATCTCACAAGATCTAGACATGAAAGCACAAGGAGGAGATACAACCATCTAGCTACTAGATGGACCCTTAGTCCAAGGTGGAACTACTCACTCTTCATACCAGACGCTGGCATGATGAAGAAGAAGGCCCCCGGGATGATCTCCCCTCCAGCAGGGTGCCGGGAAGAGCTTCAGATCCCCCCGATCTAGGGACGATGGTGGCGGCGGCTACAGATGGTTTCGTGGAATATTGATCGGGTACTTAGGGTTTCTGTATCGGGGGATCTTTATAGGCGAAGAGGCAAGGCAGGGGGTCAGCCAGGGTGGTCACACCCCCTAGGCACGGCTAACCCTAGCCCGCGCCGCCAGGGGGTGTGGCCCCTGGTGCCTCCCCTCCGTCTCGTACTCTGGCTCCGTGTTCCCCACGGTAAAATATTGACTTTGGCTTTTGTCCCGTCCAATTCCAAGAATATTAATTTTCTGCCTTTTTGGAACCAAAAACATAAAAAAACAGTCAACTTGCACCGTGGCATCTTGTTGATAGGTTAGTACTAGAAAACATATAAAAACACCTCAAAGTGTAGACAAAGCAAAGCAAAGTATATACTAAACAAGCATGGAACATCAAAAATTATAGATACGTTCCAATGTATCAAGCATCCCTGCGCTTAACTCCTGCTCGTCCTCGATTAGGTAAGTGATAAAAAGAATAATTTTTGAGGTGACATGCACCATCAAAACCAAGATCAAACCACTTGTAAGCATTGAAATCTGGGATCAAAGAACTATAAACATGAGCATGAAAGATGGAGTTCTAAAGTAAGACAAAGTAACTATGCATGCAACATGATAGGTTACAAACAAAGATCATGAATAACATGCATTGAAAAATGTTTGTTTGTTTCACATACAAAAAACATAGCATAGTGGCATTCAAGTTGTCCCTCATGGAATAGCAAATAGATGCATATGACATCTTTAAAGTTCATAAGAGTGACTAGATACAAATAGCACAAGAACAAGCAATATCAACAATATGCATCAATAAATAAGTTTTGGGACAATGCACATAGAACTAAGAATGACAACTATGCTCTCTTAACTAGTGCTTAAAGGTAGAAGGTGGTGACTCAATATAATAGTGGAAGAAAGGCCCTTCATAAAGAGAAGCAGGGATTTCAAGTCTCAAAAAGTGCTTCCAGAGATTATGGTACTTGTTAGCTTTCAGCTCTCCTTGCCCCTGTCATAAGCATCTTGAAGTGATTAAGGTTAAAGTGAACAAACTATGGAGTATATGCTTGACAAAGTATAAGTTGACAATCTCATGTCCCTTGAATACGAGGGCCGCTCCTCATGCTACTCAACTTTAGTCACCTGTAAGTTCTTGTCATAGTAAGTACATGTGTATCATAGAGAACCGCCAACGGGGTACCCCTTGCACATGATACAGGAGCTATCCCATAATCAAAATGACAAAGCAAGCAGACAATGAGCTTCTCAACAATCTTCTTATTTACCATGGGAAAATGGTGCTTTTTTCTCTCTTTCCTCTTTTCAATATGTCTCTTTTTTTATAAGAAGAAAGCTTCATAGATGTCATTATGGTGATGCTGCAAGTGTCCACCATGATTAGGCATGGCTTAGGCTAGCGGCCCAGGCATTTCTCTAACACACATACATAACTCCATGGACTTACAAGCTCCCCTTTTATTTCAAACCGACGACATCCATAGACAAAAGAGCATGATATCAATTGTGTACAAAGTACAAGTACAATGTTGAAAGCGTTCCCCGTGACAGCACGGTTCTGCTAATTCCAACGTATAAGTGCAAGCATATATAACATAGATGACACAATGGTTCAAGTTTATTAGGGGCAAGAAAAATAAAGTGTGCCATCAAGTTTGTGAGAGCTTTAATTACTAAGTTTTCTCATAACAAAATACTTCTTAATTGGAAGATAGATGAAAACAAGAATATACTTGGAATGGTGTAACACACCATGCATATGAATTTATAGTGGACACTTTGAAATAACTTGGTTTCTTGGGAGTTGGATGCATGTGTAGAGCTTACTCATACAAGTGGAGGCTAGCAAAAGACTGGGAGCGACCAACTAAGAGAGCAATAATAGCCATAATCATGCAGAGCAACAAAACATTACTAATCAAAGCATAAAGTGGTACTACAAGTCAAGGACTAAATGATCATAGAGGCTATGGTGACTTGTTCATAGTCATAACATGGTGTGAGCATGTGCCAAGTCAACCCAAACAAAGAATCAAAGCAGAAAACCACAATACTATGCTTTTGTATGCTAAAACAACGCATGATTCCTTTAAGGCACACTAAGCAATCCCAATTGTTTGGAACAAGTCATGCTACAGCAATAATCACTAAGCATAAGGTCAAAACAACATCTAGCATGACATGATAAAGTCTAAGTCACAGTCAAAGCAAGCTCCTCTTGTACTATTCAAGCAAGAACTTTCTACTCCTCTCTAACACCAATCAACTTATTTGAAACAACACAGCGAGAACGGGGGGCCAAACTACTTTATTCAAGCGAACTAAGAAAATAAAAACAAAAACTAAGATGCTCCAAGAACAACACAATAGTGCATGAAACAATAAAAACAAAGTGTATAGAAAGACCTGAGATTTTTATTGATGAAGAAGAGGATTCCTTGGGCATACCCAAGCTTTGACACTTGTACCTCTTGAATATTTCTTGGGGTGACACGGGGTGTCATCCCCAAGCTTGAGATTTTGTCCATTCTTCATCTTATTACATCATTCTCTCTGTACACCTGAAAATTTTCCTTCATACAAAACTTCACACAATCTTCATTAGCAACATTAGTATATTCAAAAGATAATAGACCTTTGGGTTTAGCTTTAGAATATAAAAAATTTCACTAAAAACACAAGCTACTGTGGAAATTCCCTCAAAAAGCTCAATTTCCCAAAAAAAACCCAAAAAGGAATCAATAAAAAGCAAATGCAAATAATGGCAGAAATCTATCAAAACAGACCAGCAGGTAGAAACCGATTTTTTCGAAGACCTTCTGTTGCTCAAATCAATAAGTGTTGAACTAACTAAAGTTAGATAACATACTGGGTAATTTATACATAAAATATCAGCTCAATCCAACTTACATAAATTCCTCACGAATTTTTATGGTGGAGCACAAAAATCTGTTTTGGTACAACAAGTCCCCAAATCTTACTTCCCTCTCATTAGAGGTTATTGTTGGCACAAATAGAAAACAAAAAGGATAAGGAGAGATCATTACTGAAGTAATACCTTCCAAGACTCAAGGAAACTCTCACCTTCTCTTCGCCCACATGCATCTCCCGTATCGCTTCCCATGCTTCCTTTGTCGTCGCATAGTTTGCGAGTGTCATCACCATAGAGTCTGGTATAGACTGCGAGAGGGAAGCCATGGCGCCCTCGTCGACCTCGTCGTCGACGGCGTCGTCGCCTTCTATAGCCTTCCACACACAGAGATTATGGAGGATAAACTTCATCTTTGTGGCCCAGACCATATAGTTTGTCGGTCAGCATTGGATACTGAATCGGCACAGAGCTCGTCCTCGGCATCATCATGATCGGCTTGCCGCTACCTTCGGTCGCTGCCACCAAAGCCTTCTTCTTCGCCGCCGCCTTCTTCTCGTCATCGTTTGACATCGTCTCTTGTCCGATCGGCCCTTCTAGCTTGTCCAGGTTCTGATACCACTTGTTGGTTTTCTACCCTGAATCTTACGAACAAAACAGATCAAAAAACAAGAACTCAAGTTGTACGTACGTGAGAGAGATAGAGGCAAAAAAATTTTGGTGGTGCACAACGATCGCACCTTTTCTGATTTTTCTTCTTCTTTTTATATAGACGTTTAAAAATACGACTTCACGCCCAACACGGAACTACCAAGCTAAACCCAACACGACGTGACCCCTGTACCTAGTCGTACACGGTTTAAACTTTCCTTAAACTTTTCTAGAACTGAAACGAAAACTTTCCTAATCTTAAGACTTAAAACTTGGACGACAAGATTAATATCAACATAGCTCGCAGCACCATGACCTGCCGCCTATGGATCCACCCTCATGAGCACCATGACGAGCGTGAGCACCACCAGCTGTCGCCGAATCCAGCTCCAAGAATCCGGGGAATTCCTCCCGGCAAAGCGCCACACCACGGCACAAGGCCGATTATGACTACTACTAGAAGACCTACAACTACTCTGCACATCACGGCCTCCTCTCCCCCATCTCCTCCGGCCGGCGAGGCCATCTGTGAGGAAGGAAAGAGGAGCCGTGGATGGCAAAACGACTCAAAGCGGTGGGTTGCCTCTAGAATCATGCGGGTAGCGAACTCACTTGTCATTTCTCACTATGGGAGTATTCATTTGGCGTAAATGGACATATGTGATCTTTAAGAAAATTGAGTTCAAAAATAATTCTATAAAATATCCAGATGTATGCAATCATGTATCCACAAACATGCAAAATACTAATCTAAAATAAATTCTATTATGGGCTACATAGAAATGACAAAAAGTATGGATCTGAGTATGCACATTATTAAATCTCCAAACTTTCTATGAATTTTTCAATTTTGTGTAGCCGATAATATAATGAATTTTGGGTTAAGATTTTGCATTTTGTAGGATATAGCATTGATTATGCCTAGGATTTAGTTTTATATTAAGCAACTATTATTATACAGAAACATCGTCATGGGCACATACATCGTCATCGTCACATACATCGTCATCGGCACCTACATCGTCATCGTTCATTTTGGTGGATATCTAAAGAGTTCTCCGCCAGGCGTGACGACCTCATCAAGTATGAACCCTGCCAATTCCTCTTGAATGTCTCGTATGCGTTCAAATGGTAGGAGTTGGTCCCGCATCCGTTCGATCTGAATATATATGAAGAATGGGTCGTCAATATATATATAAGAATAAAACTCAACACAATTGATGGTAATAAAATAATGTTGTGGACTTTGTTTACTTACTTTAAGTTATTCTAGTGCGGCTTGGACCGTCGCACATATCGTGTTGCGAATGAACTCGCAAACATAGTACCCACATAAGTTATTGCCGTGTCCCTGATGCGCGCACTTTATGAGAATAGAGAGTTCAATCAAAATAATAATCAATAAAGCATGATATAATGGAATTGGAAGCAGAATCAAAGAGATATGCAGACCTAGCTAGCTAGTATTACTTACATTTTGGTCTACAAATTTTAGTTCTTCTGACCATTCACCCACGGCCCTGCCCGTGAACCTTTTCCAAACCCTGTCCGACAAAGAAAATGGATAAAGGAGTAATTAATTACTTGTTGTCACGAAAGTTGCCGATCTAGTGCGATAATATGATTGAAATTACCTCTGGAGCATCTCTCTAAAGTCTGCCCATATCTCTTTTTCTTTTCGTAACGAGTCCATGACAAGGACTTTTCCTGAGTCGGGTTGAATGAATAGCAGAATAAAGTGGAACCTACGCACGCATAACTCATCATCAGTTACACTTAACATCGAGTAAGCCGAAATAGAATGTGTACAAGAGAGAGGGTAACAGTACTCACGAGAAGTTGTAAGGCAATATTATTTCCCTTTTGGTTTGTTGTCTCAGTAAAGACCTTAGCAAGTAATCTTCTGTTTGCCCGGGTTTGGTTCTTACCACTTCTTCATAAACTCTATTTGGGTCAACGAACCCAATGTCAAAAGGGCATCCTTTCCTGCATTCCATAACCTTTTTCCTGCATAATAGTATATACATATATGGTGAGCATATATATATACATGCAATTAATGAAGTGAATGAGATGAGATATAAATTACAGAAATAGTACTTACACACAATAAAGGCTGATGGCAGCTTTGTCGAGTTTCTTCTGATTGAATAGAAAATGCAAGTCTTGAATGTTGAAGTCGATCCCGTCGTCTCCGCAGAAGAAAATCTCATCTCTTATATGCGTCGTGATCCATTCTTCCTTTCTCGTCTTGCAGAAATCAAGGTACCACTTGTGCAATTTCCGCATCTTTGTTGGTAGATTCTTGAGCTCCTCTTTCTTGACGAGATTCTTCCCATACTTCCATGGCTGTATGGGGTTGGCATCGCATTTGGGCAAGTTGTCTCCCATGATGTTCAAGTATGCAATGTAACTCATCCCCATCTCATTGGCCTTTATTTGTAGCTCTGCCTCGTAATCATTTACGGGAGGAGCGTCCCGTGTGTCGAACACTTGGAGCGGGGTGCATGATTGGTTTTCCTGCTCTCCGAGCATGGGAACTGTTTTCTGGGGTTCCTCACGACTGCTACTTTCAGTCTCCCTACGGCGCCTTGCAACCGCCTTCAAAATCTGGCGCTCGTAGTCCGGCACAAGTGGGGTTTCAGGTTTCAAAAGATTTTTGTAAAACTTCTCCACCACCGTCGGATCTATTTTCTCCTTTGGCTCGGCCCGTCTAGGTGCAAAGAATTTCTTGACCTCTTCTTCCGAGATCCTATTGGTCTCCTCGTCGCTGCGATTCCACGGTAAAACCGGCAATGGCTTGGCGGAAGGCTGCGGGACGTAGTTTTTTGAACTCTTTGGCGTACGGTTTCCTGCGGATTTCTTTGTGGCAGTGCTAGTGATGCTCTTTGTGGCAGTGCTCTTCCGCTTACGCTGAGGAGATGGCTGAAGCACCGGAGATGGCTGACGGGCCGGAGATAGCTGGCGTGCCGGAGATGGCGGAAGCGCCGGAGATGGCTGGCGCGCAGGAGATGGCTGCCGCGCAGGAGATAGCTGAAGCGGCTCAGACTGCTGACGCTGCGGAGACGGCGGGGGTTCCAGTGGCCTCCAATTTGGAAGCACGATGTGTTCCTTCTTCCAAAGAATGGTTGTTTTCACTACAAATTTGAGTTGAGTTTCCCCTTCACCTGTAGCATGGTCAAGTTGTGCTTCCTCATATTCCTTCACAACCTCATCCACCCCGACAATAGCATAGCCATCTGGAATCGGTCGGCAGTGGTAGGTTCCACCAGCTACAGGAGGTAAGGCATAGCCGACAGCCACCTTAATGGATAAGCCCATTAATCTCACATGCAGCTCAGCGTGTTCGCTCTCCGTGATCTCATCCACGGGGTATCGAGGACCCGCCATTTCAAGCATGGGCTGCACGTTCTCCGTGGAAGCCACGCTGCTTTTCCGCGCAGAGTCTGGGCCGCCGGCAGCTTCCAATGCAGGCTCTTCGTGCCGCTGAGATGGGCCGGTAGCTTGATGGCTCTGTTGTGCATTCACTTGCGCCTGCAGCGCCGCAAGTGCATGTTCTATCTGTGTCATCCGCTCTGTACGCTCTTTTTCTTTTCTGCCGCGCCATCTGTAAGAGTCGCTCCACTCGGCAAACCCATCCTTCCATGTCATACCTCCTGTGCCTCGTGCATGTCCAGGGTGTTCTTTTTTACCGATGGCGCGTGTGAGCTGGTCATTCTCTCTGTCGGGATGGAAGGTCCTGGTGGATGTTTCCTCGTATGCCGTGATTAGTTCAGTGACGGGTTTGTCAAGGAGGGTTGGGAAGATACACAATCCTGTTTCTGGGTCCAACCTTGCCCCGATTCCGTAGAACCAAGTCTTTGCACGTAGATCCCACCCATCTGTCTAGGGTGTGATCCCTCTAGCGCATAGGGCCTTCTCAACTTCCTCCCACTTAGGCCTCTGAGATATGTAGCCACCTGACCCCGTCCTCTGGTGATATTCCTTCTTCTAGACATTAAGCGTATTGGTTTCTGACCTCTTTTTAGCTATAGAACTTTTTTTATATGTCACAAATTCGGGCCAGTGAGTTCTTATCTTCGCATAATATGCGTCTTCGAAATCTGAAGTCTCGCCAGCTTTGACAAATTTGTTCAATTTTGTCTTCCAATTGCGGAAAGCGTCAGCCATCTTCTGTAGAGTCCACTCTTTGACCTTTTCCTTTATAACCGGGTTGTTTTCATCCTCCTCTGGCGGAAGGGTGAAATTTACCAACAACGGATTCCAAAGCGTTTCTTTGGATCTTTCATCGACAAAGGTACCGTCGCCCTTATTTGGCTTATTCCAATTTTCAATTATGATTGGGATTTGGTCCCTAACAAGAACTCCAGCCTGACGTACAAATTTTTCTGCGGCCTTCTTGGGCTCCATCGGCCTGCCATCAACACAGACTGCTTCGATCGTGAACTTTGCACGATCTTTCAACCGATGGCTCGCGCCTCGCTTGCTCTTTTTTGTAGAAGAAGATGGTTGCTGACTGGTCGATCCAGATACTACTAGAGAAAAGCCTATGCGAGGCGCACCTAAAAGCCTATCCGAGGCGCATATCATATGCGCCTCTAGCTTCAAGCCTCGGGTATTTTTTATGCGAGCCGCATATGATATGCGCCTCCTATACTTCACATATGCGAGGCGCATATCGATATGCGCCTCGCATATGTGAATTATAGGAGGCGCATATCATATGCGCCTCGCATATGTTTTACAATGCGCCTCGGATATTTATAGTATATGCGCCTCCTATAGTATCCTATATGCGCCTCCGGTAATATTTTCGAAATTCAAGTTTTACTGACCACTATAAATAATAATATACAGATATTCAAATAAACAATATAGCCCAGAATACAGTATAAAGAGCACAGAATTTTTCAGAAACTTGCAATTTGCCAAAGCATAATAGAACCAACATGAATACAATACATTACATATCAATCGTGACATACAAGTTCATACATCAAGTGTTTGTGCCACAAGTTCACACCTCCAAGTACAAGTTCACAATCACATTACACCTTCGAAGGAGATCTTGACGGTCTGAAGTGGTTTAGATTCGACAAGGTCTTCGGCTTCCGGGAGCATCACCTTCGGCTATCGCGAGGACTTGGGGAGAACTTGGTGTACCACAGAGCATCACAGCAGATGAATCTCTTGTCGATAACAACTCGAGCGACTGTACTTAGAAACATCACCACCAAGCTTCAACACCACCCCTCGGTTACTGAAACCGTTGTGCCTGCACCAAACCCACTCCAATAGGGCCTGGGTGCGACTGCGGCTTGCGGAGTTTGCAGCACGCGGGGAGAGCTCGGGCAGCAGGCAGCGGCCGACACTCGCCAAGAAAACCGGATGCTGGCGGGGAGGGGGCCTGCACGGGGAGGCGGAGGAGGTGGCCGACGATGGGGTCCCACGGCGACGGCGAGCGCAGGAGCAGGCGGCGACGCAGAGGAGGCCTGGGGTGGCGCCGGTCATGGAGCTCGAGCTCTGGCCGGCGGCGGGGACGCGGATGCCGATCGAGAGGAGGACGAAGGCAAGGGGGCATCGAGGGCAGGGGATCCAGGGCGGCTGCGGCGGTGCCTGGGACCCGACGAGGTTGAGGGCGAGGGAGCGGCCGACAGCGGCAGAACCTGGTGGATCTCGGGGAGACGAGAAGAGGAGGGCTGGCGGCCGAGCAAGGCGGGCGCTGCACCGGCGCTGGCGGCGGGCTCGGGATTGGGAGGTTGGGACGAGGGCAGGGAGGTGGGGTTCGCGAGCAAGGCGAGTGGAGCGGGGCTTGCGGGCGGTTTTGGTCGAGGCACTGCGAGGTGGGTCTCGCGGCCAAGTGGGCCAGGGGTCACGGGTGGGCTCGGGCTTTGACCGGGGGGAGGGAGCGTGCGTGCGTGACAGATGCGTGTGTAGCGATGGGTGGCGGCGGCTGGAAGGGAAAACGTGGGGTTGGGTAGGCAGATAGGGATCTAGGGTTTCAAGATTAGGGTTAGTTTAGGTTGATTGTGCCTGGGTTGTAGGTGGCCTGGCTAAATGGCTGGGCTGCCTCCCCGGGGATAAAATAGGTTTTTATTATACTATATTTATTTTATTTTGTTTAGAACAAAATAGTTGCAAATATGTTTAGACAAATAAAGATCTGAACAGACCGGGGTTTGACTTTTGAAATAGAAAGGGGATCTGAAAAAAGTGGTGCCAGGTTATGCGAGGCGCATATTGCACAATATGCGCCTCCTATAATTCAAACTATAGGAGGCGCATATAGCAATATGCGCCTCGCATATGCGGCCACCTACCACCGCCCGGGCCCGCAGGAGTTACTTGAGGCGCATATGAGCATATGCGCCTCGCATATTATCAAATATAGGAGGCGCATATAACCATATGCGCCTCGCATATTCGTGCACCTACCAACACGCGGGCCCACACAGATTATGCGAGGCGCATTTTGTCCATATGCGCCTCGCCTATCTGATATATAGGAGGCGCATATGACTAGAATGCGCCTCGCATAATATGGGGCTGCTAGATTCCGTCCGTACATGGATTATAGGAGGCGCATTCTTATCATATGCGCCTCGCCTATTTTTATACTAGAGGCGCATATCGCAAAGTGCGCCTCGCCTATTTTTATAGGAGGCGCATATGTCTAAATGTGCCTCGCATAAGCATGTCTCCTATAGCCTTTTCTCTAGTAGAGGGCTAAAAGAAGAAAGAAGCGTTAATTAATACATGTAGAAGAAGATTGTTGGTGGAAGTCAGCAGAGGCTTAATCAATGCATATACCTCGCCGGACTTTGTAATCACTAAATTGCGTTCACCGGAGTCTTCATCTTCTCCATGACTACTTGAGCTGTCATCATGTCGCTCCAAGTTCAGATATTGTGAGGTGTCCTCATCAATAATGTTCTCCATTATTTCTTCTTCTTCAAGGTTTCTACTAAGTGGATCCATAGTTTCTAAAACAATAATATTGTCTAGAGTAAGAGTGTAAACATTCAAGTGGACTTGGATTCATACACAAATATACATATTATTCATACAAAAATACACAAATGAAATTAAAACCCTAAGGATGCTTGATCATTTTAAACGAGTTCCGAGGGGTCCAAACCCTAATCAGGATGAAACTATGTTGCCCGCGAACCCGCCCCGCTTGACACCCTATCTATACTACAACTCCCTCCATAATTACATGCCATCTTAGTTTCGAGTTTCCCGATTTTGACCATCAAGTTCACCACCAACACTAAGTAAACAATATTCTTCGTATGATCAGAAACAACACTATTACCTCCACACCAACTTCTCCACTATAACATGACACATGACCACTGAGCCGAGCACACTATGGGTAACGACAGTAGCACTAAAAAACCAACACGGGCATGACACCGAACTTGACGAACGAGACGAGCTGCAGAGAGGAGGACCTCACACGGGCTCCGATGGCGAGGGCGAGGGCGAGGGCGGCGGCTCCGAAGTACAGCGAGGGCGGCGGCTCCGACGTACGGCGAGGGCGGCGGCTCCGACGTACGGCGAGGGCGGCGACTCCGACGTAAGGCGAGGGCAAGGGCGGCGGCTCCGACATACGGCGATGGCGGCTCCAACGGCGAGGGCGAGGGCGGCGGCTCCGACGGCGAGGGCTGGACGTGGCGCCGGCGCGTCTGCTCCCTGCGCGCGGCGCGCGCGCGGTGGCGGTGGCGGTGGCGGTCTTGGCGCGCGCGAGGGCGGCGGCTAGCTCCGACGGCGAGGGCTGGACGCGGCGCGGCAGCTGCTCGCTCTCTGCTCTCTGCGCGGTGGACGGTTCGATCTGGCACTGGGGGGAAGAAAGGAAGGGGAGGCGCATTTAATACCCCCCTTTAACACCGGTTCGGGGCTGGAACCGGTGTTAAAGGGGGGGAATTCCGTTTCGCGCGCGCATTTATTAACACCCCCCTTTAACACCGGTTCCAGACAAAAACCGGTGTTAAAGGGGGGGTGCGCGCGCGAAACGAAATAAATGTGCCCCCCTTTATCACCGGTTCGTGTCTGGAACCGGTGTTAAAGGGGGGGCATTTATTTCAAGCATTAAAGGGGCATTTTTAAGTCAAAAAATAGGATATGAATTTGGAAAATTCATATCTTTTTCATTTCAACTCAGAAAAATATGAATAATATATCATAATTTTTAGAAAAATAATATCTATCCATTCATGTAAAAACATTTTATATTTACTTTACACGAAAATTTTCAAAATGATTAAAACACTTACATATAAATTTTGAATATTCAATTCAAACAAAATAAATTGTTAAATCCTAAAACTTTGAAGATAAGAAATATTAAGCATCTAAAAAGGAATCTAACCCTATTTTATTAGAGCAAATCATATTTTAATGCCGCGTCTTTTGTATTAACATTTTTGAATTGATTGGATATTTAAATGCCGCATCTTTTGTATACACTTGAATCTGACCAAGCCTTGCTCAACTTGCATTGTTTTTTTTTGATAAAATAGCATATTGTGAACCTAAAAATGAATTTTGTAAAAAATCATGAGCATCTTATCATGTACCTGTAGTTCATATCTGACCCACTTCCTACCGATTCGGCAGGAATTTGTCTTTTTCACCAGAGGTGGACAGAAAGGTTTCAGATCCCCCTGTTGGTACATTGTCCATATAAGGTGGTCTAGTATTTTTTTAAAATGTGTTGGTGGTTTTTTGAATTAGCCATTTGGTGGTTGCTTCACAAAACCGTCCGTTTTTTATGATCGGAAAATGGAAAATGCCTTTTTGGTGCGATAAAAAGGAAAACTTCCTCTTGCAACATTGTTTGTCATGCCATGATGCACATGTATGCACAATATGGCCATATTATCACAAACTATGCCTTGATTCTAGCCATAACATTGGTCATTTGACCCGAAAGCCAAGAAACCTCGAATGAGATAGGTCATTTTATGAAGGTTTTTTTGAGACATAATCAATATACCAAGTTTGAGATTTTTCCTTCTAACTATGTCACATAATATAACACCATGCGAAGGTTTCGCACTGTTTCGATCTTTTTTTATTTTTTATCCCCGTTTTAAACTATCGACAAACTTTGTCGAACAACGGGCATGATGATTCTTAGCTCGGGGCCAAGCCTCGCTCAACTTGCATTGTTTTTTTGATAAAATAGCATATTGTGAACCTAAAAATGAATTTTGTAAAAAATCATGAGCATCGTATCATGTACCTGTAGTTCATATCTGACCCACTTCCTCCCGATTCGGCAGGAATTTGTCTTTTTCACCAGAGGTGGACGGAAAGGTTTCAGATCCCCTATTAGTACATTGTCCATATAAGGTGGTCTAGTATTTTTGTAAAATGTGTTGGTGGTTTTTTGAATTAGCCATTTGGTGGTTGCTTCACAAAACCGTCCGTTTTTTATGCTCGGAAAATGGAAAATGCCTTTTTGGTGCGATAAAAAGGAAAACTTCCTCTTGCAACATTGTTTGCCATGCCATGATGCACATGTATGCACAATATGGCCATATTATCACAAACCATGCCTTGATTCTAGCCATAACATTAGTCATTTGACCCGAAAGCCAAGAAACCTCGAATAAGATAGGTCATTTTGTGAAGGGTTTTTTGAGACATAATCAATATACCAAGTTTGAGATTTTTCCTTCTAACTATGTCACATAATATAACACCACGCGAAGGTTTCGCATTGTTTCGATCTTTTTTAATTTTTTTATCCCCGTTTTAAACTATCGACAAACTTTGTCGAACAACGGGCATGATGATTCTTAGCTCGGGGCCAAGCCTCGCTCAACTTGCATTGTTTTTTGATAAAATAGCATATTGTGAACCTAAAAATGAATTTTGTAAAAAATCATGAGCATCGTATCATGTACCTGTAGTTCATATCTGACCCACTTCCTACCGATTCGGGAGGAATTTGTCTTTTTCACCAGAGGTGGACGGAAAGGTTTCAGATCCCCCTGTTGGTACATTATCCATATAAGGTGGTCTAGTATTTTTGTAAAATGTGTTGGTGGTTTTTTGAATTAGCCATTTGGTGGTTGCTTCACAAAACCGTCCGTTTTTTATGCTCGGAAAATGGAAAATGCCTTTTTGGTGCGATAAAAAGGAAAACTTCCTCTTGCAACATTGTTTGCCATGCCATGATGCACATGTATGCACAATATGGCCATATTATCACAAACTATGCCTTCATTTGACCCGAAAGCCAAGAAACCTCGAATGAGATAGGTCATTTTGTGAAGGTTTTTTTGAGACATAATCAATATACCAAGTTTGAGATTTTTCCTTCTAACTATATCACATAATATAACACCACGCAAAGGTTTCGCACTGTTTCGATCTTTTTTTATTTTTTATCCCCGTTTTAAACTATCGACAAACTTTGTCGAACAACGGGCATGATGATTCTTAGCTCGGGGCCTTGATTCTAGCCATAACATTGGTCATTTGACCGGAAAGCCAAGAAACCTCGAATGAGAATGCAACTAATAGTAAGTTACATAAAGCCGAACTGGAACTGAAAATTAAGATACATAAAAGAACTGAAAATTAAGATACATGGCCAGATTAAGTAACAATCGGCCGAACTTGTTTCGGAATGTTGGAGTAATTCAGTCATGCTCCTGCCTACACCTGTAATACTCGCCACTGTAGTCGTCGTACTCGCCGCCTCCGTCATCGCTGTCGTCGTCAGGGTCGCCGTAATTGAACCTATAGAGAGTACGCGTGGGCTGGACTTGAGGGTAGCGCGTGGGCTAGACTTGAGGGTAGCGCAGACGGGGGTTAGAGTCGGAGGCAGTGTCATAGGCCATGACGCTCTGGAGAGTCCGACCGCGCCACCATAGCTGAAGGCCGGCCTCGTTGAAGTTAGGAGGAGGTGGGCCGTCCTCCTCGTGCCTGGCGAGCGCCCTCTCACGCCGATCCACGAAGAAGGCTTCCCAAGTAGGGAAATAGTCGGGATGCCATCTGGGATTCCTCCGCTGCTCCGGCGTGAGCTCGAAGTAGTAGTGGTTCGTGATGGCCATCCGGCGCGCCACACCTAGAGGGACAGGAGGAACCAGCACGCCTCCGACGCTCAGCATCCAGCCGACGGGGACACAGTAGCCCGGCGGGCAGGGGTAGTTCGAGGTGCAAAGCGCCTCCGCCTCCCTGGGGGTTAGTGCTACGGTGGAAGCCATGGTAAAGAGTGATGAGGTTGCAGATATGAGTCTAGAGATGTGCAATGACAATGGAGGCCAACCCTACATATATATAGTGAACTAGCGGGAAGAACTGGAGGAAAGAACTGGCGGGAAGAAAAATGGCGGGAAGAAAAATGGCGGGAAAAAATGGCGGGATGAACCTTTAGTCCCGGTTGGAGACACCAACCGGGACTAAAGATGAACCTTTAGTCCCGGTTGGAGACACAAACCAGGACAAAACATGAGTCAGCACTAATAATAGGGGTGAGTGTTGACATTATGTCGTGCGGCGTGTACCTTGTCCCGGATGGTGTCACCAACCGGGACTAAAGATGAACGTTTAGTCCCGGTTGGAGACACCAACCGGGACTAAAGATGAACCTTTAGTCCCGGTTGGAGACACCAATCGGGACTAAACACGAGTCAGCACTAATAATAGGGGTGAGTGTCGACATTATTTCGTAAGTGTCGACACTATGTCGAGCTGCTTGTACTATAAATAGGCATCCTTGTGAGTCCAGTCCTCCAGCCAGTTTGAGGCATCTCCAAGATGGTTTTCGAGAGCAGGGACACCACTACGGCCAGTTTCAGGGAGATGCCGACGGAGCCCAGTCCTCCGGCATCTCCGAGAAACTGGTCATAGAGGCACTCCCTAATATGTGAAATTAGTTAGCTCCCAGGTGTATTGATCTAGTTAGAGAAGTTACAAAGCTGCAAGATGGTTTTCGAGAGCAGGGACACCACTACGGCCAGTTTCAGGGAGATGCCGACGGAGCCCAGTCCTCCGACATCTCCAAGAAACTGGTCATAGAGGCACTCCCTAATATGTGACCGCGCGCGTTTGGAGATCAGATCTTAATGGTAAGTACGAATCGGGACAACTTCTTCTCATAGTCCCGGTCCATCCACAAAACAAGACTAACACTCAAGACATGTATTAATATTAAAAACATGAACTAGAGTTACATAATATGAGCATGAACTTCTTGGCATATGTCCTTCCTTATGATCGCTTCAGACGTAACCATGGAGCATCTTCTTTACTTAACGGAATGCTTGGGTCAGTTTTCACTGTGAAGGGCGGAATTTCATCAAACTTATTATAATCTTCTGACATGTCTGTCTTGTCCTCGATTCCCACGATGTTTCTTTTCCCTGAAAGAACTATGTGACGCTTTGGCTCATCATATGATGTATTCGTTTGCATATTTTTTTCTTTTTTTTGGTCTGGAGGACATGTCCTTCACATAGAAAACCTGAGCCACATCATTGGCTAGGACGAATGGTTCGTCTAAGTTCTTGTCTACCTTCATAAGATTGTTGAGATCCACCGTTGTTATTCCGTACTTCTTGTCTACCTCAACCCCTCCTCCTGTTATCTTGACCCATTTGCATCGAAACAAGGGGACCTTAAAATTAGGTCCATAGTCAAGTTCCCATATCTCCTCTATGAACCCATAATAAGTGGTCTTCTGCCCATTGTCTTCTGCTGCATCGAAGCGGACACCACTATTTTGGTTGGTGCTCTTTTTATCTTGGCCTATCGTGTAAAATGTATTCCCATTTATCTCGTACCCTTGGAAAGTACATACAGTCGAAGATGGTGTCCTGGCCAACAAGTACAGCTGATCCCCAACAGTGGTGTTATTCGTGAGAAGTCTTTGCAGCCAGCCACCAAAACTCGCCATGTGTTCACTTATAATCCATTCATCAGACTGCCCTGGGTGTTTGAGGCGTATTAAACTCTTGTGTTCATTGATATACGGGGCAACCAAGATAGATCTTTGTAAAACCGTGTAGTGTGCTTGATTGAGAGAATGCCCGTCCCTACATATCATTTCTTTACATCCTAGGGTGCCTTTTCCACGCAGTCTCCCCTCATGTCGTGATTCTGGAACACCAATCGCCTTAAGGTCAGGAATAAAATCAACACAGAACTCAATGACCTCCTCTGTTACATAGCCCTTGGAGATGCTTCCTTCTGGCCTAGCACGATTATGAACATATTTCTTTAAGACTCCCATGTACCTCTCAAAGGGGAACATATTGTGTAGAAATACAGGACCGAGAATGGCAATCTCTTCTACTAGGTGAACCAGGAGATGCGTCATAATATTGAAGAAGGATGGTGGGAACACCAACTCAAAGCTGAGAAGACATTGGGCCACATCTGTTTGTAACCCTGGTAGGCTTTCTGGATCGATTACCTTCTGAGATATTGCATTGAGGAATGCACATAGCTTCACAATGGGTACTCGAACATTTTCAGGTAGAAGCCCCCTCAATGCAATCAGAAGCAATTGTGTCATAATCATGTGGCAGTCATGAGACTTCAGGTTTTGGAATTTTTTCTCTGCCATATTTATTATTCCATTTATATTCGACGAGAAGCCAGACGGGACCTTGATACTGCCCAGACATTCAAAAAAGATTTCCTTCTCTGCTTTGGTAAGAGCGTAGCTGGCAGGAGTTAAGTGGCATCGTTTACCCTTCTCGTTCTCAGGATGCATAGGCTCTTCAGGGGCTTTCAGACGTTGCTGGTCCTGCCGTGCTTCCGGTGTATCTTTTGTCTTCCCATACACTCCTAGAAAGCCTAGCAGGTTCACGCAAACATTCTTCGTCACGTGCATCACGTCGATTGAAGAGCGGACCTCTAAGACTTTCCAATAGGGTAGGTCCCAAAATATAGATTGCTTCTTCTACATGGGCGCGTGTCCGGCATCGTCATTCGGAACAGATAGACTACCAGGACCTTTTCCAAAGATTACTTCTAGGTCCTTGACCATACCAAATACCTCCTCACCGGTACGGAGGACAGGCTTCCTCCGGGGTTCTGCCAGACGTTTGAAATGCTTGCCTTTCTTTCTTACTGGATGCAGGTTCGGAAGAAATCGGCGATACCCTAGGTACACAACCTTCTTACATTTATCCAAATATACACTTTCAGTCTCATCTAAACTGTGTGTGCATGCATTGTATCCCTTGTTTGTCTGCCCTGAAATGTTACTAAGAGCAGGCCAATCATTGATGGTTACGAAAAGCAATGCTCGTAGGTCAAATGGCTCCCCTTTGTGCTCATCCCACATACGTACACCTGGTTTGGCCCACAGCTGTAAAATTTCTTCAACTAATGGCCTTAGGTACACATCAATGTCGTTGCCGGGTTGCCTCGGGCCTTGGATGAGCACTGGCATCATAATGAACTTCCTCTTCATACACAACCAAGGAGGAAGGTTGTTAGGGGGTAACCCGTGGTTTGGCCCGATCTTTCACGAATTCCACGAGAAACGAGGGGAAAGCGGTGGTCGGAGGATGAAATCGAGGAAGACGATGAAAACCATGAACACACACACACCAAAACCCGATACACGCCTACTCCTCACGCCGGTGGCAACCGGTCCAACATAATCTCTAGGATCGGTGTTGGGCGAAGCTCGCTCTCCACGCCAACAACGGGGGATGAGGTGCTTGGTGAGATCTTGACGACTTGGGGGCGAGACACCGAGAACCCAAGGCCTTGTACAACTTGAACGCACTAGGCAAGATCCAAGACGGGGGTGGATAATCCGGTGCTCCTTGGTAGGAGCATGGGACCAATAGATATAAGTCCTCAAAGGGTTTCCTTAATATCTATTATTATCCAAGTCTAGGGTTTACAATGGAGGGTGGGGGCTATATATAGTCCAGCCACAAAACAGGGGTAGTTTCGGAACAAAAGGTAAATTATAATAAAGGGTTACAAGGCACAGGGCCTAACTCAGGCGCACAGGATCAGTCAGGACCGGTAGTACCGGTCGCAACCGGTAGTACCGCTCCGGGAGAGGTAGTACCGCTTGAGGGCCTGGAGCTTCCATCGGAGTGGCCTGTATTGAGCGGTAGGAGGGGGCGATAGTACCGCTGTCCGGTAGTACCGGTTGATGGACCGGTAGTACCGCATGGACCGGTAGTACCGGTCGGCAGTACCGCTGGCGTCTGGCAGCGACTGGTTGCTTCTGAAGGGAATATGCCCTGAGAGGCAATAATAAAGTGGTTATTATGTGTATTCCAAGTATATGATAGATGTTTATTTTGCATGCTATAATTGTATTAATACGGAAATGTTAATACATGTGTGTTTAATAAACAAACAGAAAGTTCCTAGTTATGCCTCTCTCATAAACTAGCTCGTTGATTAACAAGATGATCAAGGTTTCCTGATCATGGACATTGGATGTTGTTAATAACGGGATCACAACATTAGTGTAATGATGTGATGAACATTCATCCGAAGTATAGCATTACGATCAAAGTCATTGAGTTTATATTTCAATAACAAATTATGAAGTGATCATAGTCCTTAGACCATGAGATCATGTCAATCACTAACACCGGAAGAGTTTCTTGATAACATCAAACGTCACACCGTAACAGGGTGATTATAAAGATGGATTCAGAACTAACAAAGTGTTATGTTGAGGCTCATGGATCAAGAAGTGGAATTTGTTCATCCCGATGACGGATAGATATACTCTGGGCCCTCTCGGTGATATCACATTGATTAGCTTGCAAGCAAGTGATTTGATCACTAGAATGTTATATCACAGGAACGAGAAAAGAGTGCATGTCGGTAACGAGATTAAACTAGGTATGGAGATACCGATGATCGAATCTCGGACATGTAATATATCGTGAAACAAAGGGATTAAGATACTAGCGTAAAAGGTTCCGACGATCACAAGAAAGTCATCGTTGAATGTGTGGGAGTCAGTATGGGTCTCCAGATCCCGCTTCTGATTATTGATCTGAGAGGGGTCTCGATCATGTCCGCATTATTCACGAACCGTAGGGTGACACACTTAAGAGACACCGACATCCAATTGGAGCAAAAGTTTCATGCCGAAAGAATGAACAAGCGCAGGAATTTATTTCACTAGATACCGAAACAGGTTTTCGGGTGAAATTGCATAAAGTGGTTATGCATGTGAAATAGAATTCTAGCAAGGGGTTATTTGTGAATGTTTGTCATTAAAGTAATTGACAAAATTCTGAATAAAATAAAAGAGTTTTATTTAATGAGAGTTTGCATTAAATTTGGTGGAAATTTAATGGGATTTTGAGTGGACTCTTGAGTGGAGGGAATTTAGAGGAGTTTTGTGAGTGGAGTGTCCACCCACATGAAGAGGGGAGGGCAAGGGGGCAGCCCCCATGCGCCGGCCACCCCCTTGGGGTTCCCCCCCTCCTCATATAAAAGGAGCCCCTCCTCCTCACTTGTCTCTCACACCTCCTCGTGAAGGATCTCTCTCCCCCTCTAGAATTTATCCCCCATGGTCTCGGACTAGCGAGATACATGTTCCCGGTGGCTATTCGGCAAGAAAGAGTTGTGCTTCCGCTGCATCGCTGGAGCGAGGAGGCGGAGGTTGCTCGGTGCCTCGAACGTGTGTGCGAGCACGGATGCGCTGCTGATTTGCGGCGCTAGGACTTCCTCTCGATCTTGAGATCGGCAAGAGATCGTCTACATCAACCACAAGTTGAACTCGTTAAGCTTTGTCGGTCTTCAAGGGTATGTTCTCTACGGATATACATCCGCCCGTTGTTTGTATCTAGTATATATAGATCTTGGTATATAGTTCACATCGTAGGAAAATTTTTGTTTTCTATGCTGCGAACCCTACAGTGGTATCAGAGCCGGATCTATGCGTAGATACTTTACACGGGTAGTACACATATGAGTATGTGGGCGATGATGATCGTGTTGTTGCTCCTTTGTTGTGATTTTGGATATTGGTGGCATAGTGGGATGAAGCGGCCCGGACAAACTTTACATGTCCTCGCACATGAGACCTGTTCCACGCTTGACATGCAACTAGTTTGCATAAGTGGCTAGCGGGTGTCTGTCTCTCCTACTATAGTCAATATCTATTTTGCAAGCGAGTTGTCAACAATTTGATTATCCTCGTTGTGGTTCATGTTCGTAGGTAAGAACGGTTCTATCTCGAAAGCCCTAAGCCACGTAAAACTTGCAATGGATAAATTAGAGGCGTCTAGTTTAGATTGTTGCTGGGCTAGTGTTATGATATGGTAGTGTTGTAAGTAGAAGTATGAGATGATACTCTTACAACACACATAGCGTGTAAAATCCATAGACCTTGGATTTACACATATAGGTATGATAGTGATCATACCATGATGCACATGATGGAGATCATCTGCGGGAACCATATAATTTCACTAATAAACATATGATGTTTGGTTGCATCTTATATTGCTTGTTTAGCGCTTTGTCAAGCATAATAAGATGATCCCTCATTTAAATATCAAGATAAGAATGTGTTCTTCCTTTAGTATGCACCGATTATGTTTTCGTCGCTCCAAGACATCACGTGATGATCGGGTGTTCTTGGATCCACGACCATATTTCGGGTGTAAAACAGTTACACACGCAAATACTGAGGTTCTAACTTGGCGAGCCTAGCATGTACAGACATGGCCTCGGAACACAGACCGAAAGGTTAAGCATGAGTCATATAGTTGATATGATGCCCATTTGATGCTCGCCTTTGAAGCTATACCAACTCACGTGATGATCGGACTTGGTGTAGTGGATTTGGTTCATGTAATCACCAAAAGGACACGAGGGATGTCGCTTTTGAGTGGGAGTTCATTCGTAATATAGATTAGTTGAACTCGATCTATCATACACTTAGTCTAAACTTTACAAATTCTGTTGTAGATGGCACCACCTGCTTTTAATTTCAATGCGTTCATGGAGAAAGAGAAACTAGCAACGAACGGTAGCAACTTTACTGAATGGGCCATGAATTTGAGGATTCTCCTCTCTGCTGCACAAAAGCAATATGTGCTAGAAGCGCCGTTAGGCCCCCCACCTTTTGATGATGCCCCTGACGAGGAGAAGAATGTCTATCAGACTCGTCAGGAGGACCACAACTTAGTTCATTGCGGCATATTGTATGGGCTAGAGCCGGAACTTCGAAAGCGTTTCGAAAACGGCAATGCATTTGATACAATGGGTGAGTTGAAAATGATTTTCGACACACATGCTGCTGTAGAGAGCTACAATGCTTCAGAAAAGTTCTTTAGCTGCATGATGGAAGAGCACAGCTCCGTTAGTGAGCATGTACTCAAGATGTCGGGTTACGCCGATAAGCTTGTGTCCTTGGGAATAACGATTCCCATTGACTTAGGCATCCATCGTGTTCTGCAGTCTCTGCCACCTAGCTATAAGAGCTTCGTGATGAACTATAATATGCAAGGCATGAAGAAGTCTCTCCCCGAGCTTCTGTCTATGCTTAAAACTGCAGAAGTGGAGATCAAAAAGGAACATCAAGTGTTGATGATCAATAGGAACACTGGTTTCAAGAAAGACAAGAAGGAAAAACGGAAGGGAAGTAAGGGCGGCAAGCCGGTTGCCGCACCTGAAAAGAAACCCCGAGTTGGACCTAAGTCTGATTCCGAGTGCTACTATTGTAAGGGGACTGGCCATTGGAAGCGCAACTGCCCCAAGTATCTGGCAGACAAGAAGGCCGGCAAGGCAAACAAAGGTATATATGATATACATGTTATTGATGTGTACTTGACTAGTGCTCGCAGTAGCACCTGGGTATTTGATACCGGTTCAGTTGCTAATATTTGTAACTCGAATCAGGGGCTGCGGAACAAGCGACCGCTAGCAAGGGGTGAGGTCAAGATGCGTGTCGGCAATGGATCAAGTGTTGATGTGATCGCCGTCGGAACGCTGCCTCTCCACTTACCATCGGGATTAGTTATAAACTTGAATAAATGTTATCTGGTGCCTGCATTGAGCATGAACATTGTATCTGGATCGTGTTTGATGCGAAGTGGTTATTCATTTAAATCCGAGAACAATGGTTGTTCCATTTATATGAATGAAATCTTTTATGGTCATGCACCGATGATGAATGGTTTATTTCTATTAGATCTCGATGATAATGTTACACATATTCATAATGTTGATGCTAAAAGGATTAAACTTAATGATGATATATCCGCATATATGTGGCACTGCCGTCTAGGTCATATTGGCGTTAAACGCATGAAGAAGCTCCATTCGGATGGACTTTTGGAATCACTTGATTATGAATCATTTGATACATGTGAGCCATGCCTTATGGGCAAGATGACTAGAACGCCGTTTTCCGGTTCAATGGAACGGGCGACAGATTTATTGGGAATCATACATTCTGATGTATGTGGTCCAATGAGTGTGTCGGCGCGAGGTGGATATCGTTATTTTGTTACTTTCACGGATGATTTGAGTAGATACGGTTATATCTACTTGATGAAACACAAGTCTGAAACCTTTGAAAAGTTCAAGGAATTTCAGAATGAAGTGGAAAATCATCGTAATAGAAAGATCAAATTTCTACGGTCCGACCGTGGAGGTGAGTATCTAAGTTACGAGTTTAGCACTCACATGAAAGAGTGTGGAATTGTTTCACAACTCACACCTGCCGGAACACCACAGCGAAATGGTGTGTCGGAACGTCGTAATCGTACTTTATTAGATATGGTTCGATCTATGATGTCTCTGACGGACTTGCCGTTGTCATTTTGGGGTTATGCACTAGAAACTGCTGCATTCACTTTAAATCGGGCACCATCTAAATCCGTTGAAAAGACACCGTATGAATTGTGGTTTGGAAACAAACCTAAGCTGTCATTTCTTAAGGTTTGGGGATGCGATGTTTATGTGAAGAAACTTCAACCGGATAAACTCGAACCCAAAGCGGAAAAATGCGTCTTCATAGGATACCCTAAAGAAACTATTGGGTATTCCTTCTATCACAGATCCGAGGGCAAGGTTTTTGTTGCCAAGAATGGATCCTTTCTAGAGAAAGAGTTTCTCGCGAAAGGTGTGAGTAGTCGGAAGGTAGAACTCGAAGAGGTTGTGGAACCTTCTCTTCAAAGTATGGCGAGTAGCGCAGCGCCGGAAGTTGTTCCGGAGTTGGCTCCACCTGTTGAAGAGGGAACTAATGATAATGATCATGAAACTCCGAAAGAGAGTACTACCGAACCTCGCAGGTCAAACAGGACGCGTGCAGCTCCCGAGCTGTACGGAAATCCTGTCATAAATTTCATGGTTGATGAAAACAATGACCCTGCGACGTATGAAGAAGCGATGATGAGCCCGGATTCCAACAAATGGTTAGAAGCCATGAAATCCGAGATGGAATCCATGTATGAAAATCAAGTTTGGAACTTGGTGGAATTACCTCACGACCGAAAGGCCGTGGAGAACAAATGGATTTTCAAAAGGAAAACTGATGCTGATGGTAATGTGACCATCTATAAAGCTCGACTTGTCGCAAAGGGGTTTCGACAAATTCAAGGAGTTGACTACGATGAGACTTTCTCTCCCGTAGCGATGCTAAAGTCAGTTAGGATTATGTTAGCAATTGCTGCATATTTCGATTATGAAATATGGCAGATGGATGTCAAAACCGCGTTTCTCAATGGTAATATTGAAGAAGAGTTGTATATGATACAACCAAAGGGTTTTGTCGATCCTAAGGATGCTAACAAGGTGTGCAAGCTTCAGCGATCCATCTATGGATTGAAGCAAGCATCACGAAGTTGGAATCTCCGCTTTGATGAGGTGATCAAAGAGTTTGGATTTGTCCAAACTTATGGAGAAGCTTGTATTTACAAGAAAGTGAGTGGGAGCAATGTGGCATTTCTGATATTATATGTGGATGACATATTATTGATCGGAAATGATATAGAACTTTTAAACAGTGTTAAAAGTTATCTAAACAGCAAATTTTCAATGAAGGACCTAGGTGAAGCGTCATACATATTAGGCATAAAGATCTATAGAGATAGATCTAGGCGCCTAATAGGGCTATCGCAAAGTACATACCTTGATAAGATTTTAAAGAAGTTTAAAATGGACGGAAGTAAGAAGGGGTTCTTACCTATGTTGCAAGGCAAGACATTGAGTAAGACTCAAAGTCCGGCTTCGGCGGAAGAAAGAGAGATAATGGACAAAGTCCCCTATGCTTCAGCCATAGGCTCTATAATGTACGCCATGCTATGTACAAGACCGGATGTGGCACACGCTATTAGTTTGACCAGTAGGTACCAATCGGATCCAGGTTCGGAACACTGGATAGCGGTCAAGAATATCCTTAAGTACTTACGAAGAACTAAGGATATGTTTCTTGTATACGGAGGTGAAGAAGAGCTCGTCGCTAAGTGTTATGTCGACGCTAGTTTTGACACCGATCCGGATGACTCTAAGTCTCAATCCGGATACGTATTTCTCATGAATGGCGGAGCGGTTAGTTGGAGGAGCTCCAAACAACCTGTGGTAGCGGGATCAAAAACGGAGGCCGAATATGTTGCTGCTTCGGAAGCGGCTCAGGAAGCAGTTTGGATGAAGGAGTTCATATCCGAACTAGGAGTTGTGGCAAACGCGTTGGACCCAATGGTGATCTATTGTGACAACAATGGTGCCATTGCCAATGCCAAAGAGCCAAGGTCTCACAAGCATTCCAAGCATATTAAGCGCCGGTTTCACTCCATCCGCGAGCATGTCAAGGATGGAGATATAAAGATTTGTAAAGTACATACGGATCTCAATGTAGCAAATCCGTTGACTAAAACTCTCCCTAGAGCAAAACATGATCAACACCAGAACTCAATGGGTGTTAGATTTATCACTATGTAACTAGATTATTGTCTCTAGTGCAAGTGGGAGACTGAAGGGAATATGCCCTGAGAGGCAATAATAAAGTGGTTATTATGTGTATTCCAAGTATATGATAGATGTTTATTTTGCATGCTATAATTGTATTAATACGGAAACGTTAATACATGTGTGTTTAATAAACAAACAGAAAGTTCCTAGTTATGCCTCTCTCATAAACTAGCTCGTTGATTAACAAGATGATCAAGGTTTCCTGATCATGGACATTGGATGTTGTTAATAACGGGATCACAACATTAGTGTAATGATGTGATGAACATTCATCCGAAGTATAGCATTACGATCAAAGTCATTGAGTTTATATTGCTATAACAACTTACGAAGTGATCATAGTCCTTAGACCATGAGATCATGTCAATCACTAACACCGGAAGAGTTTCTTGATAACATCAAACGTCACACCGTAACAGGGTGATTATAAAGATGGATTCAGAACTAACAAAGTGTTATGTTGAGGCTCATGGATCAAGAAGTGGAATTTGTTCATCCCGATGACGGATAGATATACTCTGGGCCCTCTCGGTGATATCACATTGATTAGCTTGCAAGCAAGTGATTTGATCACTAGAATGTTATATCACAGGAACGAGAAAAGAGTGCATGTCGGTAACGAGATTAAACTAGGTATGGAGATACCGATGATCGAATCTCGGACATGTAATATATCGTGAAACAAAGGGATTAAGATACTAGCGTAAAAGGTTCCGACGATCACAAGAAAGTCATCGTTGAATGTGTGGGAGTCAGTATGGGTCTCCAGATCCCGCTTCTGATTATTGATCTGAGAGGGGTCTCGATCATGTCCGCATTATTCACGAACCGTAGAGTGACACACTTAAGAGACACCGACATCCAATTGGAGCAAAAGTTTCATGCCGAAAGAATGAACAAGCGCAGGAATTTATTTCACTAGATACCGAAACAGGTTTTCGGGTGAAATTGCATAAAGTGGTTATGCATGTGAAATAGAATTCTAGCAAGGGGTTATTTGTGAATGTTTGTCATTAAAGTAATTGACAAAATTCTGAATAAAATAAAAGAGTTTTATTTAATGAGAGTTTGCATTAAATTTGGTGGAAATTTAATGGGATTTTGAGTGGACTCTTGAGTGGAGGGAATTTAGAGGAGTTTTGTGAGTGGAGTGTCCACCCACATGAAGAGGGGAGGGCAAGGGGGCAACCCCCATGCGCCGGCCACCCCCTTGGGGTTCCCCCCCCTCCTCCTATAAAAGGAGCCCCTCCTCCTCACTTGTCTCTCACACCTCCTCGTGAAGGATCTCTCTCCCCCTCTAGAATTTATCCCCCATGGTCTCGGACTAGCGAGATACATGTTCCCGGTGGATATTCGGCAAGAAAGAGTTGTGCTTCCGCTGCATCGCTGGAGCGAGGAGGCGGAGGTTGCTCGGTGCCTCGAACGTGTGTGCGAGCACGGATGCGCTGCTGATTTGCGGCGCTAGGACTTCCTCTCGATCTTGAGATCGGCAAGAGATCGTCTACATCAACCACGAGTTGAACTCGTTAAGCTTTGTCGGTCTTCAAGGGTATGTTCTCTACGGATATACATCCGCCCGTTGTTTGTATCTAGTATATATAGATCTTGGTATATAGTTCACATCGTAGGAAATTTTTTGTTTTCTATGCTGCGAACCCTACAGCTTCTGCTCTATTTCCTCCGTCCCTTGGGTCCTTCTCTTCGAACCTGATGATGCACAGTGTATGCGTATGAAGTAGCAAACCATCCAAGGGTGTGTCGAAGTCACACAAGGAAAGGAGCGAGTTAACCTTGGCTTGAAGGAGCTTAGCTCGGGCGCGAGTCATGGGTCCACTTGGGGAGCTCGTGGGAGTAGATGTAGTAGCGGTCGTAGGACGGGCTGCATCAGCTCCCCCCTTGGGAAAGAGTCGTCCTCGACTCTTCAACCGTCTCAACTTCCTCTTCTCCATGGTAGTGTGAGAGGTCCTTGACATTGAATGTCGAGCTCACAAGATACTTTTGTTGTGCTTTTCCCCAAACGAACGTGACATTTTTCTTGGTCAATTCGTTGAGGGGGCAAGCAATGGTAGAAAAATCTTTCAAAAAGCGATGGTAAAAGCCAGCCAACCCATGAAAACTACGAAGTTCACTAACATTTGTTGGGATGGGCCAATCTCGTATGTCCTTGACTTTTGAGGCATCCACTTCTATGCCATTAGAAGACACAACAAAACCAAGGAAAATCAGCTTGTCGTTTGCAAAAGTGCACTTTGGGACATAATGCTTTTCATGACGAAGGATTTGAAGGACCTCCTTAACATGAGTAACATGCTCCTCTAGTGACGTGCTATAGACAAGGATGTCATCAAAGTACACAACTACACTCTTTCCAATGAGAGATCGCAAAATATGGTTCATGAGGCGCATGAAGGTAGATGGGGCATTGGATAAGCCAAAAGGCATAACCAACCATTCATAGAGACCAAGCTTGGTCTTGAAGGCGGTTTTCCACTCATCACCTTCAGCCATGCGAATTTGATGGTAACCACTACGAAGATCAATTTTCGAAAATATAGTGGCTCCACATAACTCATCAAGCATGTCATCAAGACGCGGTATAGGATGTCGATAACGCACGGTGATAACATTGATTGGACGGCAGTCCTTGCATAACCGCAACGTATCATCCGTTTGTGGTACTAGGATTACGGGGACCGCGCTTGGGCTAGTGCTTACTTGGATCAAACCTTTGGAGACGAGTTGGTTGATTTGACGTTCGATCTCCTTCGTCTCTTCCGGGTTCGTGCGATACGCGGCGCGGTTTGGGAGTTGTGCGCCGGGTATGGGGTCTATGCGGTGCTCGATTCCACGAAGAGTAGGAAGGCCATGAGGAAGCTCTTCGGGAAAAACATCTTGGAATTCCTGCAAAATAGTCATCAAAGAAGGAGGAACATTTGTTAAGTCGTTAGTTCCTTGCGCTAGTCCCGTGCATACAAGGACATAGTGCAAGGTGGATGGGTTGTTCCGCACTTCTCTCATCTCACTTTTGGTGGCAAGAAGAACACTCTTAGTTTTTCCACTCGAGTTTGGCTTGTAGCTCTCACTCACTATGGTGTGGTTCTCTCGCTCACCACTCTTCTCACAAGGTGTTTTTGCGTATTGCGCCCTCGCTAAAGCCTTTGCATTGTCCGCAATTATTTGGCTAGGAGTCATTGGTTGCAACACACAAGTTTTATCAAGCCATTTGAAGGTGTAAGTGTTTGAGTGACCATTATGCAAAGCACGCTTGTCATATTGCCACAGCCTTCCGAGCAACATATGGCCAACCGTCATTGGGACCATGTCACATTCCACCGTGTCCTTGTAGTTCCCAATTGAGAACGTCACCGAGACGGAGTGCTTGATCTTGACGGATCCTTGGTCACTTAGCCATATGATATGGTAGGGGTGTTTATGTGGATGGAGGGTCAGGTTGAGTTTCTCACACAATTCCGTGCTTGCAAGGTTGTGGCAACTCCCTCCATCTATGACAACTTTGATGGACTTCCCATTGATGCCGACACGAGTTTGGAAGATGTTCGAGCGTTGGTCTTCATTCTCGTTGACTTGGGTAGTCAAGACCCTTGTGACCACAAGCGATGGACTTGCATCATGCTCACACACAAGAAGTTCTTGGTCCTCTTCCAAATGTTGCCTTGCCATGGCTTCCTTGACTCTTGCATCAAACTCTTCTTCACTCAAGTATTCTTCATCGCCATTGTCATGGATGAACAAAACTTTCCTGTTTCCACATGCATTTGACTTCTGCCCTTTGCCTCCACACTTGTAGCATTCACCATTGAATGGTTGATCATCCCTTGTGTTTATGCCACTTGGGGGCTGTTTTCCTTGAGGGAGAGTTGGCTTGAAGGGAAGCTTGGTGGTACTTGAGGAGCTTCCAGTTGGTGTTGGTGGAGTAGTGGTTGTTGCTTGCTTGTAGGTGAAGTACGTCTTGGGCATGTTGTACTTGATGTCCTCTTGCACTTGGCGCTCGGCCTTGGATGCGATGTGCACAAGCTCAACCATGTTGTTGTACTTTTGGAACTCGGTGATGCGCTTGATGGGATGGTTCAAGCCATTGAGGAAGCGTGCCATAGTTTGTTCATCTCGCTCTTCAATGTTGGCACGGATCATGTTGAGCTCCATTTGCTTGAAGTACTCTTCCACGGTCTTTGTCCCTTTACTAAGCGTTTGAAGCTTGTTGAAGAGGTCACACGTGTAGTCTGAAGGAACAAAGCGGGATCTCATATGAGCCTTCATATCTTGCCAAGTTGCGATTGTAGGCTCTTCTTTTGCTTCGCGAGCGAGTTGGACTTGTTCCCACCAAAGGTTGGCATACTCATCAAACTCGAGGGATGCCATGGCCATCATCTTCTCATTGCTGTAGTTGTGCATGCGGAAGATCTTGTCGACCTTGAGTTCCCAAGAGAGATATTCTTCGGGCTCATTGGAACCGGTGAACTTTGGCATGGTGAACTTGAGCTTGCCGAAAGTTTCTTCTTCATTGCGGTTCCGGTTGCGGCAGTTGCCAAGATTTGGGCGGTCATCATCATCATCCGAGCTCTCATGTCTTGCTTGGTGATTGTTGCGTTGCTCTTGCGGTTGTTGAGGTGCCACGTTTGGTGGTGGAACTTGTTGTTGACGACGAGCTTGGGGAGCTTGCTTGTTTTGTTGACGCGGTTGAGGACGAGGAGGAGGTTGATGGTCCTCACGACGAGCTTGGGGAGCTTGCTCTTGTTCTTGTCGTGGTTGATGTCGAGGAGCAATGTCGTGCGCCCTATGGCGAGGAGGACGTCGAGCCGCATGCGCAATGGGCTGCTCTTCTTCTTCTTCTTCTTGGTGTAGAGGAGGCTCGTCATGACCATCATGTTGCCGACGTGGACGCTCATGTCGATGATGACGCCTTGGAGGATCTTCGAGTGCTTCACGTTGACGGTGATCTTGTTCGTCCTCTTCGGATGCTTCACTTGTTGTTGAAGGGGCATGTCGACGTCGATGGCCTTGGTGGTCCATGCGAGGTTGCTCTTGTTGAATCACAAGTGCCCTTGGTTGTGGCCGGTTCGCTTCGCGCCTTGGAGGTCTTGCGGAGAGGTCACCATCATAGCTTGACGTTGCGGCGTGACGTGGAGATGGTACCGCTTGCGAAGAGCTCATGGATTGAAGAACGGGTCCATCCTGGTGCCTTGAAGCGTGACGGCGAGGTGCACTTGATTCACTTGAGGAGTGCCGAGATGAGCTTGATTCGCGCGAGCGTGGCCTTGCGAGTCCATCAATGATGCGTTGAAGCTTCTCATCCGTTGAGGCGAGTGCACGACCAAGAGCTTCATTTTGATGACCGAGGTTGTGTTGCATGGCATGCATTTGGCCACGGACTTCTTCGAAGCGGTTGTCGATGTTCTTGAATTCCACACGGGCCTCGCTAAATTGTTCATCTTGGCGTCGCTCGAGAGCTTCACAACGATAGTTGAATTCTCCTCGGACCTTCCAATGGTCCCATCTTGTCATGAATTGTGTGTCATCCTCCGGAGGTTGTGGTGGTTGGGATGGCTCTCCATGCCTGTCCATGATGCAAAGCCAACAAGAGTTGTATATGGAGAATAAGGGTGCGGAGAGTTAGCCTTTTACCTCACCTTGGAGATTATATCAAACCAATTGCCACACAAATTATCGAAAGGCGTGCAAAGTAAAATGGGCAAGAAACTCACACACAAAGATGCTACAACTCTCAAAAGCTTTTGGTGGACGGTTAGGATTGTGGAAAACCAAACGAAATGATCAAAGCAAAAGGTTATTGTTCTACGTGGTAAAGAACCAAAGATCGAAGCAAAAGGATACGATCTACAAAAACACGGAAAACACACACGTGGAGAAAAACGGGGTTAGCACGACTATGAAAATGAGCACAAAAGGTCCTAACGAAGACTACACTCGGTTGTCGTGCCAACACAAGGAGAGACCACAACTCGTTTGCCAAAAGAGGATAAGCAATAGATTTGTGCACTTGCCTCGGTGCGCTCTTTCTTCTCTCTTGTTGGCTTACAAGCTTGGTATTCTCTTTGTATTGGGAGATTATGTATCTTTCTATTCTATCTTTTTCTTTTCCTTTTTTTTTGATTCTTTTTCTCCCTTTCTATACTACTATGTTAGCTTTTGTATTTGGCCTCACACTCTCACTTTCCGAAGGCAAGTGCACAATGCTTAGACAAACACAAAATGAGTTGCTCTCATAGGATAGATACACACAAAGGAAGATATGGGGCTGTCAAGGTGGTGCAAGTTATACCTTTGGTATTGTTGATGAATTGCAACCGTTGGTGGGGGATGATGATCGAGTGTCGCGGTGTCGTTGAGCGCGTGGTGACCTTGATGCGGAAGCTGTTGTGACAATGGCGACAAACACGCGAAACACGAACAAGCGAGGTGGAAAAGTCAGCAAACGAAATTGAGGTGTCAACAGGCGAGGAAGAACGGCCAGAGGCGAGCGGTAGTACCGCTTGCAACAACTGGTAGTACCGCTTGTACTACTGGTAGTACCGGTTACTTGCGGTAGTACCGCTTGCACGTCCGGTAGTACCGCTTGGCACACAACTAGAACGAGATGATCTTGCCAAAAACCTCAAATTCGTGGGAAATCTGACCGAAAGGCTGGGATAGAAACAACAGGGGCTATAGATCGACTCCCAAAGCAACAGATCTATGGACCAAAACCACGAAAAACGCACCAAATCCAGAGATCGATCCGAAGGCAAATTGGGGATCTTTTTGGTGGGATTTTCGATTTTAAGGTGGATAAAAGAAAAATTGGGGGGAAATTCGTGATCAACCGTGCTCTTGATACCAATATGTTAGGGGGTAACCCGTGGGTTGGCCCGATCTTTCACGAATTCCACGAGAAACGAGGGGAAAGCGGTGGTCGAAGGATGAAATCGAGGAAGACGATGAAAACCACGAACACACACACACACCAAAACCCGATACACGCCTACTCCTCACGCCGGTGGCAACCGGTCCAACATAATCTCTAGGATCGGTGTTGGGCGAAGCTCGCTCTCCACGCCAACAACGGGGGATGAGGTGCTTGGTGAGATCTTGACGACTTGGGGGCGAGACACCGAGAACCCAAGGCCTTGTACAACTTGAACGCACTAGGCAAGATCCAAGAGGGGGGTGGATAATCCGGTGCTCCTTGGTAGGAGCATGAGACCAATAGATATAAGTCCTCAAAGGGTTTCCTTAATATCTATTATTATCCAAGTCTAGGGTTTACAATGGAGGGTGGGGGCTATATATAGTCCAGCCACAAAACAGGGGTAGTTTCGGAACAAAAGGTAAATTATAATAAAGGTTTACAAGGCACAGGGCCTAACTCAGGCGCACAGGATCAGTCAGGACCGGTAGTACCGGTCGCAACCGGTAGTACCGCTCCGGGAGCGGTAGTACCGCTTGAGGGCCTGGAGCTTCCGTCGGAGTGGCCTGTATCGAGCGGTAGTACCGCTGTCCGGTAGTACCGGTTGATGGACCGGTAGTACCGCTTGGACCGGTAGTACCGGTCGGCAGTACCGCTGGCGTCTGGCAGCGACTGGTTGCTTCTGCTCTGTTTCCTCCGTCCCTTGGGTCCTTCTCTTCGAACCTGATGATGCACAGTGTATGCGTATGAAGTAGCAAACCATCCAAGGGTGTGTCGAAGTCACACAAGGAAAGGAGCGAGTTAACCTTGGCTTGAAGGAGCTTAGCTCGGGCGCGAGTCATGGGTCCACTTGGGGAGCTCGTGGGAGTAGATGTAGTAGCGGTCGTAGGACGGGCTGCATCAAAGGTTATAGATACATAGGGTCACAGGCCAGGTGCTGCGACTGTAGCTCTGCTCACCAAAAGGATTCATGCCGTCTGTACTTAGACCAAACCTTAAGTTCCTTACGTCACGTGCGAAGTCCGGGTACTCTCTCTCGACTTTTCTCCACTGTGACCCATCAGCGGGGTGTCTCAACATCGCGTCTTTCTTCCGGTCTTCCATGTGCCATCGCAACAACTTGGTATGCTCTTTATTTCTGAAGAGACGTTTTAACCGTGGTATTATAGGAGCATACCACATAACCTTGGCGGGAACCTTCTTCCTAGGGGCCTCGCCCTCAACATCGCCAGGATCGTCTCGTCTGATCTTATACCGCAGTGCAATGCATACCGGGCATGCATCCAAATTCTTGTACTTCTCACCGCGGTAGAGGATGCAGTCATTAATGCAGGCATGTATCTTCTGCACGTCTAATCCTAGAGGGCGGACAATCTTCTTTGCTTGGTATGTACTGTTGTACTGTCGGGCAACTCATTATTTCTTGGAAGAAGATTCTTCATTTTTACCAACAACTTTGAAAATGTGCTGTCAGTCACACCATTCTCTGCCTTCCATTGCAGCAAATCCAGTGTGGTACCTAGCTTTTTGTGGCCATCTTCGCAAGTTGGATACAACAATGTTTTGTGATCCTTTAACATCTGCTCCAGCTTATCCTTCTCCTTTTCAGTTTCACATTCTTCCTTTGCATCAGTAATGGCCCGACCAAGATCGTCATCAGCGGGCCCATCTGCTCCCTCTTGATCTTCATTATCTACCCTCGTTGCAGTATCATCATATTCAGGATACATATTATGATAGTTGTCATCATCCTCTTCTTCTTCGTTTTCTTCCATCACAACCCCTTTTTCTCCGTGCTTGGTCCAACAATTATAGCTGGGCATGAAACCGGATCGAAGAAGGTGGGCGTGAATGGTTCTGGTATTTGAGTAGTCTTTCTTGTTCTGACAGTGAACACACGGACAACACATAAAACCATTGTGACCACGATTTGCATTAGCCACAACGATGAAATTTTGGAGGCCCGTAATGTACTCGGAAGTGCGGCGGTCACCGTACATCCATTGCCGGTTCATCTGCATTAATATGTAGTATATATCAAAAATTAATAGGGAGATGACCATTTATATATATAGTACATCAATGACACATGAAAGGATAGTTGCCGACCTCGACCGAGACGGAAAGAGCAACAAGAAAACTTATTTTGAGCTCTCGGGCATTTCACCGAACACATCTTGTGCATATGAAAAAAACACAAACTAGCACTCTTCACACCCTCTTGCTAGGCTCCAAAATGAGATAGTGAAAAAATGGAAGAGTGGGGTGTGTGTGGGCTGGGGTGGTGTCTTATATAGCCCCCCCCCTTTAACACCGGTTCGTGGCATGAACCGGTGTTAAAGGGGGGGCCTGCGCGGGCCACTGTTGCAGGGTCCTTTAACACCGGTTCGTGGCACGAACCGGTGTTAAAGGGGGGGCTCCTTTTTTGCCGCAGGGGCCACGCTGGTACGGCCCCCCCTTTAACACCGGTTCGTAGAAGAACCGGTGTTAAAGCCCTTTTTCTGGATCAACAAAAGGCCTCGTTTCCACTAGTGGAGCCCAGGAGACAAAAACACTTCAGGTTGTTATGATGTGAACTTGTTTTTTTATATACAGTGTGAAAATTTCTATATTTTTGTTTCTCAATGTGTAGGTAAAAATAAAAGTATGGTAATTTTATATATTCTTCTTGTTTTTGTACAAATTGGTCTATTGATACGCCAATTTGTCTTGTATGGTATTTGTAGCTTCTATCCGAGTTTGTTTGGTATGGTAATGTCAGTGTCGTCATATTGAAAACAAATAAAAAAGTTATTATTCATTTCATATCTTGTGTATCATTGAATACAATAATCGAGCTTAACAAATAGAACAATGGTTGTGAGAGTAAGTATGCCCCTATATGTTTCTTACTAATTATTGGAAAAGGAAAAGCCATTTCCTCATTTAAAAAATGACCGGGAGATTAGAAATATGCCTCTATAATTTACTGACCTTGCTTAATCCTTTTTTTTCTAAAGTTGCTTTATCGAGGCTCACTTAATCACGTAAACTACCATTTATCGAAGTACTCTATGCCCTATTGTTTTCTGGAATCCATAAATGATTTATTATTTTCTATAATCCAAGAGAACCCTCTGTGTAAGTTATGGAGTGAAGTTAGCTTCATGTAATGTTCTTCAAAAATATGATAGTGTACGACATGTTCAATAAAATCAACATATTTACTTTTTTTGCGGTAAAAGATACCCAGTACCCGACTTTAAATTAATAAACCTCATAAACGGGCCAAAGCATACACAGTCGTGTTGAAGATATCAGCTAACCTGTTTACTTGTATTCCAACATTGCTTTTTTTTTGTAACGAAAGTACACATGCATATAGTTATATCCCATAAATTACATGTATGTTTTATAATATCATAGAAATTGCTAGAGGGTAAAATTCTCCAAGGAGGAAAATAAGCCAAGAATGTATGTTTGACATTTGAGTTGGGAAAAAGAGAAGTCGATAACAAAAATGATGAGTCGCAATATTTTTACATGAAATCTTTAAAATTATTGATATGATGTGCATGCTCTTACTTGTGCCCCTTTCTTCCTTGTAACTCCTCTTATCCCTCCTCCATAGAATGATTGAAAACATAAAGGGAAAATAAATGAACAAAGAAGGTGGAAGGAGAAATAACACAAAGGTTTACCTATTTAGTAGGGAAACCAAGACCAGTTTGAGGGAGCCAGACCCGATTAAATTTGGTACATAGGAAAGGGAATTGCACATGTTAAGCATGAAGGTTCCCCCCAGGAGCGATGCTGCATGACAAGGGCAGTCGACGAAACATCCTTCGGGCTTCTAATGTGGTGCTCTTTGTCAACTCACGCCCGAACGACACTAAGAAGGTAGCTCTGTTTGCCACTATATGTGCAATATGGGGCAGGTTTTTGGGCTCCTTTGATTCAAAGGTATTCCATAAGAATTCTAGAGGATTCTAATTTAGTACTCCCTTCCTCCACAAATAAATGATTTGCATTTGTCTAGATTCGCATGTATGACATGTTTTAGTGTATAGATACATTCAAATCTAGATAAATACAAATCACTTATTTCTGGACTAAATGATTTTTTCTATGTAGTTCTTTTGATTTGTAGGATCGGAATTCTTCTGGGTTTTTTGTCCAAGAATAGCATTGTACAATGTTTCAAAAGAAAACGTTCATCCACTCAAACCTCTTATTACAATTCCTTTGTTATCCTTGTGGTGACAATCACTATTTCATACATACTCCTGCAGTTTTTTTATCATATACGATACACAGTAGATGCCACTTTAACCATTTTTTCTATTTCCGTGGTTTGAGAGTCATGTGGATCAAAGAGTCTCTTTATATATTTCGCAAAAAAGAGTCCCTTTATATGGCTGCATTTGGACGGCCCATTTTGATTATCAAACTCTGAATTCATATCTACTTTCTATAAACATAAGTTTAAAAAATGTGAGGCTAGTCAATCTTGAGTGTGCCAATTCGTTTCAAATATCTGATCAAGTCATAAATTCCGGAAGGGAAACCTAACAAAGGCAGATCAAATATTATTATATAATTTCTTTCTGTATTATTAAGTTACATGATATTTTCATGGGCTTCAATCAATTCTCTAACAAAGTGGATGTAGGCGACGGCAGAGCAAGGTCGGCCTACTGAAAAAAAGAAGAATGGGAGATTAAAAATATGCCCCTATAATTTACCGATCTTGCTTAATCCTTTTTTCTAAAGTTTCTTTACCGAGGCTCACTTAATCACTTAAACTACCAATTATCGAAGTACTTTATGCCTTACCCTACCATTTTCTGGAATCCATAAATGATGTATTTCTTTTCTATAATCCAAGAGATCCCTCCGTGTAAGTTGTAGAGTGAAGCTAACTTCATGTAATGTTTTGTTAAAAATATGATAATGTACGGCATGTTCTCAATAAAATTAGCATATTTACTTTTTTGCGATAAAAGACACCCAGTACCCGACTTTAAATTAGTAAACCTCATAAACGAGCCAAAGCTTACACATTCATGTTGAAGATATCAGCTAACCTGTTTACTTGTATTCCAGCATTGCTTTGTTTTGTAACCAAAGTACACATGCATATAGTTAAAACCCATAAATTACATGTATGTTTTATTATATCATAGAAATTGGTAGAGGTTAAAATTCTCTAGGGAGGAAAATAAGCCAAGAATGTATGTTTGACATTTGAGTTGGGAAAAAGAGAAGTCGATAACAAAAATAATGAGTCGCAATATTTTTACATGAAATCTTTAAAATATTTTTACCTATTTAGTAGGGAAACCAAAACCTGTTTGAGGGAGCCAGACCCGATTAAATTTGCTACATGGGCAAGGGAATTGCACATGTCAAGCAGGAAGGTGCCGTGCAGGACCGATGCTGCATGACAAGGGCAGTCGAAGAAACAACCTTCGGGCTTCTGACATGCTGCTCTTTGTCAACTCACGCCCAAACGACACTAAGAAGGTAGCTCGATTTGCTACTATATGCGCAATAGGGGAGCGGATTTTCAGGATCCTTTGATTCAAAGGTATTCCATCAGAATTTTAGAGGATTCTAATCTAGTACATGATTTTTTCCTATGTAGTTCATTTGATTTGTAGGATCGGAATTCTTCTGTTTTTTTTCAAGAATAGCATTGTACTATGCTTCGGAAGAAAATCGTTCATCCACTCAAACCTCTTATTACAATACCTTTGTTATCCTTGTGGTGTCAATCACTATTCCATACAAACTCCTCCATTTTTTAATCATATACGATACATAGTACATGGCACTTTAATCGTCTTTTTTTTCTATTTCCATGGTTTGAGAATCATGTGGATCAAAGAGTCCCTTTTCGCAAAAAAAGAGTCCCTTTATATGGCTGCATTTGGACAGCCCATTTTGATTATCAAACTCAGAATTCATATTTACTTTCTATAAATAAGTTTAAAAAATGTGAGGCTAGTCAATCTTGAGTGCATCAATTCGTTTCAAAAGATCTGATCAAGTCATAAATTCTGGAAGGGAACCTAACCAAGGCAGATCAAATATTTCATTTCAATCCCTTCATTTTGGACAATGGAACCGCATGACAATCAAAGTCAAACTGTCACAAACAGTCCTACCGATTTGCAGCAACTTGCACAAAATCCACACACCACATAACCATACACAGTCACACACTTCACCCATGCATTACATCCAGTCCAAGTTGAGACACAATATGACGAGACTTGTGTTAAACCTCTACATGTTCAAGTTGCTTCCTTAAAACAAAAGATCACTCCTACTGCTGTGCAGGGGCAGGAGGGGCTGGCGCCGCTGGGAGGATGTCCTTGACCTGGAAGCTCACGACGGTGTCGTAGAGGCACTGCGCCGCCGGGGCAAACTTGTGGCATCCCGCAAAACCACTACTAGAAAATCGCGTTGTTTTTGTGCATTGCATCATCATGACATCATCATGCATCTCATTGACTAAAACTATTTTGGTCAAACCTACTTTTGTTTTCTACAAAGATCCCTCTCTATTTCAAAATAATCCCCGGACCCTTCCGGATATTTTGTTTGTCTAAAAATAAATTGCACAAGTCTTTTAAACAATGCATAAAACATTTAATTATTTTTTTAGGGGGCAGCCGAACCGGGCCGATCCGACCCAGTCGGCCACCCCCAATTCAAAACGGTCCACCTAAAACCTAGACCCTTTTCTACCTAGTCCTAATCTACCCAGCCCCCTCCACCTCACCCCGACCAATCCCCTCCCTCCACCTCACCTTTCCCTCCACCTCAACACACCCACCGCCACCTCACCAATCCCCTTCTTTTCCCCTCTCCCTTACACCCCGGTCCCACCTCCTGCATCCGGTCCCACCCCGCAGCCTCACTCCCTCTCTCCTCTGCCCCACACCCACACACAGCCCCACCTACCCCCTCTCTCTCTCCCTCACCGACCGCCTGGTCCCACCCCGGGCGGGCCCCGCCTGACCCCACTTTCCTCACCCACGCGCCCCGCTCCTCTTCCTCCTTCCCTCTCCCTAGCCCACGACCCCGCCCCCTTTCTTCCTTCCCTCCGGCCTCACCTCCCCCTGCCCTGGCGCCCTGCTCGCCCTCTCTCCGACAGCGCCGGCCGCCCCCCCCCTCGCCTCCCCTTCCGGCCGCGCCGTCCTCCCTCCTCTCCGGCCACGCAGCACCTCCGGCCTCCGGCGTAGGCGCGGGCGCCTCTGCCTCCTCCGGCCGCCGACGCGCCGGCGACCCTTCCTCCCCGCCTCTGTCGTGTCTCCGTGGACCTCCTCAGCCGCCGCCGCCGCCCTCCTCCCTCGCCTCCGACGCGCTCGCCTCGGCACCGCCGCCATCCTCGACCACCACCGCCCGGGGCCATCCCCTCCCCTCCCTGCGCGCCTCCCGGGCCTCGCTCTGCTCCGGCCAGAGGCCGCTTCGCCGTCGCCGAGCCTCGCCAACGACGCCCTCTCCCTCGTCTAGGCCTGCAGCGCCTCGTCCCCGACCTCCTCTCGCCGGTCGCCGTCGAGCTATGGCCTCGCCGTCGCGCCGTCGGCCTCTGTCTGCGCCGCCGCGCGCACGGCCACCTCGTCGCTCCGTCCGCCACCGTCACCACCGCAGGAGCTTCCCCCCCCGGCCGGCCGTGGCCTCCTCTAGCCTCGCGGCATCACCGTCCTTCCCGGCCTCAACCTCGAGCCCTGCCACGACCTGTGTTGTTGCAGCGCTTCCCAAGGCCGCTGTCGCCGTCGTCGCGGCAGCCTTCCGCGTCTCTGCATCGAGGATGACTGCCTCCTGCTGCGGGCACGCCTACAAGCCTCTCTGGCCTGCAGCGCATCGTCGACAAGTACCCGTGTGTGTCGTATTTGAACATGCGTGTATGTTTATTCAGTTGCCGACGCCAGCGTATCGCCTCCGGTGCCGTGGTATTGCCCGCCCAATTAAGCTATCTTGCCGCCCTATCTTCTTGAACCCGCCATCGGTTGGACCGAGATAGACGCCTTGACAAGTCTGGACCCGGAGAACCATCACGGTGCCCCTAGGAGACCTTTGCAAGTTACCATCGATCTCAAAAGCGAGGACCTCGACAAGATCTTCTTCACGGAGCCCTAAGAACGCCTCACGGATTCCGAAGACCGGTCCCGGTATCCGAAGACCGAACCCGGACGCCCAGGTCGTCGACACGGAAACGCCAAGTACTTCCTCGAGGACGCCAAGTACTTCACCCCGGACGCCAAGTCCGACCCGTCCCACGGACCCGACAAGATCTGCGCGACGGCAAGATCGGCCGCTTGGACCCAAGTTCTCCGTCACAACAATTTCTCCATCTTGTATCCGAACCCCAGATCCGGACCCTGAGACCGACCCCGAACCCCTCGAACCCCAAGATCTGCCGAACCCTAATGTGTGACCCTGATCCGAGCCCCTATTTTTTATAAATGCCATCTATATAAATTGTTGCATATTAAATTGTCATACTCGCATGCATATTGTCATGTGGTTGGGGGCATTATGCCGATTCACCTTATAATTAAATATGGGGCCCATATGCGGGCAAATCTAGTCTAATATTGGCCCCATTTAAATTTGTGCATCGAACCGGTGATATAATTTGCCTTGTTAAGACAACATCTAAATTGCGGGGGTTCTAAATAACTTGAACCGTTTAATTAATCGCCGGGACCCCGGTTCCGCTTAATCTTGCCTAATCGCATCGCACATTTGCCATGTCATGCATCATACATGCATCATGCCCGATCTTCTGCCGTAATCTTAAATATTGCATCCGGTGTTTATTCTAGTGTTTTGGTTCTTCGCGGATAAGGCCGTTGAGTTGATGCGAGTGTCGACCCGATCTTCGGTTGAACCTTCGGCAATGTTTTTTAGGCGAGCATCTCCCCCTTTCAACCTATCTTACTTTTATAGTATTTATTCCCTCCTGTTGATCTATTGCTATCTGTGTTGCGTTGCTCTAGTTTCCGTACCCGTGATTTTCCTTGCAGCCTTATATTGCCTTGGACACCTCCTATTACCTGTTGTTTGGTAGATAGTTGGACCTGCGCGTCGTAGTCGCTTGCTCAAGTGCTGTTGCGTGTCGTCAAGTTCCACAGTTGTTGGAGTATTGCCGTATGTTTATTGTTGGAGTTGATCAAGACTTTAATTAATGTTTAACAACTAAAATTGAAGTAGGTAAGCAGAGGCACAGGTGGGCAATAGATGTTATTTGGTTGTTAACCGTCCACTTGTGTCCCGTAGGACCCCGAGTACTTGATACCTGTTCCTTGAATATTCGCGCTATCCACATCCGGGAGTATTATGGGACCCCCCTGAGCCAGAGCTTGATTCATTCTTATTTCTTGGGGCCACAAACTAGTTTGAGGTTTTATTTATGATCCTGTACTTATGCCATGCTTTACTGCTTTATTTAAATTGTGCGAGGTACTGCACACTGTACTGTTTAGGGTAGCGGAGTGTTTTCGCGGTATCGACAAGCCCAGTCACACTTTCGGGTTCCCAGTCGTTTACAGCCACTGACGCAAACCTTGAGTCCGTCTCGGAGTCAGCTAACTTCGTTGCGGGTAGCTTAATGGGGTGGCCCCCTGAAATATTTCTGAATCCTGTGATTGCTTTGTCGTGAAAGCCTCGTTGGGTTTTGATTTGGTTTTTCCGAGGTTGATCGAGTGTGTGTTGCTATTTGTGCACCCCTGCAGGGTAAAAACTTTCTGAAAGCCGTGTCCGCGGTTATGGACGACTTGGAGCACAATATCTCGATCATAGACAACTATAACTAAAGTAGTGCTATAAATTTGACTTTATAATGACTAGTAATCAGCTTCACTATAATGGAATGGCTAAATAAAACTGCCAACAATTGCTTGCTTGGGTTGTCGCTTGCGACCATTGTATCTGACTAGTAAGTATTGCAACTATAACGCAATGGCTAAATAAAAGGACCAACAACTGCTGGGTTTTTGGGATATCTCATGATAATTGTATTTGACTAGTAAGTGTCGCAACTACAATGGCATGGTTAAATAAAACTGCCCACTGCTTATTTTATCAGGATGACTATCTATACCTGACTAGTAATTACTGCAACGATAACTGAATAAATAAAACTGCCAACTGTGTGAGTTCCTCGGTTGACTTCCTCGTTTGGTCTCGAGGGGGAAACACCAGGATGGGTTTGTTTGGTGTTGGATTCAGGTTGGTTACGAATAGGTCTGTCTTCCCCCTCTCTGATAGTCCGCCAGTTGTATCGAGTCTCTATAGGTTGTTTAGTGCATGCTGCCGCTGCCGCTTCAGTCCACCATACCTATGTAGGCGAGGACCGCCGAATTCTAGCCTCGCCATGTACTGGCCTCAGTACTGACGCTCCTCTTTTTCCTTTGCCCTTTGTCGGCACCCCTTTTGTTTAAGCAGGTTTGAGATCGATGTCGTTAGCAGGGTTAACCTTCCGGCTTGGCCTGGGCAGGGTTATGGACGCCATTGGTTATTCTTCAGGGCTCTTAGCCCCATTTGCATCTTGTCCATAGTCGGACGCTCTATCATTTTCAAGGTGATTTGGATCTTTGTATATTATATCTGTATTCTTGACTCATTGAGTCGCTGTTGTATATATATCTGTTCTGTGGGTCCCATCGAGGACTGTTGTGTAATGTTATTACTTCGTTTTCCACCCGCACGAAAGTGCCTGGTGGGCACCTTTGAATCGTTTCTATGCGGGTTTGGCGGGAAGCGCTGAAACTTGCATAGGGTCGATTCTGAGGGTGTTACAGAGTGGTATCAGAGCTCAGCAGTTACGATACCCCACAAGTCCAGCCTATAGGATAACCTAGCTAACGACCGAAGTAGAGTGTCAAAACTATTTTGCAAAATCGGTTGGATAGTTCTGATTAGGTCTGATTTTACTCCTTACCCCTTTGCTGCTCTCCTCTCACCTCTGCGTGTTTTGAATCCGCTCTCTTCTCTCTCTTCGAGTCCAGGATTTCTCGTGGTTGGGTTTTCGTCGTACCTTCAGGGTTTCGCTTCCTCTTTGGGTAACGATGCTTCTACATCTGGTCTTCATGCTATCCGAGGAACCCTTCGTCTGGTGAACTTCTCTTTGTTCCTTCTCGTGCCTTCCGGTGTTTTCCGACGCGACGACATCATCTACGCCAGATCCGATGCAGAGTCTGCATCACCCCTTTGTTTCCGAACCTCGATTGTCAAGATTTTCAGTCTGAATTCCGAGAGTTGGTTGCATAATCCGCCTATTCGTGTGCAGAGTAATGGTTTGGGTGCGCGATGGACTGATCACCATCCGACTACTCTTATCATTCGCTCTTGTACATCGAATCAGTGGGTCCAGCAGTTTTACTCCGTCCACGGAAGTTAGGGGTGGCTTAATTTGTGGATACCTCTACCTTCGACCTTTTGTTTCCGGAGTGTTTCCCTCGACGGTCACGGACAACGACCTCTTGTTAGTGGTGTCGCGGGGATTTACACGATGCGAGAAGTTTCAGACCGCCGCCTTCTTCCCGGTACCATGAGGCGGATCTCGAGGGCGAGATCCATTGTTAGTGGTGTCGAATTGTGGCATCCCGCAAAACCACTACTAGAAAATCGTGTTGTTTTTGTGCATTGCATCATCATGACATCATCATGCATCTCATTGACTAAAACTATTTTGTTCAAACCTACTTTTGTTTTCTACAAAGATCCCTCTCTATTTCAAAATAATCCCCGGACCCTTCCGGATATTTTGTTTGTCTAAAAATAAATTGCACAAGTCTTTTAAACAATGCATAAAACATTTAATTATTTTTTTAGGGGGCAGCCGAACCGGGCCGATCCGACCCAGTCAGCCACCCCCAGTTCAAAACGGTCCACCTAAAACCTAGACCCTTTTCTACCTAGTCCTAATCTACCCAGCCCCCTCCACCTCACCCCGACCAATCCCCTCCCTCCACCTCACCTTTCCCTCCACCTCATCACACCCACCGCCACCTCACTAATCCCCTTCTTTTCCCCTCTCCCTTACACCCCGGCCCCACCTCCTGCATCCGGTCCCACCCCGCAGCCTCACTCCCTCTCTCCTCTGCCCCACACCCACACAGCCCCACCTACCCCCTCTCTCTCTCCCTCACCGACCGCCTGGTCCCACCCCGGGCGGGCCCCGCCTGACCCCACTTTCCCCACCCACGCGCCCCGCTCCTCTTCCTCCTTCCCTCTCCCTAGCCGACGACCCCGCCCCCTTTCTTCCTTCCCTCCGGCCTCACCTCCCCCTGCCCTGGCGCCCTGCTCGCCCTCTCTCCGACAGCGCCGGCCGCCTCCCCCTCGCCTCCCCTTCCGGCCGCGCGCTGTCCTCCCTCCTCTCCGGCCACGCAACACCTCCGGCGCAGGCGCGGGAGCCTCTGCCTCCTCCGGCCGCCGACGCGCCGGCGACCCTTCCTCCCCGCCTCTGTCGTGTCTCCGTCGACCTCCTCAGCCGCTGCCGCCGCCCTCCTCCCTCGCCTCCGACGCGCTCGCCTCGGCCCCGCCGCCATCCTCGACCACCACCGCCCGGGGCCATCCCCTCCCCTCCCTACGCGCCTCCCGGGCCTCGCTCTGCTCCGGCCAGAGGCCGCTTCGCCGTCGCCGAGCCTCGCCAACGACGCCCTCTCCCTCGTCCCGGCCTGCAGCGCCTCGTCCCCGACCTCCTCTCGCCGGTCGCCGTCGAGCTATGGCCTCGCCGTCCTGCCGTCAGCCTCTGTCTACGCCGCCGCGCGCACGACCACCTCGTCGCTCCGTCCGCCACCGTCACCACCGCAGGAGCTCCCCCCCCCCCCCGGCCGGCCGTGGCCTCCTCTAGCCTCGTGGCGTCGCCGTCCTTCCCGGCCTCAACCTCGAGCCCTGCCGCGACCTGTGTTGTTGCAGCGCTTCCCAAGGCCGCTGTCGCCGTCGTCGCGGAAGCCTTCCGCGTCTCTACATCGAGGATGACTGCCTCCTGCTGCGGGCACGCCTACAAGCCTCTCTGGCCTGCAGCGCGTCGTCGACAAGTACCCGTGTGTGTCGTATTTGAACATGCGTGTATGTTTATTCAGTTGCCGACGCCAGCGTATCGCCTCCGGTGCCGTGGTATTGCCCGCCCAATTAAGCTATCTTGTCGCCCTATCTTCTCGAACCCGCCATCGGTTGGACCGAGATCGACGCCTTGACAAGTCTGGACCCGGAGAACCATCACGGTGCCCCTAGGATACCTTTGCAAGTTACCATCGATCTCAAAAGCGAGGACCTCGACAAGATCTTCTTCACGGAGCCCTAAGAACGCCTCACGGATTCCGAAGACCGGTCCCGGCATCCGAAGACCGAACCCGGACGCCCAGGTCGTCGACATGGAAACGCCAAGTACTTCCTCGAGGACGCCAAGTACTTCACCCCGGATGCCAAGTCCGACCCGTCCCACGGACCCGACAAGATCTGCGCGACGGCAAGATCGGCCGCTTGGACCCAAGTTCTCCGTCACGACAATTTCTCCGTCTTGTATCCGAACCCCAGATCCGGACCCTGAGACCGACCCCGAACCCCTCGAACCCCAAGATCTGCCGAACCCTAATGTGTGACCCTGATCCGAGCCCCTATTTTTTATAAATGCCATCTATATAAATTGTTGCATATTAAATTGTCATACTCGCATGCATATTGTCATGTGGTTGGGGGCATTATGCCGATTCACCTTATAATTAAATATGGGGCCCATATGCGGGCAAATCTAGTCTAATATTGGCCCCATTTAAATTTGTGCATCGAACCGGTGATACAATTTGCCTTGTTAAGACAACATCTAAATTGCGGGGGTTCTAAATAACTTGAACCGTTTAATTAATCGCCGGGACCCCGGTTCCGCTTAATCTTGCCTAATCGCATCTCACATTTGCCATGTCATGCATCATACATGCATCATGCCCGATCTTCTGCCGTAATCTTAAATATTGCATCCGGTGTTTATTCTAGTGTTTTGGTTCTTCGCGGATAAGGCCGTTGAGTTGATGCGAGTGTCGACCCGATCTTCGGTTGAACCTTCGGCAATGTTTTTCAGGCGAGCATCTCCCCCTTTCTACCTATCTTACTTTTATAGTATTTATTCCCTCCTGTTGATCTATTGCTATCTGTGTTGCGTTGCTCTAGTTTCCGTACCCGTGATTTTCCTTGCAGCCTTATATTGCCTTGGACACCTCCTATTACCTGTTGTTTGGTAGATAGTTGGACCTGCGTGTCGTAGGCGCTTGCTCAAGTGCTGTTGCGTGTCGTCAAGTTCCACAGTTGTTGGAGTATTGCCGTATGTTTATTGTTGGAGTTGATCAAGACTTTAATTGCTGTTTAACAACTAAAATTGAAGTAGGTAAGCAGAGGCACAGGTGGGCAATAGATGTTATTTGGTTGTTAACCGTCCACTTGTGTCCCGTAGGACCCCGAGTACTTGATACCTGTTCCTTGAATATTCGCGCTATCCACATCCGGGAGGATTATGGGACCCCCCCTGAGCCAGAGCTTGATTCATTCTTATTTCTTGGGGCCACAAACTAGTTTGAGGTTTTATTTACGATCCTGTACTTATGCCATGCTTTACTGGTTTATTTAAATTGTGCGAGGTACTGCACACTGTACTGTTTAGGGTAGCGGAGTGTTTTCGCGGTATCGACAAGCCCAGTCACACTTTCGGGTTCCCAGTCGTTTACAGCCACTGACGCAAACCTTGAGTCCGTCTCGGAGTCAGCTAACTTCGTTGCGGGTAGCTTAATGGGGTGGCCCCCTGAAATATTTCTGAATCCTGTGATTGCTTTGTCGTGAAAGCCTCGTTGGGTTTTGATTTGGTTTATCCGAGGTTGATCGAGTGTGTGTTGCTATTTGTGCACCCCTGCAGGGTAAAAACTTTCTGAAAGCCGTGTCCGCGGTTATGGACGACTTGGAGCACAGTATCTCGATCATAGACAACTATAACTAAAGTAGTGCTATAAATTTGACTTTATAATGACTAGTAATCAGCTTCACTATAATGGAATGGCTAAATAAAACTGCCAACAATTGCTTGCTTGGGTTGTCGCTTGCGACCATTGTATCTGACTAGTAAGTATTGCAACTATAACGGAATGGCTAAATAAAAGGACCAACAACTGCTGGGTTTTTGGGATATCTCATGCTAATTGTATTTGACTAGTAAGTGTCGCAACTACAATGGCATGGTTAAATAAAACTGCCCACTGCTTATTTTATCAGGATGACTATCTATACCTGACTAGTAATTACTGCAACGATAACTGAATAAATAAAACTGCCAACTGTGTGAGTTCCTCGGTTGACTTCCTCGTTTGGTCTCGAGGGGGAAACACCAGGATGGGTTTGTTTGGTGTTGGATTCAGGTTGGTTCCGAATAGGTCTGTCTTCCCCCTCTCTGATAGTCCGCCAGTTGTATCGAGTCTCTATAGGTTGTTTAGTGCATGCTGCCGCTGCCGCTTCAGTCCACCATACCTATGTAGGCGAGGACCGCCGAATTCTAGCCTCGCCGTGTACTGGCCTCAGTACTGACGCTCCTCTTTTTCCTTTGCCCTTTGTCGGCACCCCTTTTGTTTAAGCAGGTTTGAGATCGACGTGGTTAGCAGGGTTAACCTTCCGGCTTGGCCTAGGCAGGGTTATGGACGCCATTGGTTATTCTTCAGGGCTCTTAGCCCCATTTGCATCTTGTCCGTAGTCGGACGCTCTATCATTTTCAAGGTGATTTGGATCTTTGTATATTATATCTGTATTCTTGACTCATTGAGTCGCTGTTGTATATATATCTGTTCTGTGGGTCCCATCGAGGACTGTTGTGTAATGTTATTACTTCGTTTTCCACCCGCACGAAAGTGCCTGGTGGGCACCTTTGAATCGTTTCTATGCGGGTTTGGCGGGAAGCGCTGAAACTTGCATAGGGTCGATTCTGAGGGTGTAACAGAGTGGTATCACACATGCAAGGCCGGCGTCTTTTCTGGAACTTCAGCATACAGCTCTGCAGGAGGAAGCAAGTAGGCAAGTGTTTGAGGAGTCAAAGAAACACAACCGTGATGCACCAAGCTCTTCAGCTACGTCAGCTCCTTCTAAGCGTCGTGTCTGGGTTCCTAACACCCCACCGTCGCTCCCGGCTTCACCAAGACCTTCAAGCTTCGCGGCAAGGCCAACAAACTTCCTCACTGCTGCTCCCAGGGGCTACAAACACCACTACCCTGGAGTGCCTGGCGGAGTCCCTGGCTACGTTCCTCCACGTCCACCTGGTGCTTGTTTCACGTGTGGAGACTCTGGACATCTAAACTGGAACTGTCCGTTGAAAAACAAAGCTCTTCCTCCACCCCCTCCAAGATCTGCGGCAAGCTCTCCTTTGGTTCGTGCACCACCACCTCGGGCTCTCAACATCAACACCAAGCCCGGGTCTACTGTTGCTCGTGCTAACTGTGTCAACGCCGCTCAAGCTGAGCATGCACCTGGAGTTGTGATGGGTATGCTTTCCGTTAACTCAGTCCCTGCATGAGTTTTGTTTGATTCTGGTGCATCGCATTCTTTCGTTTCTCACAAGTTTGCAAATGAGAATGAGTTAGTCTTGGTTCCTCTCCTTAAGCGGTTGGTGGTACAATCTCCTGGTTCAAACATGAGGGTTGTTCATATCAGCCATGGCAATCAAATTGAGATTGGTGGCTCTTCGTTCTCGGCGTCCCTAATTGTTCTGGGCAATTCTGACATTGATGTCATCTTGGGCATGGATTGGTGGACAACAAATGCAGCTGTGATTGATTGTGCTGAACGCTCGGTTTCTCTGAAGATTCCTGAAGGCCATATAGTCTTTTCTCCAAGTCTGACTCCTGCTATCCAGCTTTTCTCTTTGGCAGCTCTGAATGATGATGCTATGGAAGCTATTCAGAGTGTTCCGGTGGTCTGCGAGTTCCCAGATGTCTTTCCTGAAGAGTTGCCGGGTATGCCTCCGGATCGTGAGGTTGAGTTTGTAATTGAGCTTGAACCTGGAACGGCTCCTATCTCCAAGCGGCCTTATAAAATGGGTCCTGCTGAGTTGGCTGAACTCAAACGTCAACTTGATGAACAAGAGAAGTTGGGTTTCATTCAACACAGTACTTCTTCTTGGGGTAGCCCAACAATCTTTGTGAAGAAGCGGGACAGGACTGATAGACTTTGTGTTGACTATCGGGCTCTCAATGCTAAAACCATCAAGAATAAATATCCCCTTCCGCGGATTAATGATCTCTTCGATCAGCTAGCTGGAGCTGTGGTGTTCTCTAAGCTTGACTTGAGAAGTGGTTATCACCAAATCAAGATTCGCAAGGAAGATGTGCCTAAAACAGCTTTCACCACCCGCTATGGCCTGTATGAGTACACGGTCATGTCTTTCGGTCTCACCAACGCACCTGCTACCTTCTCGAGGCTTATGGACTCGGTTTTCATGGAGTATCTTGATAAGTTCGTTGTGGTCTATCTGGATGACATCCTAGTCTATTCTAAGTCAAAGGAAGAACATGAAGAACACCTTCGGTGTGTCCTAAACAAGCTTCGTGAGAACCGCCTGTATGCAAAGTTCTCCAAGTGTGAGTTTTGGCTGCCTCAAGTAACCTATCTCGGTCACGTCATCTCTGCCAAGGGCATTGCAGTCAACCCGGAAACTGTGAAGACAATTGTTGAATGGCTTCCTCCTGTCAATGTCAAAGAAGTGCGGAGTTTCCTTGGTTTGGCTAGTTATTGTCGTCGCTTCGTTCAGAACTTTTCGAAGATAGCGAAGCCTCTTACCGATCTCCTCAAGAAAGGCAAGAAATACCTTTGGACTCCTGCATGTCAAACAAGCTTTGAGACACTCAAAGAGAAGCTCACTTCCACACCAGTCTTGGTTCCTCCGGACACATCTAAGCCTTTCCAGATATTCTGTGACGCCTCTTCGCAAGGATTGGGTGCGGTCCTTATGCAAGAAAAACAAGTTGTTGCTTATGCCTCTCGATAGTTGAAGACGCATGAGATCAAATATCCCACTCATGACCTCGAGCTAGCAGCAGTTGTCTTTGCTTTGAAGCTATGGAGGCACTACTTGCTTGGCAACCGTTGTGAGATCTTTTCTGATCACAAAAGTTTGAAGTATATCTTCACTTAGCCTGATCTCAACCTTCGGCAGAGGAGATGGATTGAAGCAATCAATGATTTTGATTTGACCATCAACTACACTCCGGGCAAAGCTACGTCATGGCCGATGCTCTCAGCCGCAAAGCTTATTTCAACAACCTCATGATGGAAGAACAACAGCCTCTCTTGTGCGAGGAATTCCGTCAGCTCAACCTTGAAATTGTGGAACAAGGGTATCTCTTGAACCTTCTGGCTACTCCTCTCTTGGAAGAAAAGGTTCGCTATCGTCAGCTTGGCGATCCGCACACCAGAAAGATCATCTCCAAACTTCAGCTTCCGAAGTATGAGTCCTTCCACGTCGATGATCAAGGCACGCTTTTCTTTGAACACCGGATGTTTGTTCCGAACTACCCGGGTTTGAGAGAGCAAGTTCTCAAGGAGGCGCATGATTCTGTTCTTTCTATCCACCCTGGCACAACAAAGATGTACATGGACTTGAAAACACAATATTGGTGGCCGGGTTTGAAACGATATTGTGCCAAGTATGTCTCAGAGTGTGATGTCTGCCGCAGAGTGAAAGCTGTCCATCAGAAACCTTTCGGTCTTCTACAGCCATTGAAACCCCCGGAATGGAAATGGGAGAAAGTAGAGATGGACTTCATCACTGGTTTTCCAAGGTCGTAGAAGGGCAACAATGCAATCTTTGTTGTCATCGACAGGCTTTCTAAAGTGGCTCACTTCTTCCCCGTCAAGGAAACAATTTCTGGAATTCAGTTGGCTGAGCTCTATATCAACAGAATTGTCTCTCTGTATGGGGTTCCGCTTGAGATCAGTTTGGACCGTGGGAGCATCTTCACTTCCAAGTTCTGGGAAAGTTTCCAAAATGCTTTGGGAACAAAGTTGAACTTCAGCACAGCTTACCACCCTCAGTCGCAAGGACAAGTTGAAAGGATCAATCAGATTCTGGAGGATATGCTTCGTGCTTGCGTCATCTCTTTTGGCATGAAGTGGGAGGAATGTCTTCCTTATGCTGAATTCTCTTACAACAACAGCTTCCAGAAAAGTCTGAAGATGGCACCATTTGAGGCTCTCTATGGTCGCAAGTGCAGAACTCCGATTGGTTGGTCAGGTGCAGGAGAAAGAATTTGGTTTGGCCCTGACATTGTAACTCAAGCGGAGGAGAAGGTGCATATCATTCTTGAAAATCTGAAGATTGCTCAAAGTCGCCAGAAGAGCAATTATGACAGGAAGCACACGGACATGGTGTATGTCCCCGGTGATCTCGTTTACCTTCGTGTCACTCCCATGAAAGGCACACACCGCTTTGGTATCAAAGGAAAGCTGGCTCCTAGATACATCGGTCCTTTCAAAATTCGTGGTAGAAGAGGAGAAGTTGCTTATGCTCTTGAGCTCCCGGAAAAACTCAAAGTCCATGATGTTTTCCACATCTCCCAACTCAAGAAGTGCTTCAAGGATCCCGGCAGGACCGTGGATCATGAGCTAATCAATCTCCAAGAAGACCTGTCTTATCAAGAACACCCCACAAAAATCCTTGAGACCGCAGAAAGAAGGACTCGCAACAAGTCCGTCAAGTTCTGCAAGGTGCAGTGGTCGCACCATTCCGTTGATGAAGCCACTTGGGAACGTGAAGAGGAGCTCCGTGCCAACTATCCTACCCTCTTTGTGTCTTCTTCTTCTTCCTAGAATCTCGGGGCGAGATTCCTGTTTAGTGGGGGAGAGTTGTAGCATCCCATTTGTCTAACAACTGTAATGCTACTTGGTTTAGTAATATAATGGCTACTTCCTACATATAATTGTTGCATCATCATCATATCATGCTCATGTCATCATGCCACCTTGCATTTGAGCATCATACAAAAACCCTTGGTGTTTTGGTTCTTATCTCATATGTATTATTATCTGTATTTGCCTCTTGATATTGTATTTGGTTCTTGATATATTGTTTAAATGCCCAAGTTGAGTTGGGGGCATATCTTTTATTCAACTCCACCACCTTCTTTCACCACCTTACAATTCCACCACCCCATTATCCATGAGCTTGTAATTATTTTTCTTTTGGTGTTTAATCTAGCGCATGAGAGATAGGGTGGGTCCAATCCTACAAGTCCTTTTGCTTGACCCTTACTCCAACTTTGGAGGATGCAAATAAATAAATGCCATGAGATATTATTTTGTTTTCACAAGATAAAACCTAGCATTTAATGCATTTGCATGGGCCATGCAACCATCACCAACTTTGGTCATCTTTTGGTTTTATTTGAATTCTTGAGTGGTTCATCTCTTTCTCTATCCCTTCTTTTGGGCTTGATCTATTTTGATCTTGCTTAAACCTCCTCACCATCTTTATCTACCCCCTCTTTCTACAAACCCTAAACTGAAGCTACCAACCTAACCCAAGCCTCACCTCTCCTCTCTCTCTAACATGCAGGCCCCACCTAGCCTTCCTCTCTCTCTCCACCCAACCCTAAGACTAACCCTAACCCGAGCCTCCATCTAAACCCTAACCCGAGCCTAGCTCTACCCCTTTTTCCCTCTCTCCTCTATCCCTGCCATGAGGGCCCCCAGCCCGAGCCTTCCCTCTGCTGGCCCCTCCTGGCAGCCTCCATCTCTCGATGCCTAGCTACCCCCTGCCCCTGCCCGATCACGTGAGGGAGGACAAAGGTGGCACCGAGGCCACCTTTATCCTCACCACCTCCACCACACCATCTGAAGGGAATATGCCCTGAGAGGCAATAATAAAGTGGTTATTATGTGTATTCCAAGTATATGATAGATGTTTATTTTGCATGCTATAATTGTATTAATACGGAAACGTTAATACATGTGTGTTTAATAAACAAACAGAAAGTTCCTAGTTATGCCTCTCTCATAAACTAGCTCGTTGATTAACAAGATGATCAAGGTTTCCTGATCATGGACATTGGATGTTGTTAATAACGGGATCACAACATTAGTGTAATGATGTGATGAACATTCATCCGAAGTATAGCATTACGATCAAAGTCATTGAGTTTATATTGCTATAACAACTTACGAAGTGATCATAGTCCTTAGACCATGAGATCATGTCAATCACTAACACCGGAAGAGTTTCTTGATAACATCAAACGTCACACCGTAACAGGGTGATTATAAAGATGGATTCAGAAATAACAAAGTGTTATGTTGAGGCTCATGGATCAAGAAGTGGAATTTGTTCATCCCGATGACGGATAGATATACTCTGGGCCCTCTCGGTGATATCACATTGATTAGCTTGCAAGCAAGTGATTTGATCACTAGAATGTTATATCACAGGAACGAGAAAAGAGTGCATGTCGGTAACGAGATTAAACTAGGTATGGAGATACCGATGATCGAATCTCGGACATGTAATATATCGTGAAACAAAGGGATTAAGATACTAGCGTAAAAGGTTCCGACGATCACAAGAAAGTCATCGTTGAATGTGTGGGAGTCAGTATGGGTCTCCAGATCCCGCTTCTGATTATTGATCTGAGAGGGGTCTCGATCATGTCCGCATTATTCACGAACCGTAGGGTGACACACTTAAGAGACACCGACATCCAATTGGAGCAAAAGTTTCATGCCGAAAGAATGAACAAGCGCAGGAATTTATTTCACTAGATACCGAAACAGGCTTTCGGGTGAAATTGCATAAAGTGGTTATGCATGTGAAATAGAATTCTAGCAAGGGGTTATTTGTGAATGTTTGTCATTAAAGTAATTGACAAAATTCTGAATAAAATAAAAGAGTTTTATTTAATGAGAGTTTGCATTAAATTTGGTGGAAATTTAATGGGATTTTGAGTGGACTCTTGAGTGGAGGGAATTTAGAGGAGTTTTGTGAGTGGAGTGTCCACCCACATGAAGAGGGGAGGGCAAGGGGGCAGCCCCCATGCGCCGGCCACCCCCTTGGGGTTCCCCCCCCCCTCCTCCTATAAAAGGAGCCCCTCCTCCTCACTTGTCTCTCACACCTCCTCGTGAAGGATCTCTCTCCCCCTCTAGAATTTATCCCCCATGGTCTCGGACTAGCGAGATACATGTTCCCGGTGGCTATTCGGCAAGAAAGAGTTGTGCTTCCGCTGCATCGCTGGAGCGAGGAGGCGGAGGTTGCTCGGTGCCTCGAACGTGTGTGCGAGCACGGATGCGCTGCTGATTTGCGGCGCTAGGACTTCCTCTCGATCTTGAGATCGGCAAGAGATCGTCTACATCAACCACGAGTTGAACTCGTTAAGCTTTGTCGGTCTTCAAGGGTATGTTCTCTACGGATATACATCCGCCCGTTGTTTGTATCTAGTATATATAGATCTTGGTATATAGTTCACATCGTAGGAAAATTTTTGTTTTCTATGCTGCGAACCCTACACCATCTGCCTCCCTCCCTCCGTCCTTATCTAACCCTCGGCCTTTCCCTGCATCCCCAGATCCACCCGGGCCCTGCCCCTTCCCCCTCTCTTCCTCTACCACCGATCACCACCGTCGCCGGCCAACCTTTCGGCCTCCACCATCCCCGGCGATCCAGGAGGCGCAGGCGGGAGGAAGCTTGTCGTCAAGGTCGAGGAGGCCCTCCGCATCGCCCCTATACCCGCCGACGTGGAGGAAGAGGACCAGCAGCCCCAGGCCGACGCCGCCCCGACGCGAAACCCTAGCTCTCCGGCCGCCAGCATCGTCGTTGATCCTCTGCGCCCCGGCCTGTACCGACCACACCAACACAACCGCGGTAAGCAGCACTCCCTCCCTGACAACCTCCGCCTCGCCGTCGCCGTCCAGATCCGCCGGTGGTTCCGTCGAGCACGCTGCGTGCGCCGGCGGCGCTGCCATCTGCTCTGCGCCGCGCCTCGCAGAAGCCTACCTAGGCCCCATCCCTCAACCTGTCACAAGCCCCACACCACCGCAGTGGTTCCGCCCTCTGCGCGCGCGCCCGCGTCGCGGGTTCGACCCCCTGCCTCGCTGCGCCGTGCGCGGGCGTTCCTCTGGCCGCGCGGAAGAAGCACAGTGCACGCGTCGCACTTTTGCAGATAACCCCCCGCCTTTTCTTTTGCACCAACCCGCACTCCCTCTAGGCCCACATGTCTGTCTCGCTGGCGTTTTTGCAAAAAGGATCCCGTAGTTTTGATCAACCAACCCGCGGTCCACCTCTCTCGGTACACGTGTGCGGCGTCCAGTTAGCAGTGGCCCACCTGTCTGCGTCAGCGGCTGGCTCTGCCTGGGTGCAAAAAGCCTTTCTGTTTCCTGTTTCAAATCAAACTATTCAAAATAAATTCAAATTCAAATTTCAATTCTGTTTTTAAATAACTTTTAAAATATAAAACTAAATAATACATATAATATATGTTTTTGAATCAGAAAAATGTGAGGATTTCAAATATTCTATTCAAATTACATTTTGCACATTTAAAAATTCCAAGTTGAGTAAAATTACATAAAATGCCCTTCACCTTAAATAATTAATAACTTTTGATTTATAACTCCAAATTTAACAAATGATATGTCTAAAATGATCAGCTCGACGAGACCTTTCTGTTTATGCATTCCATGTTCTGAATTGCAGCATGCATCATATAAATATAATGCAAACAGCAACTAATATGAGGATAAAATGTGGCCAAAACTCAATAAAATGTTTACTTCTTGTATTCTACACCTCACCCATGCCATGCTACCTTATTGCCATGCAACTTGTGCATCATTCATCATGGCATGATTGTTTGCTTGACGCATCTTATTCCTATGCTTGTGCACTTTATTTATGTTGGCCCTTGTTTGTTTGGTTCTTCTTTGAATAGACGCTGAGCAGGGGATATATCAAGAGAACCAGGAGCACTACCCAGATCCTTCTCTCGCTTCAACTGAGTTGCCAGGCAAGCACTACCACATGCTTGCATACATACAGTACCTATCGCCTCTATCTTATTCTTGCATCATTGAGTCGCGATTCCATTAAATTGAATCCCAAGTATTGCATAGCCTTACTTTTAAACCCCACCAAGCTTGTTCCGCCATCCCATGAGCCATTACTACAGGAGTTGTTTGAGCCATGCGAGTCGTAGAACAACATGTGTAGGGTATGTGAGTGTCTGATGGATAACGAGGTGCCTAAACAACTTAACCTGAGCAGTAATGGGATAACTAATGAAAGTGGCACCGGTGAGCAATATCTGCTATTTGGTTTTTCCTGCTCACTTGTGTCCCGTAGGACCCCGAGTACTTGATTCCTGTTCCTTGAATATTCGCGCTATCCACATCCGGGAGGATTATGGGACCCCCCCTGAGCCAGAGCTTGATTCATTCTTATTTCTTGGGGCCACAAACTAGTTTGAGGTTTTATTTACTATCCTGTACTTATGCCATGTTTTACTGCTTTATTTAAATTGTGTGAGGTACTGCACACTGTACTGTTTAGGATCGGGACACGTTTTCGCGGTATCGACAAGCCCAGTCACACTTTCGGGTTCCCAGTCGTTTACAGCCATCCACCCAAACCTTGAGTCCGTCTCGGAGTCAGCTAACTTCGTTGCGGGTAGCTTAATGGGGTGGCCCCCTGAAATATTTCTGAATCCTGTGATTGCTTTGTCGTGAAGGCCTCGTTGGGTTTTGATTTGGTTTTTCCGAGGTTGATCGAGTGTGTGTTGCTATTTGTGCACCCCTGCAGGGTAAAACTTTCTGAAAGCCGTGTCCGCGGTTATGGACGACTTGGAGCACAGTTTATCGACCATAGACAAGCATAACTAAAGTACCGCTTTTAACTTGACTAAATAACTGACTAGTAAATAGTGCAACACTCATGGAATGGTTAATAAAACTGCCAACGGATGGGGGGGTTGTTCGTCCGCTTCCTCGTCGGTAAGCGAGGAGGAGGATGGATCTGGTGATATTACTGTTATAACTGTTGACATTAATTCACGGACATCCGTCAATCTTTGGTTAGGCGGATGGTTAGCGAGTATCTATAGAACTGTTAGGGTTTATCTTTTGCTGCAATTGCGTCACCCCCAGGTTGTGTCCCCTTTAGAGGCATAAAGACTTGCTGAGTACCCCTAGGGTCTCACACGATAAATTATTTGATTCAGATGAACAGGTACACGCACAAGATGGATACTGGGTGGAAGAGACGGACGATGTGGGCAACGATCATTCGGTGTAGAGATTCCGGGAACGGGGATCCGTGAGATCTGTGGGAGGGATGTGCTTATTTATGGGGCATCTTATGCCGATTTTCTTCTTATCCGTACTCGGATCTTGTTTTCCGCTTCCGCCTGATACTCTGATGTTTGATGTATGAGGAGATATCCTAAACTATATATCTATCTAGGACATTTGAATCTTGCCGTATGGCGTTGCTATATTTCCTTTCTTTTTAGATGGTATGGCTCTGATGTACTGTTGTATGGTGGCTTGCATACATACTCATTTGTGTATGTAGTTGATCCCTTCGCCTGCCGATTACGCCGCCCGTTCTTGTCCCGATGTTTGGAAATGGTTGGGACGGCCGAAAGGTCTACCTGTGAGTGGCATTTGGGCCCCACCGTACTATTTCAACCATTTCCGCTCATCCAGGCTTGAATCTAGGAGCGTAATTCACCGAGGTAGTTACAATTGGTATCAGAGCTCAGCAGTTGCGATACCCCACAAGTCCAGCCTGTAGGATAACCTAGCTAACGGCCGAAGTAGAGTGTCAAAACTATTTTTGAAAAATCGGTTGGATAGTTCTGATTAGGTCTGATTTTACTCCTTACCCCTCTGCTATTCTCCTCTTATCTCGACGTGTTTTGAGTCTTCTCTCTTACCTTTTCTTCGAGTCCAGGAATTCTCGTGGTTGGGTTTTCGTCGTACCTTCAGGGTTTCGTTTCCATCCTCTGTTAACGGTGCTTCGACATCTGGTCTTCATGCTATCCGAGGAATCCTTCGCCTGGTGGACTTCTCTTTGTTCCTTCTCGTGTCTTCCAGTGTTTTCCGACGCGACGACATCATCTACGCCAGATCCGATGCAGAGTCTGCATCACTCCTTTGTTTCTGAACCTCGTTTGTCGAGATCTTCAGTCTAATTCCGAGAGTTGGTTGCATAATTCGCCTATTCGTGTGCAGAGTAATGGTTTGGGTGCGCGATGGACTGATCACCATCCGACTACTCTTATCATTCGCTCTTGTACATCGAATCAGTGGATCCAGCAGTTTTACTCCGTCCACGGAAGCTAGAGGTGGCTTTATTTGTGGATACCTCTATCTTCGACCTTTTGTTCCCGGAGTGTTTTCTCGACGATCACGGATAACGACCTCTTGTTAGTGGTGTCGCGAGGATCTACACGATGCGAGAAGACGCAGATCGCCGACCTTCCTTCCGGTACCATGAGGCGGATCTCGAGGGCGAGATCCATTGTTAGTGGTGTCGAATTGTGGCATCCCGCAAAACCACTACTAGAAAATCGCGTTGTTTTTGTGCATTGCATCATCATGACCGCATGCTCATGTCATCATGCCACATTGCATTTGAGCATCGTCATCATCTTGCATTTGCTTGCATAAAACTATTTTCGGAAAAACCTATTTTTGTTTTCTAAACGCCCCGTCTTTGTTCAAACACAAAACCCGGGTCTCCGGATATTTTGTTTTGTCTACAACATATTTGCAACTGTTTTAATTTGAACAGAACAAAATAAATATATTATGATATAAAAACCCTATTTTATAAACCCCGGAGGATACCGCCGCCCGCCAGGCCAAACGGCCCAGCTAGCAGCAGTCTACAACTCCGTCAGGCCCAAAAACCCAACCCTAACCAGACCCCTTTCCTACCCCAACCTAATCTACCCACCCTCCAGCCACATCACCCTGGCCAATCTCCTCCCTCCACCTCACCTCTTCCTTTCCCCTAGCCATTCACGTCCTGCCACCTCATCCTACCTCTCCACCCGCCTGTCCCCACACCTCCCTCCACCCTGGACTCACACACCCAGCACACACACGCACCACACGCACGCGCCTGCCCAACCCCCCTCTCTCTCTCACTGCCACCACCCCCACCGAGCTGGCCCACCCTGCAGGCCCCACCACTTGATCCCGCTCCCCACCCCGTCTCCTTCCTCCTCTCTCCCCGTCGACCTTCCCTCGCCGCGGGCTCCCCTCCGCCCGCCGGCGACCACCCTCCCCGCCGCCCTACCTCTGCGCCCTCCTGCCCCGCACTCTCCCCTCCCCGACAACCGCCGCCGTGCCTCGCCCCATCCCGAAGCGCTCGCTCCGCCCTTCTTCCTCCCCTCCGGCCGCCGCCCTCCTCCTCTCGTGGCGCCGTCGCTCCCGAACCCCCGTAGCGCCGCCCCGTCGCCCTCCTCTCCGGCAGGCCTCGCCGCCCTCGCCCTGCTGCCGCACCCTCCTCGCCAGGGCCCCGCCTCAGGTCGTCGTCCCCGTCGCCTCTGCGTCTTCCTCCGCCGCCAGGACCTCCCTCCCCCAAGCAAGCCCCGCCTCGCCGGCCGTTCCCCCGAGCCCTCCTCTTCCGCGCCTCCTCGTCGCCGACCCGCGGCCCCCTTCGCCTCGTCGGTCCCGCATGGCGCTGCCTCCTCTGGCCGGCCGCCACCGCGCCGTGGCTCTCTTCCCCGCCGCCGACCGCGACCTCCGCCTCCTCTGCGCCCGGCCACCGCGAGCGCCGCCGACCCTCTCCGCCAGTGGCGCCCGCGCGCCTTCGACGTCGTCCCCCAGGAGGCCGCCGTTCGCCCCTACCGCCCCATATCCGTCGCGCAGGACGCGGGCCTCCCGGGCCCCTCCTTGCCGGCCTCGTCCACGCCCAACATGTGGACGCCAGTAGGAGCTCATCGTCGAGCCCCCCCGGTTTGGTCTCCTCGCTGCCTCGCGGTGGTGCCGACGGCGTCGTTCGTCCCGTCCTCCTCGAGACGCTCGTCCATGAGCCGAGCATGCAGGGTGTTTGACCAAATAACCGTCTGGGCCTGCCTCATGGAACATACCAAGTGCGGGGCCGTGCGTCCGACCCTACCAGTACCAAACGAGTCTGAAACCTTCCGAGCAGCAAGGCCAGCATGATCTTCCTCGGTGGCATTGACAAACTGGACTAGGATCACCAAGAATAACTCCCACCAAGGTCTTCCTCATGGATCACCGAGCACTTCTACATGGTCGACAAGATCTACCGCCTACCGCAAAGCTCTCCTTCATGGGACGCCAAGACACCCATCGAACCCCGAAGACCGAACCCCGTGGACCGACATGACCTTCTTCGCGGCTACGACAAGTACTTCCTCGAGGACGCCAAGTACTTCACTCCGGACACCGAGACCCTGAACGACAAGATCTTCTTCCCGGATCCGAAGGCCCCGATACCCGATCCACTCAAGTTCGCCATCGACGACAAGATCGGCACCGACCAGGGCGGATCCGATGTGCCCCCGACGCCAACCAAGTTCGCCTCTTGTATCCGAACCTCGCTGTTCCCTCGAACCCTGAACCCTGAGACCCGACCCCGAACCCCCGGAACCCAAGATCTGCCGAACCCAGATGTGTGACCCTAAGCCCCTATTTTTATAAATGATATAAACTTGTTGCATATTAAATTATCATGCTCGCATGCATATTGTCATGTGGTTTGAGGGCCTTATGCCGATGCACCATATAATCAAATATGGGATCCATATGCGGACAAATCTAGTCTTATATTGGCCTCATTTAAATTAGTGTAGCGAACCGGTAACTTATCTTGCCCTGTTATTACAACATTTAAATTGCGGGGTATCTAAACAACTTGAACAAAATATTTAATTGTCGGGACCCCGGTTCCGCTTAATATGGCCTAATTGCATCGCATCTTTGCCATGTCATGCATCATACATGCATCATGCCCGATCTTCTGCCGTTGTATTAAATAGTGCATCCGGTGTTTATTCCAGTGTTTTGGTTCTTCGCGGATAAGGCCGTTGAGTTGATGCGAGTGTCGAACCGATCTTCGGTTGAACCTTCGGCAATGTTTATCAGGCGAGCATCTCCCCCTTTCTACCTATCTTACTTTTATAGTATTTATTCCCTCCTGTTGATCTATTGTTATCTGTGTTGCGATGCTCTAGTTTTCGTACCCGTGATATCCCTTGCAGCCTTATATTGCCTTGGACACCTCCTATTACCTGTTGTTTGGTAGATAGTTAGACCTGCGCGTCGTAGTCGCTTGCTCAAGTGCTGTTGCGTGTCGTCAAGTACCACAGTTGTTGGAGTATTGCCGTGTGTTTATCGTTGGAGATGATCAAGACTTTAATTATTGTTTAACAACTAAAATTGAAGTAAGTAAGCAGAGGCACAGGTGGGCAATAGATGTTATTTGGTTGTTAACCGTCCACTTGTGTCCCGTAGGACCCCGAGTACTTGATACATGTTCCTTGAATATTCGCGCTATCCACATCCGGGAGGATTATGGGACCCCCCTGAGCCAGAGCTTGATTCATTCTTATTTCTTGGGGCCACAAACTAGTTTGAGGTTTTAATTACTATCCTGTACTTATGCCATGCTTTACTGCTTTATTTAAATTGTGCGAGGTACTGCACACTGTACTGTTTAGGAAAGCGGAGTGTTTTCGCGGTATCGACAAGCCCAGTTTTGGGTTCCCAGTCGTTTACAGCCACTGACGCAAACCTTGAGTCTGTCTCGGAGTCAGCTAGCTTCGTTGCGGGTGTACTCAATGGGGTGGCCCCCTGAAATATTTCTGAATCCTGTGATTGCTTTGTCGTGAAGGCCTCGTTGGGTTTTGAATTGGTTTTTCCGAGGTTGATCGAGTGAGTGGACATTGGAATCCGTACGTTACCTTCCTCATTGTCTTAGCTTTCAAAAAGAATCTCAACATAGGGCTTTAGAGTCTACGACCGATGGATGCCTTGATTGACTGATTCAGATGGGAAATCAAAAAGAAATGAGAAATCTTCTAACTGGGTGTGGTTGTGTGCTTTCTGAACTCAACCGGGGTTAGGAATAGAGGGTAGCGGCATATCGTACTAGATCCGTAACCTATAGAAAATCAAGAAAGGACTGGTACATAACTTGTATGTAGGTTGGCGAGGCTACCTTCTGATCCTTCAATGAAAGATTCTATCCGGATAAGCAGTGTAGAAGATCTAGGAGCAAGCTGCCTTTCTCACTGGAAAAGGGGAATACTAGATAGAGTCTGGGGCCGGAGCTGAACCACCATGTGCTGCACGTGGCTTAGGAAGTACTAGGGTCGGCAAAGGATGGAGTGGATTAGTGGAGAAAGTATTTTGCTACCTAGGAAGTAGCATTCTGCCAGGAACCTTCGAGGGATGCCAAGGACTACGAACGAAGTGGGATCATTTGAACTTTCCTTATATATATATGCAACTTCCTTCATTCATTCATTCTTATCTCTATAAGGGACACTGTAGTATGTCACTACACTTGATGGCCAAGCAACGAAGTACGATCCGTGGGGAAGCAAGGATTAGTTGGTTCGCCGTCACTAGGAATGGTTATCCAAACCAGGGAGGAACGGAGAATAGAGATGTGGGTAGAGAGTTTAGAACAGAAAGAATGGAGTGAGTGATGCCGGGTATCACGAACGGAGAATAGAGATGTGGGTAGAGAGCCCTCAGTCAACTAGTTTACCTTTACACAAAGCTATTAGTTTGGTTGTATTGTTGTAAACTAGACTAATGCATCATATACCTTAACCCTCTTATGGCATGGGGAAGAGAAAGTCGGATCAGACAGTGTTTTGATAGCAAGGGTAGAGATAGACAATGGTCGTGCTATTAGCCATGCCATGGTGGTACGCTAAGTATAATTCATTCAACAAACAAAGGGTCAGCAGATACCAGAGAATAGGGCTCAGCAGATGTAGATGAATTCTTGACTAGAGTCTCAATAGAAGTAAGGACTAGGTGTTTTAGCAGCACTGGTTTATGCATAATAGCTAGGTAAGAAAGCACAGTATTCAAGGGTAAGTAACTAGAACTAATAGAAGAGTGATATTCCTTTAACCGAGCAAGAAAGAGATGGGATAGCTGATATGAACCGCAAAAGATGGCCCTCATCTTTAGCGTGGATAGGAATAGCTAATCTAATAAGCAAGCACCGGTCAAGTAGAAGCAGAAGCAAGGTAGGTAAAAGATAAGTCACGGATAGAAAAGAAAAGCACTGGTATAATAGGCGGATCGAACTCAAAGCAAGGCATTCAAGTCCAAGAAATTGAGAGCCCGGGTCACGACCTGACTAGACCCACACATCCTAGCAACGTGGACTATCCTACTGAGCTAATGAAAGAAAAATGACACGAAGATCGACATGAGCTAGACATGGATGTATCAAGCCTTTCCTTATGTTCTCTCATACAATGAACCTCGCATAGGAAGGGATTACTTAACCACATAACTATACCCACTCGGGATAGGTGTGAAGGCATTCACACAATCCGGGATGAATAAAAGGAATATCTCTAGCAAGGGAATGTGCTTTTGAACTCAATCGAATTCACAACACTAGCCTTTCACAAGTGTTACAATACGATGCTTTTCGTGGATTGGATTGGTTTTAGCAAGGATAGGATTTCTGATCGGATAGGAAACCGAGGAAGCAGGAGCTCGTCCCTAATAGCGCTAATAATTCGTATTTCATTTCTCGTAGGTTCGCTAATGCGTAGGATGCGTAGGAGCCGATGTCCTTTCTACGGAGCCTAGCATTGGTAGTGGTACTTCCGCTAGATACGAGAAATCCTCTCTTCTATTACTTCACAAGTAGTGGATAGGTCCCGCCTTAGACTGCCCCCTTTCTTTCGGGGAAGTACTTATTTACGTAGCCTTTCATGCCCATGCCATTGCTTTGCCTTCGCTTTTCTTCCTCTGGGCATCAAAGGAGGGCGTAGACCAATATTTCATTAGAAAAAGCTCTTCATCGCTCGTCCTTAGGAAAAGGACTCGCTTCGCTAGCTCTAGGTGAATTTGCAAAACAGGGAAGAAGGGTATTTGATTTCGAAAGTCAACCGTTCCCGTAACCAGAACCGAACAAGGAAGCAGGGCGTAGACCCGTTACTTCTTAATATGGTGGAGGGGATGCCATTATTCCAATGCGTATTGACTACGTCGTAGGAACAGCGATAGCGATTGCGTGGGAACACCTTTCGGTCGAGGAGAGAAATGCGGACAACCGGCGAATAGTTTTCAGATGAAGGTACAGATCCCCTCTTCTCCCAAAGCTTTGGATTCACGGATCCAAAAAAAAGCAAGGAGCTCCTCATTAGAGGACAGACCCAGCGCTCGAGGATACGGATTCGATTGACCCGAGAAATCTCCATTTGCTAGCGCTTGATACGAACCCTAGAGAATGTGCTATTCCCTTTTCGCTAGCTCACATGCATGTCCTATTCCTCATTCGCTACGGATATCCTTCAGCTTCCTGCTTCCGCTTCTTCTATATCTGATTCAACCTTAGCCGAGGAGGGTTCATTTTAGTTTCATATATATGGGAAATCCTTACTTCACATTTTTACCTTGGGAAGTCACCACAGGATTTTAGAAAACTCATCTTCATATATATGTAAAAGTAGTGCTTTCAATAACAAAACCTTTGCTTTGAACTGCTTTGTCTTAGCCGATCAATTGGAGAGATGCGCCTCAATCCTATCTTTTTTCCATCTATGTCAAAATCACTTTTCGAAAAAGCAAGGGCTCATTCCAAAGGGAAATTCGGGTTTAGACTTTTGCTACTATATGAAAATCACTTTTCGAAAAGACTTCTGCTAGATAATTGCTTTGCCGAGGCGCCGTTGCTTGTTCGTTACGAGCTCAACTCAATAGAACGGGACTCAGGAAATAGGTGCTACTACTACTCTACGCCCACACCGGATATGGACCGAACTGTCTCACGACGAACCCAGCTCACGCACCGCATTAATGATTGTTTCTCAATCAGGAGCCTCTACTTCGAAGTGTTCCGTTGACCAAAGCAAAGGTAGAAGGGGGTATCTGCCCCTCAAAAAGCTCTATCCAGATGAGGATGAGGAACTACCGTTGTAGGATCGGAATACTACATTCCTATGTCTAGGGATAGGAGCCGTCAAAGAAGGTGCCCGAGGAAAGGATTATTTATTTCTCTTATGAGTAGGAATCGCTCTAAATATGGCACATGTCGCTGGGAACCTCCAATAGGAAACCTAGGATACGGATTTGATTCCCGAGCAGATAAACAGATCGTCTTGTTCCTTTGCCGCTCGTACCTCTAGGAATAGCTCTAGCGTATCCTGTGGTTAAAGAGAGAAATATTTCTCGGAAGCTGCTGTTAAGGGGGTAAGTGCACTCGTACTAATGGGGGTGAAATTACTTGGATTTCTTTGCTTTGCCCGGCCTGCCTTCGCTTCGTGGAGCCGAGGAGAAGATCAATTGGCTTAGTCGTACCGTATCTACAACTGGATAATTGATTTGCCGACGAATAGTATTATTTAATTGATTTGAGCCGTGCCCTTGTTGGAAAGAAAGGGAATAGGTGTCTTCGGCCGAGGTGCCGTGACTGTGGGGAAAGGTCCGTACCCTTCTATGCATGTGGGGATTCCAATTCCTAATCCTAGGCCTCGCTCGTCCCTCGCTTCGTAGGAATAGTACGAATCCTGGTCATCGCTAAAGCTGTTTTGCCAACCAATCCTGCCTTTCGATCAAGCAATCCTTCCGAGAAATCCGATTTAGCGCTGGAGGGCCGTACCTCTATTTACGATAATTGCTTTAGGAGCAGGTGCCTTTTAGGATTAGGATTCGGAAGTACCGTTGTTTCCGTAGAGGAAGCCGCATCCCCGAAGTGCACCATTCCTTCGATCAATAGAATAGGTTATTTTCTGGTTGCCGTATAGGGAGCCTTTGTTGGTAGGAGCCGAAACCCTGGATAAAAACAAAAGGAACCGGATTGCCGGTAAATCTCAATTGCTCCAGAGGAGCCTCTAATGACCTTTCCACACCTGTTGAAGGGAATCACTCCTGGCAACTCCTAGAATGCGGTTAGAACTTGTTTTTCTTCAGAAATCTGGGGAATCAGCCATCGAACTACCACTGCTATGATCCGTCTTCGATTCACCAGCATCAGCTATCGGCTAATGGCATTTTAGAAAGCATCTAAAACCTTGGGTTCCTACCGTTTACTAATAATAAGAGGAGTGGTGCCTTTAGATTGATTTTCTTGCCTTTATGCATCTCCCTTATCAAGTTATTTCTGACATCACCCTGCTCGCGAACATAGATCCAGCCCTTCCTATTGAGAACTCCACCTTGTATCCCCAGCTTATTGTGAATAAGCAGGTGATACATAGGAGTGAAGAAAGAAATTCCCCGTGCCGCTTGCCGTTTCAGGTTCAAGGAATGGGGAAGTGTTCTGTTGATAAATGGAGGTTTCACTCATGGGCGTAATTCCCTGCAGTGGTGTGTGAGAATTCTAAAGCTAGCTTTATGGGAGAGCTGGTTAGGGCGTACCCCCGGTGGAGCATGTAGGTGGTGAAGGAGGATATCGTTCAGTGATGCTATGACTACTGACCAAGCTGATCAAGAGTTCTTTACGGCGCAGATGTGCGTTAGGTTTCCTAAACGTTATCATTGATAGTGGGGGATCTCTAGGAGGGAGGGTTATTTCTATTCTCAACAAATGGATATCCATTCTATCTAGCCGAGGGATATATCCAGAAGGTAGGAAGTTTATCCTTCCGGCCAAGGAGAAAGAGACAAGTTTCCACCTCATCCGAGTCAGAGATCTCAGTGACTTCCCCCATAGCAACGGGAGATGATCAGCCCATCACCCTAAAGGAAAGGAAATTCGAAAAAATCAGATCTTTCAGTGAAATAAGCATCTACTAATCTAACTAGCGAACCAATATGTCTATCATTTTAGGGTTCTTACCTTGTCTTGACTCTTCACCGAGTGAAAGTAATACACTACTACTTTTGGTTCGAGTGATACACTACGGCATGTTACGAACATTAAGGCACCTAGACTTGAAAAAAAGGAATCAATGGGGAACGTCCAACAGAAGTCCCGACCAATATGACTATTCCTATCCTTAAGCGAATGCTGGAACCAAAGTTTTTATACCCTTGAAGTGAAATAAAAAGCAAAGGGTATTGCAAATCAACTAATTGTTCTCTAATACCACCTCCTCCTGTATCTACTATTGGTTGACTGAAAATAAACCAAAAGCAAGGGTATCCTTCGTTGCACATCTTCTGAAAAGATAAGGGCTCGGTATCGGCTCAATCGAACAAGCTGAGGTATATAGGGAATAGTAGAACATATTGATTATCCTATTGGATTGGTTCCGCTCAGTCGAGATATGATGACTCAATGGGCATTGAGAGTTTCGATTCAATGTGGGAATGACTAAGACAAGTTAGGCGAAACAGATATGCATGCACCATAGAGGTTTATCCACCATAGGTTTGTACACAAGAATAGTAGTCACAGCGAGAGATGCACATAAATCAGATCTATACTGGTATAAGTGATAGGTTTTGGAAACAACATAATGAACGTAACGCACAGAAGGAATAGAACTAAATGGAAAGTCGCTGATCACCTTCAAATCGATTTAAAGATGAAAATGGGATGCAAAATAAGAGCAATAACTTAATTCTCAAATGCCAGGCTTATACCATTACGACTTGTGATTTGTTTACGGTATGGACTATTGAACAAGTAGTTTTACGGTGATAACAATAAGAAGAAAAAGTTTCCACTAATGAGCGGAGGCTCAGTAATTCATGTTATCTCACTAGGCAAGTCATCCCTACGCCAAGTCCAGTTGGCTACCGGGATCAAACCGCTTCCCTTGCACTAAAGAAATTCAAACAAGAACAACTCCCTAGCTGACATCTTAACCAACTACTTCGTAAGAGCCCTGGATGCTATACCGGGAACACCACAGGTATAACTTAGAAAAAGAGTCTTTTTCATGGTGAATTTGAAGATCTGTTGCGTCTGGCCTTTGTTACTCGAAAGTCGTTTCCTCGCTGGCTCCTTTTTCTCAAAACTGATACCGGGACCTTGCGTTTTTGTTTTATTTACTGGACTTGCCAGCGGAATTCCTTTACCTTTCAAGCAGAGAGCGATTTAGAACATTAGGTCGTGAGGCAGCACAAGGGAAACCGGCATCACGAATGAGAATTGCTGAGCTGCGAAAAGTGAGGTAACGATATTACTACTCCATTCGTGTTATCCAATATCAACTTAAGAAGGAAGCACGCGGGTACAGTATGACCCAGATGAAATTGAAGTTTTGAGAAGGTTTTCACGTGCTGAGCTAGAATTCTGTTTTAGTTGTTCCTTGTCCGAATGAATGGAGTGGATGTGGATAGACCCGCGATTCGCTTGAGCATGAATGTGGATGAATTCTTTACTTTAGTAGGCGCTATCAGATTGATCCGTAAAAGGGTTTGTTCTATTATCTCACCTCGGTGTACCTTGATTGGTTACAGAATGGGTTGTTTTCTCACGTCAGAGTACGACTCCTGAGATGGGATAACCTCCAGGGCTTCTCCAGTGTCAACCAAAGGTAGCGATCGAAAAGCATACTACAGTAAGTAGATAGTAAAATACCTGATGTGGGTTGAAGATCACTACTTATAAAAAGGGGTGGGGTATAGAAGACTGGTCGGGTAGACGAGGCCAACTGCTTGTTATACGAGAAATCCACGAGCTATTCGGATTGATGGCTAACCGCCCCTATTTACTATGATATCTGTAATCGAAAGTATGCTAGAGAAGGAGGTATATCATGGGGTCCATAAGGTCCCGCACCCTAACCAATTGGGGCTGCTGCTAAGATGAAACACAATGCCTTAATCAATTATATATAAGGCAATATGACCAAGAAGATCGCACATCTAAAAACATCATTGGAGCTGGCAGAAAAAGACCACAAGGAGACACAAAGCTACGTGTCTAAAATTGAGTAGGTGTTCAAGGACAATATGGTGACTCGGCAGGATTTCTCTGATCTTTGTGTTAGTCAACTGGTTGTGGAGAGATCAAGTGTCAACTGGTTCACTTGTGATTCGCAGACTAATACGACAGAAACGTATTTACGGCCTAAGCTAAGCGTTCACCCTCAATGTTGGTTCTATTAAATGAATTGGGATCACTCTAACATTAGCAGGATTACTCTAACAAAAGATCCGTAGCTACCTGCTGCTGGGTGCACTTATAACACGAACCAAGTAAGCGGGTATCTGAGCTGGAAAGACCCAATTCATATTCCATTAATTAGATTAGGAAGCTTCTCGAAAGCAAAGTCTATGCGGCATTCCTATGTTCACATAAATAAGGCTAGTTCTGTCCCCCAATATTTACTAAGGGATCTGCTGATACTCACAAGCTTCAAAGCTAGGAAACTCGGAATGGGAGACTTATTTCTTTTCTTGATGATTGCAAGCTGGTTTGTTTTGCTGTGCCAAATAAAGATAGAAGATATAGAAGTTAGGATGAGTTCGTGCCTGTAAAGAGGATAAGTGAATCACGAGGTCCAGAGATAGTGAAGAACCTGCTTTCTCGGACTGGGTCATATTCTTGGGGCTCATTAACGGTTGCTGCGGCGGGGTGCCACATTAGAGAGATTTCTTAAGCCCCCTACCTTTGCTTTATGACAGGAAGATCTCCCATATTTTATGTCCCAGGTTGGAATAGGGATTCAGTATCCAATCTAATAGGAACTGGGCGCAACTTATTAAATAGGGGTGTACTTATGTTATGGCGCTGAGAGTCCAACAGAAGATATTTGAGCATGTTATCTGATTTAGAGGTTTACTTACCTAGGAGATCACAGCAGGGAGATGCCAAGTGTGCGGTTCAACATGAATTAATGTTGTAGATTGAACAGAGAGAGATGCTTCAGACAAGCGCACGTATGAAGCGAAATCATGCTCCCATCCTAAACTATGTATGTAAGCTATAGTTGCCACATTATGTCAGCTTAATGGTGATGCCAGGAACAAGCAAGAACATAGACCGGCTTCTAGAGAAAGGGAGATGCATCTTGTAGTCTTCATTCTCTCAGTTCAGCTCCCCTACCCACTATGCGATTAAAGCAGAAGCCGAAATCCATAATCCTATTAGTTTCAAGTTCCGCTTTGCCTTGGTGGAAGATCAGCCCTCACCTTTGTAAGATAACAACCCAGAGGAGAGCCTTCACAGTCAATAATCAAGGAATAATAAAGCGGGAAGGAGATAGAGGCTCCATAGCCGAAGGCCGAGATGAGTAGCCTGATATGGAGGATGCACCATACAGGGGATAATCAAGGCTGAGAAGATAAGCTAGATATCAAAGGATCATTGACGGAAATAATCAAGGCTGAGAAGATAAGAAAATATGGATTGAGATGTTGCAGATTGTCTGCTCGAAGAAGACACAGGATTTGTTGGAAATCACGTCAAAACGAGCTCACGAAAGTATTTACTTCTGCACTATTGTTTTCTATTATGATCTAGGTTTAGAACTTCAGAACATTAGAGCCTGGAGAGAGCGAGGAATGAAAATATTTAGGTTATTGAGAGTCATCATTAAAGCATGTACTATCTTGAGTTCACTGGTATGCAATTGTTCTCTAGACGGATGCTGGTAAACCGGCATTCCTCTATGTGGCCTAAATTCACTAATGTGAATTGTGGTGTCTATTTTGTTCTCGTATTATCGAACGTATGCAAGTATTTCATTTCTTCTTATGATGTCACTTGTGTAGGATGGAGATAGAGGCAGATCACATTGGGATGATGCTACTCGGTGCTGCTGGCTTCGATCCACAAACAGCCCCCATGGTCTTTGAGAAGATGGGAAAGATCGCAAGAGATTCATCATCCTCTCTACTCATCCCTCGAGTAAGAAAAGATCGCAGCTCTTATCAGAAGCCAAGATCATAGGAAGTACAATCCAGAAGGCAAGACAGCCAATGCTATCCTCTAGAAAAAAGCTATGCCACCCACTGCTCACAGTAAGGAGTAGGAATCTTCAACCCAGAAGGGCGTGCAGGAGGTATCTGGCGGCTATGGAAGCCCCAGTCACTACACATGAATATTCAATGCCCAATGCAAGCAAGAAATCACTGACGGATGAATGGGATATTTTCGCCGCTATATAACGAACGAAAATACGAATGTTAGGAAGTTCTATAAAGTACGAGAGCTGCCCTTTCTCTTCAAATTCCCTTGATTCATCGAGGGCTCAAAAACTCAACTTCGACTGGAAAGAACTTTCCACCGAGTTTCCCCTTTTTCGTAAAGTATGTCTGAAGTATGAAGCACGTCGTCTAGAATTCAATGTTGGCATTGGTGGAAGGAATCTATCTATATATGAGAAACATTTGGCTATTAGTTCATTCTCATAATTGGTTCAGGTGCCTTAAAGAATAGTGGATGGTCGATCCCTGTGTCCGTACTGATTTTAGTGCTCCGCCAAAGAAGTGCTTTGATCCAAAGTAGGTATGAAATCAAAAGCAGTTGAGCTCTTTGTTCGAGGACGATCTCCTAATTGCTAGTCCTAATCAAGGGTGTATGCGTCCGCACTCATTGGTTGCTCATCTACTGAAAGGCTGATCTCAGTATTAGAGATTTTCTTAGGTATTGAATGGAGTTGTGGAACCACCTCCTGTTCCTGTTACGAGACGACCTCGGCTCAAGCTGACCCCACACCAAAAGTCGTCAAGCAGTCTTGGGCTCCATCAATCAATCAGAAAAGAAGAACAGATATCAGACAAATCAGGTAGGCCAACACTAGTATCAAAGCACTTCCCGTAATAACATCTCTTGATACCAGTATTCTAGCTTATGGTTCCTTTGTCGGTTTCCCCTGACCATACATATCTACTTCGGCGTGTAAAGAAGCTGCTCCGCTGATTACCCACCAACAGATGCTTTTGGCGCTCCTACCTTTTCCCTGGGATGAGTCTCCAAAGCGGGTCACTAATAGCTTCGGTGTGCAGGCCACACCCTTTCCTACTCTAAAGCCGCTGCCCTTACTAAATAGTGAAGCCGTGCATACGTTTCCTCACTCAATCTAAAGGTAGCAGAAGCCCTTTACCTAGGGTAGGGCTTCACGAGGTTGAAGTTTCAGATTATTGATAGAATCAACGAATCTCACTTCTAATGGGATTTACTACACTACCAGAGGAGTACAAGTTTGAAACGGGCAGCAGCTGCACACTACCTATGCAATAAATCAAGACGAAAGCAGGGCGCTTAGGACACTGGATTTCCAACTTAGACTGCCTTCCCTCTTTACTCGCTTGTTCCACTTGGTATTCACAATCAAAGGTCTCCCCAACCATTATAACAAGAACCAAAGGTTGGATAGGGCCACCGCTCGATGGGTTGGATCCTGCTCACCACGCGGAAAACAACCATACAATTTAGTAATTCCGGGGCTTACTATTCAAGGGCAAATCAAGTAGAATTGTGTATATAGATGAAAAAGGAGAATGGCGAAGAAAGTCAATTTGTCCAAAGCACGGTGCCGACCTCCTTCTTTTATACTATACGAACGAGAATTCTCATTTCTTGTGAATCTTTTATTTCCCTTTTGTTACTGGTCGGGACGACCTAAATCCTATATCGGTTTCTCAAGTGCCAAATAGTTCTTTTCCAAGTTTGGGTAGGATTCCCGACACCAATCACATCTGTAAGTAGCAAAGATTTAAACAAATAATGAGAGGCCTTTATCTAATTAAGTGGAATAATACACAGATTGTAATACAGGAGCGTGGAGATAAACAGCACGTACCGACCAAGTGTCGCGGTAGGTTGGCTGGTGCAGGCAGGTTTGATAACTCAGTAAGAGAGTATGACCACTTTGGGAAATCCCCTAGCTTTCGTCCCTCACAGTCTACAGCGTAGCAGTCATGGAACCCCAGTGTCTTCGTCAAGCATTCCACTCTAGTTTTCGCTACCAGTGTTTCAACAACACACAATACCGCCGGCCCCCATGCCACACATGTCAAATTAGAGAATAGATCTCGAGTAGAGACAAGAAGACAGCACGCTAAAGCGATCGAAATGGTTGTACATGACTAGTCGTCTCCTGCGGCTCGCGATAACATGAATATCTCTCATTCTCTTCAATTCTTAGGCCTTCATAAAATAAGACAAATATAAAGCAATCGAGCCAAAGAGAAAATCATGAAGCATCTAAGGTTTCCTTATCTTTTGACAATCTAGCTCCTCCCGAGATATCAGTAGCTCTAGTCGATGCTGGCCTTACTCTCCCCTTTCCTTATGCGAAGTGGCAACCTCACCAATAATATCATCGATACGAGTGGAGTACAAGGCTATTCACAACAACTCTTTTCACTGATAGGAATACCTCATTCGAGTACTCGTTTTTAAGAAACACTATCGACTTGACTGGTTATGCGTGTCTCACCCGCGAAAGGTAGCCAACCCTTGCTCCCTATAGCTCGAAAGTGGATTTACCACCAACACTAAAAGCAGGGAGATTTCCTTGCCTGTCGGGTCCTTTTAAAACCTTCCTCGTCTCTAGTTTACTCCAACCCCGGCCAGTCCAAACATCCATTCAGGCCCCCACAAGTGACCCAGTCTTTAGCGATCGTGTATACAACCGACGGTCTTGAAAGGTGATAACTCTCGTTGTTGACCGTTTTCACTCGCATTGCCAGAGATATTCTATCCAATACCCCTGCCGAGGAAATCCAGATCTGTTTCCATTCCATTTCTATCTATTCTATCTGGTAGAGAAGAAGAATCGATGGGAAAGGAAGCGGATAAGCTTATCACGAACGGCGCATCCTAGGACAGAGAAATATGTATCATCCCTTTTGGAGATGACTACACTACCGGGGAAAGAATCCATAAAATACTAGTGTGTTCAATTGGAAGATCATAAGTAGGACGGATAATATCCAAAGACACCAGTCCATCCAATTACCTAAACTTCAATCAAATCAAGAAGAAACTAAAGAAACCGCGGAAGAAAAGCAATGGTTGTTCGGGGATAGGTCCCGCAATGAAAGTATTAAGAAATCTAAAGTAGATTGGCAAGAAAGAGCAGTTGGTCATCTCGGAAAGATAGATAAAGCTAAATCTAGGTTTTCGCTAGGAAACCCTAGATAGGAGCAATCCGTTCCACCACTCCTGAGAATTTATGGCATAATCACTCGCGGAGCAACTGGGGTACTCAACACTGTAGTAGTACAATCGGTTGTCTTTCTCTAGCCAATAACACGGCAAGAGGTGGACGGCAATGAAATTGAGGGTAATGACAACAAACTCAATCCCAACACTTAATGCAAACGGCTCTGAATGGTCTAAAGATACGAATTATTCGACCGAGATGGGTTTACCTCACTCGTTTGTAGAAACACTTTCGAAAGAACAGACAAGATCCACCAGATAAGAAATTGGTACGCCACGCACGGCTGCTCCGGCGAGCGATGGGGGCACGAGCGCGGTGTTTCTCGCAGTTGCTCGATGGCTAGGGGAATGGAGAAATCCCCTTTCGAAATGACTTGATTATCCCTCGACTAGGAAACAAGAGTACTCTTGACCAGAGGAAAGAAGCTAACTCTGAAAAAGAGAAATGGAATCATCGAGATAGGAGCTAGTTCCTGGATTGAGAGAGTTCTGCCCAATGCCTAAATTGGATGGTGGATCTTTAGCTTTAGCGATTTCACTCGTAGAAATGTCCGTTTGATTGCTCCTCGGGTGCTTCCTTCTTTCAAATCTAGATTTCCTAGAATCATACCTTCGTCCATTCTTGGCAAGCCTTCTTCTCTGATGGTATAGATGAAGACACCGAATCCCCATCCTTGGCCAAACCTTCCATTCAAGCTAGGGCAACAAAGGTTTCATCAGAAAGGGATGGATGGCCCCCACTCGGGCTTGACCTCTCATTCTGTGGTGTCATCCGTGCGTCATCGCCAAGTGTGTTACTCGATTTATCCTCTAGTCATTTTGACTCCCCAAATACATTCCTAAGTTGGTGCGTGAAAGGATTACCTAATCTTGATTGATTGAAAATCATCTGGTGTCTTTCTCCGATCATAAAGAACCGGATCCCTATCTGCCTCCCCTGCCTTGGTACGAACATTACGCTCGGCTTTCCCAGCTTTGTTTCTCTTATTGCTAGATCGGGTCAATCGGATCTCTCTTCTCGGTTCTCGCACTACATTACCGACCCAGGTACATTCTTCTTGGCAGCTCAAGACCTTTCTTGTTTGTTCCTTGCTCCCAGCAAAAGAAGCAGCTTCTTAAGTGGATTTATCCTAAACAGTACAGTGTGCAGTACCTCGCACAATTTAAATAAAGCAGTAAAGCATGGCATAAGTACTGGATCATAAATAAAACCTCAAACTAGTTTGTGGCCCCAAGAAATAAGAATGAATCAAGCTCTGGCTCAGGGGGGTCCCATAATCCTCCCGGATGTGGATAGCGTGAATATTCAAGGAACAGGTATCAAGTACTCGGGGTCCTACGGGACACAAGTGGACAGTTAACAACCAAATAACATCTATTGCCCACCTATGCCGCTGCTTACCTACTTCAATTTTAGTTGTTAAACAGTAATTAAAGTCTTGATCAACTCCAACAATAAACATACGGCAATACTCCAACAACTGTGGAACTTGACGACACGCAACAGCACTTGAGCAAGCGACTACGACGCGCAGGTCCAACTATCTACCAAACAACAGGTAATAGGAGGTGTCCAAGGCAATATAAGGCTGCAAGGAAAATCACGGGTACGGAAACTAGAGCAACGCAACACAGATAGCAATAGATCAACAGGAGGGAATAAATACTATAAAAGTAAGATAGGTAGAAAGGGGGAGATGCTCGCCTAAAAAACATTGCCGAAGGTTCAACCGAAGATCGGGTCGACACTCGCATCAACTCAACGGCCTTATCCGCGAAGAACCAAAACACTAGAATAAACACCGGATGCAATATTTAAGATTACGGCAGAAGATCGGGCATGGTGCATGTATGATGCATGACATGGCAAATGTGCGATGCGATTAGGCAAGATTAAGCGGAACCGGGGTCCCGGCGATTAATTAAACGGTTCAAGTTATTTAGAGCCCCCGAAATTTAGATGTTGTCTTAACAAGGCAAATTATATCACCGGTTCGATGCACAAATTTAAATGGGGCCAATATTAGACTAGATTTGCCCGCATATGGGCCCCATATTTAATTATAAGGTGAATCGGCATAATGCCCCCAACCACATGACAATATGCATGCGAGTATGACAATTTAATATGCAACAATTTATATAGATGGCATTTATAAAAAATAGGGGCTCGGATGAGGGTCACACATTAGGGTTCGGCAGATCTTGGGGTTCGAGGGGTTCGGGGTCGGTCTCAGGGTCCGGATCTGGGGTTCGGATACAAGATGGAGAAATTGTCGTGACGGAGAACTTGGGTCCAAGCGGCCGATCTTGCCGTCGCGCGGATCTTGTCGGGTCCGTGGGACGGGTCGGACTTGGCGTCCGGGGTGAAGTACTTGGCGTCCTCGAGGAAGTACTTGGCGTTTCCGTGTCGACGACCTGGGCGTCCGGGTTCGGTCTTCGGATGCCGGGACCGGTCTTCGGAATCCGTGAGGCGTTCTTAGGGCTCCGTGAAGAAGATCTTGTCGAGGTCCTCGCTTTTGAGATCGATGGTAACTTGCAAAGGTCTCCTAGGGGCACCGTGATGGTTCTCCGGGTCCAGACTTGTCAAGGCGTCGATCTCGGTCCAACCGATGGCGGGTTCGAGAAGATAGGGCGACAAGATAGCTTAATTGGGCGGGCAATACCACGGCACCGGAGGCGATACGCTGGTGTCGACAACTGAATAAACATACACGCATGTTCAAATACGACACACACGGGTACTTGTCGACGACGCGCTGCAGGCCAGAGAGGCTTGTAGGCGTGCCCGCAGCAGGAGGCAGTCATCCTCGATGCAGAGACGCGGAAGGCTGCCGCGACGACGGCGACAGCGGCCTTGGGAAGCGCTGCAACAACACAGGTCGCGGCAGGGCTCGAGGTTGAGGCCGGGAAGGACGGCGACGCCGCGAGGCTAGAGGAGGCCACGGCCGGCCGGGGGGGGGGGGAAGCTCCTGCGGTGGTGACGGTGGCGGACGGAGCGACGAGGTGGCCGTGCGCGCGGCGGCGCAGACAGAGGCCAACGGCGGGACGGCGAGGCCATAGCTCGACGGCGACCGGCGAGAGGAGGTCGGGGACGAGGCGCTGCAGGCCGGGACGAGGGAGAGGGCGTCGTTGGCGAGGCTCGGCGACGGCGAAGCGGCCTCTGGCCGGAGCAGAGCGAGGCCCGGGAGGCGCGCAGGGAGGGGAGGGGATGGCCCCGGGCGGTGGTGGTCGAGGATGGCGGCGGGGCCGAGGCGAGCGCGTCGGAGGCGAGGGAGGAGGGCGGCGGCGGCGGCTGAGGAGGTCGACGGAGACACGGCAGAGGCGGGGAGGAAAGGTCGCCGGCGCGTCAGCGGCCGGAGGAGGCAGAGGCGCCCGCGCCTGCGCCGGAGGCCGGAGGTGCTGCGTGGCCGGAGAGGAGGGAGGACGGCGCGCGGCCGGAAGGGGAGGCGAGGGGGGGCGGCCGGCGCTGTCGGAGAGAGGGCGAGCAGGGCGCCAGGGCAGGGGAAGGTGAGGCCGGAGGGAAGGAAGAAAGGGGGCGGGGTCGTCGGCTAGGGAGAGGGAAGGAGGAAGAGGAGCGGGGCGCGTGGGTGGGGAAAGTGGGGTCAGGCGGGGCCCGCCCGGGGTGGGACCAGGAGGTCGGTGAGGGAGAGAGAGAGGGGGTAGGTGGGGCTGTGTGTGGGTGTGGGGCAGAGGAGAGAGGGAGTGAGGCTGCGGGGTGGGACCGGATGCAGGAGGTGGGGCCGGGGTGTAAGGGAGAGGGGAAAAGAAGGGGATTGGTGAGGTGGCGGTGGGTGTGATGAGGTGGAGGGAAAGGTAAGGTGGAGGGAGGGGATTGGTCGGGGTGAGGTGGAGGGGGCTGGGTAGATTAGGACTAGGTAGAAAAGGGTCTAGGTTTTAGGTGGACCGTTTTGAACTGGGGGTGGCCGACTGGGTCGGATCGGCCCGGTTCGGCTGCGCCCTAAAAAAATAATTAAATGTTTTATGCATTGTTTAAAAGGCTTGTGCAATTTATTTTTAGACAAACAAAATATCCGGAAGGGTCCGTGGATTATTTTGAAATAGAGAGGGATCTTTGTAGAAAACAAAAGTAGGTTTGAATAAAATAGTTTTAGTCAATAAGATGCACGATGATGTCATGATAATGTAATGCACAAAAACAACGCGATTTTCTAGTAGTGGTTTTACGGGATGCCACAAAACTCGACGCCGACGTCACGCAGCCGCTGGTTCGATATCTTGTACGGCTGCTTCCTCGGGTTCACCTCGTCGGAGCACCTGCGATGCGAGAGAGACATGCAATGGGTAAGTACAGTATTAGTAATCTCACCAACCATGCATGATCCATCGGTAACCTTTTGCACCACGACTTCCGTGGCCACGTGCGAGACTTTACTGGCCATGGAAAGTATACCTGCATGCGTGCAAAGGGTACGCGCGGCCTACTGAAAAATTACGTGTTACAACTACTTTGGAATTGATAATTTAAAAATGTCATCCGCAAAGAAAAACAAAGATAATTTGAAAGTGCCACTAGTGCGTTATGTAAAGACCAAGACAGAAATTTTCATGAACTGGTCATGAGTTGGTGTGCGTCGAGTAGAATTACTTGCCAAAAGGACTAATTCACCACTACATCACGTGCGATTGAACCCATCAGAGGTACTTATTATATGTGCCAATAAAAGCGTGAAAGACTCAAAATTATCAACAAAATGTTTTACTCTATAATTTTTATGTGTTTTTTCTATTATTAAGTTACATGATATTTTCATGAGCTTCAATCAATTCTTCAATAAAGTGGAGGCGGCGGCAGAGCGAGGACGGCAGAGGTAAAAGGGGACTTCGCTGGAGACGAGGCTAGAGGTGGGTCAAACTTTCAGGGTTTAGGGTTGTGGGTGCTGGCATTAGTGTGAGGTGCATTGATTCATCCCGTGCTATAGGGTTGACCCGAGAGGGCGGCAAAATCAATGGTGGTCATGTTCAAATAGGACACGACACGACAACAAGACGACACTACAACTATTGACCATTGATGTCACCAAATCAATGGAAGCTCATAAAAGTTCAATGATACAATTAGCATGTGTGTTGACTTGGTTTGTAATGATGACAAGGACGGCTCTCGCTAGCATCAAAACTAAATAAGGGTTTATTAAGAAATAATCAACCAACACGCTAGTACAAGTACATATCATTAGAAATATAGTATATGAGAATGGGCTGGAATACAACACGACACCAGGATGACCCCGTCCTCCATAAACCCCTAAACAACATGCCCCCTACCCCTGCCTTTCAAGATCCATCACCCTACTATCACGTCATCCCCTCCAAGGGCATAGTATCAGTGGCAACATTGCATACATGATTATGAGGTCAACAGACATCACAATTTTTGTAAATCACACTTGAAAATTTCAAACTTTAAGTAGTGATTATAGCTCACTTGATTAGGGGAGTGATGTGCAACCCGACCACACAAGTTCAACTCCTTGTACAAAAATTTGGGTTCTTAATATTTGAAAAACAAATCGGCATAGGGCCTCTTCTACTGCATTCCTTCAAAAAAAATGGAATTCATCCATAAATCCATATAATTATGAATTGATTAGTGGGATTTACATCACATGTTTATAGGTCTAGCACCGCCACTCTCCACCATGTTACCATAAGGCGTCCTTTATACCCGGTATGACGCTCGTTACCTATTGGCTTTCTGTGCAAACCTTGGGGCCGCTGGTGGTCTTCATTAAGTTCATCTTCTTCCTCTCGTTATATCGTCGTCATTTTATCGTGCTCCACTCGTATATACAAGACGACCCTAAGATTTTGTGCCAATTGTTTTTTTGTTGTTGTTTCTTAGGAGGCCAATCGAGAAGTAACTATTTCTTTATAGTATCAAATGCCTAGACTTGTGAGAGTACAAAAAGGACATGAAGATTTCAATGGAATGGCAACTGATGTTGACTAGAAATTAAATACAATTTACTCGTTGATATCAACTGATGTTGACTAGATTTCAATGGAATGGCAACTGATTTTTATAGTTTGAGGAGATTAGCATGCATGCACTGACCTCTTGGGGATCAACAATGCTACACTTACGGGCATAATTTTACGGGATATAGGTTACGGACAGATGTGGCGATCGTGGACGGCTTTCAGTTCCTAGAATCACGAGGAGGCAAAAAATTTAGACCAGCCAGGTTGTTCCACCTCATCCCGTAAAAAGTTTCCGTAAAAAAAATCCCGTAAGTCTAGCATTTTCGCTTGGGGATAGGGTACTGGGGGAAGAACTTGCGGAGGATGGTGACCACGTCCTCCCTGTGCAGCACGGCGCCGTCCGCGCAGAGGTAGCGTCCGGCGGCGGAGGGGGCCTCGAAGACGCGGAGGTGCGCGGCGGCGGTGTCGCGGACGTGCACGTACGCCTGCACGGCGTTGGCGTACGTCTTGGTGGAGCCGTCGAGGTACTTGAGAACGTGCGTCAGGCTGGCGTTCACCGCCGGCTGCAGCGCCGGGCCCTGAACCAGCACCGGGACCACCACCACCAGGTCCACCCCGAGCTCCGCCGCCGCCTCCCACGCCGCGCGCTCCGCCACCGTCTTCCCGTAGCAGTACCAGTTCTGGGACACGCACGGACGCCATGAAATTATCAGTTTAACGACGAGCCGCCGGCCGCCGGCCGAGCATGCATGCATGCAAATGTGTGTATATTGCGTACCTTGGTCTTCTTGCAGAAGTCGAGGTCGCTCCAGCAGGACTCGTCGACGAGGGTGTCAAGGGCGCGGTTGGGGTCCATGGCCACCGCGCCGATGGACGACGTCAGCACGACGCGGCGCACCGTGCCGGACTGCGCCGCCGCGTCCATGAAGTAGCGCGTGCCCCGCACGGCCGGCTCCACCATCTCCTCCTGCATCGCATGCACACGCAGACGTTCGCCACATTAAATTCCGATCCAGAGCATCGATTTTTTATCGAACAGTCAGCCTAGTATATATACAACGTTCTATCTATCGATCGATCGACAGTTCGACAAGGTAATAAAACCCAGCAGGAGCCGTCACACACATACGTACCGGATCGTCGGTAACCGGCGAGGCGGTGTGGAAGACGCCGTGGCAGCCGGCGATGGCGTGGCGCAGCGCGTCGGCGTCGAGCAGGTCGGCCTTGCAGAGCGTGAGCCTCTCCGCCGCTCCGGCGAGACCCCTCAGGTGCGCGTTCTTGGCGTCATCTGCACGCAAAACAAGAATATACATCAGATTACCCAACAACCGCACATGATCGATCGATCACATCCACGCCGCCGCCGCAGGAACTATACGTGTACGCAGGTGGGTATATGTACGTACCGGGGTTCCTGACGGTGCCTCGCACGGCGTACCCCTTCTCGAGGAGGAGCTTGACGATCCACGACCCGATGAACCCGCCGGCGCCGGTGACGCACACCGTCAGCCCGTGCCCCGTGGTGCCCTCTCCGACGGTCATGGTGCGGCAGAAAGATTTCCGACGTACGGCCGGGTAATTAATTAAGCAGGCCTACAGTGAGGATCGGAGCGCCGGCTTGTGTCTCTCTCTGTGGTGTGTGTATGTTTGGTAGGTACACTAGGGTGGATACTTATAGAGGAGTCGTGGTGCGCCGTGCGCGCGTGTGTACGTGTCAGGCAAGACAGGATCTATATGATAGATCCCCCTCTGCCTCTGTCGATCTGTCAAGGGTGTGGATTGATGTGCGACTTTCGGGGTTATTTCACCAAATCAAGCTAGTTAGTAGCTGCTTTTTCTTTTTGATGTCTCAATAACATGGCATTGACACGGTCTAGACGTACGCATATATTGGTGAACCCATGCATGAATACGTTTCTCGACCTGCTGGTAAGCTGCGGTGCATTTTAATTTGGGCAAACGTGCTTGCATGTAAAGCTAGCTAACTGGCCAAGTGTAGTAGTATGATTTATTCTGGTGTATTTGGGAAGATAGGCTTCGTTTTGGCATTACCACCATGATATGTGTAGCTGTAGGTACAACGGTTGTATTAATAGATGGGATGTCCACATCACCGTGGATATCCAGATCGAATTTCTACTATTTCATCTTAAAAGCTGAGAGATAGCTAGCCTGGCTTAATCTAACCGCTCGAAAATGTTTTATCCATCATGTGCATTCAGGGGTGTCTTCACCCGGTCGGCATGTGGTCCTCCTCATCCACCCTGAGAAATCGTCTTCAGACCTGGCCGCGGTCGTTTGCATCGCAGGCTTCCACCAGATCTGCCTGCCTGCCTGCCGCCGCCGCCGCCTCATGTTGCCGGCCTTCCGGCCGGTCGGGCAGTTCTTTGCTTGTCGCCAGCCAGCCTGCCGATCTGGATTTCTGGGCGCAGCCTCCACAGATCAGCCGCGCGCTGTCCACGTCCGTGGCTTGGCATTGGCATGCGCGTCCCAACAAGCATGCTTGCATGTGGGTTCAAGCCTCATTCCATGTGGCTCCATGCTCCTGCTAGCAGCCGTCCGGCCCGACGGCTTGCCGCAGCACTAGCTGGTTTATTTCGTCGCGGCATTCCATGTGGCGCTGACCATGTGTACTTGGCGAGTCACCAAGCCCCACTTTTTGAGCCTGACGTTTGACGTTTTGCAGCATTTTGTCTGCTGATGTGAGTCGCTAATCGCTTTATTTTTTTCTTTTTTTTTCTTCTTTTTCGGCTGTGTGTATCCTTGATGTCACTTTGACATTATGTTGTTGCATAGGCTAGGTGTGTAATTAGTATCTTCTTGATATATTCCTTTTATTGAAAAAATGTGCAGGTGTAGCTCTTTTCTATCCAGATTTATCCTTGTATCGATCATACTAGTCTACTACCCATCTTCCTAAACATAAAGATGTTCTGGGAGTTAAAATTGAATTTCAAAACATTTTATATTTTAAAATAGAGGGTGTAGCCTAGATAAAAGTTGTCGTTGTGCACTATCATATTAATAAGCTCAGTACGACTTGGCACAACCACGGAAATTGATCCAGTCATATTTTATCGTATCGTTGTCTTTGATATGTATCCTGAAAAAGGAATGTGTGAGAAATGTCGGTGTGCAACCAACAATTTATGGTTCAACAGCTAAAAATAGTTTACAAGACCTAGTCTGCACCCCGCCCCCTACTCCACCTCGAGCTTCACTCGCCGTCGCCCCTGTTTTCATTCCACACCCACCTCGCCGCCCTTACCCATGGCTGATAACCACATTCCCTCACATCCCTTTCTTCATCACCGTAGTCACTACTTCTCATCTAGGATGTTTCCATTCGTCGTAGCCTCGACTGACCCCCCCCCCCCCCACCCACCCACCCACTTTCGAGTAAGCAAAGGGATATCTAGCTTCAACATATACTGGTTTCACAACTTTTCGTGTATCTATTTGATAGTCATCGATCCACATAACTATTTTTTGTAGTCCAAGTTATATCTCTTCCAGCTACTGATGCGGCGGCTACTTCAAGGTGTACATTCTTTCTAGACCTTAAACTTTGTTTTGGATACTTTGGATTTATTCTTTTTTTCTTCATACTTCATCCAAGTTGAGTGTTGATTTTTGGGTTTAAATTAAAGCATCACAAGATACTCATTTTCCCATTTTTGTTAATGCTCCTCTCAGACCAAAAAAGGTGATACACTTGTCGTACTCTGAAACAGTATGTGCGTTTCCAAGCCCTTAAATTGTGTTATGCTCAACAAATACTACAATTTCCTATGAATAATAGACATGAAAATCTGTTGGTATGTTTGGCCATATTATGGTTTTATTACTTACTCGATATACGCACAAAAGGCATTTTTATTTTGCGAGCGGAAACTTAATTCCGCTGAATCAATATATGTGTCTCACTATTATTATTATTATTATTATTATTATTATTATTATTATTATTATTATTATTATTATTATTATTATTATTATTAGGGCACGCTTTGGTCTCAGGCGACTGAGATATAGTTAGATCTCAGTCGCCTGACGTCATCATTTTTGATTTGGATTGTTTTCTCTGCTTCCGATCGATAGGTTCACAACTTGACACAACCTTGTTTCGTATGGGCTTAACCATGGGACCTGAACTAGCATGTCTCGTGTCTTGCAATGGTCATCCGCTTTTTTGTTTGTTTTGTTTGTTGGTCCCTTAAGTTCGTCGTCCTTTGTACATTTTGATTGTACAACCTCCATCTCAAATAAGTGTCTTAGTTTTATAAAGATATACACGTATCTACACACTAAAACATATATAAGTGTGTATTTAGACAAAATTGATACACTTATTTTAGAACATAGGTATTATTGTCTTCTATGTTGTAGGGAAGTATACGGTGATAATTTTTATCATCCATTTACAAGCAAGTTGTAACTGGGTCCGCCAGAGCTCATTTACAAGAAAGTTGCAATTAGCCCATCGACGGATCCCCCGATTGCAATTAAGTTGCATCTGCCCCCTCTGCGGGACCCCAGTTAAAGCAAATTGTAACTGGCTAGCCGACGGGTCCCCTGACAGTGCTCAATTACAAGCAAGTTGCAACTACCCTCCTCTCTCCCGACGGGAGCTCAGTTACAAGCAAGTTGCAACTAGCCCGCTGACGGTTCCCCCGGTTGCAATCAATTTGCAACTGGCTCTTGGGGGGTGTAGCATCCCATTTGTCTAACAACTGTAATGCTACTTGGTTTAGTAATATAATGGCTACTTCCTACATATAATTGTTGCATCATCATTCTATCATGCTCATGTCATCATGCCACTTTGCATTGAGCATCATATAAAACCCTTTTCATTTTGGATCTTCTCTCATATGCATCATTAATTGTATTTTGCCTCTTGATATTGTATTTGGTTCTTGATATATTGTTTAAATGCCCAAGTTGAGTTGGGGGCATATCTTTTATTCAACTCCACCACCTTTCTTTTACCACCTTACAATTCCACCATCCCATTATCCTTGAGCTTGTAATTACTTTTCTTTTGGTGGTTAATCTAGCTCATGGGAGATAGGGTGGGTCCAAACTATAAATTCTTCTGCTTGGCCTTTACTCCATATTTTGGGGATGCATGAGAATAATGCCATGTTTATTACTTTGTTTTCACAAGGATGACACATGGCATTAAATGCTTGCATGGGCCATGCAACCATCATCATCCCTTGATCTCCTTTGTTTTTCTTTAGTTTTTGAGTGGATCATCTCTCTTCTCTCTCTTCCTCCTTTGGGCTTGGTCTTATTTGATCTTGCTTAAGCCCTATCCTCACATCAACATATCTCTCTAAACCCTCACCACCTTTCTTTCCTTCCTCTCTTTTGTCTAAATCTTGTTTGATCTTAGCTTGTTTTTGCTTGATGCATGCAAGCATCTAAAACCCTAGCTCTCACCTCTTCCTCTCCAATCTAGCTCAAACAAAACCCTAAACCTACCTTTGTTTGGATAAACCAAATCATCACATCTCACCCCTCTCTCACCTCACCTCTCCTCTCACCAACCCGAGGCTACCCTCTCTCTCTCTCTCGGCATCCCTCCTCTCTTCTCTCTCTACCATGCTTGCCCCACATGGCTACCCTCTCCCTAGCCCCACAACCCATCTACCCCATCCCTAGCAAACCCTAACCCGAGGCTAACCCTAGTTAACCCTAGCCCTAACCCGATCTCCCCCTCTCTCTCGGCTCCCCTCCTTCCTACCAGGCAGGGCCACCACGCCACCTCCCTTGGTCCCTCCCCAGCCCTCTCTCGGCTACAAGACAGAAAAGAGAGGGAAGAAGAGCCCTAGCCCGAGCTACCCCCCCTCACCTTTTGTAAAGGTGACCACCACCCCATGTGATCCTCCCTCTCCCTTATCTCCAACCCCATCCACCCAGAACTTCCCCCAGATCCCATCCAGTAGGCGCCCAAGCACCTCACCCCTTTCCCTTCTTCCTCCCAAGCCACCATGGCCATCTCCTCCTCCTAAACCCTAGCTTCGGCCAGACAGCAAGGGGAGGCGTCGAGGGGAGCTACCCCCCTCACCTTTTGTAAAGGTGACCACCACCCCATGTGATCCTCCCTCTCCCTTATCTCCAACCCCATCCACCCAGAACTTCCCCCAGATCCCATCCAGTAGGCGCCCAAGCACCTCACCCCTTTCCCTTCTTTGAAGGGAATATGCCCTGAGAGGCAATAATAAAGTGGTTATTATGTGTATTCCAAGTATATGATAGATGTTTATTTTGCATGCTATAATTGTATTAATACGGAAACGTTAATACATGTGTGTTTAATAAACAAACAGAAAGTTCCTAGTTATGCCTCTCTCATAAACTAGCTCGTTGATTAACAAGATGATCAAGGTTTCCTGATCATGGACATTGGATGTTGTTAATAACGGGATCACAACATTAGTGTAATGATGTGATGAACATTCATCCGAAGTATAGCATTACGATCAAAGTCATTGAGTTTATATTGCTATAACAACTTACGAAGTGATCATAGTCCTTAGACCATGAGATCATGTCAATCACTAACACCGGAAGAGTTTCTTGATAACATCAAACGTCACACCATAACAGGGTGATTATAAAGATGGATTCAGAACTAACAAAGTGTTATGTTGAGGCTCATGGATCAAGAATTGGAATTTGTTCATCCCGATGACGGATAGATATACTCTGGGCCCTCTCGGTGATATCACATTGATTAGCTTGCAAGCAAGTGATTTGATCACTAGAATGTTATATCACAGGAACGAGAAAAGAGTGCATGTCGGTAACGAGATTAAACTAGGTATGGAGATACCGATGATCGAATCTCGGACATGTAATATATCGTGAAACAAAGGGATTAAGATACTAGCATAAAAGGTTCCGACGATCACAAGAAAGTCATCGTTGAATGTGTGGGAGTCAGTATGGGTCTCCATATCCCGCTTCTGATTATTGATCTGAGAGGGGTCTCGATCATGTCCGCATTATTCATGAACCGTAGGGTGACACACTTAAGAGACACCGACATCCAATTGGAGCAAAAGTTTCATGCCGAAAGAATGAACAAGCGCAGGAATTTATTTCACTAGATACCGAAACAGGTTTTCGGGTGAAATTGCATAAAGTGGTTATGCATGTGAAATAGAATTCTAGCAAGGGGTTATTTGTGAATGTTTGTCATTAAAGTAATTGACAAAATTCTGAATAAAATAAAAGAGTTTTATTTAATGAGAGTTTGCATTAAATTTGGTGGAAATTTAATGGGATTTTGAGTGGACTCTTGAGTGGAGGGAATTTAGAGGAGTTTTGTGAGTGGAGTGTCCACCCACATGAAGAGGGGAGGGCAAGGGGGCAGCCCCCATGCGCCGGCCACCCCCTTTGGGTTTCCCCCCTCCTCCTATAAAAGGAGCCCCTCCTCCTCACTTGTCTCACACACCTCCTCGTGAAGGATCTCTCTCCCCCTCTAGAATTTATCCCCCATGGTCTCGGACTAGCGAGATACATGTTCCCGGTGGCTATTCGGCAAGAAAGAGTTGTGCTTCCGCTGCATCGCTGGAGCGAGGAGGCGGAGGTTGCTCGGTGCCTCGAACGTGTGTGCGAGCACGGATGCGCTGCTGATTTGCGGCGCTAGGACTTCCTCTCGATCTTGAGATCGGCAAGAGATCGTCTACATCAACCACGAGTTGAACTCGTTAAGCTTTGTCGGTCTTCAAGGGTATGTTCTCTACGGATATACATCCGCCCGTTGTTTGTATCTAGTATATATAGATCTTGGTATATAGTTCACATCGTAGGAAAATTTTTGTTTTCTATGCTGCGAACCCTATAGTGGTATCAGAGCCGGATCTATGCGTAGATACTTTACACGGGTAGTACACATATGAGTATGTGGGCGATGATGATCATGTTGTTGCTCCTTTGTTGTGATTTTGGATATTGGTGGCATAGTGGGATGAAGCGGCCCGGACAAACTTTACATGTCCTCGCACATGAGACCTGTTCCACGCTTGACATGCAACTAGTTTGCATAAGTGGCTAGCGGGTGTCTGTCTCTCCTACTATAGTCAATATCTATTTTGCAAGCGAGTTGTCAACAATTTGATTATCCTCGTTGTGGTTCATGTTCGTAGGTAAGAACGGTTCTATCTCGAAAGCCCTAAGCCACGTAAAACTTGCAATGGATAAATTAGAGGCGTCTAGTTTAGATTGTTGCTGGGCTAGTGTTATGATATGGTAGTGTTGTAAGTAGAAGTATGAGATGATACTCTTACAACACACATAGCGTGTAAAATCCATAGACCTTGGATTTACACATATAGGTATGATAGTGATCATACCATGATGCACATGATGGAGATCATCTGCGGGAACCATATAATTTCACTAATAAACATATGATGTTTGGTTGCATCTTATATTGCTTGTTTAGCGCTTTGTCAAGCATAATAAGATGATCCCTCATTTAAATATCAAGATAAGAATGTGTTCTTCCTTTAGTATGCACCGATTATGTTTTCGTCGCTCCAAGACATCACGTGATGATCGGGTGTTCTTGAATCCACGACCATATTTCGGGTGTAAAACAGTTACACACGCAAATACTGAGGTTCTAACTTGGCGAGCCTAGCATGTACAGACATGGCCTCGGAACACGGACCGAAAGGTTAAGCATGAGTCATATAGTTGATATGATGCCCATTTGATGCTCGCCTTTGAAGCTATACCAACTCACGTGATGATCGGACTTGGTGTAGTGGATTTGGTTCATGTAATCACCAAAAGGACACGAGGGATGTCGCTTTTGAGTGGGAGTTCATTCGTAATATAGATTAGTTGAACTCGATCTATCATACACTTAGTCTAAACTTTACAAATTCTGTTGTAGATGGCACCACCTGCTTTTAATTTCAATGCGTTCATGGAGAAAGAGAAACTAGCAACGAACGGTAGCAACTTTACTGAATGGGCCATAAATTTGAGGATTCTCCTCTCTGCTGCACAAAAGCAATATGTGCTAGAAGCGCCGTTAGGCCCCCCACCTTTTGATGATGCCCCTGACGAGGAGAAGAATGTCTATCAGACTCGTCAGGAGGACCACAACTTAGTTCATTGCGGCATATTGTATGGGCTAGAGCCGGAACTTCGAAAGCGTTTCGAAAACGGCAATGCATTGGATACAATGGGTGAGTTGAAAATGATTTTCGACACACATGCTGCTGTAGAGAGCTACAATGCTTCAGAAAAGTTCTTTAGCTGCATGATGGAAGAGCACAGCTCCGTTAGTGAGCATGTACTCAAGATGTCGGGTTACGCCGATAAGCTTGTGTCCTTGGGAATAACGATTCCCATTGACTTAGGCATCCATCGTGTTCTGCAGTCTCTGCCACCTAGCTATAAGAGCTTCGTGATGAACTATAATATGCAAGGCATGAAGAAGTCTCTCCCCGAGCTTCTGTCTATGCTTAAAACTGCAGAAGTGGAGATCAAAAAGGAACATCAAGTGTTGATGATCAATAGGAACACTGGTTTCAAGAAAGACAAGAAGGAAAAACGGAAGGGAAGTAAGGGCGGCAAGCCGGTTGCCGCGCCTGAAAAGAAACCCCGAGTTGGACCTAAGTCTGATTCCGAGTGCTACTATTGTAAGGGGACTGGCCATTGGAAGCGCAACTGCCCCAAGTATCTGGCAGACAAGAAGGCCGGCAAGGCAAACAAAGGTATATATGATATACATGTTATTGATGTGTACTTGACTAGTGCTCGCAGTAGCACCTGTGTATTTGATACCGGTTCAGTTGCTAATATTTGTAACTCGAATCAGGGGCTGCGGAACAAGCGACCGCTAGCAAGGGGTGAGGTCAAGATGCGTGTCGGCAATGGATCAAGTGTTGATGTGATCGCCGTCGGAACGCTGCCTCTCCACTTACCATCGGGATTAGTTATAAACTTGAATAAATGTTATCTGGTGCCTGCACTGAGCATGAACATTGTATCTGGATCGTGTTTGATGCGAAGTGGTTATTCATTTAAATCCGAGAACAATGGTTGTTCCATTTATATGAATGAAATCTTTTATGGTCATGCACCGATGATGAATGGTTTATTTCTATTAGATCTCGATGATAATGTTACACATATTCATAATGTTGATGCTAAAAGGATTAAACTTAATGATGATATATCCGCATATATGTGGCACTGCCGTCTAGGTCATATTGGCGTTAAACGCATGAAGAAGCTCCATTCGGATGGACTTTTAGAATCACTTGATTATGAATCATTTGATACATGTGAGCCATGCCTTATGGGCAAGATGACTAGAACGCCGTTTTCCGGTTCAATGGAACGGGCGACAGATTTATTGGAAATCATACATTCTGATGTATGTGGTCCAATGAGTGTGTCGGCGCGAGGTGGATATCGTTATTTTGTTACTTTCACGGATGATTTGAGTAGATACGGTTATATCTACTTGATGAAACACAAGTCTGAAACCTTTGAAAAGTTCAAGGAATTTCAGAATGAAGTGGAAAATCATCGTAATAGAAAGATCAAATTTCTACGGTCTGACCGTGGAGGTGAGTATCTAAGTTACGAATTTAGCACTCACATGAAAGAGTGTGGAATTGTTTCACAACTCACACCTGCCGGAACACCACAGCGAAATGGTGTGTCGGAACGTCGTAATCGTACTTTATTAGATATGGTTCGATCTATGATGTCTCTGACGGACTTGCCGTTGTCATTTTGGGGTTATGCACTAGAAACTGCTGCATTCACTTTAAATCGGGCACCATCTAAATCCGTTGAAAAGACACCGTATGAATTGTGGTTTGGAAACAAACCTAAGCTGTCATTTCTTAAGGTTTGGGGATGCGATGTTTATGTGAAGAAACTTCAACCGGATAAACTCGAACCCAAAGCGGAAAAATGCGTCTTCATAGGATACCCTAAAGAAACTATTGGGTATTCCTTCTATCACAGATCCGAGGGCAAGGTTTTTGTTGCCAAGAATGGATCCTTTCTAGAGAAAGAGTTTCTCGCGAAAGGTGTGAGTAGTCGGAAGGTAGAACTCGAAGAGGTTGTGGAACCTTCTCTTCAAAGTATGGCGAGTAGCGCAGCGCCGGAAGTTGTTCCGGAGTTGGCTCCACCTGTTGAAGAGGGAACTAATGATAATGATCATGAAACTCCGAAAGAGAGTACTACCGAACCTCGCAGGTCAAACAGGACGCGTGCAGCTCCCGAGCTGTACGGAAATCCTGTCATAAATTTCATGGTTGATGAAAACAATGACCCTGCGACGTATGAAGAAGCGATGATGAGCCCGGATTCCAACAAATGGTTAGAAGCCATGAAATCCGAGATGGAATCCATGTATGAAAATCAAGTTTGGAACTTGGTGGAATTACCTCACGACCGAAAGGCCGTGGAGAACAAATGGATTTTCAAAAGGAAAACTGATGCTGATGGTAATGTGACCATCTATAAAGCTCGACTTGTCGCAAAGGGGTTTCGACAAATTCAAGGAGTTGACTACGATGAGACTTTCTCTCCCGTAGCGATGCTAAAGTCAGTTAGGATTATGTTAGCAATTGCTGCATATTTCGATTATGAAATATGGCAGATGGATGTCAAAACCGCGTTTCTCAATGGTAATATTGAAGAAGAGTTGTATATGATACAACCAAAGGGTTTTGTCGATCCTAAGGATGCTAACAAGGTGTGCAAGCTTCAGCGATCCATCTATGGATTGAAGCAAGCATCACGAAGTTGGAATCTCCGCTTTGATGAGGTGATCAAAGAGTTTGGATTTGTCCAAACTTATGGAGAAGCTTGTATTTACAAGAAAGTGAGTGGGAGCAATGTGGCATTTCTGATATTATATGTGGATGACATATTATTGATCGGAAATGATATAGAACTTTTAAACAGTGTTAAAAGTTATCTAAACAGCAAATTTTCAATGAAGGACCTAGGTGAAGCGTCATACATATTAGGCATAAAGATCTATAGAGATAGATCTAGGCGCCTAATAGGGCTATCGCAAAGTACATACCTTGATAAGATTTTAAAGAAGTTTAAAATGGACGGAAGTAAGAAGGGGTTCTTACCTATGTTGCAAGGCAAGACATTGAGTAAGACTCAAAGTCCGGCTTCGGCGGAAGAAAGAGAGATAATGGACAAAGTCCCCTATGCTTCAGCCATAGGCTCTATAATGTACGCCATGCTATGTACAAGACCGGATGTGGCACACGCTATTAGTTTGACTAGTAGGTACCAATCGGATCCAGGTTCGGAACACTGGATAGCGGTCAAGAATATCCTTAAGTACTTACGAAGAACTAAGGATATGTTTCTTGTATACGGAGGTGAAGAAGAGCTCGTCGCTAAGTGTTATGTCGACGCTAGTTTTGACACCGATCCGGATGACTCTAAGTCTCAATCCGGATACGTATTTCTCATGAATGGCGGAGCGGTTAGTTGGAGGAGCTCCAAACAACCTGTGGTAGTGGGATCAACAACGGAGGCCGAATATGTTGCTGCTTCGGAAGCGGCTCAGGAAGCAGTTTGGATGAAGGAGTTCATATCCGAACTAGGAGTTGTGGCAAACGCGTTGGACCCAATGGTGATCTATTGTGACAACAATGGTGCCATTGCCAATGCCAAAGAGCCAAGGTCTCACAAGCATTCCAAGCATATTAAGCGCCGGTTTCACTCCATCCGCGAGCATGTCAAGGATGGAGATATAAAGATTTGTAAAGTACATACGGATCTCAATGTAGCAGATCCGTTGACTAAAACTCTCCCTAGAGCAAAACATGATCAACACCAGAACTCAATGGGTGTTAGATTTATCACTATGTAACTAGATTATTGTCTCTAGTGCAAGTGGGAGACTGAAGGGAATATGCCCTGAGAGGCAATAATAAAGTGGTTATTATGTGTATTCCAAGTATATGATAGATGTTTATTTTGCATGCTATAATTGTATTAATACGGAAACGTTAATACATGTGTGTTTAATAAACAAACAGAAAGTTCCTAGTTATGCCTCTCTCATAAACTAGCTCGTTGATTAACAAGATGATCAAGGTTTCCTGATCATGGACATTGGATGTTGTTAATAACGGGATCACAACATTAGTGTAATGATGTGATGAACATTCATCCGAAGTATAGCATTACGATCAAAGTCATTGAGTTTATATTGCTATAACAACTTACGAAGTGATCATAGTCCTTAGACCATGAGATCATGTCAATCACTAACACCGGAAGAGTTTCTTGATAACATCAAACGTCACACCGTAACAGGGTGATTATAAAGATGGATTCAGAACTAACAAAGTGTTATGTTGAGGCTCATGGATCAAGAAGTGGAATTTGTTCATCCCGATGACGGATAGATATACTCTGGGCCCTCTCGGTGATATCACATTGATTAGCTTGCAAGCAAGTGATTTGGTCACTAGAATGTTATATCACAGGAACGAGAAAAGAGTGCATGTCGGTAACGAGATTAAACTAGGTATGGAGATACCGATGATCGAATCTCGGACATGTAATATATCGTGAAACAAAGGGATTAAGATACTAGCGTAAAAGGTTCCGACGATCACAAGAAAGTCATCGTTGAATGTGTGGGAGTCAGTATGGGTCTCCAGATCCCGCTTCTGATTATTGATCTGAGAGGGGTCTCGATCATGTCCGCATTATTCACGAACCGTAGGGTGACACACTTAAGAGACACCGACATCCAATTGGAGCAAAAGTTTCATGCCGAAAGAATGAACAAGCGCAGGAATTTATTTCACTAGATACCGAAACAGGTTTTCGGGTGAAATTGCATAAAGTGGTTATGCATGTGAAATAGAATTCTAGCAAGGGGTTATTTGTGAATGTTTGTCATTAAAGTAATTGACAAAATTCTGAATAAAATAAAAGAGTTTTATTTAATGAGAGTTTGCATTAAATTTGGTGGAAATTTAATGGGATTTTGAGTGGACTCTTGAGTGGAGGGAATTTAGAGGAGTTTTGTGAGTGGAGTGTCCACCCACATGAAGAGGGGAGGGCAAGGGGGCAGCCCCCATGCGCCGGCCACCCCCTTGGGGTTCCCCCCCTCCTCCTATAAAAGGAGCCCCTCCTCCTCACTTGTCTCACACACCTCCTCGTGAAGGATCTCTCTCCCCCTCTAGAATTTATCCCCATGGTCTCGGACTAGCGAGATACATGTTCCCGGTGGCTATTCGGCAAGAAAGAGTTGTGCTTCCGCTGCATCGCTGGAGCGAGGAGGCGGAGGTTGCTCGGTGCCTCGAACGTGTGTGCGAGCACGGATGCGCTGCTGATTTGCGGCGCTAGGACTTCCTCTCGATCTTGAGATCGGCAAGAGATCGTCTACATCAACCACGAGTTGAACTCGTTAAGCTTTGTCGGTCTTCAAGGGTATGTTCTCTACGGATATACATCCGCCCGTTGTTTGTATCTAGTATATATAGATCTTGGTATATAGTTCACATCGTAGGAAAATTTTTGTTTTCTATGCTGCGAACCCTACATTCTTCCTCCCAAGCCACCATGGCCATCTCCTCCTCCTAAACCCTAGCTTCGGCCAGACAGCAAGGGGAGGCGTCGGGGCTGTGGAAAGGAAGAGCCAGACGTCCAGGAGGCTCCCCTGCATCTCCTTCGGCGACCAGCACCAGAGGGAGCGACTGGGAAGCCCCAGAGCGCCGTCGCCGTCGCCATGGTCGGGGGGAACTGAAGCTCCCCGTCGCGAGCCCGCCGCCAGATCCCTTCCACCTCAGCGTCGACGACCACGCCGGCAAGATCCTGGTGAGCCCCTCTACCCCCAAGGCAAGGTCCTCTCCCCTCTCGTGCACCGTAGCTCCGCCGGCCTCCGTCGAGCACCCTGCGTGCGCGCGCGTCGCCGCAGTCACCGCCAGCGTGCGCGTCAGCAGCAGCTGCAGCGTTCGTTCTGCCCTCTGTATCGCGCCGTGCCCCGCGCGCTACAGCCCTTCCCCGTAGTTGCTCTCTGAACGGAATTTGTAGAGCTAGGCTTTCTCTCCATCTTTTCTTTTTGCATCATCGCAAGATTCGTAGCGGTTGCGTCGCCATCTTCGTGGCAAGATCGGAGCAGCTGGCAGGTTTTCGCGCCCCTGTCTTCAGTTCGTCAGGCTCCAAACGGACCACTCCTGGCATTTTTGCACATAGGCCCCTGGGAAAAACCAACCCCAACCCGCAATCCTGCCTCCGCCTGTTCTTTTGTAAAAAGGCACCCCAGTTATCCGATCCTCAACCCGCGAGCCCCGTGAGTCCCACGTGGCACACACGGCGCATGCATGGCCCCACCTTCTCCTGTCCCCACTTGTCTGTCTCTCGGGGTAGGATTTCCTGAGTACCAAAAGTATTTGCTGTTATCTGTTTCAAATTCAAATCTTTTCAAGTTAATTCAAATTCAATTCAAATTACAAATCTGTTTAAATCTAAATGAATTCATAACTTTCAAATGATTTGGAATTTGAATTCAAACCTTATATGAAATGTGTTTTGTTTTTGAATGTCAATTCAAATCTTTATTCAAATATTTTCAGAATTAATTTAAATAGTCAACCTTTGACTTTGACCCTATTTAATAATTTTGACTTTAAAATAAATTTAAATTCATAATTCCAAATAATACAAATAATATATGTGTTCAAATCAGAAAAATGTGAGGATTTCAAATATGTCATCCAAAATATATTTTGAACACTTAGATTTTCAAGTTGACTAAAACTACAAGAAAATGCCCTTCACCTTAATTAATTAATAACTTTTGATTTGTAACTCCAAATTTAACAAATGATATGTCTAAAATGATCAGCTCGACCAGACCTTTCTGTTTATGCATTCCATGTTCTGTTTTGCAGCATGCATCATATAAATATAAAGTATACAGCAACTTAATTGAGTATAAAACATGATTAACACTCAATAAAATATTTATTTCTTGTATTCTACACCTCACCCATGCCATGCTACATTATTGCCATGCAACTTGTGCATCATTCATCATGGCATGATTGTTTGCTTGTCGCATTTTACTCATATGCTTGTGCACTGTATTTATATTGTCCCTTGTTTGTTTGGTTCTTCTTCGAATAGACGCTGAGCAGGGGATATACCAAGAGACCCAGGAGCACTACCCAGATCCTTCTCTCGCTACAACTGAGCTGCCAGGAAAGCACTACCACATGCTTGCATACATATAGTACCTACTGCCTCTATCTTATTCTTGCATCATTGAGTCGCGATTGCATTAAATTGAATCCCAAGTATTGCATAGCCTTTACTTTTAAACCCCACCGAAGCTTGTTCCTCCATCCCATGAGCCATTACTACAGGAGTTGTTTGAGCCATGCGAGTCGTAGAACAGCATGTGTAGGGTATGTGAGTGTCTGATGGAGAACGAGGTACCTAAACAACTTAACCTGAGCAGTAATGGGATAACTAATGAAAGTGGCACCGGTGAGCAATATCTGCTATTTGGATTTTCCTGCTCACTTGTGTCCCGTAGGACCCCGAGTACTTGATTCCTGTTCCTTGAATATTCGCGCTATCCACATCCGGGAGCCTTATGGGACCCCCCTGAGCCAGAGCTTGATTCATTCTTATTTCTTGGGGCCACATACTAGTTTGAGGTTTTATTTACTATCATGTACTTATGCCATGCTTTACTGCTTTATTTAAATTGTGCGATGTACTGCACCTGTACTCTTTAGGTAAGCGGAGTGTTTTCGCGGTATCGACAAGCCCAGTCACATTTTCGGGTTCCCAGTCGTTTACAGCCATTGGCGCAAACCTTGAGTCTGTTTCGGAGTCAGCTAACTTCGTTGCGGGTAGCTTAATGGGGTGGCCCCCTGAAATATTTCTGAATCCTGTGATTGCTTTGTCGTGAAGGCCTCGTTGGGTGTTGATTTGGTTTTTCCGAGGTTGATCGAGTGTGTGTTGCTATTTGTGCACCCCTGCAGGGTAAAACTTTCTGAAAGCCGTGTCCGCGGTTATGTACGACTTGGAGCACAGTTTCTCGATCATAGACAAGCATAACTAAAGTACCGCTTTTAATTTGACTAAGTAACTGACTAGTAAATAGTGCAACACTCATGGAATGGATAATAAAACTGCCAACGGATGGGGGTTGTTCGTCCGCGTCCTCGTTGGTAAGCGAGGAGGAGGATGGATCGGTGGATATTACTGTTATAACTGTTGTCATAATTCACGGACATCCGTCTATTTTTGGTTAGGCGGATGGTTAGCGAGTATCTATAGAATTGTTAGGGTTTATCTTTTGCCGCAATTGCGTCACCCCAGGTTGTGTCCCCTTTAGAGGCATAAAGACTTGCTGAGTACCCATAGGGTCTCACACGATAAATTGTTTGATTCAGATGAACAGGTACACTCACGAGATGGATACTGGGTGGAAGAGACGGACGATGTGGGCAACGATCATTCGGTGTAGAGATTCCGGGAACGGGGATCCGTGAGATCTGTGGGCGGGATGTGTTTATTTATGGGGCATCTTATGCCGATTTGCTTCTTATCCGTACTCGGATCTTGTTTTCCGCTTCCGCCTGATACACTGATGTTTGATGTATGAGGAGATATTCTAAACTATATATCTATCTAGGACATTTGAATCTTGCCGTATGGCGTTGCTATATTTCCTTTCTTTTTAGATGGAATGGCTCTGATGTACTGTTGTATGGTGGCTTGCATACATACTCATTTGTGTATGTAGTTGATCCCTTCGCCTGCCGATTACGCCGCCCGTTCTTGTCCCGATGTTTGGAAATGGTTGGGACGGCCGAAAGGTCTACCTGTGAGTGGCATTTGGGCCCCACCATACTATTTCAACCATTTCCGCTCATCCAGGCTTGTAACTAGGAGCGTAATTCACCGAGGTAGTTACAGGGGGCACAATTACAAGCAAGTTGCAATTGTCCCCCTCCCTCACACACACACACCGACGGATGCTCAGATACAAGCAAGTTGTAACTGCCCTCCTCCCCCGACGGGTGCTTAGTTATAAGCAAGTTGCAACTGCCCTCCTCCCTGACGGGTGCTTAGTTACAAGCAAGTTGCAACTGCCCGCCTCCCCCGACGGTTGTTAAGTTACAAGCAAATTGCAACTAGCTCGCCGACGCCCCCCTCCCCCCCCCCCCCGATTGCAATCAAGTTGCAAATGGCCCTCGGAAGGACTTAATTACAAGCAAGTTGCAGCTGGCCCCTAGGCAGAGCCCTAGTTACAAGCAAGTTGCAACTGGGCACCGATAGAGCTTACTTACAAGCAAGTTACAACTTGCCCGCCGACAGGGTCCCCCGGTTGAAATCAAGTTACAACTGGCCCCTCGGTGGGGCCCCAGTTACAAGAAAGTTGCAATTGCCCCCTCCCCAACGGGTGATCAGTTACAAGCAAGTTGCAGCTGGCTCGCCGACGGGGTCCCCTCGACAGGGCTCAATTACAAGCAAGTTGCAACTGCCCTGCTCCCCCGATGGGAGCTCAGTTACAACCAAGTTGTAACTGGCCCACCGACGGGTCCCCCGGTTGCAATCAAGTTGCAACTGGCCCTCGGTGGGGGCTCAATAACAAGCAAGTTGCAACTGCCCCCTCCCCTAACGGGTGCCCGGTTACAAGCAAGTTGCAACTTCCCTTCTCCCTCGACGGGTGTTCAGTTACAAGAAAATTGCAACTAGCTCGCCGACGGGGTCCCCCGCTTGCAATCAGGTTGCAAATGGCCCTCGACAGGACTTAATTACAAGCAAGTTGCAACTGGGCCTCGACAGAGCTCAGATACAAGCAAGTTGCAACTGGCCCGCCGATGGGGTTCCCCGGTTGCTCTTGCCCCTCGGTGGGGCCCCAGTAACAAGAAAGTTGCAATTGCCCCCACCCCGTCGGGTGCTCAGTTATAAGCAAGTTACAACTAGCCCGCCGCGGGGTCCCTTCGACAGGGATCAATTACAAGCAAGTTGCAACTGCCCTCCTTCCCCCGCCAGGAGCTTAGTTACAAGAAAATTACAACTGGCCCGCCGACGGGGTCCCCATGTCGCGATCAAATTGCAACAGGCCCTCGGCAGGGCTCAGTTAACAATAAGTTGCAATTGCCCCCGCCCCCACCAACGGGTGCTCAGTTATAAGCAAGTTGCAAGTAGCTAGCCGACGGGGTCCCCCAGTTGCAATCAAGTTGCAACTGGCCCTTCAGCGGGGCCCCGGTTACAAAAGCAAGTTGCAACTAGGCCCTGACGGAGCTCAGTTACAAGCGAGTTGTAACTGGGCCCCGACAGGCTCAGTTACAAGCAAGTTGCAATTGTCCCCACCCCAAAGGTTGCTCAGTTACAAGCAAGTTGCAAAACTGCCCTCCTCCCTCGACAGGTGCTTAGTTACAAACAAGTTGCAAACTGGCGCGCCGACGGGATCCCCCGGTTGCAAGCAAGTTGCAACTGGCCGATTGAAAACTCAAATGAAACTAGATTGAACCAACAACTCAAACACTTAAGCTAATCTTAATTTCACCTAAAGAAAAAAACCAAAATATTTACGGGCACAAAGAAAACAACCACAAAAAAGAAAAAATTCCCTAGAAGTTTAGCTTCACATGTTTATGTTGCCGATGAAAAATACTAAAAATATTATTAATTGTCGCCCATAATACAATGACCACAGATAACAATTACAAAACACAACACAGGTTGAGAACAAATAGATAAAAAACGCTACCACAGAAAAAAAAGCCCGTAAAAACACGTGACGAGCACAACCCACAGAAAAACACAGGCGGCACACACGCGCTCTACGGGAACGCGCGCGACAGGAACACTCCAATTTGCACAGATCGTAGTGCATATGATCCAATGGTTAAAAAGGCGACCGAGACTTAACTACAGACGCCTGAGAATTAACAAAACCGTTAATAAAAGTGATAACCAATATATAGCTGGCTCGATGAAAAGGAAAATAGCCCAAGAAAAAGTTTAGAAAAAAAATGCTCAGCTACGATGAAGTGGCAATTCGCTTCTAAAAAAAGTATATCTAGACCTTTTTTAGTGTGTAGATTTATTTTAAAACTACACATTTAAAAGACTAAAACCATCTTATATTATGAAAAGCAAAAGGAGTACATGTTACTAGTACAAGTTAGATCAGTCTAATAAAAAATTGCAAGTCTAAATACCGTCCTAGCATAAAACAATGAGAACTATACAACCTGGAGAGGAAAAAATAAAAAAATAAAAATACAACCATCAAAGAAAATTTGAAAAATTAAAACTCAAATAAAACTCGATTGAACAACCAACTCAAACAACTAAGCTAACCTTAAATTTTATCTAAAGCAAGAAAACAAAATAAATGCCGGCAAAAAAGAAACAAGAAAAAACAAGGAAAAACAGACATAGAAAAATAGCCCATAGATAAACATAGAAAAGCCCATAAAAAAAGAGCCCACGAGAAACGCGTGCAGGCAGCAAAGCGATAGAAGAAACTCACGCGCGGGAACACAACATGTGAAAACAAACTGATTTGCACTAATCATAAAGAAAAAGATCCAATGGTATATTAGGTGACTGAGACTTAATAATTTTTCAGACGTCTGAGAATTAGCAATTCTGTTATTATTATTATTACTATTTTCTCCGAAACTCTTGACGATTTGTGCTAATCAATCTTGTTCCCACATGATTTTAATAACCTCTTGGTTTGGTGCCTTTATTTACACGAGAGTGATCTACACACCTCTATATATCATCCAAACAGGCCTTGACGATTTCGTGCAATGTTTTGGAACACCGCACGCCCAGCTGTGAAAAGGAAGCTTTTAAGTGGAAAAGGCTGGCGCTTCAAAGTAACTTGCTTGCAGCCTTAAACGCATCTAAAAAAGAGGTATATATTCTTTTAGTCTCACTCATGGGAGCGTTTTAGTCTCACATTTTGCAAAGTGAACAATACTAGTCCCATAACTTGCATTCTAGGAACATTTTTAGTCTAATTTGATCAAATTTAATTGAGTTTGACATATTTTGACCAAATTCATCAACATATGGCGTCATATTTTTTAAATAACCCTGGGTATTTTTTCAAAGGCACTCGTGTCCTTGGTTCTGACCAACATGTGGGTCCTTATGTCAGTAGAAGTACAACATAAATAAAATTCTAGCAAGGGAGTGAATCGAACGCATTGGTAATCCACTCCTCCAGCCACTACGTTGAATGCTGATTGTTATTACAAAAGGTAGAACTCTTTTTATACAAGAGTAAATCGCATGAGCGGTCCTAATTCTTTCCTCGTCCCTTCACTTTGGTCCCAGTTCTTTAAAATTGCATATCTAGATCCTAAATCTTTGTAAGTCGTTCATTGGAGGTCTTAAATCGGTTTGACCCACTTTTGACCGGTGCCACGTCGACTATGGGGTCCAGGAGGCATACAGGTCACCCTGTATATTTACTGTCTGACCGTGTAAACTTTGTGAAAAGGACCCCGATTGTATTCCCTTCAAATCCTAGTCCCAGGCACGGGTTCCAGGCGTCTCGGCCGGCCACTGGTCGAGTACCTAGTCCATTAGCAGGAGATGGTTGCCACGCATACCACCTTCAGCGTGAATGCCTCGACTGCAAACACGTCTCACGCCATGCCTTGCCGGTTGCCGGTGTGCTCGAGCTCCGGCACCAGGTACCCCATGGTTGCCCACCATGTGCGCCGTCGTGTCCGGGTAGGTGTCGTGGTCGTACAGTTGCGCTAGGCCGAAGTCCCCAGGCGACGGTTTCCCCGCATCCAATCCTCCTTGATATAAGAGAACATTGCCGCCTCGCATGAACACGAAGACGGCGCCAGCGACTACGAAGATGAGCAACACAGATGATATCAGCATCACAGTCTTGGACCAAGGTAGACTGCATGACCGATGCAACATCGATGCGCATACTCATGTGCACTCAACGTTCAATCTAGCTAGCCAACTGCATTAGCGCGGGAGCACAAGTGCGCCATCAAGCAGGTTAGCAAACGAGGGTCACTTGCCATATACGCGCGAGGTAAACGAGGACGCGTGCAGCGCGTCGATGGCATTCCGGGCGAGGAGGTCACGGAGATAGCGCTGCCTTGGGTTTGAATTCCCTTCCACACAATCTCCACCCCACCTTTCTTTTTTTAACCTCGGAGGCCTATTTGTAAATATACAGCGTGACCTGTACGCCCCCAGACCCCATAGTTGATGTGGCACCGGTCAACACGGATCAAACTGATTTAAGACCTCTGATAAATGATTTACCGTAGATTTAGGACCTAGACGTGCAATTTTAAAAAACTGGGACCAAAGTGAAGGAACGGAGAAAGAATTAGGACCGCTCATACAGTTTACTCTTTATACAATAAAAGCGCACATGCAGACGTAAAAATGGTAACATCCATTCCTAGCATAATCTTGTGCGTCATGTATGGATGCCTTTATTTGAAACCCGGACCCTTTATTTTAAATATTTAAAAAATACAATTTAAAGTATCAAAAACATCTTTCAATATACAACATGTGGACAATGATATAATATTTTAGTGTGCAAAGTTTTAGTCCGGATTGATTTGTATTGGGACTACACTAAAAAAGAAAATTCTAACAGATTTGATGGTGCATCGTTTACAAACCGGGATCTCTAATTTTAACTTTTCTATGGAGCCTAAAATACAAATTATTCAGATTAAAAATTTGTATTTTTCTATAAATTTTCCAAAGTTAAAACATGTATTTTTGAATGCCCAAAATAAAGACTTATATGTAGCTCGGCTGTACACACTCGACTAATAAAGCTTCACTTCACTCGTGTGTGCTACTATACTTAACTTTTTTGTGTGCTTCATGTCCGTGTGAGCGAGTAGCTAGCATGTTGCGTGACACGTATGTAAAGGCATCTCCATCGGACCGACCCAACCGGTCGATCTAAATGGTCTGTTTCTGTCCGTTTGGATTAGACCGCGGTTATTTTGGTTCGTGGAGGAGGACGACGAGGAGGGGGAGGAGGTGGATCTACCGGAGGCGGAGGAGGAGGAGGAGAGGAGAGGAGGAGATCGTCGCCCCCTGCAGATCGCGCATGTGCTGGGCCTCGGCCCAAACGGTGCTCCGGCTCCAGCGGGGTTGATCGCGGCTAAGGCAGAAGCCGCGCGCTAGGCAGAGGCCTTAGCAGCGACGGTGGGGACAGAGATCGCTGGCCAAGAGACGAGGGACCGCTGGGCCGCTAAGATGGAGAAGGCCCTCGCGAACCGGGCGATGGAGGACCGCAGGAAGACGGCGGGCAAGGCTGCGGTTCACGGCCAGGCGCACGACTGTCACCGCGAACGCCTCCAGCAGCGGGTCATCTAGTCTGCTAGGCCGGCGATCGACGGGGTCGGCAACAGCAACAACGGTGGTCGCGGCAACAACGACGAGTAGCTATAGCGACGTCCTCCTCTAGCGGCAGTAGCAGTAGCATTCCCCTCTTTATTTTATTTAAACGGCCTTTTTTTAACTGGCAGGGCTAATCTAATTTTTTAAGTATTAATGTTTCAGTTATATACGGTCCCAAGTGGCCGACTGTCAGGACATTCACGCGGTTCATCCACGTTCAAGCCGACACAATCGTTGTCCGGATTTGATGCACTAATAAATCAAGCTAGATAGGTCATACCGCCAGGGCGCCGCGCATGTCGTGCATGTTCGCGAGGAAGAGTTCGAACGCGCTTAGACATATTAGGTAGACTCGGTGAATATGCCCTAACACTTATATGTGCTTGGAGACGAGCGGCTAGGACGCACGATACGTGACCGTGTAGATGAGTCAGCCTGAAATTAATCTAAAAAGTGTTCTTCTAGTGTCAAATGTCTATGTGCGTTGTATTGGTAAAAATATACTAATTCAAGACTCAGGTCCTGAGTTCGATTGTAGTCACTCTAACCTGCTATTTTATTATTTAATTTGATCATATGGGCTATATCAAGATCTCAACTGGAGAGAAATACATAGGGTTTATTTTGCAAAAATTACAATGGCACATTTCGGTTTTAAAAATAGTTTCCGCCTACGAGTTGATAAAATTGGTGAAAATACAAAAATTTAAATGAATTGGACTAAAATACTCCCGCGTTGCAAGTTATAGGACTAATTTTGCTCACTGTGAAACTAAAACGCTCGTACCGTACAAGTTATAGGACTAAAGATGTATATACATCTTTCAAAAAAACTGAAATGTCTATACTAGCTACCAAGCCAAAGATGACCAAGCCAACGGCCAGTACTGATCGGTGGCCAGTGTATCACGCGCGCTGCCTACGTTACAGCGTGACGCGCTCCGGGAACAAAACAAACAGCCAGCCAGCCAGCCTAGCGAAGCCAAAGCAGGCTTGGACGCAAGAGCCACTGATGTTAACAAAAAAATACTGGCTAGGCAATTTGACAAAAAATAACTTTTATTTAAAACAAATTCACGAAATAAACTCTGGCCAAAACTAAACGAAACTAACCTTTTTTGCAACGACATCCGCGCTGGCGCCGCATCCTGAAGCGCAACACCATGAGTTGTGGCGCCGCACTCCTGCCAATGTGGACTCGACATGGCCTCGTGGGCCTCGGTTCCGTAAGTGCAGCGCCGTTGCTCATGGCGCCACACTCCGTAGTGCAACGCCATGACTGATGGCACATCACTTTAGAGCTAGGGTTACAACGCGCAGCCACCCTAGCTCCGACCTAGACCTCACTTCTCTCCCCCATCGTAGAGAACATAGTGGCGGCGGCTCGACTCCTCTCTCAAATCCCTCCCTCCTAGTGGCCAAATTGGAAGCTCCTCTCTGTGGATTTCGATCCCCCAAGTGCCTAGAGTCATTCTTCCCCTTCTTTTTTGATTTCACCCATTGGATTCTTGTTTTGGCCCATATCTTGCAAACCCTAGGTTGTTTTGTAAGATGCATGGTAGATTGTTGTTGCATTGGCATATGGGTTGGGTATTGTGTTCATGGTAGCATGGGTATCTATTGAGTATGTTGACCATGGTATTGTTGTTGTGATTATCTTAAGAAATGGCAAGAATTATTCATGTTTACCATGTAGACAAGGATGCCTTTTTGAGGGGTAATATAGAACTGGACCCAGACGAGCCTAATTTGGTGCTTGAGCGTACTCCAACCTATGCTGAGGTCTTGGAGCAATTGAGGATTGAATTGAAATGGATGGACACAAATGATGTTGTTGAGTTGGAGGGAAGACATAATGTTGGCTTGGGAATGCATGTCCGTTGGAAGACCATGTGTATCTACTCCGAGTCTCGTTGGGTTGCATACAAGGAGATGGTGGCCGAATCACTTGACAAAGCTCTTGAGATATTTGCCACTAAGAAGGTTGTTACTTCTTTGCACTTGGATTTGAACCGTATGACATCCCCGTTGGATTCTAGGAGTCCTCCACCCATAAACCAAGAGATATTGAATGAACCTCCTTTGACACAAACATTGATCCCAATTTCAAAGCACCAAGACGAATTGTTGGAATAGGACAATGATGATTGTGGGGGTGATGATGATGATTATGTTGAACTCCACGACAACAATGTTGGAGATTTGGACAAATATATCACGCAAGATGACATGGACGGTGACCTCCCGTATTCTCGAGGCTATGCATCGGAATTGGATGATGATGGTCCCAAAGAAGAAGTTGACGAGGAGGGGTTCACGTCTAGAGAGGTCGAAATCCACGATACCTTATTGGGGCAGGACCATCGGGTGCCTTTGTTTCGTGATCTTAGTCTCGCGGATGAAGCCACGGTTGATGGTGGCAACGGCATAGTGCATGGACCAAGGACAAGTTCTTACCGGGATGACAATCACGTGAATAATGAATTTTCCAAAGGATCAAGGTTCAAAACCTTGTTGAAATTTAAGCAATGAATAAATGACTTCTCGGTTAAGCATCATCGTCTTTACATGGTCGTGCACTCGGACATCAAGAAGCGTTACACGGTGAAGAGTGAGGAGGAAGGATGTACTTGGATTGTGCGTGCAAGACCATTCAAGGGACGGTGTTGCCACCTCGGGGTCACAACAACCTAGCAAGTTCGAAAGCCACCTTAACCATTGGGGCTGTGATACGTCCAAAACGTATCTACTTCCCCGAACATTTTTGCTATTGTTTCTCCTCTAAACTTGTGTGATTTGGATACAACTAACACAAACTGACGTTGTTTTCAGCAGAATTACCTTGGTGTCTAGTTTTTGTGCAGAAAATCAACTATCAGGAAAACTCCCGGAAAATATGCCAAAAATCCTATTTCACCAGAAGATCCACGGAGCCGGAGTACGAGACGGAGTGGAGGCCTGGAGGTCCCACACCTTCCAGGCGTGGGCCAGGCATGGAGGTGCCTAGGGGGGTGCGGCCACCCCAGGCACTCCCTCGGCTCCCTCTTCGCCTATAAGTTACCTCTTGACCTAAAAACCGAGGGGGTTCGACGTTTTTGCAGAAAGAGTTTCGCTGCGCCGCCACCACTAGAAGCCGCGATTCGGATCCAGAAACTACGTTCTGGCACCTTGCCGGGACGGGGAATTTGGGGAGGATCATCGCCATCGTCATCACCAACGCCTCTCCATCAACCATCAATATTTCCCTCATCCATGAGTGAGTAATCCCCCGCTGTAGGCTATGGGGATGGTAGGGATTGGATGATTTCTATCATGTAATTGAATAAGATTGTTAGGGCATAGTGCCTAGTATCTGTATTAGTGCTATTTGACTTTGTTGCAACTTGTTGTGCTTAATGCTTGTCACTAGGGCCCGAGTGCCATGATCTCAGATCTAAACTTATTATTGAATCATTATGATAGTATTGTTTGTGATCTTATCTGCAAGTTGTGTACACATATCACTTTCTGAATCCAAAGGCCCCGCAGTGATAGAAATTGGGACAACCGGAGGGGATGGTTGTGATGTGAGGATCACATATGTTCATGGAGTCTTAATGCTTTGCTCTGGTGCTCTATTAAAAGGAGCACCTTAATTGCCAGTAGTTCCCTTGAGGCCTTGCTGCAACGGGCTGGCAGGACAAAAGATGTTGTGCAAGTTCTCATTGCGAGCACGCATGACTATATATGGAGCACATGCCTATGATTGTTTAGTACTTGGATGCTTATTCTTATTTATCCGCAATGCCCTAGATCTTGAAGTTACATGTTTAGACTTGTCCATCCATCCCTATGCCTACCGCACTCATATCCTACTGTTTGCTACTACTGTTACTATTGCTATTGTTTTATTGCTGCTATTGCTTTGCTGTTGCTACTACAAACTGTTGCTACTGATAAACTTCTATGAGCAAGAACTATTTCCTGGTGCAGCTGAATTGACAACTCAGTTGTTAAGTCTTGCAAGTATTCTTTGGCTCCCCTTGTGTCGAATCAATAAATTGGGTAATACTACCCTCGAAGACTATTGCGATCCCCTATACTTGTGGGTCATCAAGACTAGTTTCTGGCGCCGTTGCCGGGGAGCATAGCTTTATTTGTAAGTTCACTTGGATCTATTATTGTTCACTGCTACTCCTTTCATCATGGGAAGTCTCGTGATGGAAAGTTTCCTATTTTACCATCCACTACAAGAAGAGGTACAGTCCTAAACACCTCTGCTGCTCTTGATTCACCATCTGTTATAAGTAAGCTTGTCACACCACCACCACATACTCATGCTACACACACTGCTACTACTGCTGAATCTGAAACTGCTTTTGATACTCATGATGTTACTTCTACTGTGCTTGATGCGAGTGGTTCATTAGGTCCCTTTCTAGATGCTACTATGGATAGTCTAGGAAATACCGAAACTCCTAGTGAAGACACTATTACACCTGTTAGCTCACCTAAGTCTAGAGAGAGATATGATATGAATGATGGTTACATTGATTTTACTGATGAATTTGTTGAAGAGTGCCGAAACACACATGGTGCTAGTGCTATTAAGAGTCTCCTTGCTAGACGTACCATTATTCCTAAACTGTCCTCTGATCCTAAGTTTGCCACCTCTCCCATAGATATTAAAGATAACGATTATGATTCCTCTCTTGATTTATCCTATTTGGATATTGTTGAGAAAGAACCTTTTTGTGGGACTAAAAATGAGAGTGTTGTGGCTCATATGAATGAGTTTTCCACTATGAGGCTTTATTCTCTGATGATTTTAAGATGCGCAAGTACTTTGTTACTAAGATCTTCCCTTTTTCACTAAAAGGAGAAGCTAGGGCTTGGTTTAATAGATTACCTCCTGGTTCTAATGATAGCCCTGATTGCTTATTTCTTCCAGAAATATTTTCCTCCCAGTGGTAGACGTGTTGCTTTGTAGAGACATTTTGATTTTAAATAGGGAGAAGAAGAGAAATTTCCTGAGTCATGGACAAGGTTCTGTTCCTTGATTCATGCACATCCTAGATGTCCATTACCTAAAAATGAGCTTCTTGATATTTATTATAATGGACTAACTGATGATTCTAGGATATACCTAGATAGCTTTGCTGATTGTGTTTTCAAGAAAAGAACTCCTACAGATGCTAAAGAATTAATGGCTAAGATAAGCAAAAATTATGATGATTGGACTTCAACTGACCTAAATACACCTGAGCCTATTACTCCTGTACCAGTTATGCCTAAACCAAATCCAATACCAACGCCAAAGAAGAGGGGAGTTATTGCATTAAATGATGAAGTGATGAAAGAAGCTAAGAAATGTCTAAAGGAGAAAGATATTAGAGCTGAAGATGTGAAGAATCTACCTCCTATGGAAGAATTATGTAAGACACCCCACTCATATACTATTGAGGTACACTCTCTCCACTTTGATGAAGGTGATATTCCTTATGGTAAGCCTTCTGATCAATGCTTAGAGGAACTTGACACATTTATTGTTAAACAGGGTAATTTTAATAAACAAGTTTAGAATCATTTATTGGAAAACTCTAGAGCTATTAAAGAGTTGAAATATATTGTGGAAATAACTTCTAATGATATTAAAATTCTTTGTAAACACTTTCAAATGGTTCAAACCCAGCTTTAACAACTTGCTAAGGTACAAAAATATATGCTAGTTAATGCCTCAGGAGATAAACATGCTTATGGAATTAGAACTAGGAGTGGTATAGCTACTCAGGATCCTTTATATCCTAAAGAACACCCTAAAAGAATAGAGCAGGATACTCAACAAGGTGAAAGTAGTGGTAGTCATTTTAAGAGAAAGAAAAATAAACATAAGGTAGTTGAGGAACCACTTGAACCTGCTGTAGATCCTAATAGTATATCTGTCTCTGATGCTGAAAATGAGAGTGGTAATGATAAAAATGATGCTCCTAATAAGGAGGAAGTTGAGGAAGAACCTGAGAAGAACACTAAGAACACTAGGTACACTAAGGAAGATTTTATTGCTAAGAAACATGGTAGTGAGAGAGAACCTTAGGTGCAGAAACCTATGCCTTTTCCAGGTAAGAAACACAAGTCAAAGGAGGAAGAACACTACAACAAGTTTTGTGAATGGATGAAATCTTTATTTTTGCAAATTCCTTTGACTGATGCTATTAAATTCCCTCCTTATTCAAAATATATGAAGGATATTGTCTCTAATAAAAGGAAGATTCCTAATGAGGAAATTTATACTCTGCTTGCTAATTATTCCTTCAATGGTAAGGTTCCAAAGAAACTTGGTGATTCAGGTATACCAACTATTCCTTGCTCTATTAAGAATAATTTTGTTAGAACTTCTTTATGTGATTTGGGAGCTGGAGTTAGTGTTATGCCTTTTTCTATCTACAAGAGACTCCAGCTAGAAAAGTTGATACCAAGTGATATATCTTTGCAAATGGCTGATAAGTCAACTACTATTCCTGTTGGTATATGTGAGGATGTTCCTGTTCAAGTGGCTCATAATTGCTTGGTTTTGACTGATTTTGTTGTGCTTGAGATGCCTGAAGATGATAATATGTCCATTATTCTTGGGAGACCTTTTCTTAATACTACAGGTGCTGTCATCAATTGTAATCAAGGGAAAGTAACTTTTAATATTAATGACAAAGAGCATACTATTTATTTCCCAAAGAAGGTTGCTAAGAGATATTGCCTGAATTCCATTGAAAATATTGAGAGCATCAAGGTTGGAGAAATATATTGTCCCATTCCACAAGAAAAAATTTAAACTATTATGATTGGGACCATTGCTATCAAGTATGAGGTAACATAATCACCTTGTGGAATGCAAAGTTTTGTTTCATATAACATTGTTTTCGTAACAAGACTTGATCAACCTTGTTAACAAAATGATTTTAATGAACAAAGCAATGTTTTCACTGTGGTTTTACTTGCTTTCTTTTAGTTTTCTCCTTCCTAGTCTTTGCCTTTTCTTTTGCTAGTTTTGGTTTTGCTAGTTGTTTGCTTGTTAGAGTGTCTTAGAACTTCTGTTGTTTGGTTTTTGGTTTGCTTTTGCTTCTTCTAAAAAAACTGTTTCTGCAAGAAAATCAATTTTCATACCCTGAAAATTGGCCAAAAATAAAGTTTTCCGAAAAATCCTAGAAAATTCAAAATAAATTTTTCCTCGAAAAAAAGGGGCAGATGGCACCTGGAGTGACCCAGGTGGCCACCCTAGGCCAGCACACCCCTGGTGGGCGCGGCCAGCCCCTAGGTGGCGCCTGGCTGGGTTGTGGCCCACCTGGGCCCCTCCTAGGTGCCTCCTCCCAGCCATCTTCTTTCTCTCTCCCGAAAAACACCGGAAAACTTTCTCAAGCTTGAGTTCCTGCTGTTCTTGCTCGCGATTTTCGATCTCCTTGCTCAGCCCATCTTTGTTGCTGATTTTTGGAGGGATTGCTCCTTGTATGTGCCTCCTCTGCTTGTCCAGTTAGATTTGTGATTGGTAGATTGTATCTTGAGTATTTTTCTGCTATAGGTGACATGTTGTGTGAGCTTGCATGCTTGTTCTATTCTTAGAGATTTCATTTTGATGCATGTGTAGCCCTCTAGCAAGTTCCTATAGTAGTTTCTCATCATTTATCAACTTGGAAATCACTTGGTTTGATGTTTGTCTAAAAATTTCAGAAAAATAGGTCATAGACAACCACAACTTTGGTGAAATATTTGAGAGTGATGCACCTAGAAGGGCAAGGCCTTCAAGATCATCCTCCCGAGCTAGGCCCTCATACAATGAGGATCTCATTACACCGCGATTTGGCGATGAGGGAGATGAGGGGGATGCTCAACCTTCCACCTTTCCTTGCCTAACCTTTTTGCAGGCTGCGGGATTCTTGATGATTTTCTAACCTTGGTTCAGAGGGTTGGACTAACAAGCTATATGCAGGATGAGAGCGTGCAATATGCAACGCTCACTAAAACATTTGTGGAGAGCTTTTATTTTACTAACAGCTTGTTCAAGCCAGATGTGTCTTTCAAAATTTATGGCAGGTCTTACACCATGACATTGAAGAAATTTTGTGAGGCCCTGGGACTTGGTACAACTAGGTCAGCGAAGAAGATTCCAGCTCAACCCGCTGATTTGTTGGAGCTCTACCGCGGGATAACTAATGATGATGACCGTAGAGCCCAACAGGGAAAGATAAAAAATATTCAACTCCCAGCCATCAGGTAGTTTGCTTATTATCTTGCTACTAGTGTTCTTGGTAGGGACAACACTAGTAATATTTCTAACTATCATTTGGCATTCATAGCTGCTGCGCTCAACAATGAAACTAAGTACAATCTTGGTTCTCTCATTGCTCGTCGCTTAGCTGCTAAGGGACCCATTTATGGGGGAATTATTGCTGCATGTGTTATTGCTGCTTTGGACCTTGCTGTTGATCCAAATGATACAGTTTTGGATCCTCAGAGGCTTGATACTGTTGCCATAAAAGCACATCATTTTGTCACTACTGGCTCTACCCTTGAGAGCTTGGTTTATAGAATGATGTTTATTGACGTGGAAGAGATAGAGAGAGAGATCCCTCTCCCCAAACCACTTTGTTTAGTATTTCCCAGGGACCTTTGTCATGCTCCAAGGTGGAGATGGATGGCAAGCTGCGCATTCTTGACTTCCATGGACACTAACAGGGGGACGCGCCCCATACGACCCCTCTATGTACTATACAGGTGAGTCCTCGAGTTCGTACCAGGACGAAGGGGACTCCTAGACGTACTATGGAGGTGCACCTTCTTGGTCACCATGGAGTTGAGCCCCACTTAGTCCACCATGGAGGTATACCGACATCACACTCATCTATATATCATGTTCGGTCGGTTCTTTGTATATCCATTGTTTCGCTTTCTTTTTGGTTTTTGTTTCTGTTTTCTTAAAACACAAAAATACCAAAAATATTTTAGTTGTTTCTCTTGGTTTGTTTCTTTGCTTTTAGCTTTGGTTTGCCTTAAAGAAAAATCCAAAAAGATTTTTCTTTGTTTGTTTTTTGCTTTGTTTTCTTGCTTTGAAAAATCAAAAACACCAAAAATATTTGTTCTTCTTCTTTGGTTTTGTGAGTTCTTTGCAGGGTTCAGCCGTCCTCAGTGGATTTTGGTTTCATGTTATTATTCAAGTCACTAATACATCGGAAAATTATCTATAATTTTTGATGCTCCATGCTTGTTTAGCATCTACTTTGCTTTGTTTTGTCTACACTTTGAGGTATTTTTATACACTTTCTGGAACTAACCTATTAACAAGATGACATGGTGCCAGTTGCCTATTTTCTTCTGTTTTTGGTTCCAGAAGGGCAGAAAATCAATATTATCGGAATTGGACGGGACAAAAGCCAAAGTCAATATTTTTCCCAGAGCAACACGGAACCACGAAGCAGAGACGGAGTAGGGCACTAGGGTGGCCACACCCTAGCCAGGCGCGGGCCAGCCCTGGTGGCGCCTATAGGGGGTGTGGGACCCCTGGCCCTCCACCGATCTTGCCTCCTTCGCCTATAAGAAGCCTCCGACTCGAAAACCCTAAGGCATCCAGAAGAAATCCACAAAAACCTCCGTAGCGCCGCCGCCACCGAAAGGGAGATTTGGGGGACAGAAAGTCTCTGTTCCGGCACCCTGTCGAGACGGGGAAGTGCCCCCGGAGCCATCTCCATCACCATCTTCATCATCGTTGCTGATTCCCATGATGAGGAGGGAGTAGTTCTTCCTCGAGGCTAAGGGATCTACCGGTAGCTATGTGTTCATCTCTCTCTATGCATGATATTGTGGTCATGAGCTTTGTAATAAAGTAGAGCTACCTTGCTACTCAAGTGCTTCATTAGATCTCTGCTCTCCCCATGTGTGTGAAAGTGATAGCGTGCACGCCATGGTGGCACTTAGGCTTGAGTCTACATAAATACTCATTGTGCTTTAATAGATCTATGCTTTTCCCCACATGTGTGAAAGTGACATCGTGCATGCCGTGTGTGGCACTTAAGCTAGACTACATATATATTTGTTATGAGTATATTTTGAGTTGGTTGTCTCTATGAAATTGTGTTGTTTGTTGGAACCATCTAGCGCTCAAGGTGACAGTGTGGGGTTATCTAGATTGGGGAAGGCCCTACCATGGATTAGAGTGTCCAACTGGAGAGTAGTTAAGAGTAGTATCATGAAAAGAGGATATTTATATGAGAGAGTGTTCACTAGTGAAAGTATGATCCCTAGGCCTTGTTTCTAAACATTGAAACACCGTTTGCATCTAGATCTTTTGCATGTTTGCTTGCTTCCATCTTTATTTCAGTTTCACACACGTTACCCCACGTCAACAACAAGTCAGAAGCTATTTTTTGGCATTGTTACCACTTGTATTTCACTAACTCTTCGTCGAACTATTGCACCTATACACTTGACAAGTGTATTGGGTGTGTTGGGGACACAAGAAACTTCTTGTATCTTGATTGCAGGGTTGCTTGAGAGGGATACCTTTGACCACTTCCTCCCTGAGTTCGATAAATCTTGGGTAATCCACTTAAGGAAAACTTGCTGTTGTTCTTCAAACCTCTGCACTTGGAGGCCCAACAACTCTCTATAGGAATAGAAGTGCGTAGACATCAAGCTATTTTCTGGCGCCGTTGTCGGGGAGGTAAGGTAAAAGGTACTCACATCCTCCGGTGTGAGTGCTCAAAGTTATTTCCTTTAGATTCTGCAATTTTGTCTTTTTGTTTCTTGTTTTCAGTAGTTAGGCTTAATGGAAAACAACAACAAAATTAGAGAGCTTTATAGTATTTATCTTCAGTTAGGACATGAAGTGTTTGAAGAGGAAATTTAAAAGCCTATGGAACTTTATTTGCATGCTAATAAAAATGTTATTAGTATGAATTCTCTGAACACCATTATTGCTAATGATTTGGAAAAGTCTAAGCTTGGGGAAGCTAGTTTTGATGAAAATGATCTTTTTAGTCCCCTAGCTTTCGAAGATAGCTATTCTATTGCTTATGATGATACCAAACCTCCAATATATGATGATTACAATAATGAATATGATATTTTCAGTCCACCTACTATTGAGGAGGAAGTTAATTGTGATTACAATATGCCTCCTATATTTGATGACTATGGTGATGATAATAATAATGATAGCTATTTTGTTGAATTTGCTCCCACTATGATTAATAAGAATGACTATGCTTATATGGAGAGTAATAATTATTTTATGCATGTGGCTCATGATAAGAATGTTTTATGTGATAGTTATATTGTTAATTTTATTCATGATGCTACTGAAAGTTATTATGAGAAAGGGAAACATGGTTTTATGTATCTCAACAATATTAAGTTTCCGCTCTTTATGTTGAAAATCTTGAAGTTGCACTTGTTTTGCTTTCCTATGCTTGTTGCTTTGTGCTTTCATGACTTGTTTATTTGCAAGATTCCTATGCATAGTAAGTGGGTTAGACTTAAATGTGTTTTGAATTTTATTCTTGATCCTATCTTTCACTTCAATTCATATTTCTTATGTGAGCATCTTCTCAAACTATCATGCCTAACTTAAAGGCGTTAAAGAAAAGTACTTATTGGGAGATAACCCAAGAGTTTTCTTGAGTCTTGGAAGTTATTACTTCTGTAATGACCTCTCCTTATCCTTTTTGTTTTCTTTTTGTGCCAAGAATGACCTCTAATGAGAGAGAAGTAAGATTTGGGGAGTTGCTGTCCTGAAACAGATTTCTGTCCTCCACCATAAAAATTCATGAGGAGTCTTTGTAAGGCGGATTGAGCTGAAAACTTACTAATAAATCCCCCAGTTTGTTAGATAACTTTCGTCAGTTCAACACTTTAGATTTTAGCAACATAAAGTCTTCGAAAAAATCGGTTTCTACCTGCTGGTCTGTTTTGACAGATTTCTGCCATTATTTGCATTTGCTTCTTATTGATTCCTTTTTGGGTTATTTTTGGGAAATTGAGATTTTTGAGGGAATTGCTACAATAGCTTGTGTTTTAGTGAAAGTTTTGCTGTTCTAAAGCTAAATCCAAGGGTCTATTATCTTTTGAATACACTAATGTTTTGCTAATGAAGATTGTGTGAAGTTTTGTATGAAGGAAAATTTTCAGGTGTAGAGAGAGAATGATGTAATGAGATGAAGAATGAAAAAAAGCTTAAGATTGGGGATGCCACCCCATGTCACCCCAAGAAATATTTAAGAGCTACAAGCGTCAAAGCTTGGGGATGCCCAAGGCATCCCCTTCTTCATTAATAAAAAGCTCAGGTCTTTCTAGACACTTCGTTTTTATTGTTTCATGCACAATTGTGTTGTTCTTGGAGCGTCTTAGTTTTTTTTTGTTTGCTTAGTTTTATTGAGTAAGTTGGTTGATTATAGCACATTTATTTTGGAGAGAGACACACCCTGTTTTCATTGCCTAGAACACTCTAGTTTTCATTCTTATTGTCTTGTGAGTGTTCTCTTTTGCTAGCACTGTGTTTAGCCTTAGTTTTCTTGTGCTTTAAGCTTAAAACTTTTTAGTTCTTCTTTGTGTATTTGTGAGACAAGCTCACTGGTCTTTATTGATTATTATCTTTGTGAGTTGTTCCAAATGAGTTGATTGGTGTTGGAAAAGAGTAGGAAGCTTCATGCTTATAGTGGTACAAAAGGGAGCTTGTTTTGACTGTGGCTTAGACTTTATCATGCATGTTAGATGTTGCTTTGACCTTATGCTTAGTGATTATTGTTGTAGCATAACTTGTTCCAAACAATTAGCTTTGCTTAATGTTCCTTGAAGGAATCATGCGTTGTTTTAGCATACAAAAGCATAGTATTGTGGTATTCTCCTTTGATGCTTTATTTGGGTTGACTTGGCACATGCTCACACCATGTTATGAATATGAACAAGTCACCATAGCCTCTATGATCATTTAGTCCTTGACTTGTAGTACCACTTTATTCTTTGATTAGTAATGTTTTGTCGCTCTGCATGATTATGGCCATTATTGCTCTCTTAGTTGGTCGCTCATAGTCTTTTGCTAGCCTCCACTTGTATGAGTAAGCTCTAATAATGCTTGCAACTCCCAACAAACAAAGTTATTCCAAAGTGTCCACTATAACTTCCTATGCATGGTGTGTTACACCATTCCAAGTATATTCATGTTTTCATCTATCTTCTAATTAAAAAGTATTTTGTTATGTGAAAACTTAGCGATTAAAGCTCTCACAAACTTGATGGCACACTTTATTTTTTTTGCACCTAATAAACTTGAACCATTGTGTCATCTATGTTGTATATGCTTGCACTTATACGTTGAAATTAGCAGAACCGTGTTGTCACGGGGGAACATTTTTAACATTGCACTTGTACTTTGTACACAATTGATATCATGCTCTTTTGTCTATGATGTCACCGGTGTGAAATAAAGAGGGAGATTGTAAGTCCATGGAGTTATGTATTTTGTGTTAGAGAAACTTCTGGGCCGCTAGCCTAAGCCATGCCTAATCATTGTGGAAACTTGCAGCATCACCATAATGAGAAATCTGTGAAGCATCCTCAATAAAAATCTATGCAAATAGTAAATAAAAAGATCGCTGAGATGCTCATTGTCTGCTTGCCTTGTCATTTTGGTTATAGGATAGCTCCTGTACCATGTGCAAGGGGTACCCCGTTGGCGGTTCTCTATGATACACATGTACTTACTATGACAAGAACTTACAGGTGATTGAAGTTGAGTAGCATGAGGTGTGGCCCTCGTATTCAAGGGACTTGAGATTGCCAACTTATACTTTGTCAAGCATATACTCCATAGTTTGTTCACTTTAACCTTAATCACTTCAAGATGCTTATGATAGGGGCAATGACAGCTGAAAGCTAACAAGTACCATAATTTTTGGAAGCTCTTTATGAAATATGAAATCCCTACTTCCCTTTTATGAAGGGCCTTTCTTCCACTATTATATTGAGTCTTCACCTTCTATCCTTAGGCACCAATTAAGAGAGCATAGTTGCCATTCTTAGTTCTATGTGCATTGTCCCAGAACTTATTGATTGATGCATATTGTTGATATTGCTTGCTCATGAACTATTTGTATCTAGTCACTCTTATGAACTTTGAAGGTGTCCTATGCATCTATTTGCTACTACATGAGGGACAAGCTGAATGCCACTATGCCATGTTTTCTTTATGTGAAACAAACAAAATGTTTTTCAATGCATGTTATTCATGAGCTTTGTTTGTAACCTTTCATGTTGCATGCATAGTTACTTTGTCTTACTGTTAGAACTCCATCTTTCATGCACATGTTTAGAGTTCTTTGATCCCAGCTTTCAATGGTTGCAAATGGTTTGATCTTGGTTTTGATGGTGCATGTCACCTCAAAAATTATCCTTTTATCGCTTACCTACTCGAGGACGAGCAGGAGTTAAGCTTGGGGATGCTTGATACGTCGGAAACGTATCTATAATTTTTGATGCTCCATGCTTGTTTAGTATCTACTTTGCTTTGTTTTATCTACACTTTGAGGTATTTTTATACACTTTCTGGAACTAACCTATTAACAAGATGCCACAGTGCCAGTTGCCTGTTTTCTTCTGTTTTTGGTTCCAGAAATGCAAAAAATCAATATTCTCGGAATTGGACGGGACAAAAGTCAAAGTCAATATTTTCCCGGAGCAACACGGAACCACGAAGCAGAGACAGAGTAGGGCACCAGGGTGGCCACACCCTAGCCAGGCGCGGGCCAGACCTAATGGCGCCTACAGGGGGTGTGGCCCCCCTGGCCTTCACACGACCTTGCCTCCTTCTCCTATAAGAAGCCTCCGACCCAAAAACCATAAGGCATCCAAAAGAAATCCATGAAAACCTCTGTTCGGGGGACAGAAAGTCTCTGTTCCGGCACCCTGCCGGGACGGGGAAGTGCCCCCGGAGCCATCTCCATCGATCTCCATCACCATCTTCATCACCGTTGTTGATTCCCATGATGAGGAGGGAGTAGTTCTTCCTCGAGCCTAAGGGCTCTACCGGTAGCTATGTGTTCATCTCTCTCTCTCTCTATGCATGATATTCTGGTCATGAGCTTTGTAATCAAGTAGACCTACCTTTCTACTCAAGTGCTTCATTAGATCTCTGCTCTCCCCATGTGTGTGGAAGTGACAGTGTGCCCGCCATGGTGGCACTTAGGCTTGAGTCTACATAAATACTCATTGTGCTTTAATAGATCTATGCTTTTCCCCGCGTGTGTGAAAGTGACAGCGTGCATGCCGTGTGTGGCACTTAAGATATACTACATATATATTTGTTATGAGTATATTTTGAGTTCGTTGTTTCTATGAAATTGTGGTGTTTGTTGGAACCATCTAGCACTCAAGGTGACAGTGTGGGGTTATCTAGATTGGGGAAGGCCCTACCGTGGATTAGAGTGTCCATTCGGAGAGTACTTCAGGGTAGTATCAAAGAGAAGATGTTTATATGAGAGAGTGTTCACTAGTGAAAGTATGATCCCTAGGCCTTGTTTCTAAACATTGAAACACCGTTTGCATCTAGATCTGTTGCATGTTTGCTTGCTTCCATCTTTATTTCAGTTTCACACATGTTACCCCACGTCAACAACAAGTTAGAAGCTATTTTCTGGCACCGTTACCACCTGTATTTCACTAACTCTTCGCCGAACTAGTGCACCTATACACCTGACAAGTGTATTGGGTGTGTTGGGGACACAAGAGACTTCGTGTATCTTGATTGCAGGGTTGCTTGATAGGGATACCTTTGACCACTTCCTCCCTGAGTTCGATAAACCTTGGGTAATCCACTTAAGGGAAACTTGCTGATGTTCTACAAACCTCTGCACTTGGAGGCCCAACAACTGTCTACAAGAATAGAAGTGCGTAGACATCAATCACACAAGTGAAGGGCAATAATGAAGATTAAGACAACCTGAGGTGTGGTAAGAGGCTGGTAACGAACTCTATTTGTTTTCATTTTTTGTACATATACTCATCATAGTGAGCATGCTTAGTCTGTTCATGTAATATGTATGTTATTGATGGATGCTTAGTAGTTCTTGCTTTCTTGTGATTAGCTCGAGCTTGCTAATAGTTTTTCATATGAATGTTTGCTTGCATTGTTTTATTCATATTTTGGTATGATATTGTGGTATCCTCCTCTGAAAGTTTCATGTGAATCGACTTGGCACATGCTCACGCATGCATATGACTAAACAATAGTTAGTAAGCCTCGATGATTTATTTTGCCTCAGAGTTGTTGTATCACTTTCATGCCATAATTAATCATGTTTTGTTGCAAGCATGATTATGACAGTTATTGCTCTCTCGTTTGTCACTCCCTCTCTATTGCTAGCCTTCACTTGCACTGAGTATGAACTCTACTTGTGCTTCCAACTCCCCAAAACCAATATCGCCAATAGTGTCCACCATACCTAGCTATTAGCATCATTTGCTATTTCAGTGCATATTCTATTTTCCTTGTTTTCTTCCAAATAAAATTTTTGAATGCTTTGAGAAAGTTAGTTAGTAAATCTCTCACGAACTTGATGGCACACTTTATTCCTTGCACTTAATAATCCTGAACCATTGTGACATGTCCATGAAAGTTATATGCTTGCAAATTATAGGCTGGGAGTTAGCAGAACCGTGCTGTCACGGGGAACACTTTCAACACTTATGGATACATATCCAGTTGATACCTTGCTCTTTTGTTTGCGGATGTCGTTGTTGTGAAATAAAAGGGGAGCTTGTGTGTTCATGGAGTATATATATATGTGTTAGAGAAACGCATGGGCCTCTAGCCTAAGTCATGCCTAATCATGGTGGAAACTTGGAGCATCACCCTAATGAGCATTCTGTGAAGCATCCTCAATAAAAACCTATGCACATAGTAAATAAAAAGATCGCTGAGATGCTCATTGTCTGCTTGCCTTGTCATTTTGATTATGGGATAGATCATGTATCATGTGCAAGGGGTACCCCGTTGGCGGTTCTCTATGATATGCATGTATTTACAATGATAAGAACTTACAGGTGACCAAAGTTGAGTAGCATGCGGAGCGGCCCTCGTACTCAAGGGACATGGGATTTCCAGTTTATGGTCTGTCAAGCATATAACTCATATTGGACCTCACTTTCACCTTAACCATATGAAGATGCCTATGACAGGGGCAATGAGAGCTCAAAGCTAATGAGTACCTTCCTTTCAACATTAGGAAGCCTTTCAAACTTTTCAAAACCTTTTCACTTCCTTGTTGAGTCACCACTTATTATATGAGAACCTTCTTGAGAGCATAGTTGTCATTATTGTGTTTATCTCAAAACTTGGTTAATTATGTCATGAATTTGATGCTTGTATCTTTGATATATTTACTTCTAGTATTCACTTGAACTTCAGAGGTGCCTTGGCATTTATATTGTGCTCTACAAATAGAGGCAAGTGAGATACCACTCTATCATACCTTATTATGAGCATTGCAATGTTTCTTATGTTTATGTTTCATGCTACTTATTATTATTGAGTTGGTTTCTCTTCATAGCTTGCAACGACTATTGAGTAGACTTAGTTTCATACTTCTTATTATGAATAGTTTAAGCATCTACTCCTGTGTTTAGAATATATACATCATATGAAGCAAATGTGTTCGTGAAAGTTCTTTTATCGCACTTAGTTTTAACTGAATTGCTTGGGGACAATCAATAAGCTAAGCTTGGGGGGAGTTGATACGTCCAAAACGTATCTACTTTCCCGAACACTTTTTCTATTGTTTCTCCTCTAAACTTGTGTGATTTTCTATTGTTTCTCCTCTAAACTTGTGTGATTTGGGTACAACTAACACAGACTGACGCTGTTTTCAGCAGAATTACCTTAGTGTCTAGTTTTTGTGCAGAAAATCAACTATCAGGAAAAATCCTAGAAAATATGCCAAAAATCCTATTTCACTAGAAGATCCATGGAGCCGGAGTACGAGATGGAGTGAAGGCCTGGGGGGCCCACACCCCTACCAGGCGCGGGCCAGGCCTAGCGGCGCCTAGGGGGGTGCGGCCACCCCAGGCACTCCCTCGGGCTCCCTATTCACCTATAAGTTACCTCTTGACCTAAAAACCAAGGGGGGTTTGACGTTTTTCCAGAAAGAATTCTGCTGTGCCACCACCACCAGAAGTCGCGATTCGGATCCAGAAACTCCGTTCTGGCACCCTGCCGGGACGAGGAATTTGGGGAGGATCATCGCCATCGTCATCACCAACGCCTCTCCATCAACCATCAATGTTTCCCTCATCCATGAGTGAGTAATCCCCCACTATAGGCTATGGGGATGGTAGGGATTGGATGATTTCTATCATGTAATTGAATAAGATTGTTAGGGCATAGTGCCTAGTATCTGTATTAGTGCTATTTGACTTTGTTGCAACTTGTTGTGCTTAATGCTTGTCACTAGGGCCCGAGTGCCATGATCTCAGATCTAAACTTATTATTGAATCATTATGATAGTATTGTTTGTGATCTTATCTGCAAGTTGTGTACACATATCACTTTCTGAATCCAAAGGCCCCGCAGTGATAGAAATTGGGACAACCGGAGGGGATGGTTGTGATGTGAGGATCACATATGTTCATGGAGTCTTAATGCTTTGCTCTGGTGCTCTATTAAAAGGAGCACCTTAATTGCCAGTAGTTCCCTTGAGGCCTTGCTGCAACGGGCTGGCAGGACAAAAGATGTTGTGCAAGTTCTCATTGCGAGCACGCATGACTATATATGGATCACATGCCTATGACTGTTTAGTGCTTGGATGCTTTATCTTATTTATATGCAATTGCCCTAGATATTGAAGTTACATGCTTAGTCTCGTCCATGCAATGCCCGTCCATCCGTCCCTATGCCTACCGCACTCATATCCTACTGTTTGCTACTACTGTTACTATTTCTCTTGTTTTACTGCTGCTGTTTCTTTGCTGTTGCTACTACAAACTGATACTACTGATAAACTTCTATGAGCAAGAACTATTTCCAGGTGCAGCTGAATTGATAACTCAGTTGTTAAGGCTTGCAAGTATTCTTTGGCTCCCCTTGTGTCGAATCAATATATTGGGTAATACTACCCTCGAAGACTGTTGCGATCCCCTATACTTGTGGGTCATCAGGCTGCTTCTTAATAAACCCTCTAAACAGACTCTCTCCCTTCACTCCGCGAGGGTATGTCTCGAAAGCTTCCTCTCATGCATCGGCGGACTTTCTTACCTCCACGCATTGTCATAGACAAGAATGCACTAGTAAGTCATCACTGTGAAGTGTGAAAAGGGCCAAGATGGAAAACAAACATTCAACACACATTACCATGAAGTTGACGAAAGGAGCAAACTCGGCTTGTCGCCCTTCTCTAACCATCTTGTTGTATTGTTCAGTTGCAATCTCATCAAACAATAATTGATCCTCCAAGATTTCTTCCCGAAATTTTTGTCGGTATATCTCCACCCGCGCGTTGTTAAGATACCATGTGATGTAGTTGTTGAAAGCATCCTGACTGAAACCCCTTTCTTGTATTCCTTTCGCTTTCTTAGGCTCAATCACACACCTCTTAAATTTTTCAACGTGCTTCATGTGAAGATTGCCCCAATCCTTCTCCTTCCTCTGCTTCTCCTTGCCCAAGCTTCACACAACAACAATTCCTAGAGCGTTATTTGTTGAAGGATATTACATCACAAGTTCTATTTATTTATCACAAGAAGGATGTCACAATTTTTTGTTGATATATGTTGATGATATTATTGTGACCAGCTCCTCTAGTATAGCCATTTCTGCTTTACTACATGATCTAAGTTCATATTTTGCTCTTAAAGATCTCGGTGACTTAAATTTCTTTTTGGGCATTGAAGTCAAGAAAGTAAATGACTGATTGATTCTCACACAAGAGAAATATGCTACTGATATTCTTGCCAAAATTGGCAAGAAAACTGTACCACAGTTTCTACACCCATGTCCTCTACTGATAAAATATCTCTCATAGATGGAGATCCTCTTGGTCCCAAGGACATCACTCATTACATAAGTATCATTGGAGCCTTACAATATTTGACCCTTACACGTCCAGATTTATTATTTGCAGTCAACAAAGTGTGTCAGTTTCTTCATACTCCAACCACGACACACTGGACAGCTGCAAAAAGAATTCTGAGATATGTCAAAGGTACCTTAAGTGTTGGACTCACCTTTCAGAAGGCCTCCTCTACACTTATTAGTGCTTTTTCATATGCCGATTGAGCTGGTTCTCTAGATGATAGATGCTCTACCGATGGCTTTGCAATATTCTTTGGGCCAAACTTGATATCCTGGAGTGCATGCAAACAAGTAATTGTTTCTCGCTCTAGCACTGAAGCTTGATGACCCACAAGTATAGGGGGGTGTATCGTAGTACTTTCGATAAATAGGAGTGTCGGTTCCAACAAGGATCAGAAGGTGTTGACTAGTGGTATGTGTAGGGTTCGCAACATAGAAAACAAAAAATTTCCTACGATGGGAACAACTATGTACCAAGATCTATCTACTAGATACAAGCAACGTGCGGATATACATCCGTAGAGAACATACCCTTGAAGACCGACAAAGCTTAAAAAGGTTGAGCTCGTGGTTGATGTAGATGAATTCTAGCCGATCTCAAGATCGAGAGGAAGTCCTAGCGCCGCAAATCAGCGGGGCATCCGTGCTCGCACACACCTCCGAGGCACCGAGCAACCTCCACCTCCTCGCTCCAGCGATGCAGCGGAAGCACAACTCTTTCTTGCCGAAAAGCCACCGGGAACATGTATCTCGCTAGTCCGAGACCATGGGGGATAAACTAGAGGGGGAGAGAGATCCTTCATGAGGAGGTGTGAGTGAGAGAGAGGGAGAGGGGCTCCTTTTATAGGAGGAAGGGGGGCACCCCAAGGGGGTGTCCGCCGGCCATGGGGCTGCCCCCACCCCTTCTTCCATTATGTGGGTGGAAGCTCCACTCACAAAAATGGCTCTTCATTTCTCCACTCAAAATCCCACTCAAAATTCCCATTAAATTTCCACCAAATTTAATGCAAACTCTCTTTAAATAAAACTCCTTTTATTTATTCAGAATTTTGTCAATTACCTTAATGACAAACATTCACATATAACCCCTTGCTAGTACTTCATTTCACATGCAGAAACACTTTCTGCAATTTCACCCGAAAACAGTTTTGGTGTCTAGTGAAATAAATTCCTGCGCTTTGTTATTCTTTTCAACATGAAACTATTTGCTCCAAATGGTGTAGGTTTCTATTAAGTGTGTCACCCTACAGTTGGCGAATAATGCGGACATAATAGAGACCCCTCTCGGATCAATAATCAGAAGCGGGACCTAGAGATCCATACTGACTCCCACACATTCAACGATGACTTTCTTATGATCGTGAGAACCTTTTACGCTAGTAACTTAATCCCTTTGTCTCATGATATATTACATGTCCGAGATTCGATCATCGGTATCTCCATACCTAGCTTGATCTCGTTACTGACATGTACTCTTTTCTTGTTCCCGTGATATAACATTCTAGTGATCAAATCACTTGCTTGCAAGCTAATCAATGTGATATAACCGAGAGGGCCCAGAGTATATCTATCCGTCATCGGGATGAACAAATTCCACTCTCGATCCATGGGCCTCAATATAACACTTTAGTAGTATTGAACCCATCTTTATAATCACCCTGTTATGGCGTGACGTTTGATGTTATCAAGATACTCTTCTAGTGTTAGTGATTGACATGATCTCATGGTCTAAGGATTCGGATTACTTTGTATGATGTTATAGCAATATAAACTCAATGACTTTGATCGTAATTCTCTTCAGATGAATGTTCATCACACCATTCCAATAATGTTTTGACCTCGTTATTAACAACATCCAATGTCCATGATCAGGAAACCTTGATCATCTTGTTAATCAATGAGCTAGTTTATAAGAGAGGCATAACTAGGAACTTTTTGTTTCTTTATTAAACACACATGTATTAATGTTTCCATATTAATAAAATTATAGCATGCAAAATAAAAATCTATCATATACATGGAATATACATAATAACCACTTTATTATTGCCTCTTAGGGCATATTCCCTTCAGTATGGAGCAGGAAATCTCTGTAAATACTTAGCAAACGGATTTTAGGGGGTTTCTGATAAAGTAAGGAAATAAAGTGCAAGTAAATAAAACAACAAACAATTGTGGTAGTGGCCCAATCCTTTCTTAGCAAAGGACAAGCCGGTGGAAATACTTATGAGGACCAAACGTTCTTGAGGACACATGGGAATACTGTCATGTGCTTTCGCTTCAAATAGTTGAGTAATCTTCTTTGGTTTTATAAGTGTTGTGTGGGTGAACCTATGCTAATGTACTAACCTTACTTGGACTAATAAATACTTGTGATTAAACCCCTTGCATGCATCCGCAACTATAAGAAAGTAATTAAGATATAAACCTAACCACAGTCTTAAACTCTGAGATCCTACACTCCCTTGTGCAATGGTTTCCTAACGGGGGTTCAGGTTTCTGTCACTCCGACAACCCCACAATTAGTAGCCAAATACACAATGCTTTCCCCAGGCCCATAAATGGTGAAGTATCATGTAGTCGACATTCACATGACACCACTAGAAGAATAGCACCACAACTTAAATATTAGACCATTGAATAATACCTCAACACAAATCCACTACTAACAACATGAATTCTCCCATGTCCTCAAGAACTAAACGAACTACTCACGAGACATCATATCGATCAAGATCAAAGATGATATGGTGATGGATAACAATCTGAACATAAACAATAATCCAATGGTTCCACTCACAAGCATCAACTGCAATAGTAATCAACACTAGGAAAGTTTCCCGTAAGAACTATGCAAGATTCAACACAATTGTTGCAGCGTTATGGAGTGGTGATGATGGTGATGGTGTGGATGATGATGATCCCGATGAAGTCTAGCTTGATGATGCTGTTGATGGCGACGATCTCCCCTTTCCGGGAAGGAATTTCCCCGGCAGAAATCTATCTGCCGGAGAGCTTTTTCTCTCTCGGTGTTTTCCGCCCCGTAGAGGTGGCGGAATATTTCTGTGGTTGATCCCCGTGTATTAGGGTTTCGAGGAGAAGATATAGGCGAGAGGGTGATACGTCGGAACGTATCTATAATTTTTGATGTTCCATGCTTGTTTAGTATCTACTTTGCTTTGCTTTGTCTACACTTTGAGGTGTTTTTATATGTTTTCCGGTACTAACCTATTAACAAGATGCCACAGTGCCAGTTGAATGTTTTTTTTGTTTTTGGTTCCAGAAAGGCAGAAAATCAATATTCTCGGAATTGGACGCGACAAAAGCCAAAGTCAATATTTTACCGTGGGGAACACGGATCCAGAGTACGAGACGGAGGGGAGGCACCAGGGGGCCACAGCCCCTGGCGACGTGGGCTAGGGTTAGCCGTGCCTGAGGGGTGTGACCACCCTGGCTGCCCCCTTTCCTCGCCTCTACGCCTATAAAGATCCCCCGATACAGAAACCCTAAGTACACGATCAATATTCCACGAAACCGTCTGTAGCCGCCGCCACCATCGTCCCTATATCGGGGGATCTAAAGCTCTTCCCGGCACCCTACTGGAGGGGATATCATCCCGGAGGCCTTGTTCTTCATCATGCCAGCCTTCGGTATGAAGCGTGAGTAGTTACACCTTGGACTACGGGTCCATGTAGTAGCTAGATGGTTGTATCTCCTCCTTGTGCTTTCATGTCTAGATCTTGTGAGCTCTGTTCATGATCAAGATCTCATCTATTTGTAATCATGCATGTTGTGTTTGCGGGGATCCGATGGATGTTGAGATTACTATGTCAGATTGATTAATGGTTTTGTCTTATTGATTCTATCATATCTGTGTTGTTTGTGATCTTGCATCCTCTCCGTTGTTAGTAGCTATCTTGGCCAAGTAGTTGCTAGTGACTCCAAGAGGGGGTATTTATGCTCGATAGTGGGTTCATGTATCTATTTAATCAAGGGAAGTGATAGAAATTGTAGGGGTTCGTAGCATGGAAAACAAAAAATTTCTACCGCATACAAACAAACAAGCCAAGATCTATCTACTAGATTGTAGAAACGAGTCGATGGAATAACTCACCCTCAAAGATTCCAAAGTGTTTAACGAGAGCGGATTCTCGTGGGTGATGTAGTCGTACTCTTGCCGATCTCAAGATCGCGTAGACGATCCTTTCGGTGCTGCGTTCCGGCAGCGCTTCCGCAGTCGGTCACACGTTCGGTACTCGACGAAGACCTTCCTCTCCCTTGTTCTAGCAGGCAGCGGAGGTTGTAGCACTCTCCTCGCAATTCCGGCAGCACGACGGCGTGGTACCGGAAGTAGAGGGGAGATCTCGCAGGGCTTCGCCTTAAGCCGGAGCGAGTATGGTGGACTATGAGAGAGCCCTCGGTGATCTAGGGTTTAGACACACCAAGGAGAGGGGGATAGGCTGGCGGCTAGGGCTTGGGGAAGCCCAAGTCGACAGCTAGGGTTTGCCCTAGGCGGCGGCAGCAACAGGAGGTGGTGGCGCCGGTGGCTTGGGGCTAGGGTTTGGAGAGGTGGAGTTGTGTGCTAGGAAGGGCAGCCCTGCCCCTCCTTATATAGGTGGAGGGCGGCGGCCAAGAGGAGGGGAGTCCCTTCCCAACTCGGCTTCCAAGGCCGGCGGTGGAGGGAGAGGGACTTCCTCCCCAAGTAGGTTTCCTACTCTCCCTCCACCAAGCAAAATAGCCGTTTGACTTTTCAAATTGGCGTTTGACTTTTCAAACTAGGATTTGATTTATCCCTTTATTTCGCTCAGCGATGACACCTAGTACATGATGCAACCATTCCAACTTGTTATGACACATTCATGTACCCTTCCCCTCCGGAGTGCCGGACATTCCGGAACCTTCTAGAACATTCCCGATGAAAACACCGGAACCATTCTCCAACCTCGAAACATGACTTTCCTTATATGAATATTATTCTCCGGACCATTCCGGATCTCCTCGTGATATACCGGATCCCATCCGAGACTCCGAACAACATTCGGTCTCTTACTCATCATTCCATAACTACTCAACAACGTCGAATCCTTAAGTGTGTCTCCCTACGGTTCGTGAATTATGCGGACATGATCGAGACACTTCTCCGAACAATAACCAATAGAGGAATCTGGAAATTCATATGGCTCCCACATATTTCTACGATTACTTTGCGATCGAATGAACCACTTACATACGATACCAATTTCCCTTTGTCTCACGATAGTTCACTTATCCGAGTTTTTGATCGTCGGTATCTCTGCATACCTAGTTCAACCTCGTTACTGATAAGTACTCTTTTCTCGTTCCCGTGATATGTGATCCCTTGTGAACCAGTCACATGCTTGCAAGATAATTGGATGACATTCCACTGAGAGGGCCCAGAGTATATCTATCCATCATATGGATGGACAAATCCCACTCTTGATCCATGTGTCTCAACCAATACTTTTCGAACACTCAATGCCACCTTTATAGCCACCCAGTTATGGTGTGGTGTTTGATGTCATCAAAGCATCCTTCCGGTTGATGGTGATAAGCATGTTGGAGATATGCCCAAGAGGCAATAATAAAGTGGTTATTATCATATCTTCATACTTATGATAACTGTTTACATACCATGCTATACTTGTATTAACAGGAAACATTAATACTTGTGTGATTTGTAAACATAAAAGAGTTCCTAGTAAAGCCTCTTGTGAAACTAGCTTGTTGGTTAATATATGATCATGGTTTCCTGATCATGAACATAGAGATGTTATTAACAACATGGTCATATCATTAGGAGAATGATGTGATGGACATACTCCTATAGTTAAGCGTAGCATAAAGATCAAGTCATTTAATATAGTTCATTTGCTATAAGCTTTCTGATACATAGTAACCTAATTCCTTCTACCATGAGATCATGTTAATCACCATCACCGGAAGGATGCTTTAATGACATCAACACCACACCGTAACTGGGTGGCTATAAAGGTGGCATTGAGTGTTCGGAAAGTATGTGTTGAGGCACATGGATCAAGAGTGGGATTTGTCCATCCATATGATGGATAGATATACTCTGGGCCCTCTCGGTGAAATGTCATCCAATTAGCTTGCAAGCATGTGACTAGTTCACAAGGGATCACATACCACGGGAACGAGAAAAGAGTACTTATCGGTAACGAGGTTGAACTAGGTATGTAGAGATACCAACGATCAAAACCTCGGATAAGTAAACTATCGTGAGACAAAGGGAAATTGGTATCGTATGTAAGTGGTTCATTCGATCACAAAGTAATCGCAGAAATATGTGGGAGCCATATGAATTTCCAGATTCCTCTAATGGTTATTGATCGAAGAAGTGTCTCGGTCATGTCCGCATAATTCACGAACCGTAGGGAGACACACTTAAGGATTCGATGTTGTTGAGTAGTTATGGAATGATGAGTAAGAGACCGAATGTTTTTCGGAGTCTCGGATGGGATCCGGGATATCACGAGGAGATCCGGAATGGTCCGGAGAATAAGATTCATATAAGGAAAGTCCTGTTTCGGGGTTGGAGAATGGTTCCGGTGTTTTCATCAGGAATGTTCTAGAAGGTTCGGGAAGGTCCGACACTCCAGAGGGGAAGGGTACATGAATGTGTCATAACAAGTTGGAATGGTTGCATCATGTACTAGGTGTCATCGCTGAGCAAAATAAAGGGATAAATCAAATCCTAGTTTGAAAAGTCAAACGCCAATTTGAAAAGTCAAACGGCAAGTTTGCTAGGTGGAGGGAGAGTAGGAAACCTACTTAGGGAGGAGCTCCCTCCCTCCACCGCCGACCCACTTGGAGACCGAGTTGGGAAGGGACTCCCCTCCCCTTGGCGCGCCCCCTCCACCTATATAAGGAGGGGCAGGGCTGCCCCTCCAAGACACAACACCACGCCCCTCTAAACCTAAACCCTAGGCGTCGTCGCCCACCATAGCCGCCACCTAGGGTTTCTCCCCTAGCTGCCGACTTGGGCTGCCCCAAGCCCTAGCCGCCGGCCCTAGCACCTCCACCTTGGTGTGTCTAAACCCTAGATCACCGAGGCTCTCTCATAGTCCACCATACTCGCTTCGGCTTAAGGAGAAGCCCTGCGAGATCTCCCCTCTACTTCCGATACCACGCCATCGTGCTGCCGGAATCACGAGGAGAGTGCTACAACCTCCACTGCCTGCTGGAACAAGGGAGAGGAAGGTCTTCATCGAGTACCGAACGTGTGACCGACTGCGGGAGCGCTGCCGGAACGCAGCGCCGGAAGGATCGTCTATGCGATCTTGAGATCGACAAGTGTACGACTACATCACCCACGAGAATCTGCTCTCGTTAACCGCTTTGGAATCTTCGAGGGTGAGTTCCTCTATCGACTCATTGATACAATCTAGTAGATAGATCTTGGCTTGTTTGTGTGCATGCGGTAGAAATTTTTTGTTTTCCATGCTACGAACCCCTACAGTGGTATCAGAGCCGTGTCTATATGTAGATCTGTTGCACGAGTAGAACACAATGGTCATTGTGGGCGTTGATGCTTTTGTTGTCGATTGCTTCTTGTGTACTTTGCATCTTGCGGGATGGTGGGATGAAGCGGCCCGGGCTAACCTTACATGACATCGTTCATGAGACTTGCTCCACGCTTGACATGCAACTTGTATTGCATAAGTGGCTTTGCGGGTGCCTGTTTCTCCCAACATAGTTAAGATTCAATTTACAACGGGTGATTGACAATACTAGTATCAATGTTGTGGTTCTTGTTCGTAAGTTAGAACGACACTTACTGAAAGCCCCAAACTAGGTAAAACATGCAAAGAAAATTAGAGGCGTCTAACTTTGTTTTGCAGGGGTGTGCTGTGATGTGATATGGCCATGATTGTGATTATATATGATGTATGCAATGTTCCATTAAATCCTTCATGTCTATTATTCAAAGTAGTTGTAATAGTTGATGCTGGTGGAAGACAACCATGAAGCGGCGCCATTGACCTTGACGCCACACCGGTGATGATGGAGATCATGTTCGTGCTTGAAGATGGAGATCAGAAGCACAAGAAGAAAGGCCATATCATATCACATATTATGAATTGCATGTGATGTTAATCCTTTTATGCATCTTGTATTGCTTAGTTCACGACGGTAGCATTATAAGATGATCCCTCAAGCACACAAATTTCAAGTTTTAAAGTGTTCATCCTTAGTAAGCACCGTTGCTAAAGCTCGTTGTTTCGAAGCACCACGTGATGATCGAGTGTGTTAGATTCTGCGAGTGTATACAATGTGAGCAAGCCAGATTTGCTCATGCAGAAGCTAAGGTTTGATCTTGACGAGCCTAGCATGTACAGACATGGTCTCGGAACACGGATCACCGAAAGGTAAATCATGAGTCATATAGTAGATATGATGAACATGTTGATTGTTCGCCATTGAAGCTACATCAACTCTCGTGACGATCGGTTTTGATGTGGTGGATTTTGTTCGTGTGATCACTAAAACAATGTGAGGGATATTGTTTTGAGTGGGAGTTCAGCGGCGATATGATTAAAAGATTGAACACTATTTATCATAAATTAAATCAAAGTGAATTTGCATAGTTGTTGTAGTCATTGGCATCCGTTTACCACCTTGCGCTTAGTTTTAATTGAGATGATAGAACTATAGAGTTCTGGTTAGTTACTTTACGAACTAGTATCGTATTGTTTTGAAGTGTTAATCTAAAGTTTAAAAGTACTATTGCAAACTTTCAGTAAGTTCCGGTTACTCCATGAAGTTTAATAATTGGTATTAAAACAAGAGTGACAATTCCAAGAGTTAGTGTATGAGTATCATGTTTGTCTCCATGATTCTTTATATTCAAAGGATTGTCTTAATATCAAGGTTATCTAGGATCTGAAAGAGTTGTTTCAGAAACCATGATGTGTGGAAGATATTGTGATATCTGAAACGAAGTTTTGGTTACAACATGATAGAGTATAATATGGCAAAAGTCATGTTCTCATATTTGATGAGAATTTGCAAAAGGTTGGAGACACTAGTTGTCCTAATCCTCCAAAAGGTTTTGGAGAGCAACATTATACTCGCAATTCACCATTATAAGCTAAAATTAGCTTGATCATGGATAATTCCATGATAAGGGTGAATATTTGATGTAGGTAAAATGTTTACTACACCAAGAGATTACTAAAGAAAGGAATTTGAAAGAACACCAAACATTTGATAATGGTGATCTACTTCAAAGTGCAAGTCCAAAGATATTGGTATTTAACTATACACGCTTTGGACTATGTGTCATGTGTATGGATCCACTATTGATGTTGATAGATTCTTTCAAACAGAAAAGAAATACTGAAAGAGAATCTCATAAATATATGGCAGAAAAGAAAAGACTAGAATTGTTTAGTTTAGGTATATAAAGGATATACGTGTTATGGCTATATTCTTTGCTTATTAAACAAAGTGGTTCTTAAGTATTTGATATTGAATTTGTTGGTATGAATCATCATACGAAACAACAGAATTCATGAACTACAATGGCCTAAGTAACTAGCAAAAGAATATGTGATGATGTTCATCGAGAACAAATAAAGGGTTATTATGTTGCTCGTTAAACATTAAAGCTTGCCTTCAAGATTTGTTTTATCAGGTATTATGAGAACAAAAGGGTTGTTCAAATAATTTCCGTAATCCATAAAAGATGGATGATTCACAAATCTCGTTGGAGAAATCACATCCATAAAACTAGTGCTAAAAATGTCGAAAGACAAATTGATTGAAAGATCACTTAGGAAGTGACATCGCCGTTTAAATTATATTGGAAAGAAAACATGAAGAAACTCCATGTGTATGGAATTTTGGTCTTTTGATTTTTGATCAAATGACGCTTGTGAAACTTTCCTAGAGATAATTAAAACTTCGTTCATAGGCCAAAAGGGAACGAATGACTAGCTTATTGGAACTTGTACATATTGTTGTACGAAGTCCATTATGTGTAGTCAAGAGCGATGGATTTCAACTTCATATGCTTTCTCCGAAAATTTGAGTGAATATATGAATATTTACTTAATAAGGATGAAGTATGAAACATTTGAAAAGTTCAAAGACTTTCAAGATGAAGTGCAAAATCATTGTAACAAGAATATAAATAGTTTATGATAAGATCATAAAGGAAGATATTTGAGTTACAAGTTTAGCATAATACCTAAGATTTAAGGAATCGTTCCGTGGATTTGCATTTTTCGAAACACCATAAGAGTATGGAGCGTTCGAGATATGTAATTAAACCTTGTTTGACATGGTAAGATCAAAAGTGTAATTCATAAAACTGCCATTATATTTTAAAGATTAAAAGCTTTAGTGACTACCGTTTTTCCAATGAAAAGAGCTCCATCATAATCCGTTGAATTGACACCATATAAAGTTATGGTTTGGGATAAAACCCAAGTTGTCCTTTCTTAAACATTGGTATGCTATGCATAAGAAAGATGTTTGCAACCAAAGTCGGATGAACCTGTCTTTGTATAACTGTAAGTATTCCTCCATAATACCGGAGACAAAAGTGTTTGTCGCTTAAAACGTCAAGTTTATTTGAGAAGGAATTTGTCATGAAAAGATAAGTGGGAGGACAATAGAACTTTGATAAGGTTAAAAGAACCTTAGCTATATGTGCAAAGTTGCGCAGCGCCGAAAAGTGTTCCGGAGGCAGCAACAATGCTCATGGCTCACGTGCCTCAAAGGTTGCGGTCACAGAGGTCTAAGTTCCTATTGAAACAAGTAGGTCGAGTAAACAATCAAATACCAAGATTTGAGGGTTAAATCATTATTTGAGAATAATGAACGGACTACATGCAAAGAAACGATGATGGGCCCTGACTCCGTAAAATGGCTTGAAGCCATAAAATCCGTGATAGTTCCATACACGAGAAATCAAGTTTTGAACTTGAAGGACCCTCGAGAAAGGTGTAAGACCTTACAGTTGTGTTTGGATCTATAAAGAAATAGACATGGATGTTTCGCATCTATGAAATAGACGACATGTTGGGAAAGAGTTCACAACAATGTTCAAAGATTGACTATGACAAGATTTGATCTTTCATAGCGATATTTAGTATAGACGGATTAATGTAGCAACCACTACATATAATTTTGTTATGTGGTAATTGAATAAACAAAACAAGTTCTTCTAATAGAATTGTTACCTAGGACATGTGCTTAACACGGTCCATAGGGTTTTGTTAATTCAAAGGATGCTAAAAGCATATGCAAACTTCAATGGTTGAAGTAAGCGTTGCGGAGTTGGAATCTTCACTATGATGAAACTGTTAAAGGAGTTTAAATTCGTCGGAGACAATGAATATGCTTGCATTTGCAAGAAATTAAGTGGGAGCGCTAAGACATGTTTCTAATACATTATGTGGAAGACATATTGTTGATTGGAAATGATGTATCTTTCATTAACACATATTAAGAATTTCATCCCGATGAAAGACTTAGGCAAAACCCAAATATTTGGCTTCAATAGACGCTAATATGGTTGTGCCGAAAGTACATAGATGATGTATTGAATGAGTTCAATATAGAAACTACAAGAAAGATTCTTGTCACACAGAAAGGATTGAATAAGTTCAATATTGATGATATATTAAAGTGTATTGACACTTGGTAAGTGAAACAAAGATTCAAGTATAGATTGATACTTGATGTATGAAATCACAAAAGGTATTTATATCAATCATACTGTGATATGTACAAATCCAGATATGTCCTATGCTCTAAATGTTATGAGCATATACCAGAATGATTCATAAGATGATCATTGGACGATAGTAAGGATATTCTTATGATCTTTTGGAAGAACTAAGAGTATATTATTTTGTAGAAGTGGCAAATAGATGGTTAGTTCATTGTAAAAGTATTACATTGATACTAATTTTGTCACAAGGTACAAATTAAGTTTATCTCAATCTAAACTAAGGGTGGCACACTATAATGGAAAGTAAGTTCCATAATGGATTTGGATGGGTTCCAAAGATAAGACATTGTGACAGATACTACAACAAAAGGCTAAGTATATGACTGCTATAATAGCAGCTAAAGAGGGCATTTGTGTCAAGTAGTTTGTTATCAAACTAGGTGTAGTTCACAGTGGGATAATACTATGAAGATATATTGTACGACAATATTATCAACATTTTTTAACCCCAAAGAACTAAAGGTCTCACCAAAGGAAGAAAATTATACAAAGCCATCTCATTAGAGAATGAGTGATGCGTAGAGACGCAAAGACATGCAATTACACACGGATCTGGAAGTGTCAGATCCGGAGATTAGTTGACCACTAGCAATCATGTACATACGACACCAGAAAGCCATAGGTGTTGAATACACAAAGGTTTGAAACTAGATTATTGACTCTAGTGCAAGTGGGAGACTGTTGGAGATATGCCCAAGAGGCAATAATAAAGTGGTTATTATCATATCTTCATACTTATGATAACTGTTTACATACCATGCTATAGTTGTATTAACAGGAAACATTAATACTTGTGTGATTTGTAAACATAAAAGAGTCCCTAGTAAAGCCTCTTGTTAAACTAGCTTGTTGGTTAATATATGATCATGGTTTCCTGATCATGAACATAGAGATGTTATTAACAACAGGGTCATATCATTAGGAGAATGATGTGATGGACATACTCCTATAGTTAAGCGTAGCATAAATATCAAGTCATTTAATATAGTTCATTTGCTATAAGCTTTCTGATACATAGTAACCTAATTCCTTAGACCATGAGATCATGTTAATCACCATCACCGGAAGGATGCTTTGATGACATCAAACACCACACCGTAACTGGGTGGCTATAAAGGTGGCATTGAGTGTTCGGAAAGTATGTGTTGAGGCACATGGATCAAGAGTGGGATTTGTCCATCCATATGACGGATAGATATACTCTGGGCCCTCTCGGTGGAATGTCATCCAATTAGCTTGCAAGCATGTGACTAGTTCACAAGGGATCACATACCATGGGAACGAGAAAAGAGTACTTATCGGTAACGAGGTTGAACTAGGTATGCAGAGATACCGACGATCAAAAGCTCGGATAAGTAAACTATCATGAGACAAAGGGAAATTGATATCTTATGTAAGTGGTTCATTCGATCGCAAAGTAATCGTAGAAATATGTGGGAGCCATATGAATTTCCAGATTCCTCTATTGGTTATTGATCGAAGAAGTGTCTCGATCATGTCCGCGTAATTCACGAACCGTAGGGAGACACACTTAAGGATTCGATGTTGTTGAGTAGTTATGGAATGATGAGTAAGAGACCGAATGTTTTTCGGAGTCTCGGATGGGATCCGGGATATCACGAGGAGATCCGGAATGGTCCGGAGAATAAGATTCATATAAGGAAAGTCTTGTTTCGGGGTTGGAGAATGGTTCCGGTGTTTTCATCGGGAATGTTCTAGAAGGTTCCGGAAGGTCCGGCACTCCGGAGGGGAAGGGTACATGAATGTGTCATAACAAGTTGGAATGGTTGCATCATGTACTAGGTGTCATCGCTGAGCAAAATAAAGGGATAAATCAAATCCAAGTTTGAAAAGTCAAACGCCAATTTGAAAAGTCAAACGGCAAGTTTGCTTGGTGGAGGGAGAGTAGGAAACCTACTTAGGGAGGACTTCCCTCCCTCCACCGCCGGCCCACTTGGAGACCGAGTTGGGGAGGGACTCCCCTCCCCTTGGCGCGCCCCCTCCACCTATATAAGGAGGGGCAGGGCTGCCCCTCCAAGACACAACACCACGCCCCTCTAAACCTAAACCCTAGCCGCCGCCTAGGGTTTCTCCCCTAGCCGCCGACTTGGGCTGCCCCAAGCCCTAGCCGCCGGCCCTAGCACCTCCACCTTGGTGTGTCTAAACCCTAGATCACTGAGGCTCTCTCATAGTCCACCATACTCGCTTCGGCTTAAGGAGAAGCCCTGCGAGATCTCCCCTCTACTTCCGGTACCACGCCGTCGTGCTGCCGGAATCGCGAGGAGAGTTCTACAACCTCCGCTGCCTGCTGGAACAAGGGAGAGGAAGGTCTTCATCGAGTACCGAACGTGTGACCGACTACGGGAGCACTGCCGGAATGCAGCGCCGGAAGGATCGTCTACGCAATCTTGAGATCGGCAAGTGTACGACTACATCACCCATGAGAATCTGCTCTCATTAACCGCTTTGGAATCTTCGAGGGTGAGTTCCTCTATCGACTCGTTGCTACAATAGAGTAGATAGATCTTGGCTTGTTTTTGTGCATGCGGTAGAAATTTTTTGTTTTCCATGCTACGAACCCCTACAAAGCATGATCTCATGGTCGAAGGAATTAGGTTACTATGTATCAGAAAGCATATAGCAATTGAACTATAAAAATGACTTGATCTTTATGCTATGCTTATCTATAGGAGTATGTCCATCATATCATTCTCCTAACGATATGATCTTGTTGTTAATAACATCTCAATGTTCATGATAGGGAAACCACAAACATTTATTAACCAACAAGCTAGTATTATGAAGAGGCTTTACTAGGGACTTCAATTTAAGTTTACAAATCACACAAGTATTAATGTTTCCTTGTTAATACTATTATAGCATGAATGTAAACATTTATCATAAACACAAAGATATAATAATAACTACATTTATTATTTCCTCTAGGGCATATCTCCAACAGTCTCCCACTTGCACTAGAGTCATCTAATCTAGATTACATGGTAATATACCGAACACCCATGGCAGTTTGGTGTTGGTCATGTTTTGCCCTCGGGAGAGGTTTAGTCAATGGATCCTCCACATTCAGATATGTGTGTACTTTGCAAATCTTTATGTCACCATCTTGGACATGTTCTCGAATAGCGTGAAAACGTAGCTTGATTTTCTTCAGCTTCTTGTGTGACCTTGGTTCTTGCACATTGGCTATGGCGCCCATGTTATCACAGTAGATAGACATTGGGTCCAGCGCACTTGGAACCACACCGAGCTCTGTAATGAACTCTTTCATCCATATCACTTCTTGTGAAGCCTCCGAAGCAGCCATGTATTCCGATTCAGTTGAAGATCTCGCCACAACGCTTTGCTTTGCACTCCTCCAGCTAACTGCTGCACCATTGAAAGTAAATACGTATCCAGATTGTGATTTAGAATCATCCGAATCGGTGTTCCAACTAGCATCGGTGTAACCATTAACAAAGAGCTGTTCATCACCTCCATAAGAAAGAACCATATCCTTAGTTCTTCTCAAGTACTTAAGGATGTTTTTGACCGCTGTCCAATGATCCACTCCTGGATCACTTTGATATCTGCTAGTCAAGCTAACAACATATGCAATGTCGGGTCTAGTACATAGCATGGCATACATTAGAGATCCTATGGCTGAGGCATAGGGAGTTTTACTCATCCTTTCTCTATCTTCTGCCGTTGTTGGACTTTGAGTTTTACTCAACGTCATATTGGGCAACATGGGCAGGAACCCTTTCTCGCTATCTTCCATTCCAAACCTCTTTAGAAATTTGTCCAAATATGTACTTTGTGACAATGATATTAGGCGTCTCGATCTATCTCTATAAATATTTATGCCTAATATGTAAGCTGCTTCGCCAAGATCTTTCATTGAAAAACTATTATTCAAATATTCCTTGACACTATTAAGAAGGTCTACATCATTCCCAATCAACAATATGTCATGTACATATAGAATTAAGAATGCTACAGAGCTCCCACTCACTTTCTTGTAAATACAAGCTTCTCCATAAGTTTGTATTAAACCAAAACTTTTGATCACCTTATCAAAACGTTGATTCCAACTTCGGGATGCTTGCTTCAATCCATATATGGACCGTTGAAGTTTGCATACCTTGTTAGCATCCTTAGGATCGACAAAACCTTTGGGTTGCATCATATACAACTCTTCATCAATGTCTCCATTGAGGAATGCTATTTTGACATCCATCTGCCATATCTCATTGTCATAATATGCAGCGATTGCTAACATAATCCTCATAGACTTTAGCTTCGCTACAGGTGAGAAAGTCTCATCGTAGTCAACTCCTTGAATTTGTCAAAACCCTTTTGCGACAAGTCGAGCTTTATAGACAGTAACATTACCATCAGCATCTGTTTTCTTCTTGAAAATCCATTTATTCTCGACAGCCTTCCGGCCATCCGGTAAGTCCACCAAAGTCCATACTTGGTTTTCGTACATGGATCCAATCTCGGATTTCATGGATTCTTGCCATTTATTGGAATCTGGGCTCATCATCGCTTCCTCATATGTCGCAGGGTCATCGGTGTTGTCCACCAACATGACACTCATAACGGGATCATACCAATCAGGAGTGGTACGAGTGCTCGTTGACCTGCGAGGTTCTGTAGCAACTACAACCGAAGTTTCATGATCATCATCATTAGCTTCCTCTCTTATTGGTGCAGGCACCACAGGAACCTCTTCCGGTGCTACGCTACTCGCAAGTTCGAGAGAAGGTTCGACAACCTCGTCGAGTTCTACTTTCCTTCCAGTCACTTCTTCCGAGAGAAATTCCTTCTCTAGAAAGTATCCATTCTTGGCAACGAAGATTTTGCCTTCGGATCTATGATAGAAGGTATACCCAATAGTTTCCTTCGGGTATCCTATGAAGACACATTTTTCCGCTTTGGGTTCAAGCTTGTCCGGCTGTAACTTCTTTACATAGGCTTCGCAACCCCAAATTTTAAGGAACGACAATTTAGGTTTCTTCCCAAACCATAATTCATACGGTGTCGTTTCAACGGATTTAGATGGTGCCCTATTTAAAGTGAATGCGGCTGTTTCTAATGCATAACCTCAAAATGATAGCGGTAAATCTGTAAGTGACATCATAGAACGAACCATATCTAAGAGAGTTCGATTATGACGTTCGGACACACCATTACGTTGTGGTGTTCCCGGCGGTGTCAATTGTGAAAGTATTCCGCATTTCTTCAAATGCTCGCCAAACTCGTAACTTAGATATTCACCTCCACGATCAGAACGTAGAAATTTAATCTTCTTTTTACGTTGATTCTCAACCTCACTTTGAAATTCCTTAAACTTCTCGAAAGTTTCGGACTTATGTTGAAGGGAATATGCCCTGAGAGGCAATAATAAAGTGGTTATTATGTGTATTCCAAGTATATGATAGATGTTTATTTTGCATGCTATAATTGTATTAATACGGAAACGTTAATACATGTGTGTTTAATAAACAAACAGAAAGTTCCTAGTTATGCCTCTCTCATAAACTAGCTCGTTGATTAACAAGATGATCAAGGTTTCCTGATCATGGACATTGGATGTTGTTAATAATGGGATCACAACATTAGTGTAATGATGTGATGAACATTCATCCGAAGTATAGCATTACGATCAAAGTCATTGAGTTTATATTGCTATAACAACTTACGAAGTGATCATAGTCCTTAGACCATGAGATCATGTCAATCACTAACACCGGAAGAGTTTCTTGATAACATCAAACGTCACACCGTAACAGGGTGATTATAAAGATGGATTCAGAACTAACAAAGTGTTATGTTGAGGCTCATGGATCAAGAAGTGGAATTTGTTCATCCCGATGACGGATAGATATACTCTGGGCCCTCTCGGTGATATCACATTGATTAGCTTGCAAGCAAGTGATTTGATCACTAGAATGTTATATCACAGGAACGAGAAAAGAGTGCATGTCGGTAACGAGATTAAACTAGGTATGGAGATACCGATGATCGAATCTCGGACATGTAATATATCGTGAAACAAAGGGATTAAGATACTAGCGTAAAAGGTTCCGACGATCACAAGAAAGTCATCGTTGAATGTGTGGGAGTCAGTATGGGTCTCCAGATCCCGCTTCTGATTATTGATCTGAGAGGGGTCTCGATCATGTCCGCATTATTCACGAACCGTAGGGTGACACACTTAAGAGACACCGACATCCAATTGGAGCAAAAGTTTCATGCCGAAAGAATGAACAAGCGCAGGAATTTATTTCACTAGATACCGAAACAGGTTTTCGGGTGAAATTGCATAAAGTGGTTATGCATGTGAAATAGAATTCTAGCAAGGGGTTATTTGTGAATGTTTGTCATTAAAGTAATTGACAAAATTCTGAATAAAATAAAAGAGTTTTATTTAATGAGAGTTTGCATTAAATTTGGTGGAAATTTAATGGGATTTTGAGTGGACTCTTGAGTGGAGGGAATTTAGAGGAGTTTTGTGAGTGGAGTGTCCACCCACATGAAGAGGGGAGGGCAAGGGGGCAGCCCCCATGCGCCGGCCACCCCCTTGGGGTTCCCCCCCCTCCTCCTATAAAAGGAGTCCCACCTCCTCACTTGTCTCTCACACCTCCTCGTGAAGGATCTCTCTCCCCCTCTAGAATTTATTCCCCATGGTCTCGGACTAGCGAGATACATGTTCCCGGTGGCTATTTGGCAAGAAAGAGTTGTGCTTCCGCTGCATCGCTGGAGCGAGGAGGCGGAGGTTGCTCGGTGCCTCGAACGTGTGTGCGAGCACGGATGCGCTGCTGATTTGCGGCGCTAGGACTTCCTCTCGATCTTGAGATCGGCAAGAGATCGTCTACATCAACCACGAGTTGAACTCGTTAAGCTTTGTCGGTCTTCAAGGGTATGTTCTCTACGGATATACATCCGCCCGTTGTTTGTATCTAGTATATATAGATCTTGGTATATAGTTCACATCGTAGGAAAATTTTTGTTTTCTATGCTGCGAACCCTACAGTGGTATCAGAGCCGGATCTATGCGTAGATACTTTACACGGGTAGTACACATATGAGTATGTGGGCGATGATGATCATGTTGTTGCTCCTTTGTTGTGATTTTGGATATTGGTGGCATAGTGGGATGAAGCGGCCCGGACAAACTTTACATGTCCTCGCACATGAGACCTGTTCCACGCTTGACATGCAACTAGTTTGCATAAGTGGCTAGCGGGTGTCTGTCTCTCCTACTATAGTCAATATCTATTTTGCAAGCGAGTTGTCAACAATTTGATTATCCTCGTTGTGGTTCATGTTCGTAGGTAAGAACGGTTCTATCTCGAAAGCCCTTAGCCACGTAAAACTTGCAATGGATAAATTAGAGGCGTCTAGTTTAGATTGTTGCTGGGCTAGTGTTATGATATGGTAGTGTTGTAAGTAGAAGTATGAGATGATACTCTTACAACACACATAGCGTGTAAAATCCATAGACCTTGGATTTACACATATAGGTATGATAGTGATCATACCATGATGCACATGATGGAGATCATCTGCGGGAACCATATAATTTCACTAATAAACATATGATGTTTGGTTGCATCTTATATTGCTTGTTTAGCGCTTTGTCAAGCATAATAAGATGATCCCTCATTTAAATATCAAGATAAGAATGTGTTCTTCCTTTAGTATGCACCGATTATGTTTTCGTCGCTCCAAGACATCACGTGATGATCGGGTGTTCTTGGATCCACGACCATATTTCGGGTGTAAAACAGTTACACACGCAAATACCGAGGTTCTAACTTGGCGAGCCTAGCATGTACAGACATGGCCTCGGAACACAGACCGAAAGGTTAAGCATGAGTCATATAGTTGATATGATGCCCATTTGATGCTCGCCTTTGAAGCTATACCAACTCACGTGATGATCGGACTTGGTGTAGTGGATTTGGTTCATGTAATCACCAAAAGGACACGAGGGATGTCGCTTTTGAGTGGGAGTTCATTCGTAATATAGATTAGTTGAACTCGATCTATCATACACTTAGTCTAAACTTTACAAATTCTGTTGTAGATGGCACCACCTGCTTTTAATTTCAATGCGTTCATGGAGAAAGAGAAACTAGCAACGAACGGTAGCAACTTTACTGAATGGGCCATGAATTTGAGGATTCTCCTCTCTGCTGCACAAAAGCAATATGTGCTAGAAGCGCCGTTAGGCCCCCCACCTTTTGATGATGCCCCTGACGAGGAGAAGAATGTCTATCAGACTCGTCAGGAGGACCACAACTTAGTTCATTGCGGCATATTGTATGGGCTAGAGCCGGAACTTCGAAAGCGTTTCGAAAACGGCAATGCATTTGATACAATGGGTGAGTTGAAAATGATTTTCGACACACATGCTGCTGTAGAGAGCTACAATGCTTCAGAAAAGTTCTTTAGCTGCATGATGGAAGAGCACAGCTCCGTTAGTGAGCATGTACTCAAGATGTCGGGTTACGCCGATAAGCTTGTGTCCTTGGGAATAACGATTCCCATTGACTTAGGCATCCATCGTGTTCTGCAGTCTCTGCCACCTAGCTATAAGAGCTTCATGATGAACTATAATATGCAAGGCATGAAGAAGTCTCTCCCCGAGCTTCTGTCTATGCTTAAAACTGCAGAAGTGGAGATCAAAAAGGAACATCAAGTGTTGATGATCAATAGGAACACTGGTTTCAAGAAAGACAAGAAGGAAAAACGGAAGGGAAGTAAGGGCGGCAAACCTGTTGCCGCGCCTGAAAAGAAACCCCGAGTTGGACCTAAGTCTGATTCCGAGTGCTACTATTGTAAGGGGACTGGCCACTGGAAGCGCAACTGCCCCAAGTATCTGGCAGACAAGAAGGCCGGCAAGGCAAACAAAGGTATATATGATATACATGTTATTGATGTGTACTTGACTAGTGCTCGCAGTAGCACCTGGGTATTTGATACCGGTTCAGTTGCTAATATTTGTAACTCGAATCAGGGGCTGCGGAACAAGCGACCGCTAGCAAGGGGTGAGGTCAAGATGCGTGTCGGCAATGGATCAAGTGTTGATGTGATCGCCGTCGGAACGCTGCCTCTCCACTTACCATCAGGATTAGTTATAAACTTGAATAAATGTTATCTGGTGCCTGCACTGAGCATGAACATTGTATCTGGATCATGTTTGATGCAAAGTGGTTATTCATTTAAATCTGAGAACAATGGTTGTTCCATTTATATGAATGAAATCTTTTATGGTCATGCACCGATGATGAATGGTTTATTTCTATTAGATCTCGATGATAATGTTACACATATTCATAATGTTGATGCTAAAAGGATTAAACTTAATGATGATATATCCGCATATATGTGGCACTGCCGTCTAGGTCATATTGGCGTTAAACGCATGAAGAAGCTCCATTCGGATGGACTTTTGGAATCACTTGATTATGAATCATTTGATACATGTGAGCCATGCCTTATGGGCAAGATGACTAGAACGCCGTTTTCCGGTTCAATGGAACGGGCGACAGATTTATTGGAAATCATACATTCTGATGTATGTGGTCCAATGAGTGTGTCGGCGCGAGGTGGATATCGTTATTTTGTTACTTTCACGGATGATTTGAGTAGATACGGTTATATCTACTTGATGAAACACAAGTCTGAAACCTTTGAAAAGTTCAAGGAATTTCAGAATGAAGTGGAAAATCATCGTAATAGAAAGATCAAATTTCTACGGTCTGACCGTGGAGGTGAGTATCTAAGTTACGAGTTTAGCACTCACATGAAAGAGTGTGGAATTGTTTCACAACTCACACCTGCCGGAACACCACAGCGAAATGGTGTGTCGGAACGTCGTAATCGTACTTTATTAGATATGGTTCGATCTATGATGTCTCTGACGGACTTGCCGTTGTCATTTTGGGGTTATGCACTAGAAACTGCTGCATTCACTTTAAATCGGGCACCATCTAAATCCGTTGAAAAGACACCGTATGAATTGTGGTTTGGAAACAAACCTAAGCTGTCATTTCTTAAGGTTTGGGGATGCGATGTTTATGTGAAGAAACTTCAACCGGATAAACTCGAACCCAAAGCGGAAAAATGCGTCTTCATAGGATACCCTAAAGAAACTATTGGGTATTCCTTCTATCACAGATCCGAGGGCAAGGTTTTTGTTGCCAAGAATGGATCCTTTATAGAGAAAGAGTTTCTCGCGAAAGGTGTGAGTAGTCGGAAGGTAGAACTCGAAGAGGTTGTGGAACCTTCTCTTCAAAGTATGGCGAGTAGCGCAGCGCCGGAAGTTGTTCCGGAGTTGGCTCCACCTGTTGAAGAGGGAACTAATGATAATGATCATGAAACTCCGAAAGAGAGTACTACCGAACCTCGCAGGTCAAACAGGACGCGTGCAGCTCCCGAGCTGTACGGAAATCCTATCATAAATTTCATGGTTGATGAAAACAATGACCCTGCGACGTATGAAGAAGCGATGATGAGCCCGGATTCCAACAAATGGTTAGAAGCCATGAAATCCGAGATGGAATCCATGTATGAAAATCAAGTTTGGAACTTGGTGGAATTACCTCACGACCGAAAGGCCGTGGAGAACAAATGGATTTTCAAAAGGAAAACTGATGCTGATGGTAATGTGACCATCTATAAAGCTCGACTTGTCGCAAAGGGGTTTCGACAAATTCAAGGAGTTGACTACGATGAGACTTTCTCTCCTGTAGAGATGCTAAAGTCAGTTAGGATTATGTTAGCAATTGCTGCATATTTCGATTATGAAATATGGCAGATGGATGTCAAAACCGCGTTTCTCAATGGTAATATTGAAGAAGAGTTGTATATGATACAACCAAAGGGTTTTGTCGATCCTAAGGATGCTAACAAGGTGTGCAAGCTTCAGCGATCCATCTATGGATTGAAGCAAGCATCACGAAGTTGGAATCTCCGCTTTGATGAGGTGATCAAAGAGTTTGGATTTGTCCAAACTTATGGAGAAGCTTGTATTTACAAGAAAGTGAGTGGGAGCAATGTGGCATTTCTGATATTATATGTGGATGACATATTATTGATCGGAAATGATATAGAACTTTTAAACAGTGTTAAAAGTTATCTAAACAGCAAATTTTCAATGAAGGACCTAGGTGAAGCGTCATACATATTAGGCATAAAGATCTATAGAGATAGATCTAGGCGCCTAATAGGGCTATCGCAAAGTACATACCTTGATAAGATTTTAAAGAAGTTTAAAATGGACGGAAGTAAGAAGGGGTTCTTACCTATGTTGCAAGGCAAGACATTGAGTAAGACTCAAAGTCCGGCTTCGGCGGAAGAAAGAGAGATAATGGACAAAGTCCCCTATGCTTCAGCCATAGGCTCTATAATGTACGCCATGCTATGTACAAGACCGGATGTGGCACACGCTATTAGTTTGACTAGTAGGTACCAATCGGATCCAGGTTCGGAACACTGGATAGCGGTCAAGAATATCCTTAAGTACTTACGAAGAACTAAGGATATGTTTCTTGTATACGGAGGTGAAGAAGAGCTCGTCGCTAAGTGTTATGTCGACGCTAGTTTTGACACCGATCCGGATGACTCTAAGTCTCAATACGGATACGTATTTCTCATGAATGGCGGAGCGGTTAGTTGGAGGAGCTCCAAACAACCTGTGGTAGCGGGATCAACAACGGAGGCCGAATATGTTGCTGCTTCGAAAGCGGCTCAGGAAGCAGTTTGGATGAAGGAGTTCATATCCGAACTAGGAGTTGTGGCAAACGCGTTGGACCCAATGGTGATCTATTGTGACAACAATGGTGCCATTGCCAATGCCAAAGAGCCAAGGTCTCACAAGCATTCCAAGCATATTAAGCGCCGGTTTCACTCCATCCGCGAGCATGTCAAGGATGGAGATATAAAGATTTGTAAAGTACATACGGATCTCAATGTAGCAGATCCGTTGACTAAAACTCTCCCTAGAGCAAAACATGATCAACACCAGAACTCAATGGGTGTTAGATTTATCACTATGTAACTAGATTATTGTCTCTAGTGCAAGTGGGAGACTGAAGGGAATATGCCCTGAGAGGCAATAATAAAGTGGTTATTATGTGTATTCCAAGTATATGATAGATGTTTATTTTGCATGCTATAATTGTATTAATACGGAAACGTTAATACATGTGTGTTTAATAAACAAACAGAAAGTTCCTAGTTATGCCTCTCTCATAAACTAGCTCGTTGATTAACAAGATGATCAAGGTTTCCTGATCATGGACATTGGATGTTGTTAATAACGGGATCACAACATTAGTGTAATGATGTGATGAACATTCATCCGAAGTATAGCATTACGATCAAAGTCATTGAGTTTATATTGCTATAACAACTTACGAAGTGATCATAGTCCTTAGACCATGAGATCATGTCAATCACTAACACCGGAAGAGTTTCTTGATAACATCAAACGTCACACCGTAACAGGGTGATTATAAAGATGGATTCAGAACTAACAAAGTGTTATGTTGAGGCTCATGGATCAAGAAGTGGAATTTGTTCATCCCGATGACGGATAGATATACTCTGGGCCCTCTCGGTGATATCACATTGATTAGCTTGCAAGCAAGTGATTTGATCACTAGAATGTTATATCACAGGAACGAGAAAAGAGTGCATGTCGGTAACGAGATTAAACTAGGTATGGAGATACCGATGATCGAATCTCGGACATGTAATATATCGTGAAACAAAGGGATTAAGATACTAGCGTAAAAGGTTCCGACGATCACAAGAAAGTCATCGTTGAATGTGTGGGAGTCAGTATGGGTCTCCAGATCCCGCTTCTGATTATTGATCTGAGAGGGGTCTCGATCATGTCCGCATTATTCACGAACCGTAGGGTGACACACTTAAGAGACACCGACATCCAATTGGAGCAAAAGTTTCATGCCGAAAGAATGAACAAGCGCAGGAATTTATTTCACTAGATACCGAAACAGGTTTTCGGGTGAAATTGCATAAAGTGGTTATGCATGTGAAATAGAATTCTAGCAAGGGGTTATTTGTGAATGTTTGTCATTAAAGTAATTGACAAAATTCTGAATAAAATAAAAGAGTTTTATTTAATGAGAGTTTGCATTAAATTTGGTGGAAATTTAATGGGATTTTGAGTGGACTCTTGAGTGGAGGGAATTTAGAGGAGTTTTGTGAGTGGAGTGTCCACCCACATGAAGAGGGGAGGGCAAGGGGGCAGCCCCCATGCGCCGGCCACCCCCTTGGGGTTCCCCCCCTCCTCCTATAAAAGGAGTCCCTCCTCCTCACTTGTCTCTCACACCTCCTCGTGAAGGATCTCTCTCCCCCTCTAGAATTTATTCCCCATGGTCTCGGACTAGCGAGATACATGTTCCCGGTGGCTATTCGTCAAGAAAGAGTTGTGCTTCCGCTGCATCGCTGGAGCGAGGAGGCGGTGGTTGCTCGGTGCCTCGAACGTGTGTGCGAGCACGGATGCGCTGCTGATTTGCGGCGCTAGGACTTCCTCTCGATCTTGAGATCGGCAAGAGATCGTCTACATCAACCACGAGTTGAACTCGTTAAGCTTTGTCGGTCTTCAAGGGTATGTTCTCTACGGATATACATCCGCCCGTTTTGGTATATAGTTCACATCGTAGGAAATTTTTTGTTTTCTATGCTGCGAACCCTACATATGTTTCATGAAATATATATACCCATATCTACTCAAGTCATCCGTGAAGGTAAGAACATAAAGATAACCACCGCGCGATGCTACACTCATTGGACCACACATATCGGTATGTATAATTTCCAATAAGTCCGTAGCTCGCTCCATCATACCAGAAAATGGAGTCTTAGTCATTTTACCCATCAGACATGCTTCGCATCTTTCAAGTGATTCAAGAAGTCCATCGGAATGGAGTTTCTTCATACGCTTCACTCCAATGTGACCAAGACGACAGTGCCACATATAGGTCGAGTTATCGCTCAATTTCAAACGTTTAGCTTCAATGTTATTAATATGTGTATTTCCACTATCGAGATTCAATAAGAATAGACCATCGATCAAAGGTGCATGTGCATAAAATATATTACTCATATAAATCGAACAATCATTATTCTCGGACTTAAACAAGTAACCGTCTCGCAATAAACAAGATCCCGATATAATGTTCATGCTTAACGCAGGCACCAAATATCAATTATTTAAGTATAAAACTAATCCCGATGGTAGATGAAGAGGTAGCGTGCCGACCGCGATCACATCAACCTTTGATCCGTTTCCCACGCGCATCGTCACCTCGTTCTTCGCTAGCTTCCGTTTATTCTGCAGCACCTGTTTCGAGTTACAAATATGAGCAACCGAACCAGTATCAAATACCCAGGCACTACTACGAGTACTAGTGAGATACACATCAATAACATGTATATCGAATATACCTTTCTTCTTGATGTTTCCGTTCTTCAAATCCGCCATGTACTTTGGGCAATTCCGCTTCTAGTGACCCTCTCCCTTGCAGTAAAAGCACTCAGTATCAGGCTTAGGTCCAGCCTTGGTCTTCTTCGTCGGTGCGGTAACTTTCTTACCACCCTTCTTGAAGTGTCCCTTTTGCTTAGACTTGCCTTTCTTGAATTTGGTGGTCTTATTGACCATCAACACTTGGTGCTCTTTCTTGATCTCCACTTCTACAGATTTTAACATGGAGAAGAGTTCTGGCAACTACTTGTTCATGCTTTGCATATTGTAGTTCATCACAAAGTTCTTGTAACTTGGTGGTAGTGATTGGAGGACACGGTAAATCCCCAAAGCATTAGGTGTCGCGGGAATGACCACGGAAGATGCTGCAATCGGCAGCGAGTAGTAGAACATAGGGCAAGGGCGGCCAGCCATCTGCGGTGCGAGATGAGGGCGGAGACACAGGGTTTTACCCAGATTCGGCCCCAGGAGGGTAAAGACCTACTCCTGCTAGATTGTATTATGATGGAAGTACAATGGAGCGAGCTCGACGGCTAGGCGGTGAGTCGCTTGGGTGGATGATGGAACGTATCTTCTACACGCCCTGTAGGGAGGTTTATATAGACTCACCCCCCTAGGGTTTACATATCTCAATCGAATCAGTTAAGGTTTCGGCACTCGTTTAACCTAATCCGACTGGGCCTATCTACTCTCCTAGGCCTTCAACTTCCAGTCGCTTGGATCCACACCAGGTCTTGATCCAGTCGCCGTCCTGCAGGCCCACTCGCCAGTTCCTGGGCCAGTCGGAAACGTCCTGCTGGGTATACCCCGGTAGGAATATCCCCATCAGTAGTCCCCGAGGCCGTCGTTGATTGGTCGCAGGTGTTCGTTGGCAGTCGGAGTATGCGGGTCCAATGCGGCGCCCAGTCGAATCGGTGGCGGGCTCCTGAATAAAGGAAAAAACTAGTTATTCTGGTCGCAATGCCAGCGATTAATCGGGTCGCAGCTCGGCGAACGGGTTGGCGAAATATTTAGTCACTGTTATAGTGATTGGGTCGGCGAGTCGAATGGATGAAGTTGGACCGTCAGACGCAGTCAAAACTAGCCGTTGGGGTAATCCAACGGTAACTTTGGCGTAATCACCGCGTAGCAATGGCTCCCGGAATTGGCGGGTAACAACCACTATATAAAGGAAATGGTAGGCGATCGGGGAACCACTCCTTCGTCATTTCCTCCGATTTCGCCCATCTCCGTTTTCCTCCGTGTCACGATCCAATCGATCTGAAATCCCCCGACCTCCACGAACCTTTCTGCCAATGGCCCCCTCCACTGAACCATGGGGCAGGTCCAAGTGTACAAGAGCGCACTGGCATCCTTCGAGGAGGCCGGGATCCTGCGCGCCGGCAGGTGGCGCATCCCCGCGGCCGGAGAGGTGACTCCGGATCCACGCGAGGGAGAATTTGTTTGCTTCACCAGCCATCTGGAACGAGGGCTGGGGTTCCCCACGTCTCTCTTCTTCCGGCGCTTCTGCGCCTTCGACGGGATCCACCCATCGGACCTGGGCCCGCACAGCATCGAGCAGCTCGCCATTTTTGTGGCGTTCTACGAGTGCTACCTGGGCTGCAGGCCCTACTTCCCCCTATGGAAAGATCTGTTGCACGGGAGGATCAGTCGCGAAGAAGCAGGCGACCCAATGCTTGCTGCGGGTGGCTTGACGTTTCAGCTGAAGTCGAAGGCCTCCTTCTTTGACATGATGCTATCTGCCAAGGCGGCGAGCGAGTGGAAGAAGTCCTGGTTTTACGTCACCGAGGCGACTCCAGACGGCGAGGTGGCGATGCCAAGGTACTCTGCCGACCGGCCCGAACCGCGCCGACTCCAAGTCGGCAAGCTCCCAGTAGACCAGCGGATGGTCGTGGACGAGATGCTTCAAACCATCCGTGGCCTGAAGAAGGAGGGTCTTCAGACCATCAATTTGTACAACTGTTGGCTCGGGCGGCGACTCGTTCCCCTGGCCCGCCGTGACCATTATATGTACGAGTACACGGGCAGGGAAGACTCGACGAAAGCCTGCCTCGCCGAATGGAACCTCGAAGACTATACCCTGGCGCTGAAGAAGATCACCCAGGCAGTATACCTGGACGCGAAGGCCGGGGTCGCCCCCTACACCGCGAAGCATCCAGCCCCAACGGTAAGTCGCTGTTTTTACCATTATTCGCAGTTGCAGTTGATGCTGTCGCGGTTATACTGATATTGTCTCATGCCTGCTGCAGTTATTTCAAGTGGTGGAAGGGTGGCTCCCACCCGCGGACGACGAGAACTCGAGCTCGTCCGTCCAGGACGGGGGTGAATCGGCTCCTGCCAAGGGCGGCATCAAGAGTGACAGGAGCGGTGATGACGACGAGCCCAGGGAAGAGGCCACCCCACTGGTTCGCAAAACATGCGGGCAGCATCAGCGCGAACTCGAGGCGAGTAGAAGCCTTGAACATCACGACGATGACGACGATGAGCTTCCCGAACACACCTCGTGTCGCGAGGCCACTCCGTCGAAAAAGAAGAAGAAGAAGGAAGTGAAGGCCCCACCAAAGAGGAAGACGAAGCCGGCGAAATAGGCATCTCCGCCTCGTTCAGCGAGCAGTTCCGACGCCACTAGCCTGGCCAGGGATGAAGCACCGTAGACGACGACAACACCGGATTCCACTGCCGCCCTGAGTGAGGTACCTCTGGCCTCCCTTCCCCCCATTTGCCCCAGTCTCTGGGTTGGGGGCTTCTCACCCACGGCAGCTTCGCCTCCCAGGAGAGCTCCTGCCAAAATCGTTTCGGAGGCTACTGTCGCGGCCTCATCAACGAAGAGGTCTTCCGTGTCTTGGGCGCATGATGTTTTGGAGATGGGCCTTAGTCGGAAACTGGGCCCCGAACTGGAGAAGCCAGCCAGCATCCGCACGGGGCTGCGGTTCATACCAGTCGCCAAGTGAGTTTTGTTCACCTGCCTTGCCTTTTGTTGTACTCGTACCATTTTCTCATGTAATCAATTCGCAGGACTGGAGTTAAAAAGATAGGCCACCCGTCCGTGGCCAAAGTGCCGCCAGCCGTCGCCGAGGAGGACCCCTCTCGGAAGAGGAAGGCTGATGAGGTCGCTACCCCCATAGACAGTGCCAAGAAGGCCAAGGGCGATGATGTCGTCACGGTGTCTGATGACACGACGATTGCTCCGAGTGATCCTGCGATGGAGGCGGCCTTGAAGATCAAGGAGGATGCTTCCTCGCCTGGGGTGGCCGAGCCGGCCTCTTTTGGTGCCGGCACATCCACCGCGACCTTCCCCCGCTTCATGGCCAGAGCGGCTACGGCGAGTGGTACCACGCCATCAAGCCGCGTACCTGGGGTCGCCGAAACGGAAATCGAGCAGCGTCGCAGGCACACTCCGGCTCTTCTCGCATCCGTGGATGCGCTACAGCTCCATGGAATGCTTAGCGCAGCCATCCAGGTATGTCCAGTCCCCGAGGATCGGGCCACTGAATTTCAGTGGTTAGATTCTTTTGGTGCTTTTGTTTATATTTCTGGCACCCAGTCCCCGAGTGCGCAATCGCTGAATTTCAGCGGGTGGGCACTTAGGATTTTTGATCTCCAGTCCCCGAGTGTCTAGTCGCTGAATTTCAGTGAGTGGGCACTTAGGATTTTTGATCTCCAGTCCCCGAGTGTCCAGTCGCTGAATTTCGGCGGGTGGGCACTTAGGATTCCGTTGTTGTTAACTGTTTGACTTGTGCACAGGGTTTGCAGCGTGAGTCAGCCGACAGGCTTGCTGCAAAGTGTCGCGCAAAGAGGAACTTGTTGTCGTCCAAGAGGCGAACAAGGGACTCTAGGCGACTGCTGCAAAGGCGGAGGAGGTCCGCCAGGGCCTTGTCCCAGCGAGTGAACTGACGGCGGCTCAATCTGCGCTGAATTCGGCTGAGAAGCGGATCGCCGACCTTGAGCGCGATGATGGGGATATGCCTACCGGGGTATACCCAGCAGGACGTTTCCGACTGGCCCAGGAACTGGCGAGTGGGCCTGCAAGACGGCGACTGGATCAAGGCCTGGTGTGGATCCAAGTGACTGGGAGCTGAAGGCCCGGGCGAGTAGATAGGCCCGGTCGAATTAGGTTAAACAATTACCGAAGCCTTAACTGATTCGGTTGAGATATGTAAACCCTAGGGGAGGTGAGTCTATATAAACCTCCCTACAGGGCGTGTAGAGTTACGTTCCATCATACACCCAAGCGACTCGCCGCCTAGCCGCCGAGCTCGCCCATTGTACCACCATCATAATACAATCTAGTAGGAGTAGGTCTTTACCCTCCGGGGGGCCGAACCTGGGTAAAACCTTGTGTCTCCGCCCTCATCTCGCACCGCAGATGGCTGGCCGCCCTTGCCCCTCGTTCTACTACTCGCTGCCGATTGCAGCATCTGCCGTGACCATTCCCACGACAGTGGCGCCCACCGTGGGGCCTAGCCAGTCTGGCCGGTGTTCTGCGGCGAGATCCAATCTGCCCATCAATGAGACGGTCGCCACCGGCCGCATGATAGCGATCGGCGAGATGCTCCAGATCTTGCCGAGCAGCTACGTCCCGGCGGCGCGACCCGTCACGCACAGCGTGATCCTGCCGGTCGGCACGATCAGCCTCTTCGTCGGCCTCACCGACGTCATCGTCTCGGAGGATTTGGCTCGCATCCACGAGTCGCCGCCACGCGATCGGCTCTCCGAGATTCAGATCCGCACGATCCATCGCCTCGCCTCCGAGGACAACACGGCCCACAGCAATGAGGCCGAAAACTCCACGGCCGCGGAAGACGCGGCCCTCAAAGACGACGCCGACTCGGCGACCCCGGCGTCACTCGCCGAATCCATCACCGCGGATTCACCCGCGGGCTCCATCACCCAGGTCTCCAACGTGGGAGACTTCGAGGACCCCTCCATCCTTGGGATATTCGACTTCGACTCCGGGTCGGAAAATTCCGCCGACCTCCGCGACGGGACCGGTCGCCACGCCGCGACCTACATGGCGACCGGCACCGATCCGCCGGAGGATCCCTTCTCCACCCCGATCCCTCCTAACGCCACAGCAACGGAGGTCGAGGAACTCCGCCTGAAGCTGGCGGAGGCAGTCCGCAAGGAGCAAGCCGAGCACGAAATTTTTTGCCTCGGGCAGGTGACGGCGCAGGAGCTGTCGCGCTACCACCAACAGCGAATAAGGTCGCGCCTAAACCCCACCGTCCAGGGGCACGCCCTGAACTTCGACAACGAAAACGACCCAGCCCGCGCGGCCGAGCGCGCGATCTGCGAGAACGCGCCACCAGGAGGAAGCGCCCGGCCCCCGCCAGGGTCGACGGCAATGGGCGCCCCACCTCCACCCAACCGCACACCCCCCAGGGATCAGCCGCGGATAGTAGTCTCCTCACGGGAGCGAGACGCGAACGGCCTCCCACTGTTCTCCACCCCGATGGACAACCTCGTGGCAGGCCGGGCAGCAGCCGACAACATCACGGCCACCGGTGACGGCGCCCTACAGATCCAGTATGTCAGGGCCCTGCTCGCAAAGGTCGTCGAGCAGCAAAACGCAGGCGCCGACTCGCAGGGTCGAGTGTACTCGCGTTCTTCGGGAAGCAGAGCGGCCTCAAGCGGCCGCCCCATGGCGGCAAACACCCTCAACTGCCCGCCACCAGAGCTACTGCAGCTCCAACATCGACCCGCAAACGCGGAACTCTCCACCAACGACCCCAGCCAGCGACTAACTTCGTCGCCGCCAACGGTCAACCCATCGACGCCCGCACCCACATCATCGACAACCAAAGCTGGCGCGCACGCCAGCCCGACGACCTATGCCACACCCTAACCAATCGCCGCGACGGCGAGCCGATGGGATCGTTAAGTCGACTCGGCCCCAAGTGCTTCGGACCGATGATCCGAGGCGAAAAGTACCCGCCGAACTTCAAGGCGCCAAAGGAGATAGAAAAGTACGACCCTTCGTACGACCCCGCCGTGTGGCTCGATACATACCTCATGGAGATGGGGATCGCAGGCCACACCGACCTGCTAGCCGCCTGTTACCTCCCCTTGATGATGGAGGGGACGTGCAGGCAGTGGATCAACACCCTTCCCCAGGATAGTATCGACTCCTGGGAGGAAATGCGCGACGCTTTCGTCAGGAACTTCGAGTGCTCCTACACCCGCGCCACCACCATTGAGGACCTAGAGCGATGCGTTCAGGGACCCCGCGAGTCGACCCGCAACTGGGTCCAGCGGTGGCAAGAACTCTGGTACAACGCGGTCGGCATCCACCCGGACACCGCGATCCATTGCTTCAAGACCTCGTGCCGCTACGAGCCCTTGGTTGCCAAGCTCAAGCGACACTCTCGCACACTCGACAACATACCGAACCTCCTCGAGGTCGCCAAATGGTACGCGGAGGAAGATCTAAACCAGGAAACCGACGACGAGTCGGGAGGCCAACACCGCACGAGCAGCAACGACAACGGACGACGGTCCGACCTACGCTACAGCAACACTCGCCTCACCGGCAAGCGCCGCAGTGACGGGCGAGTCAACTTCGTCGCCAACACCGGGCACGAACAACGCGAGCCCAAAAGCTTCCGCCGCGACGGAGGACAACGCCGTGATGGCGGTAACTACAAGGCCAAGCCAAGGTTCGACCCCGCGGCCCTCCTTAACCAATCTTGTGCGTTTCATAGCAGGGAAGGGAAGCCCGCAACGCACACAACCGCCGACTACCACACCCTCAGGGAGATCGAGAAGGCACGGCGAGCACGGGAGGACCCCGACAACGACCCGCCAAACGGCGGAAAATTCGGCAAAGTGGCCGGCTCGCTCCATACCTTCACAGGCTTCAACACGAAGCGCGAGAAGAAGGTCATCACCCGCGCCGTCGCCGTCAACGCGGTGGCTCAGTTGGACGTTCCCCAATTCCTCAACTGGTCGGAGCAGCCCATCACCTGGAGCCGCCAGGACCACTCGCCACGCATCGAGTACCCATGCCGAGTCGCCCTGGTGGTCAAGCCTAAGGTCGGCGACTACTGGCTCCCCAAGACATTGATAGATGGCGGCAGCTCCATCAACATCATGTACCTGGACACCTTCAGGCGGCTGCGGCTCCCGCAGTCGATGATCGAGACAACCCACACCATGTTCCATGGAATCGTTCCCGGTCGGAAGGCGTACCCGATCGGCAAGGTCACACTGCCCGTCACCTTCGGCACACCAGCAAACTTCCGCACCGAGCGGATCGTCTTCGAGCTGGTACCCTTCGACAGCCCCTACCACTGCGTCCTGGGGCGCCAGGCGTTCGCCAAGTTCATGGCAGCGCCCCACTACGCGTACAACGCGATGAAGCTCCCCGGTCCGTGTGGCGTCATAACCATCAACGGCGACCCCGACATGGCCGCCGAGTGCGAGGCCAAAGGAGCAGAACTCGCCGACACCGTCATCGCGCCATAAACCAACCACGCCAATGAGCTCGCCAAGTACGCGAGCGGGGTCAACAACGACGACCCCACCATACTCAAGAAGCCCAACTCGGAGGGCGCAAACACCTCAACCTTCGAGGCAACGACGCACACCCGCACCGTCGAGCTGGTCCCAGGCGACTCCAGCCAGACGGTGACGATCGGGACGGGCATGAGCCCAGCCTAGGAAGGCGCGCTCATCGAGTTCCTCCGTGAGAACAGGGACATCTTCGCATGGAAGCCCTCTGACATGCCTGGTGTCCCTAGGGAGCTCGCTGAGCACAAACTAAACGCCGACCCCAAAGTGCGACCCGTCAAACAGTCTCTGCGGCCCTTCAATGAAGAGCGCCGCCGAGCCATCGCCGAGGAGGTGCAGCGTCTACTCGCTGCAGGCTTCATCCGGCCAATCAAGTACTCCAAGTGGCTGGCAAACCCAGTCCTGGTCGAGAAGAAGAACGGGACCTGGAGGATGTGTATCGACTACACAAACTTGAATAGCGCTTGCCCGAAGGAGCAGTTCGTCCTCCCGCGGATCGACCAAATAATCGACTCCACCGCGGGCTCGGAGTCGCTATGTTTCCTCGACGCCTACTCTGGATACAACCAGATCAAAATGGCCGTCGAGGACGAGGAGAAGACGGCGTTCATCACGCCATTCGGAGCCTTCTGCTACACCGCCATGACCTTCGGCCTCAAGAACGCGGGGGCGACCTACCAGCGGTGCATGCAAGAGTGCCTCGCGAGACAAATTGGCCGCAACATCCACGTCTACATCGATGATGTGGTCGTAAAATCCGCTCGCCAGGGCGATCTACTCGCCGACCTGGCGGAAACATTCGCCAACCTGCGAAAATACAAGATAAAGCTTAACCCAGGGAAATGCACCTTCGGCGTACCAGCAGGACAGCTACTGGGGTACGTCGTCTCCAAGCGAGGTATTGAGGCGAAACCCACCAAGATCGACACGATCGCCCGACTCAGGAAACCCGAGTGCCTGCGCGACGTCCAGAAGCTGGCCGGGCGAGTAGCGGCTCTCAGTCGCTTCATCCCCCGTCTGGGCGAAAAGGCGATGCCCCTATACCGCCTGATGCGCAAGAACCCCACCTTCCAGTGGGATAAGGAGGCAGACGACACGCTCCGCGACCTCAAGAAGGTGCTACTCGCCGCACCACTACTCGCCGCCCACGCCGACAAAGAACCCATGCTGGTCTACGTCGCGGCGTCCGAGCGCGTCGTCAGCGCCGTATGGTCGTCAAACGGCCGGAGGAAGCAAATGAGCGCCCAGTACAGCGGCCGGTGTACTACATCAGCGAGGTCCTCACCGAGTCGCGCCAGCGATACCCGCAGTACCAGAAACTGGTATATGCGATCTTCAGAGCACAGCGGCGCCTGCCGCACTACTTCCAGGAACACCCAATCACGGTCGTCTCCTCAGCACCATTGCAGGACATCATCCGCAACCGTGAGGCGACCGGGCGGGTCGCCAAGTGGGCCGTCGAGATCGGCGTCCACAACATCCAATACGAGCCACGAAAAGCGATCAAGTCGCAGGCTCTAGCGGACTTCATTGCCGACTGGGAAGAGGCCCAGCGACCAGAGAAGCTGCCATACCTCCATTACTGGAGCCTGCACTTCGACGGCTCCAAGAACGCGGACGACGCAGGAGCAGGGATCGTTCTAACTTCACCGAAGGGCGACAAGCTCCGCTACGTCCTCTGCCTCGACTTCACCCCCTGCAACAACAACATGGACGAGTACGAGGCATTAATCCACGGCATGCGAGCTTCCAGGGAGATGAACGTCAACCGCCTACGCTGCTACGGAGACTCTGACCCGTCACTGGACAAGTCGTTGGCACCTGCGACGCCGTCTCCCCCACCATGGCGGCATACCGCCAAGCAGTGGACAAGCTGGGCGGACACTTCGCAGGCTACTCCGTCGAGTGGATTGACAGGCGGAAGAACGAGGACGCCGACGCAGTCTCTCGCATTGGGTCGGCTCGACTCGCACCACCCGCCGGCGTCTTCCTCGACACAATCACCAAGCCATCAGTCTCTCCCCCCAAGGGAGATCGACATCGGAGTCCCGTTGCAGCCGGAGGCAGCCCTGGTCGCACTCGTCACCGAGCCAGACGACTGGACCAAGCCCTACGTTGCCTACCTGGAGGCCGGCACCTTGCCAGCAGACGAGACAGACGCTCGGATGATCGCACACCGATGCAAGTCCTACACCATCATCGACGGTGAGCTCCACAAGCGTAGCGTCACCGGCGTGTTCCAACGCTGCGTCCAACCCGCCGAAGGACGCAAGATCCTCCACAACATCCACTCCGGCGACTGCGGCCACCACGCCGGCGCTCGCTCTCTGGTCGCCAAGGCTATGCGGCATGGCTTTTACTGGCCCACCGCACACGCCGATGCCGTCGATATTGTCCAGTGGTGCGCCGGGTGCCAGAAGTACGCCAACCAGACGCACGTGCCGAGCTCAGCGCTCAAGACAATCCCCATCACCTGGCCATTCGCCGTGTGGGGCATGGACATGGTAGGCCCCTTCAAAAAGGCTCCCTCCGGCTACACCCACCTCCTGGTCGCGGTCGACAAATTCACAAAGTGGGTGGAGGCCAAACCAGTCCGGAAGTGCGACGGGAAGACCGCCACAAAATTCCTACGCGAGCTCATATATCGCTACGGGTTCCCAAACAGCATCATCACGGACAACGACACCAACTTTGCCAAAGGAGCCATGGCCGAGTTCTGTGAAGAACACCACATCCGGCTCGATCTCGCGTCAGTCGCCCACCCGGAATCCAACGGCCAAGCAGAACGGGCCAATCAAAGCATCCTCCACGGCCTGAAGCCGTGACTCCAAGTACCACTCGTGCGCACCGCCGGGTGCTGGGTCAAGGAGCTACCCTCCATCATCTGGGGCATCTGCACCTCGGTCAACAGATCGACAGGATTCACCCCCTTCTTCATGGTGTACGGCGCCGAGGCAGTCATGCCCACCGACCTCGAGCACGATTCGTCGCGGGTCGTCCACTACACCGATGCTGCAAACGAACTCGCCCGCCAGGACGGAGTCGACCAACTTGACGAGGCACGTGACCTCGCTCGATCACGCACCGCCATCTACCAGCAGGGACTCCGCCGCTACCACAGCAGGCGGGTGAAAACTCGCACCTTCCAGGAAGGAGACCTGGTGCCGTGTCTCATCCAGGATAAGAAGGGCATGCACAAGCTTTCCCCTCCGTGGGAGGGACCATTCTCCATTGGGCGCATACTCGACGTCCGCGGGGACGGCAAACTCGACGTCAAGCGACCGTGGAATGTAAACCTCCTACGGAAGTTCTATTCCTAGAACTCCACATATGTACCCTCCAGTCGCTATGAAATAAAAATAATTGGTTACCGCAAATTGTGCCTACTCTCCGTGACTTGTGCCACTCGCACTCGTAATAACAGCGTCAAGCTAACCGCAGAAGTCAACCTTTGGTACAGCGATCGGCATGGCCAAGTAGTGCGGTGCAAGAGCACTGGGTCACCTCGGGTCTTGCATCGTCCACGAAAAACGCCTACCCGGAGCCCCATTGGAGTCGCCTAGCCCGACTGGTTCTACGAGCCAAGACAACTGCCTTCGCTTCTCACAGCGGCCACGATCCTCCGCATCCTCGACATAGCGACTCGAACGGCCAAGTACCACGCTCGGGAACTGACGACCAGCTCAGTGCGAGCGGCTCGGGAAAACGCCAAGTATGAGAGCATGCCCAGGAATCGCCATGCGACTGACCCAACGGGCCAGGCAGGAGTGATGCGCTCAAACTAACGCGCCAAGTCCTCACCCATCCTCGAGTCTCGCCTAGAACAACCAAGTACCACGCTCGGGGACTCGGCCACCCGACCTCGTTCGCGCAAGGGAATACGGTGAAGTACAGAGCGCTCAAGGGAGTCGCCTTGCGACTGGCTCTCCGAGTCCGGGCGAGTCGACCACAATAACAAAACATTCAAAAACCACGAACACATCACACGGAGGTAAACCCCACAAAAAGGGCGGACGCGCTCGGGGACTCGTTCAACCCTCAATCGGAAAACACATGACAAGTCACAAAACAAACACGATATCTCATTAATAGCATGTTGCAATCATCTCAGAATACAAAATATGCCCAAACGGCAGATCTGCTACTGACGCCCCAGGGCAAACTATTCTATTCCGCAGGCTTCGACAACGACTCGCCAGCACCCTTGCGATTGCGGATGAAGGGCGTGTACGGGTTTGACGGGTACATCATCAGCTCACCCGCCATCGCCGCGCGGAAGGGTTGCTCGATCTTGAAGTCCCGGTGCTGCGGCTCGGGGTCGTTAGGTGCGACGACCGTCTCCTGGTAAGGAAGGAGGTCGCCCATCGCCCAGACGCGCTCGGAGTACACCGCGGCACGATCCGTCAACTTGAGGACTTCGGAGATCTCCACCGAGCCAGTCGACGACAGGTAGCCACTCGTCACGTCATCCAGGTCAAAGTCCTCCGGGAAATGGGCGAGCCCAAGGCTAAGCGCCGTCGCTGCTCCACGCCGGAAGGCCGATCGCGTCATAAACTCAACGACCGACGGTGCCTTTTCCAAGTACCTCCACACCTCGACGAGGTCGCTGGGAATTACCTCCGTGGGCGACATCTCCTGAAGGTAGGCTCGGATGCATGTCGCCGACAACATCGCCGAATCAACAAGCGTGGCCACACATTGCCGCGCGTCGAACGAGCTCGCCTCTTCCGCACTATCAAGGATGCGACCTGCGAATAGAAGATAACGGTGAGTACATCGGAAATCACAAACAGGCACATGCAATAGGCAGGGGAAGACACACTCACCAATCAAGGGACGGGAAAGATCCGTGATGAAGCTCTGAAGAGAAGTGTAATTGTCCTGAAGCCCACCAACAAGGGCGTCAGAAACCTTACGTTCTTCCGCGGCGGCCGTAACGGCGGCCTTGGCTCGACCATCCTCCGAACTCGCTTCTTCTTTCGCTTCCCTCAGCTTGCGCTCGAGGTCGGCGATCCGCTTCCCAGCAGAACTCAACTTCGATTGAGCTGCAGCCAACTCACTCCCTGGGACAAGTCCCTGGCGGGCCTCCTCTGCCTTCGCGGCAATTGCCTGAAGCCCCTTATTCCCCTCTTGGACGGTGGCCAGTTCCTTCTCCGCGCGGCGCATCGCAGCAAGACGGTCAGCCGACTCATGTTGCAGACCCTGCACACAATTCAAACAGTTAATTAAAGCAGAATCCAAAAGTGCCCACCCACTGAAATTCAGCGAGCGCGCACTCGGGGACTGGCAATCAAAACATCCTAAGTGCCCACTCGCTGAAATTCAGCGAGCGCGCACTCGAGGACTGGAAATCATAACATCCTAAGTGCCTACTCGCTGAAATTCAGCAAGTGCGCACTCGGGGACTGGCAATCAAAAAATCCTAAGTGCCCACTCGCTGAAATTCAGCGAGTGCGCACTCGGGGACTGGCAATCAAAAAAATCCTAAGTGCCCACCCGCCGAAATTCAGCGAGCACGCACTCGGGGACTGGACGCGAAAAGTAAAAGCACGACATTAAAAGAATCAGACCGCTGCAACACACCGACCTGATCCTCGGGGACTGGACATACCTGGATGGCTGCGCCAAGCATGCCATGAAGTTGTATCGCATCCACGGACGCAAGGAGAGCCTGCGTGTGCCCGCGACGCTGCTCGACCTCCGTATCAGCGACCCCAGGTGCATAGCTCGAGGGCGAGGTACCACTCGCTGTAGCCGCCCTGGTGATGAAGCGCGGGAACATTGCGATGGAGGCACCGGCACCAAAGGATGCCGGCTCGGCCGCCACAGGCGAGGGAACACCCTCCTTCGCGGGTAAGGCCGCCTCCGTTACGGGGTCACTCGGCGCAATCGCCGTGTTGTCGGAGACCGTGACGACGTCGTCGCCCTTGGACTTCTTGGCACTATCCAGGGGGTCGATGATTTCGTCCGCCTTCCTCTTCCGAGAGGGATCTTCCTCACTGACGACGGGTGGCACCTTAGCCACGGTCGGATGGCCTATCTTCTTCGCTCCGGTCCTACAAATTCATTACGTGAGCAAGATAATCCAAGTATAATGAAATACAAAAGTATGTGAGCAAACTCACTTGGCGACTGGGATGAAGCGTAGCCCCGTGCGGATGCCGGCCGGCTTCTCCAGTTCGGGGCCCAGTCGGCGACCAAGGTCCATTTCCAAGACATCGTGTGCCCAAGACACGGATGGTTTCTTCGTCGTCGAGGCTGCGACGGGAGCTTCTGAGACATCTTCAGCGGGACCTTCCCTGCGAGGTGAAGCCGCCTCGACCGGAGCGGCCCCTAGTCCAGAGACTGGGGCGAATGGCAGAGGCATCGAGGCCAGTGGCACCTCGCTCAGGACAGCGGCCGTGTCCAGCGCGGTTGCCATCGGCGGCGCCTCGCCCTTGGCCGGACTTGTGGTGTCGGAGCTGCTCGCCGAGTGCGGCGGGGAGGCCGGTCTCGCCGGCTTCGTCGTCTTCTTCGGAGGGGCCTTCACCTACTTCTCCATCTTCTTATTCTTCGACGGAGTAGCCTGGAGGCGCGAGGTGGTCTCCGGAAGTTCGTCATCATCATCATGACGCTCGAGGCTTTTACTTGCCTCAAGCTCACGTTGACGCTGCCTGCGGGTCTTGCGAACCAACGGGGCGACCTCCTCCTTGGAGTCGTCGTTGTCGTTGTTCTCATCGCTCTCGGCGTCGCCCTTGGCGGGAGGCGATTCGCCCAGGTCCTGGACGGACGAGCTCGAGTTCTCGTCGTCGGAAGGCGGGAGCCATCCTTCCACCACTTGGAATAGCTGCAATGAGCACAAGATGAAATTAGAATGACCGCGACTGCATAAACTGCGACTACGAATGATGCAAGGTGACTTACCGTTGGGGCTAGATGCTTTGCGGTGTAGGGGGCGACCCCAGCTTTTGCGTCCAGGTACACCGCCTGGGTGATCTTCTTCAGTGCTGGGGTGTAGTCCTCGAGCTTCCACTCGGCGAGGCAGGACTTCGTCGAGTCCTCCCGGCCCGTGTATTGGTACATGTAGTGGTCGCGCGGAGCCAGAGGGACGATCCGTCGCCCGAGCCAGCAGTTGTATAAGTTAATTTTCTGGAGGCCTTTCTTCTTCAAACTGCGGATGGTTTGAAGCATTTCGTCCACGACCATCCGTTGGTCGGTGGGGAGCTTGCCGACTTCGAGTCAGCGCGGTTCGGACCGGTTGGAGGAGTATCGTGGGATCGCCGCCTCGCCCTCCGGGGTCGCCTCGGCAACGTAGAACCAAGACTTCTTCCAGTCGCTCACCGCCTTAGCGGGCAACATCAAGTCAAGGAACGAGGCCTTCGACTTCAGCTGGAATGTCAGGCCGCCCGCGGCAAGCATTGGGCCACCCGCTTCCTCGCGACTGATCCGTCCGTGGAACAGATCTTGCCATAGAGGTAAGTAGGGCCGGCAGCCCAGGTAGCACTCGCAGAACGCCACGAAGATGGCGAGCTGCTCGATGCTGTGCGGACCCAAGTCTGACGGTTCGATCCCATAGTAGGCGCAGAAGCGCCGGAAGAACAGGGACGTAGGGAATCCCAGCCCCCGTTCTAGGTGGCTGGTGAAGCAGATAAATTCTCCCTCGCGCGGGTTCGGGGTCACCTCTCCGGCCGCGGGGATGCGCCAACAGCCGGCGCGCAGGATCCCGGCCTCCTCGAAGGACTCCAGTTGCTCCCTCGTACACTTAGATCTACCCCAAGGCTCGGTGGAGGGGGCCATGGCAGAAGGATTTGTGGGGGGTCAGAGGATTTCGGGTTGGCTGGATCACGATGCGAAGGAAGGCGAAAGTGCGCGCAATCGGAGGAAATGGCGAGAAGGTGGTTCTCTGATCGCCTGCCATTCCCCTTATATAGCGGTTGTTACCCGCCAAATCAGGGAGCCATTACTAAGCGGTGATTACACCAAAAGTTACCGTTGGATTACCCCAACGGCTAGTTTGACCACGTTTAACGGTCCAACTTCAGCCACTCGGCTCGCTGACCCGATCACTACTATAGTGACTAAGTGTTTCGCCGACTCGACTCGCCAAAGCTGCGATCAGAATGACTAGTTGTTTCCTTCATTTAGGAGCCCGCCGACGATTCGACTAGATGCTTGCTTTGGATCCGTATACTCCGACTGCCAGCAACCACCTGCGCCAATCAACGACGGCCTCGGGGACTACTGATGGGGATATGCCTACCGGGGTATACCCAGCAGGACGTTTCCGACTGGCCCAGGAACTGGCGAGTGGGCCTGCAAGACGGCGACTGGATCAAGGCCTGGTGTGGATCCAAGCGACTGGGAGCTGAAGGCCCGGGCGAGTAGATAGGCCCGGTCGAATTAGGTTAAACAATTACCGAAGCCTTAACTGATTCGGTTGAGATATGTAAACCCTAGGGGAGGTGAGTCTATATAAACCTCCCTACAGGGCGTGTAGAGTTATGTTCCATCATACACCCAAGCGACTCGCCGCCTAGCCGCCGAGCTCTCCCATTTTACCACCATCATAATACAATCTAGCAGGAGTAGGTCTTTACCCTCTGGGGGGCCGAACCTGGGTAAAACCTTGTGTCTCCACCCTCATCTCGCACCGCAGATGGCTGGCCGCCCTTGCCCCTCGTTCTACTACTCGCTGCCGATTGCAGCATCTGCCGTGACCATTCCCACGACACGCGAGCTTAAGGAAGCGAAGGAGGAGGCGATTTCAGCGGATGGGCGAGCCAAGGCTGTTGTTACGGCCGGCACTGAAGAGCGTAAGGTCTGTGACGCCCTCGTTGCTGGGCTGCAAGACGACTACTCCTCTCTTCAAAGCTTCATCACGGGTCTGTGCCGTCCTTTGATTGGTAAGTGTGCCTGCCCCTGCCTATAGTAGTTGCATTGCGTGATCTTTGTTGTACTCACTGCCACCCTCTGTCCACAGGTCGGATCATCAACAGCTCGGAAGAGGCGCAGTCGTACGACGCGCGGCAGTGTGTGGCCACTCTGGTCAACTCGGCCACGTTGTCCGCGGCTTGCATTCGGGCGTATCTTCAGGAGATGTCGCCCACGGAAGTGATTCCCAGCGACCTCGTCGAAGTGTGGCGGTATCTGGAGATGGCGCCGTCAGTCGTCGAGTTCATGACGCGGTCGGCGTTCCGGCGCGGGGCAGCGACGGCGCTTAGCTTTGGGCTCACCCACTTCCCGGAGGATTTCGATCTGGACGACGTGACGAGTGGCTAACCATCGTCGACGGGCTCGGTGGATATTGCCGAGGTGCTGAAGCTGACGGACCGTGCCGCGGTATACTCCGATCGTGTCTGGGCGATGGGCGACCTCCTTCCTTACCAGGAGACGACCGTCGCGCCCAACGATCCCGAGCCGCCGCACTGGGACTTCAAGATCGAGCAGCCCTTCCGTGCGGCTATGGCGGGTGAGCTGACGACGTACCCATCGAACCCGTACACTCCCTTCATTCGCAACCGCAAGGGTGGCGGCGAGTCAACCTCGAAGCCTGCGGAATAAAACATTGTGCCCTGGGGCGTTAGTAGCAGTTCGGCCATTGGACGCAACTTGTATTTTGTAACAACTTTGGTCTTCTATAATGGGATTTCGCGTTATTTTGTGAGTTGTCTTGCGATTGTGATTGATGATTGAACGAGTCCCCGAGCGCGTCCGCCCTTTTTATGGGGTTTACCTCGTTTCTTATGTGTTTGTGTTTTCGAGCGTTTTGTTGGTTGATTTGTTATTGAGGTCGACTCGCCCGAGCTTGGAAAGCCAGTCGCAGGGCGACTCCCATGAGTGTTCTTTACTTCACCGTTTTCCCTTGCGCGAACGAGGTCGGGTAGCCGAGTCCCCGAGCGTGGTACTTGGTGGTTATAGTCGCGGCTCTAGGGTGGGTGAGTACTGGGCGCGTCAGAGTGAGCGCATCACTCCTGCCTGGCCCGTCGAGTCAGTCGCATGGCGAGTCCTGGGCACGCTCTCCTACTTGGCGTTTTTCCCTAGTCGCTCGTGCTTAACTGGTCGTCAGTCCCCGAGCGTGGTGGTATTTGGCCGTTCGAGTCACTGTGTCGAGGATGTGGAGGATCGTGGTCGCTGTGAGGAGCGAAGGCAGTTGTCTTGGCTCGTTAAGCCAGTCGAGCTAGGCGACTCCAATGGGGCTCCGGGTAGGCGTTTTTCGTAGACGTGGCGAGTCCTGGGGTGACCCAGTGCCCTCGTAACGCACTACTTGGCCGTGTCGGTCGCTGTACCAGAGGTTGACTTCTGCAGTTAGCTTGACGCTGTTATTACGAGTGCGAGTGGCACAAGACACGCAGAGTAGACGCAATTTGCGGTAACCGATATATTTTATTTCATAGCTAGTGGAGGGTACATGTATGGAGTTCTAGGAGTAGAACTTCCGTAGGAGGTTTACATTCCACGGTCGCTTGACGTCGAGTTTCCCGTCTCCGCGGACGTCGGTGAGGTAGTAGGCGTCGTTGCCGAGTACTCGCTCGATGGCAAATGGTCCCTCCCACGGGGGGGGGGGGAGAGCTTGTGCATGCCCTTCTTGTCCTGGATGAGGCGTAGTACCAGGTCGCCTTCCTGGAAGGTGCGAGTCCTCACCCACCGGCTATGGTAGCGGCGGAGTCCTTGCTGGTAGATGGCAGTGCGGGAGCAAGCTAGGTCGCGTGCCTCGTCGAGTTGATCGACTCCATCTTGGCGTGCGAGTTCGTTCGCAGCCTCCGTGTAGTGGACGACCCTTGGCGAGTCGTGCTCTAGGTCGGTGGGCATGACTGCCTCGGCGCCATACACCATGAAGAAGGGGGTGAACCCTGTCGACCTGTTGACCGAGGTGCGGATGCCCCAGATGAAGGAGGGTAGCTCCTCGACCCAGCACCTGGCGGTGCGCTCGAGTGGTACTTGGAGCCGTGGCTTCAGGCCATGGAGGATTCTCTCGTTGGCCCGTTCCACCTAGCCGTTGGACTCCGGATGGGCGACTGAGGCGAGGTCGAGTCGGATGTGATGTTCCTCGCAGAACTTGGCCATGGCTCCTTTGGCGAAGTTGGTGCCGTTGTCCGTGATGATGCTGTTGGGGAACCCGTAGCGATATATGAGCTCGCGTAGGAACTTGGTGGCGGTCTTTCCGTTGCATTTCCGGACTGGCTTGGCCTCCACCCACTTTGTGAATTTGTCGACCGCGACCAGGAGGTGGGTGAAGCTGGAGGGGGCCTTTTTGAAAGGGCCGACCATGTCCATACCCCACACGGCGAACGACCAGGTGATGGGGATTGTCTTGAGAGCTGAGCTCGGCATGTGTGTCTGGTTGGCATACTTCTGGCCCCCGGCGCACCGCTGGACAATGTCTACAGCGTCTGCGTGTGCGGTGGGCCAGTAAAAGCCGTGCCGCATAGCCTTTGCGACCAGAGAGCGGGCGCCAGCATGGTGGCCGCAGTCGCCGGAGTGGATGTCGTGGAGGATTTTGCGTCCTTCGATGGGTTGGACGCAGCGTTGGAACACGCCGGTCACGCTGCGCTTGTGAAGTTCGCCGTCGATGATGACGAAGGATTTGTAGCGGCGTGCTATCATCCGGGCGTCTGTTTCGTCTGCCGGCAAGGTGCCTCCTTCCAGATAGGCGATGTATGGCGTAGTCCAGTCTTCTGGCTCAGCGATGAGTGCGACCAGGGCTGCCTCTGGTTGCAGCAGGACTCCGATGTCGATCTCCCTTGGGGGAGAGACGGAAGGCTTGGTGATGGTGTCGAGGAAGACGCCGGCGGGTGGTGCGAGTCGAGCCGAGACGATGCGAGAGAGTGCATCGGCCTCCTCGTTCTTCCGCTGTCGATCCACTCAACGGAATAGCCTGCGAAGTGTCCGCCCAGCTTGTCCACTGCTTAGCGGTATGCCGCCATGGTGGGGGAGACGGCGTCACAGGTACCAGCGACCTGCCCGGCGACAAGGTCGGAGTCTCCGTAGCAGCGTAGGCGGTTGACATTCATCTCCCTGGCGGCTCGCATGCCATGGAGTAGTGCCTCGTATTCGGCCATGTTGTTGATGCAGGGGGTGAAGTCGAGGCAGAGGACGTAGCGGAGCTTGTCGCCCTTCGGGGAAGTCAGGACGATCCCTGCCCCTGCGCCGTCTGCATTCTTGGAGCCGTCGAAGTGCAGGCTCCAATAGTGGAGGTACGGCATCTTTTCCGGCTGCTGGGCCTCTTCCCAGTCAGCGATGAAGTCCGCGAGAGCCTGCGATTTGATCGCTTTGCGTGGCTCGTACTTGATGTTGTGGACGCCGATTTCGACGGCCCACTTGGCGACTCGCCCGGTCGCCTCACGGTTGCGGATGATGTCCTGCAACGTTGTTGAGGAGACGACCGTGATCGGGTGCTCCTGGAAGTATTGCGGCAGTCGCCGCTCTGCTCTGAAGACCGCGTATACTAGTTTCTGGTATTGCGGGTATCGCTGGCGCGACTCGGTGAGGACCTCGCTGATATAGTACACCGGTCGCTGTACTGGGCGCTCCTTTCCTTCCTCTGGGCGCTCGATGACCATGACAGCGCTGACGACGCGCTCGGAAGCCGCGATGTAGACCAGCATGGGTTCTTTGTCTGCAGGGGTGGCGAGTAGCAGTGCTGCGAGTAGCACCTTCTTGAGGTCGCGGAGCGCGTCGTCCGCGTCCTTGTCCCACTGGAAGGTGGGGTTCTTGCGCATCAGGCAGTATAGGGGCATCGCCTTTTCGCCCAATCGGGGGATGAAGCGACTGAGAGCCGCGACCCGCTCGTCCAGCTTCTGGACATCGCGCAGGCACTCGGGTTTGCCGAGTCGAGCGATCGTGTCGATCTTGGTGGGGTTCGCCTCGATCCCGCGCTTGGAGACGACGTAGCCCAGTAGTTGCCCTGCTGGTACACCGAAGGTGCATTTTCCTGGGTTTAGCTCTTGTATTTCCGCAGGTTGGCCAATGTTTCCGCTAGGTCGGCGAGTAGGTCGCTCTGGCGAGCGGACTTCACTACCACGTCGTCGATGTAGACGTGGATATTGCGGCCAATTTGGCTCGCAAGGCATTCCTGCATGCACCGCTGGTAGGTCGCCCCGGCGTTCTTGAGGCCGAAGGTCATGGCAGTGTAGCAGAAGTTTCCGAATGGCGTGATGAACGCCGTCTTTTCCTCGTCCTCGACAGCCATTTTGATCTGGTTGTACCCAGAGTAGGCGTCGAGGAAACACAGCGACTCCGAGCCCGCGGTGGAATCGATTATCTGGTTGATCCACGGGAGGACGAATTGCTCCTTCGGGCAGGCGCTGTTTGAGTTTGTGTAGTTGATACACATCCTCCATGTCCCATTTTTATTTTCGACCAGGACTGGGTTTGCCAGCCACTTGGAGTATTTGATTGGCCGGATGAAGCCTGCAGCGAGTAGACGTTGTACCTCCTCGGCGATGGCTCGGCGGCGCTCTTCATTGAAGGGCCGCAGCGACTGCTTGACAGGTCGCACTTTGGGGTCGGCGTTGAGTTTGTGCTCAGCAAGGTCCCTAGGGACACCGAGTATGTCAGAGGGCTTCCATGCAAAGATGTCCCTGTTCTCACGGAGGAACTCGATGAGCGCGCCTTCCTATGCTGGGCTCATGCCCGTCCCGATCATCACCGTTTGGATGGAGTCGCCTGGGACCATCTCGACGGTGCGGGTGTGCGTCGTTGCCTCAAAGGCTGAGGTGTTGCCGCCTTCCGAGTTGGGCTTCTTGAGTATAGTGGGGTCGTCGTTGTTGACCCCACTCGCGTACTTGGCGAGCTCGTCGGCGTGGTTGGCCTTAGCCGCGATGACGGCGTCGGCGAGTTCGGCTCCTTTGGCCTCGCACTCGGCGGCCATGTCAGGGTCGCCGTGGATGGTGATGACGCCACGCGGTCCGGGGAGCTTCATCGCGTTGTACGCCTAGTGGGGCGCCGCCATGAACTTGGCGAACGCCTGGCGCCCCAGGAAGCAGTGGTAGGGGCTGTCGAAGGGCACCAGCTCGAAGACGATCCACTCGGTGCGGAAGTTTGCTAGTGTGCCGAAGGTGACTGGCAGCGTGACCTTTCCGATCGGGTACGCCTTCCGACCGGGGACGATGCCATGGAACGTTGTGTAGGTCGTCTCGACCATCGACTGCGGGAGCCGCAGTCGCCTGAAGGTGTCCAGGTACAGGATGTTGATGGAGCTGCCGCCGTCCATCAATGTCTTGGGGAGCCAGTAGTCTACCACTTTGGGCTTGACCACCAGGGTGACTCGGCCTAGGTACTCGATGCGTGGCGAGTGGTCCTGGCGGCTCCAGGTGATTGGTTGCTCCGACCAGTTGAGGAACTGGAGAACGTCCACCTGGGCCACCGCGTTGACGGCGACAGCGCAGGCGATGACCTTCTTCTCGCGCTTCGTGTTGAAGCCTGTGAAGGTGTGGAGCGAGCCGGCCACACTGCCGAATTTTCCGCCATTTGGCGGGTTGTTGTCAGGGTCCTCCCGCGCTCGCCGTGCCTTCTCGATCTCCTTGAGAGAGTGGCAGTCGGCGGTCGTGTGCGTGGCGGGCTTTCCTTCCCTGCTATGAAACGCACAAGGTTGGTTAAGGAGGGCCGCGGGGTCGAACCTTGGTTTCGCCTTGTAGTTGCCGCCGTCGCGGCGTTGCCCTCCGTCGCGGCGGAAGCTCTTGGGCTCGCGCTGCGTGTGCCCAGCGTTTGCGATGAAGTCGACTCGCCCGTCGCTGCGGCACTTGCCGATGAGGCGAGTGTTGCTGTATATTAGGTCGGACCATCGTCCGTTGTCGTTGCCGTTCGTGCGGCGTTGACCTCTCGACTCGTCATCGGTTTCCTGGTTTGGGTCTTCCTCCGCGTATCTTTTGGCGATCTCAAGGAGATCCGGTATGTTGTTGAGTGTGCGGTATGCTCGTTTGAGCTTGGCGACCAAGGGCTCGTAGCGGCACGAGGTCTTGAAGCAGTGGATCGCGGTGTCCGGGTGGATGCCGACCGCGTTGTACCATAGTTCTTGCCACCATTGGACCCAGCTTCGGGTCTACTCGCGGGGTCCCTGAACGCATCGTTCCAGGTCCTCGAAGGTGGTGGCGCGGGTGTAGGAACCCTCGAAGTGCCTGACGAAGGCATCGTGCATCTCTTCCCAGGAATCGATGCTATCCGGGAGGAGAGTGTTGATCCACTGCCTGCACGCTCCCTCCATCATCAGGGGGAGGTAGCGGGCGGCTAGCAGGTCGGTGTGGCCAGCGATCCCCATCGCCATGAGGTAGGTGTCCAGCCACACGGAGGGGTCGTACGAAGGGTCGTACTTTTCTATTTCCTTCGGCGCTTTGAAGTTCACCGGGTACTTTTCGCCTCAGATCATTGGTCCGAAGCATCGGGGCCCAGGTCGGCTTAGCGACCCCATCGGCTCGCCATCACGGTGATTGGTTAGGGTGTGTCGCAGGTCGTCGGGCTGGCATGCGCGCCAGCTTTGGTTGTTGATGATGTGGGTGCGGGCGTCGACGGGCTGACCGTTGGCGGCGACGAAGTTGGTCGCTGGCCTGGGGTCGTTGGTGGAGAGTGCCGCGTTCACGGGTCGGTGTTAGAGCTGCAGTGGTTCGGGTGGCGGGCAGTTGAGGGTGTTTGCCGCCAATGGACGGCCGCTTGAGGCCGCTCTGCTGCCCGATGAACGCGAGTACATCCGACCCTGTGAGTCGACGCCTGCGTTTTGTTGCTCGACCGACTTTGCGAGGAGGGCCTTGACGTACTGGATCTGTAGGGCGCCGTCACCGGTGGCCGTGATGTTGTCGGCCGCTGCTCGGCCCACCACGAGGTTGTGCATCGGGGTGGAGAACAGTGGTAGGCCGTTCGCGTCTCGCTCCTGTGAGGAGACCATGATCCGCGGCTGGTCCCTGGTGGGTGAGCGGTTGGGTGGAGGTGGGGCGCCGTTCGCCGTCGATCCGGGCGGAGCCCGGGCGCTTCCTCCGGGTGGCGCGTTCTCGCAGATCGCACGCTCGGCCACGCGGGCCGGGTCCTTCTCGTCATCGAAGTTCAGGGCGCGCCCCTGGACGGTGGGGTTCAGGCGCGACCTGATTCGCAGCTGGTGGTAAGGTGACAGCTCCTGCGCTGTCACCTGCTCGAGGCGAAATTTTTCGAGCTCGGCTTGCTCCTTGCGGACTACCTCCGCCAGCTTCAGGCGGAGTTCCTCGACCTACGTTGTCGTGGTGTTAGGAGGGATCGAGGTGGAGAAGGGATCCTCCGGCGGGTCGGTGCCAGTCGCCATGTAGGTCGTGGCATGGCGACCGGTCCCGTCACGGAGATCGGTGGAGTTTTCCGATCCGGAGTCGAAGTCGAAGATCCCAAGGATGGAGGGATCCTCGAAGTCTCCCACGTTGGAGACCCGGGTGATGGAGCCCGCGGGCGAAGCCGCGATGATGGATCCGACGAGTGACGCCGGGGTTGCCGAGTCGGCGTCGTCGTTGAGGGCCGCGTCTTCCGCGGCTGCGGTGGTTTCAGCCACGTCGCTGTGGGCCGAGTTGTACTCGGAGGCGAGGCGGTGGATCATGCGGACCTGTCTCTCAGAGAGCCGGTCGCGTGGCGGCGACTCGCGGATGCGAGCCGAATCCTCCGAGACGATGACGTCGGTGAGGCCGACGAAGAGGCTGATCGTGCCGACTGGCAAGATCATGCTGTGCGTGACTGGTCGCGCCGCCGGGACGTAGCTGCTCGGCAAGATCATGCGGCCGGTGGAGACCGACTCGTTGATGGGCAGATTGGATCTCGCCGCAGAACACCGGCCAGACCGGCCAGGCCCCACGGTGGGCGCCACTATCGCGGGAATGACCACGGCAGATGCTGCAATCGGCAGCGAGTAGTAGAACATAGGGCAAGGGCGGCCAGCCATCTGCGGTCCGAGATGAGGGTGGAGACACCGGGTTTTACACAGGTTCGGCCCCCGGGAGGGTAAATACCTAATCCTGCTAGATATATTATGATGGAAGTACAATGGGGCAAGCTCGACGGCTAGGCGGCGAGTCGCTTGGGTGGATGATGCAACGTATCTTCTACACGCCCTGTAGGGAGGTTTATATAGACTCACCCCCCCCTAGGGTTTACATATCTCAACCGAATCAGTTAAGGTTTCGGCACTCGTTTAACCTAATCCGACTGGGCCTATCTACTCTCCCGAGCCTTCAACTTCCAGTCGCTTGGATCCACACCAGGTCTTGATCCAGTCGCCGTCCTGCAGGCCCACTCGCCAGTTCCTGGGCCAGTCGGAAACGTCCTGCTGGGTATACCCCGGTAGGCATATCCCCATCATTAGGAATCACTATACCCAAACTTTGGAGTTTGTTTGCGTGCCCAGACATCTTAACCACATGCTCACTGACGGAGGTGCCCTCTTCCATCTTGCAGTTAAAGAACTTTTCAGAAGCCTCATAGCTCTCAACTGCCGCATGAGTCTCAAAAATCAATTTGAGTTCACGGACAATATCATTTGGGTCTGAATTCTCAAACCTTTTCTGAAGCTCCGATTCTAAACCATACAAGATATCACACTGAACTGTGGAGTACTGAGTCTTTCGAGCGAGGTAAACATTCTTTACTTCATCGGTAGCAGTAGCTGCAGGTGGGTCACCCAGCGGTGCATCCAGCACATATGTCAAATTACCAGCATTAAGGACAATCCTCAAATTGCGGAACCAATCCGCGAAGTTGCTTCCATTGTTTTTCAACTTTTCTTTCTCTAGGAACGCATTAAAATTGATGGTAGGGGCCGCCATTGATCTACAACATATTTGCAATAGTTTAGACTAAGTTTATGACAAATTGAGTTCTAATTAATAGTTAAATTAATCTAGGTGAACTCCCACTCAAAACAATATCCCTCACATTGTTTTAGTGATCACACGAACCAAATCCACCACATCAACACCGATCATCACGAGAGTTGATGTAGCTTCAATGGCGAACAATCGACATGTTCATCATATCTACTATATGATTCATGCTTTACCTTTCGGTGATCCGTGTTCCGAGACCATGTATGTACATGATGGGCTCGTCAAGATCAAACCTTAGATTCCGCATGAGCAAATCTGGCTTGCTCACGTTGTATACACTTGCAGAATCTAACACACCCGATCATCACGTGGTGCTTCGAAAAAACAAGCTTTAGCAACGGTGCTCACTAAGGATGAACACTTTAGAACTTGAAATTTATGTGCATGAGGGATCATCTTATAATGCTACCGTCGTTAACTAAGCAATACAAGATGCATAAAGGATTAACATCACATGAAATTCATAATATGTGATATGATATGGCCTTTCTTCTTTGTGCTTCTGATCTCCATCTTCAAGCACGAACATGATCTCCATCATCACCGGCATTGCATCAAGGTCAATGACGCTTCTCCATGATTGTCGTCCACCAGCTTCAACTATTACAACTACTTTGAATAGACATGCGGGTCTTAACGGAATTTAAAGACAACCATATGGCTCCTGTCGGTTGCCAACTTACAATAAGGAACATTGCATACATCAAATATAATCACAATCATGGCCATATCACATCACCGCACACCCCTACAAAACAAAGTTAGATGCCTCTAATTTCTTTGCATATTTTACGTGGTTTGGGGCTTTCAATAAGTGTCGATCTAACTTACGAACAAGAACCACAACGTTGATGTTTGAAATATCAAGTGCCCGTTGTAAATTGGGTCTATACTATAATGGGAGAGACAGACACCCGCAAAGCCACTTATGCAATACAAGTTGCATGTTGAGCGTGGAGCAAGTCTCATGAACGATGTCATGTAAGGTTAGCCCGAGCCGCTTCATCCCATCATACCGCAAGATGCAAAGTACACAAGAAGCAATTGATAATAAAAGCACCACCGCCCACAATGACCATTGTGTTCTACTCGTGGAACAGATCTACATATAGACAAGGCTCTGATACCACTATAGGGGTTCGTAGCATGGAAAACAAAAAATTTCTACCGCATACAAACAAACAAGCCAAGATCTATCTACTAGATTGTAGCAACGAGTCGATGGAATAACTCACCCTCGAAGATTCCAAAGTGTTTAACGAGAGCGGATTTTCGTGGGTCATGTAGTCGTACTCTTGCCGATCTCAAGATCGCGTAGACGATCCTTCCGGCGCTGCGTTTCGGTAGCTCTTCCGCAGTCGGTCACACGTTCGGTACTCGACGAAGACCTTCCTCTACCTTGTTCCAGCAGGAAGCAGAGGTTGTAGCACTCTCCTCGCGATTCCGGCAGCACGACGGCGTGGTACCAGAAGTAGAGGGGAGATCTCGCAGGGCTTCGCCTTAAGCCGGAGCGAGTATGGTGGACTATGAGAGAGCCCTCGGTGATCTAGGGTTTAGACACACCAAGGAGAGGGTGCTAGGCCGGTGGCTAGGGCTTGGGGAAGCCCAAGTCGACGGCTAGGGTTTGCCCTAGGCGGCGGCGGCAGCAGGAGGTGGTGGCACCGGCGGCTTGGGGCTAGGGTTTGGAGAGGTGGAGTTGTGTGCTAGGAGGGGCAGCCCTGCCCCTCCTTATATAGGTGGAGGGCGGCGGCCAAGGGAGGGGAGTCCCTCCCCAACTCGGCTTCCAAGGCCGACGGTGGAGGGAGAGGGACTTCCTCCCCAAGTAGGTTTCCTACTCTCCCTCCACCAAGCAAAATAGCCGTTTGACTTTTCAAATTGGCGTTTGACTTTTCAAACTAGGATTTGATTTATCCCTTTATTTCGCTCAGCGATGACACCTAGTACATGATGCAACCATTCCAACTTGTTATGACACATTCATGTACCCTTCCCCTCCGGAGTGCCGGACATCCCGGAACCTTCTAGAACATTCCCGATGAAAACACCGGAACCATTCTCCAACCTCGAAACAGGACTTTCCTTATATGAATCTTATTCTCCAGACCATTCCGGATCTACTCGTGATATCCCGTATCCCATCCGAGACTCCGAACAACATTCGGTCTCTTACTCATCATTCCATAACTACTCAACAACGTCGAATCCTTAAGTGTGTCTCCCTACGGTTCGTGAATTATGCAGACATGATCGAGACACTTCTCCGAACAATAACCAATAGAGGAATCTGGAAATTCATATGACTCCCACATATTTCTACGATTACTTTGCGATCGAATGAACCAATTACATACGATACCAATTTCCCTTTGTCTCACGATAGTTCACTTATCCGAGGTTTTGATCGTCGGTATCTTTGCATACCTAGTTCAACCTCGTTACTGATAAGTACTCTTTTCTCGTTCCCGTGATATGTGATCCCTTGTGAACCAGTCACATGCTTGCAAGCTAATTGGATGACATTCCACCGAGAGGGCCCAGAGTATATCTATCCGTCATATGGATGGACAAATCCCACTCTTGATCCATGTGTCTCAACCAATACTTTCCGAACACTCAATGCCACCTTTATAGCCACCCAGTTACGGTGTGGTGTTTTATGTCATCAAAGCATCCTTCTGGTTGATGGTGATAAGCATGATCTCATGGTCGAAGGAATTAGGTTACTATGTATCAGAAAGCATATAGCAATTGAACTATAAAAATGACTTGATCTTTATGCTATGCTTATCTATAGGAGTATGTCCATCATATCATTCTCCTAACGATATGATCTTGTTGTTAATAACATCTCAATGTTCATGATAGGGAAACCACAATCATCTATTAACCAACAAGCTAGTATTATGAAGAGGCTTTACTAGGGACTTCAATTTAAGTTTACAAATCACACAAGTATTAATGTTTCCTTGTTAATACTATTATAGCATGAATGTAAACATTTATCATAAACACAAAGATATAATAATAACTACATTTATTATTGCCTCTAGGGCATATCTCCAACAGAAATCTCTAAGGTTGCAGATGTGATGTTGCCACTAGGGAGAAAACAATGGTCTCTTGTTCATGGAACAAGTGGATTGTTTACCTTACACACTTTGCTTAAAGCAGTTGTCTGTTGCTTGCAACTTAATATTGGAGGGGTTTTGGATAATACCCTGAAGGTGGACTTCTAGTCATAGATGCAGTTGGATGGCGGTCTATGTATAATGTTGTATTGCCCAATCGAATCTCATAGGATCTTTGTGTCTAGTATTGCATTGTTATGCCTTGTTCAGTCCTGTCAATTGCCCTACTGTAATTTTTTTACCCAGCATGCCATGTTTGTTTATCTAAGGAGAACACCTCTAGTGAACTATGGACCCCGTTCCAATCTTTACCATAGATACATCTTCCATTGTTACTGTTTACTTGCTCCAAACCATCATCACCTTCCACACCATACTGTTAATCCTTTGTTACAGCAACCGGTGAGATTGACAACCTCACTGTTCATTGGGGCAAAGTCTTGAGTTTGTGTTGTGCATGTTTCCATGTTGCTTGCAACACCTTTGAGACGTTTCCATCATCCTACTAGTTCGATAACCTTGGTTTCTTACTGAGGGAAGACTTGCTTCTGCTGCACCATCAAGCTTTTTTGGCGCCGTTGTCGGGGAGGATAAGGACGTCTTCACAAGGGGATTCCTCCTCAACCTTTCTCTTTACTTTGTTTTTAGTTTGCTTAGTTCCTTTTTCTTGGTTTTGTTTGCTTATTTTTTATCAAAAACTCCAAAAAAAATAGTTTAGTTTGGTTTGCTTTCTCTTATCAAAAACACAAAAAAATTAGTTCCTACTCTAGTTGCTGGACTGTTATTGCCTTGCTTGGTCATGCTTTCTATCAATGGATGGTTTCTTTGAAACTAGTTCTTATTGGCAAGGTGGGTCCACGAAATAAGAAAAGTATTATTATAAGGAACACCGTTTGTCACAAAAAGGGAAACACTTACGGGAACAAATTGATAAGTTGAATATTATTGCTAGAGACGTGTGCTCTACTTAAAATGTTACTTATTGCTTTGATAAATCTTGTTGCTGTAGGAGGTATAAACACCTACCTTTTCAATGTGAGTATAAAGATAATGTTACCATATCCTCTTATGTTAAAGGAAATTATGACTTTTATGACGTGGAACAAATTAAAGAATTTATTGCCTTCAAGGGTGCATTTGAACTTGCCAGTTTGCTTGAAAATACTGATGATGCACCTTATGAATATGAGGTTTATGAGATACTTAAATTTTTCTTTGATAATTACAAGGAAGAAAATGGCTATATTCTTGAATATTTTAATAGGTGCTTTCCACAAATGGAAGAGACTAATGCCTTACAGGAGTCTATGGAAGAAGAAATTGTTAAAACTGGAAGCTCATTAGATGAAAAAGAGGAGGAGAGTGATGAACAAAAGGAGGAAGAATGGATCTACCCATGTCTACCTTCTAATGAGAGTAACTCTTTACCTCTTATATTATTTGATTGTCCCCCATGCTTACCAAAGGAGGATGAATGTTATGTTCTTGTGGATCCTTTTGAGATATGTACTTTGGGTAAAACCTATGAAGGTTTTAATCCCACTATTTTTGAGCTTGATAGAAATTATGTGTTTTTAGATCATGAAAAGCGTGCTTTATGTGATAGCTATATTGTTGAGTTTATTCATGATGCTACTGAAAATTATTATGAGAGAGGAAAATATGGTTGTGGAAGTTTTCATGGTACTGAAACACCTCTCTATGTGCTGAAAGTTTTGAAGTTACTCTTGTTTTATCTTCATATGCCTGTCACTTTGTTCTTTGTGAATTTATTTGAATACAAGATTCCTATGCATAGGAAGTGGGTTAGACTTAAATGTGTTTTGAATTTGCTTCTTGATGCTCTCTTTTACTTCAATTCATATTTCCTATGAGAGCATCTTCTCAAACTATCAAGCCTGACTTAAAGGCGTTAAAGAAAAGTACTTGTTGGGAGATAACCCAACTCCTGTGTCATGGGGCAAGGGGTACCCCGTTGGCGGTTCTCTATGATACACATATACTTACAATGACAAGAACTTGCTTGTGACTAAGCTTGAGTAGCATGAGGAACGACCCACGTACTCAAGGGACATGAGATTGCTAACTTATGATTTTTCAAGCATATAATTCATATTTGTTTCACTTTAACCTTAATCACTTCAGATGCTTATGATAGGGGCAATGAGAGCTGAAAGCTAATAAGTACCATAATTTTTGGAAGCTCTTTATGAAACTTGAAATCTCTGCTTCCCTGCGAAGGGCCTTTCTTCCTACCTTTATGTTGAGTCTCCACCTTCTATCTTTATGCACCAATTAAGAGAGCATAGTTTTCATTCTTAGTTTTATGTGCATTGTCCCAAAACTTATTGATTGATTCATAATGTTGATATTGCTTGTTCTTCAACTATTTGTATCTAGTCACCCTTATGAACTTTGAAGGTATCCTATGCATTTATGTTTTGCTACTCCATGAGGGATAAGCTGAATACCACTATGATATGTTTTCTATATGTGAAACAAACAAATGTCTTTCAATGCATTGTTATTCATGATCTTTGTTTGTATCTTTTCATGTTGCAACATAGTTTCTATGTATTATTGTTAGAACTACATCTTTCATGCTCATGTTTAGAGTACTTTGATCCCAGCTTTCAATGCTTTGCAAATGGTTTGATCAATATTGTGATGGTGCATTTCACCTCAAAAATTATTCTTTTTATCACTTACCTACTCAAGGACAAGAAGGAGTTAAGCTTGGGGATGCTTGATACGTCATAAATGTATCTATAATTTTTTATGTTCCATGCTTGTTTAGTATCAACTTTACTATGCTTTGTCTACACTTTGAGGTATTTTTATACATTTTCTAGGACTAACCTATTAACAAGATGTCGCAGTGCCATTTGCCTTTTTCTGCTATTTTTGGTTTCAGAAAATCTAGTAAGGAAATATTCTCGGAAATGGACAGGACAAAAGCCAAAGTCAATATTTTACCGGAGAGAACAAAGACCGAAGAGCAGTCTAAGGGGGGCCACGAGGTGGACACACCCTAGGGCCGCATGGCCCAGGGGCGCGCCGCCCTGTGGTGTGGGCCCCTCGGGCGGCCGCCTGCCTCGCCTCTTCTCCCATAAAGTCACCCTGATGCAGAAACCCTAGGCACCCGATTAGATCTCCATGAAATAGTCTGTAGCCATCGCCACCATCGTCCCTAGATCAGGGGGATCTGAAGCTCTTCCTGGTACCCTGCTGGAGGAGAGAGATCATCCCGGAGGCCTTCTTCATCACCATGCCATCCTCCGGTATGATGCGTGAGTAGTTCACCCTTGGACTACGGGTCCATACAGTAGCTAGATGGCTGTTTCTCCTCCTTTGTGCTATCACGTTTAGATATTGTGAGCTCCGTTCATGATCAATATCATATATTTGTAATCATACATGTTGTGTTTGCGGGGATCCGATGGATATTGAGATACTATGTCAAATTGATTATTGATTCTATCATGTCAGATTGATTATTGATTCTATCATGTCTATGTTATTTGTGATCTTGCATGCTCTCCGTTGCTAGTAGATATCTTGGCCAAGTAGATGCTTGTGACTCCAAGAGGGAGTATTTATGCTCAATAGTAGGTTCATGCCTCTAGTAATCTGAGGAAGTGACAGAAATCTTTAAGGTTGTAGATGTGATGTTGCTACTAGGGAGAAAACAACAATATTTTGTTCATGGAACAATTGTATTGTTTACTTTACACACATTGCTTAATGCAATTATCCGTTGCTTGCAACTTAATACTGGAAGGGGTTCGAATGATAACCTGAAGGTGGATTATTAGTCATAGATGCAGTTGGATTACGGTCTATGTATATTGTTGTAATGCCCAATCAAATCTCATAGGAGTCATGATGTCTAGTATTCGTATTGTTATGCTTTATCAACCTGTCAATTACCCCGCTGTAATTTGTTCACCCAACATGTTATCTATCTTAAGGAGAACACCTCTAGTGAACTATGGACCCCGGTCCAATCTTTACCATTGATACATCATCTACTGTTACCCTTTACTTTCTACAAGCAACCATTATCTTCCACACTATACGTTTAATCTTTTGTTTTCAGCAATCCAGTGAGATTGACAACCTCACTGTAAGTTGGGGTAAAGTACTGAGTTTGTGTTGTTCAGGTTCCAAGTTTTTAGCAACACCTTGGAGTTGTTTCCTTGCTCCTACTGGTTCGATAACCTTGGTTTCTTAATTGAGGGAAAACTTGCTGCTGTGTTCATCACACCTTTCTCTTGGGGTTTCCCAACAAGGATCTACAGTCAACCGAGCCGCATCAGGATGATGAAGTGGTTTCTACACAGAAGACACAAACTCGATCTTTACTTTGATCAATAATGGCTACACTTGCTCCTCGAGTTGTATGAGCGAGAGGAAGAAGAGGCTCTCTAGTAACCACTAAGTGTAAAAATTAATCAATCCCTCTCCTAGGAGGCCCTGGCTCACCTTATAAAGGGGTGGCCAGCTTACATCTAGGGCTAACATGGACAGCATATTCCACGAATATGCTTGTACCAAAATAGTCATTCAGTGGGAGCCTTTCCGTGTCTCCCTTCTATCGACGACAATGACCTAGAGTCCATGGCATGTGAGCGTCGGGCTCTAGGACTATCACCCCGTGATGCTCTCCTGCCCCTCTGTCCCTCTGTCCATTGTTTGTAGCGCTTGGCACTATACAAATTCTTGAGAGAGAGACAGTGTGTAGTGTTGACTTCGGAGTTCTCCCTCTCCTTCTCGAACAAGTTTCCTCATGACTCGACCTTGCCCTGTATGACTTGGTAAAGCCCTAACCTGCAGATATAAAGCATAGTATATGATATGCCTACATACCCTGTATGTCTTCCGAGTCAGGCCTTAGTTACCTGACTCGGGATAATCTAGTCCTTATTCAACTAGCATTGATATAACTCGGCTGGGTCATTCTTTGACTCGATCAACATTTTCGAGGGCTTTTTCCTTTTACCTTATCTTGACCCTACCTAGGATCATCCCCCCAATAGAAGGGGACAGCGGCGGCGGGGTAGAGGGAGGACGGCGAGGTCCACGTGACCGCGGGTGGAGAGGATCGAGCGACAGCGGGGAAGGCACACGGGGAGGAGGCGCTCTGGGAGGTTGGTCGCATATGGGAGGGAGGGACAGGCGCAGGGGTTCGATGCAGAGGCGGCGGCGGGGATACGGGAGAAGGAAGAGGAGCACCAGGGAGAGGGCGTGGGCCTGGGGTACAAGTACGGGATGCGTGAGGGAACGGGGCTCACGTGCGTGGGTGGGTCCGAGGTGGAGCGGGCCTGTGTGCGGTGTGTGTGCATGCGTGTTTGTTGCGGTGTGCGTGTGTGAGTGCGTCGATGGTTGGGGTGTTGCGTGTGTGTGTTTGGTTTGATCGGGGGGTGGCGGCGGCAGGGGAGTAGGTTGGGTGGTGGGAATAGTCTAGGGTTTAGACTGGGTTGGGTTAAGTCTAGGGTTTTATTTTCTAGGTGGTAGGCTGGCTACTGGTTGGGCCTTGGGCCTGACCGGCGGCTTCCCCCCCACAAAATATTTTATTTCTTATACGTTAAAACTCTTTTCATAATAGGTTAGACAAACAACATATCCGGGAAGTCCGGGTTTGACTTGAATAAAGATGGGGAGTATTTTTAGAAAACACGAGAGGCTTTATAAAATAGTTTTAGAAATAATATAAATACAGACACGAAGATGCTTAAATGCAATGTGGCATGATGATAGTCATGATGATGCACAAAGATAAAGATAGGCGATTTCTAGTAGTAGTTTTACCCGGGGTGCTACATATATGCACACCCCTATATCAAGAAATATTATACCATGTGAGTTGAGAAGAGGAAATAAAGAGAAAAATAGAGGGCACGATACTTTTCCCTGGCCATAAGATTTGTGTTCGCCTTTGTTCGTCTAAATTTATGTGATCGATCTGTGGGAAAATTCCAACAATTGGTATCAGAGTAAGGTTAAATATTTGAAGCCACACTTGTCCAGGGGAGGCGAACCGACTAGCGCCTCGGGGCGAGCGGCCGGGTGGAGATGGTGAGCATGCCGTCATCGGTGAGGCGGCGGGCGATCGTCGCTTGGAGGAGCGACAAGGAAGAACAATACATGCAAGGCATCATCAGCAAGGTAGTGGATGGGAATGATCGTTGATGAGTGCAGTGGTACCGGGTGCGGTGCTAGATAATATTTTCAAGATCGTCGTCCAAGAGAGTATGATTAAAGGAGTTAAGTGCGTGCAAGGTAGCATGTTTGGTCGGTGTTTTGTCCATGAGTTATCGTTGTGTCCAAGTGCTTGTCTATGTGAGGATCCATTGCAGTTGAAGTGAATGAAAGTTGAAGGACTGTTCATCGTATGGACGAAGACGCAATTTGCATGCCTCGATCAGGTCGTCTATGTGTCTCGACGAGAGTATCAAGTTCAAGTGTGAAGGGGGCGGTAAACTAGTGAAGGGTAGCCTCTTTAATGAGTACATGTCTCTACATAAGGCTGGAGTGGGCGGTGTAGTCCACAAGGTAGTCGGCATTTATCGCACTAGGGTGGTGTGATCCAGGGTTGCTAGCGTGGCTGGGTAGTCCGGATCATGCTTGGATTGTTTCGTAAATTCGCCAAGTTAAAATTTGGGAGAGCTAATCAGACTTATCATGGTGCGATACCTAGACAAGACACAAATCTACAAGAATTCATGGTCAGAGGAGCACATAAGACAAAGAGTCATCAATCTAGATTAGGGGATTGTTAGCACTAATCTTGATTAGTTGGTCAGCATGTCCGATTTGGACATCCAAAGTATTGGACGTGAAGTCCTAGATCGAGTAGTACTAGGTTTGATGTGTCCTGTGTCAGCATTTGGAGTTGTACTAGTATGAACGTGGAGTCTAGATTGCATTCTAGTCTAAATAGGATTAGAACTAGCTAGCTTAGTTTGAGTCTGTCTAGGTTTAGGTGTTTAGGTCAATTGATTCCGTGCATATATATGCACACCCCTTGTATCAAGAAAGATTGTATCGTATGAGTTGAGAAGAGGAAATAAAGAGAAAAATAGAAGGCATGATACATGCCCCTGGCCATAAGATTTGTGTTTTCCTCTGTTCGTCTAAATTGATGTGATAGATCTATGGGAAAATTCCAACATGGAAGGTGACGGAACATGAAGAATATTGTTAAGTTTTAGATAACAATGTGGGGTGTGAAAAAATGAACGACCCCGAGCAGGGAGGCATGTATGGTTGTGGAACCGGTTGCGGTGGGCGTGGAGGAGGGTTGAACCCATAATTCATGGAGGGACCCCGAGCAGCAACATTGATCGAAGAGGTAAAGCCTCCAGGAGTCTGTCCCGTGGACTGGAGCATAGCGTCACGATTCTCACAAGATAAAAGCTGGGATCATGTGTCATTGAGAGTTATAGATGGAACAACATTGACGACGGCAACAAGATAATTGAATGTGCCGTCAAGGCCATTCAGGATGTAGTCCTTGAGCGCATCATCATCAACGGGCTTCCCGACATCAACAAGTTCGGAGACAAAGCCTTTCATCTTGGTGATGTATTGCTGAGCAGTCATGTCAAGATTTTTGGTGTTTGTGAGAGCACCACGGAGGGTGGAAACTTGAGACTTGGATTGGTGGAGTACATAGCATGAAGTGCGCTCCACACATCAACGGCATGATGAAGACCAAAAATTTGGGCAGCACATCCTCAGAGAGAGAGAGAGAGTTGACGAGATAGCTCACAAGTTGCTGATCCTTCATGGTCCAGGTATCATACTCGGGATTGGGGATACAAACCTTCGTTTGGTTCTCATCTAGGGCCTCCAACTTCTCAGACGGCACACAATTAGTCCCGTCAAGGAGGGCCATGACACGGGCGGCACGAAGGGTAGGCAGAACAAGAGCCTACCCGTACAACAAATTTTCCTGGGTGAGCTTGATGGCCGGGGGCGCACCAAGGGCACTTGCTGCAGATGACGAGCTGGTCGCCATGAATCAAAGTTGACGAAGAAGGGAGAAGGGTTGTTGGGAAGGTTTTGTTTTTTTGGCGGCAATCAGAATGATCGGATCCTGGAGAACAAACAGCGAATAAAAGACGCAGAGAAGAAAACGGATCTTGTAGAGGGGTGGTCCTGGGTGGGTTTTTTGGAGGAATCACGGCAGGGAATTGGAACCCCTCACGATGAGGAAGGTCCTGATCTTGAGGATCGCACGAGCCGACCGGAATCCTTAGCGGCATGATGAGGGAATCCCGGCGGCTAGCTAGAAGGGAGAGGAGTAGCTCTTGATACCATGTTGAGTTTTGTTAGGGTAGAATGGTGTGTCCTCCGTAGAGGGCAATGGCTACGTGTTTATACATGTGAGGAAAAGCCCCTCACGTGGAAGTTACAGAGTCCTGGTGGTACACGTTTGGTGTACTACACCACACCGAATGCCCCTCATATTACATGTCTAACAACATATTCTAGAGAACTGCATGGTGACGCTTTGTGTGTCACCATTAACACAAAATTACAGCAGGACAGGGCCTAACTGTGACAAATTAGCTCATAGATTCATCAAGGACTGCATGATCAACCAATTTCTTCCTCTTATACAAACCCTTTGTGCTTGCAGAATTATATCGAAAGAAAATGATTTTCACTACACAAAAGGTCACTATCACCCAAAAGACCATAACAGATACGAATGGAAGGTCTGAACTTAATATGGTTACACAAGTGATATTTGGTTCTCTGATCTCTGCTTCAGGCCAGTCCTCAAGTGTTTTCTTACTTTTCATGAATGCTCCCATGGACCTTAAAAATTGCTGCTTTTGACTTTTTCTATCTAGTTACATTGTTGAACTACATAAAGTTAAAAAGAGAATTATTTTTGTGGCTCGTAAAAACATGTTATATTCTTTTTATAGTATTGCACAATCATGTGTATAGCAGCGTTAGCATTTTTATAGGAAAAAATAAAAAGATTTGAGCCATGGCCATATTGAATAGTCGCAAAAGCATTGTATTGTCAGCTCTCTGTGCCCTGTGTGCAGATCATGCTGGTGATTATGCTTCCTCAGCTATTCATGGGTTGCTGGTGTCTCTTGAACCTGAAATTTTCTCGTTTTTTCGTATTTAGAATAAATAATTTTAGGCTTAAAAGATATTATACTCATTTTTCAGTATTTGAGTAGTAGTTGGGGAACTTGTGTACTGTTTGTGTGTATGGGATGGTCTTATTGATTTTCTTTTCTCATTTTGTGGTATTCTAGAAAACGGTTGACCCAATTGTGATCTTTCCATGGCTGATGTGAGAAATATACAATATTTTTCTTCCACTTCCAGTTCAATAATGGAAATTTCCAGTGTTCCGATGACAACCTCTACTCTCATTTTCCTGTTGTGAAGGTAACTAGGCACCAAATACTTCATTGCCTGGTGAAACCTTCGTTCCAACCTGCAAATGGAATCAAAGTTTTTCCGGTTCATCAAGCTCGTCGGAGTTGGCTTCAAGGCAAGGAAAGAGTGCGAAGGGCGCAAGCTATTCCTGAAACTGGGCTACAACCATGACGTGCAGTTCACCGCCCCACCGCATGTCCGTGTATTCTGCTTCAAACCCAACTTCGTGTGCTGCACCGGCTTAGACAAGGATAGGGTGCACCACTTAGCCTGCGCTGTCCGGGGCTACAAGCCACCAGAGCTGTACAAGGGGAAGGGCGTGTTAAGTTTTGGTGTGAATGATACCTTGGCCTCGGTACGTTTGCATGTTTATATAGTTTGGCACAAGCCGTTTACAAGATTGAGTCAGAGTCCAATTGGAGTACTACTCCATATTGGTTACAATAATAACAACTCCCTAATATAATTCTAACAGCCCCCCTTAATCACAACCTTGTGAGAGGTTGAGATTACGTTTAAATTCATCAAGTTCCTTGACAGGTAGTGCCTTAGTGAAGCCATCTGCAATTTGATCCTTGCTAGAAATAAATCTGATGTCAAGAAGTTTATTAGCTACCCTCTCTCTGACAAAGTAAAAATTAATTTCAATATGCTTGGTCCTTGCATGAAACACAGGATTTGCAGACAAGTATGTAGCTCCTAGATTGTCACACCACAAACATGGTTTCTCTTTTAGTACCACACCCAATTCACCAAGAAGAGCTTCAACCCATATTAACTCAGCTGTTGCATTGGCAAGTGATTTGTATTCAGCTTCAGTACTAGATCTAGACACCGTAGCTTGTTTTCTGGCACTCCAAGATATCAGACTTGGTCCAAAAAACACAGCAAAACCTCCTGTAGATCTTCTATCATCAAGACAACCTGCCCAGTCTGCATCAGAGAAAGCACTAAGCAAGCTTGAAGCAGACTTCTGAAAAATAAGTCCAACCTTTAGTGTACCCTGAATATATCTCAATATTATTTTCGCAGCTGTCCAATGAGAAGTTGTTGGGGCATGTAAGAATTGACAAACCTTATTAACCGAGAAGGAAATATCAGGTCGTGATGTCAAGTATTGTAATGCACCCACTATACTTCTATATTCAGTGATATCCTCAGATCCAAGAGGAGTACCCTCATTAAGAGACAATTTTTCAGTGGACGAAAGAGGTGTAGAACAAGTTGTGCAATTTTTCATGCCAACTCTTGCAATCAAATCAGTAGCATACTTTTCCTGTGTAAGCAGTAGACCATTATTTACTTTCTTTACCTCAATGCCTAAGAAGAAGTGAAGATCTGCCAGATCCTTGAGAGCAAAATCATCCTTTAAATCTCTTAACAAAACAGAGATCGCCTGATCAGATGAACTTGTAACAATTATGTCATCAACATATATTAGAACAAATATCATAATGCTTGCCTTCTTATAGAGAAAAAGTGAAGTATTTGCTATAGAAGGAACAAAACCAAGTGATTGCAATTTTGTGCTCAGTCTGGAATACAATGCTCGAGGGGCTTGTTTGAGACCATAAAGAGCTTTTTCAAGTTTGCAGATATAGTATGGAGTTTGAGGGTCTTCAAAACCAGGAGGTTGTTTCATATACACATCCTCTTCCAGAACGCCATGAAGAAACGCGTTCTTGACATCTAGCTGTTGTAAACTCCAGCCACGAGAGACAGCAACTGAAAGAAGAAGTCTAATAGTAGCTGCCTTCACAACAGGACTGAAGGTATCTTCATAATCAATGCCATACCTTTTTTTGAAGCCTTTTGCAACCAAACGTGCCTTGAACCTGTCAACTGTACCATCAGCATTTCTTTTCACTCGATACACCCATTTGCAATCAATAAGATTCTTTGTAGAATGTGGAGGAACAAGACGCCAAGTCTTGTTCTCTAAGAGAGCATTATATTATTTCATAGCTTGGCACCATTGATCACTTTTAAGGGCTTCCGAAAGTGTAGACGGTTCTCCTGTAGAGGTAAACAGACCATAGCGAATAGTACCATCAGTATACTGTTTAGGCTGTCTTATACCTCTTTGTAACCGAGTGCGAGGTCTAAGTTGTATGATGGGTGTCACAGAGGATCCATTACCACCTGCTTCATGATCAGATTGATTTGCTTCATTAGTATCAGTGCCACTACCAGTATTGTTGTTTCTCTCCCTGGCGTCATCATCCCCTGCAGAGCTGATATCATCATCCCTAGCATGCATGTGAGGAGAGGAGGGCGACAGGGCAGTACGGCTAATGCCCTTGTCGCTGTCAGCAGGATCAGTACCACCGGGAGTGAGCGACCCAGCAGATGTAGAGGCAGCAGAACCAAGGTGGCTGTCGGCTGCATGCGGTGAGGAGTGGTTGTCAGCTGCATGCGATGAAGACCTGGAGACATGCAGTGGGGACCGGGGAGTATAGGGTGCAGCGCGTGCAGAGGACAGCTCAAGGCGGGAGGGCACTTCATTGGTTGCATGCAGAGAATCTGCTCCAGAATTTGTGACCGCATGATCTGAGGCAGACGAGGAATCAACCTCGAGTTCTGAACCAGCATCAGAAGTTGCACTGCTTTGGCCAGGATTTTGTACTATTTCTGGCTGGACTGGAATTTGATCTGCAAGTGTATCAATAACTAAAGGAGCATGATCATGATTAGTAACATTTGGCGCAACATGCAAATTCATATGATCATCAATGTGTGTGTCCCCATTATTATCAGGTAAAAGGAGAATGTCATTTTTTAGACGAGAACCAGCATTAGGATTCAAGGTAGAAAACGGAAACACATTCTCATCAAATACCACATCCCTAGAGATATAGACACGGCCAGTTTTGGGATCTAGACACTTGACGCCTTTGTGACGAGGACTATAGCCCAAGAACACACATTGAGTGGAACGAAAAGCTAGTTTTCTTTTGTTGTAAGGACGAAGATTAGGCCAACAGGCACAGCCAAAGACTCTGAGAGATTCATAGTTGGGTGATGTGTGAAGAAGACACTCAACAGGAGTTTCAGAATTTATAACTTTGCTAGGAAGTAAGTTTATAAGAAAAGTGGCGGTGAGGAAGGCTTCATCCCAGAATTTAAGTGGCATAGATGCATTGGCAAATAAGGCGAGACCTACTTGAACAATATGACGATGTTTACGTTCAGCTGAACCATTTTGTTGATGAGCATGAGGACAAGAGACATGATGAGTGATGCCAACTTTTTGAAAGAAACTGTGATGTTTTTCATATTCACCACCCCAATCAGTTTGCATAGTGATAATTTTCTTACCAAATTTCCTTTCAACAAGTTGTTGGAAATTGAGGAAGACTTGATAAATCTCAGATCTTTTCTTAAGCAAGTAAATCCAAGTAAATTTACTATAATCATCAATAAAGCTTACATAGTATGAATGTTTTCCAACAGAGACAGGAGCTGGACCCCATACATCAGAGAAAACTTGTTCTAAGGGAGTAGTAGAAACACTAGTGGACACAGGATATGGTAACGGTTGACTCTTAGCTAATTGACATGAATCACAAATATATGGATTTATTTCAGGGGTATGAGAAATATGATGTTTCCTAAGGATTTGCTGCACCACAAAGGAGGATGGATGTCCTAGGCGGCGATGCCATGTAGAAGACGACGGCTTTATTGTGATGAAGGCTTGCTTAGATGACCCTTGAGGTAGAGACATTAGAGGATAGAGACCATCATGACATGGCCCCTCAAACAGAGTTCTCCTTGTTTCCTGATCCTTAATCAAGAAAAAATGAGGGTGAAATTCAAGAAAGACATTATTATCAAGTGTAAGCTTATGGACAGACAAAAGAATTTTTGAAGCATCTGGAACATGAAGGATGTCTCTAAGATGTAAAGAATTATGGGGAGTGTGCAACATTGAATGACCAATATGAGAAATTTGCATACCGTTGCCATTGGCTGTGTGAACTTGATCACGTCCTGTGTACTTCTCATGGACAGAAAGCTTGCTCATATCATTGGCAACATGACTAGTAGCACCGGTGTCGGAGTACCAATTTGTATCAACACCATAGTAAGCCATATTTGCATTGGCACCCTTGTCACTAGCACGATCACCCCCACGAACTCCATCATCATCACGGCGATCTCGATTTGACTGAAACCTCCACCAGCAGTCATTTGCAGGATGAACATGAATCTTACAAATTTGACATGTGACATTAACATATGGAGTGGGCGCACGACCACGACGATGCCCATCATCTCGACCATCATCACGCCGACGCCCAACATCATCATCACGTCGGCGCCCAGCATCATCATCATGTCGGCGCGGGCGGTCATCATACCGATGGTCACGGTCGCCACTAGGACGACGATCATCAAAACGATCACGACGTTCATCATAGCGATCTCGACGACCACGATCATCCTGGCGATCCTCGTAGCGATCTCGGCGATCACCATCATAGCGGTCCTTTCGTCCATAGTCTTCCTGGCGGGGTCGGTCATCATGACGAGAGGGAGGAGGACGATCAGCAGTACGACGTGCCATGTGGGCAGAGGACACAAACACGGCACTGCCATCTCCAGCGTTGTGCAGCTGATCGAAAGCCTTGAGTTGGTTCACCAGGTCAGACAGGGTGGTGTTGGGATTGGCGTTGACGGATACCTTCAGTGTGTTGTATGAATCCTCCAGACCATGCAGGATCGACCAGATCAACTCATCATCATCCAGTGGCTTACCAGCAGCAGCAAGTTCAGATGCAATCGCCTTCATCTTGTCATAATATTTTTCAGCAGAGAGGTCACCCTTCTTTATATCATTGAGGGCGGGTCGCAACTGTTGAGCCCGAGAACGAGATGGCATAGTGGTGAGGGCCTCGATCGCCTTCCATACCTCTGTAGAGGTGTCAAGACCAATGACATGTGATAACAGATCAGGGGATAGGGAATTCAAGAGGTAGCGTAGAACCTGTTGATCACGGGTGATCCAAGCAGAATACTCAGGGTTTTCGATCTTGATCTATTTTCCAGTGCTGTCGGCAACTTCAATTTCTTCAACAGGAGCGACCTCGAGGCCCTTTACAAGATTCAGGACCCGAGCTCCTCGTAGGGCAGGGACAACCAGAGCTTTCCAAACAAGTGGATTGTCACGGGTGAGGAGCTAGACTGGCAGCGCTCAAAGAGCGGCGGCCAGCGCAGTCACAGCGGACGTTGTCGAGGTAGACATGGCGGCGGCAAGGAATTGCGGCGGCGGCAGGTTTTATGCGAGGGTTTTGTTTGTGGGCGGCAGCGAAGAAAAGGCTTCACGGTGGCAGTGTGTGGGCGGCGGCGAAGAAAAGGCTTCACGGCGGCAGGGTTTTTGGTTTCTAGGGTTGTAGGTTTTTGCAGCAGCGTCGGAGAACCGAGAGGCGACGGCAGAGTCACGGCGCCGGCGTAGGAGATCTACAGCAGCGGCGGCGATGTGGATTTCGGCAGCAAAGTCAGGGAAGAGCCTGCTCTGATACCATGTTAAGTTTTGGTGTGAACGATACCTTGGCCTCGGTACGTTTGCATGTTTATATAGTTTGGCACAAGCCGTTTGCAAGATTGAGTCAGAGTCCAATTGGAGTACTACTCCATATTGGTTACAATAATAACAACTCCCTAATATAATTCTAACAGGCGTACTGTACATCGACGAAGTTATGAAGCTAAAGCTAGGGAAGAAGCAGAAGAAGTGATGGATGGAACGATTAGACCGTTTTCTTGGTTCTTCTGGAGTTCTGGTTTTGATCTTTTGAGATTATTTCTCTCCCCTATAGCATCTATTTGTAGTGCAGATGTACAGATGTTATTGTTTGTTTTCTTGTGCTTCGGTCCCCCACCCCTAAACTTAAGCTACATGGGTCGTCTTATTTTTTTGACCGGTCGAAACCCATATCGAGATCACGTCTATCTCTGTATATGTGTACTTGGTCGAACTGGGTATAATCCACGTTCCGACCGGCCGATCCCACCTCCTATTATCGCGATCTAGGTCTTTGTGTGTCATATTTTAATTTTTTTTGTTGTTATATAACTTCTGATTTTCGCCTTTCGCAGGCATACGTATATTGTGAGTATGCGTCTAAGAGGACCATACAGAGTTCGTGTGGGTTCGTATGATCCTCTAAACAATCGGAATCGAGTTTTTGTTTGTCAAAATTTAAAAGAGGGAGGAGGAGGGGTGGGGGACCGAAGCAAAAGTGCCAACGCAACACTTCAGAATGTTTTAACAGTTCCACCTAACGAAGCATCAAATTCTATCCCGCCAGACTTTAGATATGCTATCTTCTGGCTTCTGAGTGGATATCAGTTCAGAGTGCTTGAGGCAGAAGTCATTCGAAGTTTATATTTTTTGGGGAGATTTCAAGATGTGTTCTAACACATATTTTTGCTAGGAGAAATATTATCGTTTTGGGTTATGTTCATTAAATTAGTCACTACCTTACCCTAGTATCTTTTCTGAATATGTCCATTAAATTGGTCGCCGAGAAGAGTGCGTGTCAACACCCGGATTTTTTCAATCCTAGATGCCTGTTATGCCATACATCGCAATCCCAGGATTACCATTTTTGCGAGACATAACAGAATTGGATACCATAGTACTTCATCCATTACAACGATACATAAGTTCTTACACAAATAGGGATCTCATGATCCAGTCCTTAATACAACATCAAGCAACGGAATACGTAATAATAATGGTAGCGTAGGCGAGGCTCCATCTTCGGGGTCACAGGCAATGCTGACGATGGGAGATGATCCTAGTTGTCGTAACCTTCCTGGGGTCCTTCCTCCAAGTACTCCTCTTCATAGTCTGGCCATGGGAATAGCCAGGGACCAAGCCATGAGTACTCTTTAAGTACTCGCAAACTAATACTAACAAGTAAAGGGGTTTTTGGATAATAGGACACTAGGATCTAGGGTTGTTTTGCAAAAGCCAGGTTTATAGCTACTAAGTTCCAAAGCTGGTCACAATTTTATAACTCCTAAGTGGGATCTTGTATTTCCAGTCACAACTCTGTTGTGGTCAAGTCAAAGTTTCAAGTCGTTTCACAAGTCATTTTGAAAAGTCTGACGGGGAAACAGTATGGCCACTCCAACTGTCCATAACCGCGGACGCGGCTATTCGAATAGTTTGACACTCTGCAGAGATTGTACACTTTCACCACAACATTCGATACATCCGTCAGGAACAAATCCTGAATTCACCATACTCAGTATGCGGATAATCAATCCTAACCTTTCAATTACACTCCCTAGTATAAGCACCTCTCCTGTGAGTTTGGCCTCCCAACCATGACCACTATCATCTTGGGTACTGCACAGGTGGACAATCTTCACAAGGTAGCCTCAGCTCAGACCTTGGCCGTGAGGGAACTAATACTAAGGTATATAAGTTTCCAGTCAAACCCTACCCAATATTCGGGTATTGTGGTTGTACGATAAAATTGGAATGGTATCGCATCCAGACAACCATCAGTTTTATAAAGGGCTAAGGCTCATGCCTCAACATTTTCATCACCAAAATCATCAAGTGTTTGGAAACACATGTCCAAAACATTTCAATAGAATGATCCATCATTCCAGGGTTTTCATAACCATTTTTCCACCAAGTATTCCCATCTAAAGTTGATCAAGTTTTATGCTTAGCACTAGCATCTACAGGTGGGGGTAGTACTAATAGAGGGTGGTAACTAGTGGAGTTTCAACTAAGTCCAACCTTATATCCTAGGCTGATATCAAGGTGTCTAGCTTAGGCCAAATTTTATGCTCTTTATGCAACCTTCAGCACAACTGTCTAGTATCTACCAAAATCTTAGGTAGCCTCCAAGTAAGTTTTGATAAAGAAATAAGGTAAGAAGCTTGCCATAAAACTAGGATTGGTTTAGCAAGTGGGTATGGTCACATACGCTTAAGGCATATAGTAATCATATCACTAGCATGGGTTTGTGGCAACAATAGGGTATCTTGCAAGTGTTAGCTTGCATAGTCACTAGTGGTATTAGGCTTGCAATCAATGTCAATATAAGCTTGCATAGTTACTAGCTTGCATTGGTCAACTTGGTTAGTGAAGCTTGCCTTGTGCAGAGCAGTGGTTGAAGTTTTCCTCGGCTTCCTCTTCGTAGTATCCTCCTTCCTCCTCGTATCCTTGGTCGGTACTAGCGTCTATGAATAAATACGAGGTACACAATCACCAAACAATACTTAACTACTTGCAATCATCACACACAAGGGTCCTATAGATGATCTAGCATCATCTCTAACATTACAAGGTTAAGGATTGGTTTAAGTCTTTTTATTTTAGAAAAGTAATTTCTACTCATTGAAAAACTACTTAAGATTTAATATTCTCCAAACTAAACATGGGATCATGTTGACACATGTCATCACCACATGTTGTAGTCCATGGGAATGTGATTTAAAGTGGTGTCACAATTTAATAAGGTTTTAACCTTTTATTTTAATTAATTAAAGTGGCTATAAATGCTTATGAAGCATTCTTTTATTCCTTGAACATTATTTCTGCAAGTAACCTATATATATTTTTATATATTCTGAAAGGTATGGTTGAAAGTGATTTTTGAGAGTTGGAATCAACTCAAAAGCTTTTATGGTTTAAATTTGAAAAATGTTTGAATGCAGAAAAGCTTCTGCCTTGTTATTTTTGCTATGGCTGATCTACAGATCCAAATGACTTGAATCCAACGGGCTTGGATTAAGCATTCACAGACCTTTCCAACAAAATTGGTTTCATCTAATTTGGTGCACTAACTCGATCTGGGTTGATTTTTGAAGTTGGGTACAGAAGTGTGTTTGAAAATAAAAAGAAAAGGTTTAATTTGAATTGCTGGGCTGCGCGGGAAATTCTAACGGGCCGGCCTGCTAAGCGCAGTGCTCCCGCGGGCTGCTTACGTACGTGTCCCCACTCGTCAGTGACACGGGGCTGGGCGAAGCGGTATGGGGCAACGTGGTTCGTTTGATCTGGTTCTAATCCAACGGTTGAGGGTCATCGTCGACGCGAGACAGCTCCGGCGAGAACGAAACCTAGCACGGCCAGTGAGGGGTGCTGGGGGCTCACCGGGGTACGGGCGACGGTCGGCGAGGCGGGCGAACGACGAAGTCAACGACGGCGAACCTCCTGGTACCGGTGGCTTCTCCTGGGGCGGCTCCAATCGCTGGCTCCTTTCTTCTCCGGCAGCGGCTGGCTCCAGTGAAATTCCGGCGAGGTGGTGCTTGCCTTGCTCTGAGAATGGTGTGGCACGGTCAGTGGGGAGAGGGGAGTGAGATGGTGTGAAGAAATCGTGCGGGGGTGGCCTCTATTTATAGTCGAGCGAGGGGATCGTCGGGGCGCAAGGTGAGCTCGTCGGAGGCGACGTTACAGGAAGCTAATAGCATGGGCAAGGATAGGGGACGATGCTGTGTCTCCTGGCGATGCTCAACGACATGGTCGCGAGGCATGGGGCGGTGGGGTTTGGTCTGGAACGGGCGGTGCTCTGCGTGGCAGAGGCGGCGTCTTCGACGGCGGGCGGTGGCTGTATGGCGCGGGGCGTTAAACGGGGATGTCTGGCGGTCTCCTGGGTCGGTAGTGATCGTGTGTGCGCGCGGTGAGGGCGGCGCGCGGTCTGTGGGTGATGGTCGAGGGTGGCGCTCTGGCGCACGCTCGGCATGGTCTGGGCGTGTCTTGTGCGCGTGGTCCAGGGCTTGGCAACGCTCGCGGCTGGGACAGGCAGTGGCGGTGGACGGTGGGCTGCCTCCCAGACATGCTGGCTAGGCTTGCTGCTGCTCCTAGCTTGCTGTCCACATTAGGGTGACATGGGGTTGCTCAGCTGTTCACCATTAATGGCAATGGCAAGCTCACAGGGGTGCTAATGCTGGTCTAACCTTTCTAGGTGATCTACTGTATTGTGTGAGAGCTAACTAGGGAACAAGTTAGGCTCAAAACACTGCACACTATAGTGTTGTTTTGTTTGATTTGTGCCTGCAACCTATTTGATGAAATGGCCGCATGAAATCAAGTTTTGAATTTTGAAATGATTTTTGGTGGGTTTGCTAGATTGGTTCTGGTGAGTCTGCAGATGCTTGGGTTTTGAAAATTGAGCTTGTTTGAGTGGGTTTTGAAAAAGTGGGATCTTCCCATATGAAGAAGATTCAATTTTGAGTTGTCATTTAAATTATGCATTTGAAAGTTTCTGGATGATCACAAGGTGGGCCTTGATACTTTGTTATGAGTACATTCAAGGGGTGCAAAGATCCAGAAAAGTTTCTGTTTGGTTTTGAAAGTTTGAGACAGCCAAAGTAGGCATGGGAGTTAAATTGGTCAAAATGACCATTCACTTAATATACTTGTTTTGACTTATTTTTCTTTAGGAAAAGTGTGGGGAATGTTTTAGATGATGTTCTTTTCACCTAAGAAACATTTTACAAGCAATGGATCACACAAACAAGTTGGTTTTTAAAGAAATTCAAAATCCATGCATACACATATACATGCATTCGTGAATTGATTTAGAAAAGTTTTTGTTAACCCTAAACTTTAGGATTAGTGTTTTGTTGATCTAAGTTTGATATTTTTGGGATGTTACAAACCTTCCCCCCTTAAACAAAATCTCATCCCGAGATTTGAAAAAGGACGAAAAGATTACCTAGGATTTGAAGAGATCTGGAAACTCCGTCCTGATGTGATCTTCGCGTTCCCAGGTAGCTTCCTCTTCTGTGTGATTGCTCCACTGAATCTTGAGAAACTTGATGCTTCGGGTTCTGGTTGTTCGAAAGGCTTCCTCCAATATACGGATGGGTACTTCGGGATAGGTCAGGTCATCATTGATCTCTATGGTCCTATGATCGATATTCTTGAACACTTCGGTCTTCTCGGGTACTTCGAGACATTTGCGAAGTAACGAGATATGGAACACATTGTGCACCGCTGACATCTCCTCTGGTAGCTCGAGTTGATACGATACTTCTCCTCGACGATTCAAAATTTTGAAAGGTCCGATATATCTGGGGGGCTAACTTTCCTTTGAGTTGGAAACGCTGCATTCCCTTCAATGGCGACACTTTCAGATAAACAAAATCTCCAATGTTGAAGGCGAGGTCTCGACGTCTCTTGTCGGCGTAACTCTTTTGTCGGGATTGGGTTGTCTTGAGGTGCTCTCGAATCTTGTGAACCTTCTCTTCTGCTTCTCGTAGGATGTCGGGTCCGAAAATTTGACTCTCTCCTACTTCCGACCAGTTCAAAGGGGTGCGGAACTTTCTTCCGTACATGAATTCAAATGGGGCCATTTGCAAACTGGCTTGGTAACTATTGTTGTAGGAAAATTCTGCAAACGGCAGACAGTCTTCCCACTTGGATCCATATTCTAACACACATGCTCTAAGCATATCTTCGAGTATTTGGTTTACTCGCTCCATTTGTCCATCGGTCTGAGGGTGATACGCGGTACTGAAATCTAGGCGGGTTCCTAAACCTTCATGGACCTTCTTCCAGAATCTCGAGGTAAATTGAGTTCCTCGATCCGATACGATATTCTTGGGGACTCCGTGCAAACTAATGATCCTAACGATGTACAACTCTGCTAGCTTCGAACTCTGATAGGTAGTTTTAACGGGCAAGAAATGGGCTACTTTGGACAATCTGTCCACTATGACCCAAATAGAGTCATTTCCCCTACTAGAAGTAGGTAGTCCAGTGATAAAGTCCATTCCTATAGAATCCCATTTCCATTCCGGAATTTGCAAAGGTTGCAACAATCCAGCGGGTCTTTGATGTCCTGCCTTGACTCGCTGACATATATCACACTTGGCGATATAGCTTCCGATTTCTCTCTTCATCTTATGCCACCAAAATTGCTCTTTCAAATCTTGATACATCTTAGTTCCTCCGGGATGGATAGAATAAAGAGTATCATGAGCCTCCTTCAAGATAACTTCTTTTAACTCAGAATCTGCTGGTACACAAAGGCGTCCTTTATACCACAAAACTCCTTCTTCGTCCTCGGTGAATCCGGGTACTTTGCCTGTACCAATACGACGTTTAATTCCGTCGATACTAGCATTTCCTTTCTGCGCCTCCTTAACCTGACTGATCAAAGTGGGCTGAAGTTCTATGCTAGCCAAAAATCCTTCACTTACTAATTCTATTCGAAAATCTTCCATCTCTTTGTGCAAACTTGGTTGCTCCTTCAAAATCATGGAGTTCAAGCGGCACGACAATCTGCTAAGGGCATCGGCTACTACGTTGGCTTTTCCAGGGTGATAGTGAATGTCCAGGTCGTAATCCTTGATTAGCTCAATCCATCTTCTCTGCCTCATATTCAGCTCCTTCTGAGTTAATATATACTTTAGGCTCTTATGATCCGAATAAATCTCACAACGGTTTCCCATAAGGTAATGTCTCCAGGTCTTTAGGGCTAGAACTACGGCTGCGAGTTCGAGGTCATGGGTTGGGTAGTTTTGTTCATGTTGCTTCAATTGTCGCGATAGATAGGATATAACTTTGCCTTCTTGCATTAGCACACATCCGAGACCAATCTTGGATGCATCACAATACACATCGAAGGGCTTTGTGATATCCGGCATCATCAAGATTGGGGCGGAAATCAATCTCCTTTTGAGTTCTTGAAAACTCGCTTCACACTTGTCTGTCCATTCAAACTTCTTGTCCTTCTTCAGCAATTAGGTCATGGGTCGGGCGATACTAGAAAATCCTTCTACGAATTTGCGGTAATATCCCGCCAATCCGAGAAAGGCACGAACTTGGGTTTGAGTGGTTGGGGCTTGCCAATCTTCTACATCTTTCACTTTGGCAGGGTCAACGGCAATTCCTCCGGCTAATACAATGTGACCGAGAAATCCTACTTCTTGTAACCAGAATTCACATTTGCTAAATTTTGCATACAGATGATGCTCTCTAAGGGTTCCAAGAATGGTCCTTAGGTGTAGCTCATGTTCTTCTTCCGATTTGGAATAGATCAGAATGTCATCGATGAAAACAACGACAAACTTATCCAGGAAGTCCATAAAAATCTTATTCATGAGGTTCATGAAATAAGCGGGGGCATTGGTTAATCCAAAAGACATGACTGTATACTCATACAATCCATATCTGGTGGTAAAGGCAGTCTTTGGAATATCCTCTGCACGAATTTTGAGTTGATGATAGCCAGTTCTAAGATCAATCTTAGAAAACACCTGGGCACCGGTCAACTGATCAAACAAATCCTCTATCTTGGGAAAGGGGTACTTGTTCTTGATGGTGACATCATTCAACTTTCGATAATCCGTACACAAACGGTTACCTCCATCCTTCTTGTCCACAAACAAGACAGGTGACCTCCATGGGGACGCACTTGGTTGAATCAATCTGATTTCTCACATGGAATCCAACTGCTTCTTCAGTTCTTCTAGTTCTGATGGGTTCATACTATAGGGTCTCTGGGCTATAGGTCCTGTTCCGGGGATTAGTTCGATGATAAACTCGATATCCCTATCTGGGGGCATACCGGGCAAAACATCTGGAAATACATCGGGGTATTCACAGACTATCCGAACTTGGTCAATGGTAGGTTGGGCTAGACTCTTGTTACACTTGAATTGGCGAGGTAAGGTTTCAGATATATGCTTGACTGATACTCCGGGCGGTACTAGTCATGGTAATGGCTTTCTTGGCACAGTCAATCATTCCTTTATGTTTGGACATCCAATCCATTCCTAGTACTACTTCCAAACCTTTAGTTCCGAGAACTATTAGGTTAGCATAAAAATCTATGCCATGGATTTGGATAGGGACGGCTCTGCAAATTTGCCTAGCCTTGGTGGTCAATCCGGGAATTTGTATAATCATCACATGCTTCAGTTTGGTTGGTTGAATTTTACTAGTGCATGCAAATTCTTCGGTGACAAATGAATGCGATGCACCAGAATCAAACAACACTCTTGCGAGTACTGAATTAACAGAAAACATACCCAGCACGACGTCTGGCGCTTCCTGAGCTTCTTCAACATGCATGAGAAAAAGGCGGCCATTGCGGTTGAGTGAATTTCCTGGGGCAAATCTTCTCCCTGGTTGGACACGACGCTGCTGCTGAGCTGGGACATTGGTATTAGGGGCTGTAGCGTTCTTCTTGTTGGGGCACTCGTTGGAATAGTGGCCTTTATTTCCACAGTCATAACATGTCACTTGTGACTTGTCCTTGGCTGCGACAGGCACAACATTGCTTCCAGTCCTCGGGGCAGTATTGGGGTTGGGGTAGTATGGTTGGTGTTGAGCTTGGGAGGGGCACGGGTGAAATTGCTAGAATTGCCGGGGTTGTTGTGATTTCCTCCGGTTCTAGGGTTTCCACGGTTGGGATAGGTCGGACGGGTCATAGGGGGTCTGTTGGTTCTTGGGGTAAATCCTGGAGATGGGTTGGGGCGATACTTTGGGGTCTGATGGGTTCCTGGTTGATGCATCATGCGACGCTTGCGGTTCTCATTGGCCTGGTTGATCTTTCCTTCCATCTGGATAGCGGAGTCGACAAGGGCTTCAATATCAGCAAAGGGAATATTGACTAACACTGTCTGCATCTCGTCATGCAGACCATTCAGGAATCTTTCTTTCTTCTTGGCTTCGGTGTCTATCTCATCAGGGGCATACCTAGCTAATGACAAAAATTTGTCACGGTATTCCACTACAGTCATCCTTCCTTGTTTCAATTCTCTGAACTCGTCTCTCATTCTCTTGATCAAACCTGGCGGCACATGGGTTCTGCTAAACTTGACCTTGAATTCTTCCCAGGTCATCATTTGGCCTCCGGTCATTGCACGAACACTGTTCCACCATGCCCTGGCATCTCCGGCTAGATAATGAGTGGCGAACAAGACTTTCTCGTTGGCTTCTACTCCGGCTACTTCTAAGTTATTCTCCATGGTTTGCAGCCAATCATCGGCGTCTAGGGGTTCTTCCGACTTGGTGAAAACGGGTGGGTTGGTATTCTGGAAATTCTTGAGCTTAGATCCGTGGTTGTCCTGATTTCCGTGGCCTTGGTTGTTGTGGGCTAGCTGGGCTATCTGTTGCAGAGTGGCTAGGTTGGCTTGACGTTCCGCTCTTTCAGCTTCGCGGTCAGAAGTCAACATTTGAAGGATCTGCAACATTGGGTCCGGGGCTGAACCACTTCCTCCACGTGGCATCTGAAGATTGATATAGATCATGAGAAAAGAGGGAAGTTTCTAAGGTTTTGGGTCTTTGAAAAGTTTTTAGAGTTTGACTCAAGTGTTCTAGCAACTTGCTTTTTCATTCATTCACTCATAGCACACAGTACAACACACACCACAACAAAGCAACACAGATGGTTTTAAGAACCATTCTGGGAACTACGATACAGTGGGACCGACTACTACTCACTATGCTAGTGCTCAGTGCTACTACTGCTCGGAGTCTGTGGCTTCATCATCTTCCGCATCATCGATGAAGGCGAAATCATCCTCATCGGTGAAGAAGTCCATGGCCTGATCCTCCAGAAAATCATCGTCATCGCTGAGATAGGAGTAAGGGTCTCCACGAAGATCTTCTCTGGCATTCTCCCTTTCCTCTAACTGCATGTCTCTCTCATGGATGGTCTCTTCCAGAGATGAGATACGATGGCGAAGACGGGCAATAATGCGCTCCTTCTTGTCGAGCTGACGGCGGCAAGACTTGCGATCCTTTGCTAGCATGGCGATGGTCTGATCCTTCGTCTTGATGATGGCAGACTTGTGGTTGCAATAGTCACGGCAGTTGTCCAGTTCCTGCTGACGATCATACATCATGAAGCTAAGGTGGTCCAATTGAGTCTTCAGCTCGGGGTGGTATGGGGCTTCCAGTGGTTGACCATTTGCATCACGCCTTGGGCAAAACTCAAAGCGAGTACCCTTGATCTGATTGATGCTCTGCCCACACAGACGGGAAAGAGCTTCCTGCATTGCTCTGGCAAGTCCATCGAGCCAGTTGTTTTCCCTCAAGGTAATCTGAATTCCCTCCGCAGTGGGAGGTTCAATATTTCCTCGGAGACTTGCAACAATTAGCCACTGCAAATCTTCTCCCCCTTGATCATTGAGCTGAGCTCCGAAGAACTCGGGATGCGGGCGCTCCAGAAGTTCCGAAAGCTGATCCAGATCCCTCTCAAAGATAAGGTCTCCTCCATTCCCGAGTTGGTAAAACTTGTTGTACTTCACGTCCATCTATAAAAATAGAGGATGAGTAGATTAGCAAGGTGATCAAGTGTCTCAAAATTTTATCTATTTTGCAAGGGTTTTTGAGGAACATGAAGTTTTATTAAAGAATTAAAGAGGTAAGAATGAGAATAAGTTTTCGTAAATAGTTTTGTTCTTAAGTTTTGGAAATTAAGTTTTTGGGTTCAGCGTCCAATCTAACTAGGGTCTCCTATGGTCAGGATGGCTTTGGTACCAACTTGTCAACACCCAGATTTTTTTCAATCCTAGATGCCTGTTATGCCATACATCGCAATCCCAGGATTACCATTTTTGCGAGACATAACAGAATTGGATACCATAGTACTTCATCCATTACAACGATACATAAGTTCTTACACAAATAGGGATCGCATGATCCAGTCCTTAATACAACATCAAGCGGCGGAATACGTAATAATAACGGTAGCGTAGGCGAGGCTCCATCTTCGGGGTCACAGGCAATGCTGACGATGGGAGATGATCCTAGTTGTCGTAACCTTCCTGGGGTCCATCCTCCAGGTACTCCTCTTCATAGTCTGGCCATGGGAATAGCCAGGGACAAAGCCATGAGTACTCTTTAAGTACTCGCAAACTAATACTAACAAGTAAAGGGGTTTTTGGATAATAGGACACTAGGCTCTAGGGTTGTTTTGCAAAAGCCAGGTTTATAGCTACTAAGTTCCAAAGCTGGTCACAATTTTATAACTCCTAAGTGGGATCTTGTATTTCCAGTCACAACTCTGTTGTGGTCAAGTCAAAGTTTCAAGTCGTTTCACAAGTCATTTTGAAAAGTCTGACGGGGGAACAGTATGGCCACTCCAACTGTCCATAACCGCGGACGCGGCTATTCGAATAGTTTGACACTCTGCAGAGATTGTACACTTTCACCACAACATTCGATACATCCGTCAGGAACAAATCCTGAATTCACCATACTCAGTATGCGGATAATCAATCCTAACCTTTCAATTACACTCCCTAGTATAAGCACCTCTCTTGTGAGTTTGGCCTCCCAACCATGACCACTGTCATCTTGGGTACTGCACAGGTGGACAATCTTCACAAGGTAGCCTCAGCTCAGACCTTGGCCGTGAGGGAACTAATACTAAGGTATATAAGTTTCCAGTCAAGCCCTACCCAATATTCGGGTATTGTGGTTGTACGATAAAATTGGAATGGTATCGCATCCAGACAACCATCAGTTTTATAAAGGGCTAAGGCTCATGCCTCAACATTTTCATCACCAAAATCATCAAGTGTTTGGAAACACATGTCCAAAACATTTCAATAGAATGATCCATCATTCCAGGGTTTTCATAACCATTTTTCCACCAAGTATTCCCATCTAAAGTTGATCAAGTTTTATGCTTAGCACTAGCATCTACAGGTGGGGGTAGTACTAATAGAGGGTGGTAACTAGTGGAGTTTCAACTAAGTCCAACCTTATATCCTAGGCTGATATCAAGGTGTCTAGCTTAGGCCAAATTTTATGCTCTTTATGCAACCTTCAGCACAACTGTCTAGTATCTACCAAAATCTTAGGTAGCCTCCAAGTAAGTTTTGATAAAGAAATAAGGTAAGAAGCTTGCCATAAAACTAGGATTGGTTTAGCAAGTGGGTATGGTCACATACGCTTAAGGCATATAGTAATCATATCACTAGCATGGGTTTGTGGCAACAATAGGGTATCTTGCAAGTGTTAGCTTGCATAGTCACTAGTGGTATTAGGCTTGCAATCAATGTCAATATAAGCTTGCATAGTTACTAGCTTACATTGGTCAACTTGGTTAGTGAATCTTGCCTTGTGCAGAGCAGTGGTTGAAGTTTTCCTCGGCTTCCTCTTCGTAGTATCCTCCTTCCTCCTCGTATCCTTGGTCGGTACTAGCGTCTATGAATAAATACGAGGTACACAATCACCAAACAATACTTAACTACTTGCAATCATCACACACAAGGGTCCTATAGATGATCTAGCATCATGTCTAACATTACAAGGTTAAGGATTGGTTTAAGTCTTTTTATTTTAGAAAAGTAATTTCTACTCATTGAAAAACTACTTAAGATTTAATATTCTCCAAACTAAACATGGGATCATGTTGACACATGTCATCACCACATGTTGTAGTCCATGGGAATGTGATTTAAAGTGGTGTCACAATTTAATAAGGTTTTAACCTTTTATTTTAATTAATTAAAGTGGCTATAAATGCTTATGAAGCATTCTTTTATTCCTTGAACATTATTTCTGCAAGTAACCTATATATATTTTTATATATTCTGAAAGGTATGGTTGAAAGTGATTTTTGAGAGTTGGAATCAACTCAAAAGCTTTTATGGTTTAAATTTGAAAAATGTTTGAATGCAGAAAAGCTTCTGCCTTGTTATTTTTGCTATGGGTGATCTACAGATCCAAATGACTTGAATCCAACGGGCTTGGATTAAGCATTCACAGACCTTTCCAACAAAATTGGTTTCATCTAATTTGGTGCACTAACTCGATCTGGGTTGATTTTTGAAGTTGGGTACAGAAGTGTGTTTGAAAATAAAAAGAAAAGGTTTAATTTGAATTGCTGGGCTGCGCGGGAAATTCTAACGGGCCGGCCTGCTAAGCGCAGTGCTCCCGCGGGCTGCTTACGTACGTGTCCCCACTCGTCAGTGACACGGGGCTGGGCGAAGCGGTATGGGGCAACGTGGTTCGTTCGATCTGGTTCTAATCCAACGGCTGAGGGTCATCGTCGACGCGAGACAGCTCCGGCGAGAACGAAACCTAGCGCGGCCAGTGAGGGGTGCTGGGGGCTCACCGGGGTACGGGCGAGGGTCGGCGAGGCGGGCGAACGACAAAGTCAACGACGGCGAACCTCCTGGTACCGGTGGCTTCTCCTGGGGCGGCTCCAATCGCGGGCTCCTTTCTTCTCCGGCAGCGGCAGGCTCCAATGAAATTCCGGCAAGGTGGTGCTTGCCTTGCTCTGAGAATGGTGTGGCACGGTCAGTGGGGAGAGGGGAGTGAGATGGTGTGAAGAAATCATGCGGGGGTGGCCTCTATTTATAGTCGAGCGAGGGGACCGTCGGGGCGCAAGGTGAGCTCGTCGGAGGCGACGTTACAGGCAGCTAATGGCATGGGCAAGGATAGGGGACGGTGCTGTGTCTCCTGGCGATGCTCAACGACATGGTCGCGAGGCATGGGGCGGTGGGGTTTGGTCTGGAACGGGCGGTGCTCTGCGCGGCAGAGGCGGCGTCTTCGACAGCGGGCGGTGGCTGTATGGCGCGGGGCGTTAAACGGGGATGTCTGGCGGTCTCCTGGGTCGGTGGTGATCGTGTGTGCGCGCGGTGAGGGCGGCGCGCGGTCTGTGGGTGATGGTCGAGGGTGGCGCTCTGGCGCACGCTCGGCATGGTCTGGGCGTGTCTTGTGCGCGTGGTCCAGGGCTTGGCAACGCTCGCGGCTGGGACAGGCAGTGGCGGTGGACGGTGGGCTGCCTCCCAGACATGCTGGCTAGGCTTGCTGCTGCTCCTAGCTTGCTGTCCACATTGGGGTGACATGGGGTTGCTCGGCTATTCACCATTAATGGCAATGGCAAGCTCACATGGGTGCTAATGCTGGTCTAACCTTTCTAGGTGATCTACTGGATTGTGTGAGAGCTAACTAGGGAACAAGTTAGGCTCAAAACACTGCACACTATAGTGTTGTTTTGTTTGATTTGTGCCTGCAACCTATTTGATGAAATGGCCGCATGAAATCAAGTTTTGAATTTTGAAATGATTTTTGGTGGGTTTGCTAGATTGGTCCTGGTGAGTCTGCAGATGCTTGGGTTTTGAAAATTGAGCTTGCTTGAGTGGGTTTTGAAAAAGTGGGATCTTCCCATATGAAGAAGATTCAATTTTGAGTTGTCATTTAAACTATGCATTTGAAAGTTTCTGGATGATCACAAGGTGGGCCTTGATACTTTGTTATGAGTACATTCAAGGGGTGCAAAGATCCAGAAAAGTTTCTGTTAGGTTTTGAAAGTTTGAGACAGCCAAAGTAGGCATGGGAGTTAAATTGGTCAAAATGACCATTCACTTAATATACTTGTTTTGACTTATTTTTCTTTAGGAAAAGTGTGGGGAATGTTTTAGATGATGTTCTTTTCACCTAAGAAACATTTTACAAGCAATGGATCACACAAACAAGTTGGTTTTTAAAGAAATTCAAAATCCATGCATACACATATACATGCATTCGTGAATTGATTTAGAAAAGTTTTTGTTAACCCTAAACTTTAGGATTAGTGTTTTGTTGATCTAAGTTTGATATTTTTGGGATGTTATAGTGCGAGTTCGCTGATCGCGCTGAGTAGACACCGCCTCTCTCCCAGTTCCATGAGGCCTTGTTCGGTTAATACACTTGCCAAGTGTATTAGAGTGGTTTGGAGAGTATTAGGGGAGATTTTTACTTATTTGGGATTTAATCCACCTCAATCCACTTCAAACCCGGTGGATCTACATGAAACCGAACAAAGCTTCAAAGGGATCTCCCTCTGGCTGCTGAATCGCCAAGATGATTTCCAAGACCCCTGCAAACAGCCGGTTTTCCGGCCTGACCAGGTCGGTGGAAATCAACCTATTTAAGGATGGTCATTTGTGCATGAGGTACCAAAGGTACTTTTTACGATACTTTGAAAACACTTTGTCCCCAAACACAGCCTAAGAAATGACAACAATTGTTCCAAATATAGTTCATGACTGCAGTATCTCGGGCTTGATTGGTTGCCTACACCTGTTTTCATTTTACCACTCCCACAGTCAGGTGTTGGGACATGGCCATGTAGGAACAAGCCAAAAGCTCACGGATCTATAAGGTGCCATAGAATCAATGTAAGCAATCAAATAAACTAGTGGATTCCCATAGATATGACTAATATATCATACTATAGATCATACTACAAGCATTGTCATAAAACAGTCAAAGATCTAACATTGTAGCCCACGGATCTAACAGTGTTGGATTATTAGGTATAAATTCCACAATCAAAATCATGACAACAACAACTACAATCACGTGAAACTCTATCATACTAGATTTACCAATCAACATGAGAAGCAGCAGTACATACGCAATAATAGCCATAGTATTGCAACAGAATGGATCACGGTATACGTACTGATCAGTTACCGATGAAGTTGTCGTTGGTGCACCGGTTGCCGTAGACTATCAAAGAATACAATCTTAAAGACGAGTCTCCCGCGGACCAGGAGATCGTCCAGGAAGAAGTGTCATGATGATGAACTTGACCAGTCGCGCGAAGCGCTTCCCAAAAACCTAATTTGCCTTCTCCCATACAGGATCACAAAGACGAGTGTTCCGGAGACCTTCTCTCCCGTCCGTCTATGCACGCCGACAAGCGAGATGGAGTAGACTACGGTAGCAGCGCAAATAGAGAAGCTAGCAAAACCCTAGATTGGTTTCAGTGTATTATGGTGGTAGCCCGCGCATGACTTTATATAGAGCGGCTTAGGAAACTCTAACGGAGGCGAACATGGGTTGAGTCCACTTTGCACATGCTCGGGGGTCGATTACAGTAGCCCACAATCCAAGAATGACTCGAATAGGCTGACTATTGATACATCTATCAAAACCTCATAATTTTCATGAGCAGCAAAACAAAGCTCGACTCGGCGAGATTCCCACAACCCGTGGCGTGCGCGTCATGACGAGACGGGCGGGCAGTGCATGTGTGCGAGCGACAACATCATCACAAGACCACGCGTGTAACTCTCTTATTGTCACTCACTTACAATGTGGCGCAACACTCCACCTTATAAGGTAGTGCATCTCTCCTTCGACTTCCCATGTCGGACTAAACTTTAGTTCTCACTCGTCTCCCATGTGATCTGCCCGAAACATGGGTTCAAACACATCTAAACTGCCATAAACATGGACTTTGAGATTTAGAGAAAATCTGAAATATACATGTGCCTATTTAGTTTAGCCCACTACTTCTCACGAGTTTTAACAACAACACCACCCCACCCCCAAAATAAAATCTACGGTGCCACTGCGAGTTGGCGGCAGCAGGTAATAGGGAAGCACGACAAGCGAGAAGGTCACTTGAGCATTCAGCACTGCATAACATCAGGGTAAGGGCATACGATGATATAGGCAACAGGTTATCACGGCAAGCGAGAAGGGCACTTGAGCATTCAGCGTCGTAGGACAGCAGGGTAAGTGTGGCACCCTGGATTTACGGTCCGAGAATACCCGTTATGCATACAATTCACGTTCCAATGATCAGTGAGCCGTGAGCATAACCGACTAGTATCATTACAACATCCATATAGTAACGAGTACAAACTTACAAAGTGGCCATTATGGCGAATACAACACAAATAGCGGAAGTCTTCAGCGCAAAGCCCGTGCCTTAACCTACAAGCAACTGACTGGGAAGACGGCCTAGCTCGCATAGACGTCAACACCTATGTTCCTTAACATCTGCAATCTGACCAAGTAAATAGCCAGGGACAATGTCGGTGAGTACGTTGAATGTACTCGCAAACCACCGAGACAAGGTAATAAGATAATGCATATCTGGCTGTGGCGAGATAACTCTACACTATAGTTGCTTTTGAAAGACCTAACATTGGCATCTATATATCTTTGTTAAAAAAGAGTTTTTGGAAAATATGCCTCCTTTTAGAAAATCCGGACATCTCCACATCCTTGTTAAATGATTTAAAACAGTTTTGTAGTAAAAACCCTTTTTAAAACCTTATCGACCATCTCTAGTCAAAACTAACTCATTCTTATCTTTCCTCATGACCAAGTCACGTCCTTTAGTTCATATCAACTTATCCGAATGGTCCTCCTAGCACTTGACATTCCAACTGTCCTTGACCATGGACACGGCTATTCGAATAGATTAGACTCTGCAGAGTTTGTGCACTTTACCCACAAGAATCAATACATCCGCCGAGGTAAAACCATGGGCTGCTACACATCGGTAGACAGGGGTTCGGATAATCAAACCTAGACTTTTCATTTGTCCATCCCTAGCAACGACGTCTTTTCCTTTTGGGTTGTTCTCTCTGGTACGAGTATGGGGTACGAAGACCCTGGTCCTTCCTCCCGTACTGACCCCTACCTCCAAACCGTAGTTTGACCGGTAGCAATAGTGACAATAACTTCCTACCGTACTAGCGAAAAAGCATACCGTCCGCGAGAGACCCAATTGTTGCACCGGTACCTTGCCCATGGAATCCTGGATTTCTGGGGATTTCTCCCCTTTAGCGTGTACGAGCAGCCCCGGCTAAAGACCACAAACTACGAGCTAAGCCCCAGCATCTGGGGTAATGTGGTTGCATGGATAAAATTGTTTCGGACATTGGCTTAGAACATCCCTTCTCTTTCTCTTGCTTTGCTTTCTCTTCATCCACCTCGTATCTTCTTTTAGTAAAACTTCCACTCGGAAATGATGCCTATTTCCAAAGGTTTTATTTTGAAAACTTTGTAGTAGGGTAAGAACCCAAAATAGTTTTATCTTTGAAAATCCGTGGGTTCCAAGAGGGAAGATGCTAACCATCTTTGCCTCAATCTAAAGGGGGTAAATATAGGTGAAAAAGGGTAGGTGTCCAGGACACTCATCCATAACTTGGAGGAGCCAAGTTACTCACGCACTTTTATTTAAAACAAACCATGCCTGTGATCATGCAATTTATAAACGAGATATAAAACAGTTGATAAATAGAAGTATGTTAATATAGAAGTTAAGGAATGGTGGCTTTCCTGTGACCAGCGAGATGTCCCTTGACTTCCTTATAATATCAGAATATCAATTATATCAAGAATAATAAAAACCCAATCCTTCCTTCTTCTCGGTGTCACGCACTCGCAACTATCGCCGCTATCGAGCATACATGCAAACAAACAATACACCAATCAAACAAAGCTTACAAGCATCAAACCATATAGCAAGTAAAGGATAACTACAAGATATACATCAGTAGGATGTTGGAGGTTTGCTTTGATTGGACTGGGAGAAGCTTTGGAGGCATTAGGTGAAGGATCCCTTTTTATTGAGTCTAGGAACTACCTAAGAGGGGGGGGTGTTTGACCAAGGACTTGATATGTATGATACCATTGTATAAAAAGGATACCATTAGATAGGTATTGATAAAATGAAGCCAACAAAAGTGGTTTCACTATTTTATCACTTTCCCTTGATTTACAGTGGATTTTATAGTGATTAAAGCTCTAGTTTTAGGAAATAATTCACCAGAACTTCTATGGAGTTCCAAAAATTATTCCATTGGGTGATTAGGTAGTATTTGGTGGACTGAATCAAGAGGAGTTGGATTCACCTCAAAAAAATTACCAGAATGCCGTTGAGAAATCCCCAAAGACAGTACTGGACGGGATTTGTCTTTTTTATCATATTTATTTACAAAATATTTTTTCAAGGAAAGATGTTAGGTACTAAGAACACCTTTCTGTAGAAATTGGAATCAACATTTTTGGATTTTCAGAAATACTGCAATGAATTTAATAATGAATAAAACATGCACAGAAGAGTTTAATTCACTAAAATTTAACAGAGACTCATAAAGATATGAGCTACTGGATTAAAGAGGATATGGATATTTGTATCAAATGGGAGTTGGAATTAGGTCAAAAACTCATTTGGTTTGACCTAGGGAAATTTCTAAAGGCAGAAAAAGCTTTATTTTGGTATTTTTGTTACCAGTAATCTAGGAAGAAAATGACTATGGGGCTTGTGGCACATGAAATGTATGGTCAGTACCTTTCATCACCAATTGGATTTAGGTAATTTGGATATACCAACCTTACTGGAGAAATTATTTGGTGTTCTTGACAGATCTGGGTATATGTTTTATCATATTTATTTTAGGCATCATTTTGGTACAGATCTGGGTCTGCATGTTGGGAAGATACTCAGGTATTTGAGAAAATTTAGATATAAATATTTTGAGGGTCTGTGTATTTTTATTTAGATTTAAACCAAACCCTTATCCTGCAGATCTGGATTTTTAGATGGAAAAGAAATAGGGCAGGAAGGTCCACGGGCCAGATCTGTAGGAGGAGTGGGCCGTCCAGGAGGATTTGACCCAACGGCGATGGCGCGCATGCGGGAGGCGTGTAGCCAGCTGCGGCCCAGCAGCTGGCCCGCCAGGCGAAGGGCCCGGCAGGAGAAGGGGTAAGGGCGACCCCCGGGCCGTAGGATTAGAGGAGATCTGACGGTTTCTCGGCGTCGTCCTCCTCAGTCCAGGAAGCAACAAGGGGAAACCCTAGGGAGGGCCAGGGAGGAGCGGAGGGGCTTACCAGGGGCTCGAGGGCGTCGGGGAGGTAGCGGGGGAGACGCGGCGAACGGCGTCGAGTCCAGAGAGGGGCGGCGAGGCAGGGTGTGATGATGGGACCCGACTCGCACGAAGACGCCCGCGGGGTGCTTTCGGGGGATCGCCAAAGGATCTTCCTAGGGCGTTCCTGCGAGGAAAAGAGGGTAGGGTTAGGGGCAGGTGAGCGAGGGGGTTCGTGTAGGGTGACATGTAGAGAGGAAGGAGGGGAGAGGGGAGCTTAGGGATTGGTTTCCTTGCCATGGCCGAACCTTGCTTCTCTCTCTCAGGCAAAGCAGAGCAAGGGAGAGGGAGAGGAGGTGCTAGGGAGGTGAGTGGGAGTGGGAGGGGCAAATGAGGGCTAGGGGGAGAGGGGTACTGGCCTCGGGCCTTATAAACCGAGCTAGATGGGTCCATGGTGCACTGTGTGCATGGGGAGATTGGGAGGAGGGGTGTTGGCCAGGCATTGGGCAAGGAGGGCGGTGCTGAGGCCTGTAGCCCGAACAGAGAGAGAGAGGGAAGTGGGGTAGCTGCTGCCCTTTTATTGCAAAGTTTTTTCAAGATATGGTGCCTCTAACCCTCTATTACAAGCACATGGGACAAGGGAGGGAAAGTTCTACAATGATATTCTATAGTTCTGGTCGACCAGGGGAGAGTGATGAGGCTAGGGAGGAGTGTTGGGGAAGATTGGAGCTGGTTTGGCTTTGGTTTGAATCAAGATTGGACTAGTTTGACAAAGTTGATCAAATGAAGGCTTGTGAAGGAAGTTGATAAACTTGTATTGGACATAGTGTGGGAATGGTACTGATAGATAGATGGGGTCAAATAATCTCTTCATGATTTAAATGGGTTTTTCTAATGATTATAATCCCATTTAAATGCACTTATTCAAAAAGTGCTGAAGTAGATTATGGAAGCTAAAATGATATTTTTACATTGGACAAGCTTGGTTTTTGATGTGATATGGTCCTAAATACCATATTACACATTGGAGACTTTTATTGGGATTTATTGAGGTGGAAAAGTATTTTTAGGGAATTATTTCTTGTTTCTCCCATTTAAGAAAAAGGGCAAAAAGAAATAATAAAGGGTCTCAAAAATATTTATTTTTGAGTTGGAAGGATGGGATATGATAAATAGGCATCAGGTGTGCCTTGAGTTAGCAAGGTGATTTGGAGAAAAACAAACTTTCCTTTAAAGACAAGGTTGTTGAGAAATTGGTAAGTAAAGGAAATAAAATAGTTTAATAATCCAAATAATTTGGGGATGCTTATATCCAAGGTAGATGATGTAAATTTGATGTAGGCATCAAGTTCAACCTTGGTTTTGAAGACAAGTGGTGAAAAGGATGGAAACTAGATAAAGGAGGATCTAGGGTTTGGTTATTATGATGCCACCTAAACAAGGTTGGATTAGGTAGCTCAGAGCTCACCTTGGTACAAGGGGTATATGGATGGATAGAACAAGTCATATAGATGACCATGGAGGCAAGGGTTAGGCTTGGTTGTATTTGGGGTGGTGTAGAGGAGATGGCAAACTTTGTTGAAAATCAGGCTGCCATATCAGCTACATCAGGTAGCCTACTAAACCATGTGGGTTTAAGAAGCACAAGGCTCCAATGGAAACAAGTGAAGTGGGTATTTATAGGACATGATTAGTAGATCATAACCAAGCAAGGATTTGGTCAATGGGAGGTGGCATATAGAGGTGAGCTTCTTCAAAAGTAGGCAAGATGATAGGATTTGCAGAAAAGATTATTATCTTGACTACAAAACCGTTATGGATGAGTGGGAATTAGAATGGCTTAGCCAAGGGAAAGAGTGGGCTTTGGTATTACTACTGATGTACTACAAGATGGTTCAAGTGCCTTCTCAAGAATGCACATAGGTTGGAAGAGGTAGAGCTCCAAAGATAGTATCCAGATAGGAAATTCAGACTTAGCCATTTTAGCAGCTTTAGGGTTGTAGACTAGAGTGCAAGTGTAGAGGATTTTGAGAGGATGGTAGGTTCCAAACTTATTATTAAGGAGATGATGTTGAGATACTAACTAAGTAGATATGATTCATGCTTAGATTGGGTCTCTACTGAGTTGGAAACCATCCAGAGGGATTATCCCTGGATTGAGATAAGCATGAGAGGAGATGGTTACTTGAGTGGCTTAGGATAGATCCATACTTGGATGCTTGCTTTAATATTGATGATCATAAGCATAGATTGGGTCCTAAGGTATGAGCTACTATATTAGCTCACTCTAGTTCCTAAACAAACAAGGCAATCAGCAGATCAAGGCAATTCATCAGGCAGCAAACCAAGGCAATTCATCAGACAGCAAATCAAGGCAATTCATCTTATCACTTATCTAGCGACTACTAGGGTTACCATCAAGCCTAGCTTGAGGTAAGGAGGGGTATTTTGAAAAGGGGTTTTGCTTTGAAGTAAGATAAGTACCATCTTGGTATCTCTACCAATATTTAGATGAAAAGGTTTTAATAAAGGTTTTTGGAGAACCTAGAGATAAGGGTAGTTGAAGGTTCTGTCTTGAAAACATAAGGAGAGTATATATATCTCCATAGTTTTGGCAATAGAAACTAGTAAAGTATTTGGTTGTGTCAAAGTCATCTTGGCTCAGGTTTTTGCAATGCCAGAACATTTGAGAATATGAAAGATGAGCCAAGACATCTCTTTTTGAAAAATAGGTTTTGTAAACTAGTGTTGAGGTGAGGAGTACACAACTAATACACCAACAGTTGATTGAGCAAAAGCAAACAGGTAATCACATAATGTAAGAAAAAGTTTTTGTTCCCCCTTAATTTTTCCTTTTGTACATTTAATTAGGGTTGCTGAAATCAGAATGTTACAGTAAGGGCATACGGCGGTGGGGGCACACCCCATACTCATGTATCTCATCTGGTTCAACTCTTTACTTTTTGTCTGTTTGCAAATATGAATTTCTTATGCTTATGGTGTTGCAAAATTACAACATCGACTCATTGTGATCAATATAGATGATTCCATGTAAACAAAAATTTGCGAAAGTGATTTACAATTTTGCCAGTTAGGAAGATAGAAGTAGGCAGGGAATGAACCGCAAAATATCCCCTAAATTTATTTTTGGGTAGCACACTCCCAAAATAAAAAATAGTGACACTATCAAATGGGTCCCACGACTTACCACGTACGCAATATGCGCGACCGACCTGCATGTATAGTGGAGTAGGCCATCAAGAAACTATCCACGCGAAGCACCTTTCATCAGATTCACATGCGCGAATCTTGACGCACCCACCGCACATGCAGTGCCTGCTGTTATCATTTACCATTAATAAAACGAAATCACTATAAAAAGGTATACATTAATTTGAGGAAATCTCTTATATTTAGCTGCTGGCCGCCGGATACGATAAGGATAATAATGGAGGCCAGCTATGACCCAGGTCATCCACCATTAATACGACACATTCACGCAGGCTGCAAACAGCACGATCTCCATGGCCGTAAACACACAACATCTTCCCCACATGATACTCAACACCACCAGCCATCACCAGCCTGGCCCAGCTCCAGCTTGGCTTAGTGCTAATCAATCAGGTGCTTCCACCGTCCCTACTATGACAATGAGTTATGCCGCCACACCACCTGAGCAGAAAGGATACCCGTCGTCTTACATGGTCATGCCACTGCCATCAGTGAGAGGGCAAGACCAGTACACTGAGTTCCTGGCGCTGGCTGCGGTCGACCTGGGGAAGAGGGGCGCCACCCTTCATAGTTCGGTGCGTTCACACGAAATGGTCGCCGAATATAAGAGGAAGCGCGACGAGCAGTCAGTGTCGATTCTCGACGTGGCCTACGTGTAGCAGCAACAAACCATTGTCATTGACCCCCTCCTGCTCGACCATGTAAGTCCCATGCATGCATGATTACCAAATTAATTTATACCTTCTTCGTACGCATTGATTTAACTTATGATAATATGTGTACCGGTTGATGTAGGCGGCGAAGATGTGGAAGGCTCTAGCTGAGCAGAGGCAGAAGCACATGAGGTTGATCACCTCTGTTGTGGAGGATAGGGCTGCAAAGAGGCTCAAGGCCAAGGACTTGGAGATGGACCTTATCAGGGGTGTGAACAGGGTACTCCAGGAGCGGCTCAGGAACCTCCACAGGGAGGTCCACGTGTGGCGTGACTTCGCGCGATCCAATGAGGATGTCGTTAGCGTGCTCCACGATGACCTGTAGTGCACACGTGCGCAGGCAGTCCGTGGCCATGGTGTTGATGACACCAGTTCGTGCTGCTGGGGGGATAACCACATGGCATTCTGCAAGGGGCCAGAGGTGGCGCTGAGCGTCAGGAGGTGCAAGGGTTGCGGCCAAGGGGAGGCCGTAGTGCTGCTGCTGCCGTGCAGCCACCTTTGTGTATGTGCACCATGCGCGGCCATGACTAGGGCGTGCCCGGCATGTGGGTGTGTCAACACCGGTAGCATCCACGTTAACTTTTCCTGATGTGGAAGCAATACTTCTTGAGTTGACATTCTTTTCTCGATGGAACTTTTTAGAGTCGACTGTGTTTTTATATCCTTCTATGTTTTTATTTCTACTAGATGGGGATGATAGGGCAATGGTCAAATGACGTCTCTTAGAGAGAATGATTTCCCCCTCTTTTCTTTGTTTTAATTTATTTTTTCACAAGATGTTGTATGAATTGTCCAACAAGATGAAAGACAGTTTGCATATCGGTGCTTTGAAACAAAATTACATATATCATGCATATACTATTTTCTCCCATGAATTTCTTAGTCATAGAATTGAAATGGGTTATGGTACCATAGTGTGGTAACCCAGCATACCACTGCATGTCTAGTACACTATAGTTGTTGACATGACATCCACAGAACATCGTTCCGTAAATATCACATCCCTTAAAGTGGTACAACAGAAAAATTACGGGTCCATATTACAAAAGTACACACATTATTATTATTACAATACTTGAAGTTCAAGACTTCCAAAATTTCCAACTTACAAACCAAAATATAAAGCGTTCAACGGAAATTTAAAAGTAACAACTTCGACTAGGAGTGGGGCTCAACAGCTTATTCTATAGAGTTCATGCTGCTCGGCTCCGTTAGTTACTACTAATTAGACACTTAAGTGGACTCGTTCTCATCGACATCGTAGTGGCTCTCGTAATCCACTCCTTCAACTCCTCCGGACAGATCAGGTTCCTTGTAGAACACGTCTTCTTAGTATTCAGCTGCATACATTGGCATGTCTTCGGGATCCTTAGAGTCTAAGCAAGGGACCAAAGGAAAGGATGAGTAACAGCGTTACCCTACAAGTTCATTATATGCAAGGTGGGAAGTTTGATGCTCTAACTACCACCTCGGATTATAAATCCTTGGCACGATGCAGTTTTTGTAAATCTTTCTTCAAAGATTTATTTTATTCCGAAAAACTATGACAATCAGCCTCACAGGTTGACCAGAACTTTCATGGAGTTCCTTTCCTGCCGCGTTCGTAGCTCCTTCCCGGAAAAGGGAGTAACAAGTTACAGTTTTTACACTCTACAGAGGTGCGTTACTTTACCCATGAGAGATCAACTCCTTGTTGCACAACCGGGCATACTTTCCCGTCCACAATTCCATGATGTGGGGCCCAGTAGTTGGTCCAAGCCAATCACTGCCCCCTTTGCGGCCCCGCATGCCTCCTTGGTGTACACCATGCCCACATAATGAATTACGGCAATGGTTTGTACAAACCGTTAGATGCCAGAACTATCATGGGACGATGAGGGTTCCCACCCATATGTTGCATATCCTCTATGAATTACCAATTAATATGCACGCTACGAGGATAACAGCCACGACCTGCATATCCGGCTTCATGCGAGAGGAAGAAGATACAGCTGACTTCTCTGTCCCATTCCAAATCTCATGGCTAACGCGTAATATACGGCGCTAGAATCACTGATGTCAAGGGTTATTAAGTCCCTATTTGATCATCATTGTTGCAAATAGAACCCTAAGTTCTGTTGCTCCATTATATCACCACTTAGGATGATATCTATGATTTCTTTATTTATGAAAATATTATTTTCTTTCTTTTATAGCATATATGATAACACACAATTTCCAAATACTTTGATAAAGACTCTTCAAAGGACATGAGCAAGTGATGAACTTGCCTTGTGATGGCAAGGTAGTGAAGTTTGATGCTTGCACTAGACCTTGAGCTTCTAGTTCTACAAAAACATCATTATTGTATGGTAAGGACAATATTTAATGAAGCAAAAATGATTATACAAATAATGTAATGCATTATTTAATTCAATATGCATTTTTCCTATATAAGGTGTCATTTAATAAAGTATTTACAATTTTTTTATATTTATTGAATATATTATTTTATTTTTACTTTCCTTTTAATTTTTATTGATTTAATAATTCTTTTAGGAATTATTAATTATACATTAAATTTATTACTAAATATTTATTTAGTATTTTTCAAAAATACTATAATATTAATAAATAATGAAAGTGATTTTTATTTATTTTTATCACTTTTCAATAATTTTGTAAAATTCCATAAGGAATATATAAATTACAAAATTCTTATAAAAGTTTAAGTGTCCAAAATTTTATATCTTATTTTATTTGAACAGAGTGGATTATTGTGAATCCAAAAATATTTTATTTATAATTTTTGGACTTTAATTTATTTTCTAGAATTTTATTGAGGTCAGGGGCATTTTGGTCTTTTCTAATTGATCAAAATAGTTTATTAGACAACTTGGGCTGGCCCCCTTGGACTTATTGGGCCAGGGTGGCCCAATAGGGCAGGGTTAAAATACCACCCCGAAGGGTTTTGGCCCACCCATCCCATTCTCTCTGCCTCCCTCTCTCCCTCGACCTTATCCTCTCCTCCACTGACCCGACCCCGCGGCCGGCAATGCCGCCACCGTCGATTCCCGCCGCCGTCGGCCGTTCTGGCCGCCGTCGTGGTGCGATTTGGGGTTGTCGACGACACTCGTTTGTTCTATCCAATTGGATTTGACTCTGGGCTTCCCCGTGGTCAGGTCCACCCCGTTCCTGAACCCTAGGGTTAGGAAAAGGTGCTGCCGCCACCGCCGCGGTCCCGCCTGTGGTGGTGTGCTAGGCTCGTGTGCTTTTGTGGCCGCTGCCGTGGCCAGTGCAGGTTGCAGCGCCCCCCTGGGGGCTCCCTGTGCCGCCGCGTTTCGTCGGCCAATCTGCTTCCTCTACAATTCGTCAGCGAGGACCTCGGGTAAGTTGCTTCTATGGTTCTTGTTCCTGCTACTACCATGAATCTCTTTGTGTATCTAGTGGCTTCTCATGCCTAGTGACTATGTGCTGATTGGGTTCATCTCTGGATTAGGTTTCTTTCTCTGATTAGGGTTCATAACCCCCTCTTGATCATATCCATGATGCTTTTAGATCTAGTGATGATCATACTTGATAATGAAGAATGATTGTTTGCTGTGGTTAATGATTTGTAATGGCTTTGATGATGCTAGTTGCCTGTCAGATTATTCTAGTGATGATTCACTATGATCCTACGCTAATGTTTCTATGGAATCCCTGATTGGATTATGTTGTTGATCTGAGAATTTACTCTACTGTCAGAATGCTTGTACTGACAGTGGTTTCTCTCAGTAGTTGCTTATTGTAATTTTAATGGTAGGCTTGTATGAGATTATACACACTGAGTCAAATCATTACATGTAATGATTTTCTGTGGATGTATGGATCAATATGATATTGATTCCTGGCACTTGGCTTCAGGAAAATGATATTTATTGGTTTGTCCCTTTTATCTGTGGGAACTAAGCAAAGATTGGTTTTAGTTCATTTACAACCTGTCCTTGTGATACCATTATGATCTGGCACACAAGTGATTGAGTTTTATTTTTGGGCTTAGCTTGATAATGCTTGTGATTAATACTGGCAAGAAGAAATGAAAGCTTTCTTAACTTTCCTGCCTATGATGTTGGTCTGAGGCTCTAGGATTTAATTCCTAGTTAGTTGAGCAAATAGTTTATTTGAAACTTGTAAGATTAGAGGTGCTACTCTCTCTGAGAGATGTGCCCTGATCTGATAAGATCAAATGAAGAATGATCTAGGTTGCAAAAGTAACACTGGACTCAATGATGTTGGTCTGAGGGTTTAGTGCTTTTGACTGAGTTTGATTTCTTATCTTATATTTGAAATCTCTAGGATAGATTCACCTCTCTTGGGTGATTATTGAGAGATAATTTCATAAAGCAACACATGCTTTTGTTTAGATAATATGATGAAATCATGTGATGGTTTTATGAGGCTCACCACAGAATCTGATGTTGGTGTAGTGGATTGATGATGATCTTGATCTGCTTTTGTTGAGCTCCTGAGCTTGCTCTTGAGCTAGCTTGCTCTTGAGCTAGCCTGTTCCTCCTAGCTCCTCGGCTTGACCTTGTTGTCCACCAGATTCATCCCCCTTCTTATGTCACCATCCTGGTGATGTTTGGGTTGATCTGGGTGGTTTGGTTTGGCTGCTGTTCTTGGTTTAGCTGTTGTTCTTGGTTTAGCTGATGTTTACCCTGGTTGTTCTTGTGTGATGTGTAGTGGAGAGATGCAATGATGTGCTCCTCCACGGCTATGCTATGGTTTTGTGATATTGACTATGATTGTGAGCTTGACAACACACCACATGGATGCTGGTGTGTGTCCAGCTTGTGTGCCTGCTATGCACATGTGGATAGGTTCAGAAATTTTGAACTTACTATTACCATATTACATTTACTTGGCTGGTGAATTGGCCCCTTTAGCTGTCATTTGACTTCTGGCTTTGAATTTATGAAAGATGAAACCTTTCATATTGGTGAAACTTGCCCCTTTTAACATTTCTCAATGATGAATTTGTCAAGTGCATTTCACTGACATATCTGAGAGAAATATACTAACACTAATCTTATTTTGTTTCTATTTTGTTTCTATTTTGTCTTTGTTTTGCAGGTGCAAAAATGAAAATAAAGATTTAGTGTAGATTTAGATATAGGATAGTTAGTAGATATTCAAATGTAATTTTTATTCTTTTGTAATTTTTTCTTTTATTATTCTTGTAATCTTTATTTTATTCAATTGTAATAAAGATTATATTATTATTAATAAAGAATATTCTTATTATTTATTCTTTTGTATATTATGAAGTTTTGAATGACTTCAGTAGGTTTCATTCTTTGTAACTTGTTTATGTATTAATCATATGAAATGAATTTCATATTCAATATTGTTATTGGATAAGATTTAAGTTATAATACTTATTTCTTAATTAATTTAAGATTCAAATCTAATACCTAAATTATTTAAATTATAATTCAAATACTCAAGTTTAAAATTCAAATTCATTTTAAACACATATCTCCTTAATATCATCTCAAAGTTTATAACAATCATCCTTTAAGACTTAACCTAATCTCAAAGTATGAAAGAAACATTGATCACTTAGGTTTTTTTATTTGGTGAAAATTTTACCAACATTTTCACAAATGAATGCATGCAACAATTCGTATTCCTAAATCTACCCTTCGTTAGGTCCTAAATACTGGGATGTTACAGACTTCCCTCCTTAAATTAAACTTCCCCCCGAAGTTTGTGGAGATGTACCTGAATAGTTCTGGGTAAGTTTTTCTTAAAACCTCTTCTTTCTCCCATGTGGCTTCCCTCTCAGGGTGATGTTCCCATTGTACCTTGCAATATTTGATTGCTCTGTTCCTCAATCTTTTCCAGTTTTCTTCCAGAATCTTACAGGGATTTTCAATATAAGTCAGGTCTGCTTGTAGTTCTATCTCTTGATGTGTTATTGCATCATCTGGAACTTTCAAACATTTACGAAGTTGTGACACATGGAAAACATTATGCACTTGAGCCAATCTTGATGGTAACTCTAAAGCATAAGCTATAGTTCTGTTTTGACTCAGTATCTTGAATGTTCCAATATATAATGGACTAAATTTCCCTTTAACTCCGAATCTTTTTACTCCTTTCATTGGACTTACATTCAAATAGACTATATCTCCCACTTCTGGATGCCATGATCTTCGGCTTTGATCCGCATAACTTTTCTGCCTGCTCTTGGATATTTTCAGTCTATCCCTGATCTTATCAATGATGTCTTGTCTCTCTTTGATATAATCTAGTGCAAATTCTTTGCTGCTACCAGGTTCATACCAACATATTGGTGATCTACACTTCCTTCCATACAGAATCTCATATGGAGTTTCCTTCAGACTACTTTGATAGCTATTGTTATAAGAAAATTCTGCCAATGGTAGGTGAACTTCCCATGTTCCTCCAAAATCTAGTGCACAAGCTCTCAACATGTCTTCTAGTATTTGATTTGTTCTTTCAGTTTGACCTCCTGTCTCAGGATGATATGTTGTGCTAAAATCTAATTTTGAACCAAGTGCTTCATGCAATTGCTTCCAAAATGCTGAAGTAAACACTGATCCCCTATCAGTTAGGATCTTTTTGGGTACTCCATGCTTACTTACTATCTCTTTGACATATACTTCAACTAACTTCTCAGCATTATCCTTTTGGTTCACTGGAATAAAATGTGCACTCTTAGTGAGTCTGTCCACAATTACCTATATCATATCTTTCCTTTTTGGTGTCATAGGTAATCCTGTGATGAAGTCCATACCTATTTCCTCCCATTTCCATTCAGGAATTTCTAAGGGTTGTAATGGTACTGCTGGACTTTGATGTTCAGCTTTCACCCTTTGACAAGTATGGCATTCAGATACATATTTAGCAATATCTCTTTTCATGTTATTCCACCAGAATAGTTCTTTCAAATCCATATACATCTTAGTACTCCCTGGATGTATAGAATATGGTGTATCATGTGCTTCTTTGAGTATGACATTTCTGATCTCAGTCACATCTGGAACACATAGACGGTCTTGGAACCATAAAGACCCATACTCTCCAAGGCAAAAAACTGATTTTTGCCCTTGAGATATCCTCCGAATTTCCTCAGCAATGAAAGGATCTTTTTCTTGATGTCTAAAAATTTCTTGCTTAAGATCACTGTCCTGCTCTGCAACTACCTGCATAGTAGCTAATCCTCCAAGAACCTCTGTTCTGATGAATTGAAGTTCTAATCTTTCCAAGTCCATTTGTAACTCTTTTGGTAGGTCCCTATTGCTAGGCTAAATCTCTGCACTCTTTCTGCTTAAAGCATCTGCTACAACATTTGCTTTCCCTGGGGTGTAATTGATTGTTAAATCATAATCCTTGATTAATTCCAACCAACGCTTCTATCTCATGTTCAATTCCTTTTGAGTGAAGAAATATTTGATACTTTTATGGTTAGTGTATAACTCACATCTGGCTCCATAAAGAAAATGTCTCCATCCTTTCAGCGCAAAGACTACTGCTGTTAACTCTGAATCATGAGTTGGATAGTTGACTTCATGTGGTTTCAATTGTCTTGAACCAGAAGCAATCACTTTCCGATCTTGCATTAACACACATCCCAAACCTTCTTTAGACGCATCACAGTATACAGTGAAGTCCTTCCCTGTTTCAGGAACTGCTAAGATTGGAGCTATGGTTAATCTAGTCTTCAACTCTTGGAAACTTTCTTCACATTTCTCATCCCACTTGAATGGTGTATTTTCCCTTAATAATTTGGTCATTGGTCCAGCTATTTTGGAGAAAACTTCAATGAATCTCCGATAATAACCAGCCATTCCTAAGAAACCTCGAATTTGTTTCACATTGGTCGGTGTAGTCCACTCTAGTACCGACTGGACTTTGGATGGATTCACAGCAATCCCATCCTTACTGATCACATGACCAAGGAATTCTACCTCATCTAACGAGAACTCACACTTACTGAACTTAGCATAAAGCTTATGTTCTCTTAAAGTCTGCAATGCTATTCTCAAATGGTCAGCATGCTCTTCCTTATCCTTGGAATATATCAGAATATCATCAATAAAGACGATGACAAACTTGTCCAAATATGGCATGAAAATCTTGTTCATCAGATTCATGAATATTGCCAGTGCATTGGTCAAACCAAATGGTACCACCAGATACTCATGGTGTCCATATCTTGAGACAAATGTTGTTTTGGGAACATCTTCCAGCTTGATTTTTATTTGATGGTATCCAGATCTTAAATCGATCTTTGAAAATACTCCAGCTCCTTTCACTTGATCAAACAAATCTTGAATTCTTGGTAAAGGATACTTATTCTTGATCGACACGTTGTTTAGATTTCTATAATCACCACACATCCGTCTTCCACCATCTCTCTTATCCACAAAGATTACTGGTGTTCCCCAGGGGGATACACTTTCCTGTATAAATCCTTTTCCTGCTAACTCATCAATTTGCTCTTTGAGTTATTTCAACTCTTTGGGTCCCATTTTATATGGTGCTTGAGCTATTGGTGATGTACCAGGTATTAGGTCAATGGTGAACTCTATCTCCCGGTCTGGTGGCATTCCCGGTAATTCCGTTGGAAAAACATCTTGGAATTCATTAACTATAGGAAACTCTTCTAATTTAACTTCTTTCATTGAATTCAACTGCAGATCTACCATGATATGATTGTTTTTATCTGCTTGGTAAACTATCCTTGCTCCACTTGGAGTTTTGATTGAGACAGTTTTCTCCTCACAATTTATCTGAGCTCCGTGTTCCATCATCCAATCCATCCCCAACACTACTGCAATTCCCTTCAAAGGAATCACATAAAGGTCTGCGAAATATGTACAACCACAGATCGAGATAACCTGATCTTATTTTATGTGGCGTACAATCACATTCCCTCCTGCCGTAACTACGGTCATAGGACTTTCTAACGTTGCCCTTCTAATCCCGAACTTATCACAAAATTCTTCAGAAATGAATGAAGTAGTTGCACCAGTATCAAATAGAACTTTGCCAGGATTGGTAAGGATATTGAGCGTACCTATCACTGCATGCTCCGAATTATCCACCTCCTCGAGGGTTGCACATTTCAGTTTTCTGGTAGGTCGGTTTCTCTTGCCATTGTTGTTCTTGCCATTGTTTCCCCCTTTATTGGGCTGTCCATTTACTCCACTGGCTTTTCCTCCTCCCTTGGTAGGCCATCCTCCCGGTGGTTTGCTCGGACAATCTGGCTTGATATGCCCCTTCTGGCCACAACCGTAACAGATCACTACAGGCTTTTCGCATTCCCTCTGGAAATGCCCTAGAATTCCACAATTGTTACAGATAACATTCCTTCTCGGATTAGATTGATTTCCACCATTGCCCTTGTTATTGTTATTTTTATTGTTACTGTTGTTACCAAAATTCCTTTTCCGAGGTTTGAACTCCAGGTTAGGTTTAGGTTTGCTTGCCTGAATCCTTTTGGTTTCCTTCTTGGCTCTCTTCCTCCGATCCTCTTGGACATTCTTGTAGTCATCTTCAAAAGTAATGGCTGCATCCAACAACTGTTGATAAGTTTGCTTATTGGCTAACCTTAGCTGCATCCTCACAAATGGATTTAATCCACGCAAGAAACGCTTCTTCCTCTTCTCTTCAGTGTTAACATCCTCCTCAGCATAACGAGACAGCTGGCTAAACTCCCGGATGTACTTCATGACACTAGTATATCCTTGCTGAAGCTCCTCAAATTCTCTCCGCTTCAACTCCATGACACTTTCCGGAACATGATATTCACGGAATCTCTGCTTGAACTCCTCCCAGGTAAACTCCCTTCCTGTTTGTTGCATGACTAACTGATTTTCCCACCAAGATGTTGCAGGTCTAGTCAGAAGATGAGTTGCATACCTCAATTTTTCTTCATCATTGCAACCCACAGTTTTCAGCTTCCTTTCTGTATCTGCTAGCCAGTCTTCTGCATCCATTGGTTTAGGAGATGATGCAAAAGGTAATGGTCTTGCATTCTGGAAATCAGATAGACTCACTCCTCCTCCTCCAGGTGCCCTCTGATTTTCTCGCCCCAGCAGCTCTTCCATGAACTTGTTCTGGGTCTCTTGCATCATTTGCATGCATTGCATAAAGTTCTGCTCCATTAACAGCCTCATTGGTGGTGGTGGTAATGCTTCTTGATTTGCTGCATCGGCATCGGCCTTTTCCTTGGCCTCACGCTCCATCAGGTGCTGCTCAGTCTCCCTTTCTACACCCGTATCCATGACCCCCTAGTCCTGCATCATAAAGCGAATACTCATAATTACATCATGCACATGTGTTCTGAGATCGACTTTACGCACAGAACTAGTCACACAATGAAGATCCAAAGAAAATCCAAATATGCATTTCACATATTATACATAATATCATAATGATACAAAGTCATTACAACATATACCATATTGGTATAATTACAAAACTACCTTATTCATCTCACTACCCTATTACTTGGAGTACAAAACATGATACTTGATATCACTAACTAGTTGCCTCCTTCTAGTAGTAACTACGCTCATCATACATGCCTGATGTCCAACCGTGATGACGTGTTGTCCGTCGCACAGTTTGTGGAACAAATGGCCTTCTAGAAGGAACATACTCTGTATCTGAAGTGTCAGGACTTGAGTCATTGCTCAACCTGAGCGCATTGACTCCCTCCAGCTCAGCTGAAAAGTATTCAGAAGCATATTCAACATTATCTCCAGCCTGCATCTCCTGAGCTAGATTCCTCGAGTTGTCAACGGGATACACAGATCCTGCTGCTTCCCAGGTGCTCTCGTGGGCAAGATAATTGAATATTGGATAGTGTATATTCCCTGGGTTTTGAGAAGATGTTGATGATTCAAACACTCTCTCCTCAGGATCTTCTTCTTCATCCTGATCATCTATTGACATGGTATTTCTACTACTATTATTAGGGTTCATTCTTGCACCCATCCAACTAGATTGTCCAACATTTCTATCAGAACCATATGTGGACATCTGGTGTTCATCAGATCCATTATATGATCCCATTCTCCAACCATCGGAATTCTCAATAGGAAGTTCTGAGTCAAAACCATCCTCTGAGCCCTGTGGTACTGCATACCGCATATCTATAGTAGGATCATGTGTAGGTTCAGGTCTTGGTGAATAAGGATATGGTGTAAAAGATTCTGGATCTATAGGTATATCCTTAAAGATAGGTGTTGCACTACTACTTGCGTCTTTCTCTAACTGGAATGCTAACTGCTTCCTCCTTTCTGGATCAGTTAGATCCTCTAACATGTCATTTTAATCACTTGATGGGTCTTATAAAAAGACGCAACGAGTGTTCGGTATCTATCCATAAACTTGGAAGCTAACTTAGGATGCTTCTTAACCAAAGTAAGATGATCCGGTATAGGATCTGAGTCTATAGAATCATGAGGTATCACAGAGAATGTGCTACCTTCTAGCTCCTTGGTTTTCTGCTCCCGGATATTAGCTATTGCCTCCACAACAGCAACAAGATAGGCTGCTAAATAACTCCTACCTTCTCCTATGGGTAGATCATGATATAATCCAAGACTCTCTGGAAGTTGGATACTCACACGATACTTGGATAGCATCCGGCCATCTAGGTAAGCGATAGTGTTCACTGGAATTCTAGTGGGACAATTAAAGATCTTTAAAAGTTGACGAAGTTGTTCTGTAAATGATCCTTGATAATCATCAAGAGTCTCCTCTTTCCTTACCAAAGTTTGTTTTGGAAACTTTGGTGCCATATCTCTGTATATCAGAAAAATAATTTTGATTAGTATCCAATGACATATTGCATCATAACAAAGAATCATCGCACTAAAATATATAATGGAATATTCTCATTTGAATACCCATTATATTACTTTTAGAGAATTCTTTATCATTGCTAGCTTTCCTACAGGTAATACCCTTTACTAGGTTTCCAACCTAAGGTCAAAGCAATTTGCTCTGATACCAACTGCGGTGACCCAGCATACCACTGCATGTGTAGTACACTATAGTCGTTGACATGACATCCATAGAACACCGTTCCGTAAATATCACATCCCTCAGAGTGGTACAACATTAACATTGCTAGTCCATATTACAAAAGTACACACATTATTATTATTACAATACCAGAAGTTCAAGACTTCCAAAAGATCTAACTTACAAACCAAAATATAAAGCGTTCAACGGAAATTTAAAAGTAACAACTCCTACTAGGAGTGGGGCTCAACAACTTATTCTATAGAGTTCCAGCTGCTCGGCTCCGTTAGTTACTACTAACTAGACACTTGAGTGGACTCGTTCTCATCGACACCATAGCGGATCTTGTAATCCACTCCTTCAACTCCTCCGGACAGATCAGGTTCCTCGTAGAACACGTCTTCTTGGCATTCAAGCTGCATACATTGGCACGTCTTCGGGATCCTCAGAGTCTAAGCAAGGGATCAAAGAAAAGGATGAGTAACAGCGTTACCCAACAAGTTCATTATATGCAAGGTGGGAAGTTTGATGCTCTAACTACCACCTCGGATTATAAATCCTTGGCACTATGCATTTTTTGTAAATCTTTCTTTAAAGATTTATTTTATTCCGAAAAACTATGACAATCAGCCTTCACAGGTTGACCAGAACTTTCATGGAGTTCCTTTCCTGCCGCGTTCGTAGCTCCTTCCCGAAATAGGGAGTAACAAGTTACAGTTTTTACACTCTACAGAGGTGCGTTACTTTACCCATGAGAGATCAACTCATTGTTGCACAACCGAGCGTACTTTTCCGTCCACAATTCCATGATGTGGGGCCTAGTAGTTGGTCCAAGCCAATCACTGCCCCCTTCATGACCCCGCATGCCTCCTTGGTGTACACCATGCCCACATAATGAATTACGGCAATGGTTTGTACAAATCGTTAGATGCCAGAACTATCATGGGACGATAGGATTCCCACCCATATGCTGCATATCCTCTACGAATTAACAATTAATATGCACGCTACGAGGATAACAGCCATGACCTGCACATCCGGCTTCATGCGAGAGGAAGAAGATACAGCTGACTTCTCTGTTCCATTCCAAAAGTCATGGCTAACGCGTAATATACGGCGCTAGAATCACTGATGTCAGGGGTTATTCAAATAGAACCCTAAGTTCTATTCCTCCATTATATCACCACTTAGGATGATATCTATGATTTCTTTATTTATGAAAATATTATTTTCTTTCTTTTATAGCATATATGATAATACACAATTTGCAAATACTTTGATAAAGACTCTTCAAAGGACATGATCAAGTGATGAACTTGCCTTGTGATGGCAAGGTAGTGAAGTCTAATGCTTGCACTGTACCTTGAGCTTCTAGTTCTACAAAAACATCATTATTGTCTAGTAAGGACAATATTTAAAGAAGCAAAAATGATTATGCAAATAATGTAATGCATTATTTAATTCTATATGCATTTTTCCTATATAAGGTTCCTTTTAATAAAGTATTTACAAATATTATATATATATATTTATTGAATATATTATTTTATTTTTACTTTCCTTTTTATTTTTATTGATTTAATAATTCTTTTAGGAATTATTAATTATACATTAAATTTATTACTAAATATTTATTTAGTATTTTTCAAAAATACTATAACATTAATAAATAATGAAAGTAATTTTTATTTATTTTTATCACTTTTCAATAATTTTGTAAAATTCCATAAGGAATATATAAATTACAAAATTCTTATAAAAGTTTAAGTATCCAAAATTTTATATCTTATTTTATTTGAACAGAGTGGATTATTGTGAATCCAAAAATATTTTATTTATAATTTTTGGACTTTTATTTTATTTCTAGAATTTTATTGAGGTCAGGGGCATTTTGGTCTTTTCCAATTGATCAAAATAGTTTATTAGACAATTTGGGCTGGCCCCCTTAGGCTTATTGAGCCAGGGTGGCCCAATAGGGCAGGGTCAAACTACCACCCGAAGGGTTTTGGCCCACCCAGCCCATTGTCTCTGCTTCCCTCTCTCCCTCGACCTTATCCTCTCCTCCACTGACCCGACCCCGCGGCCGGCAATGCCGCCACCGTCGATTCTCGCCGATGTCGACCATTCTGGATGCCGTCGTGGTGCGATTTGGGGTTGTCGATGACGCTCGTTCGTTCTATCCAATTGGATTTGACTCCGAGGCTTCCCCATGGTCAGGTCTACCCCGTTCCCGAACCCTAGGTTTAGGAAAAGGTGTTGCCGCCACTGCCGCAGTCCCGCCTATGGTGGTGTGTTGGGATCGTGTGCTTCTGTGACCGCTACCGTGGCCGGTGCAGGTTGCAATGCCCCCCTGGGTGCTCCCTGTGCCGCCGCGGTTCGTCGTCCAATCTGCTTCCTCTATGATTCGTCAGCGAGGACCTCGGGTAAGTTTCTTCTGTGGTTGTTGTTCCTGCTACTACCATGAATCTCTCTGTGTGTATCTAGTGGCTTCTCATGCCTAGTGACTATGTGATGATTGGGTTCATCTCTGGATTAGGGTTCTTGCTCTGATTAGGGTTCATAACCCCCTGTTAATCATATCCATGATGCTTTTAGATCTAGTGATGATCATACTTGAGCATGAAGAATGATTGTTTGTTGTGGTTAATGATTTGTAATGGCTTTGATGATGCTAGTTGCCTGCCAGATTATTCTAGTGATGATTCACTATGATCCTATGATAATGTTTCTATGGAATCCCTGATTGGATTATGTTGTTGATTTGAGAATTTACTCTACTGTCAGAATGCTTATACTGACAGTGGTTTCTCTCAGTAGTTGCTTATTGTAATTTTAATGGTAGTCTTGTATGAGATTATACACACTGAGTTAAATCATTACATGTAATGATTTTATGTGGATGTATGGATCAATATGATATTGATTCCTGTCACTTGGCTTCAGGAAAATGATATTTATTGGTTTGTCCCTTTTATCTGTGGGAACTAAGCAAATATTGGTTTTAGTTCATTTAGAACCTGTCCTTCTGATACCATTATGATCTGGCACACAAGTGATTGAGTTTTATTTTTGGGCTTAGCTTGATAATGCTTGTGATTAATACTGGCAAGATGAAATGAAAGCCTTTCTTAACTTTCCTGCGTATGATGTTGGTCTGAGGCTCTAGGATTTAATTCCTAGTTAGTTGAGAAAATAGTTTATTTGACACTTGTAAGATTAGAGGTGCTACTCTCTCTGAGAGATGTGCCCTGATCTGATAAGATCAAATGAAGAATGATCTAGGTTGCAAAAGTAACACTGAACTCAATGATTCTGGTCTAAGGGTTTAGTGCTTTGACTGAGTTTGATTTCTTATCTTATATTTGAAATCTCTAGGATAGATTCACCTCTCTTGGGTGATTATTGAGAGATCATTTCATAAAGCAACACTTGCCTTTGTTTAGATAATATGATGAAATCATGTGATGGTTTTATGAGGCTCACCACAAAATCTGATGTTGGTGTAGTGGATTGATGTTGATCTTGATCTTGATCTTGATCTGCTTTTGCTAAGCTCCTGAGCTTGCCTGCTCCTCCTAGCTCGTGGGCTTGACCTTGTTGTCCACCAGATGCATCCCCCTCCTTATGTCACCATCCTGGTGATGTTTGGGTTGATCTGGGTGGTTTGGTTTGCCTGCTGTTCTTGGTTTAGCTGTTGTTCTTGGTTTAGCTGTTGTTTACCCTGGATGTTCTTGTGTGATGTGTAGTGGAGAGATGCACTGATGTGCTCCTCCATGGCTGTGCTGTGGTTTTGTGATATTGACTATGCTTGTGAGCTTGACAACACACCACATGCATGCTGGTGTGTGTCTAGCTTGTGTGCCTGTTATGCACATATGGATAGGTTCGGAAATTTTGAACTTACTATTACTAGATTACTTTTACTTGGCTGGTGAATTGGAACCTTTTTTAGCTGTCATTTGACTTCTGGCTTTGAATTGATGAAAGATGAAACCTTTCATATTGGTGAAACTTGCCCCTTTTTAACATTTCTCAATGATGAATTTGTCAGGTGCATTTCAATGACATATCTGAGAGAAATATACTAACACTAATCATATTTTGTTTCTATTTTGTCTTTGTTTTGCAGGTACAAAGAAGAAAATAAATATTTAGTGTAGATTTAGATATAGGATAGTTAGTAGATATTCAAATGTAATTTTTATTATTTTGTAATTTTTTTCTTTTATTATTCTTATAATCTTTATTTTATTCAATTGTAAGATTATATTATTATTAATAAAGAATATTCTTATTCTTTATTCTTTTGTATATTATGAAGTTTTGATTGACTTCAGTAGGTTTCATTCTTTGTAACTTGTTTATGTATTAATCATATGAAATGAATTTCATATTCAATATTGTTATTGGATAAGATTTATGTTATAATACTTATTTCTTAATTAATTTAATATTCAAATCTTATACCTAAATTATTTAAATTATAATTCAAATACTCAAGTTTAAAATTCAAATTCATTTTAAACACATATCTCCTTAAGATCATCTCAAAGTTTATAACAACCATCCTTTAAGACTAAACCTAATCTCAAAGTATGAAAGAAACATTGATCACTTAGGTTTTTTTATTTGGCGAAAATTTTACCAACATTTTCATAAATGAATGCATGCAACAATTCATATTCCCAAATCTACCCTTCGTTAGGTCCTAAATACTGGGATGTTACACATAGAAAGGGTGCGCAGCCACGCAGGATTTTGGCGACTTATTTGATCACCCATCGGAGACATGGGAGATAGCATTGGAGACATTGTAGACAAGAAATACAGTATTTGCGAAGACCATAAGGTGCACCAGGGGCGGAGATTGTCACCTGGCGGCGCATGCGCGCAAAGGGTACCTATGGTTTATAGATCTGCCTAGAATATAAGTGAATGCGAAATAGAAACTGAATTCGTATGGGACGTTCCAAAAATTGATTATGATATGGAAAAGTGAAATATGCTCCACAAAGGGTTTGTCGTCTAAATTCATATAGATCGGGGGTGAAGGTCAAAGTGTGTGCGGTGCTTCCAAGCAGTATCACATTTGAGGGAAAGATTGCTAGGATTTGGGTTTAGACATATCTATAGCCAAAAAACAATGGATGGTAGGAAGTCCATACATATCAACAGTCTAGAATATATTGATTAAGTTTTACAAAAAAGTACCCGGGCAGCAAATAGGGGCTATCATTCAAGCAATTAAGCATATAAAAGGACATTATTAATTGAATTAATTTGGGGGAAGAATGAGAAATAGTGTGTTCCGACTTTATGGATTTGTCATTGAAGTGAAAAGGGAAAAGAAACAAGATCCAAATGTGATTGGTCCATAATAGTTAATTGAGTTTGCGAAGAAAATATTTGGCGGAGTTTGAGTTATGTAAATTCATAATATTGTCTGACATAACATAATTTTTTTAATTTTGCCTACTAGATATCCATAGTGTTTCAAATTGGTTGTAACATCCCAAGAATTAGGAAACGAAAGCGTAGAGTTAGGAATTGTGAATTTGCATCCCATGCATTTGAAAAAGTAAGGAAACTTTGAAATTTTAAATTCAAAAGGAGAATTGATTGAGATTTCATTCTATTTGGTGAATCAGAGTTAGGTCAACAAAAAATTTCTACTCCCTCCGACCCAAATTAATTGACTCATATTTTTCTAGATTTGGATGTATGTAGAACTAAAATATGTCTAGATACATCCAGTGCTAGACAAGTTTAAGTCAATTAATTTGGATCGGAGGGAGTATAAATTTCAACATGATCTTTGTCCATTTTCAAAACTTGGGATTCAAAGTGATAATTGAGTTTTGACTCAAAACAAATCAAACTCAATTAATAACAAAATCATACGATAAATAATTATTTTACTTCAAAACAGCATTTGAATCTTAAACTCAAACTTGAGTTGAATTAGAAATATACAAAATAATATTAAATAAATTCTAGAAAAATACAATAAAAATGTACAAGGGACCTCAATAATATTCTTATTCATAAAAGTATTTTTACATGATGTACTACAAAGAAATATTGAAAGGTAAAATTACAAGAAGAGGAAAACATACAAGACTACAAAATCCTAGAAACTACACTTCTATTCTTCCAATCTTCTTCTTCTTAATACCTGCAAAAAAAAGGAAAGAAGAGGTTTTGGCCATGGTAAAAATTTTACCTACACCAGGTGGGCGAGGAAATTGATATTTATATTCAATTATTGCATTATTTGAAGTACTCCTAGAATACAATATCGGATTAAGTGAAGATCATTCAGAAGGAAACAATTGGATTTTAGGGAAGCTAGCCAATGCATGTAAGGTACAAAGAGGCAACTACATTAGTGCATTGGACTAGATCATCAATTTAACTTAGGCAAGAGAAGGCAACATAAGAAAGTTGATCCAATATAAAAGCTTATTAGGCAACATTAGGGAACAAAGCACTCAATGTTAGATAAATCCATCTAAATTAAATAACAGATTTAAAATTGATGCATCTTAAATGAAATTATACTTCTCTTTGCACCCCCCCTGGGCTCAATTGTTAGATAGGACGCCCAGTGATTAAACATGAGAAGTAAACACAATAGATATTCGTAGGGAGAGGCCACGTTCGCGAATCGTTCGTCATTGCCGGTGACATGGGAATAACCTATCGGGTTCCCATCATTGGTATACCTAGTGCAGATCCAAGGTAAGGACCATAATAAGCCGGAGGTTCTGGAAGCATCCGAAAATATGAACCAGACATGATAAACTAGGCAATAAGACGTACCTGACATAGTCATAGAGTTACCTTTTATTCTGTAACAGAACCGGATTGGACTCTGAGACCCAGACTCTCATATAAAGGCTATGAGGAGTGGGGAGGGAACCCTAACCTTTGATTCACATCTAACCATTGTAAGCTAGATCACATCTGGCAATCCGGCAACTTTACTCTCCATCAATAAAATCAGACAAGCAAGAAGTAGGGTTTCCTCTACGTGGGCCTGAACCTGGTTAAATCTCACCACCCTTGTTTGTCTGATAAGCCGATGAAATCACTAGCTCACCTCTTTTCTCCAAAACCCATGTCCATAACAGTGGACATTGTCGAGGTTACCCCTCGTCAATTGGCGCTGTTTGTGGGAAGTGTGGGCGCTGGAGTCATAAATTCGGAGGCAGCCTCTTCCCCAAGCCACTACAAGAAATTTTTCCTTCCGCAATGACTGGGTCGTCGGTCGTCGTAGAAGGCGCGTCTTCCATGATGAAATTCTTGGCTCGACCGTGGCCGCGATGAAATGTATGCCCCTCTAATACGCCAAAACCGCTAAAAACATGGACGAAGCTCGACGGGTGTGTGGCAGAAGTAAGATTTTAGCTTCCTCACGAGATGTTGACTCACCGAAGTATTTTTTTATATGTGGGTCCCAAATGTCAGTGACTCTAGCAGACCAAACTTTTTCGTCGCACGTCCCTGATTTGAACTCGGTAACGTTGTTCGATGGCTCTTCCGTTTAGTCAGGCTGCTGGGTCCCACATACCCGCCTCTCATTAGAGTAATCGTGTGTATGATGGAATTTTTTCCCTTCCCTATTCTGATCTTGATAGCATTTCTTAATGCATCTGCCGTTTAATCAGGCTGCTGGGTCCCACATGTCATCCGCACAATAGAAGTAACATATGCATGGTGATTTTTTCCTTGGCTCATGCCTCTCTGATTTGAACTCGATAATGTTGCTCGATCTATCTACAGTTACTCACGATGTTGGGTCCCACATGCCAGCCTCTCATTAGAAGAATCGTGTGTATGATGATTTTTTATATTCGCTTTCGCTATCCAGTTCCGAACTTGATAGCGCTTCTAGATGCATCTATAGTTTAGTCACGTAGCTAGGCCCCACATGTCATCTTCATATTATAAGAAACATGTGCATGATGATTTTTTTCTTGGCTCGTGCCTCCCTGATTTGAACTCGATAATGTTGCTTGATCTATCTATCGTTAATCACGATGCTGGGTCCCACATGACATCCTCTCATTAGAAGAATTGTGTGTATGATGGAAGTTTTTCCTTCGCTCCCTCTACCCTGTTCTGAACTTGATTGCGCTGCTGTTTAATCATGAAGGTGCCCACACATGTAATCCTCTCATTAGAAGAAATGTGTGTATGATGGATTTTTTTCCCTCGGTCATGCTACCCTGTTTCGAACTTGATACCGCTGCCAGATGCATAATCACGCAGCTGGCCCCACGTGTCATAGTTTCATTAGAAGAAACATGTGTATGATGGAATTTTTGCCCTCGGTCGCGCATTCGTGTTAACTTGATAGCGTTGTTCGCTGTATTAGCCATTTATTTAGGCCGGTGGGTCTCATATGTTAGCCTCACATTACAAGAATCATATGTATATGATTGAATTTTTTTCCTTCTCTAGCGCTACCCTGTTCCTAACTAGATAGTGTTACTCGACAAATCTGCCGTTTGGTCAGGTAGCTGGGTCCCACATGTCAGTATTTCATTAGAAGAATGTCTGCATGTTGTACTTTTTTTCTCGCTCCCACCTCCATGTTTCGAACTTGGCAACGTTTCTTGATGCATCAGCCGTTTATACAGGCTGGTGGGTTCCCGTGTCAACCTCTCATTAGAAGAAATGTGTGCATGCTGGACTTTTTTTCATGTTTGCTCCTCCCTGTTTCGCACTTGGCAACGTTGCTCGATGCATCAGCCGTTTATACAGGTTGTTGGGTCCCCCATGTCAGCCTCTCATTGAAAGAAACGAGTGCATGCTGGACTTTTTTCTCGCTCGAGCCTCCCTCTTTGGAACTTGGCAATGTTGCTAGATGTGGAAGCACGTGTATAAGGTCTCGCTGGTGGGTCCCACATGTCAATATTTTTTTTGAAATGACATGTCAATATATTTTTAAATGAGACATGTGTATGATGGACTTTTTGCGGCCGTGTCTGCTGTTTTGACATTGGCAACGTAGCTAGATGTGGCAACCCTATATGTTCTTGCTACTGAAGCCCACATCTCTCTGGTATGTCCTGGTTAGTGGGTCCCCGATGACAGCATCTCTGTTTAAGTACTTAACTTCTTTTTTTCAAAACCATGCATTAAGAGGGACGTTGTAGGCTGATGGGTCCACCATGTCAGCCACTCCGTAAAGAAATACTTGCTAGAAGAAAATTAATAGGAACGCTGTAGGCTGGTTGGTTCACCATGTCAACCTCTCCAAAAAGCAATATTGCTAGAAGAAAATTAAGAGGGGCATTATAGGCTAGTGGGTTCGCCATGTCAACCTCTCTGTATAGAAATATTGCTAGAAGAAAATTAAGAGGGACGCTACAAGCTGGTGGGTTCGCCATGTCAGCCTCTGTATAAAACAATATTGCTAGAAGAAAATTAAGAGGTAAACTATAGGCTGGTGGGTCCGCCATGTCAGCCTCTCCACAAAGAAATATTGCTAGAAGAAAATTAAGGGGGACGCTGCAGGATGATAGGTCCGCCATGTCAGCTGCTCCATAAAGCAATATTGCTAGAAAAAAAATTAAGAGCGATGTTGCAAGCTAGTGGGTCCATCGTGTTAGCCTCTGCGTAAAGCACTATTACTAGAAGAAAATAATGTAAACCCAAAAAAATAGTTGTCAAGCACAGAGATTTCGAACTCAAGTCATCACACATATAACCGTGTGCGTTGCCTGTCGTGGGAATGGCCAAAGCAGATGCTGCAATCGGCAGTGAGTAGTAGAATGAGGGCAAGGGCGGCCAGCCATCTGCGGTGCGAGATGAGGGCAAAGACACAGGGTTTTACCCAGATTCGGCCCCCCGGAGGGTAAATACCTACTCCTTCTAGATTTTATTGATGAGAGAGTACAAAGGGCGAGCTCGGCGGCGATTCGGTGGCCTGTATGATGGAATGTAAGTTATATGCGTGCCCTAGGGAGGTTTATATAGTCACCTTGCTAGGGTTTATAGATCTACAAACGAGTTGGATAAGGACCCGGAGGGTTCTTGACCTAATCTAACTGGGCCTAACTACGCTTCCAGGCCTCCAGCTTCTAGTCGCCTAGCTTCTTCTTGGGTCGTGATTCAGTCGCCGTCTTGCAGGCCCGCTCGCTGGCAGTATGAGGCAGTAGGAAACTTCCTGCTGGGTATACCCCACTCAGCATATCCCCATCAGTAGTCCCCGAGGCCGTCGTTGATTCGTCGCAGGTGTTCTTTGGCAATCGGAGTATTCGGGTCCAATTTGGATGCCTAGTCGAATCAGTGGTGGACTCCTTCTATGAAAGAAAGAGTCTTCAGCATGTTTCCTAAGTCACAATAACGGCGACCAGTCAAATCGCCAATTTGACGAATAGTCGTGTCACAGCTATGGCGAATATGTCAATGTGTAGTCGAATCGCAGCTACGGCGAATGGGTCGGTGAGCAATCGAATCGCAGCTACGGCGAGTGGGTTGGCGAGTAGTCGAGGCGTAGCTATGGCGAACGGGTCGGCGAGTCGAGTAGATGAAGTTGGACCATCGGCCTGGTCAAACTAGCCGTTGGGTAATCCAACGGTAATATCGGCGTAATCACCGCGCGGTAACGGCTCCCCAAAAATGGCGGGTACCAACCACTATATAAGGAGAGTGACGGGTGAAGGCGATCATTCCCCACATTTCCTCCGACTCCGCGCATCTTTCAATCTTACATCCCTTACAGAGCAAACTAGAGCGATCTAGCGATTCCACAGCGATCTCGCGATCCCAGATCCTCCGATTAATGGTGCCACCGAAAGATCTGTGGGGGAGATCCAAGTGCACCAAGGTGCTACTGAAGTCCTTCAAAGACGTGGGAATTCTCCGCACCGGAAGATGGAGAATCCCCGCGGCCGGAGAGGTGAAGCCGACCCCACGTGCCGAGGAATTCATCTGCTTCACCATCCATCTCGAGGGGGGACTCAGCTTCCGATCCCCACCTCGATCTTATTTCGTCGCTTCTACGCGTATTTCGGCATCCAACCATCGGATCTAGGGCCGCATAGCATTGAGCAACTCGCCATTTTCGTGGCGTTTTGCGAGTGTTATCTGGACTGTCACCCATATTTCCCCCTATGGCAGGATCTATTCCACGGGCGGGTCAGACGCGAAGGGGAAGGCAGCCCGATGCTAGCAGCGGGCGGCCTCACCTTCCAACTGAAGTCCAAGGATTCCTTCCTCGACCTCATGCTTCCGAAGAAGGCAGCGAACGAGTGGAAGAAGCACTGGTTCTACGTCAGCGAATCGACTCCGAACGGCGAGGTGGTGCTACCGATGTACTCCACCGATCGGCCCGAGCCGCGCCGACTTCAAGTCTCCAAGCTTCCGCTCGACCAGCGGATGGTATTCGACGAGATGTTGATGACGATTCGTCAACTGAAGAAGAACAACCTCCAAACCATCAATCTGTACAACTGCTGGCTCGGGCGGCGGCTGGTGACCCTGGCTAGCCATGCTCACTGGATGTACGAGTACACGGGCAAGGACGACGCGACCAAGTCCTGCACCACCGAGTGGAGCATTGACGATTACGCCCTTGCGTTAAGAAAGATTACTGATGCAGAATATCTCGACTCGAAAGCCGGAATTCCCCCATAAACCATGAAGCACAAGGCGCCACCGGTAAGTCTGCCTTTCCTTGTCTATATTCGCAGTCGCAGAAATGCAGTCGCGGCTTACTGATCATGTATTGTCGGTGCAGCTGTTCCAAGTGGTGGAAGGTTGGCTTCCTCCCGCTGATGACGAAAGTTCAAACGAGTCCGCCGAGGAAGAGAGCGAATCTCCCCCTGACAAGGAGAATTTCGGAGTCGATGATGGCAACGACGAGGATGACGATGATGACGAAGCCGTAGAGGTCGCCACACCCGCGGTTTGAAAGACCCGAGGACAACGGCAACACGAGCTCGAGACCAGCAAGAGCCTTGAGGATCACGATGGGGCGAAGACGAAGCCCTCGAACATACTTCACGGCGCATGGCTACACCATCGACGAAGAAGTCACCGAAGAACAAGAATGTAACATCCCAAAAATACTAAACTTAAATCATCAAACTCTAATCATCAAAATTAGGGTTAACAAAAACTTTTCTAATTAAAATTATGAAAGCATGCATATGTGTATGCATTTAAATTGAAATTCTTTTGAACCAACTTGTTTGTGTGTTTCTTTGCTTATAAAATGTTTCTTAGGTGAAATAAACATCATCTAAACATTTCCCACACTTTTCCCAAAGACAAGTAAATCAAAACAAATAAAATAAAGGAATGGTCATTTTGACCAATTTAACTCCCAAGCCTACTTTGGTTGTCTCAAACTTTCAGAACCTAACAGAAACTTTTCTGGATCTTTGCACCCCTTGATTGTACTCATAACAAAGTATCAAGGCCCACTTTGTGATCATCCAGAAACTTTCAAATGCATAGTTTAAATGACAATTCAAAATTGAATCTTTATCATATGGAAAGATCCCACTTTTTCAAAAACCACTCAAACAAGCTCAACTTTCAAAACCCAAACATCTACAGACTCACCAGCACCAATCTAGCACACCCACCAAAAATCTTTTCAAAATTCAGAACTTGAATTCATGCGGCCATTTCATCAAACACTTGGCAGACACAAATCAAATAAAATCAAAACACTATTGTGAGCAGTGATTCTTGCCTAACTGGTTCCCTATCTAGCTCACAACCAGCTCAGTAGATTATCTAGCAAGATTAACCAAGCACTAGCACCACTATGAGCTTGGCATTGTCATCAATGGTGAACAGCCGAAGCCACCCTTGTCACCCCCATGTCGACAGCAAGCTAGGAAGGAAACTAGCCGTGCCAACCTTGTCTGGGAGATCACCCATGCCTCACCGCCCCCGCTAGACCAGCCCTACCTCAAAGACACCGACCAGAGCACCCAGTAACGCCGCGCCCATGCCTCTGCCAACCGTGCCGAGCGTGCACCAGAGCGCCACCCTCCACCAAAGCCCATAGACCGCGCGCCGCCCTCGCCACGTGCATACGTGATCACCACCGTCCCAGCAACCCCACAGACACGCTCGTTCGCCGCTGTGCGGACCACGCGCGCTGTGCACCATTAAATTCTCCGTCGGGCACGCGTAGAGCACCGTCATGTTCCGACCAAACCGCACAGCCCCACGTCTCGCCACCGTACCGTTGAGCATCGCCAGGGAACACCACACCGTCCCCTACCTTCACCCATGCCAATAGCCGTCTGTACCATCGCCCCTGACGAGCTCACCTTGCGCCCCGTCGGTCCCCTTGCTCGACTATAAATAGAGGCCACCCCCAGCCGAATTGAGCACACCATTCTACTCCCCTCTCATCACTGATCGTGCCACACCGTTCCCGGAGCAAGGCGAGCAACACTTCGCCGGAATTTCATCGGAGCCCGCCACCTCTGGAGAAGGGAGCCAGCGATTGGAGCCGCCCCAGGAGGAACCACCGGTACCAGGAGATTCGCCGTTGTCGACTTCGTCGTTCGCCCGCCTCGCCGACCCTCGCCTGCACCCCGGTGAGCCCCCAGCACCCCCCACTGGCCGCGCTAGGTTTCTGTCTCGCCGACGTTGCCCAACGTCGACGATGACTCCCAGCCGTTGGATTAGAACCAGATCGAACGACCCACATTGCCCCGTACCGTTTCGCACCCCCTGTCTCACTGACGAGTGGGGACGGCCACTTAAACAGCCCGTGGAAGCGCTACGCTTAGCAGGCCGGCCCGTTAACTTTTCCCGCGCAGCCTAGTTATTTGAATTAAACCTTTTCCATTTTATTTCAAACACACTTCTGTACCCAGTTTCAAAAATCAACCCAGGTCGATTCAGTGCACCAAATTGAATGAAACCAATTTTGTTGGAAAGGTCTGGAAATGCTGAATCCAAGCCCGTTGGATTCAAGTCATTTGGATCTATAGATCACCCATGGTAAAAATAACAAGGCAGAAGATTTTCTGCATTCAAACATTTTTCAAATTTAAACCATGATAGATTTTGAGTTGATTCCAACTCTCAAAAATCACATTTAACCATACCTTTCAGAATATATAAAAATATATAGGGTTACTTACAGAAATAATGTTCAGGTAATAAAAGAATGCCCCATAGGCATTTTTAGCCACTTTAATTAATTAAAATAAAAGCGTAAAACCTTATTAAATTGTGACACCACTTTAAATCACATTCCCATGGACTAAAATATGTGGTGATGACATGTGTCAACATGATCCCATGTTTGGTTTGGAGAATATTAAATCTTAAGTAGTTTTTCAATGAGTAGAAATTACTATTCTGAAAATAAAAGGAAATAAACCAAGCTTTAATCTTGTAATGTTAGTGATGATGCTAGATCATCTATAGGACCCTTTTTGTGTGATGATTGTAAGTAGTTAAGTATTGTTTGGTGATTGTGTACATCGTATTTATTTATAGACGCTAGTACCGACCAAGGATACGAGGAGGAAGGAGGATTCTACGAAGAAGAAGCCGAGGAGAACTTCAACCACTGCTCTGCACAAGGCAAGCCTAATACTACTAGTGAATGTGCAAGCTAACACTTGCAAGATACTCTACTGATGCAACAAACCACTACTTGTTACTAGGCCCACTATATACCTTAAGCATATGTGATCATATCCACTTGATAAACCAATCCTAGTTTTACTTACAAGCTTCTTACTTTATTTCTTTATCAAAGCTCTTACTTAGAGTTTACTTAAGAGAATGGTAGATACTAGAAAGATATGTGAAGGTTGCATAAAGAGCATAAAATTTGGCCTAAGCTAGATAATCTTGATGTCATCCTAAGGCATGAGATTGAACTTAGTTAGAACTCCACTAGTTTACCACCCTTCATTAGTTCTTACCCCCACTTGTAGATCCTAGTGCTAAGCATAGAACTTGATCAACTTTAGATGGGAATACTTGGTGAAAATGGTTATGAAAACCTTGGAATGATGGATCATTCTACTGAGATGTTTTGACATATGTTTCCGAACAACTGATGATTTTGGTGATGAAAATGATGAGGCATGAGCCTTAGCCCTTTATAAAACTGATGGTTGTCTGGATGCGATACCATTCCAATTTTATCGTACAACCACAATACCCGAAGATTGGGTAGGGCTTGACTGGAAACTTATATACCTTAGTATTAGTTCCCTCACGGCCAAGGTCTGAGCTGAGGCTACCTTGTGAAGATTGTCCACTTGTGCAGTACCCAAGATGACAGTGGTCATGGTTGGGAGGCCAAACTCACAGGAGAGGTGCTTATACTAGGGCGTGTAATTGAAAGGTTAGGAGTGATTATCCGCATACTGAGTATGGTGAATTCAGGTTTTGTTCCTGACGGATGTATCGAATGTTGTGGTGAAAGTGTACAATCTCTGCAGAGTGTCAAACTATTCGAATAGCCGCGTCTGCGGTTATGGACAGTTGGAGTGGCCATACTGTTCCCTCGTCAGACTTTTCAAAATGACTTGAGAAATGGATTGAGAGACTTTGACTTGACCACAGCAGGGTTGTGATATGAAATACAAGTTCCCACTTAGGTGTTATAATACTTCAACTAGCATTCTTTGTTTCTGAACTTAGTAGAGGTAAATATGGCTTTTTGCAAAACAACCCTAGAGCTTAGTGTCCTACTACAAAAAAACCCTTTAACTGTTAGTATTAGTTTGCGAGTACTTAAAGAGTACTCATGGCTTTGTCCCTGGCTATTCCCATGGCCAGACTATGAAGAGGAGTATCTGGAGGATGGACCCCAGGAAGGTTACGACAACTAGGATCATCTCCCATCGTCAGCATTGCCTGTGACCCCGAAGATGGAGCTTCGCCTACGCTATCGTTATTATTACGTATTCCGCTGCTTGATGTTGTATTAAGAACTGGATCATGAGATCCCTATTTGTGTAAGAACTTATGTACGGTTTGTAATGGATGATGTACTATGGTATCCAATTTTGTTATGTCTCGCAAAAATGGTAATCCTGGGATTGCGATGTATGGCATAACAGGCATCTGGGATTAAAAATACGGGTGTTGACAAGTTGGTATCAAAGCCATCCTGATCATAGGAGACCCTAGTTAGATTGGACGTTTAAATCAAAAACTTAGTTTCCAAAACCAAAGAAGGCAAATATTTATAAAAACTTATTCTCATTCTTATCCCTTTGATTCTTTCATGAAAATTCAGGTTCCTTAAAAACTCTTGCAACATACATAAAATTTGACACACTTGATCACTCTACTAACTTACTCATCCTATATTCTTATAGATGGACGTGAAGTACAGCAAGTTTTTTCAGTTGGGGAATGGAGGAGACCTTATCTTTGAGAGGGATCTGGACCAGCTTTCGGAACTTCTGGAGCGTCCGCACCCCGAGTTCTTCGGAGCTCAGCTCAATGATCAAGGAGGAAAATATATGCAGTGGCTAATTGTTGCAAGTCTCCGAGGAAAAATTGAACCTCCCACTACGGAAGGAATTCAGTTCACCTTAAGAGAGAACAACTGGCTCGATGGACTTGCCAGGCCATGTAGGAAGCTTTGTCCCGTCTGTGTGGGCAGAGCATCAATTAGATCAAGGGTACTCCGCTTTGAGTTTTGCCCGAGGCGTGATGCAAATGGACAACCACTGGAATCCCCATACCAACTCGAGCTAAAGACTCAATTGGAACACCTTAGCTTCATGATGTACGATCGTCAGCAGGAGTTGGACAACTGCCGTGACTACTACAACCACAAGTCTGCCATCATCAAGACGAAGGATCAGACCATCGCCATGTTATCAAAGGATCACAAGTCTCGCTGTCGTCGGCTCGACAAGAAGGAGCGCATTATTGCCCGTCTTCGCCACCGTATCTCATCTTTGGAGGAGACCATCCACGAGAGAGACATGCAGTTGGAGGAAAGGGAGAATGCCGGAGAAGATCTTCGTGGAGACCCCTACTCCTATCTCAGCGATGACGATGATTTTCTGGAGGATCAAGCTATGGACTTCTTCACCGATGAAGATGATTTCGCCTTCATCGATGATGATGAGAATGATGAAGCCACAGATTCCGAGGAGTAGTAGCACTTGAGCACTAGCGTAGTGAGTAGTATTCGGTCCCACTGTATCGTAGTTTCCAGAATGGTTCTTAAAACCATATGCTTTTCTTTGTTGTGGTGTGTGTTGTACTGTGTGCTATGAATGAATGAATGAAAAAGCAAGTTGCTAGAAAAATCTGAGTCAAACTTTAAAAACTTTTCAAAGACCCAAAACCTTAGAAATTTCCCTCTTTTCTCATGATCTATCTCAATCTTCAGATGCCACGTGGAGCAAGTGGTTCATCCCCGGACCCGATGTTGCAGATTTTGCAAATGTTGACTTCCGACCGCGAAGCTGAAAGAGCGGAACGTCAAGCCAACCTAGCCACCCTGCAACAGATAGCCCATCTTTCCCACAACAACCAAGGCCACGGAAATCAGGACAACCATGGATCTAAGCTCAAGAATTTCCATAATACCAACCCACATGTTTTCACTAAGTCGGAAGAACCCCTAGACGCCGATGATTGGCTGCAAACCATGGAAAATAACATAGAAGTCGCCGGAGTGGAAGCCAACGAGAAAGTGTTGTTCGCCACCCACTATCCAGCCGGAGATGCCAGGGCATGGTGGAACAGTGTTCGCGCAATGACCGAAGGCCATATGATGACCTAGGAAGAATTCAAGGTCAAGTTTAGCAGAACCCATGTGCCACCAGGTTTGATCAAGAGAATGAGAGACGAGTTCAGAGAGCTGAAGCAAGGAAGGATGACTATAGTGGAATACCGTGACAAATTCTTGTCATTAGCTAGGTATGCCCCGGATGAGATCGACACCGAAGCCAAGAAGAAAGAAAGATTCCTGAATGGTCTGCATGACGAGATGCAGACTGTGTTAGTCAATATCCCCTTTGCGGATATTGAAGCCCTTGTTGACTCAGTTATCCAGATGGAAGGAAAGATCAACCAAGCCAATGAGAACCGCAAGCGTCGCATGATGCATCAACCAGGAACCCATCAGACCCCAAAGTATCGCCCCAACCCATCTCCAGGATTTGCCCCAAGAACCAACAGACCCCCGATGAACCGTCCGACCTATCCCAACCGTGGAAACCCTAGACCCGGAGGAAATCACAACAACCCCGGCAACTCTAGCAATTTCAATCGTGCCCCACCCAAGTTCAACAACAACAATACTACCGCCAACACTAACACTGCCCCGAGGACTGGAAGCAATGTTGTGCCTGTAGAAGCAAAGGACAAGTCGCAAGTGACTTGTTATGACTGTGGAAATAAAGGCCATTATTCCAACGAGTGCCCCAACAAGAAGAATGTCGCAGCACCCAATGCCAACGCCCTAGCTCAGAAGCAGCGTCGTGTTCAGCCAGGAAGAAGATTTGCCCCAGGAAATTCACTCAACCGCAATGGCCGTCTTTTTCTCATGCATGCTGAAGAAGCTCAGGAAGCGCCAGACGTCGTGCTGGGTATGTTTTCTGTTAAATCAGTACTTGCACGAGTGTTGTTTGATTCTGGTGCATCGCACTCATTTGTCACCGAAGAATTTGCATGCACTAGTAAAATTCAACCAACCAAACTAAAGCATGTTATGATTGTTCAAATTCCCGGATCAACCACCAAGGCTAGGCAAATTTGCAAAGCCGTCCCTATCCGAATCCATGGCATAGATTTTTATGCTAATCTGATAGTACTCGGAACTAAAGGATTGGAAGTAGTACTAGGAATGGATTGGATGTCCAAACATAAAGGATTGATTGACTGTGCTAAGAAATCCATAACCATGACCAGTACATTCGGAATATCAGTCGAGCATATATCTGAAACCTTACCTCGTCAATTCAAGTGCAACAAGAGTATAGCCCAACCTACCATTGACCAAGTCCGGATAGTCTGTGAATACCCCGATGTATTTCCAGATGTTTTGCCCGGTATGCCCCCAGATCGGGATATCGAGTTCATCATCGAACTAATTCCTGGAACCGGACCCATAGCCCAGAGACCCTATAGTATGAACCCGTAAGAGCTAGCAGAACTGAAGAAGCAACTGGATTCCATGCTAGAAATTGGATTGATTCAACCCAATGCATCACCTTGGAGATCACCTGTCTTGTTTGTGGACAAGAAGGATGGAGGTAACCGTTTGTGTACGGATTATCGGAAATTGAATGATGTCACCATCAAGAACAAGTACCCCTTGCCCAAGATAGAAGATTTGTTTGATCAGTTGACCGGTGCCAAAGTGTTTTCTAAGATTGATCTGAGGACTGTCTATCATCAACTCAAGATTCGTGCAGAGGATATTCCAAAGACTGCCTTTACCACCAGATATGGATTGTATGAGTATACAGTCATGTCTTTCGGACTAACCAACGCCCCCGCTTATTTCATGAATCTCATGAATAAGATTTTTATGGACTTCCTGGATAAGTTTGTCGTCGTTTTCATTGATGACATTCTAATTTATTCCAAATCAGAAGAAGAACATGAGCTACACTAAGGACCATTCTTGGAACCCTTAGAGAGCATCAGCTATATGCAAAGTTTAGCAAATGTGGATTCTGGTTACAGGAGGTACGGTTCCTCGGTCACATTGTATCAGCCGGAGGAATTGCCGTTGACCCTGCCAAAGTGAAAGATGTAGAAGATTGGCAAGCCCCAACCACTCAAACCCAAGTTCGTGCATTTCTCGGATTGGCGGGATATTACCGCAAATTCGTATAAGGATTCTCTAGTATCGCCAGACCCATGACCCAATTACTGAAGAAGGACAAGAAGTTTGAATGGACAGACAAATGTGAAGCGAGTTTTCAAGAACTCAAGAGAAGATTGATTTCAGCCCCAATCTTGATCATGCCGGATATCACAAAGCCCTTCGATGTGTATTGTGACGCATCCAAGATTGGTCTCGGATGTGTGCTAATGCAAGAAGGCAAGGTTATATCTTATCTATCTCGACAGCTGAAACAGCATGAGCAAAACTACCCAACCCATGACCTCGAACTCGCAGCCGTAGTTCTAGCCCTGAAGACATGGAGACATTACCTAATGGGAAACCGTTATGAGATTTATTCGGATCACAAGAGCTAAAGTATATATTCACTCAGAAGGAGCTGAATATGAGACAGAGGAGATGGATTGAGCTAATCAAGGATTATGACCTAGACATTCACTATCACCCTGGTAAAACTAATGTGGTAGCAGATGCCCTTAGCAGATTGCCGTGCCGCTTGAACTCCATGATTTTGAAGGAGCAACCAAGTTTGCACAAAGAGATGGAAGATTTTCGAATGGAATTAGTAAGTGAAGGATTTTTGGCTAGCATAGAACTTCAACCCACTTTGATCAGTCGGATTAAAGAGGCGCAGAAAGGAAATGCTAGTATCGACGGAATCAAGCGTCGTATCGGTACAGGCAGAGTACCCGGATTTACCGAGGACGAAGAAGGAGTTCTGTGGTACAAAGGACGCCTTTGTGTACCATCAGATTCTGAGTTGAAATAAGTTATTTTGAAGGAGGCTCATATACTCTTTATTCTATCCATCCCGGAGGAACTAAGATGTATCAAGATTTAAAAGAGCAATTTTGGTGGCATAAGATGAAGAGAGAAATCGGAAGCTATATCGCCAAGTGTGATATATGTCAGCGAGTCAAGGCCGGACATCAAAGACCCGCTGGATTGTTGCAACCCTTGCAGATTCCGGAATGGAAATGGGATTCTGTTGGAATGGACTTTATCACTGGACTGCCTACTTCTAGTAGGGGAAATGACTCTATCTGGGTCATAGTGGACAGATTGTCCAAAGTCGCCCATTTCTTGCCCGTCAAGACCACATATCAGAGTTCGAAGCTAGCAGAGTTGTACATCGCTAGAATAGTTAGTTTGCATGGAGTCCCCAAGAACATCGTATCGGATCGAGGAACTCAGTTTACCTCGAGATTCTGGAAGAAAGTCCAAGAAGGTTTAGGAACCCGTCTAGATTTTAGCACCGCGTACCACCCTCAGACCAATGGACAAACGGAGCGAGTAAATCAAATACTCGAAGATATGCTGAGAGCATGTGTGTTAGAATATGGATCCAAGTGGGAAGACTATCTGCCGTTTGCAGAATTTTCTTACAACAACAGTTATCAAGCTAGTTTGCAAATGGCCCCATTTGAATTCATGTACGGAAGGAAGTGTCGCACCCCTTTGAACTGGTCGGAAGTAGGAGAGAGTCAGATTTTCGGACCCGATATCCTACGAGAAGCAGAAGAGAAGGTTCACAAGATTCGTGAGCACCTCAAGACCGCCCAGTCCAGACAAAATAGTTACGCCGACAAGAGACGTCGAGACCTCGCCTTCAACATAGGAGACTTTGTTTATCTGAAAGTGTCGCCATTGAAGGGAATGCAATGTTTCCAACTCAAAGGAAAGTTAGCCCCCAGATATATCGGACCTTTCAAGATTCTGAACCGTCGAGGAGAAGTATCGTATCAATTGGAACTACCCGAAGAGATGTCAGCCGTGAACAATGTGTTCCATATCTCGTTGCTTCGCAAGTGTCTCGAAGTCCCCGAGAATACCGAAGTGTTCAAAAATATCGATCACAGGACCATAGAGATCAACGATGACCTAACCTATCCCGAAGTACCCATCTGTATTTTGGAAGAAGCTTTCCGAACTACCCGAACCCGGAGCATCAAGTTTCTCAAGATTCAGTGGAGCAACCACACAGAAGAGGAAGCTACCTGGGAGCGCGAAGATCACATCAGGACGGAGTTTCCCGATCTCTTCAAATCCTAGGTAATCTTTTCGTCCTTTTTCAAATCTCGGGACGAGATTTTGTTTAAGGGGGGAAGGTTTGTAACATCCCAAAAATACTAAACTTAAATCATCAAACTCTAATCATCAAAATTAGGGTTAACAAAAACTTTTCTAATTAAAATTATGAAAGCATGCATATGTGTATGCATTTAAATTGAAATTATTTTGAACCAACTTGTTTGTGTGTTTATTTGCTTGTAAAATGTTTCTTAGGTGAAATAAACATCATCTAAACATTTCCCACACTTTTCCCAAAGACAAGTAAAGCAAAACAAATAAAATAAAGGAATGGTCATTTTGACCAATTTAACTCCCAAGCCTACTTTGGCTGTCTCAAACTTTCAGAACCTAACAAAAACTTTTCTGGATCTTTGCACCCCTTGATTGTACTCATAACAAAGTATCAAGGACCACTCTGTGATCATCCAGAAACTTTCAAATGCATAGTTTAAATGACAATTCAAAATTGAATCTTTATCATATGGGAAGATCCCACTTTTTCAAAAACCACTCAAACAAGCTCAACTTTCAAAACCCAAACATCTGCAGACTCACCAGCACCAATCTAGCACACCCACCAAAAATCTTTTCAAAATTCAAAACTTGAATTCATGCAGCCATTTCATCAAACACTTGGCAGACACAAATCAAATAAAATCAAAACACTATTGTGAGCAGTGATTCTTGCCTAACTGGTTCCCTATCTAGCTCACAACCAGCTCAGTAGATCATCTAGCAAGATTAACCAAGCACTAGCACCACTATGAGCTTGGCATTGTCATCAATGGTGAACATCCGAAGCCACCCTTGTCACCCCCATGTCGACAGCAAGCTAGGAAGGAAACTAGCTGTGCCAACCTTGTCTGGGAGATCACCCATGCCTCACCGCCCCCGCTAGACCAGCCCTGCCTCGAAGACACCGACCAGAGCACCCAGGAACGCCGCGCCCGTGCCTCTGCCAACCGTGCCGAGCTTGCGCCAGAGCGCCACCCTCGACCAAAGCCCACAGACCGCGCGCCGCCCTCGCCGCATGCATACGTGATCACCACCGTCCCAGCAACCCCGCAGACAAGCTCGTTCGCCGCCGCGCGGACCACGCGCGTTGTGCGCCATTAAATTCTCCGTCGGGCATGCGCAGAGCACCGTCGTGTTCCGACCGAACCACACCGCCCCACGTCTCGCCACCGTACCATTGAGCATCGCCAGGGAACACCGCACCGTCCCCTACCTTCTCCCATGCCAATAGCCGTCTGTACCATCGCCCCGGACGAGCTCACCTTGCGCCCCGTCGGTCCCCTCGCTCGACTATAAATAGAGGCCACCCCTAGCCGAATTGAGCACACCATTCTACTCCCCTATAATCACTGATCGTGCCACACCGTTCCCGGAGCAAGGCGAGCAACACTTTGCCGGAATTTCACCAGAGCCCGCCGCCTCTGGAGAAGAAGGGAGCCAGCGATTGGAGCCTCCCCAGGAGGAACCACCGGTACCAGGATATTCTCCGTCGTCGACTTCGTCGTTCGCCCGCCTCGCCGACCCTCGCCTGCACCCCGGTGAGCCCCCAGCACCCCCCACTGGCCGTGCTAGGTTTCTGTCTCGCCGGCGTTGCCCAACGTCGACGATGACTCCCAGCCGTTGGATTAGAACCAGATCGAACAACCCACGTTGCCCCGTACCGTTTCGCACCCTCCTGTCTCACTGACGAGTGGGGACAGCCACTTAAACAGCCCGCGGAAGCGCTACGCTTAGCAGGCCGGCCCGTTAACTTTTCCCGCGCAGCCCAGTTATTTGAATTAAACCTTTTCCATTTTATTTCGAACACACTTCTATACCCAGTTTCACAAATCAACTCAGGTCAATTCAGTGCACCAAATTGAATGAAACCAATTTTGTTGGAAAGGTCTGGAAATGCTGAATCCAAGCCCGTTGGATTCAACTCATTTGGATATATAGATCACCCATGGTAAAAATAACAAGGCAGAAGCTTTTCTGCATTCAAACATTTTTCAAATTTAAACCATGATAGCTTTTGAGTTGATTCCAACTCTCAAAAATCACATTTAACCATACCTTTCAGAATATATAAAAATATATAGGGTTACTTACAGAAATAATGTTCAGGTAATAAAAGAATGCCCCATAGGCATTTTTAGCCACTTTAATTAATTAAAATAAAAGCATAAAACCTTATTAAATTGTGACACCACTTTAAATCACATTCCCATGGACTAAAATATGTGGTGATGACATGTGTCAACATGATCCCATGTTTGGTTTGGAGAATATTAAATCTTAAGTAGTTTTTCAATGAGTAGAAATTACTTTTCTAAAAATAAAAGGAATTAAACCAAGCTTTAATCTTGTAATGTTAGTGATGATGCTAGATCATCTATAGGACCCTTTTTGTGTGATGATTGTAAGTAGTTAAGTATCGTTTGGTGATTGTGTACATCGTATTTATTTATAGACGCTAGTACCGACCAAGGATACGAGGAGGAAGGAGGATTCTACGAAGAAGAAGCCGAGGAGAACTTCAACCACTGCTCTGCACAAGGCAAGCCTAATACTACTAGTGAATGTGCAAGCTAACACTTGCAAGATACTCTACTGATGCAACAAACCACTACTTGTTACTAGGCCCACTATATACCTTAAGCATATGTGATCATATCCACTTGATAAACCAATCCTAGTTTTACTTACAAGCTTCTTACTTTATTTCTTTATCAAAGCTCTTACTTAGAGTTTACTTAAGAGAATGGTAGATACTAGAAAGATATGTGAAGGTTGCATAAAGAGCATAAAATTTGGCCTAAGCTAGATAATCTTGATGTCATCCTAAGGCATGAGATTGAACTTAGTTAGAACTCCACTAGTTTACCACCCTTCATTAGTTCTTACCCCCACTTGTAGATGCTAGTGCTAAGCATAGAACTTGATCAACTTTAGATGGGAATACTTGGTTAAAATGGTTATGAAAACCTTGGAATGATGGATCATTCTACTGAGATGTTTTGACATATGTTTCCGAACAACTGATGATTTTGGTGATGAAAATGATGAGGCATGAGCCTTAGCCCTTTATAAAACTGATGGTTGTCTGGATGCGATACCATTCCAATTTTATCGTACAACCACAATACCCGAAGATTGGGTAGGGCTTGACTGGAAACTTATATACCTTAGTATTAGTTCCCTCACGGCCAAGGTCTGAGCTGAGGCTACCTTGTGAAGATTGTCCACCTGTGCAGTACCCAAGATGACAGTTGGTCATGGTTGGGAGGCCAAACTCACAGGAGAGGTGCTTATACTAGGGCGTGTAATTGAAAGGTTAGGAGTGATTATCCGCATACTGAGTATGGTGAATTCAGGATTTGTTCCTGACGGATGTATCAAATGTTGTGGTGAAAGTGTACAATCTCTGCAGAGTGTCAAACTATTCGAATAGCCGCGTCCGCGGTTATGGACAGTTGGAGTGGCCATACTGTTCCCCCGTCAGACTTTTCAAAATGACTTGTGAAATGGATTGAGACTTTGACTTGACCACAACAGGGTTGTGATATGAAATACAAGTTCCCACTTAGGTGTTATAATACTTCAACTAGCATTCTTTGTTTCTGAACTTAGTAGAGGTAAATCTGGCTTTTTGCAAAACAACCCTAGAGCTTAGTGTCCTACTACAAAAACCCCTTTAACTGTTAGTATTAGTTTGCGAGTACTTAAAGAGTACTCATGGATTTGTCCCTGGATATTGCCATGGCCAGACTATGAAGAGGAGTATCTGGAGGATGGACCCCAGGAAGGTTACGACAACTAGGATCATCTCTCATCGTCAGCATTGCCTGTGACCCCGAAGATGGAGCTTCGCCTACGCTATCGTTATTATTACGTATTCCGCTGCTTGATGTTGTATTAAGAACTGGATCATGAGATCCCTATTTGTGTAAGAACTTATGTACGTTTTGTAATGGATGATGTACTATGGTATCCAATTCTGTTATGTCTCACAAAAATGGTAATCCTGGGATTGCCATGTATGGCATAACAGGCATCTGGGATTATAAATCCGGGTGTTGACAAAGAAGAAGGGGGTGCCCAAAGCGGTGTCGCCACCTCGATCCGCGACTAGCTCCGACTAGCGCGACCAACGAGGCCGGGACCAGTGCGTTGGCGCAGGCGACCGAGGCGGCCAGCGCGGCCGTGGTGGAAGACGAGGTGCCATTGGCATCGCTTCCGCTGCCATTCTCAGCAGTCACCGGGCTCGGGGCTGATCCACCCAAAGGGGCTTCGCCATCGAGGGAGGCACCCGCGTCGATCGGAGGGGAGCTTCCTACCGCGGCCTCATCCTCGAAGAAGTCCTCAGTGTCATGAGCTTCGACCTTGCTCGAGAAGGGTCTTAGCCGGAAACTAGGCCAAGAATTGGAGAAGCCGGCGCATATCCGCACCGGTCTGCGCTTCATCCCAGTCGCCAAGTAAGCATCTTTATGTATTTTATTGATCTACTAGTCCGTAATTGTCGGGCGAGCTCGCTGATGACTTCCTTTTGTAGGACTGGCGTGAAGAAGATTGGTCACCCCTCGGTGGCCAAAGTTTCAGGATACACCGCGGGGGCTGAGCCTGATCCCTCAAAGAAGAGGAAGGGCGACGAGGTCCTCACGATCTCGGACGAGCCAGTCGACGCCCCTCGCAAGGCTCTGACTGGAGCGGATACAGCTGTGAAGGCCGTAGTGGACGCGGGGTCGCATCAGGCAGAACCTGCAGCATTGGTCGGGGCGGGGGGCCCTTCAACGAGTGCAACTCTCGTTAAACTTCCCATGTCGGACTAAACTTTAGCTCTCACTCGTCTCCCATGTGAGCTGCCCGAAACATGGGTCCAAACACATCTGAGCTGCCATAAACTTGGACTTTGAGATTTAGAGAAAATCTGAAATATACATGTGCCTATTTAGTTTAGCCTACTACTTGTAACGAGTTTTAACAACAACACCACCCCACCCCCAAAATAAAAGCTACGGTGCCACTGCGAGTCCGGCAGCAGGCAACAGGGCAGCACGATAAAGCGAGAAGGTCACTTGAGCATTCAGCGCTGCAGGACAGCAGGGTAAGGGCATACAATGATACAGGCAACAGGTTATCACGGCAAGCGAGAAGGGCACTTGAACATTCAGCGCCGCAGGACAGCAGGGTAAGGGCATACGGCGGTGGGGGCACACCCCATACTCATGTATCTCATCTGGTTCAACTCTTTACTTTTTGTTTGTTTGCAAATATGAATTTCTTATGCTTATGGTGTTGCAAAATTACAACATCGACTCATTGTGATCAATATAGTTGATTCCATGTAACCAAAAATTTGCGAAACTGATTTACAATTTTGCCGGTTAGGAAGAGAGAAGTAGGCAGGGAATGATCCGCAAAATATCGTCTAAATTTTTTTTGGGTAGCACACCGCCAAAATAAAAAATAGTGACACTACCAAATGGGTCCCACGACTTACCACATATGCAACATGCGCGACCTTTCATCAAAAAACTATCCGCGCAAAGCGCCTTTCATCGGATTCACATACGCGAATCTTGACGCACCCACCGCACATGCAGTGCCTGCTGTCATCATTTACCATCAATAAAACGAAATCACTCTAAAAAAGGTATACATTAATTTGAGGAAATCTCTTATATTTAGCTGCTGGTCGCCGGATACGACAAGGATAATAATGGAGGCCAGCTATGACCCAGGTCATCCACCATTAATACGGCGTCGAGATTGGCTCAACCTTGATACTATAAGTAGGCACATTCACGCAGGCCGCAAAGAGCACGATCACCATGGCCGTAAACGCACAACATCTTCGCCACATGATACTCAGCACCAACCACAACCAGCCTGGCCCAGCTCTAGCTTGGCTTAGTGCTAATCAATCAGGTGCTTCCACCGTCCCTACTATGACTATGAGTTATGCCGCCGCACCACCCGAGCAGAAAGGATACCAGTCGTCTTACATGGTCACGCCACCGCCGTCGGTGGGAGGGCAAGACCAGTACACCGAGTTCCTGGCGCTGGCTGCGGTCGACCTGGCGAAGAGGGGCGCCACCCTTCATGGTTCGGTGCGTTCACACGAAATGGTCGCCGGCTATAAGAGGAAGCGCGACGAGCAGTCAGTGTCGATTCTCGATGCGGCCTATGTGCAGCAGCAACAGACCATTGTCATCGACCCCCTCCTGCTCGACCATGTAAGTCCCATGCATGCATGATGACCAAATTAATATATACCTTCTTCGTACGCATCGATCTAACTTATGATAATATGTGTACCGATTGATGTAGGCGGCGAAGATGTGGAAGGATCTAGCTGAGCAGAGGCAGAAGTACATAAGGTTGATAACCTCTGTTGTGGAGGATAGGGCTGCAAAGAGGCTCAAGGCCAAGGACTTGGAGATGGACCTTATCAGGGGCGTGAACGGGGTACTCCAGGAGCGGCTCAGGAACCTCCACAGGGAGGTCGAGGTGTGGCGTGACTTCGCGCGATCCAATGAGGATGTCGTTAGCGTGCTCCACGATGACCTGCAGCACACACGCGCGCAGGCAGTCTGTGGCCGTGGTGTTGACGACACCGGTTCGTGCTGCTGGGGGGATAACCACATGGCATTCTGCGGGGGGGGCAGAGGTGGCACTGAGCGTCAGGAGGTGCAAGGGTTGCGGCCAAGGTGAGGCCGTAGTGCTGCTGCTGCCATGCAGCCACCTCTGTGTATGTGCGCCATGCGCGGCCATGACTAGGGCATGCCCGGCATGCGGATGTGTCAAGACCGGTAGCATCCGCGTTAACTTTTCCTGATGTGGAAGAAATACTTCTTGAGTTGACATTCTTTTCCCGATGGAACTTTTTAGAGTTGACTGTATTTTTGTATCCTTCTATGTTTTTATTTCTACTAGATGGGGATGATAGGGCAATGGTCAAATGACGTCTCTTAGAGAGAGTGAGTTCCCCCTCTTTTCTTCATTTTAATTTATTTTTTCACAAGATGTTTTATGAATTGTCCAACAAGATGAAACACAATTGGCATATCGGTGCTTTGAAACAATATTACATATATCATGCATATACTATTTTCTCCCATCAATTTCTTAGTCATAGAATTGAAATGGGTTATGGTACCATAGAAAGGGTGTACAGCCACGCAGGATTTTGGCGACTTATTTGATCACCCATCAGAGACATGGGAGATAGCATTGGAGACATTGTAGACAAGAAATATAGTATTTGCGAAGACCATAAGGTGCACCAGGGGCGGAAATTGTCACCTGGTGGCGCATGCGCGCATAGGGTACCTATGGTTTATAGATCTTCCTATAATATAAGTTAATGAGAAATAGAAACTGAATTCGTATCGGACGTTCCAAAAATTGATTATGATATGGAAAAGTGAAATATGCTCCACAAAGGGTTTGTCATCTAAATTCATATAGATCGGGGGTGAAGGTCAAAGTGTGTGCGGTGCTTCCAAGCAGTATCACATGTGAGGGAAAGCTTGCTAGGATTTGGATTTAGACATATCTATAGCCAAAAAACAAGGGATGGTAGAAAGTCCATACATATCAACAGTCTAGAATATATTGATTAAGTTTTACAAAAAAGTACGCGGGCAGCAAATAGGGGCTATCATTCAAGCAATTAAGCATATAAAAGGACATTATTAATTGAATTAATTTGGGGGAAGAATGAGAAATAGTATGTTCCGACTTTATGGATTTGTCATTGAAGTGAAAAGGGGAAAGAAACAAGATCCAAATGTGATTGGTCCATAATAGTTAATTGAGTTTGCGAAGAAAATATTTGGCGGAGTTTGAGTTATGTAAAGTCATAATATTGTCTGACATAACATAATTTTTTTAATTTCGCCTACTAGATATCCATAGTGTTTCAAATTGGTTGTAACATCCCAAGAATTAGGAAACGAAAGCGTAGAGTTAGGAATTGTGAATTTGCATCCCATGCATTTGAAAAAGTGAGGAAACTTTGAAATTTTAAATTCAAAAGGAAAATTGGTTGAGATTTCATTCTATTTGCTGAATCAGAGTTAGGTCAACAAAAATTTTCTACTCCCTCCGACCCAAATTAATTGACTCATATTTTTCTAGATTTGGATGTATCTAGAACTAAAATATGTCTAGATACATCCAGTGCTAGACAAGTTTAAGTCAATTAATTTGGATCAGAGGGAGTATAAATTTCAACATGATCTTTGTCCATTTTCAAAACTTGGTATTCAAAGTGATAATTGAGTTTTGACTCAAAACAAATCAAACTCAATTAATAACAAAATCATACGATAAATAATTATTTTACTTCAAAACAGCATTTGAATCTTAAACTCAAACTTGAGTTGAATTAGAAATATACAAAATAATATTAAATATAATTCTAGAAAAATACAATAAAAATGTACAAGGGGCCTCAATAATATTCTTATTCATAAAAGTATTTTTACATTATGTACTACAAAGAAATATTGAAAGGTAAAATTACAAGAATAGGAAAACATACAAGACTACAAAATCCTAGAAACTACACTTCTATTCTTCCAATCTTCTTCTTCTTAATACCTGCAAAAAAAAGGAAAGAATAGGTTTTGGCCATGGTAAAATGTTTACCTACACCAGGTGGGCGAGGAAATTGATATTTATATTCAATTATTGCATTCTTTGAAGTACTCCTAGAATACAATATCGGATTAAGTGAAAATCATTCAGAAGGAAACAATTGGATTTTAGGGAAGCTATCCAATGCATGTAAGATACAAAGAGGCAAATACATTAGTGCATTGGACTAGATCATCAATTTAACTTAGGCAAGAGAAGACAACATAAGAAAACTAATCCAATATAAAAGCTTATTAGGCAACATTAGGGAACAAAGCACTCAATCTTAGATAAATCCATCTAAAATTAAATAACAAATTTAAAATTGATGCATCTTAAATGAAATTATACTTCTCTTTGCACCCCCTGGGCTCGGTTGTTAGATAGAACGCCCAGTGATTAAACATGAGAAGTAAACACAATAGATATTCGTAGGGAGAGGCCACGTTCGTGAATCGTTTGTCATTGCCGGTGACATGGGAATAACCTATCGGGTTCCCATCATTGGTATACCTAGTGCAGATCCAAGGTAAGACCCATAAGTACCATAATAAGCCGAAGGTTCTGGAAGCATCCGAAAATATGAACCAGACGTGATAAACTAGGCAAAGTCTAAGACGTAACTGACATAGTCATAGAGTTACCTTTTATTCTGTAACAGAACCGGATTGGACTCTGGGACCCAGACTCTCATATAAAGGCTAGGAGGAGCGGGGAGGGAACCCTAACCTTTGATTCACATCTAACCATTGTAAGCTAGATCACATCTAGCAATCCGGCAACTTTACTCTCCATCAATAAAATCAGACAAGCAAGAAGTAGGGTTTCCTCTACGTGGGCCTGAACCTGGGTAAATCTCACCACCCTTGTTTGTCTGATAAGACGATGAAATCACTAGCTCACCCCTTTTCTCCGAAACCCATGTCCATAACAGTGTACATTGCCAAGGTTACCCCTCGTCAATTGGCACTGAAATGCAGTCGCGGCTTACTGGTCATGTATTGTCGGTGCAGCTGTTCCAAGTGGTGGAAGGTTGGCTTCCTCCCGCTGATGACGAAAGTTCAAACGAGTCCGCCGAGGGAGAGAGCGAATCTTCCTCCGACAAGGAGAATGTCAGAGGCAACGATGATGACGACGAGGATGACGATGATGACGAAGCCGTAGAGGTCACCACACCCGCGGTTCGAAAGACACACAGACAACGGCAACACGAGATCAAGGCCAGCAAGAGCCTCGAGGCTCACGATGGGGGGGATACGAATCCCTCGAACATACTTCATGGCGCATGGCTACGCCGTCGAAGAAGAAGTCGCCAAAGAAGAAGGGGCGCCAAAGCAGTGTCGCCGCCTCGATCCGCGACTAGAGCGGGCAACGAGGCCAGGGCCAATGCTTCGGTGTAGGCGACAGAGGCGGCCGTCGCGGCCGTGGTGGAAGACGAGGTGCCATTGGCATTGCTTCCGCCACAATTCTCAGCAGTCACCGGGCTCGGGGCTGCTCCACTCGAAGGGGATTCGCCATCGAGGGAGGCACCCGCGTCGACCGGAGGGGAGCTTCCTACCGCGGCCTTGTCCTCGAAGAAGGCCTCCGTGTCATGGGCTCCGTCCTTGCTCGAGATGGGCCTCAGCCGGAAACTGGGCCCGGAATTGGAGAAGTCGGCGCATATCCGCACCGGCATGCGCTTCATCCCAGTCGCCAAGTAAGCATCTTGATATATTTTCTTGATCTACTGGTCCGTAATTGTCGGGCAAGCTTGCTAATGACTTCCTTTTGTAGGAATGGCGTGAAGAAGATTGGTCACCCCTCGGTGGCCAAAGTTCTAGTAGACGCCGTGGGGTCGGAGGCTGATCCCTCAAAGAAGAGGAAGGGCAATGACGCCGAGGTGTCTAATGAGGGCGCAAAGAAGATGAAGGGCGACGAGGTCGTCACGATCTCGGACAAGCCAGTCGACACCCCACACAAGGCTCCGACTACAGCGGATGCGGTCGTGAAGGCCATAGTGGACGCGGGGTCGCAGCAGGCAGAACCTGCGGCATTGGTCCGGGCGGTGGACCCTTCAACGGGTGTTGCGGGAGCGGTGGTGGCGAACTTCCCTCGCTTGGCGAGGGACTCCACCACAACTATGTCAGCGCAGTCGGCCCAAGTGCCTGAGGTTTTGGGCTCGGAAGTCGAGCAGCGTCGCGCGCGCACACCTCTTATGCTGCCATCAGTGGATGCGGTCGAGCTGCACAGCATGCTGGGTGCGGCTATTCAGGTATGTACAGTTCTCGAGGATCTTGTCGCTGAATTTCAGCGGGTAGATTATTATTGGTTTTCTTCAAAGTCAAGCCCCCGAGTGGCTAGTCACTGAATTTCAGTGGCTAGGCGCTTAGGAGTTTCTTCGATGTTTGACCATGTCTATGTAGGGCCTCCAACGCGAGTCGACGGAGCGATTGGCCGCCAAGGAGCGTCTAGAGAAGGACCTCCGCTCCGTGCAAGAGGTGAACAAACAGCTTCAAGCGACTGTTGGTAGGTTTTCGAGGTGCCCTTCTCCATAGATGTCTTTTTCCTGATGTTTTACTCATGCTTATGTTGTCGTGGTATTGCCGACGAGTACGCCATGGAGGGGTCCTCACAGAACGTGTTTAGAGACGTGGGGTAAGGCGGAAGGTTGGCGGGTACGAGGTAACAAAGCTTACCCAGGTTCAGATCCCACGACGGTGGCGGGATCCTACTCCTGCTATAAATCAATATAATGGTAATACGCCGAGTTACAGGGACCGGTTCACTGTGCGTGATATGAGTCGTGTTCTCTAGTTTATCTTCCCTAAAGGCTCCCATGGGCCTTGCTATATAGGATCCCATAGGTCTGACTTATATAGTCGCCAGATCCTAGGTTTATAGGTAAGGTCCTTGCCGGACAGGTTATAGAGTCCTACACAGTATACAACTAGTCTAGCGTGTCTTGCACTCCAAGGCTCCGGGTACGTCGGTGACTCCTCTGTATCCTTCCTTTATCTGGAATGGGACTCCCTTCTGGATCCATCTAACTGGACCGCCTAGAAGTCCATGGGCCTCGCTACCAACTGTGGGCCACCCGGGTTATCCGGATTAGAGACATGCTATGATGATACCCATATAGCATATCCCCAACAGTAGCCCCCGGAGAACTCCGAGATCTTGCGCCGTCTTGCCTCTTCAGGTTGAATGCTCCGTATAAATGAATGTCGGCAAATCCTCAAGAAATATCTTGTAGCTCTCCCAAGAACCATGCAATGCCCTCCGTCTTCAACTTGTAAGTTGGAGAACCGCTGAATCTTCCATCGTACTCTTCTCGTAGCCGGACTGGATCCGTCCATGCCGGAATCTTCGTATGGGATGGTTCACCTGCCCGTGTCAGCTATAGCAACGTAGACCATAGGTCAAGGATGCCTCGTAAATCACACATGCAGAGAACGCAAGCATAGCCATTTTTCCTGTGCGAAGGATGCGAAATATTGGCGGTGGCAGTGGGAACGTGGCAAAATTTCCACGCACATGCACGCACGCGCTGTCCACGCAGCAACCATTCGATCAACTTGCACGAATCTTGACGCCGAGCGTTATAAATTACAACCGTGGTAAATTTTATAATTTCACCGCATTCTCCCTTGTGCCATCTTCTTCCTCCTATGAGCACCTCCTCGAACTCTCCGCGCGCATGAGAAAAAACCTAGTTCTTTCCCAATCTCCTAGTCACCTCTCTCTCCACTCCAATGGCAAGCAGCAGCTCCACCCCATCCATGGCAGCGACGAACGAAGCCACGGCCAAGCCGGCCGGCTCCGTCCACGTGCCCCCGGAGGGCATGGTTGTGTCGCTCTCCGTGGTGGTGGAAACCACCGGTGGTGACCATATTCCAGTAGGGATGGAACCGCTGGAGGAGGAGAGCGACTCCCACAAAGGAGATTGGCGTGGCTCCGATATCGCTGAAGGCGATCTCAAGGAGCTGCTCGCCGAGGGGTACCTCCCCGTGACGGAGAGACTGGTCTGGCGGGCGGTGCCAGCCAGCGAGGTCACTCCTTCTCCCCAAGCCGGATATAAGGTGTACCTCAAAGCATAGATGGTACGCGGCGTCTCCCTCCCAATCTCTGACTTCTTCTTAGATGTCCTTAGCCATTACCGGGTTCAACCTTAGAACCTTTCTCCGAATAGCATCCTCACGCTTAGCAACTACGCGGCGCTTTGTGAGGGCTACCTAGGAATTAGGCCTAGGTTAGATCGGTTCATTTACTTCTTTACCATCAAGAGGGAAGCCGGAGCGAACAAGGACGAACTCAGAAATTGCGGAACCATTAGCTTCAAGATCCGGCCTGGCCGGCGTCTCCCCGACATTGTAGGCCATGAGTCCTACAAAAATTGGAAGAGGACGTACTTCTATGGCCCAGATATCCCTCTGGCTGGCCGAGAAGCCACATACCCGGACTTTGTCGACGGGGCCACCACTGAAGCCCCGACATGGAGATCTCAAGCCATCCTCCCCTCCAACAATGAAGCCTCCTACGCTATAAGGCGGATCAAGTGGTTCATAGAGATGGGTCTGACCGGGTTGGACCTAGCCATGTGCTGGTTCATCAGGCGGATTCAGCCTCTGCAGCACCGCGCTAAGCTGATGCACCAGTATACCCAGGATAGGAAGGATAGCCTTCGCATCTCCATGGACAACTTCTCGAGTGACTCCATCAAGCTCCGCCTCAAGGACATCGTCAAGGTGAAGGACACGAAGCGCGGCTTCACCATCACATACGACATGTTCGTGGACGGCAAGTGCCCAGAGGTACCTGTTTATTTTCCGTGTACAACATATACTCTAGTTCTTCTGTCTAGCCATTACCATTGCATCTAACACTTCAGTATTTCACTTAACAGATAAAGAGTCTATAGGAGGATAGCATGGATGTCCAAATCTATGACCCCAAGATGAAGGAAGTCACCATCGTTTCCGACGACGATGTTCCGTTGGCGCGAAAGCGGAAGAGCTCCACCTCTGACGCTGGCGACAGAGGCAAGAAGAAGAAAACGGAGGGTGGAGCCTCCAAGAAGTCCACTGCCGCCCTAGAGGCAGAGAAAAGAAGAATTACCGGCATCCCTTTTACCAAGGCACCCACCATTGTGTAAGATTCTTATCTTCCGACATTTTCTCTTGCTCGTCTTATTCCTATACATATACTTTTGCACGTTTCAGGAAGAAGGCTAGTTTAAGTTTGAAGAAGACCTCCAAAACATTGGGGGCTTCTAAAAACATTAGAGATATGTTGCACCAAGCGTCTCTCGCCATCGCCCCTACTACTCCAAGCGTTCAGCCTGCTGCCGCACCGACAAGCTCTCCTGCTAAGGTAGCATCTGGCCCTTTCGCCATGGAAGTGGACCCAGGTGTCACCGCGGACCTTGCTGTTGTCGGTGAGCAGGCGACACAAGAAAGCACCGCGTCCAAAGTGGCTTAAGCTCTGGCTAAGGATGCCACTGGTAGCAGTAAGGCAATGGTGGAAGGCGGAACTTTTGCCGAAGGAGGCGCCACTGCATCCAAGACACCAACAGAGCTCCTGAAGATTGTATACCCGGCGCTTACGCCGAGTAGCTCGGCTTTGGCTCCTTGTGCAGCGCCAACTTCTCCGACATGTGGTCTTGAGGAGCTGCTCAGGCAGGCAGATATCTTGCGCGAAAATAGTCTTTCCTTCAGCAAGATATTTGTCGAGAGCGCCACCAATCTTAAGATCATCACACTTGTAAGTTTTGTTTGCCTTTTGCATTTCATATGTAGTATCCCACTGTAGCCCCCGAGGATTTAGACGGAAAACCATAGATCTTTGCATCTGAATGCTCTAAGAGTGACTAAGCTAGAAAACTTTGCACTGTAGCCCCCAAGTATTTAGTTTGAATGAATTATTCCGACTTAGAGTAGCATACGCAGTGTTTGTAAATTTCAATACTGTATCCCCCAAGCCTCTAGTTGAAACAGAATTAGTTCCGACTAGATGCTTAAAGAAAGACTAAGTAAATTCCTGAGTTAAAAACTCTTACTGTAGCCCCCAAGCTTATAGATGGATATTTATCCGGCTAGATGCTCCAAGTAGACTAAGTAACTTTAACCTTGTTTCCACAGAATGAGAATGCTCGGAGAGGCGTCGCCAACGAGAAGTTCCACAAGATGTGCGCTGAATTGGAAGCTAAAAAGGGTAAAACTGCCTTCTTGAAGGATCAAATCACAAAGAGCAAGAGTCCGTTTTTCCTTTCAATTTTGCACTCAAACTTGGTCTTGTGACATCACTCTCTGACTATTCATTATGTGCTATCATTTTTCCGACTTGAAGAAACCATCGCCAAGGCAAAGGATATTGTCGAGCAATCCAAGCATATTGAACTGCTGGATAGCGAAAACACGATCCTCAAGCAGGAGAGGGCAAACACTTTGAAAATGCATGAAGAATCCATGAAGGCCTTGCAAGAGTCCGCCAACACGGAGATGAACCGTTTGAGGGAGGAAATTGCAATCCTCAAGGAGCAGAAGAAAGCTGCCGATGAGCAGAATTAGCGCAACCTTGAGGCTTATAAGGTTCTCCGACAAGAACGGGACTCCATGGCGGAAACACTCTAGCGAGAGGAGGCGAGCATCTTTGGTAAGCGATCCCCGTCTTGTAATTTTGTAAGCCAAGTACTCTAAACTTTTTGTGTTATTGAACTCACATGCTCCTTTGCTTGTCGAAAATGCAGCTCCTATTGGTTTAACCAATATGCCTCCTCCGCCAAAGGAATGCATGGTTTTCATCGGCAACTTCATCAGTACCGTCGTCAAGCAAGCCAGAGAGATTGCCAAGCCCCTGAACATCAACATCAAGGCGGTGGATTCCGCCATGAAATACTCGGAGATTCTGCATCAAGCCCCCGAGCATATCATAAGATGGAAAGCTTCATGTACCCGGGCTGGTGCTAGAATGTCGCTGGCGATGGTCAAGGCTCACTACGAGAATACCGACATCGACACGGTGACCTCGAGTCTGCCTGACGTAGACGTTGATGGCCAGAAGATTGATCACAAAGCTATCTGGTCATCGCTCGCGGGTTATGTCACCAGGGTCGCCGAGTTGGTTGATCACAACGCCTTTGTGCCTCTTGAGATCATTGACGGCGACCATCACACCTCCTCGAGTCCCTCAAGACCACCGACTTTGAAAATGATCAGGATCATTCTCCTGCCGCCGATGATGCTACCTCAAAGTCCCCTGCGCCAGAGGAATGAAAACACTTTGTAATATTTGTCTCCTCTGGATGCATGTATGCTGAAAAACTTTATTGTGTTAATCTTAAGGCGGAAAAATAATGGTTGTATGTTTCCTGCTACTCAAGTACTAGTTCCAGCATGTAAATATTTTCTAAGCAAGTGCTGGCTTATCCATTACTTTGGTTTTTATGCTTGACTTTTCATGAGTCAGAAGACTCGTAGTCGAAACCATGCGCTCAAGTGATGATGACCAATGGCACCATCAAAACCTAAGCACAAAATCTCCGACTTCAAGTGCCGAAAGTCACTACTCCAGAATCCACATAAGAATAACAAAGAACGTGTAGACCAGAAAACTTAAGCTAACGCCCATAGGCGGAATTTTCACAAGAGCAATTGCAAAACTTGCCCATAAGCTAACGATCTAAAAATGAACACTAAAGGAGGTAAAAGACTCAAGAATATGAGTGAACCAAAGATATTTATTTCATTGATCATATAAGAGGTACATAGTATATAAAAAAGTGCTACGTGCAAAAAGGACGTAGTTGTGCTATGTTCCATGGCCGATCAAGCTCCGGGTAGTCATCATCCGGGTCACGTCGCTTACGCTTATGATCATCGCTGGGTCTATCCTCAAGTTCACGATTGGAAACGAGGTAGTAAGACCCATTGAGTAGCGCCTTGCTTATGATGAACGGTCCTTCCCATGGGGGGATAATTTGTGTGACTTCTTCTGGTTAAGTCAGAGCACCAGATCCCCCTCTTTAAACGAGCGATGTCGAACGCGGCGACTATGATGGCTGCGTAGCTTCTGCTGGTAGATGGCAGATCTTTGGCAGTCCAATACGCGCTCTTCCTCGAGAAGGTACACATATAGGCGCCTAGATTCTTCAGCGTCATCTTCATCGTAGGCGGCAACTCTTGGTGAATCGTGAAGGATGTCGGAAGGCAGGATGGCTAATGCTCCATATAGCATGAAATAAGGGGTGTAGCCGGTAGATCTGTTGGGTGTAGTTCGTAAAATCCATAGAACAGATGGTAATTCCTCCGCCCAGGCTCCAACTGCTCTATGTAGTGGTGCCTCCAGATGTGGCTTGATTCCCTGTAGAATTAATCCATTGGCTAGCTCAACTTGTCCGTTGGACTGTGGATGCGCCACAGATGCTAGGTCAAGTCGGATGCCCTTTTCCCAACAATAAGCTTCCACTTATCCGAGTGATAAGTTGATGTCGTTGTCGGTGATAATGCTATGTGGGAGACCAAATCTCACCACTAGATCCTATAAAGACCTAAGGGCAGTTGCCCTATCAAGCTTTCTAATGGTTTTAGCTTCTATCCATTTGGTGAATTTATCAACTGCTACTAGCAGATGCGTAAACCCACATGGTGCCATCTGTAATGGACCAACCATGTCTAGCCCCCAGACTGCAAACGGCCAAGTTATTGGTATTGTTCGCAATTCTTCAGCTAGAACATATGGTTGTGGGGCATAATACTGGCATTCCATGCATGTCTCAACCAGCTTGTCGGTGTCTGCCTTCGCGGTCAGCCAGTAGAATCCTTGTCGGAAGGCTTTGGAGACCAATGATCGAGGAGCGGCGTGATGCCCGCAATCTCTGAGATGGAACTCACGAAGGATTTCAATACCTTCTTGCTTGGAAATACACTTGAGGTATACACCAGTGGTGCTTATTTTATAGAGATGTCCATTGATTATGGTATAGCCCTTTGCTCGACATACTATTTGCCGACTTTTGACCGCGTCGATGGGCAAAGTTCCGTGTACGAGATATTCCATGAACAGTTTTGTCCAAGACGGAGGGACCTTTGTCACTGTGTGAACGGAAGATTCAACTCTATCCGGGTTCTCGGGGTCCGCTCCCTGACCCAAGCTTTGACAGTAGATGAGCCTTCTCGTTTTCCTCCCTTGGGACATACTTGAATTCGTAGCCCAAGAAGCTCTTGGCTATGTCGTCCACTTCGTCTCGATATGCCGCCATCATAGGGTTCCGCACGTTCCAGGTGCCAGCCACCTACTGGGCAACCAAGTCAGAATCTCCATAGCAAACTATGCCCTTGATGCCAATATCCCTGGCTATGCGAAGTCCGTGAATGAGTGCTTCATACTCCGCCATGTTGTTTGTAGCCTTGAAGTTGATCTGCAGAACATAGTGTAGCTTCTCCCCAATTGGTGACTGTAACAGTACACTAGCCCCCGAGCCGTTGAGCAGCTTTGATTCGTCAATGTGCATCACCCAGTATTCTGGCTCTGGCATAGGGGTAGCATCTGGCATCTCCGTCCAATCTGCGATAAAATCCGCCAAGACCTATGATTTGATAGCGTCGCACCTCTTGTAGGTGATCTCAAAGGTGGCAAGTTCAATGCCCCACTTTGCAATCCTTCCTGTAGAGTCTCTGTTGTTGATGATGTCGGACAGTGGAGCTTTGCTCACAACTGTGATAGGGTGCTCCTGGAAATAGTGTTTTAACTTCCGAGAAGCAAGGAACACTCCATAAGCTATATTCTGGTAGTGCGGGTAACGCTGCTTGGACTCCGTCAAGACCTTTCTTACATAGTAAACTGGTCGTTGAACTCCGTACTCATGTTGTGGTTCTTTCCTCTCTACCACGATGACTATGCCGATTACCCGGTTGGTTGCTTCCATGTAGATTAACATAGGCTCCATAGGCTCGGGTACTGCAAGTATAGGTGCCGAGGAGAGTATCTCCTTTAGCTTCTTCAGTGCTGCATCTGCCTCGTCCGTCCATATAAATTTGTACGCCTTCTTCAACAACTTGTACAGTGGCAGAGACTTCTCTCCAAGTCGGCTGATGAACCGGCTTACTGCTGCAACGCAGCCTGTTAGCCGTTGTATGTCATTCAGGCATGTCAGACGGTTTATGTTTAAGATGGTCTTGATCTTCTCCGGGTTGACATTGATTCCGCGCTGGGAAACGATGAAGCCCAAAAATTTGCCGGCTGGAACCCCGAAGACGCACTTCTTTGGGTTAAGCATCATGTTGTATTTCCGGAGATTATCAAAGGTTTCTTTTAAGTCGGAGATTAAGTGATTTGACTTTTTAGACTGATACGTTGGAAACGTATCTATAATTTTTGATGCTCCATGCTTGTTTAGTATCTACTTTGCTTTGCTTGTTTACACTTTGAGGTGTTTTTTACATGGTTTTTGGTACTAACCTACTAATAAGTTGCAACAGTGCCAGATGCCTGTTTTCTGCTGTTTTTGGTTTCATAAAAGTTAGTAAAGAAATATTCTCGGAATTGTACGAGACAAACGTCAAAGTCAATTACTTTCCGTGGGGAACAAGAAGTCCAGAGGGGAGCCGGAGGGGCCGGCCAGGGGGCCAGACCCACCCCAGACACGGGTGGGCCCCACCTCGCGCCTGGCTAGGGTTTGAACCCCCTGGTCGCCTCCTCGGCCTCCCACTTCGCCAATAAGAAGCCCCCGATGAAGAAAACCTAAGCACCCGATCAAATCTCCACGAAACCGTCTGTAGCCGCCGCCACCATCATCCCTAGATCGGGGGGATCTGAAGCTCTTCCTGGCACCCTGCCGGAGGGGAGATCATCTCGGAGGCCTTCTCTCCGGTATGATGCGTGAGTAGTTCCACCTTGGACTATGGGTCCACGTAGTAGCTAGATGGTTGTATCTCCTCCTTTGTGCTTTCATGTATAGATCTTGTGATCTCCGTTCATGATTGAGATCTAATCTATTTGTAATCATGCATGTTGTGTTTGTGGGGATCTGATGGATATTGAGATTATTATGTTGGTTTGATTAATGGTTTTGTCTTTATGATTCTATCATGTCTGTGTTGTCTGTGATCTTGCATGCTCTCCATTGTTAGTATCTATCTTGGCCAAGTAGTTGCTAGTGACTCCAAGAGGGGGTATTTATGCTCGATAGTGGGTTCATGCCTCTAATTTCCAAGGGAAGTGACAATAATCTCTTCGGTTGTAGATGTGTTGTTGCTAATGGGGAGAAAACAACGGTCTCTTTTTCATGGAACATGTGGATTGTTTACCTTACACACTTTGCTTAAAGCAGTTGTCTATTGCTTGCAACTTAATACTGGAGGGGGTTCGAATGATAACCTGAAGGTGGAATTCTAGTCATAGATGCAGTTGGATGGCGGTCTATGTATCTTGTTGTATTGCCCAATCGAATCTCATAGGATCTTTCTGACTGGTAATTGCATTGTTATGCCTTGATCAGTTCCTGTCAATTTCCCTGCTGTAATTTGTTTACCCTTCATGTCATGTTGTTTATGTTGGAGATATGCCCAAGAGGCAATAATAAAGTGGTTATTATCATATCTTCATACTTATGATAAATGTTTACATACCATGCTATATTTGTATTAACCGGAAACATTAATACTTGTGTGATTAGTAAACATAAAAGAGTCCCTAGTAAAGCCTCTTGTTAAACTAGCTTGTTGGTTAATATATGATCATGGTTTCCTGATCATGAACATAGAGATGTTATTAACAACAGGGTCATATCATTAGGAGAATGATGTGATGGACATACTCCTATAGTTAAGCGTAGCATAAAGATCAAGTCATTTAATATAGTTCATTTGCTATAAGCTTTCTGATACATAGTAACCTAATTCCTTCGACCATGAGATCATGCTAATCACCATCACCGGAAGGATGCTTTGATGACATCAAACACCACACCGTAACTGGGTGGCTATAAAGGTGGCATTGACTGTTCGGAAAGTATGTGTTGAGGCACATGGATCAAGAATGGGATTTGTCCATCCATATGACGGATAGATATACTCTGGGCCCTCTCGGTGGAATGTCATCCAATTAGCTTGCAAGCATGTGACTGGCTCACAAGGGATCACATACCACGGGAACGAGAAAAGAGTACTTATCGGTAACGAGGTTGAACTAGGTATGCAGAGATACCGACGATCAAAACCTCGGATAAGTAAACTATCGTGAGACAAAGGGAAATTGGTATCATATGTAAGTGGTTCATTCGATCGCAAAGTAATCGTAGAAATATGTGGGAGCCATATGAATTTCCAGATTCCTCTATTGGTTATTGATCGGAGAAGAGTCTCGATCATGTCCGCATAATTCACGAACCGTAGGGAGACACACTTAAGGATTCGATGTTGTTGAGTAGTTATGGAATGATGAGTAAGAGACCGAATGTTGTTCGGAGTCTCGGATGGGATCCGGGATATCACGAGGAGATCCAGAATGGTCCGGAGAATAAGATTCATATAAGGAAAGTCATGTTTCGGAGTTGGAGAATGAATCCGGTGTTTTCATCGGGAATGTTCTAGAAGGTTCCGGAATGTCCGGCACTCCGGAGGGGAAGGGGTACATGAAAGTGTTATATCAAGTTGGTATGATTGCATTATGTACTAGGTGTCTTCGCTGTCCAAAATATAGGGTTTATTCAAATCCTAGTTTGAAAAGTCAAACGGCTAGTTTGAAAAGTCAAACGGCAGTTTTTGGAAAGAGGAGGAGGAAGTTTGAAACCGAGTTGGGGAGGAGTTCCCTCCTCCAACCGGCGGCCCACCTCCAAGCCGAGTTGGGGAGGGACTCCCCTCCCCTTGGCCGCACCTCCCACCTATAAAGGGAGGGGCAGGGCTGCCCCTCCAAGACACACAAGATCCTCTCCTCTAAACCCTAATTTGGTGTCGCCACCTCCTGCAGCTGCCGCCAGCTCCTAGGGCTCCCCTTGGGGCAGACTTGGGCAAGCCCCAAACCCTAGCCGCCGCCCTAGCACCTCTTCCTCGGCGTGTCTAAACCCTAGATCGTCGAGGGCTCTCTCATAGTCCACCATACTCGCTCCGGCTTAAGGTGAAGCCCTACGAGATCTCCCCTCTACTTCCGGTACCACGCCGTTGTGTTGCTGGAATCGCGAGGAGAGTGCTACAACCTCCGCTGCCTGCTGGAACAAGGGAGAGTAAGGTCTTCGTCGAGTACCGAACGTGTGACCGACTGCGGAAGCGCTGCCGGAAGGATCGTCTACGCGATCTTGAGATCGGCAAGTGTACGACTACATCACCCACGAGAATCTGCTCTCGTTAATCGCTTTGGAATCTTCGAGGGTAAGTTCCTCTATCGACTCGTTGCTACAGTCTAGTAGATAGATCTTGGCTTGTTTGTGTGCATGCGGTAGAAAATTTTTGTTTTCCATGCTACGAACCCCTACAGTGGTATCAGAGCCGTGTCTATATGTAGATCTGTTGCACGAGTAGAACACAATGGTCATTGTGGGCGTTGATGCTTTTATTGTCGATTGCTTCTTGTGTACTTTGCATCTTGCGGTATGTTGGGATGAAGCGGCCTGGGCTAACCTTACATGACATCGTTCATGAGACTTGCTCCACGCTCGACATGCAACTTGTATTGCATAAGTGGCTTTGCGGGTGCCTGTTTCTCCTAGCATAGTTAAGATCCAATTTACAACGGGTGATTAACAATACTAGTATCAATGTTGTGGTTCATGTTCGTAAGTTAGAACGACACTTATTGAAAGCCCCAAACCACGTAAAATATGCAAAGAAAGTAGAGGCGTCTAACTTTGTTTTGCAGGGGTGTGCAGTGATGTGATATGGCCATGATTGTGATTATATTTGATGTATGCAATGTTCCTTATTGTAAGTCGGCAACCGGCAGGAGCCATATGGTTGTCTTTAATTTATGTTAAGACCCGCGTGTCTATTCAAATTAGTTGTAATAGTTGAAGCCGGTGGACGACAACCATGGAGAAGCGTCATTGACCTTGATGCAATGCCGGTGATGATGGAGATCATGTTCGTTCTAGAAGATGGAGATCGGAAGCACAAAGAAGAAAGGCCATATCATATCACATATATTATGAATTGCATGTGATGTTAATCCTTTATGCATCTTGTATTGCTTAGTAGACGACGGTAGCATTATAAGATGATCCCTCATGCACATGAATTTCAAGTCATAAAGTGTTCACCCTTAGTTAGCACCGTTGCTAAAGCTTGTTGTTTCGAAGCACCACGTGATGATCGGGTGTGTTAGATTCCGCAAGTGTATACAACGTGGGCAAGCCAGATTTGCTCATGCAGAAGCTAAGGTTTGATCTTGACGAGCCTAGCATGTACAGACATGGTCTCAGGAACACAGATCACCGAAAGGTAAAGCATGAGTCATATAGTAGATATGATGAACATGTTGATTGTTCGCCATTGAAGCTATATCAACTCTCGTGATGATCGGTTTTGATGTGGTGGATTTGGTTCGTGTGATCACTAAAACAATGTGAGGGATATTGTTTTGAGTGGGAGTTTAACAGCAATATGATTAAAAGTTGAACACTATTTATCATAAACTCAAAGTGAATTTGCATAATTGTTGTAGTCATTGGCATCCGTTTACCACCTTGCGCTTAGTTATAGTTGAGATGATAGAACTATAGAACTCTGGTTAGTTACTTTACAAACTGGTATCGTATTGTTTTGAAGTGTTAATCTAAAGTTTAAAAGTCCTATTGCAAACTTTCAGTAAATTCCGGTTACTCCATGAAGTTTAATAATTGGTATTAAATCAAGAGTGACAATTCCAAGTGTTAGTGTATGAGTATCATGTTTGTCTCCATGATTCTTGATATTCAAAGGATTATCTTAATATCAAGGTTATCTAGGATCTGAAAGAGTTGTTTCAGAAACCATGATGTGTGGAAGATATTGTGATATCTGAAACGAAGTTTTGGTTACACCATGATAGAGTATAATATGGCAAAGTTCATGTTCTCATATTTTGATGAGAATTTGCAAAGGGTTGGAGACACTTGTTGTCCTAATCCTCCAAAAGGTTTTGGATAGCGACATTATACTCGTAATTCATCGTTATAAGCTAAAAGTAGCTTGATCATGGACGATTCCATGATAAGGGTGAATATTTGATGTAGGTAAAATGTTTACTACACCAAGAGATTACTAAAGAAAGGAATTTGAAAGAACACCAAACATTTGATGATGGTGATCTACTTCAAAAGTGCAAGTCCAAAGACATTGGTATTTAACTATACACGCTTTGGACTATGTGTCATATGTATGACTCCACTATTGATGTTGATAGATTCTTTCAAACAGAAAAGGAAATACTGAAAGAAAATCTCATAAATATATGGCAGAAAAGAAAAGACTAGAATTGTTCAGTTTAAGTATATAGATGATATACATGTTATGGCTATATTATTTGCTTATTAAACAATGTGGTTCTTAAGTATTTGATACTGAATTTGTTGGTGTGAATCGTCATACAAAACAACACAATTCATGAACTACAATGGCCTAAGTAACTAGCAAAAGAATATGTGATGATGTTCATCGAGAACAAATAAAAGGTTATTGTGTTGCTCGTTAAACGTCAAAGCTTGCCTTCAAGATTTGTTTTATCAGGTATTATGAGAACAAAAGGGTTTTTCAAATAATTGCCGTAATCCATAAAAGATGGATGATTCGGAAATCTCGTTGGAGAAATCACATCCATAAAACTAGTGCTAAAGATGTCGAAAGACAAATTGATTGAAAGATCACTTAGGAAGTGACATCGCCGTTTAAATTATATTGAAAGAAAACATGAAGAAACTCCATGTGGATGGAATTTTAGAGTCTTTTGATTTTTGATCAAGTGACGCTTGTGAAACTTTCCTAGAAATAATTAAAACTTCGTTCATAGGCCAAAAGGGAACGAATGACTAGCTTATTGGAACTTGTACATATTGTTGTACGAAGTCCATAATGTGTAGTCAAGAGCGATGGATTTCAACTTCATATGCTTTCTCCGAAAATTTGAGTGAATATATGAATATTTACTTAATAAGGATGAAGTATGAAACATTTGAAAAGTTCAAAGACTTTCAAGATGAAGTGCAAAATCATTGTAACAAGAATATAAACAGTTTATGATAAAGATCATAAAGGAAGATATTTGAGTTACAAAGTTTAGCATAATACCTAAGATTTATGGAATCGTTCCGTGGATTTGCATTTCCCGAAACACCATAAGAGTATGGAGCATTCGAGGTATGTAATTAAACCTTGTTTGACATGGTAAGATCAAAGGTATAATTCATAAAATTGCCATTATATTTTAAAGATTAAAAGCTTTAGAGACTACCGTTTTTTCACTGAAAAGAGCTTCATCATAATCCGTTGAAATGACACCATATAAAGTTATGGTTTGGGATAAAACCCAAGTAGTCCTTTCTTAAAACATTGGTATGTTGTGCATAAGAAAGATGTGTGCAACCAAAGTCGGATGAACCTGTCTTTGTATAACTGTTAAGTATTCCTCCATAAACACCGAAGACAAAAGTGTTTGTTGCTTAGAATGTCAAGTTTCTTTGAGAAGGAATTTTTCGTGAAAAGTTAAGTGGGAGGACAATAGAACTTTGATAAGGTTAAAAGAACCTTAGCTATATGTGCAAAGTTGCACAGCGCCGAAAAGTGTTCCGGAGGTAGCAACAATGCTCATGGCTCATGTACCTCAAAGGTTGTGGTCACGGAGATCTAAGTTCCTATTGAAACAAGTAGGTCGGGTAAACAATCAAATACTAAGATTTGAGAGTTAAATCATTATTTGACAATGATGATCCGACTACATGCAAAGAAGCGATGATGAGCCCTGACTCCGTCAAATGGCTTGAAGCCATATAATCCGTGATAGTTCCATACACGAGAAATCAAGTTTTGAACTTGAAGGACCCTCGAGAAAGGTGTAAGACCTTACAGTCGTGTTTGGATCTATAAAGAAATAGACATGGATGTTTTACATCTATGAAATAGTCGACATGTTGGGAAAAAGTTCACAACAATGTTCAAAGGTTGACTATGATAAGATTTGATCTTTCATAGTGATATTTAGTCTAGACGGATTAGTGTAGCAACCACTACATATAATTTTGTTATATGGTAGTTGAATAAACAAAACAAGTTCTTCTAATAGAATTGTTACCTAGGACATGTGAATAACATGGTCCATAGGGGTTTTGTTAATTCAAAGGATGCTAAAAGCATATGCAAACTTCAATGGTTGAAGTAAGCATCGCGGAGTTGGAATCTTCACTATGATGAAAATGTTAAAAGAGTTTAAATTCATCAGAGATGATGAAGATGCTTGCATTTGTAAGAAATTAAGTGGGAGCGCTAAGACATGTTTCTAATACATTATGTGGAAGACATATTGTTGATTGGAAATAATGTATATTTTATTAACACACGATAAGAATTTCATCTCGATGAAAGACAGGCAAAACCCAAATATTTGGCATGAATAGACGCTAATATGGTTGTGCCAGAAGTACATAGATGAGATATTGAATGAGTTCAATATAGAAACTACAAGAAAGGTTCTTGTCGTACAGAAAGGATTGAATGTGTTCAATATTGATATATTCAAGTGTATTGACACTTGGTAAGTGAAACAAAGATTCAAGTATAGATTGATACTTGATGTATGAAATCACAAAGAGTATTTATATCAATCATACTGTGATATGTACAAATCCAGATATGTCCTATGCTCTAAATGTTATAAGCATATACCAGAATGATTCATAAGATGATCATTGGACGATAGTAAGGATATTCTTATAATCTTTTGGAAGAACTAAGAGTATATTATTTGTAGAAGTGACAAATAGATGGTTAGTTCATTGTAAAAGTACTACATTGATACTAGTTTTGTCACAAAGTACAAATTAAGTTTATCTCGATCTAAGCTAAGGGTGGCACAATATAATGGAAAGTAAGTTCCATAATGGATTTGGATGAGTTCCAAAGTTAAAGACATTGTGACAGATACTACAACAAAAGGCTAAGTGTATGACTGCTATTTTAGCAGCAAAAGAGGGCATTTGTGTCAAGTAGTTTGTTATCAAACTAGGTGTAGTTCACAGCGGGATAATACTATGAAGATATATTGTACGACAATATTATCAACATGTTTTAACCCCAAAGAACTAAAGGTCTCACCAAAGGACCAAATTTATACAAAGCCATCTCATTAGAGAATGAGTGATGCGTAGAGATGCAAATACATGCAATTACACACGGACCTGGAAGTGTCAGATCCGGAGATCAGTTGACCACTAGCGAACGTGTACATACAACACCGGAAGCCATAGGTGTTGAATACACAAAGGTTTGAAACTAGATTATTGACTCTAGTGCAAGTGGGAGACTGTTGGATATATGCCCAAGAGGCAATAATAAAGTGGTTATTATCATATCTTCGTACTTATGATAAAAGTTTACATACCATGGTATAATTGTATTAACCGGAAACATTAATACTTGTGTGATTAGTAAACATAAAAGAGTCCCTAGTAAAGCCTCTTGTTAAACTAGCTTGTTGGTTAATATATGATCATGGTTTCCTGATCATGAACATAGAGATGTTATTAACAACAGGGTCATATCATTAGGAGAATGATGTGATGGACATACTCCTATAGTTAAGCGTAGCATAAAGATCAAGTCATTTAATATAGTTCATTTGCTATAAGCTTTCTGATACATAGTAACCTAATTCCTTCGACCATGAGATCATGCTAATCACCATCACCGGAAGGATGCTTTGATGACATCAAACACCACACCGTAACTGGGTGGCTATAAAGGTGGCATTGAGTGTTCGGAAAGTATGTGTTGAGGCACATGGATCAAGAATGGGATTTGTCCATCCATATGACGGATAGATATACTCTGGGCCCTCTCGGTGGAATGTCATCCAATTAGCTTGCAAGCATGTGACTGGCTCACAAGGGATCACATACCACGGGAACGAGAAAAGAGTACTTATCAGTAACGAGGTTGAACTAGGTATGCAGAGATACCGATGATCAAAACCTCGGATAAGTAAACTATCGTGAGACAAAGGGAAATTGGTATCATATGTAAGTGGTTCATTCGATCGCAAAGTAATCGTAGAAATATGTGGGAGCCATATGAATTTCCAGATTCCTCTATTGGTTATTGATCGGAGAAGAGTCTCGATCATGTCCGCATAATTCACGAACCGTAGGGAGACACACTTAAGGATTCGATGTTGTTGAGTAGTTATGGAATGATGAGTAAGAGACCGAATGTTGTTCGGAGTCTCGGATGGGATCCGGGATATCACGAGGAGATCCAGAATAGTCCGGAGAATAAGATTCATATAAGGAAAGTCATGTTTCGGAGTTGGAGAATGAATCCGGTGTTTTCATCGAGAATGTTCTAGAAGGTTCTGGAATGTCCGGCACTCCGGAGGGGAAGGGGTACATGAAAGTGTTATATCAAGTTGGTATGATTGCATTATGTACTAGGTGTCTTCGCTGTCCAAAATAAGGGTTTATTCAAATCCTAGTTTGAAAAGTCAAACGGCTAGTTTGAAAAGTCAAACGGCAGTTTTTGGAAAGAGGAGGAGGAAGTTTGAAACCGAGTTGGGGAGGAGTTCCCTCCTCCAACCGGCGGCCCACCTCCAAGCCGAGTTGGGGAGGGACTCCCCTCCCCTTGGCCGCACCTCCCACCTATAAAGGGAGGGGCAGGGCTGCCCCTCCAAGACACACAAGATCCTCTCCTCTAAACCCTAATTTGGTGTCGCCACCTCCTGCAGCTGCCGCCACCTCCTAGGGCTCCCCTTGGGGCAGACTTGGGCAAGCCCCAAACCCTAGCCGCCGCCCTAGCACCTCTTCCTCGGCGTGTCTAAACCCTAGATCGTCGAGGGCTCTCTCATAGTCCACCATACTCGCTCCGGCTTAAGGCGAAGCCCTGCGAGATCTCCCCTCTACTTCCGGTACCACGTCGTTGTGCTGCCGGAATCGCGAGGAGAGTGCTACAACCTCCGCTGCCTGCTGGAACAAGAGAGAGGAAGGTCTTCGTCGAGTACCGAACGTGTGACCGACTTCGGAAGCGCTGCCGGAACGCAGCGCCGGAAGGATCGTCTACGCGATCTTGAGATCGGCAAGTGTACGACTACATCACCCACGAGAATCTGCTCTCGTTAACCGCTTTGGAATCTTCGAGGGTAAGTTCCTCTATCGACTCGTTGCTACAATCTAGTAGATAGATCTTGGCTTGTTTGTGTGCATGCGGTAGAAAACTTTTGTTTTCCATGCTACGAACCCCTACAGTTTATCTAGGGAGAGCACCTCTAGTGAACTATGGATCCCGGTCCAATCTTTACCATTGATACATCTTCCACTGTTACTTGTTTTACTTGATGCAAACCATTATCTTCCACATCATACGTTTAATCCTTTGTTACAGCAAACCGGTGAGCTTAAAAACCTCACTGATTCGTTGGGACAAAGTCTTGAGTTTGTGTTGTGCAGGTCTCCACATTGCTTGCAACACCTGAAGTGTGCACGTGCAAAAGTGCTTAAACGGCAGCTTAACAAGTTGGAGATGTCCCGAGGAGAGACGATCGTTGAGTACTCCATGAAGATCACAAATTTGGTGAGCGAGATTAAATCTCTAGGAGGGTCCATAACGGATACAGAGGTTGTCGAGAAGTTGTTTTCATCGGTCACTAACAAATTCACAGATATTATCGGGACGATCGAGTAGTTCAGCGACATAACCAAGATGACGATACCTGAAGCGATCGGAAGATTCAGGAGACACGAAGAGAATCAGAAGGGGAAGAAAGAGGCGAAGGACAATGGAGAGAAGCTGTTGTACTCCCGTGCTGACCTAGAAGCTCATATTGCTAAAGAGCAGAAGAAATATGAAGGTTCCAGCATCAAGAAAACCGACGGCCGAGGTGGCGGCAAGGGCCACGAGCAAGATCGTCCGCAAGGGGCTGGTCTGGGCAAAGGTGATCGTTTCGTCGACGAAATAAGTCCACGCGATTATGACATATCAGAGGTGAAGTGTTTTAATTGCAACAAAAAGGGTCACTTTGCAAAAGACTATAAGAAGCCAGATAGAAGGTTGAGGGAAAATCTAGTGAAGAAAAGAGATGATGAAGAGGAACATCTCCTGCGGATGGAGAAGTGTGTGCTCACGCTAGATGCTCCAGGTATGAACCAGAAGGTGTTCTTGAATGAGAGGAAAGTCATCCCAAAGCTAAAAGGTACCTAGAATATTGCATGGTATCTGGATACATGAGCGAGTAACCATATGACCGGTTGCCGAGAGAAGTTTGCCGAGCTAGACACCAAGGTGACGGGCTCAGTTAAATTTGGGGATGGATCCATAGTTGAAATTTGTGGAAAAGGATATGTCCTGTTCGAGTGCCAGAACGGCGAGCATCGGATACTCACCGAGGTGTATTATATACCACGGTTGAGGAGCAACATCATCAGTATCGGGCAGCTCGATGAGTACGGTTGCAAAACGCTTGTCAAGGAGGGTTATATGACACTCTGGGACAGAGCAAGGAAGGTGCTCGCAAGGGTGAGGCGCTCCAGCAATCAGTCGTATATTCTCAATATCAAACAATCCATGCCGAAGTGTTGGCTAGATAAATCAAAAGAAGATGCATGGTTGTGGCATGCAAGGTACGGTCATGTGAATTTTCATGCCCTCAAGAAGCTAGCTGACAAGGATATGGTGAATGGGATGCCACAAATCGATCACATTGAGCGCGTGTGTGATGGATGTCTCATTGGAAAACAACACAGGGCTCCGTTTCCAAGTGTGCCGAGCTTTCGTGCTGATTCCCCGTTGGAGCTACTGCATGGTGATTTTTGTGGACCAATTACATCAGCCACAAACGCAGGAAAGAAATATTTTCTTCTCCTAGTAGATGACTTCTCAAGGTACATATAGATTGTCTTGATAAGAAGCAAAGATGAAGCTTTCGAGGCGTTCCTGAAAGTCAAGGCAGCAACGGAGATGGAATTGAAGCTGCAAGTGCGTTCTCTACGTGCTGACCGAGGAGGAGAATTTACGTCAAGCGAGTTCAATGACTATTGCAAGGAGAAGGGAATAAAAATATTTATCACCGCTCCTTATTCACCGCAGCAGAACGGAGTTTGTCGAGAGAAGAAACCAGACTGTCGTAGCCATGGATCGCAGTTTGCTAAAAAGCAAGAACTTTCCTAACACAGTTTTGGGGAGAGGCAGTCACTATTGCAGTGTATCTCCTAAATCGGACACCAACGAAGTGTGTGCCTGACAAAACTCCCTACGAAGCGCTCTATGGAAGGAAGCCAAACATGTCTCATATGAGGACTTTTGGCTGTGTTGCGCATGTGAAGAAGCCTACGCCTCATCTCACCAAGCTAGAAGATCTCAGCACAAAGATGGTGTTAATTGGCTATGAAACTAGTGCTCACTTGAAGGCCTATCGGATGACCCGGTGGCAAAGAAAGTGCATATTTCTCCAGACGTGTTGCACGAGGAAGATAAAGCTTGGGCGTGGAGAAGCGAACTAGAGAGTAACTCTATCGGTGAGCTGTTCATTGTTGAGTATTCAACTCACGCTGATGCAGGTGATGGAGAGCACAAGGATGGCTTGCAAGGCACGCATGTTGCAGGTGACCACGACATGTTGGACGCAAGCCATGATGGTGGTAAGATTGACGATGATGTCAGCGACGTCGACCACGACCCCGAGCTACAAGAGGAAGGGGTTTCGGTAGCTTCGCCGAAATCAGCACGTTCATCGGCAACACCTACACCAGCCACGCCGGGCTCCCCAAGGACGCCGGTTGCAAGTGCGACTACGGACGCGTCCTCGGAGAGTGAACCACTAAGGTTTCACAATATCTCATCCATCTACAAGGACACCGTTCCTATAGACCTCGAGTACTCCGGGCTTTGTCTTCTCGGGATCGAGGAACCAGCTAACTTCAGCGAGGCAAATGGAGTGCCAAGTTGGAGGCGTTCCATGGAAGAAGAATTGACGTCAATTCATGACAACAAAACATGGACTTTGACCATGTTGCCTGCTGGTCACAAAGCAATTGGTTTGAAGTGGGTGTTTAAATTAAAGAAGGACAGCAAATGAGAAGTTGTGAAGCATAAGGCGCGGCTAGTAGCAAAAGGATACGTATAGAGGCAAGGCATTGATTTCGAGGATGTTTTTGCGCCTATTGCTCGGCTTGAAATGGTGAGATTGCTGATAGCTCTTGCAGCACAAGAAGGATGGCAAGTCCATCATATGGACGTGAAGTCAGCGTTTCTAAACGGAGATCTAGTTGACGAGGTGTATGTAGCTCAAGCATCTGGCTTTGAAAAGAAAGGAGAAGAGCACAAGGTGCTGAAATTGCACAAGGCGTTGTACGGACTCCAACAAGCGCCTAGAGCATGGAATTCTAAACTCGATAAGTCACTTGTTGCTCTTGGTTTTGAGAAGTGTCCACTAGAGCATGATGTGTATAAGAGAAGCCGGCAAGGAGAAAGACTCTTGGTTGGAGTGTACGTAGATGATTTAATCATCACCGGAGGAAGTACTAGAGAAATTGAAGATTTCAAAAATCAGATGAAGAAGTTGTTTAGCATGAGCGACCTTGGCTTGCTCAGCTATTATCTTGGTATTGAAGTGCATCAAAACTCTGGCGACATTTCTTTAAGTCAATCGGCATATGCAACGAAGTTGCTGGACAATTGTGGGATGAAAGATTGCAACACCAACTCTGATACCCATGGATCCACGAACGAAGCTGAGTAAGGCGAGCCCAAATCCTCTTGTGGACAGTACTCAATATCGAAGCATCGTGGGCAGCCTATGGTACTTGATTCATACATGGCCAGATATAGCTCACTCCGTTGGGATTGTGAGTCGTTTCATGGAGAAGCTGACTACTGAACATCTTGCTGCTGTAAAACAAGTGTTGCGGTATGTCAAAGGAACCTTGGATCATGGTTGTGTGTATAATAAAGGAGATGAAGGTCTAAAGCTTCATGGTTACCCGGACAGCGATATGACGGGTGATATAGATGATCGGAAAATCACTTCAGGTATGATATTCTATCTTGGCCGTAACCCGGTCAGTTGGTGCTCTCAAAAACAGAAGGTAGTGGCGCTCTCCTTTTGCGAGGCGGAGTATATTGCAGCAAGTACGGTGGCATGCCAAGGCCTATGGTTAGGGAGACTATTAGTTGATCTAATGATGAAGACGGAGGTGGAACCAATGGTGCTCCGAATTAATAATCAATCAGCTATTTCACTCTGCAAGAATCCGATACTCCATGAACGAAGAAAACACATTGAAACTCGGTTTCATTTTATCAGGGAGTGTGGACGCTGGAAGCATTGACGTTTTGCACAAACGAGCAGCTTGCGGATATCCTGACTAAGCCATCGGCCAAAGTTTCAGGAAATGCGAGGTAAGATCGGTGTTCAAGCAATGAAGGAAGGAAGGATACGACAAGTTTAAGGAGGTGATTGTTGATGTTCATCTTGTCGTCCAAGTTTTAAGTCTTAAGATTAGGAAAGTTTTCGTTTCGGTTTTAGGAAAGTTTAAGGAGAGTTTAAACCGTGCACGACTAGGTACAGGGGTCACGACGTGTTGGGTTCATCTTGCCTGTTCCGTGTTGGGTGTGGAGTCGTATTTGTAACGTCTATATAAAGAGAAGAAAGAAATCAGAAAAGGTGCGACCGTTGTGTACCGCCAAAAAATTCGTTTTGCCTCTATCTCTCTCACATACGTACAACTTGAGTTCTTGTTTTTTGATCTGTTTTGCTCGTAAGATTCAGGGTAGAAAACCAACGCTACCCGTCAATAAAGCTCCTGGCCACACTGGGTTTCTTTCTTTGCAGTTGTTGCCTTGATTTTCTTCAGCCGACCGTAGTGGCGAGGAGACAAGAAGAGGTTGCGGGCTGATGGCTGTGACCCGGCGGTGGCGGAGAAGTTCTGCTATTGTTGAGAGCTATGCTTCTCTCTTGCTGCAATCTGGAGCCTATTACATGGTGAACAAGATCGTCACCATGATCCGTGGCCATGAAGACATGCACGTCTGCCGCTGCTCCAACCTCCATGTCGAAAGCCCTTGCTAGAGATCCTTGCCGACGCTTCACACCTCCCTTGCTAGAGATCCTTGCCGGCATCGGTGTCTCACCGTCGGTGGAGAAGAATTTGGACTGGATTGCTTTTTTGTAATATTTCCAAGGGGTTTTTTGTTATTGGCCAGGACCGCTTTTTAGTCTTAAATTTTAAGGGCCCTTTATGTAATATGTACCCATCACTTGAAAATTAATGCAGCTCATCGGGGTCTTTCTAGACCCCATCCCGGTTCAAAAAAACTACTCTGCAGACTTTGTAGCTTTATATAGCACATAAAAACACGGAAAATTCTAGACGTACGGACGCATTGCTTACGAAAACAACTATGGACAGACGTGGTAGGAACTGATTGGATCAGTTTTGATTCGTTGCTTAAAAATCGGAAACATCTCACCTACCGCTGTGCACCCGATGAGTCTCTAAGTGATTTCTGTAAGAAAACTTTCGTAGGTGTAGCATTACTCTAAAAACACTACCCATGGGCCATCGTGAATCTCTCTTGATCGAGCAAACAGGTGCTGTTACCCTTGTGCGCACGCTCAAGTGTCTTGGGCCAGCCTAATTGTAGACCATGGGCCTAGAAGAACGAAAAAGACACCGTTCAGCCCTTCGCATCCCTGTCTTTCGAGTCTCGCTCTGAATTGTTTGTGTTTATGTCTCTGACAGCCCGACAGACACACTTCGCTAATTTTGACCCGGTTATATCACCGATCATGCTATAATTTCAGAGCCCAAACATTGAGAGCTGATTCGGTCACCTGAACTGTCGCAACACCCAGTTTTTAGTTGGTTCCTCTGTTGTATTTACACTTACATCAGAGCATAATAAAACCATAAACCACCATGATGAGCCTCTTTTGAAGAAAAAAAAACATTGCTCGTTTCAGATGTACTCACGGTTCTTCCCACGCTCGTGCGGTTCCTTCTATTTCCGGCACTATAACGACCACACCACACCACAATGTAGGTACATACCTATCGTACAGAAGAACGGCGACAGAAACCAAAACAAAAACCATTGCATACAACCTCCGATCCGATTTAATTGTCGCCCGTGACATCGGAGAAGATAAGATTCTCGATTCATTCATTCTATCACAGACTGTTGCATGAGTGTTGTCACAGACTCTTGCGTCCAAGGCTACTCACTCGACGGCGTTGACGGGGTTGTCTCCTCTCGCGGCGGCTTCTTCCCCTCAGTGAGCACTTTGGTCACGCGGCGCGTCGTCTCGGATGGTGTGGTGAAGGATGCAAAGATCAGGAAGCCAGGGCGGCGGTGGCCCGGGAGCTGGTGGTGATCCCTCCCATGGTGGATAGCGGCTTGGGACACGTTTGCCATTGTGGACGCGGCGCTAGGCGAAGGGTGCGGCAGCGTGGTCCTGTGCTAGGCCCCTCATCGATGGTGTGGTGGCGCCTTTGTCTCCGGCATGCTCGCGGTTGATCATTTGGCATAGGCTTTGGGAGGCGCAAGTCGCCTTATTCGCTGCTAGCCTGGCCTATAGGTTGGCGATGGTGGGGTTCGGGGTGGTTGATCCTGCAGGGAGTCGGTTGACAACGTGGGGTTGTTGGCTTGGACCTAATAAAGGTGGTTTTGCCATAGTGTTCTTTCGCCAAGTCGTCGTTCTACTTGATGTGGGCCTCTCGATCTGGCAGCTGACGAGTTTCCGTCTTCCCCTGTCAGCCAGTGCACCTTCAACAGGGCGCGACACGAAGCTTTGTTTTTTTATCGGTGGCATGGGACATGTCTAAGTTTAGATCCCCATGGTATTGATAGAGGTGGAGAAAGTCATGGTGATTATGTTTGGAGGTCTTAATGTTATGGCAGAGTGATGTTTGGATGCGGCGAAGAATATGATGTACATGATAGATATTGTACTGATTTGTCCTGGGGGCGATGCTACTTCCCAGTCTGGACATGTCATACCGGTGTTTCAGGCGTTTGGTGACTTGCAGTAGCGGTCTCGATAAGCGAGCGGCATCACTAGAGGCCTGTATTTTTGGTTGTGCTCCTTGAGTACCAAGTCGAGATTCCCAAGTAAAAAACCAAAGACCTAGTTGTACCTCACAATAACCATGTTCAAGGCATTGTTTTGTGAATTTGAATTTTGTCTAGGATGAAAATCTAAGATCTTCGATAAGGTAATGACAACGCTTATGCATTAATTGTTCCTTTTGGAGGCATTGCTTCTTGATAACCTTTTTTGTAGTTTGTGTGTTGTTTTTGGTGGTGATAAGAGTCCCGCACTCCCGCTGTTGCGAGTGATTGATTATCGTGGTTTTTTTTAATATACTTGGTGAATCTTTACAAGTTTAGCTTTTATCAGAATTTATAGACATCATACTTAAGATAGGAGTGAGCAGAATATGCCGAGGGGGTAATGTCCTCCATTTTTTAATATAATATGTTTTAGCAAACTAAAATAGCGTGTACCAGTGAAAGTGTACCAATGAAGCACCATATTAATATCCAACAGCTTTTATTATGAAGCACGACTTATAAAATCAGCTCGTGAGTCAGCATGAAAGATGGTGTATGTATATGGTGATGTACTATCGATCGGCGCCTACAAATAGCGTGTAGCCTGCGGTCTTATTAGCACATCGGTCGACCTGCTCTGCCTGTTCATCCTTGCTCCACACACGGTCTTCTTATTATCATCATCCTCTTTCCCATCTCTCTTCTTCAAGCTAGCTCCATACACATATCAATGGTTCCCGCCAGAGCCACGCCGCTTAAGATGGCGGCCTTGGCTCTCTGCGCCGTGCTGGTGGTGTCGTCCATGGGGCGGACGGCTTGGGGAGACTGTAACACGGACTGCGCAGAAGCGTGCACCTGCCACGCCGGGTGCCCCTGCATCCCGGAAGCGGCATGCACCGGCGTCTGCAACCCCGCCTCTCTTTTATTCGGAACATGCGACACCTGCATCCTCACAGCCATCACAGTGTGCGAGGGGCAATGCGTCACGGGCTGCATGGCCGGTTAAGGCGCCGCCATCCGTAGTGAGGTGGTGGTGTAGGTCTCGCCGCCGGCCGCGAGCGAACCAGCTATCATGCTCTATGTTTTCCCTTACGGATTTGGTACTAATATTGTGTAGTATGAATAAGCGAATGCAGCGGGGCAAGGTCGTCCCTATGTGTATACCTGCTGCTACTGGTAGCTCCGACGCCCGGGTGAAAGGAGCTGCCTGTGCTGTGATGTATTTTGTTTTATTTTTTTTCCCTTCACTTGAGTCACCGTTAATTGTCAGTTTCATGTGTCAAAGTATTTGCATTCGATCTGTGAACTCGCATTTGTAGACATCTATGCCAAACGTACCAACAGTCCAAAACAGATGATATTTTTTCGTTCACATCCACGCTCTCGGTCAGAAAGATGTAACTGTTGCAAGTGTGTTGTCAACGACTCTCTTAAACATTGGTTTTAGGAGACAATTGACTGAGAATAAATGAAATTCCTGGATTCACTCATGCCAAATATTGATGGAAGTATCTTTAAATAATGAAGATGTTTGGAAATTAACGCCAACTGGACCATTTTTGGTTAAATCCATGTATGATGATCTCATTAATGGACACGCAAGGTTCATTCGCGGATATCTATAGAATTTGAAAATCCCACTAGAAATCAAAGTGTTTATGTGGTTCCTAAGAAAAAAGGTATAGCTAACTAGGGATAATTTGGCTAAGAGGAATTGGCATGGGAGTAAGATGTGTTGCTTCCGTGACGCTGAGAAAATAGTGGAACATTTATTTCTCTCATATCCTTTTGCTAGATTAATTTGGATAATTGTTCTTTCTACATATAACACACCACCGCCAACCAACATCATCAATATGTTTAGAAATTGGTTGAATGGTATTGACAAAAAAACTAAGGCTAGGATTCACATAGGAGTTTCAGTTTTACGTTGGTCGAAATGGAATTGTAGAAATAACATTGTGTTTAATAGAAAGGATTCTGCTAATTTCATGCAGGTTATCTATGCTTGTACACTAGATTCAGCTATGGCGTTTCCTTCTCCCGGAGGATCAGCGGGAGTGCATGGTTACTTTATGCAACCAGCTCCTGATTGTTGCACATGATATCTTCTACCACGCTATTTGAATTGGTGGCCTATTAATCGACTACAAGATGTTTAGTCTTAGTAGTACTTGGCTCCTCTGTCGATGGTTGATTTTTGCATCGACCCTCTCTAATCCTGATTTGTATAACTTTGAATACTCAAAAAAATTAATAAAAGGTTATGTGCATATATTGATGTAGAGGCCGGAGTTAAACTCCCCATTCGATTTTTTTACTAAACCGGGTAGAACATAGATGCACACACTCATATACACTGATTCAATGCCCACCTAAAACTATAGTCGCTAAACATAAAGATTCATTTTCGAAATCATGTTAGGCGTCTCCCTCTCGATGGAACATCCTTCATACTGTACTAAAATTAATAATTCACATTAAATAGATACTCAGAGAATTAAACATGGTGTTCGATCCCTAGTGGTTGGGATGGTGTTTGATCCCTAGTGGTTGGGGATATAATGATCCTCCTAAGCATCGAACAACTGGTTGGTTCTTCTATATTATGAAATATTTTTTTGTAAAAATCTAGTGGTAAATTTTACCTAAAGGACAAGAATTTTTATTTGTTAGTGGGAAAATTCGGAGGTTTGATCTATTATTTAGAAGGATTCTAAATGATGATCATATTTTTCTTGATGATTATCCATGCGGAACAATTGTGACTAGTTCGTTGGAGGATGAGAGTCATATTAATGGTATAGATAATTCCCCTAAAAATGATATAGATAATTCATGTTGCTCTTTTGATGGTAAGTCCTTTTACAACGAATCTAGTCATAATTATGTGAGAAAAAAGCACCGGTGGTCATAGAACTTATCTGGGATGAGTCATTTGGTCACACAACTCGCAAAACGTGAAAATCCATCACTTATGATTTGGTCATAATTATGTTGTTGAGTTAGCTTCTAACGCTTGCAACTATTGTTTGAGAATGGGCAATAATAACACTCTTTATGTACCAACTGTATCTAACTTGAAAGTCTCTAGTTTTTATATGCATTGGTATTGCTATCATTTGTCCAAATATGAAATGGCGATGCATAGGAAGATAATAAGAATCTGATGTGGCTTGTTCTAGGTTCTGTGGTCCTCCCTACTATGATTTAAATGTTTATTATACACACATCTTGCGATCTTGGTATCTTGTAAATGAGGAAGCGAAATCTATCAGACAAGAACGAAGGCACCGAAATGGAAGATAGTGAGTTGAAAGACATTGTGTGTCTGTGGGATGATGAGGATGGTGATGTTCATCTCGCACATGTTGATGGTGAAGACGAGAACGATCAATAGTTATGTTATGCCAGTCTATATGGAGAAAAAATTATTTGAATTTATCATGTAATTTATTTCATGATCATAATTCTATTCTAGGTGTATAAAACCGATGCACCTAAAATTTATGTATGTTGTACAATGTGCTTCATCAGCTGTTAGGGCTTGATAAAAAGAAACAAGCTAGGGGAGTTTTCTCTTTAACAACTCAACTAACATACTACATACAATGGTTGCTTGTCTGTATAGATATATATAGACTTAAGGGTAGACCGATTTGTGTTCACCTACTAGTAAGTGGGAAGACCTTGTCACTAGGGATGTCGAGGTTTCACAACCTCTCTCGATGGGGCCAACCTCATAGCCGGGTTCCCCAACATCGTGGACTTTGAAGCTAGAACTACTCCCTCCGTTTAGAAATATAAGATGTTTTAGATTAGTGAAGTTAATATATCTAGACAACTTTTAGTGTGTAGGTTCAAATAAATCTATACATTAAAACATGTCTAGATACATTTATTTTACAAATCTAAAACATCTTATATTTCTAAACGGAGGGAGTACCTATGATTTGCCGGAAGCTTTCATGCAACAGATGCTTTTAATTTATGATATTATTAAGTACATTTCTGTCTTTAGCAGTAAGCTGAAAGCTCTGACTTCTGAAACAGAATCTTTCATATAGAAAGAAACTTCTCTTTCTCGGTACAATAAAGTCAGCACATGCTAGTACATGTCTAGGGGGTTCCGTTCTTCATGCATATGTTGACAAGTTCACTGTGGGTTGCTACAAAACTGCAAATACTGCTACATAAGTACGTGGGATATGATTTTCTGAAATGTTAGTTGTTGCCGAGAAGAGGTTGTGATACAAGGAATCGGAAGCCGTCAGTAACTTGTATTTATGGAGTACACAATCCAATAAAATCATACTGTACAAAATTATGACTCATTAGAAAGGCCGCTACTATCCCTGCTGGATTTCTAGAACAAGAATATACCCAACTAGGGAACCCTATTGGTCAGATTAGAAACTGAACCTAGTGGCGTTTTCCTGCTGGGAAGCATCAATACATGTCTCCTAATGTATTGATCTCTTCTTTTGGGTTCTCATTCACATAATCGGAATCCACTTGCGATGTGTGTCACCATTTTCCTGTATTCATCGGTTCAGCAGAGGGGGCTTCTATTGTCTGCAATTGAAGGTTGGATCTACATATATCTTTTCTTTGGATATGGATGCAATCACTCCAAGATGCAATTTGCACCACCTCTTCTCCAAACAGATTCATGTTTGTTGGAGTATTTTATCTTTCCTACTGCTCGTTTTACCAGAATAATTTGTTCACTGGATTGCAAATCTTCCGAAATAATCTTGAAAAAGGCACACCCAAACAAGAACAGTCTCGCCAAAGTGACATTTGTTTTTGAGAAGCTGCATTCTGCAAGTTTGAAACAGAGGAAAATAAATGATCATATGAGTGTCTTCTTTGCGAAAAAGTACTCTTACCTGCCAAAAATACTCTTATACGGTAGCGTTAATGCGCATGTGACCATACAATATTTAGTGATCTGGTGTTACCACTGAACAATCAGTTCGGATGCAAAGATGCTGATGACGATGACTGAGTGATTATTCTTGTAAGGTTTTGGTTCTTATCCTTGACCAGGAACACAGATCGAGATGGTGTCAATAAAAATAAGAAGTTTTGACTTTGGGAACAACATGTAAATAAAGGTGTCGAGGACGGTCACCAGTGATTATTCTTGCAAGGTTTTATTTCTTTTCCTTCACGAGGAGCAGCAACCGAGCTCGTGTCAATAGAAATAAGAAGTTCTGACTTTGAGAACCGAATCTTCTATCGTATATATACAAGATGCTTTTTCATTTTTATTAAGATTTGTTCATTCCTTATTGTTCTTTTTTTAAGGTGGTTCCCACAAGTTCTTTTCGGCTGTATTTATCTGCACAATAATACAAATAACAAATATTTTTATTTAGAGAAGTGGCTTCAGGAACAACCAATACTCCAAGAAATAGTTAAGGTTAGTTGCAAGTAGTAGTGGTTTGAGAAATTGAACCATGTTATCCAAGAGATGCCAGAGAAGAGGTATAAAGGAGGGGCAGGGATTTGCAGTGCCCGAGCACACTGGTGCCGTTTTTTGAAATTTTTGAAAATGGTAGTTTGGAGATCCAGAAAATTCCAACAAAAAATCGGGAATACTATACAAGATCCGTACATCCATGCAAAATTTTGCTAGAAAAAGCATTCTGTTTTGGGATACATAGGACAAAGTACAAATTTTTAGACAAAAATTGTCTTTTTGTAGCCCAAAAAACAAAGTATTTTTAACCAAAACTCCTAGCGTAGATTCTTGATGTAGATATGTATCTATGTATTTTTTTGTCAAATCTTTTTAGAGACCCGGAATTGCGAGTTCCAAATTTGTCAAAAATAAAGGCTCACATGTGCTGGAGAGCACTGATGAGTTTTTGTATAAAGGAGCACCAGCATCTTACATCTTTCTCTAGGGATAGTTCTTATCTCGACCATCGGTGTCATGTGATGATGAGTGATCATTCTTGTAAGGTTTTGTTTATTATCCTTGACTAGGAGCACGGACTGACAAGAAGTTCGGAATTTGATAACAGAACCTGCAAAGGTGTTGAGGAAGGTCATGATTGATTATTCTTTTGCAAGGTTTTATTTCTTTTCCTTTACTAGGAGAAGAGACCGAGGTGGTGTCAATCAAAATAAGAAGTTCTGACTTTGAGAACAGAACCTTTTCTATGTATATGTATACAAGATGCTTATCCATTTCTATTAAGAAAAATCAGCTGGGCTGCTGGAAGTACATATCTAGAGTTTATTCCTTATCATCGAGTTCTTCTTTTCCGCTGTCTTTTTCTGCACAATAGTACGTTTACGAGAACTAGCTTTACGAACACCCAATACTCCAAGAAATAATAGTTAAGGTTAGTCGTGGTTTGAGAAATTGATCGTATTGTCCAAGAGATGCATGAGAAGAGGTATAACGGAGGGACACGGATTTGCAGTGCCCGAGCACGCTGGTGCCGTTTTCTGAAATTTTTTAAAACAGTACTTTTGAGTTTCAAACATTCCATAGAAATTCAGGAATATGTATACACACATGGTCTGTATATCCGTGTGAAGTTTCGGCAGAAAAGGCATTCTGTTTTGGGCTATAGGTAAAATCAAAATTCTGACTGTATATAGGAGAAACATACTACTATTTTTGTAGTCAGAAAATTGTCCTTTTATGTATATATGTACCCTATATTTTTTTGTCACATTTTGTGAGACCCGGAATTGGGAGTTTCAAGATTTTTGTAATAAAAAGGCTCTTTGGTGTTCGAGAGCACCGGTGAGTTTTCATTTTAAGGAGTACCAGCATTTTACAACTTTTTATATGGATAGTTCTTATCTTAACTATCAGTGTCATCTGCAAAGATGTCGAGGACGATGACGAGTGATTATTCTTATTCTTATAAGATTTTATTTCTTGTCCTTGCCTAAGAGCATAGACGACCGCGAGCTCGTGTCAATCAAAACAAGAAGTTCTGACTTTGAGAACAGAACCTGCAAAGCTGCTAAGGGCATATCGGTTAGAGGAGTAAAGGTGGTCGGCACTTAACCGAACCCCTATTTCTAGAGGAGTAAAACTATTTTTCATCATTTGCAATACAAATAGGTTGATACAAACACATATATTATCATAGGTTTTGACACCGATACATCCCGATACACCTAAAATAGATACTGATACAACTTGATACAATTGATACATAGAGAGTACATACTTCTTCCATAGATACCGATACAACCCGATAGAAACCGGCACGAACCAAAGTGTTCTTGTTATGCATTAGAATGCATAACAAGAATGTGTCATCTATTTAACATCGATAAAAGCGGTCTATCATCTCCGGTTATCTTTTCATTGAAATTCTTATGAATTTTCTCCCAAAAGAGTTGCAATGGCGGACGACACCACTCGCTTCGTATATTGCGTCATCTACAAGATTTTGATGTTGCCATGCAAAATACAACCCATTGTCTTCATCCTCGGTCCATGTAGAAGTCCTAGTACTTCATTTGTAACAAAAATCAAATAAGCCACGACTTCTTGTGCTCCAATTTTACATGATGAAAAAGAGGGGGAAAATTCACCTTTTCTGTCTTGTGTTGGTTGCGGCCGGCGGTGCCGGCGATCCATCTCCGGCAGCAGCATCGACGAACACCGGCCCTGCATCCTTCAACTCTACCAGATGTCCCGCGCGCAAACGAAACCCGTCGTGGGTGGCGGGGAGGCGGGGACAACCGTCGGTCGCGCGAAATCTGTGGTGGGCTAGGAGGAGGGTGTTGGAATTATGCCCTAGAGGCAATAATAAAGATGTTATTATTATAATTCATGTTCATGATAAAGTTTATATTCCATGCTAGAATTGTATTAAGCGGAAACTTTAATACTTGTGTGGTTTGTGAACAACACCGTGTCCCTAGTACGCCTCTATGGACTAGCTCATTGATTAATGATGGTTAAGGTTTCCTAACCATAGACATGAGTTGTCGATTAATAATGAGATCATATCATTGGGAGAATTATATGATGAACAGACCCAAATTAAGCAGAGCAATTAGATCGTGTCATCGTGTTCATCTTTGCGAAGCTTTTCTTATGTCAAATATTGTATTCCTTAGACCATGAGATAATGCAACTCCCTGGTATCGGAAGAAAGCTTTGAGGTCATCAAACGTCATCCTATGAGAGGGTGATCATAAAGGTGTCTCTCAGGTGATCGGAAAGTACCTGTTGGGTTGTATGTATCGAGATGGGATTTGTCCCTCCCAAGTCGGAGAGATATACTTCGGGCCCACTCGGTAATCGATATCAACACCGCTTGCAAGCACGTGGTTAAGGAGTTAATCACAAAGTGATATCGGATTACGGAACGAGTAAAGTACTTGTTGTGAACGAGATTGAACTAGGTATGACGGTACCGACGATCAAATCTCGGGCAAGTAAAGTATCGCGAGACGAAGGGAATATATATATGGGATTGATTGAATCCTGGCATCGTGGTTCATCCGATATGATCATCTATGAATGTGTGGGAGTCAATATGGGTTTCCAAACCCCGCTGTTGATTATTGATAGAAGATCATGTCTGCATATTCTCGAACCCGAAGGGTCACACACTTAACGTGTCTCGACGCTAGGATAGCTTGGATAATTGGTTTATGAGTTTTTGTTCGGAGTCTCGGATGAGATCCAGGACATCACGAGAGGTTCCGGAATGGTCCGGAGAATAAGATTCATATAAGGCAAAGCAGATTTTGGAGTTCGGAATTGTTTCGGGTTAATCGGTATTGTACCGGAAGCTTCTAGAACCTTCCGGCGTGGGACCAACGTGGCCCCACTTGCCGGTAGGGGGCATGGGCCTATGAGGGAGTGCCCTGGACGCATTGGGCCAGGGGCACAAGGCCCCATAGGGCCCAGCCGGCCAAGCACCTAGGGAAACCCTAGGGGAGCTTCTAGAAGGGGGGAAACTTGCCCCCCACTCCTCCCTCCTTGGCCGCCGGCCTAGGGCTTGGGGGAGGGGCAAGGGCCAGCCGCCCACCCCTCTATATAAAGAGGGATGGGGGCGCACCCCTCCCACACCTCCTCCACAACCCTAGCCGCCCTGCTGCCCCTCCTCTCTCTCTCCCTCCCGACTGCGCGTAGGCGAAGCCCTACCGCAGAAACTCTCCACCGCTTGCACCGCGCCGTCGCGTTGTAGATCCAATCCATCTCTCCACCCTACTTGCTGGACCGAGGAAGGAGGATACGTCGAGGTGCCGCACGTGTGCATCTCTCGGAGGCATCGCCACTTGCGGTGTTAGATCGGATCAGATCGCGAGGAGGAGAAGCGAGTACGACTATATCACCCATGTTCTGTCGAACGTTCCGCTGTGCGAATCTTCAAGGGTATGAAGATCTCATCTATCCCCCCTCGTTGTTTGCATCTCCTAGATTAGATCTTGGCTTTCCCGTTCGCATCCGTAGAAAATTTTTGATTTACTATGCTGTGAAACCCTTCAGTGGTATCAGAGCTAGATCTATGCGTAGATGTGTTTCACGAGTAGAACGCAACATGCTTGTTGCGGGCTTTGATGTTTTCTGTTGCAAGCCTCTTGTTTGTGTACTTCTTATGACGTGGAATAGTGAGATCGAAGCGGTCCAGGCCAACTTTACGCGACCTCGTTCGTGAGACCGGCTCCGCACTTGACGTGTGGCTTGTTCCATACATGCGGCTGGTGGATGCCAGTTTCTCTCACTATAGTTGTCATGGGATTTACACCGGAGTTTGGCAACCATAATATCACCGTTGTGGCTTTCCGTAGGTAAGAATCGTTCTTAGCTTGTTACTCCCATAAGCCACGTAAAACATGCAACAACAAAGTAGAGGCGTCTAACTTGTTTTTGCAGGGAGTGTTTTCTGTGATATGATATAGCCCAAGATGTGATGTGTATGTTGTATGCAATGATCATGTTTTTTAATGTTTCACGACTTGCATGTCGATGATTACACAACCGGCAGGACCCATATGGTTGTCTTTATAATTGTGTATGACCTGTGTGTCAACTTCTTATACGCCATGTAATAGCTTTGCTTTATCGCTAAGTAGTTAGCAATAGTTGTAGTTGCTATTCGTGGTGGAGGCAATCATGGTGGAGTGATGGAGATCATGCTGGCACGCACAAGATGGAGATCATTGCGCGAAGATTGGCTATACCATGTCACATAAAGTTATATGCATGTGATGTTTATCCTTTTATGTATCTTATTATGCTTAGATCGCGATGATAGCATTATAAGATGATTCCTCACTTAAAGATCAAGATAAAACTGTGTTCTCCCCATGTATGCACCGTTGCGAAAGTTCGTCGTGTTCAAGCATCACGTGATGATCGGGTGCTATAAACTCTACGTTCACATACAACGGGTGCAAGCCAGTTTTTGCACACGCGGAAATACTTGGGTTTGACTTGACGAGCCTAGCATGTACAGACATGGCCTCGGAACACATGAACCGAAAGGTTAAGCATGAGTCATATGAATGATATGATCGACACTTCGTTGTCCACCATTGAAACCACATCTCTTCTCGTGAAGATCGGATTAGGTGTGGTGAATTTGGATCATGTTTACTAAACAACTTGAGGGATGTTGAATTTAGTGGGAGTTCATCTAGTAATTTGATTAAGTTGAACTAGTTATCATGAACATAGTCTAAATTGTACTTGCAAATTTTGTAGATCAAATGGCTAAGTCCAACTTCAACTTCAACATTTTTGCTGAGAAAGAAAAGCTTAAGAACAATGGGTCTAACTTCACCAACTGGTTCCGCAATCTGAGAATCATTCTCTCTGGCGGACAAAAAGACTATGTCCTTGAGAAAGCGCTAGGTGACGCCCCTGCTGTAGATGCGCCGGCTGATGAGAAAGCTGTTTATCAGTCGCGCAAGGATGATTATGGTGTGATAAGAGCACCATGTTGTTTTCTATGGAATCGGACCTTCAAAATCGTTTTGAGGAGTTCCCCGGGCCCTTTGAGATCCTTGAGGAACTGAAAACTATGTTTCAGAATTAGGCCCGTTCTGAGAGATATGAGATCTCTGAGAAATTCTTTAACTGCAAGATGGAGGAAGGGAGTTCCGTTAGTGAGCACGCCATAAAGATGTCGGGCTACACTCAACGCCTTGAGCAACTGGACTGCAAGATTCCAGAGGAGCTCAAGATTGACAGGGTTCTGCAATCACTCCCTACTAGCTACAAAAGTTTTGTAGTTACTCATAATCAGATTGGTTCCACTGATACGATCACCGAGCTCTTCGCTAAGCTGAAAGCTACGGAGGTGGACATCAAGAAAGGTAATCATGTGTTGATGGTCAACAAGCCCCCCAGCTTTAAGAAAGGTAAGGGTGCAAAGAAGCCCTTCAAGAAAGGCGGCGGCAAGCGTGTTGCCCCTGCTGAGAAGAAGCTCAAGTCTGGACCTAAGCCGGACACTGAGTGCTTCTATTGCAAGGACAAGGGTCACTGTAAGCGCAACTGTCCGAAGTACTTAGCGAATAAGAAGGCTAGCACCATCAAAGGTATATTTGATATACATGTTATTGATGTTTTCCTTACTATCCCTCGTTGTAGTGCCTGGGTATTTGATACTGGTTCAGTTGCTAATATTTGTAACTCGAAACAGGAGCTACGGAATATACGGCGGCTAGCGAGGGATGAGGTGATGATGCGCGTTGGCAACGGATCAAGAGTTGATGTGATGGCCGTCAGCACTCTCTCCTTAGTTTTACCTTCGGGATTAGTTTTAAACCTCAATAAATGTTATTATGTGCCTACGTTGAGCATGAACTTCATATCTGGATCGTGTTTATTGCAAGACGGTTATTCATTTAAATCTGAGAATAATGGTTGTTCTATTTATATGAGTAACATCTTTTATGGTCATGCACCTGCTTTGAATGGTTTATTTCTTCTGAATCTCAAAAGGGATGAAACACACATCCATAGCATTGAGGCTAAGAGATGCAAGGTAGATAGTGATAATAATACTTATTTGTGGCACTGCCGTCTAGGTCATATTGGTGTAAAATGCATGAAGAAACTCCATTCTGATGGACTTTTGGAGTCTCTTGATTTTGAATCATTTGACACATAAGAGACATGCCTCATGGGCAAGATGATTAAAACCCCGTTCTCCGGAATGATGGAGCGAGCAACGGACTTGTTGGAAATCATACATACCTATGTATGCGGACCGATGAGTGTTTCGACGCACGGTGGATATCGCTACTTTCTCACTTTTACTGATGACTTAAGTAGATATGGGTATATCTACTTAATAAAACATAAATCTGAAACATTTGAAAAGTTCAAAGAATTTCAGAATGAAGTGGAGAACCATCGTAACAGAAAAATTAAGTTTCTACAATCCGATCGTGGAGGTGAATATTTGAGTTATGATTTTCTCACGCATCTTAAAGCAAGCGGAATTGTTTCGCAACTCACGCCACCCGGAACACCACAGTGCAATGGATCTTCAAGAAGAAAACGGACGCGGATGGTAATGTTACTGTCTATAAAGCTCGACTTGTCGCGAAAGGTTTTCGACAAGTTCAAGGTGTTGACTATGATGAGACTTTCTCTCTCGTAGCGATGTTTAAGTCCATTCGGATTTTATTAGCAATTGCTGCGTTTCATGATTATGAAATATGGCAGATGGATGTCAAGACTGCGTTCCTCAATGGCAACATTGATGAAGAGTTGTATATGATACAACCCGAAGGTTTTTTCGATCCTAAGGATGCTGATAAAGTGTGCAAACTTCAGTGTTCCATCTATGGACTGAAGCAAGCATCTCGGAGTTGGAACCTTCATTTTGATCAAGTGATCAAGAGCTTTGGATTTGTTCCAAATTGCTATGAAGCTTGTATCTACAAGAAAGTGAGTGGGAGCTCAGTGACATTTCTAGTACTATATGTGGATGACATATTGATTATTGGAAATGACATTGGCATGCGTAACGATGTGAAGAGTTATTTGAACAAATGTTTTTCAATGAAAGACCTAGGGGAAGTTGCTTATATATTGGGCATCAAAATCTATAGAGATAGACAAAGACGCCTGATAGCTTTAAGCCAAAGTACATACCTAGACAAAGTTCTGAAAAGGTTCAGAATGGATAAGGTAAAGAAAGGTTCAGTGCCTATGTTGTCAGGTAAGATATTGAGCAGGGCTCAGTGTCCAGCTACGGTAAATGATAGAGAAGCTATGAGCAAAGTGCCTTATGCCTCGGCCATAGGTTCTATCATGTATGCCATGCTGTGTACTAGACCGGATGTGTCCAATGCTCTTAGTTTGACGAGCAGATACCAAAGTGATCCAGGAGTGGAACACTGGACAGCCGTGAAGAACATCCTAAAGTATTTAAATAGAACTAAAGAAATGTTCTTAGTCTATGGAGGTGATGAACAGCTCGTCGTAAAGGGTTACGTCGACGCTAGTTTTGACACCGATAAGGATGATTCTAAATCTCAGACAGGATACATTTATATTTTGAATGGAGGAGTTGTGAGCTGGAGAAGCTGCAAGCAAAGCGTGATCGCGGAATCTACAGTAGAAGCGGAATACATGGTTGCTGTAGAAGCGTCAAGTGAAGGAGTTTGGATCAGGAACTTTATCACTGAGCTTGGTGTGGTTCCAAGTGCCTTGGACCCACTGGAGATATTGTGTGACAACACTGGCGCCATAGCACTGGCTAAGGAACCAATATATCATCCAAAGACCAAGCATATCAACCGCAAGTTTCATATAATCCGAGATTATATAACAGATGGAGATCTGAAGATTAAAAAAGTACATACAGATCTGAATGTCGCAGATCCATTGACTAAACCTCGTCCACGAGCAAAACATGATCAACACCTTAGTGCCATGGGTGTTAAGATTGTTGCCAGATGTAAACTAGATTATTGACTCTAGTGCAAGTGGGAGACTGTTGGAATTATGCCCTAGAGGCAATAATAAAGATGTTATTATTATAATTCTTGTTCATGATAAAGTTTATATTTCATGCTAGAATTGTATTAAGCGGAAACTTTAATACTTGTGTGGTTTGTGAACAACACCGTGTCCCTAGTACGCCTCTATGGACTAGCTTATTGATTAATGATGGTTAAGGTTTCCTAACCATAGACATGAGTTGTTGATTAATAATGAGATCATATCATTGGGAGAATGATATGATGGACAGACCCAAATTAAGCAGAGCAATTAGATCGTGTCATCGTGTTCATCTTTGCGAAGCTTTTCTTATGTCAAATATTGTATTCCTTAGACCATGAGATAATGCAACTCCCTGGTATCGGAAGAAAGCTTTGAGGTCATCAAACGTCATCCTATGAGAGGGTGATAATAAAGGTGTCTCTCAGGTGATCGGAAAGTACCTGTTGGGTTGTATGTATCGAGATGGGATTTGTCCCTCCCAAGTCGGAGAGATATACTTCGGGCCCACTCGGTAATCGATATCAACACCGCTTGCAAGCACGTGGTTAAGGAGTTAATCACAAAGTGATATCGGATTACGGAACGAGTAAAGTACTTGCTGTGAACGAGATTGAACTAGGTATGACGGTACCGACGATCAAATCTCGGGCAAGTAAAGTATCGCGAGACGAAGGGAATATATATATGGGATTGATTGAATCCTGGCATCGTGGTTCATCCGATATGATTATCGATGAATGTGTGGGAGTCAATATGGGTTTCCAGACCCCGCTGTTGATTATTGATAGAAGATCATGTCTGCATATTCTCGAACCCGAAGGGTCACACACTTAACGTGTCTCGACGCTAGGATAGATTGGATAATTGGTTTATGAGTTTTTGTTCGGAGTCTTGGATGAGATCCAGTACATCACGAGAGGTTCCGGAATGTTCCGGAGAATAAGATTCATATAAGGCAAAGCAGATTTTGGAGTTCGGAATTGTTTCGGGTTAATCGGTATTGTACCGGAAGCTTCTAGAACCTTCCGGAGTGGGACCAACGTGGCCCCACTTGCCGGGAGGGGGCATGGGCCTATGAGGGAGTGCTCTGGACGCATTGGGCCAGGGGCACAAGGCTCCATAGGGCCCAGCCGGCCAAGCACCTAGGGAAACCCTAGGGGAGCTTCTAGAAGGGAGGGAAACTTGCCCCCCACTCCTCCCTCCTTGGCCGCCGGCCTAGGGCTTGGGGGAGGGGCAAGGGCCAGCCGCCCACCCCTCTATATAAAGAGGGCTGGGGGCGCACCCCTCCCACACCTCCTCCACAACCCTAGCCGCCCTGCTGCCCCTCCTCTCTCTCTCTCCCTCCCGACTGCGCGTAGGCGAAGCCCTGCCGCAGAAACTCTCCATCACTTGCACCGCGCCGTCGCGTTGTAGATCCAATCCATCTCTCCACCCTACTTGTTGGACCGAGGAAGGAGGAGACGTCGAGGTGCCGCACGTGTGCATCTCTCGGAGGCATCGCCACTTGCGGTGTTAGATCGGATTGGGTCGCGAGGAGGAGAAGCGAGTACGACTACATCACCCACGTTCCGTCGAACGTTCCGCTGTGCGAATCTTCAAGGGTATGAAGATCTCATCTATCCCCCCTCGTTGTTTGCATCTCCTAGATTAGATCTTGGCTTTTCCGTTCGCATCCGTAGAAATTTTTTGATTTACTATGCTGCAAAACCCTTCAGAGGGGGTGAGCCGCGTCGTGACATTGGTGGTGGCCGGCCTCCTGGGAGCTAACTCCGAGTTACCGTGGTCACCGGAGGCCACGCCGCTCCGGCTTGCAATGAATCGACGCCGACGGAGCCCGGTTTGGAGCAAATCGGGGCGGCGGCCGGTTCCCCGTCGATTTCGGCGATGACGAAAGGCGGCAGAAGGACTGAGAGGTAGGCCGGAGGGCGGCGGGGTATGGGGGTCGCCGGCGGGAATGGGTGCGGCGGGTCAGGAGGCGGAACTTTTTCTCGGATGTGGCCTCGGAGGAGTAAATTTAGGAGTTGGCCGCCACTTTTACTCCTCCGATAAGTATAATTTTACTCCTCTAACCCTTTAAGAGTTTGATTAGGTGCCTTCTGCGTATTTTTACTCCTCTAACCGATTTTAGCAGATCGATTAGAGATGTCCTAAAGACGTCCATAAATTATTATTCTTGCAAGGTTTTATTACATTTCCTTGACTAGGAGCAAAGATGGAGGTGATGGCAATCAAAACAAGAAGTTCTGACTGTTGAAGTGTATAAGTGAATTGCACTAGCCCTTTTCATCAGTTCGTACTTTTGGTTGCGTTGGCTAGTGCATGAAGCTTGACATGGTATCAGAGCCTAAGGTCTCGAGTTCGAGTCCTGACTTTCGCAATTTATCTAAAATTGATGTAGACCCCTCTGTGTCCACGTATAGGCCTCTTGAGTCATATGTGAGTTTCGCGCGTCGTCGCTCTCTTCCGGTTGCACATGCTGACTTCTCCCCGTCACACGTGAGAGGTGTGTTGAAGTGTATAAGTGGATTGCACTATAGCCCTTTTCATCAGTTCGGACTTTTGATTGCGTTAGCTAGTGCATGAAGCTTGACACTGACTTTGAGAACTGGACCTTCTACGTATATTTATACATGATGCTTTGTTTTTTTTAGGTTGCTGATCACACATATCATGTGGTATTTATACATGATGCTTATCCATTATTATTAAGAAAAAACAGTTGGGTTGCGGGATACACGTATCTAGTTTATTCCTTATCGTTCTGCTATTCGATGGTTCCCACGAGTTCTTCTGTTTGGCTATCTTTATCTACACAATAATAGGAACACCTAATATTTTTGTTTATGAGGAGTGGCTTCACGAACACGAAATATTCCAATAAATATTTAAGGCTAGTTGCAAGTTGAGCCATATTGTTAATCAAAATAAGAAGTTCTGACTTTGAGAACTAAACCTTCTACTTATATATATACAAGATGCTTATCCATTTTATTAAGAAATATCAGCAGGCTGCGGGAAGTACATATTTAGAGTGTATTCCTCATCATTCTGTCATTCCGGTGGTTCCCACGAGTTCTTCTTCTCGACTGTCTTTATCTGCACAATAATATGGACACCAAATATTTTGTTTGCTGAAGTGGCTTCACGAACACCAAATATTTTGAAAAATAGTTAAGGTTAGTTGCAAGCATTAGTGGCTTGAGAAATTGGGGCATACTATCGAGAGGTGTGACACAAGTGGAATAAAGGAGTACCAGCATTTTACATCTTTCTCTATGTATAGTCATATCTCAACTTCTCAGGTCATGGAGAAAACAATACGCTCCACTTTTTATCTCATGTCGTGATGTCGTAACAGCTTCCATTTGCATGCCAACATAAAGTCAATATATCCAACATCGAGCTAAAGAGGGAAAAAATCTTACAAATCTAACCACAAAGATTCGACCGTGTCTCTAAAGAGAAAAACAAACTGACCAGTAGTAAATATAATCCAAGAAATAACTTTGGAAGGCACACCAAGTCAGACCGTGCCCAGTAAAATCAACAAACAGGGCTGGAAAATGCTAGTCCGTAAAAAGAAACATCCAATTATGCCATGTTGTAGAAAGTTTTCTTTTTTAAAGAATGAAAGCGTTCTTAGTTCACTTTGGTAGAGCGCTGATCTCCAAAACACGATGTCGTAGATTCAAATTCTACAGAGCGTGATTACATCTGCTTCCTTGGTCCTAAAATAGATGTCTCAAATTTGTCAAAATTTAGATGAATCTAGACACAATTTAGTATATAGATTCATCCAAAATTAAAAAACTAAGACATCTATTCTTAGACGGAGGGAGGAGGGAGTATATTATATCCAAGCAGAGAAATAAAATTTACTCAATCAAAAATCCAATTGATCCCAATGCTCTAGCACGGAGCCACCGAGGGGGGAGGGTGGCTTAAATGATGTACCAATGGAGAGGTTTACTATTGGCAATGCATTATTCCGCTGCCTATAAAATAGCGTCCCCTCAGGTCTTACTGGCACATTCCCAGTCGACCTGCTCTGTGCGAGTAGTTCATTTCGCTCTCTGCCGGTCTCCTTCCGCCTTTGCATATCTTCTTCAAGCAAGCTAGCTCCAATGGCGTCCGCCCGAGCCCCCGCGCTTAAGATGGCGGCCATCTCCCTCTGCGCCGTCCTGGTCATGTCGTCCATGGGGCGGACGGCGTTGGCAGACTGCGACACGCTCTGCGAAGCTGCGTGCAACTGCAGCGACCCTGCGTGCCCCTGCATCCAGGCAGTATCATGCACCGGTACCTGCAACCCCGCCTCCGCTATATTCGACCAGTGCGGCGGCTGCTGGTTCACCGCCTATACACTCTGCAAAGAGCAATGCCTCACCGGCTGCTCGATCGGCTGAGGCACCGCCGCCGGCCGCGGGGGCACCGGTTCATGGTCTATGTCTTCCCTTCCGAAATGGCTACCCATTTTAGTAGTATGATGAATAAGTGAATATGCAGCCGGCCGTCCCTTTGTATGTATACCGGCTGCATGGCCTGCGTGATGCTTGCTACCGGCCCCGCCCGGGAAGAAGAACCTGCCTCGTTGCGTCTCTGTCGTGTTGTATTTTGTTATGGTTTTTCCCTTCATTCAAGTCATTGCTAAATGTTACTCCATGCCAAAAAAAAAAATCGCATTCATCAGACTTCCGTGTGATTGACGACGTGTACATTTTTATTTGTCTTATGACGCAACTGAAATCTCAAATGTACGCTACTCCTTTTAAAGTTTAAATACAAATACACTATCAAAAATATATTTTATATGTATACCACGCTAATATCCCTGAAAAAATTTACTCCATCTGATTCATATTAATGTTCTTAATTTTGTTTAGATTTATATGAATTTAGTTAAATATGTAGAATTGCGTAATATTATCTGTATTGATATTGCTTGCGGTGATTATAACGTGAGCCCTTGGGCTGTTTATATAGTACTAGAAGACTTGGGGGGCAAGAAGACTACTAGAGATAGAATTGGATTACAATATGAAACTACCTAATATGTCCAAACCGTGAAATACTCTAACACTCCCCCGCAGTCGGATCGGTAGTGACACGAACGGTCTGACTGGAGCATAATCCGAAGGCGGAGATGGGAGAGGATGTCGATGTCGATGCAGCCGGAAGTAGGGCATTGTAGTCGTGGTCCATAATGCCATTGGTGATGTAGTCGCCGTTGATAAAGTCGATGAAGTTGATGATGTTGTTGTATTGTGGTCGATGTCGTCGTTGAGCCGGAAGAATTTGCCGTAGTGGTTGAAGTAGACGTAGTTTTGAGTTGGAGTAGTTGAGGTAGGAGACACGCCTGGCCGAGCTCGCCAAACTCGGGAGCATGCCGGGGACGAAGGCACGCGTTGATGTTGCCAATATCGGACGTGTGAAGACAGGGACCATCACGAGCCATGCGAGCCAGAGCCGGAGGGAGCAGTAGAGAAATTCTCCGTGAACGGTCGGTGCGTAGAAGTTGTCCGCCGATTTATCGGAGTAGATGAATTAGTTGTAAGAAGAAAATAAATTTAGTGCAAAATAAAAAAAATTAGACTGCGACTCTGGCGGCGAGGTCGTGGTGGACGAAGACGACGAGGTAGATGTTGATGACGATTGAATTGTTGCGGTAGTCGATTTCGGGGAAGACCCGTATTTTCCGCTTGTATGAGCGCGGCGTCGCTCGTGAAGAAGAACTTTTTGTTGGCGTTGACGTTGACCACGATTGGTGGTGGCGGCGACGATGCGACGGTGTTGTTGGAGTAGATGGTTGTCGGCAATGATGACCACGGGTGATGAAGGTGCAGTCCTTTGTTGACGGCGAGACGCGTACTCGGGGACGTGCGTCCCGGTCGATGTTGGCGAAGACGGGCCGGCGTGATGACGACGTGAGGACGGAGAAGCCGACGCAGCGCACGAAGGCGTCCCTTGGGGCGCCGTGCGGAGCCTCCTTGGCACGATCGTTAACGATGATTTGCCGGAGATGAGTCGACGCCGAGGTTGAAGTAGAGGCGCGTGATGTCTACATGTGGTTGTGGACGACGCAATCCGATCTATAATCGGCGAAATAAGAAGAAACGCCGGTCAAGCGGCCGGCGAGAAAAATTTGGCGAAGTAAGATCTAATCTACTATTGCGCGGTCCCCAGCGGAGAACGATCTCCCCGGAGGCGGCACGACGGAAGCGGTGGTGCTAAACCCTATGCGGAGCGAACCGCTCTGATACCATGTAGAATTGCGGAATATTATCTGTATTGATATTGCTTGTGGTGATTACAAAGTGAGTCCTTGGGCTGTTTGTATAGTACTAGAAGACTTGGGGACAAGAAGACTACTAGAGATAGAATTGGATTACAATATAAAACTAACTAATATGTCCAAATCTTGATATACTCTAACAAAATATTTGGACCAGATGCATTCGTATATAGACAAAATTGAGTACAATAAATCAGAGAAAGTATTAGATTTTTATCTCAAGGGCATGGTGATTATTAACGGAGTGTTGCATGCTAGGTGACACCACATACTCCATGTTTAATTATCACGGAACACGGGGGATTTTGCAAACGATTAATCATTCTATTCTTAATTGGTTTTGTTTTCTTGGTATCCAAAAAATAAGATAGTGGGCTTGTACGGATGGATGTGTGGGCGGCTTGATTGGTGCATGATTTGAAGGTACATACTCAACCGGTATGCAAGAGACGGCCAGGAAAGAGGCGATCTCAAGGTGGTGGCTGTAAATCCATCTAGCATTACGTCTCTCTCATCGGCGACATCGTTGGTCCGCTCCGTCTCGTTGGTCTTGGGGTCTTGAAGACGTCATAATTACTTCTCGTCGACGGGAGGGCTCTCTTTTTTGTTTAGATCATTTTCCATTGTCTTCTTATGGATGGTGAGACAAGGACGGTGAGACGACGACGACATCACAAAGTTATAATAAGGTCCTTCCAGCCCTATCCTCGCTATGAGGTGTACTTGTTTTTTCGTGTGATTTCAGGTTAGTCTCTTCTGATATACCGTTGTCATATTGGCAATGGTTGCTGCTCTGGTGCGCTGGTCCTTTGGGGCTTAGCATGGCGATTTCCTATGCGTGGGGCTGTGCGAGGCTGATGAGGCGTTGACGGCGTATTCTTCAATAAGCTCGACTGTGTTTGTACTTAATTCAGTAGCAACAGGCCAAGCATGAATTCCCCTATGTCTCCTCATCAAAGAGGAGATTCGGGTTGATGTGGTGTAGCTGGATCTGCAACCGGGGAGAGGTATTGCTTCTATGTGGAGTCTCCTCATAACGGCGTCTTCGTTGTTGTATCTCAAAGCCAAACATCGGCCACTCCCTCCTCTGATGTTGGTGAGGGTGGATCCCTGTCGGAGTTTGATTGTCTTCAACCTCCAAGATGTTATGCAAAAGTGGAGGCCCTTTTCGCTCGAGTGCAGCAGGTTGTCGCCTCACCGCCCCACGCGTCTCCATCCCCCACGATGGTGAGGTCGTGTGGAATCGCGATGGAGGAGCTAGGCTTGATTGCTTTTTCAGTTGTTCTTTAGAGGTCATATGTGCAAATTGTAGGGGCTTGTTTGTGATTTCCTACTTTCATTAGGCCCTTTCTGTAATATGTACTTGCACCCCTATAATGAATGAATCTCTCGGTACTTTAGGACCATCCCCTGTTGAAAAAATATGTTGATATCAGATAGAAAATAGATTAACAAATCTCGCATCTCGTTGCTAGAGTCTCCTATCGAGCGTCGGGAGAGACCTGACTAGGACACTCTCGTGGTTGTAGTTGCTCGAGCGCTCCGCTGATTATGGTAAATCATTACTTCTTCTGAACCATATTACTTGTCATTGAAATGGATGTATCTAAAAACATGTCTAGATACATCCATTTTAGTGACAAGTAATATGGATCGGAGGGAGTATAAAAACTGTAGCATTGGCTAACTTTCCTTGCAGGTAACGATTGTAAGCGGGTCGGCCTAGTAGAGAACGATGGGTCTTAGTTTTTCCGGTTTTGGGAAGATTCTAGAATCTTCTTGTTTGGTTTCTTGGATTTTCTAGTTTTTTCTTTTCTTTTTCTAGTGTTTTCCTAGTTCATTCTTTTGTTTTTGTTGTTTTTCTTTTAATTTTAAATGTTTTGAAAATTTTCAAATTTTAACATTTTTTAATCTAATTAATTCTCATAATCATAACCTTAAAAAACCTAAAAAAAATTTAAATATATTTTTAAAATCTAGAGATTTTCAATTTTTGAATATTTTTTAATTTAAACAATTTATGAATCTAAACTTTTAAATTTTGAACAATGTTCAATCTGAATATTTTTCTCAAAATCTAAAAAGTTTTCAAATATGAATTTTCTTAAAAGAAAAAAGAAAACAGAGAAAAAACTATAGGAAAAGAAGCCGTTACCTATGCTGGCCTAATAGGATAGCACGCAAGCATCAAGGCTCAAGCCCATAGTTGAGGCTACGGGCGTAGCATAGGAGCTCCGGCTAATTTTGTAAGAGACCACAAATCGTATATACCCTCACCGTGCAGGCCCAATTTGAGGCACGCCTATTTTTCTTCTTTTTCATTTGATGAAGTTTTTCTTTTTTTTTGTACCTTTTCTTTTTCTACTATTTGTACGCCCTTTTTATTTTTGTTCCTTTTTTTATACAGTTTTCATAATTTACGAGATTTTTATAGGGTTAAAAGTTAATGGGTTGTTCGAAAAATTATTAATGGGGTTAATAAAATTTCATGATTCAGAAAATGTTCACGGGAGGCTAAATAAGAACTAATGTTCATGGGGTTTAAAAAATACTCGCAATTCAAAAACATGTTTGTCGATTCGGAAAAATATTCACAGTGTTCAGAAAATAAAATGTAATCGGTTTGAAAAATATATTTTTAACTAAAGTGCTTTTATGAATTAAATAGAACCTGGTTGTGTATTTCTGGTTGGCAGCTTTTATGTGGTCATCAATATGCCGTTAGCGAGGGTGGGTGTGACCGGGCTAGGCCACGGCCAACGCTCCGCCCTGGACGGGTTCCCTAGCTCTCCACGTAGGCTCGGGTGGTCCAGCTGCCCAAATGTGTCGTCTGCAGAGAAGAACGGGATCCTGCAGAGGAGCTCACTGCTTCACTAGAAAAGTGAAGAAAAGGAGATCAGTCTAGGAAGAGAAGGAGCAAAGGAAGGAGATAAAAAAATTCAGCCGGGCAGTGAGGCAGCATGTGGCGTTGTAGGGTGAACAGCAATGCGGTGGCCTCAACTCTCAAAGCCTACTTGGCGGGGCTGGGGCAGTGGCATACACCATTACACCTGCCACCGTAAATCATGCCCTAAGCACGTTTGAGAGCCAGAAATGTAACAACAGTTTGTTTGGCTGTTCTATAGCTAATGATGATACTGTTTCAGTACTTCTAAAATTAACTAACAACTAATGTCGGCGCACAATAAGACACAAACAAGGACGGTCAGCACGGCAAACTCACCGCCGGCCATCGTACTCAGGCACGAAAAGGAAAAATCGAAGATCTATCTCTAGATACCACATGTATAAAAAAATTCTCACATGTGTACCAACGTCACCTGTACAATGCATTTGGTACGGACGACCAGCAGTTTTTTCCACTGTACTGTGGAAGTGTGTATGTGTAACTACATTAAGGGCAGCCCCATGGACCCATTGGGTGCCCCAGTTTACAGCCGAATCAGATTCCAGTCTCAACTATATTTGCAGTTCTGATGATTGCGGTTGGTCCTCGGCCGTTCCAGCTTCCATGGTATCTTCGTCGAACCTCGTCGGGCTAGATGGAGCGCTGCTGGAAGGTGTGCCTGACAGGAACGTATCTGTGTTGGTGTCAGACCATTCAGCGGTGACCGCGCCGCCAACTTCTGAACCTGGGAGCTCTACCGAAGGAGTATCGGAATTGAGTATGCCGTTGGTTGTATCCCCTTCTGGTTTCTCCTGTGCAGATGCATCCTCCGAGAGTTCAGGTTCGTGAGAGCTTGTGCCGTTGGATTCAGCGTCTGGCAAGGATACTGCATCAGCAACAGCTTCTTCGTCGCTGTCAAACTTCGGTGCAGAAGAACGTGTAGATGCATCCTCGGAGAGTTCACGTTCTTCAGAGTTTGGGCTGAAGGGTTCAGCTTCTGGCAAGGATACTGTATCAGCAACAGCAACTTTGTCACCCTCAAACTTCGGTGCAGAAGGGGTGTTTTCTAGTTCTTTCTGAAAAATCTGGACAGATGTGCTATCTAGAATGCTCTGTTCAGGCGTGACATTGCCGATTTCTGTTTCCTGGAGAGATACAGCATCAAGGCCGTCATGCACATCTGTGATGTGATTGTTTTTGCTTGACAAATCCACATCACTAAATGCAATATCAAGATTAGAAAAGCTTTCTTTCTGGTCACTCGATGACTCAGAAGTGTGAATCAATGTGGTCGCATCTATCTCCGAAAATATAACCTATAATCAGACAGAAAGAGGGGCTTTACTATGTGGAGAGGGGTAAAGTGCACAAGTGAAGAAAGCTATAAAATGCAAGAATTCTCTGGTTACCTCAACTCTGAAGTCTACAGGAAACCGGTGTTTTGTGTCCCACAGAATGTCAATCTGGTCCCTATCAAGTAACAAAAGGTTGTCTTCAATAAAAGCTGTGTTAAACATGACTCTGAATACCATCACTTCATGTTTCAAGTCCTCATTCACGGTGATACACTCCATGACAACGTCTCCTCGGACAGGACATCTAACATTAACCTTGATTATCTCATTGTCTTCCTGAAATAATAAACAAAAACAGTAAAATGTTTTTCTGGTCAGTTATTTAAGCTTGAGGATGTCTTAACATAATTGGTACAGATACCAATTATATGAAGTGGAAAAAATAAATCCTAATAAATTAAATATCCAAAAGAAGGATGCACTATTATGCATGATCTCACCACATGACGAGGGATACTTTTAAGTAGTTCAAGAAGAAAAAACGTTATATCAATGTAAACTCTTCATTCTTTAAGCTGCCTAACTTCAACCCTAAACACCAAAACTGTGTACTCAGACACCCTTCAACTGTCAAACGTCAAAATCAATCATGGTGATACCCAAAATAAGTGAAATGTTTTGCTGATGTGGCCTCACGACCAGCACCACATGTGCAGGGAGAAAGTTAGGACGTTTAGGAGGTCAAGTGCAGAAACTAGTTGGCTGAGAGCCCAGGGGTGATATACTTGTTTCCCTTTGGAGAATAGATCGGTAATGAACTATTGATCAGGGAGGCTAATCAACATTACAGACAAAACCAAAGTCATACTGTACAAGACCAATGTGTAATTCATGATATGTTGGTAACAAAAGAAATTATACCTGCGTGTAAAGCTGGACAAAATCACTTGTCTTCGGAGTCGAAAAGAGAGCTTTGGCACTGCTCTCATTAGGCACCAAGGGATCTGGGCCATAAATTCGAAATATTGGCCTACATCCCCCTTGACCATCAAAATTCGGTACCGTCCTGATGATTGCACAATTCAAATTCAGAATCCTGTCACCAGGAGGCCACAATGCAGGTGATATGTGTCGTCTTGACACATACTTCAAGTATCTCAACTGAGAAGGTGCTGGGTCCAGTGGTGAGTAGAGCTCAAGTAGCCCCCGCGGTGCATTCTTGTGGACCGTGTCCAATGCCTTCTCATCTTTGCACCTTCGAAGATAAACCAGTAGAGCTGCCAATGCGAAAGCGAGGACCGGCCACCCCCCGTGTTCCGCATGTATAAGCAGGAAGTTGTCCTGGCTTAATGAAAGCCAGCTTTCACTAGACCTAAGAAAATGATGAATCATCTCCAATGTGAGCAAAGGACACCCCTCGTAGCTACGTGGGTAACCCATCACACTCATATTATAGCCTGAGAAAATGCGGGCAGTCTGGTTGTTCTTCTTGCCTCCCTCAAAGTTGAATACCATAAATGAATCGATGGAGTATCGGGCAAGTAGCTGTTTTAAGATGCCTCCGATGTATGGTTTCAGCTCGTCTTCTTCAAGCAAATCCGTGGAGAAGCATTGATCAAATACTGGAAAGTAAAGTAGGCAAAAGTTAGCATCTGAAAGGTGACACTGAGAGCAACTTCGGTGCTGCCATTAAACAGTAGAGATCACCCCTAACATATAAGGAGAGCCAGTAGTAGCAGGTGAGCATTTCCATATATAAGCCTAATGTGAAAAAAGTATGTACCCACTCTGAAACATCTGAACCTAAACAAAGAACATCCATGAATACTGAGAAAAGAAATGGTAGTTGGTGTGCATATGCTACACAATGGGTGTCAAATACAAAAAATATATATATGGTGGTAGTTTAAGGAAGTCAATGTCATCGGAAAGCAAAAAGCCTTTCTGAACTGTAAATCAACTTACTCAGCCAATTGTTGTCGGATTTTCATGAAAAAAAAAGTCCTAATAAAGCAGTGAGAGAAACGGATGTAAGTTCTTTTCCTAGTAAAAAGGATACCTACAAAATACTTTTTATGCCAGGCACGGACCTTCAAGCTTTAAAGCTTATAATTCCTCACAGCTGATAAAATACGACCTTATTTAAGCCATCCATGACTTAATCCAGAAACTGGAAGGAGCCTCCCCATGCTCTGAAGCAAAGGTGCTAAACCTTGTTGAAATAAACCCAGCATTAACCGAATAGCATTGAATCAAACAGATGGATCCTAAGAATATAATGACAACCTGATAATCAAGAACCAACTAATCCGGTGTATCTGTGCTCCTGTTATGGTCAAATGTAAAGCTGAGCAACACCTAGTCAATGAGCTTCGTGCGCAACCATTGCCAAGTCAAACCAAGAAACAATGCCACCACGATAGCACAAGTCCTTGACACAGTCGTCTCCACTGATCAATTCTATAAACAAACTCTGCACCGCCAGTCCAACAAGAACCCATATCCTGTTACTTGATACGATTTTTCCTCAGAGACTAACGACTGCAAAAGGAACGTAAAATCTAAAAAAAACAAGAAAAAATCGCTTGCTAGTCGCGTGCTAAAACCTTCAAGCTGAAGAACCGCGCTGCACGCAACGCGAAGATTTTCCCCGTGCAACGCGCTGCCTCCAAGAAAGCGCGCACGAACAGGTCCAGCACGAGAGCGAGCGAGAAGGCAGGTACGGACCCAGTAAAGACAGCGTAATGGAAAACCGTAATAACTAAACGAGTACCGGGACGGAAAGGGGGGGTTCGATAAGGAAAGACGCACCCAAAATGTTGCCGGAGATCTCGACGAGCCCGGAAGGCAGCCCCCAGTTGAACAGCCGCCGGAAAATCGACATCTGTGGCGGCGGTGGCGGCGCCTGGAATGGCCGGCAGGGACGCAGCAGAATTCAAAAATGGTCCGAACAGCACGACGACGGCGGGCGGGTCGGGTCGAGCGGTCAGCGCGCGGCGGGCGACGAGAGGAGAAGAGGTGGAAGAGGGTGGAGGGAGGGGAGGGGAGGGGGAGCGGAAGAGAAGAGGACGTGGGCAAGAGTAGCTCGGCCCGCGGCGGCGGAAATATGGAATGGATTTGGGGGAGGCAGCTGGGTATTTTCCGGCGATTTGTTTTTCTGGGAGGGGAGAAGGAAAAACGAGGAGGGTTTGGTTGGTTTAACAGGTCGTCGCGACTCGCGAGCGCGTGCTCTGCTAGACTAGACTCGAGCTTGGCGAGGAAGGGAAGATTTCCATCATTATCATGGGAGGAGCGGGGCCGGGGCCCACTTGTATTCACTTGTTTGGTTTTCTCTTTTGGGAAGGGAAAAAGTGGGTGGGTTTGAAATTTGAACCTTGAGCGAGCGCATTTTGTTTTGGGGGTGTCGCCGTGTCAGTGGGTCTTGTGATTGAAATGATTTTGAATTGGATGGTTTTTTCCATGCAAATGAGACAGACACATGGAAATGTATATCTATCAACCTCTTAGAGCATCTCTAGCAGATTCTTGTCGAAATACAATCTTATCATTAAAGTTTCTATGGTGCCTTTGGAATAATGTTAGGTTTTGTTTTGAAAAGTCCTATAAAATATGTTCTTGTTCTCTTTTCTTAGGATTTTGAACATTTCGTTGTAAGGGTGGTATTGCCCTCATAAGAGCATCTCTAGGCAGTGACGGAGTTAGGATCAGTAGCCAGTGCTATCAAAGCTCATAAGAAACTACGGTGATGTAAAAAATTATGATTTATGGGATCATTTATGGTGTATTCTTAGCTAAAGTTCCAATGCTGGCTGATTTTTTCTGTGGTTGCTTGACCGCATAGTGTAAGTACAGCTCTGCCACTATCTCTAGCACATCCCGTAAAACAATCCAACCTGCAAAATAACCATTTTTGTGGTTTTGCAGCCAAAACCTGGCCAGACCAGATCCTCCAAAACCAACTCGCAATCCCACATATACGCGGGTCGCGGTGCTACATATTTCGTTTACCGTATATGGTTCGTTCAGTTGGCGCGAGGGACATTTTTGAGGCTTTAGGGTTGCCGCCCACGCGTCGCCGCCCCGACCTGCTCGCCTCGCGCCAGCATCCATTTCCTAGTCACTTTCATCGCCATGGGCTTCCCTCTCGTGCGCTGCTCCGGTTCCAAGGCTGTGGGACCCACTCCCACGGTTGTTGGCTCTGATTCCGAGGGCATCAGCCACGACTTCAAGGCGCACCACTACGTGGCAGGGAAGGCCGCCTATAGCTAGAAGCGAGGCCAGACATCGAATGTGTGTGGGAAGAATATGTCGAGTGAAAGAGGAAGAAAGATTACGCGAACCATGTCGAACTCATGGAAAAACTAATAAAGAGGAGGGACGAGCTTCAGTTTGCCAATGCTGAGCTGTAGATTATGACGATTAACACTTATGGGATGACCTAACGAAGGAGTGCTTCAAAGTTGCAAAGACTGGGTTAGTGGCAAATGTCAAGAGGAGGAGGATAGAAAGTGATGTTGAAGAATATGGGGCTATTTTCAAGTAGTAGTAGTCACCATGTTGTCTAGTTTAGAATTGATCTGTGGTATCTCGGTCCTAATATTCCAAATCAAGTGTAGTAATTTGGAAATATTCGAACTTGCCAATTGAATTTCATATGCATGCTTGTTTAGCTCGAGCATAGGAGTGGAGTGGATCCTGCATACGCTAAGCGAAAAGCTGAAAATTCATTTTTGCAGCTCGCGTATGCGGAATTTGGTTCGTCAAGACATTTTTCATAGCGAACACTAGTAGGAAAACCCTTATAGCAGTCATTTCCCTAGTGGCGTTCAAAATATAATTGCACCACCACTTGTAGACGAAATAATAGTGGCGTTCATAAATTTCAAAACGCCACCGGTATATCCTAATAGTGGTGTCTTGTTATACCGAGACGTCATCAGTGACAGGATCCCACGGACGAAGCCGAGACAAACCTACTGGTGGCGTCGCGTTGTGAACAAGCGAACGCCATGGCTACGCTCCGTGTTGGTTGCTTTCAGCATGAATTGAACTCATGGCTAGTAAGTACTCCGTGGCCTTTTATAACGCCTCGTCCTTTTGATCGGATCGATTCCTACCTCACACTCCATCCTGCCATCTGATAGTAACAATCGTGACCACTTTTTGTTGGGACTCCAAGTGTAGAGTGTTGTAGCAAGCTTATTCTCCCTGCGAGGGTGACTCGAAGATTTATATCGAACTCTCAAGGAATTGGTTGTGAAATTTTTATTCGTCTTCTCCTCTTTAAGCAACCTGTAAAGTAAATAATTTGTCTTGTGTCCCCAACTCCACCAAGTGGTTGTCAAGCACAAGGTTTCGTATTAGTAATATGAAATAAAATACAAAGTAAACTAAAATAAATAAAGTAAAGTAATGCAAACTAGATGATATGAAATATAGTAGAGTTGTTTTGAGGTTTTAATGAGTGTTTGCAAGTAGGGAAAATATTTTTGTAATTTCGAAATAATAAATTGCAGAAAATATAAAAAGGTAGTAGATGTAATGCAAAGGTGTTTCTTATGATTAAAATTGGACCGGGGTTCATGGGTTCACTTGTCTACTCTCTTTTTAAGTTATAGTGATTATAAAACAATTCATCAATGATAAATATTTATGAAACTTATGTATGTGTTTGATAAGCATTCATATGGGCATCATGTTCTAACATAGAGATGAAACACATCTCTCTTATACTTCTCAAGATAGGGAAACTCCATGCAATCTTAAATTAAGAACAAATCATAGTATAGCTTTAAGTAATATAACATGATGTTTGAAATACAAATATGCTACCTTCATCTAACAAGATTATCACACTATCACATGATAATTATAGCACATGATTTCACTTTATCCCTAGTAAGACAGCAAAATAAAGGTTAAATCCAAAGTAGATATTGAATATTGTTTGTCACAACTCAATCACTACCACCATGCTACTCCATTTAATACATAGTTCTCTCCATACAAGTTCTTGCATACAAGTTGCATCAAAACAAGCAATTAAGAACGGGGTACATGATATGCATCTATCAATAAATCTTACACAAAATAGACTCCAAACTCATATATCAAATCATAAAACAAAGATCCACCACATAGGAATTACATATATGACCATAATCATGTAGGGCAGCTCATATGGCACTAGATCTGCGAAGAACAAGAGAGAAATAGATCAATCTACTGCCACAAACCCATAGTCCGGAGATGGATTATTCCCTCTTCATCATGGTCACGATGTTGGAGATGTTAAAGAGGGTGGAGATCCCCCTGGAGGTGACTCAGATGGAGTTTCCCCCTCCAATCTTCGTTGGATATGACTCTGTTTGGTGGTGTTTTCGTTTCTGGTGCGCTCCCTCTCGAGGACTCTTAGGGGATCCTTATATAGGAGTTTTTAGGTCAAGAGAACTCCATGAGAGAAAGAATCAAGGCGACCGGATGGACGAGGAGGAAAATAGCATAGGTGGCATGCCCACCTAGGCTAGGCGCGCCACCCAGTCTCTTTTGGGCCTCCTGGCCCTCCGGGCGAGGTTCTTGTGCTCCAGATATGACGAGGGTTCGACTCGTCAATGCCCATTGGTATGGACTTGGGTTTTAGAGAAGGAGGGGACACTGGAAATCACGGAACGGCTAACAGATACGCAACACAGGGACACGAGGTTTACCCAGGTTCAGGCCCCTAGAGGAAAAACCCTACTCCTGCTTGTGTGTTCTTGATTGTTGGCGGAACTGAAGGTTACAAGGGTGCACATATTGGATCTGGAGTGGTGTATGCTAGGGTTTTGAGGTGAGTTCCTCCTTATCGTGGCCTCCTGGCCTTTATATGGGGAGGTGATGTGGCTCAGATCACTGTAGAGCTTCGTCGGGAAACCCCAAGAGGAAGGTATGATGAGCACAACAGTAAGTTTTCCCTCAGTATGAAACCAAGGTTATCGAACCAGTAGGAGGAAGGAAACGACCCCAAGGTGTTGCTAACAACTTGGAACCTGCACAACACAAACTCAAGACTTTGCCCCAACGAACAGTGAGGTTGTCAATCTCACCGGATTGCTGAAAACAAAGGATTAAACGTATGGTGCGGAAGGTAATGGTAGCCTGTAGAAAGTAAACAGTAACAGTGGAAGATGTATCAATGGTAAATATTGGAACCGGGTCCATAATTCACTATAGGTGTTCTCCTTAAGATAAACAACATAACATGCTGGGTAAACAAATTGCAGCGGAGCAATTGACAGGACAGAGCAAGGCATAACAATGCAATACTAGACATTCCTGATCCTATGAGATTTGATTGGGCATTACAACAATATACATAGACCACCATCCAACTGCATCTATGACTAGTAATCCACCTTCAGGTTATCATCCGAACCCCCTCCAGTATTAATTTGCAAGCAACAGATAACTGCTTTAAGAAATGTGTGTAAAGTAAACAATACAATTGTTCCATGAACAAGAGATTTTTGTTTTCTCCCTAGTAGCAACAGCACATCTACAACCTTAGAGATTTCTTTCACTTCCTCAGATTCAATAGAGGCATGAACCCACTATCGAGCATACACACTCCCTCTTGGAGTAGATAGCTACTAGAAACGGAGAGCATGCAAGATCTCAAACAACACAGACATGATAGAATCATTAATCAATTCGACATAGTAATCTCAATATCCATTTGATCCCCACAAACACAACATGCATGATTACAAAGAGATTATCTTGATCATGAACGGATCTCACAAGATCTAAACATGGTAGCACGAAGGAGGAGAAACAACCATCTAGCTGTTGTATGGACCCATAGTCCAAGGTGGAACTACTCACGCATCATACCGGAGGCTGGCATGGTGATGAAGAAGGCCTCCGGGATGATCTCTCCCCTCCGGCAGGGTGCCGAGAAAAGCTTCAGACCCCCCTCCCTAATCTAGGGACGATGGTGGCGGTGGTACGGACTGTTTCATAGAGATCTGATCGGGTCCTCAGGGTTTTGGCATCGATGTGACTTTATAGGCGAAGGGGCGAGGCAGGAGGGCGTCCAGGGGGCCCACACCCTGCCCAGGCGCAGCCCAGGGTGGGCCCGCGCGTGGGGGTGGCCACCTTGTGGCGCCCCTCCGGTCGCCCTTTGGTCTATGTGTTCTCCTCGGTGAAATATTGACTTTGGATTTTGTCCCATCTAATTCCGAGAATATTTCTTTACTAGCTTTTCTGAAACCAAAAACAGCAGAAAACAGGCAACTAGCTCTGTGGCAACTTGTTAATAGGTTAGTCCTAGAAAATGTATAAAAATACCTCAAAGTGTAGACAAAGCATGGCAAAGTGGATACTAAACAAGCATGGAACATAAAAAATTATAGATACGTTTCTGACGTATCAGGAGGCCTGGTCTCGGGGTTAGGCTGAGTCGGTTACAAGTTAGGGTTTGACCCTTTGAAATTCTATATATAGCTAGTTGTTTCTTCCAAGAAGTCGCATCCGTATGGGTCTAGGTCACCCGAATCCTTCCTGGGCGTCGCCATATATAGCGGGTGACTGTGTGGGCCTCTACCAGGCTGATACCGGATAGGCCAACATAAGGCACCCGTAGGGCATATCCATGTTAGTAGCCCCTGAGGGTTTAGTAGAATCATAGATTGGATTGGAGACTCTTAATTCCTTTGGGTGCTTCCATCCGAACAAGTTTTGAGTCAATGTGTTGGTTCATAGGTATTGTTGATACGTGTGCCTGACTCGCTGATGGTGGCTCAGCTGATTGTTGAGCTTCGTTGGGAGACCCCAAGATGAAGGTATGATGAGCATAGCAACAAGTTCTTCCTCAGTAAGAAACCAAGTTTATCGAACCAGTAGGAGGAAGGAAACGACTCAAAGGTGTTGTTAGCAACTTGGAAACCTGCACAACACAAACTCAAGACTTTGCCCCAACGAACAGTGAGGTTTTCAATCTCGTCAGTTTGCTGAAAACAAAGGATTAAATGTATGGTGTGGAAGGTAATGGTGGTTTGTAGAAAGTAATAAGTAAAAGTGGAAGATGTATCAATGATAAAGATTAGATCGGGGTCCATAGTTCACTAGAGGTGTTCTCCTTAAGATAAACAAACATGGCATGCTGGGTAAACAAATTACAGCAGGGCAATTGACAGGACTGAGCAAGGCATAACAATGCAATACTAGACATTCATGATCCTATGAGATTCGATTGGGCAATACAACAAGATACCTAGACCGCCATCCAACTACATCTATGTGGCATCTTGTTAATAGGTTAGTACCAGAAAACATATAAAAACATATCAAAGTGTAGACAAAGCAAAGCAAAGTAGATACTAAACAAGCATGGAACATCAAAAATTATAGATACGTTTCCGACGTATTAAGCATCCCCACGCTTAACTCCTGCTCGTCCTCGAGTACGTAAGTGATAAAAAGAATATTTTTTGAGGTGACATGTTGTAACACCCTCGCCTGATAAGGCTGAGTTTATGTGTATAGTGCCAATCCCTGGATCGGTTCACTGGCACACACAGTACAAAAATGATACCAAATATAACTGTACATCATAAATACAATGAATATGATCCAGAATTTACATTATATCACAGCGGAAAGCAATACAGTAGATCTCCATTCTTCAAATGTTCCACAGGCGAACAATCGTTGAGTGGAGTATCGCGACCTATAACAATCACTCAGAAACGATATAACCTGCAACATGAAAGGTTGCAACCACGAATGGTCAATACTTTGAATATATTGGCAAGTGTCACTAGTATGTGGATATAAATGGAACCTATCAATTACATGCATATTTTGCCAAGTGGAGTTTCAGGCTCATTTGCATAAAGCAATAGTTTTATCCTAACATTTCTAAATAGTTTTAATTCTTTCTGAAAACTGTATGAACACGTTGGCATACCAAGTGCTCCTAATCCCTTGTTCAAACCATCAAATTTTATTAAGAAATTGGAATGTCGAGATCATCCATAAGCTTCAAGCCTTAGTTGCTCAATATTGTCCATAACCGGGGACACGGCTAATCGATTAGATTTATTTCTTTTGCAGAAGTTGTACACTTTACCCACACGACACAATCTCGCCTTGACGCCACCAGTGGCTGCTGGTCTAGTACACACCAATTTGTATACCGGCAGATCGAGAATGTGACGAAGTCTTTTAATAGAAGTCCTCCCAATACACAATGCTAGCACGTCTAACAGGCACCAACGCACGTATGTAACCTTCAATACACAATTCTAGTTAACCTGAAGATATACCAATGCAAAGGGTCTTCCGCTATGTAATTAACTAAGCCAGAGCCCATATTAGCATGTGGCTGTACACGGAAGCTACTGTAGGAGAAACATGTCAATCTTTATGATGCCTAGTTGGTCTTGTTCTAGTGCACATATAAGAGAGGTAGCCAAATATACGGTCCTCTTCGTTGCCACTTCTTCAAAAAAACTCAGCAGCAACAATATTCCACCCAGGTGATTCGTTAAGTACTTGTTTTATTATATAAAACATAGCTTTTCCAATACCTCATATTACTCATGACATGATATTCCACCCCGAATATATAGCAGGGCTAAGCATACTACAACTACGATGTTTCCACTAATCAAGATACAAAAGGATATCCTAAATAGGACATAGCATAGCATAGCATAGCACATAGTGCAAAATATTCCTACACATGCACTTCTACTAAAACAACTACAATGCATAGGAAAATAATTAGGACATTTATGATAGTGCCACTTGCCTTTGTTCTAGATGTAGTTGCGGTGACCCAGCATACCACTACATGATGTAGTACACTATAGTCGTTGACATAACACCAATGAAACACCGTTCACTAGTATTACATCCCTTAGAGTGGTACAATAGAAACACAGCAGGTCCAAGACATGACTATAGGTTACAACTCAACTCTTTACACAAGATCCAGAGAACACCCTAGGTTAAAGATAGAGAAAGAAACTTCTTACAAAGAAGAATCAGAAATAATTAATTCAAAAACTATAATACTAATAAGACTAGTATGTGAAATATTGGTTTGGCATTTCTGCTATTGCAATATACTACAGAATAGGTTCTATGGCTAGAGATTATATTCCTATCTAATTAGTAACTTCGTCTTCACTTGAGTTGATGTATATGTTGACTCTCTTGACTTCATTGAAGAGCTTTAGCTTTTGATAATGATTCCTGGAGCATAACTTGATGTATACATCGTCTGTACTGGCTTTAGAATCTAGCAAGGGTTAAGAAGATACGTTGAGTATGAGCGTACCTCAGCAAGATCACTAGAAAAGGAGTGTTTGATGCACTATATCTACAGCCACAGACCATAGGTCGTAGGCAATGCAAGTTTTTAAAAACATTTCTTCAAAGGTTTCTTTTATTCTAAAAAAAACTATGTCCGTCAGCCTTCACGGGTTTACCAGAATTTTCATGGAGTTCCTTTCCCGCAGTGTTCGCAACTCCTTCCCGGAACAGGGAGTAACAAGTTACAGTTCTTACACTCTGCAGAGGTGCATTCCTTTACCCATGAGAGATCTTAGCTTTGTTGCACATCTGAGTTATAGGCTCGTTCACACTTCCTTGGTATGAGGCCCAGACTAAGATCCAAGCCAATCACTGTCCTTCTCCGCGACCCACATACACCACAATTGTTGGATGTCCAAACTCAAGGTAGACTTTTCCCCGTATAAAACGGCTATACCATAGTTGGATACACACAACAACCATTAACACTAGTAATCTGTCTTCTCTAAGCCCAGATCCACGGTAGACCCCCATATAAAACGGCAATACCCACGATCTGCAACTTACAAATGCCCAGAACAGTGTACAATGCATGCGAAAGGGAGCCGATCCAGCTGACTTCTTCGTCCCATTCCAACTCTCATGGTTAACGCGTAATATACGGCGCAAGAATCACTGGCGACATTAGTTGTTAAGTCCTAGATAATATGTTCCTTTACCACCGGAACTTTCGTAGTAGATTATTACCTCATGGTAAATAACCTATAATCATATTATTATGAAAATAGTGTTTCAGACCTTTTTCAAATGCAGGTGATGACAACACTGGATTTGCAAAATACATTACAGAAAATAATCAAAGGACATGAGCAAGTGTTAACTTGCCTTTTGTGATTGCAAGATTATGCACTCACGATCTTCAAGACAATATAAGATCCAATGTCTGAAATCAGCATCATTGGTCCGGTAAGGACTAATGTTTAAAGAAGCAAGATGCTTTTATGCATAAGTAATGTAATGCAAGTTGATAAAACGTGAATCCCGAGGATAACGTTGATCTTGGGTTTGTAAACTGGAAATGGTTCCTGTTAGAATGTGTTGCCCTTTTAGATTAAGTTTCACACTTGTGCTTCTTATTAAGGTTTGTGAGTGTGTGTGAAACAACATGTACTTATAATATCATAAAACAATGAGATACACACTCGTGGAATGCTACTCAAAGACTACTTATATAAGAATGGCCTTATCTTCAAATTTTACTTTACAAGTAATGGCATTTATAAAGAACTTAAGTATTATCAATCCTAAGTATATAAATAATGCATAATGTAATGTGCTTATTATTGTAGAGGTCCCAACCTTTAATAAGGTAGAGATCCCTGTGTTTACAATGCTAGTCCCTGGATCAATAGCTAGCATCCACAGTTAAGATGTAATATCAAGGAACAAAGGTCATAATATAACTTTATAACCAGGAATAACATAATTTTATTACATCTTACATAGCTCATTTGTCTATTACATTACACTGCAGCAGAATAACTATAAGCATAGGGTCCATCATCTTCAAAGTGCCACAAGCAAACATGTTGGTTGTAGACTTTGTAATCCTAATCAATCAATCTTCACTAAAATCAATCAAACCTGCAACATTACAAGTTACAGCCACAAGGGTCAATACATTTGAATTGTATTGGCAAGTTTCACTACTATGTAGAATATAAGTGGATCCTATCAATACATGCATGTTTGGCTAAGTAGGGTTTTAGGCTCATTTGCAGAAAGCAATAATTTATTCTATCTTTAAAAAAAATGGTTCTGTTCCTTTTGTCAAATCTTTCTGAACTCCTTGGTAAATCCCCAAGTGTCTTTGTCAAAATCTCTTGAATTCCTTGGTACACCCCAAGTACTTCAAGTTTTTATCAAAACCTCTTGAGCCCCTTGGTAAATCCCCAAGTGCTTCAAATTTTTATCCAAATCTCTTGAGCTCCTTGGTACCCCCAAGTGCTTCAAGTATTTTGTTGTCACTTTAAAGTTTTTTTTTTTGAAATTGGAATGTCGAGATTTCCCATAGCTTCAAGCTTTAGTTTCTCAGTATTGTCCATAACCGGGGACACGACTAAGTACTTAGATTTTATTATCTTCTGCAGAAGTTGTACACTTTACCCACATGACACACTCTCATCTTGTTGCCACCAGTGGCCGCTGGATTAGTACTCACAAGGATGGAGTACTGGCAGATTGAGAATGTGACGAAGTCTTTCCATAGGGTCCTCCCATACACCATTGCTAGCTTGTCTTCAGGCACCCATGTAGGGTTTCGAGTTCCCTCATTTTCAGTAACCTGAAGACAATGCATGGGTCTTCCCAATGTAGTTGACTAAGCCAGAGCCATATGTAGCATGTGGCTGTACACGAAAGCCACAGTTGGAGAAACATGTTCAATCTCTAAGTTCCTGGGTGGTTTTCTTTTGGTGCACAACTCAAAGAGATTGCCATAGACATGGTTCCTTTTGTTGCCACCTTGTCCAAAACTGGAGTATCCTTGTCCACCCAGGTGGTTCATTGAGTACTTGTTTTATTATATAAAAACACAAGTCTTTTCTCAACTTCATAAAACTCCACATGTATCTCTTCTCAAAATATAAAGCATGGCTAAGCATTTTACAACTACATTGTTTTCACTAAGGAATGTATAGGGTATCCTATTAGGATTTAGCATAGCATAAGTATAGAAATTCTTTTCATGCATGTTTCAAAATCCACTAAGTATAATGAAAATAGTAGGACTTTGGATGATAGTGTCACTTGCCTTTTTGGTAGGGAATGTTGGTTCACTTCTTGATCTTGCTAGTCTCACACTTTTATAACTTCACTACAAATCAATCAAGCAAACACAATATCAACTAGCATTGCAACCAATAACCAATCAAACAAAACATCACACATAAAATCATAGGAACTAAGTCATGCATGCAAGAATGCAAAAGATAGTTTTATTTGCCAAGGTGGTCTCTACTAGGCTCTACACTTTGTAAGGCTCAAAGTGGTCATTTTCCATAGTGGCAAGGTCATTTGCAAAAGGGTTTTTCCTATAGATCATTTTTAAAACCAATCAATATTTTATGTGGTGAAAAATGTTTTTAGCAAAGCCACAATTTTATGTTTGTTCACCACATAAGTTGTTAGTTCACAAAACTTGGTGTTTAGGGTCAGTAGCTTTGAATCAAAACATTTTCCAAAGGTTTTTGTTCAAAATCATTTTCATAACAAAGACAATATTTTTATTTGACTAGAAATGGGCTAATTCAATTTTTCAATCCTAATCTTCACCAAATACATTTTTAAATCCATGGGTTGGTTCCTAGCGTCAGTAGGTTCACCACAAACCAATTTGCAAAGATTTCAACCTTAAAATCATTTTGGAATATTTTTATAACCTAAACAAGCATACAAATGTTTCTGCAAAAACAAATATTTTACCAGAAGCTTTTTACTAAACAAATTGCATGGTTGTCTAGGGCTTGTTCCACTGATTCCATTGATATAAAGTTTGCAAATTTTGGACATGTGGATCAAAAGTTACAAGGTTTTCAAATTTGCATCTAAATCAGATTCAAATTTCTTTTAAACAGATCTAGTGCCACGCGGCGTGATCTCATTGGGCGGTACCGGTTTGCGCGGATTGCGCTCTACGGGGCGTTGGATCTAAACAGATCGCGCGGCTCAGATTGCGTACCCCTTCAGTGTTAAGTGATCTAATCACATCCTTTGGATTTATATCTAACGCTCACAGATGCTTGGCCAAAGGCTGGCGGCGCTCGACGGTTGCACGCGGCGGCGATGGTCAGACGATGGCGAAACTGGCGATGTAGGAAGCGAGGAAGGAAGGGAGTATGCTCACCGTGTTCGCAGTAGCGTGGGGAAGCTCAACGTGTTGTTGGTTCGACGAGGGACGCACAGGGGTGAGGTTAATGGCTCGCCGGAGTTGCTCCTGGCGTCGGGTTCGTCTGGTGGTCGTCGAGGGCGGTGCTGTTGTTCGCCCCGAGGGAAAACGAGGACACGGTTAGATGCGCAAGATCAAGGCGAAGCTGCGTGCGTGAAGGAGAGGGCGCGGGGTGGTCGGTTCTTACCAGGAAACTTCGCCGGAGTAAGATGTAGACGCGGCGGCGCTCAGTCGAGGTGGTTGCCGACGTTCTGGGGCACCAGAGGAAGTGTGGCTGGGGTCAATGGATGCGCAAGGGAATGGAGATTCAGTGAGCGTGAACTAGAGAGGAGGGGGCGGCGTGTACTCACCGGATTTTGCTGGGGACGATGGTCGGAGCAGTGGCGGTGCCAGGGAAATTCAGAGCAGCCTAGCGGCTTTGGTAGAATGGGTTCTGAGGGGAAAGGAAGAGGAGGGTGAGGCGTTTAATACCGCGTGGTCGCAGGGGGAGTAATGGTCGTGGTTAACGCGAATTGATCGCCGACGTTACTGGCTTGCAACGGCAGGGCGCGGTTTGGGGGGTTGAAGACGATGAACAGGAGAGGTGGGACCTTGCTGTCAGCGAGGGAGTGAGAGGGAAAAGAGGGGCCACTGGTCAGTGTATGCGCGGGTGCGGAAAAGAGTGCAAAACGATTCGCGCGTGAGGTAAACAGCTGGGCTGGTACTGGGCTTCTGGGCCAGGTTTAGTTGGGTCGAGTCTGACCCTATTTTTTTTCCTGTCCAAATGCTTTTTCTTTTTCTAATTCTATTTTTTGTTTTGAAATTCAAACAACCAATCAAGCATTCAAATTAAATCAAACATCCACCACACTTTGCAATTGAATTTGGTTCTGTTTAACAACACAAACCAAAGTCCAAAGACCAAAATAATATTTTTATTTTAGGGTCCATTTATAATTAAATAAAATGGACCTTAGTTATTAAATCAAATGGGTTTTAATTTATTCAAAATTCCATTTTGAAATCCAAATATTATAAAAACCAAATCAGAAGGTTTTATTTCAAAATAAAGGATACTTGGAAAACTTGTTTAAAATAAATAAATAAGTTTTGATGTTTAATTAAAATAGTAAAACCTTTATTTTTAATAAACTTGGATATTAAATCCTTTTTATTTTATTTAAATAAATCTTTACTATTTATATCAAATAGAAATATTTTATTTCAAAGGCTTGGCCAAATTTTAATTTGGCCTATAAAATATTCCTTATTTAAATTTCTTCCTTTGTATTTGAAAACCAAATCTTTTTATTTAAAAGATTCAAAAAAAAAGTAATTACAAATATTTAAATTTTTCCTTATTAAAGGTTTTGTCTTTTCAAATCCCTTTAAGATTTGTTTGATCAAAATAGGTTTGAAAAGTTTCCAAATGGATTCAAAAGTTTCTTCTCACCCTGAAAATCAACAAAGTTTTATTTTATTCTTTTATTTTTCACATTACAAGATTTGGAAAATCTTGGGATGTGACAATTATTAATTGTCATTTGTTGTTTGAAGTGGCAAAAAGAATAACATTTTAAGAAAAGATTTCTTAATTAAGGTTTAAACAATTCTGATAGTTTTTAGAATATGGTTGATATTGTTTACGCTTGCTTGAATAGTGTGGACTTGAGATGCTTTATGACTTAATTATAACAAATCAAAGTTAACTATAAAACACATAACAAAGTCTTTAGTATAGTATTTAAAGTAGTGCAGACTAAAGTTAACTTTAAAGGCATATATGGAATTAAGGTATATTGCTAATGTTATTTGTACCTTGTGTACTTGATAATGTTTTCTTAATGTTACTTAAGAATCGCATTACTTCTATTTGAGTAGTGGTTCTTAATTTTATAATGGAATAGAATCATTTTCCTTTTTATAGATGAGTGGATATAGTTTATAAACAAGGAAGTAATATTACTTAACTACTTATGGATTCAATATAGTGTTTTGGTATGTTTATAACTTGTGGTTGAATTAAGGAAAAAGGTTTTATTTAGTCACAAATTATTCTTGAAGATTTTATATTGGACAAGAATCTTTTTAAGAAATAATCTACACTTATGGTTGAAGGATAATTTAATAAAATTGTATTTAAATTGTGTTAAACCATTTTGACTTTATATTATTATTATTCAAGACTAATACTATATATTAGACTTTAATTAGTTAATTTTAAAATATTAGCAAATTTCATTTACCCTTATATGAATTGTTAACTAAAGAAATAGGTTTAAATTCAAGTTATTAAAGTGTTTAACTTTTTATTTAACTCAAAAATGTAATATTATATTTTTAACATGTAAATATTATTTTTGTGATCATTTTGATATATTACATTTATTTTTGTGATTTATAAATAATAAGATATGATTTTTATAAGATTTATTACTTTATGAATACTTAATAAATAATAAATATTTAATTAAGTGAAGCAATACTGTATGATTATAGTTTTAAAGTATTGTTTTTTATTTTTCTAAGATTTTTGGTATTTTATTTGTATTTTTAACATTTACCAATATTAAAATATGAATTTTCAAAGTTTTATTACTTATAAATTCTTTATTAAATAATATTTATTTCAATAATTATCATAATAATATTTGATAATAGTTTTAGGTTGTAGATTTTATTTTTCTAAAAAAATATATATTACACATAATTTTCTGAATTATAAAACAAAAGATATTAAATTTACAAGATTTAATTATTTTATTACATTTCTAGAATATTGATATTTGAATTTATATTGTTTTTAATAATTTACTAAATAGGCAGAGAACTTTTTACACCCAGACTAACTCTACCCTGGTCACTGACTCGTGGGGTCAGGACTACGTCAGATGCCACGCGGGCAGTGGACTATTCAAAACTTGGACTTGGTCAAGGATGAGATCATCCTGACGTCATCCCGCTGGAAACCCTCTCAGATCGGTGATTGATCGAGCGATTTCATGCGTGCGCGGGGTAGTGCCTAGGCTTGTTGGAAAGAGGGTGTCCCGAGGGACCTATTGGTGGTGGCGCGGCCCTATTTTGGTCGCTGGAGGACGGCCGGCGATGAGCTCATGTGGCGGTGCTTGCAGATGATCATGGCGGCATGGATTTAGGAAGCAAACGAAGCTTTTAAGCATACGAGGAGCCTCAGTGACTCACCAGGAATACGATGGTGCGGTCGATAGGGCGAGGCGAGGTCTAAATCGACGATGAACTTCGGTGACTGGCGGTGGCCGTGAGATGTCGATTGGCTCGAAAGAGGATCTTCGGGCTTCCCTGACCTAGCTTGGGAGAACGAGGGCTATGAGGTGAGTCCAACGGCACCCTCAGGGAGGCCAGGGGGATCGGGAACGACGGCGATGAGCAGCTCCGGCGAGGCTCGGTTTTCGGTCAGAGAGGACGTTGGGGAGGATAAGAGTATAAGGCTCTCCGACGTGGCGGTGGCCTTCTTGTAGGCAACGAACAGCGGCGGCGCGGATCTTGGCGTCTGTGAGCATCACGGCGACGATGGACGGCGGACGAGGCGCCAGGCAGCTGCTTGCGTCGGCGTTGCCTTCTGTCAGGAGGAAGAAGAAAGGGAAAAGAAGCGAAGAGGTATGCGGGCTCGTGGTAGGCTGGTGTTCGGCCGTGTGGGCTATTGAACACTGCACGTGAGTAGCAGATAGAGAAGGAAAGAATGGGCCACGGCCTAACACTTCTCGATTAGTCTTTTCCTTTTATCTTTTCTGTTTTCTGTCTTGTTTCTAGATTTGTATTTTTATATTTGATTTGAACTTTTCTTTATGGAGTTTTATTTGCTGAATACTTACAGCAACTATAAAGTTATTAAGGATCAATTTGTGAACTTTTATTACATATTGTCATATTTTATTTATATATATACTTTTCCTATTATTATTTGTGAGGGCCTTGATATGAATTTAATTGGACTAATATCCACAAACTTATTATAGAATGCATTACTATTAACTAATGAGATTTTATTCTCATTAACAGATAATATTAAGGCAACTTTTATATTTAGTGATCCTTCATAAGTATTTGATACATAAAGTTCTAAGTACTAATAGGGTTAATATTATTCTTATGAATCTAGGGAATAACAAGGTATATAAATTTTATTATAACTAACAAAAGAGTTAAGGTTTGAATTGTAAATGCTTACCCTAAGGTGTAGGGTTCTTAATTTACTTATATTCTTTTGTTGATGTGAATAAGGATGAATGGCTAAACATATTGTCTTTATGTTTGTGGTCATTATGGATATCACTTTTTTTAATAATAAGATTATTTTCTAGAATGACTTATGAGGAAGAATTGATAAAGATAGTTCCTAAGTACCTATGAGAATGATGGATGAAAATTACCAAGATGTGCCTAAGTGATTTGATATAGGAGATTGTTCCTATAAATTTTTGTGGAGATAGGATGATTGATTCAATAGATAAAAATAGATAATGAGTTTGATTACAAATTTAAGGTTGAATGTTTTACCAAGAATTCCTATCTTCCATAATTCCCAATTCTAGACTTCTGTTTAAGGAATTCCTTTCCTAGATATTCTACTTCTTCATATCTATCATCATGTGTTAGCACGATGAGCTTTGCCTCACAAGAATATTCTTATCCACCTTTTATTCTTCTAAATCTATACTTGGTTATCAAACTATTCTACTACTAATAATATCCAGTCCAACAGATGGTTACTTCAAACTCCACTCATACTCTTCCTTAATCATCCATTACCAACATTACTCCAGTAAATGTATATATCAGATTCTATTCTCCTCAAAAGATTACTATCCTTTAAGAAGAATAACACTACTTCAATAAATCCATGCTACTCTAGAATAATATATCTATACTAGGGTTCAATAATGTTCTATCCACCAATGTCACTTATACTTGATATAAGCATTCAATCTTAGTGACAAAAGCATGATCATTAGAATCCTTTGATCATTTATGGCTTAGGTTTCCAGTTGGCTAATCAAGGCCTTCATCAATACAACACTATAGTTGTATTATAATTATCTTCTCAGTGTATCTATCTGACTAAGAGAGATTATTCATTTACTATTCCTACTTTATTCAATAGGATTACTCCTGGTAACTTATCTTCATAGTTCATCCTTGTAGTCTTCTTTGTTACCATATTGATTTGATTTCCTCCAATCACTCCCATCCTATAGATGATATCTGTAACTAGCATTACCACTTACCTCTTCTTACTTCATTCTCTAAAGGACTTAGAGTAGTTGTTATGATAAGGACAAGAGTTAATAGATCAAGAATTGATAGGTTAAGAATTGGTGAATCAGTAGTTGATTACTCAACATTGATGAACAATAGATATTAAAATAAGGTTCAATAGAGATGATAAAGATTGATATGGAAAGAAAGATATGTGGTGAATGGTCTTGAATTGGTTTCTTTCCTACTCAATCTCACTAAAGATTTAAGGTTAGGTATTACCATGATACTCATGGTATAAGTAGATAAGATTAAGATAGATCAAGAATTAGTTGTTACATTCTTATTACTTAAGTTATATTTATAACTTGGTATTCATGGGTTGTGTAATGAATACTATGATATGATCACCTAAGGATCAAACATAAATCATTAACTAATGTATTAGGGTTTAACCTTAATTACATTTGATCTACCCTTAGATCAAATCTCCCTTACCCAAAATAAGGTTTTAGCAAAGGTCATATTGAAACTTATCGCAGTCAACTTGATGATCTACTTCAATTGCATCAAGTTGAGAGAAGCTTCAATCACTTTAACAAGTTTTGTTCAAAAGCGTGAAAATTATTCGGATTTTTTATGCATGAATGCAATGCACACATCTGGGTTCAGCTTATTTCTAAGCTCTAATGCTGGGATGTTACAGACTCTCCCCCTTAAAATAAACTTCATCCCCGAAGTTCGCACACTCTTTCGTTTCGGAATGAGGAATTGTCTTGTGTTGGTTACGACATTTCTCAACTCCATGGTAACCTCAAATGGAAATAATTGTATTATTCCATAGCCAGATCCTTTCCTTGAATTCTCACCATACTTGGCAATCTCCAACTGGTTGTCTCCAATACTCCAAAGTTCCTTTTACTTTACTCCCATAGGGATTTTTCCTTGTAATTGTATAGTTTATACTGGTATTCCTTCCGAAGATTGGTTTTGAACTCCTTTAGTCCAATTGGATGTGCTTTATTCCCTCCTAAGTATCATTTAAGAGTTGTTTTTATTAGAATGAGTCTATTGAAATTAGTCTATTCTGCCACCTTCAAGTTTTTTACTTTATCAGGCTCTTAGACAATATTTTGTTATTACCTAAAGTATTTCTTCAACTTCCATTTATTAATTACCTTAAGGTTTGAGTACTACTACCTTGAAGTAATTTCGATCTTTTCTCTAGACATATATCCAAAGGTACTTTAATAATGATGACTTCTTTTAACCTTATGAAAATAAGGCTTACTGTTGTTTTAGGTTAGTCCTTCTTTTCCAACCTTTATTCGGAAAGTTAGATAATGTTATTTTCATTTCGGATGTTTACTCCCCCCTTAGGGTTTACTAATAGTCTTCAAACTGTCTATATAATATTTATTGGCTTTATAATTAGAATATTGGTCTCTATCCAGCTTATACTCTACCTAGTTAGGGTATTATGAAAGATTGTACAGTGTATCCACACAATTGTGGATCTCCGAAGTGAATCTTTCAGCATTATTTGTCTTACTTACTATTTGGACATTCTCACTTTGATAGGTCAATTTTCGCGAAGAGTCTCGAAAGACGGTCGCTTAAAATTTTATACTCATTTATGTCTTAATTAACTTAGGCCAAGTTTTATGCTCTTTATGCAACCATTAAGATGATCTGGTTAACTATGTCAACCAACACCGGCTGTGGACAAGATACCAACTGTGGATCAGAATACCGACTATGGATCAAATACCATCTGTGGACCATCCTAGGTTGTAGGTCTTACTTTACGGCTTCCAACATCCTTATGGCATTATTTCTGAATTGTCAGAGCTTGAATATCATTTTGGTTCCAAAGCTACTTCTTTTGTACTTATTCATGATACTTCCATGAACTTGGTACAACTACTTCATTAACGTCTTAGCAACATTACCTACTTTGAATGAACTTTAAGTTTATTACTTCTTGTTGCTCCATGTATCTTCTACACTATACTCTCTTCTTATTACTGTTTAGTAATGATCTGAACTTGATCCATCCTTCAAATTGCGTTGATACTCCTTATACTTAGCTTCATTCTTCATGTAAGTCTTCATCTTGATCTTTGGAACTCGTCACTCCCTTACACGAATTCCCTTTTCTATCTAGGTCTATAACATCAAGTAGTAACTGGATGTTGCAACATGCATTTTCACACCAAGTCAAACTTCATGTATAGATCTAGTCAATCAAGAAGATCCAAGAAAAACAAATGAATCCAAATGTGGTACATATAACACATAATTTTCTAATCCCAGAATATAGTAGTTGAGTATAATATCTCTAGAATTCAGGCTTAGTTGTGTAATATATGACACCTCCTCATATAGTTTACATCGTGATACTTAGCACATAGGGTCAAACTATACTTTGCCTCAATATTTACCCTAATTGCTCAATTTCAACAAGATAAATTTAAGCAAAGTGGTCTCAATTTGGTTTTGAATAACCTTTTGTCTCACTTTTGGAATGACTAACTATAACTAACCTTTCTTTATTGGTAAACTAACCTCACATGATTACTCCAAATAACTAATAGGTTTCTTAAACCAGAGATTATTGGAATTTTCTAGCACCTATGACTTCTATCATAGTTCTACCATGTTATTTCCTTACTGCTACATCAAGATAATTTATTAATTACCTTTCATATTATACTCTCATCATGGTTTCAGAGCTAATCTCATCATGGTCTTGTTATGTTTTACCTATTTATCATGATTCAAGAGATAATCTCACCATGTTAACTTTACTTCTCACTACACTATTATTAAGTCATAACATAATTTTACTTCATCACGTAGAATTCTCAAGTGAATCCCACATGATTACTACCCATTACATCAACATTTATCCTGATGATATTCATCATGTTGTCTTTGGTTATCAACTAACAATAAAATTCCACCGTGCTACTATAATTCTAGAGTTAGGCTACACTATTAAGATTACTTCAATTGATGTATTACACTTGATCCTAATCCACTGTGACCAATTGGCTTTCCTAAAGTATCTTGGTGAGTTATGTCTCCTTCGGAAGACACTAAATAACACTTTACTAAGAGAAGATGGATAACTATTTCTAAGAAAGATGATTATACACCTCGTGACAAGGTTATCCTCAAGTGGATACTCATCACAATTCATAAGAATATTTGGTTTAGATAAGATGGCTCCTATAGTCAATATCCAACCTACAGATCTTCCTAAAAGGGTTTTAATCCTAAGGTTAAAGCATATGCTCTGATACCAGCTGCGGCGACCCAGCATTCCACTGCATGTTGTAGTACACTATAGTCGTTGACATAACACCAATGAAACACCGTTCACTAGTATTACATCCCTCAGAGTGGTACAACAGAAACATAGCAGGTCCAATACATGACTATAGGTTACAACTCAACTCTTTACACAAGATCCAGAGAACACTCTAGGTTAAAGAGAGAGAAAGAAACTTCTTACAAAGAAGATTCAGAAATAATTAATTCAAAAACTATAATACTAATAAGACTAGTATCTGAACTATTGGTTTGGCATTGCTGCTATTGCAATATACTACAGAATAGGTTCTATGGCTAGAGATTATATTCCTATCTAATTAGTAACTTCGTCTTCACTTGAGTTGATGTATGTGTTGACTCTCTTGACTTCATTGAAGAGCTTTAGCTTTTGATGATGATTCCTGGATCATAACTTGATGTAGACATCATCTGTACTGGCTTTAGAATCTAGCAAGGGTTAAGAAGATACGTTGAGTACGAGCGTACTCAGCAAGTTCACTAGAAAGGGAGTGTTTGATGCACTATATCTACAACCACAGACCATAGGTCATAGGCAATGCAAGTTTTCGAAAACATTTCTTCAAAGGTTGCTTTTATTCTAAAAAAAACTATGTCCGTCAGCCTTCACGGGTTTACCAGAACTTTCATGGAGTTCCTTTCCCGCAGCATTCGCAGCTCCTTACCCGAACAGGGAGTAACAAGTTACAGTTCTTACACTCTGCAGAGGTGCGTTACTTTACCCATGAGAGATCTTAGCTTTGTTGCACATCTGAGTTATAGGCTCGTTCACACTTCCTTGGTATGAGGCCCAAACTAAGATCCAAGCCAATCACTATCCTTCTCCGCGACCCCGCATACACCACAATTGTTGGATGTCCAAACTCAAGGTAGACTTTTCCCCGTATAAAATGGCTATACCTTAGTTGGATACACACAACAACCATTAACACTAGTAATCCGTCTTTTGTAAGCCCAGATCCATGGTAGACCCCCGTATAAAACGGCTATACCCATGATCTGCAACTTACAAATGCCTAGAACAATGTCCAATGCATGCGAAAGGGAGCCGATCCAGCTAACTTCTCCGTCCCATTCCAAATCTCATGGTTAACGCGTAATATACGACGCAAGAATCACTGGCGACATTGGTTGTTAACTCCTAGATAATATGTTCCTTTACCACCGGAACTTTCATACTAGATTATTACCTCATGGTAAATAACCTATAATAATATTATTATGAAAATAGTGTTTTTTGACCTTTTTCAAATGCAGGTGATGACAACACTGGATTTGCAAAATACTTTACAGAAAACAATCAAAGGACATGAGTGTAGGGGTTCGTAGCATGGAAAACAAAAATTTTCTATCGCATACAAACAAACAAGCCAAGATCTATCTACTAGATTGTAGCAACGAGTCGATGGAATAACTTACCCTCGAAGATTCCAAAGCGGTTAACGAGAGCAGATTCTCGTGGGTGATGTAGTCGTACTCTTTCCGATCTCAAGATCGCGTAGACGATCCTTCCGGCGCTGCGTTCCGGCAGCGCTCCCGTAGTCGGTCACACGTTCGGTACTCGACGAAGACCTTCCTCTCCCTTGTTCCAGCAGGCAGCGGAGGTTGTAGCACTCTCCTCGCGATTCCGGCAGCACAACGGCGTGGTACCGGAAGTAGAGGGGAGATCCCGCAGGGCTTCGCCTTAAGCCGGAGCGAGTATGGTGGAGTATGAGAGAGTACTATTAGTGGTCTAGGGTTTAGACACACCAATTAGAAGGCTCTAAACCAATTAGAAGGCTATAAACCGAAGGCTAAAGCAATTAGAAGCTCTAAACCAAAACGGCTCTAAACCGGAGGTAGAAGATAGGAACTTGTGTGTCTAGAGGAGGAGGCCCTGCCCCTCCTTTTATAGGTGGGAGGGGCGGCCAAGGGGAGGGGAGTCCCTCCCCAAGTCGGCCTTGGTTGGCGCGCCGGCTTGGAGGGACTCCTCCCCCAAGTCGGTTCCAACCACCTCTTGCTTGTTTCCCACAGTTTCTTGTTTTAGCCGTTTGACTTTCAAACTGGACATTTGACTTTTCTGTTTTAGGATTCAATTTAATCCTTTATTTGGAACAGCAAGAACACTTAGTACATGATGCAATCATTCCAATATGTAATGACACATTCATGTACCCCTCCCCCCGGAGTGCCGGACAATCCGGAACCTTCTAGAACATTCCCGATGAAATCACCGGAATCATTCCCGAACTCCGAAACGGGTCTTTCCTTATATGAATCTTATTCTCCGGACCAATCCGGATCACCTCGTGATATCCCGGATCCTATCCGAGACTCCGAACAACATTCGGTCTCTTTCTCATAATACCATAACTACTCAAACAACGTCGAATCCTTAAGTGTGTCTCCCTACGGTTCGTGAATTATGCGGACATGATCGAGACACTTCTCCGAACAATAACCAATAGAGGAATCTGGAAATTCATATGGCTCCCACATATTTCTAAGATTACTTTGCGATCAAATGAACCACTTACATACGATACCAATTTCCCTTTGTCTCACGATAGTTTACTTATCCGAGGTTATGATCGTCGGTATCTCTGCATACCTAGTTCAACCTCGTTACCGATAAGTACTCTTTTCTCGTTCCCGTGATATGTGATCCCTTGTGAGCCAGTCACATGCTTGCAAGCTAATTGGATGACATTACACCGAGAGGGCCCAGAATATATCTATCCGTCATATGGATGGACAAATCCCACTCTTGATCCATGTGTTTCAACCAATACTTTCCGAACACTCAATGCCACCTTTATAGCCACCCAGTTACGGTGTGGTGTTTGATGTCATCAAAGCATCCATCCGGCAAAGGTGATATGCATGATCTCATGGTCGAAGGAATTAGGTTACTATGTATCAGAAAGCATATAGCAATTGAACTATTTAAAATGACTTGATCTTTATGCTACGCTTATCTATAGGAGTATGTCCATCACATCATTCTCCTAATGATATGACCCTGTTGTTAATAACATCTCTATGTTCATGATCAATAAACCATGATCATATATTAACCAACAAGCTAGTTTAACAAGAGGCTTTACTAGGGACTCTTTTATGTTTACAAATCACACAAGTATTAATGTTTACTGTTAATACAATTATAGCATGGTATGTAAACATTTATCATAAGTGTGAAGATATGATAATAACCACTTTATTATTGCCTCTTGGGCACATCTCCAACAGTCTCCCACTTGCACTAGAGTCAATAATCTAGTTTCAAACCTTTGTGTATTCAACACCTATGGCTTTCCGGTGTTGTATGTACACGATTGCTAGTGGTCAACTGATCTCTGGATCTGACACTTCCAGGTCCGTGTGTAATTGCATGTCTTTGCGTCTCTACGCATCACTCATTCTCTAATGAGATGGCTTTGTATAAATTTGGTCTTTCGGTGTGACCTTTAGCTCTTTGGGGTTAAAACATGTTGATAATATTGTCGCACAATGTATCTTCATAGTATTATCCCACTGTGAACTACACCTAGTTTGATAACAAACTACTTGACACAAATGCGCTCTTTTGCTGCTAAAATAGCAGTCATATACTTCGCTTTTTGTTGTAGTATCTATCACAATGTCTTAACTTTGGAACTCATCCAAATCCATTATGGAACTCACTTTCCATTATATTGTGCCACCCTTAGTTTAGATTGAGATAAACTAAATTTGTACTTTGTGACAAAACTAGTATCAATGTAGTACTTTTACAATGAACTAACCATCTATTTGTCACTTCTACAAATATTATACTCTTAGTTCTTCCAAAAGATCATAAGAATATCCTTACTATTGTCCAATGATCATCTTACGAATCATTCTGGTATATGCTCACAACTTTTAGAGCATAGGACATATCTGGATTTGTACATATCACAGTATGATTGATATAAATACCCTTTGTGATTTCATACATCAAGTATCAATCTATACTTGATTATTTGTTTCACTTTACCAAATGTCAATACACTTGAATATATCATCAACATTGAACTCATTCAATCCTTTCTGTGTGACAAGAACCTTTCTTGTAGTTTCTATATTGAACTCATTCAATATCTCGTCTATGTACTTCTGGCACAACCATATTAGCGTCTATTGATGCCAAATATTTGGGTTTTGCCTAAGTTTTTCATCGGGATGAAATTCTTAATATGTGTTTATAAAAGATACATCTTTTCTAATCAACAATATGTCCTCCACATGATGTATTAGAAATATGTATTAGCGCTCCCACTTAATTTCTTGCAAATGCAAGCATCTTCATCGTCTCTAATGAACTTTTAAACTCCTTTAACAGTTTCATCACAGTGAAGATTCCAACTCCGTGATGCTCACTTTAACCATTGAAGTTTTGCATATGCTTTTAGCATCCTTTGAATTAACAAAACCCTATGGACCGTGTTATGCACATGTCCTAGGTAACGATTCTATTAGAAGAACTTGTTTTGTTTATTCAACCACCATATAACAAATTATATGTAGTGGTTGCTACATTAATCCGTCTAGACTAAATATCACTATGAAAGATCAAATCTTGTCATAGTCAACCTTTGAACATTTTGTGAACTCTTTCCCAACATGTCGACTATTTCATAGATGTAAAACATCCATGTCTATTTCTTTATAGATCCAGACACAACTGTAAGGTCTTACACCTTTCTCGAGGGTCCTTCAAGTTCAAACTTGATTTCTTGTGTATGGAACTATCACGGATTTTATGGCTTCAAGCCATTTTACGGAGTCAGGGCTCATCATCGCTTCTTTGCATGTAGTCGGTTCATTATTCTCAAATAATGATTCAACCCTCAAATCTTGGTATTTGATTGTTTACTCGACCTACTTGTTTTAATAGAAACTTTGACTATTGTAACCACAACCTTTGAGGCACGTAAGCCATGAGCATTGTTGCTGCCTCCGGAACACTTTTTGGCGTTGCGCAACTTTGATCATATAACTAAGGTTCTTTTAACCTTATCAAAGTTCTATTGTCCTCCCACTTAACTTTTCACGAAAAAATTCCTTCTCAAAGAAACTTGATGTTCTAAGTGACAAACACTTTTATCTCCGGTGTTATGGAGGAATATTTTAACAAAGACAGTTTTATCCGACTTTGGTTGCAAACATCTTTCTTATGCATAGCATACCAATGTTTAAGAAAGGACAACTTGGGTTTTATCCCAAACCATAACATATGGTGTCATTTCAACGGATTATGATGGAGCTCTTTTCAGTGGAAAAACGGTAATCTCTAAAGCTTTTAATCTTTAAAATACAATGGCAGTTTTATGAATTACACCTTCGATCTTACCATGTCAAACAAGGTTTAATTACATATCTCGAACGCTCCATACTCTTATGGTGTTTCGGGAAAATGCAAATCCACGGAACGATTCCATAAATCTTAGGTATTATGCTAAACATTGTAACTCAAATATCTTCCTTTATGATCTTTATCATAAACTATTTATATTCTTGTTATAATGATTTTGCACTTCATCTTGAAAGTCTTTGAACTTTTCAAATGTTTCTTACTTTATCCTTATTAAGTAAATATTCATATATCCACTCAAATTCTCGGAGAAAGCATATGAAGTTGAAATCCATCGCTTTTTGACTACACATGATGGACTTCGTACAACAATATGTACAAATTCCAATAAGCTAGTCTTTCGTTCCCTTTTTGCCTATGAACGAAGTTTTAATTATCTCTTAGGAAAGTTTCACAAGCGTCATGTGATCAAAATCAAAAGACTCCAAAATTCCATCCACATGGAGTTTCTTCATGTTTTCTTTCCAATATAATTTAAACGGCGATGTCACTTCCTAAGTGATCTTTCAATCAATTTGTCCTTCGACATTTTTAGCACCAGTTTTATGGATGTGATTTCTCCAACGAGATTTGTGAATCATCCATCTTTTATGGATTATGGCAATTATTTGAACAACCCTTTTGTTCTCATAATACCTGATAAAACAAATCTTTGAAGGCAAGCTTTGATGTTTAACGAGCAACACAATAACCCTTTATTTGTTCTCGATGAACATCATCACATATTCTTTTGCTAGTTATTTAGGCCATTGTAGTTCATGAATTGTGTTGTTTCATATGACGATTCACACCAACAAATTCAATATCAAATACTTAAGAACCACATTGTTTAATAAGCAAAGAATATAGCCATAACATGTATATCATATATATACTTAAACTGAACAGTTCTAGTCTTTTCTTTTCTGCCATATATTTATGAGATTCTCTTTCAGTATTTCCTTTTCTGTTTGAAAGAATCTATCAACATCAACAGTGGAGTCATTCATATGACACATAGTCCAAAGCGTGTATAGTTAAATACCAATGTCTTTGGACTTGCACCTTGAAATAGATCACCATCATCAAATGTTTGGTGTTCTTTCAAATTCCTTTATTTAGTAATCTCTTGGTGTAGTAAACATTTTACCTACATCAAATATTCATCCTTATCATGGAATCATCCATGATCAAACTACCTTTAGCTTATAACGATGAATTACGAGTATAATGTTGCTATCCAAAACCTTTTGGAGGATTAGGACAACAAGTGTCTCCAACCTTTTGCAAATTCTCATCAAATATGAGAACATGACTTTTGCCATATTATACTCTATCATGTTGCAACCAAAACTTCGTTTCAGATATCACAATATCTTCCACACATCATGGTTTCTGAAACAACTCTTTCAGATCCTAGATAACCTTGATATTAAGACAATCCTTTGAATATCAAGAATCATGGAGACAAACATGATACTTATACACTAACACTTGGAATTGTCACTCTTGTTTTAATACCAATTATTAAACTTCATGGAGTAACCGGAACTTACTGAAAGTTTGCAATAGGACTTTTAAACTTTAGATTAACACTTCAAAACAATACGATACCAGTTCGTAAAGTAACTAACCAGAATTCTATAGTTCTATCATCTCAATTATAACTAAGCGCAAGGTGGTAAACGGATGCCAATGACTACAACAACTATGCAAATTCACTTTGATTTAGTTTATGATAAATTGAGTTCTAACTAATAATTAAATTAATCTAGGTGAACTCCCACTCAAAACAATATCCCTCACATTGTTTTAGTGATCACACGAACCAAATCCACCACATCAAAACCGATCATCACGAGAGTTGATGTAGCTTCAATGGCGAACAATCAACATGTTCATCATATCTACTATATGACTCATGCTTTACCTTTCGGTGATCCGTGTTCCGAGACCATGTCTGTACATGCTAGGCTCGTCAAGATCAAACCTTAGCTTCCGCATGAGCAAATCTGGCTTGCCCACGTTGTATACACTTGCGGAATCTAACACACCCGATCATCACGTGGTGCTTCGAAACAACAAGCTTTAGCAACGGTGCTAACTAAGGGTGAACACTTTATGACTTGAAATTCATGTGCATGAGGGATCATCTTATAATTCTACCGTCGTCTACTAAGCAATACAAGATGCATAAAGGATAAACATCACATGCAATTCATAATATGTGATATGATATGGCCTTTCTTCTTTGTGCTTCCGATCTCCATCTTCAAGCACGAACATGATCTTCATCATCACCGGCATTGCATCAAGGTCAATGACGCTTCTCCATGGTTGTCGTCCACCGGCTTCAACTATTACAACTACTTTGAATAGACACGCGAGTCTTAACAGAAATTAAAGACAAGCATATGGCTCCTGCCGGTTGCCGACTTACAATAAGGAACATTGCATACATCATATATAATCACAATCATGGCCATATCACATCACTGCACACCCCTGCAAAACAAAGTTAGACGCCTCTACTTTCTTTGCATATTTTACGTGGTTTGGGGCTTTCAATAAGTGTCGTTCTAACTTACGAACAAGAACCACAACATTGATACTAGTATTGTTAATCACCCGTTGTAAATTGGATCTTAACTATGCTAGGAGAAACAGGCACCCGCAAAGCCACTTATGCAATACAAGTTGCATGTCAAGCGTGGAGCAAGTCTCATGAACGATGTCATGTAAGGTTAGCCCGAGCCGCTTCATCCCAACATACCGCAAGATGCAAAGTACACAAGAAGCAATCGACAATAAAAGCATCAACGCCCACAATGACCATTGTGTTCTACTCGTGCAACAGATCTACATATAGACACGGCTCTGATACCACTGTAGGGGTTCGTAGCATGGAAAACAAAAAATTTCTATCGCATACAAACAAACAAGCCAAGATCTATCTACTAGATTGTAGCAACGAGTCGATGGAATAACTTACCCTCGAAGATTCCAAAGCGGTTAACGAGAGCAGATTCTCGTGGGTGATGTAGTCGTACTCTTTCCGATCTCAAGATCGCGTAGACGATCCTTCCGGCGCTGCGTTCCGGCAGCGCTCCCGCAGTCGGTCACACGTTCGGTACTCGACGAAGACCTTCCTCTCCCTTGTTCCAGCAGGCAGCGGAGGTTGTAGCACTCTCCTCGCGATTCCGGCAGCACAACGGCGTGGTACCGGAAGTAGAGGGGAGATCCCGCAGGGCTTCGCCTTAAGCCGGAGTGAGTATAGTGGAGTATGAGAGAGTACTATTAGTGGTCTAGGGTTTAGACACACCAATTAGAAGGCTCTAAACCAATTAGAAGGCTCTAAACCGAAGGCTAAAGCAATTAGAAGCTCTAAACCAAAACGGCTCTAAACCGGAGGTAGAAGATAGGAACTTGTGTGTCTAGAGGAGGAGGCCCTGCCCCTCCTTTTATAGGTGGGAGGGGCGGCCAAGGGGAGGGGAGTCCCTCCCCAAGTCGGCCTTGGTTGGCGCGCCGGCTTGGAGGGACTCCTCCCCCAAGTCGGTTCCAACCACCTCTTGCTTGTTTCCCACAGTTTCTTGTTTTAGCCGTTTGACTTTCAAACTGGACATTTGACTTTTCTGTTTTAGGATTCAATTTAATCCTTTATTTGGAACAGCAAGAACACTTAGTACATGATGCAATCATTCCAATATGTAATGACACATTCATGTACCCCTCCCCCCCGGAGTGCCGGACAATCCGGAACCTTCTAGAACATTCCCGATGAAATCACCGGAATCATTCCCGAACTCCGAAACGGGTCTTTCCTTATATGAATCTTATTCTCCGGACCAATCCGGATCACCTCGTGATATCCCGGATCCCATCCGAGACTCCGAACAACATTCGGTCTCTTTCTCATAATACCATAACTACTCAAACAACGTCGAATCCTTAAGTGTGTCTCCCTATGGTTCGTGAATTATGCGGACATGATCGAGACACTTCTCCGAACAATAACCAATAGAGGAATCTGGAAATTCATATGGCTCCCACATATTTCTACGATTACTTTGCGATCGAATGAACCACTTACATACGATACCAATTTCCCTTTGTCTCACGATAGTTTACTTATCCGAGGTTATGATCGTCGGTATCTCTGCATACCTAGTTCAACCTCGTTACCGATAAGTACTCTTTTCTCGTTCCCGTGATATGTGATCCCTTGTGAGCCAATCACATGCTTGCAAGCTAATTGGATGACATTACACCGAGAGGGCCCAGAATATATCTATCTGTCATATGGATGGACAAATCCCACTCTTGATCCATGTGTTTCAACCAATACTTTCCGAACACTCAATGCCACCTTTATAGCCACCTAGTTATGGTGTGGTGTTTGATGTCATCAAAGCATCCATCCGGCAAAGGTGATATGCATGATCTCATGGTCGAAGGAATTAGGTTACTATGTATCAGAAAGCATATAGCAATTGAACTATTTAAAATGACTTGATCTTTATGCTACGCTTATCTATAGGAGTATGTCCATCACATCATTCTCCTAATGATATGACCCTGTTGTTAATAACATCTCTATGTTCATGATCAGGAAACCATGATCATGTATTAACCAACAAGCTAGTTTAACAAGAGGCTTTACTAGGGACTCTTTTATGTTTACAAATCACACAAGTATTAATGTTTCCTGTTAATACAATTATAGCATGGTATGTAAACATTTATCATAAGTGTGAATATATGATAATAACCACTTTATTATTGCCTCTTGGGCATATCTCCAACAATGAGCAAGTGTGAACTTGCCTTTTGTGATTGCAAGATTATGCACTCACGGTCTTCAAGACAATATAAGATCCAATATCTGAAATCAGCATCATTGGTCCGGTAAGGACTAATATTTAAAGAAGCAAGATGCTTTTATGCATAAGTAATGTAATGCAAGTTGATAAACGCGAATCCCGGGGATAACGTTGATCTAGGGTTTGGAAACTGGAAATGGTTCCTGTTAGAATGTGTTGCCCTTTTAGATTAAGTTTCACACTTGTGCTTCTTATTAAGGTTTGTGAGTGTGTGTGAAACAACATGTACTTATAATATCATAAAACAATGAGATACACAATTGTGGAATGCTACTCAAAGACTACTTATATAAGAATGGCCTTATCTTCAAATTTTACTTTACAAGTAATGGCATTTATAAAGAACTTAAGTGTTATCAATCCTAAGTATATAAATAATGCATAATGTAATGTGCTTATTATTAATTGCCATTTGTTGTTTGAAGTGGCAAAAAGAATAACATTTTAAGAAAAGATTTCTTAATTAAGGTTTAAACAATTCTGATAGTTTTTAGAATATGGTTTATATTGTTTATGCTTGCTTGAATAGTGTGGACTTGATATGATTTATGACTTAATTATAACATATCAAAGGTAACTATAAAACACATAACAAAGTCTTTAGTATAGTATCTAAAGTAGTGCAGACTAAAGTTAACTTTAAAGGCATATATGGAATTAAGGTATATTGCTGATGTTATTTGTACCTTGTGTAATTTATAATGTGTTCTTAATGTTACTTAAGAATGGCATTACTTCTATTTGAGTAGTGGTTCTTAATTGTATAATGGAATAAAATCATTTTCCTTTTTATAGATGAGTGGTTATATTTTGTAAACAAGGAAGTAATATTACTTAACTACTTATGGATTCAATATAGTGTTTTGGTATGTTTATAACTTGTGGTTGAAGTAAGGGAAAAGGTTTTATTTAGTCACAAATTATTCTTGAAGATTTTATATTGGATAAGAATCTTTTTAAGAAATAATCTACACTTATGGTTGAAGGATAATTTAATAAAATTGTATTTAAATTGTGTTAAACCATTTTGACTTTATATCATTATTATTCAAGACTAATACTATATATTTGAATTTAATTAGTTAATTTTAAAATATTAGCAAATTTTATTTACCCTTATATGAATTGTTAACTAAAGAAATAGGTTTAAATTCAAGTTATTAAAGTGTTTAACTTTTTATTTAACTTAAAATGTAATATTATATTTTTAACATGTAAATATTATTTTTGTGATCATTTTGATATATTACATTTATTTTTCTGATTTATAAATAATAAGATATGATTTTTATAAGATTTATTACTTTATAAATACTTAATAAATAATAAATATTTAATCAAGTGAAGCAATACTGTATGATTATAGTTTTAAAGTATTGTTTTTTATTTTTCTAAGATTTTTGGTATTTTATTTATATTTTTAACATTTACCAATATTAAAATATGATTTTTCAATGTTTTATTATTTATAAATTCCTTTTAAATAATATTTATATAAATAATTATCATAATAATATTTGATAATAGTTTTAAGTTGTAGATTTTATTTTTCTAATTTTTTTATATAGTACACATAATTTTCTGAATTATAAAACAAAAGATATTAAATTTACAAGATTTAATTATTTTATTACGTTTCTAGAATATTGATATTTGAATTTATATTGTTTTTAATAATTTACTAAATAGGCAGAGAACTTTTTACACCCAGTCTAACTCTACCCTGGTCACTGACCCGTGGGGTCAGGACCATGTCAGATGCCATGCAGACAGTGGACTATCAAAACTTGGACTTGGTCAAGGATGAGATCATCCTGACGTCATCCCGCTGGAAACTATCTCAGATCGGTGATCGATCGAGCGATTTCGTGCGTGCGCGGGGTAGTGCCTAGGCTTGTTGGAAAGAGGGTGTCCCGAGGGACCTATTGGTGGTGGCGCGGCCCTATTTTGGTCGCTGGAGGACGGCCGGCGATGAGCTCATGTGGCGGTGCTTGCAGATGATCATGGCGGCATGGATTTAGGAAGCAAACGAAGCTTTTAAGCATACGAGGAGCCTAAGTGACTCACCAGGAATACGATGGTGCGGTCGATAGGGCGAGGCGAGGTCTAAATCGACGATGAACTTCAGTGACTGGCGGTGGCCGTGAGATGTCGATTGGCTCGAAAGAGGATCTTCGGGCTTCCCTGACCTAGCTTGGGAGAACGAGGGCTATGAGGTGAGTCCAACGACACCCTCAGGGAGGCCAGGGGGATCGGGAACGACGGCGATGAGCAGCTCCGGCGAGGCTCGGTTTTTGGTCAGAGAGGACGTTGGGGAGGATAAGAGGATAAGGCTCTCCGACGTGGCGGTGGCCTTCTTGTAGGCAACAAACAGCAGCGGCGCGGATCTTGGCGTCTGTGAGCATCACGGCGACGATGGACGGCGGACGAGACGCCAGGCAGCTGCTTGCGTCGGCGTTGCCTTCTGTCAGGAGGAAGAAGAAAGGGAAAAGAAGCGAAGAGGTATGCGGGCTCGTGGTGGGCTGGTGTTGGGCCGTGTGGGCTATTGAACACTGCACGTGAGTAGCAGATAGAGAAGGAAAGAATGGGCCACGGCCTAGCACTGCTCGATTAGTCTTTTCCTTTTATCTTTTCTGTTTTCTGTCTTGTTTCTAGATTTGTATTCTTATATTTGATTTGAACTTTTCTTTATGGAGTTTTATTTGCTGAATACTTACAGCAACTATAAAGTTATTAAGGATCAATTTGTGAACTTTTATTATATATTGTCATATTTTATTTATATATATACTTTTCCTATTATTATTTGTGAGGGCCTTGATATGAATTTAATTGGGCTAATATCCACAAACTTATTATAGAATGCATTACTATTAACTAATGAGATTTTATTCTCATTAACAGATAATATTAAGGCAACTTTTATATTTAGTGATCCTTCATAAGTATTTGATACATAAAGTTCTAAGTACTAATAGGGTTAATATTATTCTTATGAATCTAGGGAATAACAAGGTATATAAATTTTATTATAACTAACAAAAGAGTTAAGGTTTGAATTGTAAATGCTTACCCTAAGGTGTAGGGTTCTTAATTTACTTATATTCTTTTGTTGATGTGAATAAGGATGAATGGCTAAACATATTGTCTTTTATGTTTGTGGTCATTATGGATATCACTTTTTTTAATAATAAGATTATTTTCTAGAATGACTTATGAGGAAGAATTGATAAAGATAGTTCCTAAGTACCTATGAGAATGATGGATGAAAATTACCAAGATGTGCCTAAGTGATTTGATATAGGAGATTGTTCCTATAAATTTTTGTGGAGATAGGATGATTGATTCAATAGATAAAAATAGATAATGAGTTTGATTACAAATTTAAGGTTGAATGTTTTACCAAGAATTCCTATCTTCCATAATTCCCAATTCTAGACTTCTGTTTAAGGAATTCCTTTCCTAGATATTCTACTTCTTCATATCTATCATCATGTGTTAGCACGATGAGCTTTGCCTCACAAGAATATTCTTATCCACCTTTTATTCTTCTAAATCTATACTTGGTTATCAAACTATTCTACTACTAATAATATCCAGTCCAACAGATGGTTACTTCAAACTCCACTCATACTCTTCCTTAATCATCCATTACCAACATTACTCCAGTAAATGTATATATCAGATTCTATTCTCCTCAAAAGATTACTATCCTTTAAGAAGAATAACACTACTTCAATAACTCCATGCTACTCTAGAATAATATATCTATACTAGGGTTCAATAATGTTCTATCCACCAATGTCACTTATACTTGATATAAGCATTCAATCTTAGTGACAAAAGCATGATCATTAGAATCCTTTGATCATTTATGGCTTAGGTTTCCAGTTGGCTAATCAAGGCCTTCATCAATACAACACTACAGTTGTATTATAATTATCTTCTCAGTGTATCTATTTGACTAAGAGAGATTATTCATTTACTATTCCTACTTTATTCAATAGGATTACTCCTGGTAACTTATCTTCATAGTTCATCCTTGTAGTCTTCTTTGTTACCATATTGATTTGATTTCCTCCAATCACTCCCATCCTATAGATGATATCTGTAACTAGCATTACCACTTACCTCTTCTTACTTCATTCTCTAAAGGACTTAGAGTAGTTGTTATGATAAGGACAAGAGTTAATAGATCAAGAATTGATAGTTTAAGAATTGGTGAATCAGTAGTTGATTACTCAACATTGATGAACAATAGATATTAAAATAAGGTTCAATAGAGATGATAAAGATTGATATGGAAAGAAAGATATGTGGTGAATGGTCTTGAATTGGTTTCTTTCCTACTCAATCTCACTAAAGATTTAAGGTTAGGTATTACCATGATACTCATGGTATAAGTAGATAAGATTAAGATAGATCAAGAATTAGTTGTTACATTCTTATTACTTAAGTTATATTTATAACTTGGTATTCATGGGTTGTGTAATGAATACTATGATATGATCACCTAAGGATCAAACATAAATCCTTAACTAATGTATTAGGGTTTAACCTTAATTACATTTGATCTACCCTTAGATCAAATCTCCCTTACCCAAAATAAGGTTTTAGCAAAGGTCATATTGAAACTTATCGCAGTCAACTTGATGATCTACTTCAATTGCATCAAGTTGAGAGAAGCTTCAATCACTTTGACAAGTTTTGTTCAAAAGCGTGAAAATTATACGGATTTTTTATGCATGAATGCAATGCACACATCTGGGTTCAGCTTATTTCTAAGCTCTAATGCTGGGATGTTACAGTAGTGCTGACTGTGCGCATTGACTGGGCTTGCTGGCTGCTGACCTGGCGGTGACGGGGCACGGCGTGGCGAGCTGGACATGCGGCAGGCGGTGACTGGATGATACCCCTTTGATTCAAATCTAATCTGGTGCGTCTGTTGACGATCGAACGGTTGGGAAGCAACCCGCCTGAGCTTGTCGGCGTGGACGGTGGCTGACGGCGGTGCGGGCTCAGACGGTGGCTGTAGGCGGCGCTCCGGTGTATCCCGACGATGGTGGTGGGGTCTACGAGGTTCTTAGAGGCTCGAAGAATACGTGGGCGTGGTCTTCCTCCTCGTTTGCATCACGGGGCGATCGCGAGTGGCAGATGGAGCGGCAGACGTCAGTGATGCGCCAGCGAGAAATTGGAGCTTCTGCAGCGATCTGCGCAAGGGTAATTCGGGTCAGGAGGAAACCTTAGAGCGAGGGGAGGAGCGTAGGGCGTAGAGTAGGGAGGCGGGCTCGCTGGAACTTGAGTTCCAAGATCGATTTGAGAGCTCTCGGCGGCGGCGGACGGAACCTCGACGGTGGGCTAGGGCTTCGAGTAAAAAGAAAAGAAACGTCGAGGGACAGAGGCGGGGTAGATATAGGGGTGATTGAGTGAAGGAGGGGTCAAGGAATCGTTGCCGGGTCGGAGAAATCGCGGAATTCTGTTTGGGATCGAACCCGTGCTTGTTTCTGTCTCTGGCTGAAGCAAGGAGATGACTAGTGGGTCCCGACTGTCAGCGGAAGGAAGGGACACGAGCTGTTTGGTGTTACTTTGGGCTGGAGGTGGGCTGCTGCGAAGCTGCTTCTGCGCGCAGCTGTGCGGTAGGTAAGCGGCAGGGTAGGTGGCTAGGTGGGCTGGGCCGGTCTAGATCGCGGGTAGGGTTTAGTTAGTTTTTTTATTATTTCTTTTCCTTTTTCTGTTTTAATATTTCTTTTATAACTTTTTCATACTATCTCCAAATGGGATGAAATTTGTTTCTAAATTTTTATAATATTCAGTAGATCATTTTTGTATCCTTTTATTAAGTTCAATTATATTGTATTTATAAAACCCTTGTTTATTCCTTAATGGAATATTTGTAAAACCTATTAGGGTTAGGTTTTTTTAGTTAAAACTTTGTAATTTTTGCATGGATGCAATGCAATACACATGAATGACATGTAAAAACAATTTTTTTCTAATCCCAAATTCCAAAATCTTGGGATGTGACACATGCACCATCAAAATCAAGATCAAACCATTTGCAAGCATTGAAAGCTGGGATCAAAGAACTCTAAACATGAGCATGAAAGATGGAGTTCTAACAGTAAGACAAAGTAACTATGCATGCAACATGAAAGGTTACAAACAAAGATCATGAATAACAGTGCATTGAAAGACGTTTGTTTCACATATAGAAAACATAGCATAGTGGCATTCAGCTTGTCCCTCATGGAGTAGCAAATATATGCATAGGACACCTTCAAAGTTCATAAGAGTGACTATATACAAATAGTTAAAGAACAAGCAATATCAACAATATGCATCAATCAATAAGTTTTGGGACAATTCACATAGAACTAAGAATGACAAGTATGCTCTCTTAACTGGTGCCTAAGGATAGAAGGCGGAGACTCAATATAATGGTGGAAGAAAGGCCCTTCAAAGGGAAGCAGGGATTTCAAGTCTCAAAAAGAGCTTCCAAAAATTATGGTACTTGTTAGCTTTCAGCTCTCATTGCCCCCATCATAAGCATATTGAAGTGATTAAGGTTAAAGTGAACAAACTATGGAGTATATGCTTGACAACGTATAAGTTGGCAATCTCATGTCCCTTCAATATGAGGGTCTCTCCTCATGCTACTCAACTTTAGTCACCTGTAAGTTCTTGTCATGGTAAGTAGTATCATAAAGAACCGCCAACGGGGTACCCCTTGCACATGATACATGAGCTATCCCATAATCAAAATGACAAGGCAAGCAGACAATGAGAATCTCAGCAATCTTATTATTTACCATGGGAAAATGGTGCTTTTTTCTCTCTTTCCTCTTTTAGTGTGTCTATTTTATATAAGAAGAAAGCTTCCTAGATTGCTCACTATGGTGATCCTGCAAGTTTCCACCATGATTAGACATGGCTTAGGCTAGCGGCCCAGACGTTTCTCTAACACACATACATAACTCCGTGGACTTACAAGCTCCCCTTTTATTTCACACCGACAGCATCCATAAACAAAAGAGCATGATATCAACCGTATAAAGTACAAGTGCAATGTTGAAAGCATTCCCCGTGACAACACGGTTCTGCTAATTCCAATGTATAAGTGCAAGCATATATAACATAAATGACACAATGGTTCAAGTTTATTAGGGGTAAGAAAAATAAAGTGTGTCATCAAGTTTGTGAGAGCTTTAATCACCGAGTTTTCACATAACAAAAAGACTTTTTAATTGGAAGTTATATGAAAACAAGAATATACTTGGAATGGTGTAACACACCATGCATAGGAATTTATAGTGGACACTTTGGAATAACTTGGTTTCTTGGGAGTTGGATGCATGAGTAGAGCTTACTCATACAAATGGAGGCTAGCAAAAGACTGGGAGCGACCAACTAAGAGAGCAATAATGGCCATAATCATGCAGAGCGACAAAACATTACTAATCAAAGCATAAAGTGGTACTACAAGTCAAGGACTAAATGATCATAGAGGTTATGGTGACTTGTTCATAGTCATAACATGGTGTGAGCATGTGCCAAGTCAACCCAAACAAAGCATCAAAGGAGAATACCATAATACTATGCTTTTGTATCCTAAAACAACGCATGATTCACTCAAGGCGCACTAAGCAATCCCAATTGTTTGGAACAAGTCATGCTACAATAATAATCACTAAGCATAAGGTCAAAACAACATCTAGCATGACATGCTGAAGTCTAAGTCACAGTCAAAGCAAGCTCCTTCTTGTACTATTCAAGCAAGAATTTTCTACTCCTCTCCAACACCAATCAACTTATTTGAAACAACACAGCAAAAACGGGGGTCCAAACTAATTTATTCAAGCAGACTAAGCAAACTAAAACAAAAACTAATACGCTCCAATAACAACACAACAATGCATGAAACAATAAAAATGAAGTGTCTAGAAAGACCTGAGATTTTTATTGATGAAGAAGGGGATGTCTTGGGCATCCCCAAGCTTCCACGCTTGTACTTATTGGATATTTCTTGGGGTGACACCATGGTGGCATACCCAAGCTTGCTCTTTTGTCCATTCTTCATCTCATTACATCATTCTCTCTCTACACCTAAAATTTTTCTTCATACAAAACTTCACACAATCTTCATTAGCAACATTAGTGTATTCAAAAGATAATTAACCTTTGGGTTTAGCTTTTAGAACAGCAAAACTTTCACTAAAAACACAAGCTACTGAAGCAACTTCCTCTAAAAATCTCAATTCCACAAAAGAGAACTCAAAAAGAAATCGATAAGAAGCAAATGCAAATAATGGCAGAAATCTGTCAAAACAGACCAGCAGGTAGAAACCATTTTTTTAGAAAATATTACGTTGATCAAATCAAAAAGTGTTGAACTAACAAAAGCTAGCTAACATACTGGGGGATTTATTCAGAAAATATCAGCTCAATCCGACTTATAGAGATTTTCGCGAATTTTTACGGTGGAGCACAAAAATCTTTTTCGGGACATCAACTCCCCAAATCTTACTTCCCTCTCATTAGAGGTTATTCTTGGCACAAAAAGCAAATAAAAAGGATAAGGAGAGGTCATTACAGAGGTAATAACTTTCAAGACTCAAGAAAACTTTTGGGTTGTGTCCCAATAAGTACTTTTCTTTAACGCCTTTAAGTTAGGCACAAGAAGCAAGAATCAAGTATTTTCAAATGAAGACGCATTAAGATTAATACTCAAAATCTCTTCAACTAAGAAAGGTATCTCATCCAAATGAGTTCTAGAGGATCCTTTCTCATCTCTCTTAGGTTCACTACTTTCATCAAATGGGTTTTCAGGAACAATCCAATCAAAATTCTTTTCTAAGGCTTTATGCATTCCTACAAGTTTAAAAGGTATAGGTTTCTTAATTTCCTCCCTCGGTTTGGTTTTATCTAAAGTACCCATAACATCTACACATGAGCCTAGCATATTAAAAGGTTCAAAGACCTTTTGGCTTCCTTAGGAACATCATTGAACTCTTTTAGTAAAGTTTCTAGGATAAATTCTCTCTTTTCAGCATCCTATTCTTCTTTCAGTTTAAGAAACAAAATTTGCATCATGGGGTTAAGGTTAACAAACCTAGCCTCCAACAAATGAACTAAATAAGCTATAGCAATTTCATAATTAGGAGCAAGTTCTGCTAAGGATCTATCCTCAATATCCTCATGTTTGCTAACATGATTAAAGAATTCTTCAATATTTTCTTTCCCAAATATAGAGCCACTACCTATTGAAAGGTCTTTCAGGGTGCACTTGGGAATCAACACGGTGAGCTAGAGCAAGGTGACAACTAGAGTAGGAACTTTTTTTTTGTGTTTTTGATAAGAGAAAGCAAACCAAACGAAACTATTTTTTTAGTTTTTGATAAAAGGAGGCAAACAAAACCAAGCAAAAGAAACTAAGAAAAACAAAAAAAAAGTAAAGAGAAAGGTTGTGAAGTACTCCCCTTGTGAAGTCATCCTTAGACTCCCCGGCAACGGCGCCATAAAAAGCTTGATGGTGGCTCGGCTGATTGTTGAGCTTCGTTGGGAGACCCCAAGAGGAAGGTATGATGAGCAAAGCAGCAAGTTCTTCCCTCAGTAAGAAACCAAGGTTATCGAACCAGTAGGAGGAAGGAAACGACTCAAAGGTGTTGCTACCATCTTGGAAACCTACACAACACAAACTCAAGACTTTTCCCAAATGAACAATGAGGTTGTCAATCTCACCGGTTTGCTGAAAACAAAGGTTTAACTGTATGCTATGGAAGGTAATGGTGGTTTGCAGAAAGTAAATAGTAAAAGTGGAAGATGTATCAATGATAAAGATTGAACCGGGGTCCATAGTTCACTAGAGGTGTTCTCCTTAAGATAAACAAACATGACATCCTGGGTAAACAAATTACAACAGGGCAATTGACAGGACTGAGCAAGGCATAACAATGTAATACTAGACATTCATGATCCTATGAGATTCGATTGGGCAATACAACAAGATACATAGACCGCCATCCAACTGCATCTATGACTAGTAATCTGATGGCGCCCGGTGTTGACGTGGGAGCGCTTCGTTCCCAAAGAGCAAGGTGTGATGAGCACAATAGCAAGTCTTGCCTTAGTAAGAAACCGAGGTTATCGAACCAGTAGGAGGAAGGCAACGTCTCAAAGGTGTTGCAAGCAACGTGGAAACCCGCTCAACACAAACTCAAGACTTTGCCCCAACGAACAGTGAGGTTGTCAATCTCATCGGTTGTTGTAACAAAGGATTAACTGTATGGTGTGGAATATGATGATGGTTTGCAGCAAGTAAACAGTAACAGTGGAATATGTATCAATGGTAAAGATTGGACCGGGGTCCATAGTTCACTAGAGGTGCTCTCCTTAGATTAACAAACATGGCATGAAGAGTGAACAAATTACAGCAGGGCAATTGACAGGACTGAGCAAGGCATAACAATGCAATACTAGACATAAAGATCCTATGAGATTCGATTGGGCAATACAACAATATACATAGACCGCCATCCAATTGCATCTATGACTAGAAGTCCACCTTCAGGTTATCATCTGAACCCCCTCCAGTAATAAGTTGCAAGCAACAGACAACTGCTTTAAGCAAAGTGTGTAAGGTAAACAATCCACTTGTTCCATGAACAAGAGACCATTGTTTTCTCCCTAGTGGCAGCAGCACATCTACAACCGTAGAGATTTTTGTCACTTACCTTGATTAAGTAGAGGCATGAACCCACTATCGAGCATAAATACCCCCTCTTGGAGTCACTAGCAACTACTTGGCCAAGATAGCTACTCACAAACAACACAGACATGATAGAATCAATAAGACAAAACCATTAATCAATCTGACATAGTAATCTCAATATCCATCGGATCCCCGCAAACACAACATGCATGATTACAAATAGATGAGATATTGATCATGAACGGAGCTCACAAGATCTAGACATGAAAGCATAAGGAGGAGATACAACCATCTAGCTACTACATGGACCTGTAGTCCAAGGTGGAACTACTCACGCTTCATATCGGAGGCTGGCATGATGAAGAAGAAGGCCTCCGAGATGATCTCCCCTCCGGCAGGGTGCCGGGAAGAGCTTCAGATCTCCCTCGATCAAGGGACAATGGTGGCGGCGGCTACAGACAGTTTCGTGGAATATTGATCGGGTACTTAGGCTTTAGGCATCGGGGGCTTCTTATAGGTGAAGAGGCGAGGCTAGGAGGCATCCAGGGGGCCCACACCCTGCCTAAGCACGGGTCCACCCTGGGCCGCGCCTAGGGGGTGTGGCCGCCCTGTGGCGCCCCTCCGTCTCTCCTCTGGACTCCGTGTTCTCCTCGGTGAAATATTGACTTTGGCTTTTGTCCCGTCCAATTCCGAGAATATTTCCTTACTAGCTTTTCTGGAACCAAAAACAGCAAAAAGCAGGCAACTGGCACTATGGCAAGTTGTTAATAGGTTAGTACCATAAAACATATAAAAAGCACCTCAAAGTGTGGACAAAGCAAAGCAAAGTAGATACTAAACAAGCATGGAACATCAAAAAATTTAGATACGTTTCCGACGTATCAAGCATCCCCAAGCTTAACTCCTGCTCGTCCTCGAGTAGGTAAGTGATAAAAATAATAATTTTTGAGGTGACATGCACCATCAAAACCAAGATCAAACCATTTGCAAGCATTGAAAGTTGGGATCAAATAACTCTAAACATGTGCATGAAAGATGGAGTTCTAACAGTAAGACAAAGTAAATATGCATGCAACATGAAAGGCTACAAACAAAGATCGTGAATAACATGCATTGAAAAACGTTTGTTTGTTTCACATACAGAAAACATGGCATAGTGGCATTCAGCTTGTCCCTCATCGAGTAGCAAATAGATGCATAGGACACCTTCAAAGTTCATAAGAGTGACTAGATACAAATAGCACAATAACAAGCAATAACACAATATGGATCAATCAATAAGTTTTGGGACAATGCACATAGAACTAAGAATGGCAACTATGCTCTCTTAACTGGTGCCTAAAGATAGAAGGTGGAGACTCAATATAACAGTGGAAGAAAGGCTCTTCATAAAGGGAAGCAAGGATTTCAAGTTTCAAAAAGAGCTTCCAAAAATTATGGTACTTGTTAGCTTTCAGCCCTCATTGACCCTATCATAAGCATCTTGAAGTGATTAAGGTTAAAGTGAACAAACTATGGAGTATATGCTTGACAAAGTATAAGTTGGCAATCCCATGTCCCTTGAATATGAGGGTCGCACCTCATGCTACTCAACTTTAGTCACTTGTAAGTTCTTGTCATAGTAAGTACATGCGTATCATAGAGAACCGCCAATGGGGTACCCCTTGCACATGGTACATGATCTATCCCATAACCAAAATGACAAGGCAAGTAGACAATGAGCATCTCAGCGATCATTTTATTTGCTATTTTCATAGGTTTTTATTGAGGATGTTTCACAGATTTCTCATTATGGTGATGCTGCAAGTTTTCACCATGATTAGACATGGTTTAGGCTAGCGGCCCAGGTATTTCTCTAACACAAAATACATAACTCCATGGACTTACAGGCCCCCTTTTTATTTCACACCGCGACATCCATAGACAAAAGAGCATGATATCAACTGTGTACAAAGTACAAGTGCAATGTTGAAAACGTTCCCCATGAAAACATGGTTCTGCTAATTCCAACGTATAAGTGCAAGCATATACAACATAGATGACACAATGGTTCAACTTTATTAGGGGCAATAAATATAAAGTGTGCCATCAAGTTCGTGAGAGCTTTAATCACTAAGTTTTCACATAACAAAATACTTTTTAATTGGAAGATAGCTGAAAACAAGAATATACTTGGAATGGTGTAACACATCATGCATTGGAATTTATAGTGGATACTTTGGAATAACTTGGTTTCTTGGAAGTTGGAAGCATGAGTAGAACTTACTCAAACAAGTGGAGGCTAGGAAAAGACTGGGAGCAACCAACTTAAGAGAGCAATAATGGCCATAATCATGCAGAGCGACAAAACATTACTAATCAAAACATAGAGTGGTACTACAAGTCAATGACTAAATAATCATAGAGTCTATGGTGACTTGTTCATAGTCATAACATGGTGTGAGCATGGGCCAAGTCAACCCAAACAAAGCATCAAAGGAGAATACCACAATACTATGCTTTTGCATGCTAAAACAACGCATGATTCTTTCAAGGCACACTAAGCAATCCAAATTGTTTGGAACAAGTCATGATACATCAATAATCACTAAGCATAAGGTCAAAAAATACCTAGCATGACATGCTAAAGTCTAAGTCACAGTCAATGCAAGCTCCTCTTGCACTTTCAAGCAAGAACTTTCTACTCCTTTCCAACACCAATCAACATATTTGAAACAACACAGCGAGAACGGGGGTCCAAACTACTTTATTCAAGCAAACTAAACAAACTAAGCAACACAAATGAAAACAAAGACGCTCCAAGAACAACACAACAGTGCATGAAACAATAAAAATGAAGTGTCTAGAAAGACGTGAGTTTTTTATTGATGAAGAAGGGGATGCCTTGGGCATCCCCAAGCTTTGACGCTTGTACCTCTTGGATATTTCTTGGGGTGACACCGGGGTGGCATCCCCAAGCTTGAGATTTTGTCCATTCTTCATCTCATTACATCATTCTCTCTCTACACCTGAAATTTTTCCTTCATACAAAACTTCACACAATCTTCATTAGCAACATAGTGTATTCAAAAGATAATAGACCCTTGGTTTTAACTTTAGCACATCAAAAAAATTCACTAAAAAAACAAGCTAGTGAAGCAACTTCCTTTAAAAAACTCAATTCCCAAAAGAGAACTCAAAAAGAAATCGATAAGAAGCAAATGCAAATAATGGCGGAAATCTGTCAAAACAGACCAGTAGATAGAAACCGATTTTTTAGAAGACTTATGTTTCTCAACTCAAAAAGTGTTGAACTAACGAAAGTTATCTAACATACTAGGGGATTTATTTGTAAATTTCCAGCTCAATCCGACTTACAGAGACTCCTCACGAATTTTTATGTTGGAGAATAGAAATCTGTTTCGGGACAGGAACTCCCCAAATCTTACTTCCCTCACATTAGAAGTCATTCTTGGCACAAAAAGCAAATAAAAAGGATAAGGGGAGGTTATTACTGAAGTAATAACTTCTAAGACTCAAGAAAACTCTTGGGTTATCTCCCAACAAGTACTTTTCTTTAACGCCTTTAAGTTAGGCATAAGAAGCAAGAAATCAAGTATTTTCAAATGAAGAAGCATTAACATCAAACCTTGCTTTCAAAGGGGGGAGAAAAAAGCAACTTCTATCTACTCATAGGGAATTTTTCAATACCTTTCTTGAATGGAAATTTATATTTAATGGTGCCTTCTTTCATATCAATGATGTCACCAACAGTTCTAAGAAAAGGTATTCCCAAAGTAATAGGACAAGAAGCATTGTATTCAACATCCAAAACATAGAAATTAACAGGGACATAAGCATTGTTAACCATAATGAGAACATCATTAACATTCCCCATGAGTTTCTTCTTAGCATTATCATTGAGTGGGACATTCAAATAACAATCTTCCAAAGGTGGCAAATCAAGCATTTTATAAATCTTCCTAGGCACAATAGAGACACTAGAACCAAGATCACATGAAGCTTTGAGATCAAAGTCATTCACTTGCATATTAGTAATGGGTTCCCAACTATCTTCTACTTTCCTAGGAATCGAAGCTTTGTGTTTTAACTTCTCTTCCTTAATTTTAACAAGAGCATCTGTAATGTGTTTGGTGAAAGCAACATGCATATCACTAGCATCAGGGCTTCTAGCAAGTTTTTGCAGGAATATAATCACTTCAGAAATATTGTAACCATCAAGATCAAAATCAAACTTAGAATCACCAGTAGTAGACTCATTAGGCTTAGGCATTGTAGAAGGAGGAATAGGGACTTCTTGTGGTTTAGTGTCATCCATATGGGTGTTGGTGATGGTGCACACACTATTGTTTCTATCAATTTTAGCTTCCCTTTCCCACTTAGCATGAAGTTGGGCTAACAGTCTAACATTTTCATCAATAGTAACTTGTATGGCATGAGTAGGAGCAAAGTTACTTTCCATGGTTTCAGGTTTAACAGTCATTTTATTAATCAAAGAGGACTGTGCTTCAGACAAAGAGGAAATATTTTTCTCTACATTTAAAAGCTTTTCCTCCATAGTCTTGTTGAAGGTGGTTTGTTTACTAATAAAGTATTTGAGCATGACTTCAAGTTCAGAGGGGGCACTTCTAGCATTGTTGTAGGAGTTTCCATAGGTATTACCATTATTACGAGGATAGGGCCTATAATTGTTGTTACCACCAAAATTATTCCTATAGGCATTGTTGTTGAAATTGTTGTTTCTAATGAAGTTCACATCAACTTGCTCTTATTGATCAAACAAAGAGGCTAAGGGAACACTATTAGGATCTAAAGGAGCTTTCACATTAACAAGCATAGCCATAATAACATCTATCTTATCACTCAAAGAGGAGGTTTCTTCAATAGAATTTACCTTCTTACCATGTGGAGCTCTCTCAGTGTGCCATTCAGAATAATTAACCATCATATTATCAAGGAGTTTTGTTGCAGTACCCAAGGTGATGGTCATAAAGGTACCTCCAGCAGCTGAATCCAACAGGTTTCTTGAAGAGAAGTTCAAACATGCATAAAAAGTTTGGATAATCATCCCACCAGTAAGTCCATGAGTGGGACAATTCTTAACCAAAGATTTCATTCTTTCCCAAGCTTGAGAAACATGTTCATTATCAAGTTGTTTAAATTTCATAATATCACTTCTCAAAGATATAATCTTGGGAGAATTCGTACGTAACCTACTGACACAACTCCCACCCTCGCGTCGTCCTCTTGGGCGGCACGGGGGGACCAAACGCGCGCCACCGCCGACCCCCATCCCTTCCTCTCCCCTCCCCCGCCGCTGCCGCGTGGCGGTCCTCACCGCCGAAGGTGGCTGGGACAAGCCGCGGTGGACGCGAGGTGGCCGGGCGCCCCGAAGTCGTCTCCCCTGGTGTGGGTCTGCTTGGAGGCGTATGGGGGTGCGTGGAGCTGCTTGCTGCTGTGGTGGCCGGCGTCGCTGTTGCTACTAGTGGTGGCGGCCGCCGGGTGCCGTCCGTGGTGGCGGTCGTGGCCTGGGCCCTTCTGGGGCCCAGATGGGCTTGGCGGGCCGCGCCGCGGCAGGGCTGCTGCGGTTCCGGGCGCTCGCGGGGAGCTGCAGGAGCGCGGGATGCCGAGCCGATGGGCTCGGGTGTGGGTCTGGTTGGGGCGGCGGCCCTCGACCGCGGGCGGCCGACAGGTGTGGCCAGTTCGTCTTTCTCTGTCGTCTTTCACCGGAGTTGAGGACGCCGGGGTGGCGACACCGGGGACGCCGCGGCTGTGGGTGGTCGGCTGCCAGGGGTTTGCCTCGTCGCAGCGGTTGCGTGGAGGACGGCTGGTCTCGGGGGCCTTGGCGTGTTGGTCTCGCGGAGGTCATACCCGGTTCCGTCGGTGCCTAGCAGCTTTGGCGGACCGCGGCATTTGGTTGGCGGGGGCGTGGCGGCCCTCGCTGGCATCCTCATGGCAGAGGTGCGCCATGGTGGATGGACGGCGGTGTGGTGGCGCTGCTTTTGGTGGTCGGGACGCTCTCGCGCATCCCTTGGTCGGTGGCGAGTTGGCGTGAGGTGTTCGCTCTACTACGCGTGAAGGCCAGAGCGGCGGCTCCGGAATAAGATGGTGTTGCTTCTTTGTCCTGGCCGTGCGGGCGGCGGGGCATGGGGGTGTGGGCGGGGGCGCCGTCTCTCTTGTAGTTGGTCGTGCTCGCCGGGCGATATGGGTTGCCTTCGGGTCGCTCCTTTGGAGGTGGTGTAGGGCTCTTCGGACAAAAGTCCTGCCCGACTTTGGTCGGTGCTGACTTCGGCGACGCCTGTGGACGCCGCTTCCTCCATTGGGGGCGTTGTTGTGGAGCCCGGTCACCCCTCCGTCCATCACTACGGGGTGAAATCCCAAATCTGGCTTCGCCAGATTGGATGACGGCGGCGTCCTCTCGGACGTCGTGACCTTCTTGGAGGCGTCATTTTTCATAGTGATGTGAGCCTTGCCCGGGGTTGCTGGTATTGCTAGGAGAGTCGACGTCTTCGGGCCCTGTCGGCGTGCGAGTGCCGCTGGCGAGTTCCTTGCGGCTTTCCTATCGCCATTAAGCCTGTGAGGCCTAGCCGTTCCTTCGGCTCTGACTTCCTCTCCGGGGACTGGACCAGGCTTTTCGTAGGGGCCGTTGTTGCCGTTGTGCTGGTATTGTTTGGCAGTGCTCCAGACCTAGTTGTGTGCTAGGTAGTGTGGCCTCGAGGTTTTCTGCCAGTTTCTCCTTAAAAACTGTGACGTTTGGGGTATTTTTTTGGTTTGGTTCCCCTATTAACCAGACCCGTGTGTATATACGTCTATACCGGGTTCCGGCCGGTTTCCCTTCCAAACCGTCAAATTCTCTTCTTCTAATAGAAAAGGCAGAGCTCCTGTTGGTTGCTCTAAAAAAAGATATAATCTTAGCAGGAGGGTAGTACTTTCCAATAAAAGCATCTTTGCACTTAATCTAAAAATCAATACTATTTATAGGCAAGGATAGCAACCATTCTTTAGATTTTCCTCTCAAGGAGAAAGGAAACAACTTGAGCTTAATAATATCTCCATCTACATCCTTATACTTTTGCATCTCACAAAGTTCAACAAAGTTATTGAGATGGGAAGCAACATCATCAGAATTAGCACTAGAAAATTGCTCTCTCGTCACAAGATTCAACAAAGAAGGCTTAATTTCATAAAAGGTAGCATCAGGAGCATGTGGAGCAATAGGAGTGCTTAGGAAATCATTGTAGTTTGTGCTAGTGAAGTCACACAACTTGGTGTTCTCAGCAGAGTTCATTTTGGCAAAAGTGGAGCAAGCCAAAAACAGCAGCAGCAACTAGAGTAGGAACTAATTTTTTGTGTTTTTGATAAGAGAAAGCAAACCAAACTAAACTAATTTTTTTGAGTTTTTTTATAAAAAGAGGCAAACAAAACCAAAGCAAAAGAAACTAAGCAAACTAAAAACAAAGTAAAGAGTAAGGTTGAGAAGGACTCCCCTTGTGAAGACGTCCTTAGCCTCCGCGGCAACGGCGCCAGAAAAATCTTGATGATGGCGCTACGTTGATATGGAGCGCTTCGTCAGGAAACCCAAGAGAAAGGTATGAATGAGCACAACATCAAGTTTTACCTCAGTAAGAAACCAAGGTTATTGAACCAGTAGGAGGAAGGAAACGTCTCAAAGGTGTTGCAAGCAACGTGGAAACCTACACAACACAAACTCAAGACTTCGCCCCAACAAACAGTGAGGTTTTCAATCTCACCGGTTGCTGTAACAAAGGATTAACTGTATGGTGTGGAAGATGATGATGGTTTGCAACAAGTAAACAGTAACAGTGGAAGATGTATCAATGGTAAAGATTGGACCGGAGTCCATAGTTCACTAGAGGTGCTCTCCTTAGATAAACAAACATGACATGAAGGGTGAACAAATTACAGTAGGGCAATTGACAGGACTGAGCAAGGCATAAAATGAATTACTAGACATAAAGATCCTATGAGATTCGATTGGGCAATACAACAATATACATAGACCACCATCCAACTGCATCTATGACTAGAAGTCCACCTTCAGGTTATCATCTGAACCCCCTCCAGTATTAAGTTGCAAGCAACAGACAACTACTTTAAGCAAAGTGTGTAAGGTCAACAATCCACTTGTTCCATGAACAAGAGATCATTGTTTTCTTCCTAGTGGCAACAACACATATACAACCGTAGAGATTTCTGTCACTTCCCTTGATTAAGTAGAGTCATGAACCCACTATCGAGCATAAATACCCCCTCTTGGAGTCACTAGCAACTACTTGGCCAAGATAGCTACTAACAACGGAGAGCATGCAAGATCACAAACAACACAGACATGATAGAATCAATAAGACAAAACCATTAATCAATCTGACATAGTAATCTCAATATCCATCGGATCCCCGCAAACACAGCATGCATGATTACAAATAGATGGGATCTTGATCATGAACGGAGCTCACAAGATCTAGACATGAAAGAACAAGGAGGAGATACAACCATCTAGCTACTACATGGACCCGTTGTCCAAGGTGGAACTACTCACGCTTCATACCGAAGGCTGTCATGATGAAGAAGAAGGCCTCCGGGATGATCTCCCCTCCGGCAGGGTGTCGGGAAGAGCTTCGGATCCCCCCGATCTAGGGATGATGGTGGCGGCGGCTACAGACGGTTTCGTGTATCGATCGGGTACTTAGGGTTTAGGCATCGGGGGCTTCTTATAGGCGAAGAGGCGAGGCTGGGAGGCGGCCAGGGAGGCACACCCTGCCTAGGAGTGGGCCCACCCTGGGTCGCGCCTAGGGGGGTGTGGACGCCTTGTGGCGCCCCTCCGTCTCTCCTATATACTCCGTGTTCTCCTCGATGAAATATTGACTTTGGCTTTTGTCCCGTCCAATTCCGAGAATATTTCCTTACTAGATTTTCTGGAACCAAAAACAGCAGAATACAGACAATTGGCACTGTGGCAACTTGTTAATAGGTTAGTACCAGAAAACATATGAAAAGCACCTCAAAATGTGGACAAAGCAAAGCAAAGTAGATACTAAACAAGCATGGAACATAAAAAATTATAGATACGTTTCCGACTTATCAAGCATCCCCAATAAAAGACTTTATTAGTAAACAAACCACTTTCGACAAGACTGTGGAGGAAAAGCTTTTGAATGTTGAGAAAAATATTTCCTCTTTCTCTGAAGCATAGTCCTCTTTGATTAATAAAATGGCTGCTAAACCTGAAACTTTGGAAAGTACCTTTGCTGCTACTCATGCCATACAAGTTACTATGGATGAAAATGTTAGACTATTAGCTCAACTTCATGCTAAGTGGGAAAGAGAAGCTAATATTGCTAGAAACAATAGTGTCTGCACTATCACCACCACTAATATGGATGTCACTAAACCACAATAAGTCCTTGTTCCTCCTACCACAATGCCTAAACCTAATGAGTCTACTACTAGTGATGATAAGTTTGATTTTGATCTTGATGGTTGCAATATTTCTAAAGTGATTATGTTCCTACAAAAGCTTGCTAGAAGTCCTGATACTAGTGATATGAATGTGTCTTTCACCAAACACATTACAGATGCTCTTATTAAAATTAAGGAAGAGAAGTTGAAACACAAAGCCTCTATTCCTAGGAAAATAGAGGATAGTTGGGAACCCATTAATAATATGCAAGTGAATGACTTTAATCACAAAGCTTCATGTGACCTTGGTTATAGTTTCTCTATTATGCCTAGAAAGATTTATGAAATGCTTGATTTTCCACCTTTGGAAGATTGTTATTTGGATGTTCCACTTAATGATAATGCTAAAAAGAAACTCATGGGGAGTGTTAATGATGTTCTTATTATGGTTAACAATGCTTATGTTCCTGTTGATTTCTATGTTTTGAATGTTGAATACAATGCTTCTTGTCCTATTACTTTGGGAAGACCTTTTCTTAGAACTATTGGTGCCATTATTGATATGAAAGAAGGCACCATTAAATATCAATTTCCATTCAATAAAAGGTATTGAACACTTCCCTATGAGGAGAGAGAAGTTGCTTTTTGCTCCTCCTTTGAAAGCAAGGTTTGATGTTAATGCTTCTTCATTTGAAATACTTGATTCTTGCTTCTTGTGCCTAACTTAAAGTAATTAAAGAAAAGTACTTATTGAGAGATAACCCAAAAGTTTTCTTGAGTCTTGGAAGTTATTACTTGAGTAGCGACCTCTCCTTATCATTTTTATTTGCTTTTTGTTCCAAGAATGACCTCTAATGAGAGGGAAGTAAGATTTGGGGAGTTGTTGTCCCGAAACAGGATTTTGTGTTCCACCGTAAAAATTCGTGAAGAATCTTTGTAAGTCGGACTAATTTTTTCTAAATAAATTAACCATTGTGTTAGCTAACTTTCTTTAGTTCAACACTTTTTGATTTGAGCAACATAAGGTCTTCTAAAAAATCGGTTTCTACCTGCTGGTCTGTTTTGATAGATTTCTGCCATTATTTGCATTTGCTTCTTATTGAATCCTTTTTGGGTTCTTTTTGGGAAATTGAGCTTTTTGAGGGAATTTCTACAGTAGCTTGTGTTTTTAGTGAAAGTTTTGCTGTTTTGAAACTAAACCCAATGGTCTATTATCTTTTGAATACATTAATGTTGCTAATGAAGATCATGTGAAGTTTTGCATGAAGGAATTTTTTCAGGTTTAGAGAAAGAATGATGTAATGAGATGAAGAATGGACAAAAGATCAAGATTGGGGATGCAACCCTGTGTAACCCCAAGAAATATTCAAGAGGTACAAGTGTCAAAGCTTGGGGATGCCCAAGGCATCCCCTTCTTCATCAATAAAAATCTCAGGTCTTTCTAGACACTTCGTTTTTATTGTTTCATGCACTGTTGTGTTGTTCTTGGAGCGTCTTAGTTTTCATTTAGTTTGCTTAGTTTGCTTGAATAAAGTTGTTTGGACCCCCGTTCTCGCTATGTTGTTTCAAATAAGTTGATTGGTGTTGGAGAGGAGTAGAAAGTTCTTGCTTGAATAGTACAAGAGGAGCTTGCTTTGACTGTGACTTAGACTTTAGCATGTCATGCTAGATGTTGTTTTGACCTTATGCTTAGTGATTATTGTTGTAGCATGACTTGTTCCAAACAATTGGTATTGCTTAGTGCGCCTTGAACGAATCATGTGTTGTTTTAGGATACAAAATCATAGTATTATGGTATTCTCCTTTGATGCTTTGTTTGGGTTGACTTGGCACATGCTCACGCCATGTTATGACTATGAACAAGTCACCATAACCTCTATGATCATTTAGTCCTTGACTTGTAGTACCACTTTATGCTTTGATTAGTAATGTTTTGTCGCTCTGCATGATTATGGCCATTATTGCTCTCTTAGTTGGTCGCTCCCAGTCTTTTGCTAGCCTCCATTTGTATGAGTAAGCTCTACTCATGCATCCAACTCCCAAGAAACCAAGTTATTCCAAAGTGTCCACTATAAATTCCTATGCATGGTGTGTTACACCATTCCAAGTATATTCTTGTTTTCATCTATATTCCAATTAAAAAGTATTTTTATGTGAAAACATAGTGATTAAAGCTCTCACGAACTTGATGGCACACTTTATTTTTCTTGCCCCTAATAAACTTGAACCATTGTGTCATCTATGTTGTATATGCTTGCACTTATATGTTGGAATTAGCATAACCATGCTGTCATGGGGAACGCTTTCAACATTGCACTTGTACTTTGTACATGGTTGATATCATGCTATTTTGTCTATGGACATTGTCGGTGTGAAATGAAAGGGGAGCTTGTAAGTCCATGGAGTTATGTATGTGTGTTAGAGAAACGCCTGGGCCGCTAGCCTAAGCCATTGCCTAATCATGGTGGAAACTTGCAGCATCACCATAATGACATCTATAAAGCATTCTTCTTATAAAAAAAGAGACTGAGAAAAAAATGAGAAATAGAGGAAAGAGAGAAAAAATCACCATATTCCCATGGTAAATAATAAGATTGCTGAGATGCTCATTGTCCGCTTGCCTTGTCATTTTGATTATGGGATAGCTCATGTATCATGTGCAAGAGGTACCCCTGTTGGCGGTTCTCTATGATACACATGTACTTACCATGACAAGAACTTGCAAGTAACTAAACTTTGAGTAGCATGAGGAGCAGCCCTCGTATTCAAGAGACATGAGATTGCCAACTTATACTTTGTCAAGCATATACTCCATAGTTTGTTCACTTTAACCTTAATCATTTCAAGATGCTTATGATAGAGGCAATGAGAGGTGAAAGCTAACAAGTACCATATTTTTTGGAAGCTCTTTATGAAACTTGAAATACCTGCTTCCCTTATGAAGGGCCTTTCTTCCACTATATTGAGTCTCCATATTCCACCCTTAGGCACCAGTTAAGAGAGCATAGTTGCCATTCTTAGTTCTATGTGCATTGTCACAAAACTTATTGATTGATGCATATTGTTGATATTACTTGTTCTTGTGCTATTTGTATTTAGTCACTCTTATGAACTTCGAAGGTGTCCTATGCATCTGTTTGCTACTCCATGAGGGACAAGCCGAATGCCACTATGCCATGTTTTCTGTATGTGAAACAAACAAACGTTTTTCAATGCATGTTATTCATGATCTTTGTTTGTAACCTTTCATGTTGCATGCATAGTTACTTTGTCTTACTGTTAGAACTCCATCTTTCATGCTCATGTTTAGAGTTCTTTGATCCCGGCTTTCAATGCTTCCAAATGGTTTGATCTTGATTTTGATGGTGCATGTCACCTCAAAAATTATTCTTTTTATCACTTACCTACTCGAGGATGAGCAGGAGTTAAGCTTGGGGATGCTTGATCGTCGGAAACGTATCTATAATTTTTTATGTTCCATGCTTGTTTAGTATCTACTTTGATTTGCTTTGTCTACACTTTGAGGTGTTTTTATATGTTTTCTGGTACTAACCTATTAACAAGATGCCACATTGCCAGTTGCCTGTGTTCTTCTGTTTATGGTTCCAGAAAGGCAGAAAATCAATATTCTCGGAATTGGACGGGACAAAGGCCAAAGTCAATATTTTACCATGGGAAACACATAGCCAGAGTATGAGACGGAGGGGAGGAACCAGGGGCCACACCCCCTGGCGACGCGGGTTAGGGATAGCCGCCTGGGGTGTGTGACCACCCTGGACACCCCCTGCCTCGCCTCTTGTCCTATAAAGACCCCCCGATGCAGAAATCCTAAGAACCCGATCAATATTCCACGAAACTGTCTGTAGCTGCTGCCACCATCGTCCCTAGATCGGGGGATCTGAAGCTCTCCCGAGCACCCTACCAGAGGGGAGATCATTCCGGAGGCCTTCTTCTTCATCATGCCAGCCTCCGGTATGAACTGTGAGTAGTTCCACCTTGGACTACGGGTCCATGTAGTAGCTATATGGTTGTATCTCCTCCTTTGTGCTACCATGTTTAGATCTTGTGAGCTCCGTTAATGATCAAGATCATCTATTTGTAATCATGCATGTTGTGTTTGTAGGGATCCGATGGATTTTGAGATTACTATGTCAGATTGATTAATGGTTTTGTCTTATTGATTCTATCATGTCTGTGTTGTTTGTGATCTTGCATGCTCTCCATTTCTAGTAGCTATCTTGGCCAAGTAGATGCTAGTGACTCCAAGAGGGAGTGTTTATGCTCGATAGTGGGTTCATGCCTCTATTTAACCTAAGGGAAGTGACAGAAATCTCTAAGGTAGTAGATGTGTTGTTGCCACTAGGGAGAAAACAACAGTCTCTTGTTCATGTAACAAGTGGATTGTTTACCTTACACACTTTGCTTAAAGAAGTAATCCGTTGCTTGCAACTTAATACTGGAGGGGGTTCGGATGATAACCTGAAGGTGGATTACTAGTCATAGATGCAGTTGGATGGCGGTCTATGTATCTTGTTGTATTGCCCAATCGAATCTCATAGGATCATGAATGTCTAGTATTGCATTGTTATGCCTTGCTCAGTCCTGTCAATTGCCCTGTTGTAATTTGTTTACCTAGCATGCCATGTTTGTTTATCTTAAGGAGAACACCTCTAGTGAACTATGGACCCCGGTCCAATATTTACCATTGGTACATCTTCCATTGTTACCGTTTACTTTCTGCAAACCACTATTACCTTCCACACCATACAGTTAACCCTTTGTTTTCAGCAAACCGGTGAGATTGACAACCTCACTGTTCGTTGGGGCAAACTCTTGAGTTTGTGTTGTGCAGGTTTCCAAGTTGCTAGCAACACCTTTGAGTCGTTTCCTTCCTCCTACTGGTTCGATAACCTTGGTTTCTTACTAAGGGAAAACTTGCTGCTGTTCTCATCATACCTTCCTCTTAGGGTCTCCCAACGAAGCGTTCGCGCACCATCATAATCCACCTTCAGGTTATCATCCGAACCCCCTACAGTATTAAGTTGCAAGCAACGGATAACTGCTTTAAGCAATGTGTGTAAAGTAAACAATACGATTGTTCCATGAACAAAAGATTGTTGTTTTCTCCCTAGTAGCAATAGCACATCCACAACCTTAGAGATTTCTGGCACTTACCCAGATTCAATAGAGGCATGAACCCACTATCGAGCATAAATACTCCCTCTTGGAGTCACTATCACCTACTTGGCCAAGATAGCTACTAGAAACGGAGAGCATGCAAGATCTCAAACAACACTGACATGATAGAATCATTAATGAATCTGACATAGTAATCTCAATATCCATCAGATCCCCGCAAACAGAACATGCATGATTACAAATAGATGATCTTGATCATGAACGGAGCTCACAAGATCTAAACATGATAGCACAAAGGAGGAGAAACAACCATTTAGCTATTGTATGGAACCATAGTCCAAGGTGGACTACTCACGCATCAAACTGGAGGCTGGCATGGTAATGAAGAAGGCCTCCGGGATGATCTCTCTCTTCTGACAGGGTGCTGGGAGGAACTTTAGATCCCCCCGATCTAGGGACGATGGTGGCGGCGGCTACGGACTGTCTCATGGAGATCTGATCGGGTACTTAAGGTTTTAGCATCGGGGGGCTTTTATAGGCGAAGAGGCGAGGCAGGGAGGCGGATAGGGCGCCCAGGCCATAGGGCGGCGCGCCCTAGGGTGGGCCCGCGTGACCCTAGGGTGTGGCGGCCCTGCAGCCCCCCTTCGGTTGCCCTTTGGTCTCTGTGTTCGTATCGATGAAATATTGACTTTGGCTTTTGTCCCGTCCAAATCCAAGAACATTTTCTTACTAGCTTTTCTGAAACCAAAAACAACAAAAAACATGCAACTGGCACTGTGGCATCTTGTTAATAGGTTAGTCCCAGAAAATGTATAAAAATACCTCAAAGTATAGACAAAGCATAGCAAAGTGGATACTAAACAAGCATGGAACATCAAAAATTATAGATACGTTTACGACGTATCAGTAAATCAAGCACATCATAAAAATTTTAGGCATAAAAGAGACACTAGCACAAAGATCACATAAAGCTTTGAAATAAAAATCATTCACTTTCATATTAATTATGGGATCCCAACCATCTTCTAATTTCCTAGGAATATAAATTTCATGTTTAAAATTTTCTTCTTTAATTTTCATGAGAGCATTTGTAATATGTTTTGTAAAGCTTTTGCAAGAACGTAATTACTTCAAAAATATTGCAACCATCAAGATCAAAATCAAAATTATCATTCAAGGTCGTAGAACTTTTGTCTCCCATATTTCGAAAAATTTCAGCATTTTTATTGGAAAAAGTTCTAGTGGGCTTAGGCAATGTTGCAAAAGGAATGGGGACTTTGTCTACACCAATTATTTTACCATTAGTAGTAGGAGGTCTGCTAGCACTTGAAACTTCAGCATCACTAGCGGTGGTAATGGTACAAACCTTAGTCATACTATTATTCCTAGCAATTTCATCTTCTCTTTCCCACCTAGAATGCAATTCAGCTAACATCCTAACATTTTCATCAATTCTAACTTGAATGGAATTCAAAGTCTTGCTTTCTTTAATATCATGAGGCATAATATTTAATTTAAGAAGTTCAACATCAAGGGCAAGCCTATCAACCTTAGAAGCAAGAACATCAATTTTTCCAAGCTTTTCCTAAACAGTTTTATTGAAACAGTTTGTTTACTAATAAAATCCTTAAGCATGACTTCAAGTTCAGAGGGTGCACTTCTATTATTATTGTAGGAATTTCCATGAGAATTACTATTATTAGAAGGATATGGCCTATAATTATTATTACCATAAGAATTGTTGCTAAAATTATTACTTCTAATGAAGTTCACATCAACTAGCTCTTCTTGAGCAACCAAAGAGGCTAAAGGAACATTATTTGAATCAATATGAGCTTTTCCATTAACAAGCATAGCCATAATAGTATCAATCTTATCACTCAAGGAGGAGGTTTCTTCAATATAATTTACCTTCTTACCTTGTGGAGCTCTCTCAGTGTGCCATTCAGAATAATTAATCATCATATCATCCAGGAGCTTTATTGCAGCATGCAAAGTGATGGACATAAAGGTACCTCCAGCAGCCGAATCCAACAGATTTTTTGAAGAAAAATTTAGTCCTGCATAAAAGGTTTGGATAATCATCCAAGTAGTCAGTCCATGAGTGGGACAATTCTTCACTAAAGATTTCATTCTTTCCCAAGATTGAGCAACATGTTCATTATAAAATTGTTTAAATTTCATTATGTCACTTCTCATGGATATAATCTTTGCAGGAAGATAATATTTTCCAATGAAAGCATCTTTGCATTTAATCCAATAAACGATACTATTTTTAGTCAAAGATAGCAACCAATCTTTAGCTCTTCCTCTTAAAGAGAAAGGAAACAATTTAAGCTTAATAATATATTCATCTACATCCTTATATTTTTGCATCTCACAAAGTTCAACAAACTTATTAAGGTGAGCAGCAGCATCATCAGTACTAACACTAGAAAATTGCTCTTTCATAACAAGATTTAGCAAAGCAGGTTTAATTTCATAGAAAGTAGCTTCAGGAACAGGTGGAGAAATAGGTGTGCAAATGAAATCACTGTTGTTTGTGCTAGTGAAGTCACACAACTTAGTGTTTTTAGGAGTAGTCATTTTTTCAAGATTAAAGCAAGCCAACAAAAATAGCAACTAAAGTAGGAACTAATTTTTTGTTTTTTTGATAAAAAAACCAAATCAAACAAAGCAAAACAAAAACAAAGTAAATAATTGGTTGTGAGAGACTCCCCTTACAGAAATCTTCTTTCTCCCTCGCAACGGCGCCAGAAAAAGGCTTGATGTTGGCTCAGTTGATGTAGAACCTTGTTGGGAACCCTAAGAGGAAGGTATGATGAGCACAACATCAAGTTTTCCCTCGGTTATAGAACCAAGGTTATCAAACCAGTAGGAGAAATAAACCACTTCAGAAGGTGTTGCTAGCAACGTGGAACCTGCACACAACACAACCAAAATACTCTGCCCCAACTTATCAATGAGGTTGTCAAACTCACTGGTTTTGCTGAAAACAAAAGATTAAACGTATAGCGTGGAAGAAAGTAATTGCTTGTGGTAACTGCAGAAAGTAAATAGTAGATAGAATATCAATGGGAAGGAATGAACCAGGGTCCACAGTTCACTAGAGGTGTTTTCTCCATAAGATAAATAATATGTTGGGTGAAGAAATTACAACGGGGCAATTGACAAGTAGAGAATGCATAACAATGCATGTACAGGGCATGATGATCATTATGAGATTCACTTGGTCATTACAACATGATACATAGACCATAATCCAACTTCATCTATGACTAATAATCCACCTCCGGGATATCATCCGAACATCCCTCGAGTATTAAGTTGCAAGCAACAGATAATTGCATTAAGCAAGGTGTGTAATGTAAACAATACAATTGCCCTTGGGCAAAGGATTATTGTTTTCTCTCTAGTAGCAACAACACATCTACAATCTTAGAAGTTTCTGTCACTCTGCCAGATTACTAGAGGCATGAACCTACTATCAAGCATAAATACTCCCTCTTGGAGTCACAAGCAAATACTTGGCCAAAGTAACTACTAGCAACGAAGAGCATGCAAGATCACAAATAACATAGACATGATAGAACAATAATCAATCTGAGATAATACTCAATATCCATCGGATCCTCGCAAACACAACATGTAATATTACAATAAGATGATCTTGATCATGATAGGCAGCTCATAAGATCTAAACATGGTAGCACAAATAGGATAAATAACCATCTAGCTACTGCTATGGACCCATAGTCCAAGGATGAACTACTCACACATCACTCCGGAGGCAGGCATGGTGATGAAGAAGGCCTCTGAGATGATCCCCCTTTCCGGTAGGGTGCCGGGAAGAGCTTCATGTCCCTCCCGATCTAGGGACGATGGTGGCGGCTATGGACTTTTACGTGGAATTCTGATCGGGTCCTTAGGGTTTTTGCCTCGGGGGTTTATACAGGCGAAGGGGCAAGGTCGGTGGATGCCCAAGGGGCCCACACCAGGGCCAGGCGTGGCCTAGGGTGGACCTACGCAGCCCTTGGTGTGGCTGCCTCGTGGCGCCTCTTCGTCTCTCCTTCGGACTCCGTGTCGTGTCTAGAAGAATAGGAACTTTGGCTTTTGTTTCGTCCAATTCCGATAATATTTCTTTACTAGTTTTTCTAAAACTAAAAACATCAGAAAAGAGGGAATTGGCTCTGTGGCACTTTTTAATATGTTAGTTCCAGAAAATTCATAAAAATGTCACAAAGTGTGGAAAAAACATAAGATAATTGGTGCAAAACAAGCATGGAGCATCAAAAATTATACATACATTTGCAACGTATCAGGGTCCTTCATGAAAGTTGTTCTGTTTGACCTAATGAGGTCGGTGCAAACTATACGGCGGCGGGCCGTATAGTAGGTCGTTAAGCTTGCAGTGATCTTTTCACGGCTCCTGGTTTCTTTGGCGTGTTGGAAATCTCGTATCTTTGGTATTTATGTAGTGATTCTCATCATCATACGTCATTATCTATGCAGGAAAAAAATAGCAAGGAAGGATTGTATACCCCTTTGATCATTAGGCATTAGTGGCAGGTTTTAGAGAGATATTTCACCAAATATATGAATAATATCTAGTTTAAATGGGGACGTGGATGGCTATATTTCATAGCCATCACCTACTGACACGGAAAATTACTAGCAAAGCACAGTTGGGTGCATTGCTAGGCCATCAGAAGTATCTGTAGGTTTTATTTTTGCGTCGCAGACACATCATCCGAAATTTTATTGCCATGGAGGCGTTTTGGGTGACTAAGGATACGTTGCCTCTCTTAGCGTCATTTCGAGCAGATTTTCTGAATGAGATGTATGCTTTATTGAATCATGAAGGATTCGAAAGATCTCATTTACCTAATTCATAGGGTGCGCGACCAGCGCTCCCTATGGGAGTAGTCCCCGAGTGTCTGTTCGAGTCGTAGACTCAAGCTGAGGCTTATAGTTATTAGTCATTATGATGATCCAGAAGTTCTTTGGATGACCTTGAAGAACGCCATCAATGTCGGTACTTTTTCGAATGCGTGGCCAGCGCTCCCTATGGGAGTATCCCCTGGGTCCGTAATTGAGTCGTAGATTCGAAGGAGGACTCGAAGCTTGAGGAATTTCTTCGACTGACTCATGGGACCATACAAAATTCTCGGGTGCGCGACCAGCGCTCCTGATAGGACTAGCCCTGAGTAGTTGGTTGAGTCGTAGACTCGAGTAAGTACTTTTTTATATGAAGTCAAAAAGATTGGAGCCATTGTTGGCCTTAACTTTTGCTGATGACATTGTTGACGCCTGGTAAGCTCAACCGTCTGTGGTAGCAGAAGCGATGTGACGAGACGATCATGGGTCCCACTTCCTGAACGGGATTTGACTAGTCACGCGATGTTTACGTGAAAAGTTACTGTGCCTCCTCGATTTCCATGTGTGGTGGACGGCATGCTCGCGACGATTCGGGTGGTGCTCGAAGGACACGTGTCAGGGTAAATGGATCAACGGTTATGCGTTGTCGTCCTCGGCGTTTTATACCGCGAGGGATCGTGGTAGATTTTCCCTTCACCATTTGCTCTCTTGTTTCTCTTCCTATGCTTCTAGAGCTCGCTTGCCCTTGTGCACGGGACATTCTTCGCATTCCCCTCTTCATTCCTTCGTGCCCATCGCATCGCGTGCCATGCTAGCAAGATGGGCAAGCAAAAGAAGTCCTCCTCCACTACCACTAGAACAAGCGCCGTGGGTGCCGCCAAGAAGGCCAACACCGCCGGCCGCGTCACTAATGGTAGCTGGTGGCGGTCGTCAATGAGGGAGGTGGACCTACACCTCCTGCGTGAATCCGGCCTGATCCCGGAGGAGAAAAACGACGCCATTCTTCCTGGTTCTAACGTAACCCCAGACCCACCTGAAGGTTTCAGGGTTATGTTTTACATGTTTGTCATCCGCGGGCTTTCTCTCCCCGCCCACATTTTTTTGTAGGCTCCTTTTTCTTTGCGGGCTGCAACTCCATCAGTTGTTGCCCAACTCTCTTTTGCGTATCACGTGCTTCATCACGCTATGCTAGTGTTGGCTCGGAATCGAGCCACACTTTGGCCTCTTCGGGAAACTCTATTCTCCGAAGAGGCAGTCTGGTACTGGCGGTGTTTACGCGCTGGGTGGGCGTGGGATATCCATCTTCCCCACCGTATAGTACTTCACCTTCCACCCCTGCGAATCCGTCCAAGGATGGAGGAACAAGTGTTTCTATCTTCATGACTCCAAACTCGACATCTAGCACTATGGATTGGATCCCTTCGACGCCATCAAGGTGGTCACCCGGAAGTGTTCGTGGTATAACGATGTTATGGAGGGTGAAACCGAAGTGGTGGAGAATCCTTACAAGCTAAGTGGAGGCGCTCCAGCCGGTGCGAGGCAAGGAGGTCTCCAGCATCGACATCATCCAAACATTCCTTAAGCGTCGGGGTGCAGCTCTGTCCACGCGTTGGATATGTCTGGGGGACCCGCACATTGTAGCTCTGTCCACTCCGTGATGAAGTCAAGCAATACTTGAGATTTTATCGCTTTTGCTTCTCCTACGTGATATCTCTAGGGGATAGCTCAATGCCCCAAAGAGAGACATGCCTTGTAGCTTCTCGATTATTCGGTATGTTGGAGAGAGGGGCCTCATTAACAACTACAGTCAGATTCTCTGAGAAATAGTAGCATAGCTTGCACGTTGTCATGAAGATGTCGTATGCGAGTTTCTGATAATGCGGATACCTTTGCTTAGAAGGCGATAAAAATTTATTGAGGTAATATACCGACCTCTAAACACCATGAGTCTTTCCCTCTTCGGGTCTCTCAACGACTAAAACTATGCTGACCACCTGATTTGTGGTAGCGATGTAAAGTAGCAAGGGTTCTTTCTCCTTTGGCAACACGACGACAGGTGATGTCGAAAGTGTTTTCTTGAGTGCTTTGAATGCTTGATGGGCCTCGTTGGTCCACTCGATTTTTTATGATTTTTTCATTAGTTTGTAGAAGGGGAGTGCTTTCTCTCCTAGTCGAGCAATGAATCTTCTCAACGCTGCCACGCGTCCTGCCAATTGCTGAACACCACGAAGATTTGTGAGCTTCTTCATTGTCAGTATTGCTTGTATTTTTTCTGAGTTTGCCTCTATCCTTCTTGCTAAAACTAAATATCCAAGGAGTTGTCCTGCTGGGACTCCAAACGTACACTTCAGCAGGTTAAGCTTAATGCGGTATCCGTCGATATTATCAAATGTTTCCCGATGGCCACTGATAAAGGTTGAATCTTGCTTGGTGGTAACGATGACATCGTCGATGTAGACTTAAACATTATTGCCAATTTGGCTCCCGAGGAAATTTTGCATCATACGTTGGTACATAGCACCCGTGTTTTTGAGGCCAAACTGCATTGTCGTGTAGTAGAATACACCGTACGATGTTATACATGTTGTCTTGTCTTGGTCTTCTACCTTCATCTGAATCTGGTGGTATCCGGAGTAAGCATCCATAAAGGAAAGACATTCGCACCTAGCTGTTGTGTCGATAATTTGATCGATTCGCGGGAGTGGAAAGTGATCCTTTGGACAATGTTCGTTGAGTGCGGTGAAGTCAATGCACATATGTAATTTCTTGGTGTTTTTCTTCAAGACACACACATGATTGGCGACCCAAAGTGCTTGCTTGATATACTTGATAAAGTTGGCGTCCATGAGGCGATGAATTTCTCTTCCATTGGCCTTTCTTTTGGGTTCCACATAACGACAGAGTGATTGCTTCATAGGTATGACGTCGGGGTATAGGTTGAGTGTGTGCTCAGCGAGTTCCCTGGGGATTCCTGGCATGTCCGATGGTACCCATGCAAAAATCTCCCAGCGCTCACGGAGGAACTCGATGAGCGCGCCTTCCTATGCAGGACTGAGTTTGGTGGACACCAGAGCCGTTTCCTTTGGGTCTATGGGGTGGACCTGGATTTCCCTTCTATCTTTTGCTGCGTCAAAGGTTTAGTCAGGCATAACCCGAGATTCTGGCAGGAGCTCTGTACCCGTTGATATCTTCAGTTGCTCGAATTCTGTCTCCATCCCGAAGGATTCAGAGATTTTGTTGAACTCCCTGTCACAATTATCGGAGTGTGTGAAACTTCCTTTAACTGTGATGATCCCATTGGGCGCCGACATCTTCATCACCAGGTAAGCATAGTGTGTTACTGCCAAGAATCTTGCGAAGGCTGGCGCCCCAGGATCGCGTGATACTGCGATGGCCAGTCCATGACTCCGAACTTGAGTTTCTCCCGCCTGAAATATTTTCTTGATCCGAAGACAACATCAAGATAGATTTTGCCTAAAGTAATTTTGGGTTTACATAGGACTATCCCGTGGAATGATGTTTCTGTTGGTGCTAGATTTGTTAGGAAAATATTCATGGCTCGTAGAGTTTTGGCGTAAATGAGGTTTATGCTGCTACCAACGTCTATGAAGACTTTGCTCATATCAAACCCGCCAATTTGAGCGTCGACAATGAGAGCTGAATGACCCGGTCGAGGTACTTGAAGCGGATGATCAGCTCCGCTGGAGGTGATTTCCTTTTCTAACCAATGAAGGAATTCAGGGGTTAGGGGTGGCGCTGTTTACCGCCATATTGACTTGTCGGGTGATCATCTTCTGGATCCTGTTAGATGGACATCCTTTTTGAATCATGGACATTGCTCCCCTCAACCTTGGGTACTCATTGTCCTATTTTTATTATCAAAAAGTTGCGGCTGCCCCGCTGGCGCTGGTCCTGGCGGTGGTGGTGGGGCTGCAAGAGCTAAAGTTCCTAGTGCTATGGTGTAACCACAATTTGTGCCATCGCTTACTTTCACATTGCATACTGCCTGCATCCCGAGGAAAGTGTGGCAATCCTTCATAAGGTGAGTTTATTGTCGTCTTCCATTAGAGTTGACATAGAAGTGCATGTTGCACGATCCTTCTAGTAATTACATCGGGGACATCGCAGGTTCCCTCGGCTGGTACGGTTGGCTTGGCCTGCTTTTCCCCGCGTCCTCTCGGTTGTCGCGGTATCCGCTACCGCGGTTATCACTCCTTCTGTTTTTCTCTCCGACAAAGCCAGTTGCAACGTAGTTGGGCTTGCTGTAGCCATCAAAACTGCGCCTCCTTCTGTTATCATAGTTTCGCCTATCACGGTCTTCTTCGGGTGACCGTCCATGTTTATTGTGGATGATGTCTTTGCCATCATCCCAACGGTTTGCCATATCTATTAGATGATAGATTGTTTTTGTCTTCACCTGCCCCAACTCCTCGATGAAGTCCTTCCTTTGCAAACCGTCATTGAAGGCATCTATCGCCCTCTCATCAAAGATGTGTTTCGCAGAATTTTTGATAAGGTTCCACCATTGTATGTATGCTTTGATAGATTCTTCGAGTTTCTGTTTGCACACCCGTAGCTCCTTAATAGACGCAGGTCGCTTGAACGTGGAATTGAAATTTTGGATGAACTTGTCCTCAAAATCACTCTAGATCCTGATGGATTCTGCGGGTAGCTGTCTGAACCACGAGTGTGCTGCTCCGCTCAAGTGTAATTGGAGGCTCTGCATTGCGGTGGCCTTGGAACCGCCTTGAAGTTTGACAGTTTGCAGGTAATCAGCCAACCATGCTCCAAGCTCCTGGAGTCCGTCGTACTTTTTTCGGTCATGAGGGAGCTTAAAATCCCTGGGCACCGGACTTTTGCGAACCCGATAGGTAAAGCAGCTGGCACCGCAAGGCTCACGCTCATCATTGCTTTCGTCATCCGAATATCTTCGTCTATTGCGTTACTCCTTGGATCTGTCAACCCTTCTCTGTGTAATGTCGTTTCTCGCATCGTCCCCCGCGAAGAATGGGTGAAACACACGTGGTGGGGAGAGCTGGATCGTCGGGTGACCCCTGTGTGTCGAGTGCTATTGCGACGACGTGGTGAATTGTCCGCTTGCTGTACGATTCCATGTTGTCCTTGTGTGAGGGTCTCTCCTACCATACCTAAACCCATGACGACGGAACAATGGATAGCTGCCCGCGGATTGTCGGCTGCTGGCTGAGTAGTCAAGAGGTAGGTTTGGGCGACAACGAGAGCGGCATGCGCTGTTTTTTGCGTTGATGTTACCCGCAGAATCAACTAACATGAATGATACATCCAGATCCCTCGCCATATCACGGCTTTCGGTTTCTGGGATGCACTGTAGTCGCGAGGCGCTCGGCCTGGGCCGTGGTACTCCAGTGACGCTGCCAGAATTTTGGGTGGAGATAAGCTGCTCCCGACGCAGAGTTGATTCGTCGGCTAGCCTTTTCCTTTCATCCAGGGACCGTTGGAGCCACATTAGATATTTCCTTTTGTGGTGCAACAGTTATTTGTAAGCCATTAGTTCCTCTCTCGTGGCGTCTGCTGTCACGGGGTACCGCACCTGATATTGCGTCTCGAACTTTCTGCCGGACCACAAACGAGAACTGGAATGTTAGGCGTTCACCGCGCTCTCCTTCTCTATTCATGACTCGGGGTCTCCTTCTGACGGGTTCTCCCTTTCCTCGTGACGTCCTAGCGTAGAATCCGACAAAATATCATCAGGGTTAATTACCGAGTTACCATTGGAATCGCGGGGTGTCAAGGTTCCTTCCTCCTGGATCACACACACTTGCTAAGTTGGTTATCATCACTGATGTACCCATAAGAGATGCTGATTTGTGATCCAGTGAAGTCCCAAGGGTTTTGTTCTGGGTATGATTCCCCCTTCTTGATTCCCGAATCGAAGCTTTCTTTGGCTTCCTCAGGAATTGAGCTAGATAAACTTAGGCTATGCTGCAGCGTTGACTCAGAGATTGAGCCGAAAGAGAGGCTGTCATATAGACCAGTTAGATCTTCCAGATCTGTGGGGTTCCCGCGAATTTCTTTGATGTTTGTCGGATTAGAGACGGCCTTTATTGTTGAGCCGATGGATGCTGCTGGAGTCGCCGTAGGCGATGCTGGTGTGACCGACGGATCCGGGCTGAGCGAAGCCGAAAGACAGAGGTTCTCGGGTGCCCCCACACGAAAGTGGAAACTTCCGATCATGAGATCGGTCTCCTGGTCGAAATCGACGAGAGACGATAAAGGGTGGGCGGGCGCGGATCAGTGAGATCGTAATGGACCTCACTAACCTCGATTGTCGGATTGTTGCTTGATGAAGGGGAAGCTGTCGAATCCATATCTCCAACGCTAAGAGTTCCCATAGACGACGCCAATTGACAAGGGGTAACCTCGGCAATGCTCATTGTTATGGACTTAGGATTTCGTGGAGAAGAGAGCGTTGGAGATTTCGTTGGCTGACCAGACAAACAAGAAAGTCGATGTAGTCTTATTATTGAGAAAATTTGGTTACAAAGTTGTCGATTTGCTAGTTGTGATCTAGATTACAGCGGATTGCAGGGAAACTAAGGTGCCCTCTTCGTCGGGTCCTCCTAGCCTTTATACGAGAGATTGGGTCCTGTATCCGTAGCCGGAGTGGTTATAAGTTAAAGTTTACAATGCGAACTCTATGTCGGTTCCTGAATATTCCTTAGCGGATAAAGAAAGTCTTTATTTCGTCGGGTGCTTCTTAGACTTCATTGGGCCTTAGTGGGCCATAAGCTTTTATGCGCCTAGGGTAACTAATCATAGGGACCCGATAGGTCATACCCATGTCACCGTGAGACCATATTTAATCACTGTCACCTGAGAGTGCTTAGAGTGCTTAGAGAGCATCAAACGTCACTCTGTGAAATGGTGATTATAAATGTGTGATCAAGTACTTAGAGGGACAGGTTGAGGCGTATGTTTCAAGATCAGGATTTGTACATCCATGTGATGGAAATTACTCTATACCCACTCACATAAATTACATCAAGTATGTTACACAACATATGACTAGGTCACAATGGATATATATTCGATACGAGTTAAAGTAACATTTGTCGGTAACGACCCGACATGCGAGATCACGGAGGACTCGGGTTAATGGAATTATGTTGAGCAAAAAGGAAAAAAAATCGGGTATGCTATCTATCTTAACGCTCCAGATCACATCGCGTCTCCCATTTCTCCCACCCCAACCGTCCAGGGTTTATAGCACAGCCAAGCACCTCCCTCCCTCCCTCTCTTTCGTCCCCGCGGCAAGAACGGCGGCTGGACAAGAAAAAAAGAAAAAAAAACTGAGCGCCACACCAATTTCCACTACCCTATCGATCGAAGCCGCGGAGTTTAATCCGAAAAATTCCCCCCCAAAATCACAGGAGCACGCATCGCCTCCAGATCCAAGAGGTCTGCTCAGCTCCAGCTCCGGCGCGACGTCGAAACCCTAGCAAGTATGGCGGAGGTGTCCACGGCGGCGGCCGCCGCGGCGCCGGCGCCGGAGGGCGTGCTGCACAGGAGGATAGAGTTCCACCTCGCCAGGAAGACGCACGCGGCCGTGGCCGTCGGGGGAGGCGGTTTCCGGATGGAAACCCTGAACCCGGACGCCGCGGAAGGCTCGGCGGCGGCGGGAGCGGCCAGGAGTGAGGGGGCTGCGAGGAGGCCGGAGAAGGCGGATTCTGCTGGGCTGGACCCGGAGCTCACTGTGGCCAGGATCTACCTCGGGAGGATTGTGAGTACAGAAATTTGCCACTATATTTTGGGGGTTTGTGCTCTGAAAGGTCTGATTTTGGGTGTTCGGGCACATAAGCTGTCAATTCGGCTGTGTAGCTCGTCCAGCGACGATTTTGGCCTACCTAGTTATTAAAATATGTACATAGTCTTCTTCACGGAACTGCCATTTCGAGCTCTAAAATTGGACTACATTGCAGGGTGCTGGTTTGCAAAATCTTGGAAACACATGCTACCTCAACTCTGTTCTGCAATGCTTGACTTACACGGAGCCGTTCGCAGCATATTTGCAGAGCGGAAGGCACAAGTCTTCATGTAAGTGTTGTTGGAACTTGCAACCATTCACTGGCTTAGTGATGATAAATAAATTGATGATGTTGCACCAGGCTTATGGATTCCCAAACCAGCAGTAAATTGGTATGCATATCATTGTGTGTTCTAAGTTAGTATAATCCTTCGCAAAAGAATATGACTGGGATCTAGGCTATACCAATGTCGATACTACTACTACTTGAATAGGAGTATCACTACCAAAGACAAGAATACTTGCATTCTCAAGACTCAAGGCTATTCCTTCAAAACTACCGGCAAGTTTCACCATTCCTCCAGCTTGAATCACGTTTGAATCCAAAAACATGTGCAATCCCATCTCCAAGTTTGATCAATCAGCCACTATCATCCACTGGAAAAACCATGTAAAAGTTCGACATCTACTCTGCCAGACAATATGTGGATGAGAATGGTTGGTGATGTTTATGGATTGATTATCCCTATCAATCTGTTGAGTCACACCTAATGGAACAGGTATTAAGTCAGTTGATAGAATCTTATCACCGCATCAAATAACCGTGATTCAAAATTATGCCTGGCTTCCTGCCTTATGTGTTAAATTATTGACCTATTCTCTTTATGTAATTCATTACTTTATCAAGTGCCATGCTTCTATTTTGTGCTTGGGCATGTGGCTTGCACATGCATAATATACTGCCTCTGTTTGCAAATATAAAGCCTACATTTTGTGTGGTCTTGATTGAAAAGATAAGGCATGCATATGTATTTAATGACATTTCTCTCTTCTCCCCTCATTTTTTTATTCTCTTAACATTTCTGAGTAAAAAAGTCACTAACCTATCACAGTGATTTATCACTATCTTATTTTTAGTACTCCCTGTGTCTCAAAAAAGATGTCATAAGTTTGTCTAAATTTGGATGTATCTATACATTAAATAGTGTCTAGATACATTCAAATTTAGATAAATTTGTGACATCCTTTTCGGGACGGAGGGAGTAGATTAACACCATGGATAGCAATAAAACACTCGCTGATCTGTGAATCGATTAAACCCTAAATCCCCACACCCAGCCCATTGTACGTTTGTTCTGTCTTCTATTCTAGCTAACAGTGATTTGGTATACTCCATGTTAATTAAGCATATGGCGTCTGTGTAATTCAGTTTTCCAAACCTAAGGAATTTATCGCACAGCTATTGCTAATTCCTTTTTCCCCACCATTTTAAGGTCGTACTGCTGGATTTTGTGCGCTATGTGCTCTTCAGAACCATGTTAAGACTGCTCTACAATCAACCGGAAAAATAGTGACACCATCGCAAATTGTCAAGAACTTGCGCTGTATCCTTCCATCTGCACTAGCTCAATTGATTACCTCTTTTAGTTTAACTTTCAGAAATTGTATGGTCTATTCTTTATCCAGCATCAAATGTGAATCTTTGACCGCAAATAGGCATTTCTCGTAGTTTCCGCAATTCCAGGCAGGAAGATGCACATGAGTTGATGGTTAACTTGCTTGAATCCATGCATAAATGCTGTTTACCTTCTGGAGTATCGAGTGAGTCTGCAAGTGCCTATGAAAAGAGCTTAGTTCACAAAATATTTGGTGGCCGCCTAAGAAGTCAGGTACATCATGCGCATTCTTACATTTGGACTAGTATTTTCTTAGGAAAACCCATTTCTGTTCTCATCTTCTTTACTACATATCTGTGTTCCAGGTGAAATGCACAAAGTGCTTGCATTGTTCCAACAAATTTGATCCTTTCTTGGATCTCAGTCTTGATATTGGCAAGGCCACAACATTGGTGAGAGCACTTGAAAATTTTACCGAAGATGAACTACTTGACGATGGTAAAAAGCAGTATCAGTGTGAGCACTGCAGGCAGAAAGTTGTAGCAAAGAAAAGGTTTACAATTGATAGGGCTCCAAATGTTTTGACAGTCCATCTGAAGCGCTTTAGTCCTTTCAGTTCCCGCGAAAAGATTGACAAGAAAGTGGATTTTCGACCTGTTCTCGACTTGAAACCATTTGTTAGTGATTCTAAAGTGAGTAATTAGGTCTGAACGTTTGAACTTTACCTTGATTTTCCCTGCAATTAACTTATCTTCAGCATTTCATCTGCTATGACCATGTGTAGGGCGCAGATTACAAATACAGCCTCTATGGTGTTTTGGTTCATGCTGGTTGGAGCACTCAATCTGGTCATTACTATTGCTATGTCCGGACTTCCAGTGGGATGTGGCACAATCTTGATGATAATCAGGTCTGGTATACGAACTTTTACTATTTTACTTGGAGTTTATAGTGCCATCCTCACCATGGCACCATGCTGGCTCATGTACCATCTATGAAATACTACTTAGAAACAGTTGTTTTCCCTTTCAAGTAAATCTTCATATTTAAGTATTGCTGCTCCAACTTTTTGATTTTTTTTGCTATGAACATTATCTCTATATATATCTTCAATAACTTGCATTTGTATTACATATAGCATGTACAATCTGTCAGTCCGCAGTAGTCACAATCTGTCAACCTCACATGTTTCGTGGAAGCCACTCCTTGTTGCTTGTTATAGTTTGTGATGTATTCCCTTTATTAGTATGTGCTGAATATATTTGATAAGTTACTACTGTACGTTAGACTCACTTTGTTTGAGAATAACCCGCTAGCTAGATTTTGAATATAAGAAGTATGTATTGGTTTTGTTCTTTGTTGGGAAGGGGGAAAATTCAGATCCTGAGTTATATTTGCTTGATAATTCCCTGTTTGCGCTGCCTTCGTTATTCTGGCAGCCTTTTTATTTTTTTATGTACTGAGTCCCAAGGCCATCAATTGCAGGTACGCCAAGTTCGTGAGGCAGATGTACTGAAACAGAAAGCCTATATGCTATTTTATGTACGTGACAGAGTCAGTAATACATCGGTGCGCAAAGACAATGGCATTCCTAATGTGTCTGCAAACAAAATGACCCCTGGGAAGATCTCATGTATTAATGGTGTAACCCGAAGTGGTGTAGTGGAAGCAAAATCGGGTGGTTTGTCATCTCCTTGTGCAGATAAAAAGTTGCAGAGTATAAACAATGGCCATTCTGGTGGTAATGCTATAACTTCAGTAGACCACTGTTCAAAGAATGGTGATAAAACTAAAACTGCTGCAGCCCCCCAAAACAGTGTCCTGTCTACCAGGCAGAAAGCTCCATTACCCCAAACTGGTGGTGGTATCTTGTCGACTAAATCAAAGGAAGTTGCTTCAGGTAGTCATAAAGAGGCCTCTTCAGCAGGTCAACCTGCAGCTCTTATCACTGTGAGCAGCAATCAAACATTGGCTAAGCTGGGAAACAGTACTTCTCTTGCCTCATCAATTGTTAGTAGTCCTGCGGGACCGTCTGGGACTGATAAACAAACTTCTTGCTCTCAAACATATTTGAGTTCCAAGGTAAATAACACGCTCACCAGATTTACTGAGCATCCCTGCGATGATCACTACTAGCTTTTCCTCCTTTTCCAGCACTTTGTTACTTATATTATCTTATGCAATATGGTAGGATGCTATTGTTTCAAATGGTGTCATCCCTTGCACTAGCAGTGCAGTTCAAGTTTCTAGTATGGGAGTGAAGGATTTGACAGAATCTCTGAAGCAAAATGAAAATACAGTGAAGAAACTCAGCAAGGTATGCTACTAGCCATACCTTTTCTCTCTCGTTATGAAATTGCTCTCATTACTTATTATCCCATATGAACATGTAGAATTGTGATCATAGTGCTCTGTTGCACATAAAGTATACCCTAAGCTTTCATCTTTTTTCCTTAATACGAGTTCTTTGTAATATGTTCTACACATGCATTTATGTAGAAGGATAACACCATAGAATCAGGAGTTGAACAAGTTGATGTTGGAAAACAGATCTCCTCGGAAGTTACCTTGAAGGTTGTTGGAGCTGAAACATGTAATGGTAGAATGACCAAAAGGGTGGACTCCAAGTCAAAGAAACTTGTGAGATATCCAGTAGTGAACTTGTGGTTCGGGCCAAGACAATTATTACTAGGTTCACTAAAGCTACAAAAGAAAAAGAAGCATAAGAGAACCAAAAGAAACCCTGTAGTTTGTAAAGACATGGCAACCGTTCCTTGTTCTGGTGACAACACAAACGAGAAGCAGACATCAACATCAGCAACTATGCAGCCCAAACCTGCAGAGTGTACATCTCGTAAGCGGAAACATTCCTCTGCTGGTGCAAGTTCTGAAAGTAACACCCAAGCACTCGAAGACAGGAAGCAGGTTGCTGGAACCAGTTGTGCTGGTGCTGCTGATAATAATTTAGACAGCAGAAACAGTAAGAGTGTAACTTTTGGTAGTGCTGAGATTCCATTGAGCTCTTCTGCAAATCAAGCACATTCAAGAAACAAGATTGATGCAAAGAAGGGAGGCACCTCCCAACCTGTCGGTGTTCTTACAAAGGACTTGATGGCGGAAGTTACTGGTAAGCAATTCTCCTTGCAGATGCCAGATTACTCATGTTCTTCAAGTACTCTGCTTTGTTTCTAGCTTTGAGTCTGGAACACGTTCCTCTTCAGTTTCATGCTGGGATGATGGTGGCTTGCCAAACGCCGAGACTAGGGAGTACAAAAATTCAGGGAAGAACAGCATTGGATATGTCTTGGATGACTGGTGAGTTTATCATAAAATGTATTCTTGCCGAAATGCAACTGATTTAGGAGACCTGAACTTACAATCCATTTTGGTACATGTTCCCAGGGATGAGGAGTATGACCGTGGAAAGACAAAGAAGGTGAGAAAAGCGAGGGAAGGCGACGACGACGACGGGGTGAACCCCTTCCAGGCGGAGGCCAACTTCGTATCGGAACAGAAGAAGAGACAAAAATCCCACCAATCGAGACCGTTCAACAAGCCTGGGAGACCGCACTGCTAGACGAGTCGGACAGATGACGCCCCAAGACATCCGTAATTTTTTTTTTGTTGTTGTATCACCTATTCTTCGAAACATGATTATTGTCCTTTGTTGTTGTTTCTTCGCCTTGTTGTTTGGTGGCTGAAAGACAGAAAAAAAACAACCTCTTCCATCATCAGGACCTGTACTTAATTAATTGCGACAGATTTTGTAGCGCGGTGGAGCTGTTAGAGCATGTTGCCATTCTTGTCGCAGCATTTTTTTTGTTCTTGTGTTTCTCTCCAGGAAATACAGCTATGAATAAATACAAGTCAGTTATTTTCTCTGCCCAATAATACTGTTTTTGAATAATAATAACTGTGTAACGGCTGTTTTTCGGGTCCGGTAGAAGTGCAGAATTACTCGTGTAGATCGTTGTAGTAAAGTAATACTATACTGTTGCTGTAATCTGATGTTGGATGATTTGGCTTGGCCAAGGAAAGGAAGATGCTGTCTGCTGCTTAGTGGCTATCGATCGATGGTAGTACATGGTCACTGGGTCAGTTGGCACAACCTGGAGCTGGAGGGGAGAGAAGTGAAGTGACGGGTCGGACGGACCAAGCAGTAAGTGCTGCAACGTTACGGATAGTGGTAGGCTCATCCTGCGTCGCTGAGTTGGCTTTGTCTCGTGAACGAATGCGTGATCTCAATCTAGCTAGAGCTTTCATGGTTGATTGATGATGTGACGCTGAGAAGAAAGAGAAGCTCCTTCCTGCCTGAGAAGGAAGAAAATAATAAAGTTCAAACTGAACCTGCATTTCTGTGTTCAGACTGTAAACTTACGGACGATTTTACAGTATGACCCTAGGCGACAGACGATGATTTGGTATGATCGTCATATCCTGGTCGATCGATCGATCGATCTCCAGCCCAGATTTATTATATTGCCGGCGGGGGACATCAGCATCGGCGTGTGGTCCGGATAGAGTATAGATACGTACGTCTGATGAGTGGAGTAGTAACTGCTGGTAGTAGGCCGTACGCGTATTCGTGTATTTTTTCGAATGTGCGTCTCGTGCTGGTGTGCGTGGGCGCACGCGATAGTAAATGCATGGGCTCGATCGATCCCCGCGGTCACGCGCCTCCTGTGATCGTGAGCAACGGACGGTCTTGGGCTAGCTCTTGGCCGCGCGCAATCTAGCTAGTACTAGATCGTGTTCTATACTGCCTTGGTCTCCATCCATCTCAGCCAGCCGAATTCCATCAATGTATGGTATGTGGGGTACGTGGTGTGCGGTCTTAGCCGGTTTTCCCTTAATTAACCGTGCCTCTATGGTCTTTGGGTCCGGTTTTCTTTATTAACTGGACCATTTTTTCCTCTTCTTATAATGTAATGCGGGAGCTCCCCGCCCTCTGACGAGGTTTCGTAAAAAATCCATCGATGTTGCTATTTTTTTTTTCGAGAACCCGCAAGAGAATTATAAGCGTCGTGCTAGCCCAAAGGCTTACACAGACTTGCCTTTCCGTGAGGGTAGTTTAGTGGATATACACCACACGGCCTCCTTCGAAAATCTACAGGAGGGGCCATGCATGCGTGGGCATTGATTGGTGTACGTATCATGTACGTACGAATGTGGTGGACATGGCTAGGTAGGTGTAGCACTGAATAATTGGTGATCCAGCTAGGATAGATACGTGCATATCATTGTTGCATGTCCAATGATCGGTCGACTCGAGGCAAGATTGAATGGAACTCCATCTCTGGCTGGCTGGCTGGCTGGCTACCCGATCGATGGGGGGATCGATGATTCAAACCATCTCGATTCGAGATCCAGTGGTAGTACTAGCGTGGAATTAAATCCCGATCGAGACGGCCCGGCGATGCACGTGATCTCGATCGGTGCATGCATTGCCACGCATGCATGGTAACGTACGTACAAGCACGTAGACCCAATGGAATTATATATATATATATATATATATATATATATATATATATATATATATATATATATATATATATATATATATATATATATATATGGTGTTACAGAGAAGAGAGGTCCCATGGCTGGCTGGCTGGAAGGCCTTCATTTGTAATAATGAATAATACGGGATATTTATTTTTAAAAACCCTAAGCCGTATCCTTGAAAAAACGATAGGTCTCCCAGGACGTATTCTTGAAAAAAAAACCCCCAAGCCGTTCAAAGTAATGCATGCAATGAAATAAAAACAAATACTTAGTACTACTCCCTCCGTTTTAAAATATAAGATGTTTTAGATTTATGAAGCAAATGTATCTAGACTATTTTAATATATATAGATTCACTAAGGTATAAAGTGAATCTAGACACTAAAATAAATCTAGACATTTTCTTTACAACATAAAACATCTTATATTGTGAAACGGAGGGAGTATAAGAGAGCGGGCATGGATGCAAATTAAAGAAATTCTCCGATCGTTTCCAAAAATTAATGCGACGAAACGCGCGCGTACGTCCGCAGTCAAGATACCGGATCGACACGGCAGAGAACCAATCAGCGGTACGCACCGTAGCGTAGTTAGCATGCAGCAGTGTAGTACGGTACAAGCCAAGTGTGTATGTGTATGTACACTAGTACATGGAAATTTGAACCATCGCGCGCTACGGACTGATGATGGATATGGAGCTAGCCGTTGTTGGTCGGTACCACCGTGTACCGTTCGCTGGGTCGACTAATAATAAATTAATGGGGGTACTTGACACTAGAAGATACACTTACTAGGTGTTTTCAACGAACTGGGGTAAAAGCATCCAAAATGTACCGTTACTGTCGCTGCTCCACGCATCATGGACAAATCCATATGGTGATGTTGTCATCTTTGCTTGTTTAGGAGAAATTCAGCGTTGGGAGGGAGCACTCTTACTGAAGTTCTAACTAAAGTGTAAATTCAGAGCGGCTTAGGGACGATCAAGGATAGAAATTAAGAGAGAGAAACTATCTGTAAATGTTTTTTTTTGAAACACGAACTTGTAAATATTCAAACTCAGCTCCTCCATAGCTCACGATCGATCATCACAATGAGCTAGCTAGCTAGCTGTGTAGTAACACCTCATTTTGTTTGCTAGCTCGCGTACACTTAATAATCTGCCCGTAGCGTACACGTACGTGTTACCGGTCCGCCTAGTTAACCACAGGAGTTGAGCACTTATTACCGTCAACCGCAAGTGGGATTATTGATATACTACGGCGTTACGGCCGGCATTGCCTCGATCTCATCCCTTTCCCAGTTCTGAATTCGAACTAGAACGGTCAACACTGCAGCTGCCTGCCTGATCCCTTTTCCCGTTCTAGCTAGCTTGCTAGGCGTGGAGTGGAGTGTTTTACCGCCCGCCCCCTAATAAGCTAGTACTACCGTCCATGGCTTTCATCTGCTTGGATCCGCCGGTTTGAATTTTTCACATGGTGATTAATCCCCGGTGTTAGTACCACTCCAGCTCTTGATCGCTACTATCACTAGTACTACTAATAGCCTTTCGAAATGAACAAGGACGTAAGCGCTCCTTGGCTGTCTCCTCCTGATTTTGAACAAGAATTACCGCCTGGCACCATGAATTAATGAGCAATGATTTGTTCTTCTATATATGCATCTACTAGCACGTTGCATGAATGACATCCCAGAGCTTTCATCATTTTGGAATTTTTTTACTAGTACTAAGCAAACACTAGAATTTTTATTACCAAGAGATTTTTTTTTCTTCCTTTTGTAGAGCTTGACAAAAACCTCAATGCATGGTCATATATGTTGGATGGTTCCTAGCGATAAAAAGAGTTATGGGTAGTAGTCACCTTACAACCAGCAAAACAAAAACTACCCATCTCTAAAAACTCCAGCATTTTGTCTCTCTGTTCATCTGGCCTTGCCGATCTGGCCCGTCCGATCCTGGATCCAACGGCTCCGCGCACATAGTCCCAGCCCCCCAAAAATGTCCCTGCATCTTCCTTTTCCAAGACGCTGCAAGCCTGCAAAGCTGAAGCTACACAGCAGGCTGCTGCCATGTACTACTACTGTAGTCCTCCTACTATTCCGGCCGCAGAGCAGAGAGGGGCGAGGCCTGCGCTGCGCGGCCTCAGACCGAAAATTCCCTTCTTCCCATGCAGCACAGCACAGGCACAGGCACAGCAGCGCACGCGCACGGGCGCGTCAGTAAGAAGCAGCGATGATTCACAGCTTCCATTTCAAAAACAAAAGGTAAAAATGGAAGCCCGCCACAGTTCGCCGGCGTCAGTACCGGCTTCGCCATTCACTGCGGCGACATGGGTTGCCCGCCCCCGCACTTAATTCTCCCCCCCTGCGCTGCTCTTTCAGTTAACGTACCCGGGACCATCGCCATTAGCACCACCCCGTCGCGTTGCACTGTTCACCGCCGATTAATGGCGCGAGCTAGCTTCCAAAGATTACCCTATTGATTTGCTCGGGCTGGTACTGATTTTTTGAATGCGCGCTGCGATTTAAACTTGCCGCGCAGCCGGCCGGGCGGGTATGCTCTGCTCCTACCTAGAGTCCTAGCTGCTGGCAGTAGCCGCCTCCTATATATAAGTGCCGGCCGTCGTGGCCGCCGGACGCATCGATCGGTCGCCGAGAGTTCGAATTGTCCCGCTGCCTTGCCGCGCGCGCGCCTACGGGGAAGCTCTGGTAACTGGGTCAGTGTGATCATCGACGATGGCGGGTTCGGTGAGATGCGGTGGACGGGGAGGGGCAGAGGAGATGGCGCCGCTGCCGCTGCCTCCGCCGCCGCGTCTCGCGGCCGCGGCGGCCATCTCCTCGTCCTCACCGGCCTCCATCCGAGCGCTGCTGTCGAGGACCGCGGGCGGGACGGAGTGCCAGCAGTCGCCGCGCTCGCTGCTGTCGCGCATCCTGCTGCGCGGCGGGGATCATCAGGGCGGGAACAGCACGTTTGGGTGCCGGGTCAGGCTGCCGCGCCGGTACGGCAGCACTAGCAGTGCCTCGTCTGTTAGGAAGGACGACGGCAGCGCCGTCTCCGAGCAGTCGGCGGACGACGTCGGCAGCGTTGCCAGTGCCAGGGTGAAGGTCGTGGGGCGCGCGCCGGAGCTGCCCGTCGACACGCCGCGGAGTTCTCTAGGTACAGATAGTAAGAGCGTACTACTTATAATTCAGTGAATGCCAATTGGTGTTATCGCCTTGCCGAGCTGCGCACGCATTGTTGATCGGGGTTGTTGCATGTACAGGGAGGAAGAAGCCGGAGGAGGAGCTGATGTCGATGAACCTTGGGCTGGGCGCGAGCCTGGTGCTGCTGCTGTCCAAGAGCGCGGTGGAGCTGAACAAGATGGTGGAGCTCCGCTCGCAGATGGAGGCGCTCGTGTCGGAGATCAGGCAGGAGGCCACCGGCAAGGAGAAGCAGGCCGCCTCTGCTCCGGCCACCTCGCAAGAATCCACTACCGTGATCAGTGACCCCATCGCCCGCGCCGGCGTCGCCGAGGACGCGCTGTCCGACAACTGCTCCGGCGCCCGGACCGCGGACCGCCGCGCCGTCATCGCGATGGACCAGAACAAGATGGAGGCCGAGCTCCAGATCGAGCTTAGCCGCTTGCAGACACAGCAAAGACGTGCCGCGCCGCCCATGCAGGGACTGGAGGTACGTACGAATACGATGAGTAGCTAGCACGTACTCCATGCATACGCATGCACAGCACGGCGGCGCGTCTTGGACATTTGCTGAAAATGCATTTGTCTTCTGTCTTGGCAGCTGCCGCCGCTGCACGTGAAGACGAAGAACGACCACGTGGCCGTAGACAGCCCGTCGAGGAGCTGCGTGGTCGACGAGGGCGACGTCGTGGCGCAGGAGAAGGCCGAGCGCGAGGAAGATGAAGAAGACGATGATGATGAAGAAGAAGAAGAGTACGACGACGAAGATGACGAGCTCACCGAAGGGAACGGCGGCGCGGTGGAGTGCGGCGGCAACAGGAGCCCCCCTCATGGCGGCGTGTCGGCGCGTGCGCTGGAGCGGCGGCTGCACGAGCTGCTGCAGAGGCGGCAGCAGGACCGGATCGTGCAGCTGGAGGCGGCGCTGGACGGCGCGCAGCGGCGGCTCCAGGAGCGGGAGCGCGAGGTGGTGTGGTGGCGCGACGCCGCCAAGCTCGTCTCCCACCGCCGCGACGAGTCCCGCCGCCTCAGATGCGCCGCCGCTTCCTAATCTGATCATCGGCACGCGTGCGTTCGTTCGTGTGTCAGTTCTCGGAGTACTACGTAGCACGGTCGCTAGTTATGGCGTGTCAGCTGGGGAATGCAGCGTACGGTCGGGTACTTGTCGAGGCGGCCTCGCGTTCACGCTGCCGGGGTGATCTGAGGTGGTGTAACTCTCGATCGATCCAGCATGATTTGGCGCGCGCGCGCGTTGGGAAATGGCGGGAACGGATGCGCGCGGGTGCGCTGTACTGGTTGATCAGAGTTTTGTTTCAAGAAATCCGAACAATCTGCTCTGCTGTGTTCGATTGCTACGCTAGTTTGGCATGCACATAAGTATATGTTTCTGGCTGGAATTGAAAAGATCCAATGTAAATCGTTTCCACATTTGAGTGGATTTGGTACACGTGCATGCTCCGAATGAGATCTTTTGAATTTGACCACATTCATAAATTCATTCGTAACTTTTGTTTCCAAGTTATGTTTCACGATTCCAAATTCCGCGAGAGAAAAAAAAAAGGGGACCAAGTATAGAAAATCTGTTCTGAAATTTTGTTGCCGTTCCAAATTCTGAGAGGGAAAACAAACCGGGACCAGGCACCAACGTGCATTATCTGGAGCAGCGCGCGACAGTCTGATTCTGATCGAATTTACTGGGAGGCTGCGGCTTAGCAGACTGGCAGCAACACGTTACTGCCACTGACCGTCCTTCGGGGGCAGCAAAATGGCAAAATCGACACCGTTAAAATAACCCAGACAGCTGCAGCGCAGAAGTAACAGTGGTAAGAATAGAAGCAGCAGAAGCTGCTCCCCGTGGGTCTGCAGTAGCAGTGGCAGGGGCAGGCAGAGAGTGTACAAAAACAGGCAAATTTCACGGGCAAGTCGGTGCTCAGAAATGGGTTCCTTGTTCTCTATGGTGTGCACTGCAGAATATTTCCGCATGATGTAGATGTTCGTTAGTCCGATATCTGCGTGTTTTGTTTGGAAATAGTCCTTCACTTGTGGAGATCAAGCAGATTGACATTTTGAAAATTTCTTAATACGGTATTTTTTTTCATGCGGCTCCTTGAAAAAGGAACCAATCTCCACTGCCATTAAGATAACAGAACAACACAGTTCAGACTTACGGAACGCAGAAAAGGGAAATTGCCGCCTACTGCTAGCCGTTCCTAAGCAACCAAAGGTTTTGCGGATCAACAGAAAACTAAAAGTTATTATAAATCATAAACTTCCCTTCTAGACAAAAGCCTCAACCCAAAGAACCAAAAGCATAGCCATCCACCCAAGCAACATGAACCTTCATCGGTCAATCTTCATCCGTGCTCCACAACATCTTCATCGGTCAATGGTCAACCCAAGCTGAAGCAGGAACCGGCCGCCGAGGAAGCAGGGCCACCTGATAAAGCTACGTGCACTCAGATTGGGGTCTTGAGCAAACGGGTTCCAAAGCCCAGAAGGGCTAGGAATTCGTCCTTACAGTGTGTAAGGGGAAAGGTAAACACAAGTTAGCCTAATGCGTAGTTTTTTTACAACGAGAGAGGCTTTGGCCGACCTGGGGCCGGTCGCAGTTGAAAGAGTACATGAAAGAGGAGAGGGTGGACTTTGTGGGTGTACAAGAAACCATCGAGCAAGAGTTCTCACTAGCTAAGCTTAATTGCCTAGATGGCGGTAGACTATAGTTTTAAAAACCAGACCGGTTCGATGGTTTAACAAAAAAAAACCTAAACCAATAGACTCACCGGTTTTTTAAGAGGTACCCGTCCAAATAGTTAAAACCGGAAAAAGATGTTTACTAGAGGAATCAAACTCGTGAACCTTATGCTAGGCATAAATAGCAACAATTAAAGCCCAACACCACTTGGATACACCATATTTTTGTGATTACATATTGAAATATACATTATATATACCTTTTATGGTCATTTTGTTTCAAAATTTGCTTAAATTTTGATGAAAAAGAACTTTTTTTGTCGCCATCGAACCGAATAAAGCGGTGGTCCGACTAGCAAACCAGTGAACCAGTCCCCTCAACGTTTCACTGGACGGTACGGTTTTTAAAATTATGCGGTTGACAGTTTGTGTGGAACTAAGTGTCGGTGAATGGTCACTCGATGGGCCCGCTTCTCGTCTGTAGGGATGAAACCCTTGAGGTTGGGGAATGGAAAACTAGGAGTTCTTCATTGCAACGCTTGTATAGCACAAACTCAGGAAGACCAAATGATGGGTCATGGTGGTGTATAGGCCTGCTGGCCATGCTAACACAGATGGATTCCTTCTGGAATTACATGAAACATGGCAGGAACCCAATTTCTGACTGTGGTTCGGGGGGGGGGGGGGGGGAGGGGGGTCAACCTAATTAGGGAGCGAGAGATAAAAATAGCGCTGATTCTAGCACATCAAAGGCCTAGTACTGTGTATAATACCGGGGGGTTTCCCACCTCCAATATGCATATAATACCATGATTCTAATCTAGCATGGGGATCTGGGGATCGCAATCCTCAAATTCATCCTTGTTTGATTCGAAAATATGTCGGGGCTTCAGATGAACTTTAGTAAGAGTGAGATGGTTATTCTTGTCTTGGACCAGGGGAACAAGGGTCAGACTGGCAAACCTACTGAATAGTAAACTTACCTCGTTCCCAATTCAGTATCATGGCCTGTCAATGAGTGATAATAAACTTTCGCTCAAAGACCGAGACTTCCTTGTGGGGAAGTTGGGCCATAGGGTGGATCCTTGGCAGACAAGTATATGTCAGTAGCGTCAAGACTAACCTTTACTAATGCCTGTCACTTGAGCCTCCCGGCACATACCATGAGTCTATACCTACTTTATGAGGGGATACACGTAGGTAATGGATAAATGCAGGAGCATATTTTACTGGGAGAGTGTCGGGGATGGAAGGAAATACCACTTGGTCAGTTGGGGCACCGTGTACTCTCCCAAAGATCTTGGGTATTGGGGACTCTGAACACCAAGATCATGAACCGAGCCCTACTAATCAAGGGGATTTGGAATCTTAGTCAATATGAACAAGGGTTGTGGGATGACCTATTCAGGGACAAATATCTAAGAGGCATGGATCTGTTTTTGGATGCACCCATCAAAAGCTCCCATTTTTGTAATAGCATTCAAAAGATAAAACACCTATTCAAATTGGCCACAAAGCATGATATCCATAAGGGCAAAGCCACCATATTCTTTATGAACTGGTGGGTGGGCAGAGGCCCTATTAGAGAGTGGTATCCGAGTCCCTTTGCCATATGTGCAGAGCCTTTTATCTTTGTTATGGACACTAGAAGGAACCAAGCTTGATTCCTCAGGTTTAGTTGATCATTTGGACAAGAGGAAGCCATTGATTGGGACAATATGTTTAGGTAAATTGATCATGCCCATGGTGATAAGGGGCAAGATGTCATTTCATGGTCGTTGGAAGCACATGGGGCTTCTCAATAAGCTCTCTATACCTAAGGTTATGTGAGGGTTCTAGATCGATACACTTTAAGGACATTTGGTGATTAGGATCCCTCTCAAGATCAAAGTCTTCCTATGGCAACTTATTAGAGGCCACCTTCCATCTGGTGACAATGTGGCGAAAAGGATAGGACCGTCAAATGGGAGGTGTGCCCTTTGCGATGGCTGCGAGGATGCTAACCAAAATTTATTTAGTTGTCTTCTATCTAGATTCATGTGGGATTACATTAGGTAAAATCTTTCCTACACTTGGAATCTAGCGAGGGCTGGCGAGTTCATTGCTATAGCATAAGGCCTTTCAGGTTGAATGCGTAGGATTACCTGGGTGTATGTCGTGACGATGTATTGGGCTCTCTGGCAGGTTTGAAATAAAATGAAAATTGAACATTTTGTCATTAATAAACCATTTGATTGCATTTTTAAAACAATTGTACACTTGCAGAGCTGGAGGATCCTAAGCAAGCCAGGGGATAGAGAAGTGTTGGATTGAGTAAACTTCGAGCTAAGAAGCCTAGCTACTCGTATGCGTTCTTGATACTGCTGGGCATTCTTATTTTGCTGATGTGCTTATAATTTGCTCGTGTGGCCTTGTCATGCCTGTGTCTTGTATTTGAGACCATGTGTTTGGGTGTGTGTAGTTTTGTTACTCTTGTATCTTGTGGTGACTGCTGCTTTATTTATAAATCTAGGCCAATGTCTTATGTTTTTTTAAACTATAGCCCTATTGTGTATTGGTCTTGTGCATCCGTCATGAAAATGTCAATCCCTAGTGCTATGTCAGGCCAAGGCGGACTGAAAATGATATTATCATCCTCAAAGGCTTCGTTTTGGTGGCTTTACGAAAAAGTTCATCCCTAGAGTATATATTAACCATATGGTTCATAGAAAAGTTAAGCGATGATTATGGTGATTTAATTTTATTTATCACCACATGTAATTGTGTAATTAATAGATTCTTGATAACAATTAAGATTGTAGTCCTAATGTAATTACAAGAAGGTCCATTGTGGCATCCTGCAAAAACCACTACTAGAAAATCACGTTGTTTTTGTGCATTGCATCATCATGACCGCATGCTCATGTCATCATGCCGCATTGCATTTGAGCATCGTCATCATCTTGCATTTTGCTTGCATAAAACTATTTTCGAAAAAAACATATTTTTGTTTTCTAGACGCCCCGTCTTTGTTCAAACACAAAACTCGGGTCTCCGGAATATTTTATTTTGTCTACCCACGATTTGCAAAAGCCCGGTTTTAATTGAATAAAAATATTTAATTATTTTTAGGGGGCAGCCAACCAGGCCGATCCGACCCAGTCGGCCACCCCAGTACAAACCAGCCTACCCAAAATCCTAAAACTACCCAGTCCTAATCTACCCAGCCCCCCTCCACCTCACCCCACCCAATAGTCTGCCGCCACCTCATCACCTCCCCTCCCCCTATCCTATCCCATCCCGCCACCTCATCTAACCCCACCCTCACTCCCTCTCTCACACACGCACGCACACAGCAACACACACCGCACCCACCCCTCTCTCTCTCCCCACGTGACCCCACCGCCCTGCACGCCTCCACCCACTCCTGCCTCTCTCCTTGGGCCCACCCGCGGGTCCCACACGCCACACACGCGACCGACCCCCACGCATCGCTCGCCACCCCGGCCCCACCTCCCCACGCGTCCTCTCTCTCGCGACCCCGTCTCTTCCCCACCCGACGCCGCCGCATTCTCTCATCCTCCCGTCGGCCCCGCTCACCACCACAGGCCGCCGCCGCGACCCTCCTCCCGCTCCCCTCTCGCGTCCCGCCGCCACCGAGGCCCCTCCTTCCCCACCTCCGGCCGGCGCTCGCCTCAGCAAGCCGCCGCCTTCCCCGCGACCTCCCTGCGGCGCTCCGCAACCGCCGGCTTCCCCTTTCCGAGCTCCTCCCCCTCTCAAGCCGCGCGCCTCGCCACCTCGCGGCCAGCAACCACCGTCGGCCTCTGCTGCCGCGCCTCCCTTCTCACCTCCGTCGCCGCCTCCACGATGATCCCCACCCCGCGACCAGCACCCCTCCCCGACCTCCTCTCGTGCGCCCATCTCCCCACCTCCTCTCTGCCGGCCGTCTTCCTCACCTCCGTCGCCGCGCCGCCCTCTACAGGGCCCCGCCCGCATCGTTCCCGTCGCCTGCAGGTCCACACCAACCGCTCGGCCTGACCCGCAACACTAGCGAGCTCGCGTAGCCCATCTGCATCGCGCCCGCGGTCGACCTCGAACCACTTCGCGTCTGCCCCTTCTCCGCGCTTTGCATTGCCTCCAGGGACGCCTTCTGCCGGCCTTGGTCGTTGTCGCCTTCTGCCCAACACGTGCTGCCTCCCTGCTCCTTGAGTTCCATGCCAAGCTCATGAGGCCCCCTCCCCTCTTCATGTCGCTTGTGCCTTGTAATCTGTTGGTTTTTGGAACAGCCCCGTATGGTGGGTGTTCGACGATATGTCTGAATGAGACATGTCCCTTGCATAGTTGATGCATGCTCTTTGGCCTTGCGCCCTGCTGCCGTGAAATGTTGTCGCCGCGGCCAAGTATGGCACTACATATATTTCTTTCCTGTCGAGACAAGATCTACGAGTTAACATCAAGACCTTCCTCACGGATCTGACGCACTCGGCGCCAAACCCCGAAGAACGATCCGGATATCCTCGACAAACGCCAAGGTCTCCTTTCCGGACGCCAAGTTCGTCTACCCCGGACACCGTGTGACAAGATCTACTTCACGGATCCGAAGACCCCGGTACCCGATCCACTCAAGTCCGCCATCGACATCAAGATCGGCACCAACCAGGGCGGATCCGATATGCCCCGACGCCAACCAAATCCTGTTTCCCGGATGCGACAAGATCTACTTCCGTTGTTCGAGACCGATCCCGTCGAACCCTGAACCTTGAGACCGACCCCGAACCCCTCAGAGCCCAAGTTCGTCGAACCCCAAAGTGATTCCCTATCCGAAACCCCTATTTTTATAATATGACATTATCTACTGATGCATATTAAATTGATCATGCATGCATACTTGTCTGTGGTTTGGGGGCATTATGCCGATTCATCTTATAATTAAATATGGGGCCCATATGCGGGCAAATCTAGCCGTATATTGGTCTCATTTAAATTTGTGTAGCGAATCGGTGCTATCTCTTGCCATGTTAAGACAACATTTAAATGGCGGGTATCTAAACAACTGGAACATAGTAATTAATTGTCGGACCCCGGTTCCTCTTAATATGACCTAGTTGCATTGTACCTTTGCCATGTCATACATCATACATGCATCATGCCCGATCTTTTGCCGTATTATTAAATATTGCATCCGATGTTTATTCTAGTGTTTTGCTTCTTCGCGGATAAGGCCGTTGAGTTGATGCGAGTGCCGACCCGATCTTCGGTTGAACCTTCGGCAATGTTTTCAGGCGAGCACCTCCCCCTCTCTACCTATCTTACTTTTATAGAATTTATTCCCTCATGTTGATCTATTGCTATCTGTGTTGCGTTGCTCTAGTTTTCACACCCGTGATATTCCCTTGCAGCCTTATATTGCCTTGGACACCTCCTATTACCTGTTGTTTGGTAGATAGTTGGACCTGCGCGTCGTAGTCGCTTGCTCAAGTGTTGTTGCGTGTCGCCAAGTATCGCAGTTGTTGGAGTATTGCCGCATGTTTGATGTTGGAGATGATCATGGCTTTAACTATCGTTTAATTCATTTATTGTTTAATAACTAAAATTGAAGTAAGTAAGCAGAGGCACAGGTGGGCAATAGATGTTATTTGGTTGTTAACCGTCCACTTGTGTCCCGTAGGACCCCGAGTACTTGATACCTGTTCCTTGAATATTCGCGCTATCCACATCCGGGAGGATTATGGGACCCCCCTGAGCCAGAGCTTGATTCATTCTTATTTCTTGGGGCCACAAACTAGTTTGAGGTTTTATTTACTATCCTGTACTTATGCCATGCTTTACTGCTTTATTTACGATTGTGCGAGGAGCACCTTTACTGTTTAGGTAAGCGGAGTGTTTTCGCGGTATCGACAAGCCCAGTTTTGGGTTCCCAGTCGTTTACAGCCACTGGCGCAAACCTTGAGTCCGTCTCGGAGTCAGCTAGCTTTGTTGCGGGTGTACTCAATGGGGTGGCCCCCTGAAATATTTCTGAATCCTGTGATTGCTTTGTCATGAAGGCCTCGTTGGGTTTTGATTTGGTTTTTCCGAGGTTGATCGAGTGTGTGTTGCTATTTGTGCACCCCTGCAGGGTAAAACTTTCTGAAAGGCGTGTCCGCGGTTATGGACGACTTGGAGCACAGTATCTCGATCATAGACAACTATAACTAAAGTAGTGCTATCAATTTGACTTTATAATGACTAGTAATCAGCTTCACTATAATGGAATGGCTAAATAAAACTGCCCACAATTGCTTGTTTGGGTTGTCGCTTGCGACCATTGTATCTGACTAGTAAGTATTGCAACTACAACGGAATGGCTAAATAAAAGTACCAACAACTGCTGGGTTTTGGGATATCTCATGCTAATTGTATTTGACTAGTAAGTGTTGCAACTACAACGGAATGGTTAAATAAACTTGCCCACTGCTTATTATATCAGGATGATTGTCTATACCTGACTAGTAATTGCCGCAACTATAACGGAACGAATAAAACTGCCAACTGTGTGAGTTCCTCGGTTGACTTCCTCGTTTGGTATCGAGGGGGAAATTCCAGGATGGGTATGCTTGGTGATAGCATCAGGTTGGTTTCGAACAGGTCTTTCTTATCTCTCTCTGATAGCCGACAGTTATATCGAGTCTCTATAGGTTGTTTAGTGCATGCTGCGCTGCCGCTCAGTCCACCATACCTATGTAGGCGAGGACCGCCGAATTCTAGCCTCGTCGTGTACTGGGCTTAGTACTGACCGCTCTCTCTTTTTCCTTCGCCCTTTGTCGGCACCCCTTTTGTTTAAGCAGGTTTCGAGATCGACGTCGTTAGCAGGGTTACCCTTCCGGCCTGGCCTGGGCAGGGTTATGGACGCCATTGGTCATTCTTCAGGGCTCTTAGCCCCATTTGCATCTTGTCCGTAGCTGGACGCTCTATTGTTTTCAAGGTGATTTGGATCTTTGTTCTGTATATCTGTATTCTTGACTCATGGAGTCGTGTTGAATATATATCTGTTCTGTGGGTCCCATCGAGGACTGTTGTGTAATGTTATTACTTCGTTTTCCACCCGCACGCAAGTGCCTGGTGGTCACCTTTGAATCGTTTCTATGCGGGTTTGGCGGGAAGCGCTGAAACTTGCATAGGGCCGATTCTGAGGGTGTTACAGAGTGGTATCAGAGCTCAGCAGTTGCGATACCCCACAAGTCCAGCCTGTAGGATAACCTAGCTAACGGCCGAAGTAGAGTGTCAAAACTATTTTTGAAAATCGGTTGGATAGTTCTGATTAGGTCTGATTTTACTCCTTACCCCTCTGCTGCTCTCCTCTCACCTCTGCGTGTTTTGAATCCGCTCTCTTCTCCCTCTTTGAGTCCAGGATTTCTCGTGGTCGGGTTCCGTCGTACCTTCAGGGTTTCGCTTCCTCCTTTGATAACGGTGTTGCTACACCTGGTCTTCATGCTATCCGAGGAATCCTTCGTCTGGTGGACTTCTCTTTGTTCCTTCTTGTGCCTTCCGGTGTTTTCCGACGCGACGACATCATCTACGCTAGATCCGATGCAGAGTCTGCATCACTCCTTTGTTCTGCACCTCGATTGTCGAGATCTTCAGTCTAATTCTGAGAGTTGGTTGCATAATTCGCCTATTCGTGTGTAGAGTAATGGTTTGGGTGCGCGATGGACTGATCACCATCCGACTACTCTTATCATTCGCTCTTGTACATTGAGTCGGTGGATCGATGCAATTATACTCATTCCGTGGAAGTTTGAGGTCGCCTTATCTTTTGGATACCTCTACCTTCGTCCTTTGTTTCTCCGGAGTGTTCTCTTAACGAACGTGAACACCGACCTTTGTTGGTGGTGTCGCCGATTTCAAGATGGAGAAAGAACCATTGTTAGTGGTGTCACGAGGATCTACACGATGCGAGAAGATTCAGATCGCCGCCCTTCTTCCCGGTACCATAAGGCGGATCTCGAGGGCGAGATCAATTGTTAGTGGTGTCGAATTGTGGCATCCCGCAAAAACCACTACTAGAAAATCGCGTTGTTTTTGTGCATTGCATCATCATGACCGCATGCTCATGTCATCATGCCGCATTGCATTTGAGCATCGTCATCATCTTGCATTCTGCTTGCATAAAACTATTTTCGAAAAAAAAAACCTATTTTTGTTTTCTAGACGCCCCGTCTTTGTTCAAACACAAAACCCGGGTCTCCGGAATATTTTATTTTGTCTACCCACGGTTTGCAAAAGCCCGGTTTTAATTGAATAAAAATATTTAATTATTTTTAGGGGGCAGCCAACCGGGCCGATCCGACCCAGTCGGCCACCCCAGTACAAACCAGCCTACCCAAAATCCTAAAACTACCCAGTCCTAATCTACCCAGCCCCCCTCCACCTCACCCCACCCAATAGTCTGCCGCCACCTCATCACCTCCCCTCCCCCTATCATATCCCAGCCCGCCACCTCATCTAACCCCACCCTCACTCCCTCTCTCACACACGCACGCACACAGCAACACACACCGCACCGACCCCTCTCTCTCTCCCCACGTGACCCCACCGCCCTGCACGCCTCCACCCACTCCTGCCTCTCTCCCTGGGCCCACCCGCGGGTCCCACACGCCACACACGCGACCGACCCCCACGCATCGCTCGCCACCCCGGCCCCACCTCCCCACGCGTCCTCTCTCTCGCGACCCCGTCTCTCCCCCACCCGACGCCGCCGCCTTCTCTCATCCTCCCGTCGGCCCCGCTCACCACCACAGGCCGCCGCCGCGACCCTCCTCCCGCTCCCCTCTCGCGTCCCGCCGCCACCGAGGCCCCTCCTTCCCCACCTCCGGTCGGCGCTCGCCTCAGCAAGCCGCCGCCTTCCCCGCGACCTCCCTGCGACGCTCCGCAGCCGCCGACTTCCCCTTTCCGAGCTCCTCCCCCTCTCAAGCCGCGCGCCTCGCCACCTCGCGGCCAGCAACCACCGTCGGCCTCTGCTGCCGCGCCTCCCTTCTCACCTCCGTCGCCGCCTCCACGATGATCCCCACCCCGCGGCCAGCACCCCTCCCCGACCTCCTCTCGTGCGCCCATCTCCCCACCTCCTCTCTGCCGGCCGTCTTCCTCACCTCCGTCGCCGCGCCGCCCTCTACAGGGCCCCGCCCGCATCGTTCCCGTCGCCTGCAGGTCCACACCAACCGCTCGGCCTGACCCGCAACACTAGCGAGCTCGCGTATCCCATCTGCATCGCGCCCGCGGTCGACCTCAAACCACTTCGCGTCTGCCCCTTCTCCGCGCTTTGCATTGCCTCCAGGGACGCCTTCTGCCGGCCTTGGTCGTTGTCGCCTTCTGCCCAACACGTGCTGCCTCCCTGCTCCTTGAGTTCCATGCCAAGCTCACGAGGTCCCCTCCCCTCTTCATGTCGCTTGTGCCTTGTAATCTGTTGGTTTTTGGAACAGCCCTGTATGGTGGGTGTTCAACGATATGTCTGAATGAGACATGTCCCTTGCATAGTTGATGCATGCTCTTTGGCCTTGCGCCCTGCTGCCGTGAAATGTTGTCGCCGCGGCCAAGTATGGCACTACATATATTTCTTTCCTGTCGAGACAAGATCTACGAGTTAACATCAAGACCTTCCTCACGGATCTGACGCACTCGGCGCCAAACCCCGAAGAACGATCCGGATATCCTCGACAAACGCCAAGGTCTCCTTTCCGGACGCCAAGTTCGTCTACCCCGGACACCGTGCGGCAAGATCTACTTCACGGATCCGAAGACCCCGGTACCCGATCCACTCAAGTCCGCCATCGACATCAAGATCGGCACCAACCAGGGCGGATCCGATATGCCCCGACGCCAACCAAGTCCTGTTTCCCGGATGTGACAAGATCTACTTCCGCTGTCCGAGACCGATCCCGTCGAACCCTGAACCCTGAGACCGACCCCAAACCCCTCGGAGCCCAAGTTCGTCGAACCCCAAAGTGATTCCCTATCCGAAACCCCTATTTTTATAATATGACATTATCTACTGATGCATATTAAATTGATCATGCATGCATACTTGTCTGTGGTTTGGGGGCATTATGCCGATTCATCTTATAATCAAATATGGGGCCCATATGCGGGCAAATCTAGCCGTATATTGGTCTCATTTAAATTTGTGTAGCGAATCGGTGCTATCTCTTGCCATGTTAAGACAACATTTAAATGGCGGGTATCTAAACAACTGGAACATAGTAATTAATTGTCGGACCCCGGTTCCTCTTAATATGACCTAGTTGCATTGTACCTTTGCCATGTCATACATCATACATGCATCATGCCCGATCTTTTGTCGTAGTATTAAATATTGCATCCGGTGTTTATTCTAGTGTTTTGCTTTTTCGCGGATAAGGCCGTTGAGTTGATGCGAGTGCCGACCCGATCTTCGGTTGAACCTTCGGCAATGTTTTCAGGCGAGCACCTCCCCCTCTCTACCTATCTTACTTTTATAGAATTTATTCCCTCCTGTTGATCTATTGCTATCTGTGTTGCGTTGCTCTAGTTTTCGCACCCGTGATATTCCCTTGCAGCCTTATATTGCCTTGGACACCTCCTATTACCTGTTGTTTGGTAGATAGTTGGACCTGCGCGTCGTAGTCGCTTGCTCAAGTGCTATTGCGTGTCGCCAAGTACCACAGTTGTTGGAGTATTGCCGCATGTTTGATGTTGGAGATGATCATGGCTTTAACTATCGTTTAATTCATTTATTGTTTAATAACTAAAATTGAAGTAAGTAAGCAGAGGCACAGGTGGGCAATAGATGTTATTTGGTTGTTAACCGTCCACTTGTGTCCCGTAGGACCCCGAGTACTTGATACCTGTTCCTTGAATATTCGCGCTATCCACATCCGGGAGGATTATGGGACCCCCTGAGTCAGAGCTTGATTCATTCTTATTTCTTGGGGCCACAAACTAGTTTGAGGTTTTATTTACTATCCTGTACTTATGCCATGCTTTACTGCTTTATTTACGATTGTGCGAGGAGCACCTGTACTGTTTAGGTAAGCGGAGTGTTTTCGCGGTATCGACAAGCCCAGTTTTGGGTTCCCAGTCATTTACAGCCACTGGCGCAAACCTTGAGTCCGTCTCGGAGTCAGCTAGCTTCGTTGCGGGTGTACTCAATGGGGTGGCCCCCTGAAATATTTCTGAATCCTGTGATTGCTTTGTCGTGAAGGCCTCGTTGGGTTTTGATTTGGTTTTTCCGAGGTTGATCGAGTGTGTGTTGCTATTTGTGCACCCCTGCAGGGTAAAACTTTCTGAACGGCGTGTCCGCGGTTATGGACGACTTGGAGCACAGTATCTCGATCATAGACAACTATAACTAAAGTAGTGCTATCAATTTGACTTTATAATGACTAGTAATCAGCTTTACTATAATGGAATGGCTAAATAAAACTGCCCACAATTGCTTGTTTGGGTTGTCGCTTGCGACCATTGTATCTGACTAGTAAGTATTGCAACTACAACGGAATGGCTAAATAAAAGTACCAACAACTGCTGGGTTTTGGGATATCTCATGCTAATTGTATTTGACTAGTAAGTGTTGCAACTACAACGGAATGGTTAAATAAACTTGCCCACTGCTTATTATATCAGGATGATTGTCTATACCTGACTAGTAATTGCCGCAACTATAACGGAACGAATAAAACTGCCAACTGTGTGAGTTCCTCGGTTGACTTCCTCGTTTGGTATCGAGGGGGAAATTCCAGGATGGGTATGCTTGGTGATAGCATCAGGTTGGTTTCGAACAGGTCTTTCTTATCTCTCTCTGATAGCCGACAGTTATATCGAGTCTCTATAGGTTGTTTAGTGCATGCTGCGCTGCCGCTCAGTCCACCATACCTATGTAGGCGAGGACCGCCGAATTCTAGCCTCGTCGTGTACTGGGCTTAGTACTGACCGCTCTCTCTTTTTCCTTCGCCCTTTGTCGGCACCCCTTTTGTTTAAGCAGGTTTCGAGATCGACGTCGTTAGCAGGGTTACCCTTCCGACTTGGCCTGGGCAGGGTTATGGACGCCATTGGTCATTCTTCAGGGCTCTTAGCCCCATTTGCATCTTGTCCGTAGCTGGACGCTCTATTGTTTTCAAGGTGATTTGGATCTTTGTTCTGTATATCTGTATTCTTGACTCATGGAGTCGTGTTGAATATATATCTGTTCTGTGGGTCCCATCGAGGACTGTTGTGTAATGTTATTACTTCGTTTTCCACCCGCACGCAAGTGCCTGGTGGGCACCTTTGAATCGTTTCTATGCGGGTTTGGCGGGAAGCGCTGAAACTTGCATAGGGCCGATTCTGACGGTGTTACATCCATAATGTACCAACCAACACATGACTTGAGAGGAGGCGATCATGGTGGCGGCGGCCGAAAAGCCCATCTAGGGTTCTCCCCTCGCCGTTGACGCTGTCTGGTCCGCTTTGTCTTCAACTGAAAAATAATTTGGAAAAAACTTCTAATAAATTTTTATTTCCAAGGTTAATGATGGCCACATATTGTATCTCTCATTTCCTCACCTTGGGTTTTTAATATAAAAACTTGTTTGAAAGAAAACAAGAATTTAGAGAAGAAAAGGGATCCTATGGTAAAACATTGATTAGGGTACAAGGTCAAGTTGGAGATATGGGTTGCAAGGTTCGTAAGGCATAAGCAGTTGTTGGGGTTGGAGAGTAAGTGTTGTAGATGAGATCCATGCCTTGAAAATATCCATACCATGCTTGGTGGCTTAGGAATCATCTGCCAAAGTTTGAATCTTTAAAAGTGCCAAAATTGATTATTGACTAGACTCCCAAACCATCAAGGACAAGTGGGTAGATGAGTGATCTGGTCCAAGCCATTAGCATGGTTATCAATTTCACATTACAAGGTAGCTGCTGGGCCAAGTGCATTTCTTCAGGTGAAAAAGGATAATTATAGATAGAGTCTCAAAGATTGAATCTTACAACAATTTTTAACTTAGCAAAATAGAGACTTCTTCTAGGGTTTTAACCAGGGCACAAAACTTGGATGGAGTGATGAGTAGATGATCTCCAACTTTTGAATCACGGATACAGTGAGCTTTAGTACATCACAAGGATGACTCATGGATAAGTGCATGTGCATCGCCACTCGAGGAAGGGTTTTAATTAGGGTTGTAAATATTGAATGTGTTAACTTTGAACAAGCCAGATTAAGGACTAGAGGTCAAAAGCTACTAACAGAGAGTACTATATCCATACCATTGCCAAGAGCAATGGTGGGGTTATCGAGAACACATTCCTATGATGATGTTGAGGTAGGTACATTGCCCTAGATCCACTTGGAAGAGGTTTGTATTGAGGTCCAAGGGTTGAACTTGTTACCAGATTTAGACTTAGCCTAGGAGATGGATTCCTAGGATTTTTTCCAAAGGTTCATGGAGTAGCTTCAGAATGTCTTGGGAGGAGACAACTAAGGTTCAAGAAGTAGCCAAACCGAGGTGATGGAGTTATAGATGCAAGCATAGTCCTCAAACTTGGTTTTTGGTAGGAGAGGGTTTGAGGTGGTTAGGTATAAGGAGAACATGCAAGCACCTGCATGGTTAATGTTGTCGTGAGATTTGTGTAGTTGAAAGGAAAAGAATTTCCTTGGCCGCATGTCAACACCCGGATTTTTAATCCCAGATGCCTGTTATGCCATACATCGCAATCCCAGGATTACCATTTTTGCGAGACATAACAGATTAGATATCACAGTACACCATCCATTACAAACCATACATAAGGTCTTACACACATAAGGATCCCATGATCCAGTCTTAATACAATTCAAGCAGCGGAATAACATAATAATAACGATAGCATAGACGAAGCTCCATCTTCATGGTCACAGGCAATGCTAACAATGAGAGATGATCCTAGTTGTCGTAACCTTCCTGTTGTCCGTCCTCCTAATACTCCTCTTCATAGTCTGGCCACGGGAATAGCCAGGGACAAAGCCATGAGTATTATTTAAGTACTCGCAAACTAATACTAAGAAGTGAAGTGGTTTTGAGTAGGATATACTAAGCTCTAGGGTTATTTTGCAAAAAGCCAAATTTACCTTAACTAAGTTCAGAAGCAAAGAAAGCTAATGGAATTTTTTATAACACCTAAGTGAGAACTTGAATTTCATGTCACCACTCTGTTGTCGTCAAGTCAAAATCATAAACCATTTCATAAGTCATTTTGAAAACATCTGCCGACGGAACAGTATGTCCACTCCAACTGTCCATAACCATGGACGCGGCTATTCAAATAGTTTGACACTCTGTAGAGATTGTACACTTTCACCATAACATTCGATACATTCGTCAGGAACAATCCTGAATTCACCATACTCAGTATGCAGATAATCAATCCTAACCTTTCAATTACACGCCCTAGTATAGGCACCTCTCCTGTGAGTTTGGCCTCCCAACCATGACCAACTGTCACCTTGGGAACTGCACAGGTGGATAATCTTCACAAGGTAGCCTCGGCTCAAACCTTGGCCGCAAGTGAACCCATACTAAGGTATATAAATTTCCAGTCAAGCCATACCCAAATTTCGGGTATTGTGGTTGTACGGTAAAATTGGAATGATATCGCATCCACACAACCATCAGTTTTGTAAAGGGCTAAGGCTCATGCCTTAACATTTTTATCATCAAAATCATCTGGTGTTCAAGAACACATGTCAAAACATTTCAGTAGAATGACTCGTCATTCTAAGGTTTTCATAACCATTTTCACCAAGTATTCCCATCTAAAGTTGATCAAGTTTTATGCTTAGCACTAGCAACTACAAGTGGGGTTAAACACTAATGAGGGGTGGTAAACAATTGTGAACTAGCTAAGTTCAATCTCATGCCTCAGACATCAAGATTATCTAACTCAGGCCAAGTTTTATGCTCTTTATGCTACCTTCAATTATCTCTCTAAAGTCTACCAATTACCATGTAACCTTAACTAGAAAGCTTTGATAAAGAAATAAAATACTAAGCTTGCAAGTAAAATTATGATTGTGTATCATCAAATGTATCTAACCAAGCATGCTTAATGCATTGCATAGGTTATCTAACTTTCATAGTTGCAAGTGTTAGCTTGCATAATTGCAAGTATAAGCTTGCCAAGTCAACTCGTAGTATTAGACTTGCCTTGTGCAAAGCAGTGGTTGAAGTTCTCCTCGGCTTCTTCCTCGTAGTATCCTCCTTCCTCCTCGTATCCTTGGTCTGTACTATCGTCTATAAATAAATACGAGGTACACAATCACCAAACAATTCTTAACTACTTTACTTAGCACACAAAGGTTCATACTAGATGATCTAGCATCATCACTATTATCACAAAGATTAAAGCACTTGTCTTATTTATTTAATTTTAGAAAAGTAATTTCTACTCATTGAAAAACTACTTAAGATTTAATATTCTCCAACTCAAACATGAGATCATGTTGACACATGTCATCACCACATATTTCAGTACATGGGAATGTGGTTTAAAGTGGTCTCACAATTTAATAAAGTTTAACCTTTTTATTTTAATTAATTAAAGTGACTAGAAATGCCTATGAGGCATTCTTTTATCACTTGATCATTATTTCTGCAGGTAAACCTATATATTTTTATATATTCTGAAAGGTATGGTTAAATGTGATTTTTTAGAGTTGGAATCAACTCAAATGCTTTCATGGTTGAATTTTGAAAAATGTTTGAATGCAGAAAAGCTTCTGCCTTGTTATTTTTACTATAGGTGATCTACAAATACAAATGATTTGAATCCAATGGACTTGGATTAAGCACTCCAGTACCTTCCTAACAAAATTGATTTCATGCATTTTGGTTCAGTGAATCGAGCTAGGTTGATTTTTGAATCTAGGTACAGAACTAGGTTTGAAACTAAAAGAGTAAACCTAAATTTGAATTACTGGGTCACGCGGGAGGTTTAACTGGGTCGGTCCACTACGCACAGCGCGCGCGGGCTGGTTAAGTGGCTGTACCACTCGTCAGTGAGACAGAGAGTGGCTAAGGGGTATGGGGCAATTAGGACCGTAGGATTAGAAGCTAGATCTACGACTGTGGTTCATCGTCCATGCCTGAACATGACGCAACGAACACGAACCCTAGCGCGGCCAGTGGGGGTTGACAGGGGCTCATCGGGGCTCCGACGATGGGGGCAAACGAAGAAGTTGACGACGACGATCCTCCTTGTACCGGCAACTTCTCCTGGGGCGGCTCCAATCAACGGCGCCTCTCCTCCTCTGCAGCGTCGGACTCCAGTGAAATTCCGGCCACCTGGTGCTCGCCTTGCTTCGGGAGTGAGTGGGTGTGATCAGTGAGAGGTGGTGAGTGAGATGGTGTGCTTAATTCGAACGGGGGTGGCCTCCTTTTATAGTGCCTGAAGGGTACCGATGGGCGCGGGCTGAGCTCGTCATGGTCGTCGGCACAACATGCTAATGGCATGGGCGACGATAGGGGGCGGTGCGTTGCCTCCTGGCAAAGCTCAACGACTTGATGGCGAGGCGTGGGACGGTGCGGAACGGTCGGAACATCACAGCGCTCTGGGCGGGTCCAACGGTGATTTTAATGGCACACAACGTCCATGGTTCGCGCGGCGGCGAACGAGGTTGTCTGGCGGGTTGCTGGCGATCACACACACAAGCGGCGAGGAAAGCGCGCGGTCTGTGGGCCGGTGTCGCATGCGGCGCTCTAGCGCGCTCTCGGCTCACTAGCAGAGAAACTAGGCGCGAGCTTGTCGTGTGGTCCAATGGCTGGCAAGGCTCGGGGCTTGGACAGGGAATGGCGGTGGATGGTGCTGCGTGTCCTAGACAAGGTTGGCGAGTCTAGAGCTTCTCCTAGCTCGCTGGCGACATGGGGGTGGCAAGGGTGCTCTTGGCATGGTCACCATTGATGGATATGCATGCTCACAATAGTGCTAAGGCTAGTTAAATTAGCTTGATCATCTACTGAGAGTGTAGAGTGACCTAGAGAGGGAACAAGGTTGGCCAAAATCATTGCTCCTAATAGTGTTTGTTGGTTTGGTGATTACAAGGTGTTTGATAAAATGGCCGCAAGAGATTCAAATTTGAATTTTGGATTCAAACTTGGTGGGTTTGCTAGTTACATACTAGGGAGTCTCTGGTTAGTTGGATTGGTCAAGGGGCACTGGTTTGGTTGGGTTTTGAAAATGTGTGATCTTCACATATGATAAAGGTTCAATTTTGAATTGTCATTTGAATCAAGTTGCCAAATGTTTATGCAAGTTTGAAAGGTGGCCTTTGATTCACTTTTACTTGGTATAGCAAGGGGTGAAAAGAAATAGAATTGTTTCTGTTTGAAATCTTGGACTAGAAACACTCAAAGTGGTCTAGTGAGCAAGATTGGCAAAAATGACCATTTGCTTTATTTGCTTTGTTTTTGATTTTTTCTTGATTTGTTTCTGCTTGGAGATGATGTTGTTTTCACCTTTAAACCATTCCTTGCTATTAGATCAATCACACAAGTCCATTCATGCATTCACACAATCATCACATACACACATGCATTCATAAATATGTGATTACCAAAAGTTTTTGTTAACCCTAATTTTGGTGATTGGAATTTGATGATCATTGTTCAAATTTTTTGGGATGTTACACCGCACTTGAGTTTTATCTGATGTATTGTTGATTTTCTTTGCTTCCAGAAGGATTGATCTTAGGGTAGTTCAAGTCAACTTCAGATAAGCAGATCAAGACAATTCATCTAAACAAGCAGATCAAGGCAATTCATCTTAACAAGCGGATCACGACAAATCCTATAAACAACACAAGGAAGAGGCATGTGCACACTCAAGCACATCATAAAGGATTTTGGAAGAGAAGCTTTGAAATAAGTAGACAAGGGTTTTGGTTGTGAAGAGGAAGAGAGTTCTATGGTACTTCTCCAAGGAGATAAAAAATAGCTTTTCAAAAGGTTTTTATGAGTGTTTGTTGACAACATACTTGTATAACTTTGTTTTTGAAGTCAGGTGGATACATTACCATATAGGGTTTAGGGTTTAAGTTTTAGGTTTTGTAAAGAAGTACCAAACTTTTTCTTTCAAACCAAACTTCTTTTATAAAAAACTTTTTCTTTCAAACCAAACTCCTTATACCTGACCACCTCAAACCAAACTACTTTAGGTGGAAATTTTTCTTTCAAACCAAACTTCTTTATAAAAGAAAAAGTTCTTTTATAAAGTCACATTGGCTCCTTTCTTTTGAGAAAGTCCAAAACAAGTAGAAGTGAAACCAAAATGAGACTTTTGGTAAATAGTTTTAGTACTTTGGAAAAAAATGAGTTTGGGTTGATTTCAACATAAGATCAAGAAATAGAATAGGACATCAAGCAAGCAAACTAATTCAATCACTTGCTAATAAACATTTTTCCCCCTAAATTTTGCACTTAGGACATATAACCAGAGCTACCAAAAGTGGGGTGTTACACTCATGAACGAGGAAATATGAATAATAACCACTTTATTATTGCCTATAGGTAATATTTCCAATAATTCATTGGTTATGGCGGTCGTCCTCGAGGGACGCTGCCGATGATGTCATAGAGTTTTATAAAGCAGTGGTACCAGTTTTACGAGCCTTTGACCTGTCCTTGGTCTTCACATATGTTGGGGGAAGAGGAGGAATTGGTGGTTCCTCACCTAGAGCCGTTGTCTCCCGCCTATCCACCATTGTCACTGTATTATGGTTCAATATATAAAACACCCTCCGAACACTTTTATCCACACCATCCCGCATAATAATATCAGGAGGTGGCTTAAGTAGGCTGGTACCCGTATCAGCAAATTCATCCTCCTCAATTTTAGCTTGAGTAGAAGATCTCTTATTGGGTCCATTAGGTTTTGCCCTCCTCTACCAGAGAACCCACCATGCACAGGGGGCCAAGGGCCAGAACATGCAGATGCTGTTGTGGGCTTATTCATGCGACGAGTAGCCAACATCTAGGTACCATACTATAGCTACTTATCTTCCCACGCCCCATCACCACATTCTTCATGATCATGACCCATCAAACCACATCGCTTGCAGAATAAAGGTACCTTTTCATACTTGACCGAAAACCTCTTCCTTCCTTCTTGTAGGGAAAGCGATACGAATCTCATGAGTGGTTTATTTATGTTAATGCAAACTTCGATACTTACGTAATTCCCTTCAAAGAACATCCTTGGAGACAGCTGAACCTCCCTCACTTTACCCACGCAACGACCCATATGATTGATCACCTCTGGCTTTCGGTAGAGCTCATGGATGCCATGAATTTGAGACCAAACATGCATGCCATAAAAAAAACCTCTTTCGGGTCACATAGACCATCGAAATCCTCCACAAGTAGGCCCTAACCGCAAAACATCCATGACCCCTGGTGGATGACCTTTTTCCAATCCCCCAAACATTGCATCTTGAATATGAATAGATTCTCATCGGCTTCATGAAATTCAAGATCGTGAGACAAATTCCATATGCTTCTCATCTTCTCAAACAAGGCATCAACACTAAAGGAAGGGATAGTTAAAACTTTACCGATCACCATCCAACACGCCTCCTTTTGACAATCCTTTGCAACCTTCGCGTCAACCACAACATCATCCAATTCATCGTCATTCAACTTCAATTGGATGAACATATCACAAATCTCATTATCTTCAACTCTAGTTGCCATCGAGAGAGCCGCAGAAGCCTTCGCCGCCATAGCCTCCGAAACCCTAGATGTGATTGTGCGGGAGACATCGACACGGGAACTCGACCAGACGGGTGAAAGAAAACAACTAAGACCAAGTAGAGATCGAGAAGGATCAGGTAGTACGATAGAAGGCCGGAGTCCAACCCGATCTCACGGAGGCAGCGGATTCGCCGCCGGAGCAGTAAAACCCTAAATGAGAGGGTGTGACATATCACTTTTGTCACTTGTACCCGTTAAGGCATTATTTACTAGGACCGATTAAAATTCATCCCCAAGGGATTAGGGATTGGAGAGGATTTGGTAAATCCCTTCTTTTACCCAAACCTCTTACTGATCTCTTAAATAATCTTCCATCACAATACGTGGTGAAGTGTCTACAAATAAATAAGGTTTTGTAGTGTATGTCTTGGAATTATCCCATCCAAAAAATGGCTTAGTAAACGAATTATATTAGGGATTTTTCGAGATTTTAGGAAAAGCCCCTCCAATATAATCCCCTTGAGAGTACACTTCAAATACTACATTAAAAATAAACGAGAGTTAAGTCGGCAATTGAAATCTTGTTTTGCTTGTGCAGGCATGGCATTGCAGCGTTGATTGAAATGCTAAAACCTCTTCCGTGTCTCTTGTTTATTGCACGGCGACGACGCCAAGATGGAAGCAAATAAAGCAATCTCTTAGGAGTAGTAATTATTATCCGAAACCCATAACCTTGGGTGCCAACTCTAGTAGCTTCCCCAACGTGTCCGGCGCGAACTTGCGCGCGAACATGTAGCAGAAGTCGGCCACGCCACCGTTGTACCCACAGTTGCCCTCCCCCTTCCTGAGCCTCTCGATGAGCTCTGCGGTGACGTTCCTCCCCCCATTATACCTCAGCGGGTGCCCCCCGCGGCTATGGCTCCAGTCCACGTTGGTGAGCGACCTGTTCTGGCTGCGCGCGCCCCAGCCGAGCAGGGTGACCAGCGTCGGGAGGTAATGCTCCTCCATGTTGTTCTTCCCGTGGCCTCCCTTGAAGACGTTGATGTACCGCGCCTCGGCGACGAACTCGGCAGCGAGCTGCCGGTGCATCTGGAACCACTGGGAGCCCTTGCGCCAGTGCTCGAGGCTGACGCCGCGGTTGGTGAACCAACGCCAGTGGCGCAGGCGGCCGACGGGCCGGTCGTAGCTCTCCACGAAGCTGGCGCGGGAGCCGGTGAGGTGGGCGTACACGGCCGGAAAGCTCAGCAGCGGGGCGCAGGACTCGGAGAAGAGGGCGAACCGCGTGTTGGCGAGGTCCAGCAGCGCGTTCCCCAGGAGGCGTCGCTCCGCGTCCACCAGGCTCATGGTGCCCCAGCTCGTGTTCTGCACGCATCATCATCCACGAGACCCAACAATGGCTGGCTTACTCACAGACACACCGTGTACGTACGTAGCAACATCGATCGTTTCGCGGGTTAATTCAATTACAGTAGTGCCGTAGTGGAGTACCTGGCTAGGAATCATGCGGCCGTAGAAGACGGAGTCCCCAGGCGGCGAGCCGGCGTAGTAGCCGGGACGTGCGTGCACGTAGATGGAGTAGAGCCCCTCGTGCCCGGCGAAGAACTTCTCCCACAATGGCCTCAGCGGCAGGTCCGCCGTCACCAGGAACAGGAAGGCGACCTTGTGCACGATGCCGTGCGGCATGCTGGCGTCCACCCGCCTCGGCTCCATGGACGCCCTCCAGAGCAGCTCCTCGTCGGTCATGTTGTGCATGAGACCGCCGCCTGCGCTCGGCGCGAGGAAGTCCGCGAACTCCATGCGCGGCGCGGGAGACGGCGATCGTGGCCCGACGCACGCTGTTTCCGGAGATGGCGCCGGCGTCGACGACGACAGTATGTAAGAAGATGTCGTCAGTGGTTGTTGCAGGGACGAATGAGGGACGAGGTAGGATTCCGGGAAGTTGGCGTTGCAGATCATGCCCAGGACGAAGCCCAAGGAGACGAGGAGCAGACCCGTGAACACATCGGCGAGGATGCTCCCCGAATGGAAGGCCTGCACGCCGGGCTTGCCTGTTCTGCTGTCCATGCACGCTCAGGGATCGGATGAACAAACTACGTACCACAGCTACGCTATACACTAAAAGCTGTAGCTATATATATATATATATGCACATGTGCAAATTAACATTGCTTGCTCTTGCAAAAGCTAGCCTGCGTATTTTAAAATTTCGTCAGCGACAATAGGTACTCCGTCCTATTAGCTACAGCTAGAAAGCAGATTTTGTGTAGCACGCAAACTCTTTGTCAGAGCAGGTTCCAGAATGCGTGGTATAGCGTCAGATCAGAAGAAGTTTATGCGTACGGGCACACACGCATGTGGCATATATCTTTGTCACAAGTAGTAATTAGTTTACAATTACTCTTGTGTATAAACGGACATAAACATCTCTTGTGTATAAACGGGGCAAAGTTCACCGATGCAATAAGGACAAACTAGCTAGTAATATGAGTTTACAATTAATTTGGCTAGGTATGCGAATAGGTGCAAGTGGGATCCGACTTCTGATTGGGGGTATTAGCTCACATGCGACATATTTTCATGGACCTCGATCGGAACTGTCGGCATAACCGCACTTACTTCCATATATCGGCGCTAGATGCTCTGTTTATTCTGCTGCTCCGTGGTGAATAAACAGTATAACTGATGGTGCTCTCTATATTCGTTGCGCCCTTGCTGCCGGGGTTTCCTTTGTTATCTTGGCCTTGATTAGCGACATGGTGAACTGTATCCCTTCGATCATGGTTCTCATATCTTGGAGGTGGTGGAGGCAGCATCAATTGCTGAACATTTTCTCCTGTAAGCTGTGGCTGTTGCTGATGTGCCTGAGGTGGTCATGTAGTTATGTGGTTAGACGGTTTTGTCAGGTTTAGCGTGTGAAACTTGCATGGCTGATCCAGCATCGACTCAAACGTATACTTCAGACTTTCTTGCCATTGCTTCTTTTGCTCTGGAGTCCACTGCTTTTTACCGTCATTCCTCGGTGTCCACTGCTGAGAGTTGTTCTTCTGGCATTGGTTGCTCCCTGCATTCGGCTGATCTTGAGTCACTGCTGCTATCTGACTCAAATTGTACTTGTAGTCCGACATTGTCCTCTCTGTGGAAATTATAGAATCCCTAATATTTCGGTGTATTGATTTGACTCTCATAGGAGTACATATACACGTACAAACTTGAAGGGCAAGAAGCCTATGACTTGGAATACAATATGATTTCTAAAGTCCTAGTCTATCTCTAGTTGTGTACGTATCCTAACATCCCCCTCAGGCGGAGCGGGAGTGAAGCGGACGCTTGTGACTGGATTTAAAATCTTGTGTTTTCGTCGTCTTCTCCTCCTTTTCACCATCACCAGCGTGGACATGATCATGGCTGGCACTTAGGGGCGGTGACTGCGTCCCCTTCTAGTGCCTCTCTTCCCTCCCGCAGTCACAGCGGGAGTGGCGTGAACGCAAGTGACGACGCAGACACTATTGACTGGAGTTATTGAGTTGCTGTAGACGTTGTTCTTGATGTCGATGTCGAGGTAGCCGATCGTGATGTAGCCATAGTCGATGTAGGTGTGGTCGATGTCGTAGTCGTCGTAGTGGTATGGTCGCCATTTCCGGAGGCGAAAAAATTGTGAGTTTGTTGTTGTTGTTGTTGTTGTTGACGAAACTGCAGTTGTGGATGTTTTGCACCTTGTAGAGGTACCGTCGGGGCGTCTTTTGGACGCGGTCATAAGTGAGACCACCAGTTTTGCCAGGACTCTAGGAAGTCACCAAGCACACACAATTTTGCCAGAATCATATGCGCGGTCGTAGGGGCGTCACAATTGTGATGCCGGTTTATTGATGCAGTCGTCGAGGACGTGGACACGGCGATGTCGTTGTTGTGCCTTGCAGTACGTGTACTGTCAAAAGGCGTCGTATATCAGCGGCGGTGGTGTGTTAACGAAGATGTTGATGAAGACCATGTTGACATAGACCTTGGCGATGATGTGTCGACGATGAAGGAGTAGGCGTGTCGGCGATGATCGTCGCTTGAAGGCGTCCCTTGTGGCGGCGATGATGTCGAAGCCTTGATGTCGGAGAAGTCGGTGTAGTAGAACTCATTTCTCCTGGATGATCCGGCACCGTCACGGGCATAGTGCTCATGTTGCTCATGTTGTTCCGCCGATAAAAACTCGGGTTGAGTCGGATCACCCAGAGCATATGAGTCGGCTATTCTGATTGTCTCGGCCAACGTAGTCGGCATGTCTCTTTGCAGCCTCTGCCATAAGACACTCCCATATGTGTAACCTTGTGCAAACCAAACTATCGCCTGTGACTCGATTACTCCTTCACATGAGTTTCTGAGGTTGCACCACCGAGTCAAGAATTCTCTGTCAGTTTCATTCGGTCTTTGCTTGCACATTGCAAGCTGTTGAGGTCTATTCGGCCTCTTATACGTGCTGGTGAAGTTGCTGACAAATATTTCCTCAAAGTCCAATAATAAATTGATGCTTCCCGCTGGTAGGTTATTTAGCCATACCCTGGTCGGCCCTTCCAACATCTGGGGAATGTATCTTACTGCCCATCTTAAGTTTTCCTCAACAATTTTCACTGAAGTGGCATAATCGATTAACCAATCTTGTGGCTTTATACTTCCATTATATGTTTTCGTGCCTCTAGGCAATTGGAAGTTCGGAACAGGTGGTTCCCTCATGATTAGGGGTCCGAAACATGCCGGACCCGGAGGACCTTGCTCCTCCAATAGCTCAGATCTGTATAATCTGTCGAGCTTCAACCTCACATCATTCGGCTGCAGGTCTCTATATGCTGCTCTTTCTTCCACCACATGGTGATTGTGCCTAGCAGATCCGGCATTCTCCATCTCCAAATAACCATCATTATATCGGTTTTGCGCCGGGTTATGTGGAACATGTCCTGCATTCCTTCCTTGCCGAGGTTCACGTCTCAGCTGGTGATCTTGCGGAGGGTAATGCCTTCCTCCTACCGGGTTATTCTCATCGGGGTTTCACGCCCGTGGTTTCCCTGACCTCTGTGGCCTCGGTCGATGTTTCTTTCTTCACTGTAACCTCGGCTACCACTGTCTTAGTTTTCATTTGCTTTACCAGCCACTGCCGGATCATATGGGACCATTTGTTTGTCCCTTATTCCTGAAGTTACCGCCTTATCTTTTCTAGATCCCCTTCCGGGTGAAGATGTCGCGGCAACTGATAATGTTGGGGCAGCTCCAGCCGAATGAACCAAACGTGAACCTCCAGGATTTGCCGGGTTATTCCTGAGTATTTACTCATTTTGCTGGTTTTCTATGCGCATCAGCTCAATCACTCTTTCCTGCTGCTTTTGTCAGGCTTCCCCAGTCAAAACATCTAGCTCGGAAGCTGCAGCATTAGTCTCCCTGAGGTTTTTCGTCGGGGTACTGTACCTCGGCAGCCCTAGGTTAGCTTAATCCTCCTGCTGAGATTCATGTTCCTTGTTAATATCACTAAGGAGATTTTTCCCTTCATCCTAACACCATCTAGCCGAGTTGGGCTAGTGTATAACTTGTTTTCCCTTGCATATTCACACAAAGTTCGGTTAAATGATTCTTGCAGCGCATACACCTTTTTAGCCTCCTCTACTATTTTCAGACGAGTTTGTTCTAACTCGGCCTGTGCATTTGCTGGTGAAAGGGCATGTATGCCCCCATGTGTGGTTTTGGTAATTAATGACAATCTCTTTGGACTAATGTGTAAATTGAGTTTCACTTGTAGGTTTGTCCATTGGCATCGCTTGGGCCATATGTTGGTCTCAAGGTTGAAAGATGAAGAAATGTCCAAGGGCTTGTGCCATTGGATTCATGAAGAAAGAAGGAGCTTGAAGGTTGATCAAGACAAGTGCAAAGAGTTGCATCAAGATGGATCAACCTCAAGAAGAAATGAAGAAGGGCAAGCTCAAGATGCGCCATCTCTAGAAGATCTCATGCTTGAAGCTTCCCATCCTCATGATCATGGATTTATGAAGACAAGTTCAAAGAAGAGGTTTCCCCATGAAGTATGGGGGAGCAATTTGCAAGTCTTCATCTTCATCAAGCAAGAGCAAACAAGAAAGGTGCTTCCACTATAGAAGAACAAGACGGTCTACATCAACTTTAAGTGGGATGCTTAAGGCAAAGGTATGTTCTTGATAGGGCTTTTCTTTTGCCGGTCTCGTGTTGTTAGCTGAGAGACCGGGTTTAGGATAGATAGCCGTTCTATCAAGAGGGGCTCTCAAGCGGGTGTCTCATTTGCATCGTTCGGAGAGAGCTTAAACCTTTGCATTAATAGCATCATCTTTCTTGGTTGTTATTTGGTTCTTGTCCATGAGAGGATCTAGAGATTGTGGTCATCATCATAACAAGCTCTAGTTCATCAAATAAGGATTTAACTTGCATATCTTATTGCGGTTTTTGATCTTGTGAGTTTTCCGGCTCCACACCTTGGAGGATACTTCACATATATATTAATGGTATTTTCTCCCAAGGTGATACCCAATATTTCGTCGTTATCTTTCCAACAAAATTGGTTTCATCCCGTTTGGAGTTCGGATGCACAAGCTATTGCATTTCTGGTTTCTGGAATTTTCCTGACCGGAAGCTCCGGCTTCTCATCGGAAGTTCCTCTAGGGCATTTTGCCGCCGGAAGTTCCGGTTCTTCTTCCTCTCATGATCAGTAACTTCTGTTTTGAAAGTGTTTATTTGACGAAACTTCAGTCGGATTTTCCACCGGAAGTTCCGCTCCCACCGGAAGTTCCGGCCAGGGACTGGAAGTTCCGCTCAGGCCTAGTTGCCGCCGAAAGTTCCGGTTGAATTTCCGGCTCTCGTTCTGCTCACGTTCAGTAACCTCTCTGTTTTTGTTTGCTCTATTTGACGAAACTTCTGTCGGAACTTCCACCGGAAGTTTCGCTCCCACCGGAAGTTCCGGTGAACCGGCGGAAGTTCCGACCAGGACTCGTGTTTTTAGTTTCTTGCTTCGCAGTTTTTGACCGTTGGCTATGTGCCACCGGAAGTTTTGGCCTCCCACCGGAAGTTCCAGCCATGGTCGCGAATGCCCATAACGGGCAGATCTGGGAGCCCTTTAAAAGGGGCTCCTCTTCCCCTTCGTGGGTACAAGCTTTTCTTTTTGGTTCTTGGCTTTCTCTCTCCTCCATTGTTGACCTTTGTGGCATCCCGCAAAACCACTACTAGAAAATCGCGTTGAATTTGTGCATTGCATCGTCATCATCATGCATTGTTTGCATAAAACTATTTTCGCAACGCCTGATTTGTTTTCCAAACGCCTCATCTTAATTCAAATATCAAAGCCCGGTCTCCGGCTTATTTTTTGTTTGGACGCTATCGGTCTGCAAAAGGTGCTTTTAAATTAAATAAAAATATTTATTAATTAGTGGGGGCAGTCGAACGGGCCAACCCGACCCGAACGACCATCCCCGTATTAAACAGATCGGTCCACCTGCCCCTTATCCTAAAACTACCCAACTTCCTACCCACCCTTGCCTCCACATCACTCTGGCCAATCAGACCTCGCCACCTCATCTCCCCCTCTCCCTCACCCAATCACCCTCTGCCACCTAATCCTACCCCAAATCCCACCCCACTCTCTATCTCTCCTGCCAGCTCTCACCACACAGCAACCACCCACCCACGCTCCCACCGCACGCCTGCGTGGCCCCAGGCCCCACGCGGGACCCGCCTCCCCTGGCCGCTTGTCCCCCTGGCCCACCACGACTGCCTCCCCCACGCGCCCTGATCATCTTCCTCGGCTCGCCCCTCCTCCCTCTGCCCAACACGCAACCGCCGGCGCCGCTCCTCCCCTCCCTCTCCGCGTCCTCGCCCCCACCCTTCCGCCGACTGCACCGGCCCCGCCCTCCCCTGGCTGCGCCGGCAGCGCGGCGCCCCGCCTCCACCGCTGCGTCCTCCGCAGTCCTCGCCGCCCAACCATCCCCGCGCTCGCCTCCCGCCTCGACCGGCTCGCCCCGTTTCCTTCTCCCTCCGCAGCAACCGCCACCGCCCTCCGCCGCGCGCGAGCCCGCTCCGGCCAGGCCCCGCCGGCCTCGCCTGCTCCATCCTCGCCCCCCCGACGCGAGCGCCGCACGCCGCCGGCGATCCTCGGCCTCGTCCCCGCCCCCTCTGGTCCTCCTCGCCACCGGCTCCGTCGCCGGCGACCACCTCGCCTCCGGCCCCTCTGCCCCCCGGCGCCGCCAACAGCCCCCTCTGCCTCGAGTTCCTCCAGCGCGCACGCAAACACAAGCTTGGCCATCACCGTGTTTGTCCACATGCTCCAGTGGTGACCGTTTGTTGCGGGTTCCCCGTTTGGTTGCACACGGCCGAAGACCCGATGTCACGCTCGGCCCCTGCACCAACAAGTTCTACCTCGGACACCGGCTAATGACGATAACATGATGTCCTGGAGAGATGTTCGCTCACGACGTCATCAATCCAAGATCTACCCCTCGGATCTTCGGAAACCCCGTCAAGACCTACGACGCCGGAACCCCAAGATCTTCACAATCGGTGCCGCATCCATGTACCTAGAACTAATAGAATCTGGGGAACGACAAGATCGACGCCGTGTCAAGAACGTCCTCAACATTGGAGTCGAATGCCAAGATCCCCACACGAACCCGAAGGCCGTTTTCGTACCCGGTGCCGTGCCAAGATCTCCAGAACCCCGGTACCGGACAAGTTCGCCATCGACCTCGAGAACGCCTACACGGAACGGCAAGGTCGCCTCAGGGAATCCGAAGCGCGGACCCGACAAGACCCTCGCAACTGCAAGCTCGACCCCGTGGAACCCGACAAGATCTGCATGCGACAAGAACGACACCGTACAGGGCGAGACCGATGCGCCCCCGACGCTAACCAAGCCCTGCTTCCCGGTTGCGACAAGACCTACCCCGATGGTCGAGCATGTCACGCCAAGATCGAACCCTAGAACCTGGACCCCGAGACCGGACCCTGGACCCTGAGACCGACCCCGAACCCCGGAAACCCAAGATCTGCCGAACCCTAAATGTGTGACCCTTCTCCTCGATACCCTATTTATATAACATAACACAACTTGTCGCACATTAATTGGTCATGCATGCATACATTCATGTGGTTTGGGGGCCTTATGCCGATTCACCTTATAATTAAATATGGGGCCCATATGCGGGCAAATCTAGTCTCATATTAGCCTCATTTAAATTTGTGTAGCGAACCGGTGCCACCTTTTGTCTGGATTAAGCAACATTTAATTTGCGGGGTAGTTAAATAACTTGAACCGTTTAATTAAGTGTCGGAACCCCGGTTCCGCTTAATATGACCTAATTGCATCGCATCTTTGCCATGCCATACATCATGCATGCATCATGCCGATCTTCTGCCGTTGTATAAAATATTGCATCCGGTGTTTCTTCTAGTGTTTTGCTTCTTCGCGGATAAGGCCATTGAGTTGATGTGAGCTTCGCCCCGATCTTCGGTTGAACCCTTCGACAATGTTTTCAGGCGAGCATCTCCCCCTTTCTACCTATCTTACTTTTATAGTATTTACTTCCCTCCTATGGATCTATTGCTATCTGTGTTGCGATGCTCTAGTTTTCCGTACCCGTGATATCCCTTGCAGCCCTATATTGCCTCGGACACATCCTATTACCTATTGTTTGGTAGATAGTTGGACTTGCGCGTCGTAGTCGCTTGCTCAAGTGCTGTTGCGTGTCGTCAAGTGCCACAGTTGTTGATGTATTGCCGCATGTCGATGTTGGAGATGATCATAGTTTTACTTATTGTTCACTTTAATTCCTGTTTAACAACTAAAATTGAAGTAAGCAGAGGCATCGGTGGGTGATAGATAACATTTGGTTTCCGAACGCCCACTTGTGTCCCGTAGGACCCCGAGTACTTGATACCTGTTCCTTGATTTATCGCGCTATCCACATATGGGGAGTATGGGCCCCCCTTAGCCAGAGCTTGATTCCATCTTATTTCTTGGGGCCACAACTAGTTTGAGGTTTTATTTACGATCCTGTACTTATGCCATGCTACTGCTTTATTTAAATTGTGCGACAGATAGCACACTGTACTGTTTAGGTAAGCGGAGTGATTACGCGGTATCGACACCCCGAGTTTTCGGGTTCCCAGTCGCTTACAGCCATTGGCGCTAACCTTGAGTCCGTCTCGGAGCTTGCTTACTTCGTTGCGGGTCTACTCAATGGGGTGGCCCCCTGAAATATTTCTGAATCTTGTGATTGCTCTGTCGTGAAGACCTCGTTGGGTTTTGATTTGGTTTTTCCGAGGTTGATCGTGTGTGTGTTGCTATTTTTGCACCCCGGCCGGGTTAAAACTTTCTGAAAGCCGTGTCCGCGGTTATGGACGACTTGGAGCACAGTATCTCGACCATAGACAAGCATAACTAAAGTTTATTGCTATAAATTTGACTTTATAATGACTAGTAATCAGCTTCACTATAATGGAATGGCTAATTAATACTGCCCACAATTGCTTGCTTGGAGTGTCGCTTGCGACAGTTGTATCTGACTAGTAAGTATTGCAACTACAACGGAATGGCTGAATAAAAGTACCAACAACTGCTGGGTTTTGGGTTCATCTCATGCTAATTGTATCTGATTAGTAAGTGTTGCAACTATAACAGAATGATTCACTAAAAGTGGCCACTGCTTATTTTATCAGGACGATTATCTATACCTGACTAGTAATTGCTGCAACGATAACCAAATAAGTAAAACTGCCAACTGTGTGAGTTCCTCGGTTGACTTCCTCGTTTGGACTCGAGGGGGAAACGCCAGGATGGGTTTGTTTGGTGATAGCTTCAGGTTGGATCCGGTTAGGTCATTCTTACCCCTCTCTGATGTCCGCCAGTTGTATCGAGTCTCTATAGGTTGTTTAGTGCATGCTGCCGCTGCCGCTTCAGTCCACCATACCTAAGTAGGCGAGGACCGCCGAATTCTAGCCTCGCCGTGTACTGGCCTCAGTACTGACGCTCCTTCTTTTTTCCTTTGCCCTTTGCCGGCACCCCTTTGTTTAAGCAGGTTTTGAGATCGACGTCGTTAGCAGGGTTACCCTTCCGGCTTGGCCTGGGCAGGGTTATGGACTCCATTGGTTATTCTTCAGGGCTCTTAGCCCCATTTGCATCTTGTCCGTAGTCGGACGCTCTATCCTTTCAAGGTGATTTGGATCTTTGTATATTATATCTGTATTCTTGACTCTTTGAGTCGTTGTTATATATATCTGTTCTGTGGATCCCATCGAGGACTGTTGTGTAATGTTATTACTTCGTTTTCCACCCGCACGAAAGTGCCTGGTGGGTACCTTTGAATCGTTTCTATGCGGGTTTGGCGAATTTTGCTCAAACTTGCATAGGTCCGATTCTGAGGGTGTTACAACCTTGAAGAAGCTTTCCATCTCCCCTTTCCCTTCCTATGATTCTTGCATCTTTTTGAGGGATTTGAGAGAGGAGATCTAGATCTACAACCCCCCAAGCTAAATCCCTTCTTTGTGAAGGAATCATTGGGATCTAGATCTTGGAGAGTTTTGTGTTCTCCTCTTGTGTTCTTCCTCCCTTATTCCCTTAATAACTTTTGTAGCTTTGTTGGAATTTGGGAGTGAAGGACTTGCCCTTGCATTTGTTGCATAGGTTTGAGTTCTCCTCGGAGATTTGGCGAGTACAAGCTTGAGGGCTTGTTACTCATGGGTTCCTTGGAACCCTAGACGGTTGTGTGGTTAGATTGTTGATGGTTTGTGGTCTTGTTGACCTTTTATGGTCTTGTAGCCATTTGTGGCTTTGTTGGCCTTTTGTGGCATTTGTAGCCTTTTGTAGCTTTGTTGTTGGGAGCCTCCAATTGAGTTGTGGAGTAAGCCCCAATCTTGTACGGGTTCGGTAACCGTCCTCAAGTGTCCCATAGTGGAGCGAGTGCCCGCCTTTTGTGGTGTGCACTCGGGAGAATAGGTGAGCCTTTTGTGGCGTCGGTGATTTGCGTGCTTCCGCATCCGGGGTGAGGCCTTATGTGGCGTTGGGTGAGCATCGAGCCACCACACCTCGAGGTGAGCCATTTGTGGTGTTCGGAGAGCATTGCGCCATCGCACCTCTCCAACAGAGACGTAGCTTCTTTGGAAGTGAACTTCGGGAAACAAATCTTCGTCTCCGCGTCCATCGGTTATCTCTCAACCGAGCCCTTTACTTATGCACTTTACATTGTGATAGCCATCGTGCTTGAAGTATTTATTTCTTGCTATCACCTTGTTGCTTATATTGCTTAGCATAGGTTGTTGGTGCACCTAGGTGAACTTAGTGGTTAGGTTTTGTGCTCAATAAATTAAACGTTAGTTTTATTCCGCATTTACTTGATCCTAAACCGTAATAATTTTAAAAGCCTATTCACCCCCTCTAGGCGATATCCATTGCACTTTCAGCTGGGTTTACAATGGGAGCTACATGTGTTGTTAAGTTATCTATAGCTGCCTGTAAGATATTCTCTGGCCTTTCTAAAGGTGGCCACCTAACTCGGGCTGCCTTGGGGGTTACCTCACGAACCTCGGGTACCTCTGCTGCGGCCGAATCTACCGCTACCTGCTCTACTGCTGCCGGCTTTGCTGTCGTCGGGTTCCCCATAAAACTTTTTTAGGGTCGGGGGTGTTTACGGGCACTGATCGGCGCACGATTTTTCTAGGGCACCGATAAACGGCAGTTATTTTACGGTTTTGGGATATTTACGGGCACGGCTAGAGATGCTCTTAGGCCTTTTATAATGGGGGTTTCTTAGCGCCGTATCCTAGGTACTTTGCTTATGTGGCATGTCATTTAATAAAGTAAGAGATGATTGTTGTATCTTAATACAACCTTACACGCTATCATAGGCAAAAAAATGGCTAATCCAATCATACACATACATTAGACTAAAATCATTAAATATAAGAGCATCCCCACTCGTTGGCCGTTTCCATGCCGAAATTCGGACGTATTTTGGTCCAGACGAAACTAGTTTTGGTAAATACGGGTGAATATGGGCACTTTGGGCAAACTTTAGATGAATATGGACGAATAAGGACAAACTTTGGGCAAACTTTGGATGAATATAGGCGAACTTTGGGCGAATATGGGCGAATATGGATGAATTTTGGGCGAATATGAGCAAACGTTAGGCAAATATGAGCGAATATGGTCGAATATGGGCAAACTTTGGATAAATATGAGTGAACTTTGGGCAAACTTTGGATGAATATGGGCGAATATAGGCTGACTGGACGGATCCACTAGCCGACTATTTTTTCCGCCGAAATCGCTTCGTCCAGCGTTCCAAGAGCGGCCTGGGAAATTCGGACCAAAGTTGATCCAAATCTGGACGAAACTAAGATCCTGAGAACACGACTGGGCCAATTTTCAGCGTCTACGAGTGAAGATGCTCTGACCCTTCTAAGAAACAACATTTAGATACACCCTATTATGACCCTATTATAATGGTTGTTTCTTAAGTTTTAAGTTTTAATTGCTACTATGATAACGCTGCTAAGAGACACTCAATTGTCAAAGATTAATAATCCCAGTACCTGTGATTTGTTCCTGCGCGATAGAGAAAAAAAAACACCGCACGGTAAGACATGAGCAAATTTTGGGCCGGCCCATCGGAGAACCCTTGAGGCGGCGGGTCCGAGCGGCATACATGAGCGCCACATCCGCCGCCCTGCTCTACCGTCGCCGCCGACGCCTCAAGCCCTCAGGCTCAATCCCCCCTCCCCCCTCCCGCGCGCCTGTGAAGCCGTCCTCGTCGGGACATCGAGATCCTGCTGTCTCCACCCCTTCCGTAAGTCTGTTGAATTTTTTTCTTCTGATGATCCAGCGGTTTGTTAAATCCCAATGGCCTTCACACCCCCCCGCACCATCTAGGTCCGCCGCTGCACACCCCCCCGCACCATCTAGGTCCGCCGCTGGTAATTGGCAAGTTAAACTGATTTTTTTCCTCTAGAAGAATCAATTTGTACCTTGATTTATGCAATTACTGGCTTTTATCTTTTCTATCGAACAATGTCGTCCTGGAAATCGTCGCTCCGCAGCTGGTTGCAGCAGCCTGCGAAGCTTAGCAGCGACCACAACACATTAACCAACCGATACTAACAGCTTTAGTGCGTCCTTGATCTGCTTAGTATGTGTTTGGCGTTTGCACTGAACACAGAGAGGACTGGTGACAAGGGAACCGTGGCCTGTGTGTCAGCTATTCAGCTCACCCTGCACTGTGAGTAGGTTGGCTCAGTAACAGCCAACTTGTTTGTTGTTTTGTATTATTCAACTAATCTAGTTTTTGCTGCTTGAGAGGACTGCAGTATGAGAAATTGAGGAGTAAAGAGCTCAAAAGAGGGGAACTACAAGAGTTCATTAGCATCATTTTTATAACGCTCACTGATAATGATAATGTCTGCATGTTGTCTTTTTTTTCTCAAAGTGTATCGCTGAATTAGTGTTTCTGCGAAATGCCATACCCCCACGTTCACATGCCCATCCTATGCAACTTAGAATGTAAATGATAAATGCCAATCCAACTCTGACCTGCCATTTACTTGTGTTAGCATCTGTTAGGGGGGCACATGAGTTTCTGTTCTATTGTTTATTTTCTCGATGAATCCAAAACTAAGAGCATGTTATTTGAACTATATTGACTATTTTCTGACTGTCTTTAAGAAGTTGTATGGAGATCGCTTCTGATTAACATTTAAGCATAGGCAGTTTCAGGATGGGTAGTGAAGACTCAAAGGATATGCTGAAGAATGCGGACTGGAAGACAGTGAGTGGTGCAGTGAATATCGAGTCAAGTCAGCCGGTTGTCAAGAAGCGTCTTCCGAAGAAAATCAGACAAGTCCCTGAGTGTTACTTTCTGCCTCGGCGATCTTTGCCTTCTGCACTGGCAATCTCTGGTGCTATTTGTGCTGCTGGAGTTGGTGCAGGGATGTTGGTTGAGATTTGGATAAAGAAAAAGATCAAAGGTATAATCTTGCATTTCATGGCAGGAGCCTGGAGGAACCACTTACTTTAAGGAAACCACTCTATCAGGATATTGAGATGTTGGACTGTACCACGGAAACCATCATTGCATTATGGATGTTTTGCAACTTTTGCTTCATCCATTGTGTTTTTTCCACATCTTCTTACTTCTGTTAATTGCTGCATGCAGAGGATGGTGGTGTTGTCTGGGAGATGGGCAAATGATGTTCATGTACTTTGATCGGTAATAATCTGTCTTGTCAAAACATTTATACTCACTCTGCTTCACTTCTGCTGCTTAAGCTGTATCATGGAAATAAGCATTCTCTGTTTTTTCAGACTATCTTTCAACTTCCTGACCAAAGTCACCAAGCTATATTCTCCAGTGATCTGTAGTGTGATCATTTTGTTAGAATTGCCATTAATGCACTGTTAAGAATTATCTGACACTTCTTCTTCAGTAGTTGCATGTTTTGATCAATATATTATATCATGATCGATGATCAATGGATCTCTGAGTCTGTGTTCTCTATTACCATGGCAAATCATGAGAATCTTTCCTTTTGTTTATATCACCAAGTTGGCATAAGTATCCGTGATTCATAAATGCATACGTCGTGGTCTAGTAGGAAAAATATCAACTAGTGCTAAACCATGTATAGTTTGTTTGGCCTATGCTGTATATAATAAATATTTATGCAAGAGAATGATATTGAAATTTGCATACCCAAGATGACTGATGTTTACATTATGATAATTTCTGCCAATTTATCTGATGTACTTGCTAGTCTGCAGTCTTCTCCCTCATTATTCAGTCATTCTGACAAACGACGTCTGAATTTTTCTATCCCCACTCCGAAAACCATCCGGGAACTCGGAAAATATTTACCACTGCAGCGAATATTTGGGCCCGTTCCTAGCTGATACTGCAGTCTTGTAAAGACTTGCATTCAGTTTTCTTCATTTTATCTGGAAAAGGCGCTGATAAAAATCTTACATGAAAGGAATTATTGTGCAAGAGTCGACTCCTCATTTCTCATCCTGTTAGAAAGTTCTCTGGTCTCCTGTCTTGTTTCTTTTTGCATCTTCCTTTCTCCAAGGTGCTCTCTGCAATATCTGATCTTCCTTTTTCCATTGGTTCCACTTAATCAAACAGCTGTCCGTGCAGCCTCCTGCAGGCTTTGACAAAAAAAACGCTGATTGTACCTTTTCTAATTATGTACTGACACTACAAGTACACAATTTCTAATTACTGTATGTTGAGTCTTGTGAATCAGTAAAGGTCTTGGGTAGCTAATCCTACGATGGTGAGAAATCATGTGCTAAACAAAATGCGATGGAGAAAAGGCTAACATTGTCGCCATTGTGTGTGGCATTTTCCTGCGATGATACATGAATCTGGCATTGCCATGCTCTTAGAGAGAAGATGTACTCCATGTAGCCAGCGCAAGATATAAAGGGTTGGAATCAATGCAAGAATAGGAAGTTACGCTTTGAGGGGCCTATTTGTTTCAGGGCAATTAAAAATAAAATTGAATAGAAGGTGCACGGTATTGTAATATCATGTCCACTTCGATAGAACTGGTTGAATTTGTAAGTCTGTTTGATTGCACCGTGGAAAAGAATGTAAAAAAGATTTTTTGCAAGAAGTTTTGTTGAGTGGGTAGACATTTTTTCCTTTCAAATGTAGTGCAACAGAATCAGTATAAAAAAATACCTACGGGATTAAATTCTACAGTCGAACAATCCACACAGTAAAAGTTTCTAAAATGTCCACTGCTCCAAAGTTTATACAAAACAAAATCTTCTGATCAGGGAGGCCATGGAATGTCCAGCCCTCAACTGAAGGAATTGCCATTGTACATGCTCGAGACTCGAGACTTGAGCCTTTTTCTTTTTTCTTTTGAGAAACAGTGAGTAGAACGTAGATCAACACACATGCACATATTCACACGATTTCTACTGAAAACTGTTGGCTAACAATCAAAATAAAGGTAGTCGGACATCTCAATGTCAACGAAAATGGCTACAGACTAATCAATTTTAATGAGGCACACAAGACGACATACTAAGGATTTTCTTGCATTTCATGGCAGGAGCCTGTAGGAACCACTTACTTTAAGAAAACCACTCTATCAGGATATTGAATGTTGGACTGTACCATGGAAACCATCATTGCATTATGGATGTTTTGCAACTTTTGCTTCATCCATCGTGTATTTTCCGCATCTTCTTACTTCTGTTAATTGCTGCATGCAGAGGATGGTGGCGTTGTCTGGGAGATGGGGAAATGATGTTCATGCACTTTGATTGGTAACAATCTGTTTTGTCAAAACATTTATACTCACTTTGCTTCACCTTTGCCGCTTAAGCTGTATCACGGAAATAAGCATATTCCGTTGTTTCAGACTATCTTTCGACTTCCTGACCAAAGTCACCAAGCTATGTTCTCCAGTGATCTGTAATGTGATCGTTTTGTTAGGATTACCAGTAATGTACTGTTAAAAATTATCTGAAAATTTGTCTATGGTAGTTGCATGTTTTGATCAAAATATTATATCATGATCAATGTATCTATGAGTTTGTGTTCTCTATTAGTATCGTGGTAAATCATGAGAATCTTTCCTTTTTTATATCACCAAGTCAGCATAAGTAGCCGTGATTCATAAATTTCTGGTGTAGTTGATTCAAGACCCCTTGGGACACCTTAATACTGGAAGACTGTTTGATTTATTTGTAGGATTGCAATCTGTAGGAATTGTTTGCCTATGGTTCCTTTGTGTGCATTGAAAGATTTTCATTAGTTCCACTTGATCAAACAACTGCCCGTGCTGGCTCCTGTAGGATTTGACAACAAAAAAAACCTGCTGATTGTTCTTTTTCTTACTCCCTCCGGCCCATATTAATTGACTCGAATTTATTTAAATTTAAATGAATCTAGACACTATTTAGTATATAGGTTCATCTAAATCTTGACAAATCAAAGTCAATTAATATGGATCGGAGGGAGTATTATATATACTGACACTACAACTAGTACACATATTTTCATTAGTTCCACTTGATCAAACAACTGCCCGTGCTGGCTCGTGTAGGATTTGACAACAAAAAAAACCCGCTGATTGTTCTTTTTCTTATTATATATATATACTGACACTACAACTAGTACACAATTTCTAATTACTGTATGTTGAGTCCTGTGGATCAGTAAAGGCCTTGGGTACGTAATCCTACGATGGAGAGAAATCATGCACTAAACAAAATGTAGGGGAGAAAAGGTTAACATTGCTCCGTTGGCCATAGTGTGTTCCATTTTCCTGCCATTGTACATGAATCTGGCATTATCATGGTCTTAGAAGAGAAGATGTGCTCCATGTAGCCAGCGCAATGGACTCGGATAGTGGTTGTCTTCCCCTCGTACGTACGTACGTAAGGCTAAATGACGGTAGAGGGAAATGGATGAACATGACGGTAGATGAAAACCAAGATATAAAGGGTTGGAATCAATGAAAGAGTAGGGAGTTACGCTTTGAGGGGCCTATTTGTTTCACGGCAATTAAAAAGAAAAATGAATAGAAGGTGCACGGTTTTGTATTGTCATGTCCACTTCAACAGAACAGGTTGAATTCGTAAGTCTGTTTGACCACCGTGGAAGAGAATATAAAAAGGATTTTTTGCAAGAGTTTTTTTTTTCAGTGGGTAGACATTTTTCCTTTCAAATGTGGTGCAGCAGAACTTTTTTTTGTTTTTGACGAAAATAGCAGAACTCTGCTGTGTATTTTTGACCAGATGGACCAGGCCCCCAGGATGATTATCTTCATGCAGATGTGCTCTTTCAGCTAGGAGATGCACAGTTTGAGAATCAGTGGCTAGCAGAGGCACTGCAGGGCAAATATATTGCCAGCAAGCCTGAGCAAAAGAGCAACGGAATATAAGATGTGTTTTGGATTCAATCACACCAGAGTTGCACATAACACAGCTTAATCCTCGGTGAAAAAATTATTTCCTCTGAAGTTGTTCCCGTGTATTGGTACTGTCCTGGGGTACTAACCAGAAGAAAACTCTGTGTTTCTGCTGACAACAAGACTTCCAAAGCCAACTGAATGAAGGGTGAAGAGGATTGGGGAACCTTTCAGTCACAAGAGTCTTATAAGCTTTCACAGTGAAGTAGGACCAAGCATCGCAATCATGCTGTCCAGAAACACCATCGTGTAACTCACTCTAGAATTCAGTGTATGCAACCTCTGTCAATGGCAGGTCAGAGAGGGAACCATTAAAAGAGGCTTGCAAAGCAGTTTTTGCTGAGATATCTGCAGATAAAGCAAATAAAGCCAAATGAGGGTACATGTGCGGCGAGGTCTGATCCTGCCACTTGTATCCTTCCAAAGCAAAACACAGCTTCCATCCTTGATCCGACAAGTGGCTAGACCCTTGAATTTGTGGAGAAGTTCAAGACAATCCCTCCACCAGAAGGAGCAATCTTTCAGTTTAGCTGGTGGAAGAGTAGTAATTTTCCCAAACAAGATAAAATTTGTCTAAGAATTTCACCAGCAAGCATTCATTCTGCAGCTTTAGATCAGTCACACCTAAGGCCCCTTTGTCCTTTGGTTTGCAAACCATGGCATGGACCAAGGAGCCATAGTAGGCCCAGTATCAGAAATGTCACCCTTCTTTACGAAGAGATTGCCTTCCTTGTGTATTTGTTCACCTATGTGATTTATTAAATCCTACTCCAGTCGAAGAATCCACACAGTGGAAGTTTCCAAAATTGTCCATTGCTCCAACCAAAGTTTATACATACAAAAGAATTCCTGTGACGAGGGAGGGGCATGAAATGTCCTACCCTCAACTGAAAGGAATTGCCATTGTACATGCTCGAGACTTTAGAGACTTGGGCCCTTTTTTTCTTTTTCTTTTGAGAAACAGCGAATAGTAGAACGTAGTATACACACATGCACATGTTCACACGATTTCTACTGAAAACTGATGGCTGGCAATCAAAATAAAGGTAGCCAGGCATTTCAATGTCAACAAAATGGCGACAGAATAATCTACAAGGTTTTAATGAGGCGCACAAGATGACAGACTAGTAATAAGGATTCTTGATTTTTTGCCGACAAGCGCCGTTCTAGCCGCCACCCTCGTCCCACGTCGCCCCCCGCGCGGGCGACGGGGACGATCTCCAGTCGCCGCCGTCGGCCAGCCCTAATCCCTCTTCTTCCTCCTCCCGGCCGCCGCCGATGGCATTGCCAAGCAAAGCGTGGGCGCTGGCGGCAGGCGGGCGCGGGGGGGGGGGGGGGGGGGGGGGGGGGGATTGAAAGAACATTTCATGATCCCTAATGTTTTGTGTGTTAGATAATAATACCAAAGATTATTTAATGTGTGTTGAAGTGCTGCAGATAAAAGGAGCTCTAAAGTGATTTTGGGGGGCGAATAATCCGCCCCCACCAGAGGCCGGATAATCCGCCCCTCCCCAACATCAAAAGGGCGCGACCCTTAGTATGGGGGCGGAATATCTCCCGGATTTTCTGGCCAGGGACATAGTTTTTTCCCAGGCCAGTTAATCCTCCCCACATGGGGGCCGGATAGTCCGCCCCCCAGGATTTTCACCAAGTCAAGTTCGGCGCGACACTCAGAGAGGGGGGCGGATTTTCCCCCAGACTTTCCGTCCAGTGGGCGGATTTTCCCCAGGGCGGATAATCCGCCCCCAAACTTCACCAACGGCCAGATCTGTGTAGGGGGTATTTATACCAACCATCTCCCTCCTGCCAGAACTCTTGGTTCATTCGAAAAACTCAAGATCCGCTTCTCAAGTTTCATCCAAGAGATCTCCACCTTCATCCATCCAAAGGCCCCGTTCCTTGGGGAATTGAAGGAGGAGGGCTCGATCTTCACCAACTACAATCAAGCGCTTCATCTCCTTTCCATTCATTTGGAGATTCTTCGATCTAGTATTTCTTGCAAATATCTAGATCCTGATTATATTGATAATCCTTGTTCTTGTGACAGCTTGTTGTCATTACGGGAGCCTCCAATTCGGTTTTGGATGTGTGCCCCGCTAGAGTTGTAAAGGCACCGGTTCCCGCCTCGAAGGGTACAAATAGTGGAGAAGGTGGATTAGGCCTTTCATGGCGAGATCCATCGGAGAATAGGGTGAGGCCTATTGTGGCGTGGTGGTCTTAGAACCGCCCACCCCTCCAACGCAGATGTACTTCCCTTAACAAGGAAGGAACTGCGGTAAAACAAATCCGTGTGTCTCCGCGTGCTCCACTATGGTTTCTTCGCTCCTCTCTTTACGTGCTTAGTAGCTAGGGTTGCATACATGGAAATTCTCGTAGGTGCATATCTAGAGAATTTACTTTGTGTCAAGCCTAAAATTGAAAAAGAACTAAAAATTGGGTAGCACCTATTCACCCCCCTCTATGTGCCCATACGATCCATTTCAATTGGTATCAGAGCCCCGACTCTTAATTCGGGCTTAACCGCCTAAGAGAAGTATGGGTTCCAAGGGAGATGGGCGTGATGCTCCGGAGGTAGTCACCATGAACGATCTCAAGACGTTGGAAACAACCTTGATTAGTTCCATGGAGGTTAAGATGGAAGAGATGCGTCAAATGATAATGCGTCTCTCCCCATCCGCAGCATCACCTCCATCTGCCTCTGAGGCTACCACTTCACAATCCAAGGAAACAGGTAAAACCGATTCCAAAGGGAACGAAGTGGTTGGTGATGGCACTAGCAAGAGATCCTCCTCGAAAAAGGATAGTGGTAAGGAAGGATACAATGAGGTTTCCCATGTGTATTCACCTGATCCACCTACCCCTCATCCTCATATACATAATAGGGGTGATCCACCCAAACTTTCAGCATCTACTTTTAATCAATGGCAACTTTTGATAAAGTCTCATGTGTGCAACTCCTCCATTGAGTTGTGGAAAATCATAGAAAATGGTCTTCATGTTGGAGATCCAAACAACCTAACAAAGAGAGGTTGTAGACAGTCAACTCAATGCAACGACTCTACACATGATTCATCTTGGTGTGGGTACCAAAGACATGCCACACATAGAGCATCTCAACGTAGCTAAGGAAGCTTGGGATGCCCCCACCGAGATCTTCATTGGAAATGAAAGCATGAGAAGAAATAGATATGATGCTTTGAGTAATGTAGATGAAGGATTATATATGTTGGATGGAGAAGACCACAAGTACATGTATAGGATGATCAAGTCAATAGCCACCACTTTCAGAAATCATGGTGCCTCTCATGTTGATGATGCTCGGATCAAGCGCAAGTATGTCAGTGCTCTTATGCCATTTGAGCCCACAGATTTGAAGAGTCTCCAAGGAAGACATAACTACCACCTAATGACATCCAATGAGGTAATGCAAGAGATGGCAGCTTTCAAAGTGGCTGCCAAGAATGCCGAAGATGCTCGTGCACGAACCTTTGGGATGCAAAAGGGGGTCAACATGGCCTTGAAGACAAGTGTGGCTGATCAAGATGAAGATGACATAGAAGATATGGACTGCCCCGATGATGTAAAAAGAGCTCATGGACAATACATGGCCTTCTATGCTAGAAACTTTTGGAAGGATCCAGCCAAAGCCAAATCTAAACTAGAATGCAAGAGTGGAGCAAATGGAAGAAGGGAAAACGGTCCCAAGCTAAGAACGTGTTTCAACTGTGGAGATCGGCTGCACTTTGTAGCTGAGTGTCCTTATCAAAGTAGAGAAGATAATGGAGGAAGACTCATTCTCAAGGAAAAGTCAAAGGCTCCACGAAAGAAACAATTTGTGAAGAATAATTCTCCTTTCAAGAAGCAACCAGAGATTGTCCTAGTGGATCAAGAATAATATACTTCGGGAAGTGAAGATGAAGACGAGGATGATAGCTCTCGAGAGGTGGCTGCTATAGTCACCACATCTACACCAACATCTCTCTTCGACTCTCCGAACGAAAACGTCATCAACAAGAACGCCACTTGTCTCATGACAAGAGGTTCCGAGGTATCATCTTCTAACACTTCTTTTCCTATGGCTATGATTCACATGGATGATCCTACTAGTCTTAAGGTTAAAAAGAAATTATTGCTTTGGACTATTTTTTCACTAACTTGCAAGGTGAGCACAAAATACATTTTGAGGCTCTTATGGACGAGCTGGTCCAAAATGAAGTGCTTCTTGAAGAAAAGGGCAGGATTGAAAGGGAAGATGCAATGGAAATTACATCCTTAAAAAATTCTCTAGAAGAAGAGGAAGAGGCTCGTGTTTCTCCTGAAGAGAGGCTTGAGTCTATTGAGGAGTCACATGAAGAAGTGGTGAAAAATCTTGTTAAAGAACGTGACAATGCAGTAGCCAAAGCAAAGAAACTAAAGAAAGAAAAGGTTGACTTTGGGGCTGCTCATGCTAGACTCTCCGAGGAATTGGAGAAACTTGACATTGCTCACAAGGCTTTGAAGAGTGAATTCTCTATTCTCAATGAGTCACATGATCAGCTCCAAATTTGATTGACTTTCTAGCACATCTAAATCAACATATATTCACAAGGAAAATGCTAGGGTGGAATATGAGCGTGTCAATGACACCACTCCCAAAGGTAAGGGTGTACTTGATGATATTCTTGGCAAGCAAATATCAAATCTTGGAAAAGAGGGACTTGGATATGCTTCCAAGTCCAAGAATAAGAAGAACAAGACCAAGAGTGAACAAGCAAAGACAAGCACCGTTGAGAAGAATGTCACAAAAGACAAAACTGACCAGATTGGTTTTGTAGGGTCTAACAATCCAAATTATGAACTTTTTTGTGATTACTATGGTGATGTCTATGCAAATTATGTTGGTCCTTTTGATGAATATGTTGCTTGGTCTATTTGGGTTCCAAAGACCCTTGTTACTAACATGAGAGGACCCATTGAAAAATGGGTACCTAAAACCAATAAGTAATTCTCTTGCAAGGCTATGCTTCCGGTGGGTCGAAATGGGTGTTGGACAGTGGGTGCACTAGTCATATGACCGGAAGTAAAGATATCATCACGGAGATGCGACCCAATCATGATCATATTATAGTATCCTATGGTGATAAGTCTAAATCTGAGGTATTGGGTATTGGCAAGGTTGTGGTCGCCCACGATCTCTCTCTCGTGGACGTCATGCTTGTTGAGACCCTCGGTTACAATTTACTTTCTGTTCGTGCCCTTGGTAAGATGGGCTTTGCTGTTTTCATTGATGGTGATTTAGTGGTACTCTTGTGGAGCAAGTATCTAAAGGTCGCTTTCGTTGGGTACGTCAAAAATGACCTGTATGTGGTGGACTTTTCGGGGAAAACCACTGCGGGTCCGATGTGCTTATTCGGAAAGGCCGATGCGGGCTGGCTGTGGCATCACCGTTTAGCCCATGTCAACATGAGAACTTTGCAAAGTCTTCACAAGGGTGGCCACATCCTTGGACTAAAAGACAATGTTTCTTTTGCCAAAGATCGTGTTTGCAGGGCTTGCGTTGAAGGCAAGATGCATGGCTCTCCCCACAAGAGGAAAACTATTGTTTCTTCAAAGAGGATCTTGAAATTACTTCATGTGGACTTATTTGGTCATCCATCTCATGCTAGCCTTGGTGGGAAGAAATATTGCTTGGTGATAGTCGATGATTACTCAAGATACACATGGGTCTATTTTTCAAGCTAAAGAGTGAGACTCAACAAACTGTCATTGACTTTGCCAATGAGGTTCAGCGTCAACACAATGTCCCCATTTTGGCAATAAGAAGTGACAACGGCTCCGAGTTCAAGAACTACATATTAAATGAATTTCTAAGTGAAGAGGGGATAAGACATCAATATTCTGATGCGTACACCCCTCAACAAAATGGTGTAGCCGAGAGGAAGAACCACACCTTGATGGATATGGCTAGATCAATGTTGGCTGAATTCAAGTCTCCATACAATTTTTGGGATGAAGCCATATCTACCGCTTGTCACTCATCAAATCGGCTCTACCTCCGCAAGATCTTGGACAAAACTCCGTATGAAATACTTACCGGTAACAAGCCCAACATTTCGTACTTTCGGGTATTCAGTTGTAAGTGTTTCTTTCTTATCTAAGGAGTTCGCTTGTCTAAATTTGAGTCTAAGGCTTTAGAAGGTATTTTTGTTGGTTACGGTGCCGAATCCCACACTTATAGAGTCTACAACAAGCTCTCCGGAATTGTTGTAGAATCTTGTAGTGTGGAATTTGATGAAAATGATGGCTCCCATGTGGGGCAAGTTGATGTTTGTTATGCAGATGTTGAAATACCCCAAGATGCTATAAGAAGAATGGGAGTGGGATTTTTCCGCCCCATTAGGAACCCCTTGTGGTGGATCGGGAAGGACAATGCTCCACTCAAGTGGAGCCCTCATCTACACAAGATCAACAAGCCCCTACTGCTGGAGAAACCTCTGCACCAACACCACAACCTCCTGAAGATCACTTGTCTTCTGGGCAAGATGGTAGTCCCAGGCCGGACTATCCACCCCCTCCAAGGGGCGGACTGTCCGCCCCTGGCACTCCAACTTGCTCTAGGGGAAATCAAGAAGAGCAAGAAAGTCTAGAAAATCCTAGGCCAGATTCTCCCCCTGGCACTTCAAGTTCTGTCAGGGACATCCAGGAAGAAGAAACTGTAGCCGCATCTCCCAGGCCAGATAGTCCGGGCCCACCCAGGGGTGGATTATCCGGCCCTGAAGAACCAGAACAGCAACAGTCCCCTATTATCAGCTCAAATCAATATCAAGGGCAAGGTAGTGGACATGACAAGGATCCAAATGTTGAATCAACTCCGTCAAGAAACAATAAGGAAATTGAGGCTTGTTGCAAAGCTCCCGCTGATCAGAACCTTGAGTGAAGGGGGCCACACTCTTGACAAGGTTGTAGGTGATCTAAGAAGAAGAGTGTCCACTAGAAGAGAACTTGTTAGCTTATGTGATCATCAAGCACACATTTCAATGGTTGAACCAAAGAAGGTATTTGATGCTCTTGAAGATCCCGATTGGGTGGTTGCAATGCACGAAGAACTAAATAACTTTGAGAGCAACAAGGTTTAGAAACTAAGAAAGCCACAATGTTATCGACACCAAGTGGATTTTCAAGAACAAGCAGGATGGAAATGGCATTGTTGTAAGGAATAAAGCAAGGCTAGTGGCTCAAGGATTCTCTCAAGTGGAAGGCATTGATTTCGGCGAAACCTATGCTCCTGTGGCCTGCCTTGAGTCCATCCGTATCCTTCTTGCTTATGCCGCTCATCATAATTTTAAATTACAGCAAATGGATGTTAAGAGTGATTTTCTTAATGGTCCACTACATGAGTTGGTATACGTCAAGCAACCCCCAGGATTTGAGGATCCCAAATTTCCGAACCATGTCTACAAACTTGATAAGGCGCTCTATGGCCTTAAACAAGCCCCACCTGCGTGGTATGAGCACCTTAAAGAGCTTTTGTTAGACCGTGGATTTGAAGTTGGGCAAATCGATCCCACTCTTTTACTAAGAAGTTTAATGGGGAGCTTTTTGTATGCCAACTATATGTAGACGACATTATTTTTGGCTCTACTAACCAAGCTTTTAATGATGAATTTTCAAAGCTTATGACTGACAGGTTTGAGATGTCTATGATGGGAGAATTAAGGTTCTTTCTTGGATTCGAGATCAAGCAACTTAGAGAGGGAACCTTCATTAATCAAGCTAAATACATCGAAGACATGCTCAAGAGGTTCAAGATGACGGATCTCAATGGCGTTGCTACTCCAATGCAAACTAAATGTCATCTTGAGCTTAATCCAAAGGGTAAAGACGTGGACCAAAAGGTATACCGATCCATGATCGGCCCTCTCCTTTACCTTTGCGCATCTAGGCCCGATATCGTGTTGAGTGTAGGAGTGTGTGCAAGGTACCAATCCACTCCTAAAGAAAGCCACTTAGTGGAGGTCAAGAGAATCTTCAGATATTTGGTTCATTCCCCAAGTTTTGGTTTATGGTATCCCAAAGGCTCTAGTTTCTCTCTATGTGGTTACACTGATTCAGATTGGGCTGGTGACAAGGATGATCGAAAATCAACTTCTGGTGCATGTCAATTCTTGGGCAAGTCTCTAGTGTGTTGGTCTTCTAAGAAACAAAATTGCATATCACTCTCAACCGTCGAAGCTGGATATGTTGCTGCTGTAAGTGCTTGTACACAATTATTATGGACGAGGCAAACTTTAAAGAAATATGGTGTCAATTGTGACAAAGTGCCTCTTTTATGTGATAATGAAAGTGCTATTAAAATTGCGTACAATATGGTGCAACATATAATGACAAAAAATATTGAGATTCGTAATCATTTCATTTGGGATCATGTTGCTCGTGGCGATATTGCACTATCTTTTGTGAGCACGAAGAACCAACTTGTTGATATCTTCACGAAGCTACTTGATGAAGCAAGATTTTGTTATTTGAGGAATGAGCTAAATATCTTAGATTCAAGGAGCTTGGCTTGACTATCCTTGCATACTCACTTGCACTTCCTCATGTATTTGGTTTAGATGCGGGCATAGACATAGGGGGAGTGTGGTCCTAATTGATTGGGCTAACCCCCCCCCCCCCCCCCATAATGCCGAAAGCAAGAAACATCATTTCCCTTAATATCATTTTGTGATATGTGGGTCATCGATGAGCATTGGTTTTGAACTCAAGATACATCTTCGCGGTGTCATGCCATACGCTCCAACATGGTGGCTTCGGCCACCGCCCTCTTCCTTGCGAAGAGTTGGTGTCTATTGGCTCTTTGGATTTTATTGCTTATATTGTGTTCTTATGGAAAACACACCCAATTTTGGCTTTTAGTGTTGGAGATATGCCCTAGAGGCAATAATAAATGTAGTTATTATTATATCTTTGTGTTTATGATAAATGTTTACATTCATGCTATAATAGTATTAACAAGGAAACATTAATACTTGTGTGATTTGTAAGCTAAAATAGAGTCCCTAGTAAAGCCTCTTTATAAATACTAGCCTGTTGGTCAATAAATGATTGTGGTTTCCCTATCATGAACATTAAGATGTTATTAACAACAAGATCATATCGTTAGGAGAATGATATGGTGGACATACTCCTATAGATAAGCGTAGCATAAAGATCAAGTCATTTTAATAGTTCAATTGCTATATGCTGTCTAATACATAGTAACCTAATTCCTTCGACCATGAGATCATGCATATCACCTTCACCGGAAGGATGCTTTGATGACATCAAACACCACACCGTAACTGAGTGGCTATAAAGGTGGCATTGAGTGTTCAGAGAGTATTGGTTGAGACACAAGGATCAAGAGTGGGATTTGTCCATCCATATGACGGATAGATATACTCTAGGCCCTCTCGGTGGAATGTCATCCAATTAGCTTGCAAGCATGTGACTGGCTCACAAGGGATCACATATCACGGGAACGAGAAAAGAGTACTTATCAGTAACGAGGTTGAACTAGGTATGTAGAGATACCGACGATCATAACCTCAGATAAGCAAACTATCGTGAGACAAAGGGAAATTGGTATCGTATGTAACTGTTTCATTCGATCGCAAAGTAATCGTAGAAATATGTGGGAGCCATATGAATTTCCAGATTTCTCTATTGGTTATTGTTCGGAGAAGTGTCTCGATCATGTCCGCATAATTCACGAACCGTAGGGAGACACACTTAAGGATTCGACGTTGTTTGAGTAGTTATGGAATGATGAGTAAGAGACCGAATGTTGTTCGGAATCTCGGATGGAATCCGGGATATCACGAGGAGATCTAGAATGGTCCGGAGAATAAGATTCATATAAGGAAAGTCCTGTTTCGGGGTTGGAGAATGGTTCCGGTGTTTTCATCGGGAATGTTCTAGAAGGTTCCAGAATGTCCGGCACTCCGGAGGGGAAGGGTACATGAATGTGTCATAACAAGTTGGAATGATTGCATCATGTACTAGGTGTCATCGCTGAACAAAATAAAGGGTTTAATCAAATCCTAGTTTGAAAAGTCAAACGCCAATTTGAAAAGTCAAACGGCTATTTTGTGAGGTGGAGGGAGAGTAGGAAACCTACTTGAGGAGGAGTTCCCTCCCTCCACCGCCGGCCCACTTGGAGACCGAGTTGGAGAGGGACTCCCCTTCCCTTGGCGCGCCCCCTCCACCTATATAAGGAGGGGCAGGGTTGCCTCTCCAAACACACAATACCACGCCGCGCAAACCCTAATCCTAGCCGCCGGCGCCGCCACCTCCTGCTGCCGCCGCCTAGGAAAATCCTAGCCGCCGGCCTTGCTCCTCCTTGGTGCGTCTAAACCCTAGATCACCGAGGCTCTCTCTTATAGTCCACCATACTCGCTCCGGCTTAAGGCGAAGCCCTGCGAGATCTCCCCTCTACTTCCGGTACCACGCCGTTGGGCTACCGGAATCGCGAGGAGAGTGCTACAACCTCCATTGCCTGCTGGAACAAGAGAGAGGAAGGTCTTCGTCGAGTACCGAACGTGTGACTGACTGCGGAAGCGCTGCCGGAACGCAGCGCCAGAAGGATCGTCTACGCGATCTTGAGATCGGCAAGAGTACGACTACATCACCCGCGAGAATCCGCTCTCGTTAAACACTTTGGAATCTTCGAGGGTGAGTTATTCCATCGACTCGTTGCTACAATCTAGTAGATAGATCTTGGCTTGTTTGTTTGTATGCGGTAGAATTTTTTTGTTTTCCATGCTACGAACCCCTACAGTAGTATCAGAGCCGTGTCTATATGTAGATCTGTTGCACGAGTAGAACACAATGGTCATTGTGGGCGTTGATGCTTTTGTTGTCGATTGCTTCTTGTGTACTTTGCATCTTGCGGGATGGTGGGATGAAGCGGCCCGGGCTAACCTTACATGACATCGTTCATGAGACTTGCTCCAGGCTTGACATGCAACTTGTATTGCATAAGTGGCTTTGCGGGTGCCTGTTTCTCCCAACATAGTTAAGATTCAATTTACAACGGGTGATTGACAATACTAGTATCAATGTTGTGGTTCTTGTTCATAAGTTAGAACGACACTTATTGAAAGCCCCAAACCACGTAAAACATGCAAAGAAAGTAGAGGCGTCTAACTTTGTTTTGGAGGGGTGTGCTGTGATGTGATATGACCATGATTGTGATTATATTTGATGTATGCAATGTTCCTTATTGTAAGTTGGCAACCGGCAGGAGCCATATGGTTGTCTTTAATTTCTGTTAAGACCCGCGTGTCTATTCAAAGTAGTTGTAATAGTTGAAGCTGGTGGACGACAACCATGGAGCGGCATCATTGACCTTTATGCAATGCCAGTGATGATGGAGATCATGTTCGTGCTTGAAGATGGAGATCGGAAGCACAAAGAAGAAAGGCCATATCATATCAAATATTATGAATTGCATGTGATGTTAATCCTTTATGCATCTTGTATTGCTTAGTTAATGACGGTAGCATTATAAGATGATCCCTCATGCACATGAATATCAAGTTCTAAAGTGTTCACCCTTAGTAAGCACCGTTGCTAAAGCTTGTTGTTTCGAAGCACCACATGATGATCGGGTGTGTTAGATTCCGCAAGTGTATACAACGTGAGCAAGCCAGATTTTCTCATGCGGAAGCTAAGGTTTGATCTTGACGAGCCTAGCATGTATAGACATGGTCTCGGAACACGGATCACCGAAAGGTAAAGCATGAATCATATAGTAAGATATGATGAACATGTCGATTGTTCGCCATTGAAGCTACATCGACTCTCGTGATGATCGGTGTTGATGTGGTGGATTTGGTTCGTGTGATCACTAAAACAATGTGAGGGATATTGTTTTGAGTGGGAGTTCACCTAGATTAATTTAACTATTAATTAGAACTCAATTTGTCATAAACTTAGTCTAAACTATTGCAAATATGTTGTAGATCAATGGCGGCCCCTACCATCAATTTTAATGCGTTCCTAGAGAAAGAAAAGTTGAAAAACAATGGAAGCAACTTCGCGGATTGGTTCCGCAATTTGAGGATTATCCTCACTGCTGGTAATTTGACCTATGTGCTGGATGCACCGCTGGGTGACCCACCTGCAGCTACTGCTACCGATGAAGTAAAGAATGTTTACCTCGCTCGGAAGACTCAGTACTCCATAGTTCAGTGTGATATCTTGTATGGTTTAGAATCGGAGCTTCAGAAAAGGTTTGAGAATTCAGACCCACATGATATTGTCCGTGATCTCAAATTGATCTTTGAGACTCACGCGGCAATTGAGAGCTATGAGGCTTCTGAAAAGTTCTTTAACTGCAAGATGGAAGAGGGCAGCTCCGTTAGTGAGCATGTGCTTAAGATGTCTGGGCACGCAAACAAACTTCAAAGCTTGGGTATAGTGATTCCTAATGCTTTGGGGATTTATCGTGTCCTCCAATCACTACCACCAAGTTACAAGAACTTTGTGATGAACTACAATATGCAAAACATGAACAAGCAGTTGCCAGAACTCTTCGCCATGTTAAAATCTGCAGAAGTGGAGATCAAGAAAGAGCACCAAGTGTTGATGGTCAATAAGACCACCAAATTCAAGAAAGGCAAGTCTAAGCAAAAGAAACACTTCAAGAAGGGTGGTAAGAAAGTTACCGCGCCGAAGAAGAAGACCAAGGCTGGACCTAAGCCTGATACTGAGTGCTTTTACTGCAAGGGAAAAGGTCACTGGAAGCGGAATTGCCCAAAGTACTTGGCGGATTTGAAGAACGGCAACATCAAGAATAAAGGTATATCCGATATACATGTTATTGATGTGTATCTCACTAGTACTCGTAGTAGTGCCTGGGTATTTGATACTGGTTCGGTTGCTCATATCTGTAACTCGAAACAGGTGCTGCAGAATAAACGGAAGCTAGCGAAGAACGAGGTGACGATGCGCGTGGGAAAGAGATCAAAGGTTGATGTGATTGCGGTCGGCACGCTACCTCTTCATCTACCATCGGGATTAGTTTTATACTTAAATAATTGTTATTTGGTGCCTGCGTTAAGCATGAACATTATATCGGGATCTTGTTTATTGCGAGACAGTTACTTGTTTAAGTCCGAGAATAATGGTTGTTCGATTTATATGAGTAATATGTTTTATGCACATGCACCTTTGATAGATGGTCTATTCTTATTGAATCTGATAGTGGAAATACACATATTAATAACATTGAAGCTAAACGTTTTAAATCGAGCGATAACTCGACCTATATGTGGCACTGTCGTCTTGGTCACATTGGAGTGAAGCGTATGAAGAAACTCCATTCCGATGGACTTCTTGAATCACTTGATTTCGAATCACTTGAAAGATGCGAAGCATGTCTGATGGGTAAAATGACTAAGACTCCATTTTCTGGTATGATGGAGCGAGCTACGGACTTATTGGAAATCATACATACCGATGTGTGTGGTCCAATGAGTGTAGCATCGCACGGTGGTGTTCGTTATGTTCTTACCTTCACGGATGACTTGAGTAGATATGGGTATATCTATTTCATGAAACATAAGTCCGAAACTTTCGAGAAGTTTAAGGAATTTCAAAGTGAGGTTGAGAATCAACGTAACAAGAAGATTAAATTTCTACGTTCTGATCGTGGAGGTGAATATCTAAGTTACGAGTTTGGCGAGCATTTGAAGAAATGCGGAATACTTTCACAATTGACACCGCCGGGAACACCACAGCGTAATGGTGTGTCCGAACGTCGTAATCGAACTCTCTTAGATATGGTTCGTTCTATGATGTCACTTACAGATTTACCGCTATCATTTTGGGGTTATGCATTAGAAACAGCCGCATTCACTTTAAATACGACACCATCTAAATCCGTTGAAACGACACCGTATAAATTATGGTTTGGGAAGAAACCTAAATTGTCGTTCCTTAAAGTTTGGGGTTGCGAAGCCTATGTAAAGAAGTTACAGCCGGACAAGCTTGAACCCAAAGCGGAAAAATGCGTCTTCACAGGATACCCAAAGGAAACTATTGGGTATACCTTCTATCATAGATCCGAAGGCAAAATCTTCATTGCCAAGAATGGATCCTTTATAGAGAAGGAATTTCTCTCGAAAGAAGTGACTGGAAGGAAAGTAGAACTCGACGAGGTTGTTGAACCTTCTCTCGAACTTGCGAGTAGCGCAGCACCAGAAGAAGTTCCTGTGGTGCCTGCACCAATAAGAGAGGAAGCTAATGATGATGACCATGAAACTTCGGTTTTAGTTGCTACAGAGCCTTGCAGGTCAACGAGAACTCGTACCACTCCTGATTGGTATGATCCCGTTATGAGTGTCATGTTGGTGGACAACACCGATGACCCCGCGACATATGAGAAAGCGATGATGAGCCCAAATTCCAATAAATGGCAAGAAGCCATGAAATCCGAGATTGGATCCATGTACGAAAACCAAGTATGGACTTTGGTGGACTTACCGGATGGCCGGAAGGCTGTCGAGAACAAATGGATTTTTGTTTTGCATGCTACGATCCCCTACACTTATATAGGTGGAGGGGGCGCGCCAAGGGGAGGGGAGTCCCTCCCCAACTCGGTCTCTAAGGGCCGGCGGTGGAGGGAGAGGGACTTCCTCCCCAAGTAGGTTTCCTACTCTCCCTCCACCAAACAAAATAGCCGTTTGACTTTTCAAATTGGCGTTTGACTTTTCAAACTAGGATTTGATTTAACCATTTATTTTGTTCAGCGATGACACCTAGTACATGATGCAACCAATCCAACTTGTTATGACACATTCATGTACCCTTCCTCTCCGGAGTGCCGGACATTCCGGAACCTTCTAGAACATTCCCGATGAAAACACCGGAACCATTCTCTAACCCCGAAACAGGACTTTCCTTATATGAATCTTATTCTCCGGACCATTCCGGATCTCCTCGTGATATCCCGGATCCCATCCAAGACTCCGAACAACATTCGGTCTCTTACTCATCATTCCATAACTACTCAAGAACATCGAATCCTTAAGTGTGTCTCCCTACGGTCCGTGAATTATGCGGTCATGATCGAGACACTTCTCCGATCAATAACCAATAGAGGAATCTGGAAATTCATATGGCTCCCACATATTTCTACGATTACTTTGTGATCGAATGAACCACTTACAATTTCCCTTTGTCTCACGATAGTTTACTTATCCGAGGTTTTGATCGTCGGTATCTCTGCATACCTAGTTCAACCTCGTTACCGATAAGTACTCTTTTCTCGTTCCCGTGATATGTGATCCCTTGTGAGCCAGTCACATGCTTGCAAGCTAATTGGATGACATTCCACCGAGAGGGCCCAGAGTATATCTATCCGTCATATGGATGGACAAATCCCACTCTTGATCCATGTGCCTCAACCCATACTTTTGGAACACTCAATGCCACCTTTATAGCCACCCAGTTACGGTGTGGTGTTTGATGTCATCAAAGCATCCTTCTGGTGATGGTGATTAACATGATCTCATGGTCGAAGGAATTAGGTTACTATGTATCATAAAGCTTATAGCAAATGAACTATATTAAATGACTTGATCTTTATGCTATGCTTAACTATAGGAGTATGTCCATCACATCATTCTCCTAATGATATGACCTTGTTGTTAATAACATCTCTATGTTCATGATCAGGAGACCATGATCATATATTAACCAACAAGCTAGTTTAACAAGAGGCTTTACTAGGGACTCTTTTTTGTTTACAAATCACACAAGTATTAATGTTTCCTATTAATACAATTATAGCATGGTATGTAAACATTTATCATAAGTATGAAGATATGATAATAACCACTTTATTATTGCCTCTTGGGCATATCTCCAACAGTCTCCCACTTGCACTAGAGTCAATAATCTAGTTTTAAACCTTTGTGTATTCAACACCTATGGATTTCTGGTGTTGTATTTACACGATTGCTAGTGGTCAACTGATCTCCGGATCCGACACTTTCAGGTCCGTGTGTAATTGCATGTCTTTGCGTTTCTACGCATCACTCATTCTATAATGAGATGGCTTTGTATAAATTTGGTTCTTTGGTGAGACCTTTAGTTCTTTAGGGTTAAAACATGTTGATAATATTGTCATACAATATATCTTCATAGTATTATCCCGCTGTGAACTACACCTAGTTTGATAACAAACTACTTGACACAAATGCCCTCTTTAGCTGCTATAATAGCAGTCATATACTTAGCCTTTTGTTGTAGTATCTGTCACAATATCTTAACTTTGGAACTCATCCAAATCCATTATGGAACTTACTTTCCATTATATTGTGCCACCCTTAGTTTAGATTGAGATAAACTTAATTTGTACTTTGTGACAAAACTAGTATCAATGTAGTACTTTTACAATGAACTAACCATCTATTTTGCCACTTCTACAAAATAATATATTCTTAGTTCTTTTACAAGATCAAAAGAATATCCTTACTATCGTCCATTGATCATATTATGAATCATTCTGGTATATGCTCATAACATTTAGAGCATAGGACATATCTGGATTTGTACATATCACAGTATGATTGATATAAATACTCTTTGTGATTTCATACATAAAGTATCAATCTATACTTGAATCTTTGTTTCACTTACCAAATGTCAATACACTTGAATATATCATCAATATTGAACTCATTCAATCCTTTCTGTGCGACAAGTACCTTTATTGTAGTTTATATATTGAACTCATTCAATATATCATCTATGTACTTTCGGCACAACCATATTAGTGTCTCAATCTATCTATATAGATATTGATGCCAAATATTTGGGTTTTGCCTAAATCTTTCATCGGGATGAAATTCTTAACATGTGTTAATAAAAGATACATCATTTCCAATCAACAATATGTCTTCCACATAATGTTTTAGAAACATGCCTTAGCGCTCCCACTTAAATTCTTGCAAATGCAAGCATCTTCATCGTCTCCGACGAATTTAAACTCCTTTAACAGTTTCATCATAGTGAAGATTCCAACTCCGCAATGCTTACTTCAACAATTGAAGTTTGCATATGCTTTTAGCATTCTTTGAATTAAGAAAACCCTATGGACCGTGTTATGCACATGTCCTAGGTAACAATTCTATTAGAAGAACTTGTTTTGCTTATTTAACTACCACATAACAAAATTATATGTAGTGGTTGCTACATTAATCTGTCTAGACTAAATATCGCTATGAAAGATCAAATCTTGTCATAGTCAACCTTTGAACATTGTTGTGAACTCTTTCCCAACATGTCGACTATTTCATAGATGTGCAACATCCATGTATATTTCTTTATAGATCCAAACACAACTGTAAGGTCTTACACCTTTCTCGAGGGTCCTTCAAGTTCAAAACTTGATTTCTCGTGTACGGAACTATCACGGATTTTATGGCTTCAAACCATTTTACGGAGTGTAGCATCCCAGTTGTCTAACACCTGTAATGCTACTTGATCTAATAATAAAAAGGGCCACTTCCTACAAATAATTGTGGCATCATCATCCATGTCATGTTCATGTCATCATGCCACCTTGCATTTGAGCATCATACAAAAACTCTTTTGTTTGGTTCTTATCTCATATGCATTAATAATTGTATTTGCCTCTTGATATTGTATTTGGTTCTTGATATATTGCTTAAATGCCCAAGTTGAGTTGGGGGCATATCTTTTTTTACTCCACCACCTTTCTTGTCATCACCCCTTCTTTCCACCATTCCACCTTACATGAGCATGGCAACTTATTGGTTTTACCTCTAGCTCATGAGGGTTGGGATGGATCAAATTCTAGCTCCACATGCTCCCATGTATGCACCATGTTGTTTTCACAATATTGGTATATGAGAGCCACATGGCCACCTTTGCATGCCTTGTGAGTGGTACCTTTTTCTTAGTCTCCCTATGGGTTGTTTTGGGGTTATTATCATGTTGGGATATTTTGGGACTATAAAAGATCTAGTGGCACCTACACACTAGCATGTTCCATTTTTATCCAAATATGGTTCCCTCATTCACTCCACATGGAACCTTTCCTTCTTTCTTTTGCTTGGACCTTACTCCATCTTGTGAGGATGCAAATACATAATGCCATGCTATTATTTTTGTTTTCACAAGGATGGTACATGGCATTTAATGTTTTTGCATGGCCCATGCAAGTACCACCTTTGCTTGTATTTTTGATTATTTTTTTGATGTTTGCTTGGATCATCTATCTCTCCCCATCTCTCCCTTCTTTGGCTTGATCTTGTTTGGTTTGCTTAAAACCCTAATCTAACCCTAAACCCTAACCCCCCTTATCACCATACCCCTCTCCTATCTACTCCTAAACCTCCCCTCTCTCTCTCGGCCTCTCACCATCTACCATACCACCACCCTCTAGTACCCGAGGCCACCCTCTAAACCCTACCCGAGCCTAGCTCCACCCTCTCTCCTCTCTCTCTATGCCATGAGGGCCCCCCCTAACCGAGCCACCCCTCTAACCTAGCCCCTAACCGAGACCACCCCCTCTCCTTTCCTCCTCTCTTTCTCCCTGCCTTGTGGCCCTAGACCTGCCTGCCTACCCCGAGCTCCCTCCTCCCTGTCCCCACCTGGCAGCCCCTTCCCATGCCTAGATACCCCTGCCCCTGGCCGAGCACGTGAAGGTGACAAAGGTGGCACCGAGGCCACCTTTAACACCTTCCCCTCCCCCACGCAATCCTCACCTGCCCCCTCCCGTTCTAATCCACCCCCTCGCCCCTCTAGCCTCCCCCAGATCCCACCCAGAGGCCCTGCCTCGTTCCCCTCCGCCCCTCTTTTCTTCACCACCATCGCCGGCCACCGTCGGCTTCGGCGCCTATCTGCAGTACGAGGAGGCGAGTGTGGTTGTTGGGCGTCGAGGAAGAACGAGCCGGCTGCCAGCGACGCCCTGTACCCGCAGACGAGGAGGAGAAGCCCCAGGACGCTGGACACCGACGCGCCCCGCCGCGAAACCCTAGCTCGCCGGCGTCTGCCTCGTCGCCGACCTGCTGCTCCCCTGCACGATCCAACCCCCTCAACCAACTCTTGGTGAGCGCCCGACCCTCCCAGACACCTCCGCTAGCCGATCTGCTGCCTGTCCGCGTTGCGCGTTTCGTCGAACGCTCTCGGCGCGGCGAGCTCACGTCGTCGAGGACCATCTTCTCGTCGCGAGAACCTTACCTAGGCCACGCGACCCTCCCTGACACCAACCCTGAGCCAGCGCAGCGGCTCTGCCCTTTGCGCCCGCGCCCTCGACGCAGGTTCGAACCCCCACCCCGCACTGTCGCGCGCCGTCCGTCCGCGCGTAGAAGAAAAACAGTGCCGCTGCACCTTTTGCGCATACACCCCTGTGCTTTTTGCCGCTCAACCCGCAGTCCCTTCGCCCCACCGTCAGCGTCGTATGCACATTTGCAAAAGGCTCCCGTGGTTTCTGGAATTTAACCCGCAGTCCCCCCTCTCTTGTGCGCACGTGTGGCGCTGAGTCAGCACAGGGCCCACCTGTCATTGACAGAGGCTGGGTTCCCCTGAGTATAAAAAGTATATATGTGTGTCTGTTTTAATTTAAACCTAATTCAAATTAATTCAAATTCAAAATTAAATCTGTTTTCAAATAACTTTAAAAATATAAATCCAAATCATATAAATAATATATGTTTTGAGATCAGAAAAATGTGAGGAATTCAATTATGCCATCCACATTTTCAATTGAGCATGTTATTTTCTAAGTTGGATAAAATTACATAAAATGCCCCTAAACTTAAATAATTAATAACTATTGATTTATAACTCCGAATTTAACAAATGATATGTCTAAAATGATCAGCTCGACGAGACCTTTCTGTTTATGCTATCCATGACTTCTATTGCAGCATGCATCATATAAATATAAAGTATACAACAACTATTAAGACAATAAAATGTGACCAAAACTCAATAAAATGATTTATTCTTGTATTCCACACCTCACCCATGCCATGCTACTTTATTGCCATGCAAATTGTGCATCATTCATCATGGCATGATTTTTTGCTTGTCGCATTTTATTCATATGCTTGCGCTCTTTATTTATGTTGTCCCTTGTTTGTTTGGTTCTTCTTCGAATAGACACTGAGCAGGGGATATATCAAGAGAACCAGGAGCACTACCCAGATCCGTCTCTCGCTTCAACTGAGTTGCCAGGCAAGCACTACCACATGCTTGCATACATACAGTACCTATTGCCTCTATCTTATTCTTGCATCATTGAGTCGCGATTGCATTAAACTGAATCCCAAGTATTGCATAGCCTTTACTTTTAACCCCACCAAGCTTGTCCCTCCATCCCATGAGCCATTACTACAGGAGTTGTTTGAGCCATGCGGGTCGTAGAACAGCATGTGTAGGGTATGTGAGTGTCTGATGGATAACGAGGTACCTAAACAACTTAACCTGAGTAGTAATGGGACAACTAATGAAAGTGGCACCGGTGAGCAATATCTGCTATTTGGTTTTCCTGCTCACTTGTGTCCCGTAAGACCCCGAGTACTTGATTCCTGTTCCAAGAATATTCGCGCTATCCACATCCGGGAGGCTTATGGGACCCCCCTGAGCCAGAGCTTGATTCAGTCTTATTTCTTGGGGCCACAAACTAGTTTGAGGTTTTGTTTACTATCCTGCACTTATGCCATGCTTTATTACTGTATTTACGATTGTGCGAGGAGCACACTGTACTGTTTAGGTAAGCGGAGTGTTTTCGCGGTATCGACAAGCCCAGTCACACTTTCAGGTTCCCAGTCGTTTACAGCCATTGACGTAAACCTTGAGTCCGTCTCGAAGTCAGCTAACTTCGTTGCGGGTCTACTCAATGGGGTGGCCCCCTGAAATATTTCTGAATCTTGTGATTGCTTTGTCGTGAAGGCCTCGTTGGGTTTTGTTTTGGTTTTTCCGAGGTTGATCGAGTGTGTGTTGCTATTTGTGCACCCCTGCAGGGTAAAACTTTCTGAAAGCCGTGTCCGCGGTTATGGACGACTTGGAGCACAGTTTCTCGATCATAGACAAGCATAACTAAAGTACCGTTTTAATCTGACTAAGTAATTGACTAGTAAATAGTGCAACACTCATGGAATGGTTAATAAAATTGCCAACAGATGGGGGTTGTTCGTCCGCTTCCTCGTTGGTAAGAGAGGAGGAGGATTGATCTGATGAAATTACTGCTATAACTGTTGTCATTAATTCACGGACATCCGTCTATCATTGGTTAGGCGGATGGTTAGCGTTTATCTATAGAACTGTTAGGGTTTATCTTTCGCTGCAATTGCGTCACCCCAGGTTGTGTCCCCTTTGGAGGCATAAAGACTTGCTGAGTACCCTTAGGGTCTCACACGATAAATTATTGGTTCAGATGAACAGGTACACTCGCAGGACGGATACTGGGTGGAAGAGGCTGATGATGTGGGAAACGATCGTTCGGTGTAGAGATTCCGGGAACGGGGATCCGTGAGATCTGTGGGCGGGATGTGCTTATTTCTGTGGCATCTTATGCCGATTTGCTTCTTATCCGTACTCGGACTTGTTTTGCCGCTTCCGCTTGATACTCTGATGTGTGATGTATGAGGAACTATCCTAAAATATTATATCTATCTAGGTCATTTGAATCTTGCCGTATGGCGTTGCTATATTTTCCTTTCTTTCTAGATGGAATGGCTCTGATGTACTTTTGTATGGTGGCTTGCATACATACTCATTTGTGTATGTAGTTGATCCCTTCGCCTGCCGATTACGCCGCCCGTACAGGTCCCGATGAATTGGAAGTGGTTGGGACGGCCGAAAGGTCTACCCGTGAGTGGCTTTTGGGGCCCCACCGTACTATTTCAACCACTACCGTTCATCCAGGCTTGTATCTAGGAGCGTAATTCACCGAGGTAGTTACAATTGGTATCAGAGCCATCCCGACCTTCAGGGTCTCAGCCAAATGGTCGTTGTCAGTCTAGCAAATATTTTGATAGTTATGTATACTAGGGAAAAACAAAACGCGAGAGTAGGACTGCTTCCACTTTTCTTCTTACCCACCCAGCCACCCTTTTCTGGTAAGGAAGTGTAACGTTTTCAATCCTCTTCTTAAAGTTCAAACTAGGATTCACGTGTTCTGGGTTTCCGTAGTACCATAGGTTGTGTGTGTGTGTGTGTGTAATCCCTTGTCTATCTGTTGCATCCAAGTTGTTATCTAATCAGTCTTTGGTTATCAACTGTTGGTACATTCCATACCGACAGGCTTTTGCAAACCGACGCAATCTGTCTTACTCTTTGTATCCGACGTTATCTTGTTTGGGGTGTTCGTTTCCGTAGTTACTAATCTTTAGGTTCAACGTGAGAAGGAGGGGTTAGGATATGTGTTCCACTTGTTCATGTGCGGAGTAATGATTTGAGTGCAGGATGGAGTCGCGACCATACCACTACTCTTATCATTCGCTTTTGTATATTGAATTGGTAGAGTCACTAATCTTGATTCGTTAAGTAATTTTGCGCATCTATTGGTATTTTAATGCCGAAATTTGTGGAAAAATTTTCTTTGATATATTTGTGTATCACACTCCTTTTCAGTCGTGTGCGATATGCTTAATATCTTCTAGGTGCTTTGAACTTTGTTGATATTTTAATATCATCTCAGTAAATTGTATCCTTTAATCTTGGTTAATTCCATCTTGGTACTATTTTGGATTATTATTATTCTCCACTATAGTACTGACTTGAGTTTTATATCAATCACAGGATGGCTCCACCACGCCGTTCTGATGAGGACATACCACCGGAACTTGGGGCCGCGTTGTCAAACATAGCCAATGCCTTGGCAGCAATGCAGCATAACCAGCAGCGTTTGGAAGAAAGTGTCAGGAGAAATGAGTTTGCTCCACTCCCTCCACCTCCCAAGCGGGGTGACATCAAAATCTTCCTGAAGTTCAACCCACGCCAATTTGATGTTTCTGATCAACCACTGGATGCGGATGATTGGTTGCGTGAGATGTCAAGGCTACTCGAGACTGCTGATGTTCCTGAGCAAGAGTGGGTAAAGTGTGCTACTCACCTTCTGAAGGGGGATGCAGCTCTCTGGTGGGAGAATTACCTGAAGGCAAGATGCACTGGTTTTCAGCCTACTCGGGAACAGTTCTCTGGAGCTTTCAAAGAGCAGTTCCTGTCAGAGATTGTCATGGAAAGGATGAAGGAAATCTTTCTCAACCTCAAGCAAGGAAATGATAATGTCAATACCTACATCAGGAACTTCATGAAACTCTCTCGTTATGGTGGTGATGAGATCTCAGATGACAAGAAGAAACAAAAGAGGTTCAGGCAAGGGCTCAATGCATCGATCAAATATGCAATCACACATGCAAGGCCGGCATCTTTTCTGGAACTTCAGCACACAGCTTTGCAGGAGGAGGCCAGTAGGCAAGTGTTCGAGGAGTCAAAGAAACACAACCGTGACGCACCAAGCTCTTCAGCTATGTCAGCTCCTTCTAAGCGGCGTGTCTGGGTTCCTAACACCCCACCGTCGCTCCCGGCTTCACCAAGACCTTCAAGCTACGCGGCAAGGCCATCAAACTTCATCACTGCTGCTCCCAGGGGCTACAACCACCACTACCCTAGAGCGCCTGGCGGAGTCCCTGGCCACATTGCTCCACGTCCACCTGGTGCTTGTTTCACATGTGGAGATCCTGGACATCTCAACTGGAACTGTCCGTTGAAGAACAAAGCTCTCCCTCCACCCCCTCCAAGATCTGCGGCAAGCTCTCCTATGGTTCGTGCACCACCACCTCGGGCTCTCAACATCAACACTAAGCCCGGGTCTACGATTGCTCGTGCCAACTGTGTCAACGCCGCTCAAGCTGAGCATGCACCTGGAGTTGTGATGGGTATGCTTTCCGTTAACTCAGTCCATGCACGAGTTTTATTTGATTCTGGTGCATCGCATTCATTTGTTTCTCACAAGTTTGCAAATGAAAACGAGTTAGCAATGGATCGTCTTCTTAAGCGGTTAATGGTTCTTTCTCCTGGAGCAACAATGGCAGCTGCTAAAATCAGCCATGGCAATCAAATTGAGATTGGTGGCTCTTCGTTCTCGGCTTCTTTAATTGTTCTGGGCAATTCTGACATTGATGTCATCTTGGGCATGGATTGGTTAACAACAAATGCAGCTGTGATTGATTGTGCTGAACGCTCAGTTTCTTTGAAGATTCCTGAAGGCCATATAGTCTTTTCTCCAAGTCTGACTCCTGCTGTCCAGCTTTTCTCTTTGGCGGCTCTGAATGATGATGCTATGGAACCTATTCAGAGTGTACCGGTGGTCTGTGAGTTCCCAGATGTCTTTCCTGAAGAGTTGCCGGGTATGCCTCCGGATCGTGAGGTTGAGTTTGTAATTGAGCTTGAACCTGGAACGGCTCCTATCTCCAAGCGGCCTTATAAAATGGGTCCTGCTGAGTTGGCTGAACTCAAACGACAACTTGATGAACGGGAGAAGTTGGGTTTCATTCAACACAGTACTTCTTCTTGGGGTAGCCCAACAATCTTTGTGAAGAAGCGTGACAGGACTGATAGACTTTGTGTTGACTATCGGGCTCTCAATGCTAAAACCATCAAGAACAAATATCCCCTTCCGCGGATTAATGATCTCTTCGATCAGCTAGCTGGAGTTGTGGTGTTCTCTAAGCTTGAATTGAGAAGTGGTTATCACCAAATCAAGATTCGCAAGTAAGATGTGCCTAAAACAGCTTTCACCACCCGCTATGGCCTGTATGAGTACACGGTCATGTCTTTCGGTCTCACCAACGCACCTGCTACCTTCTCGAGGCTGATGAACTCGGTTTTCATGGAGTACCTTGATAAGTTCGTTGTGGTCTATCTGGATGACATCCTAGTCTATTCCAAGTCTAAGGAAGAGCATGAAGAACACCTGCGGTGTGTCCTGAGCAAGCTTCGTGAGAACCGCTTGTATGCAAAGTTCTCCAAGTGTGAGTTTTGGCTGCCTGAAGTAACCTATCTTGGTCATGTTATCTCTGCCAAGGGCATTGCAGTCAACCCGGAAACTGTGAAGACAATTGTTGAATGGCTTCCTCCTGTTAATGTCAAAGAAGTGCGGAGTTTCCTCGGTTTGGCTAGTTATTGCCGTCGCTTCGTTCACAACTTCTCGAAGATAGCGAAGCCTCTTACCGATCTCCTCAAGAAAGGCAAGAAATACCTTTGGACCCCTGCATGTCAAACAAGCTTTGAGACACTCAAAGAGAAGCTCACTTCCACGCCAGTCTTGGTTCCTCCGGATACATCTAAGCCTTTCCAGATATTCTGTGACGCCTCTTTGCAAGGATTGGGTGCGGTCCTTATGCAAGAAAAGCAGGTGGTTGCTTATGCCTCTCGACAGTTGAAGACGCATGAGATCAACTACCCCACACATGACCTCGAGCTCGCAGCAGTTGTCTTTGCTTTGAAGCTATGGAGGCACTACTTGCTTGGCAACCGTTGTGAGATCTTTTCTGACCACAAAAGTTTGAAGTATATCTTCACTCAGCCTGATCTCAACCTTCGGCAGAGGAGATGGATTGAAGCAATCAATGATTCTGATTTGACCATCAACTACACACCGGGCAAAGCTAATGTCATGGCCGATGCTCTCAGCCGCAAAGCTTATGTCAACAACCTCATGATGGAAGAGCAGCAACCTCTCTTGTGCGAGGAATTCTGTCAGCTCAACCTTGAAGTTGTGGAACAAGGGCATCTCCTGAACCTTCTGGCTACTCCTCTCTTGGAAGAAAAGATTCGCTTTCGTCAGCTTGGTGATCCGCACACCAGAAAGATCATCTCTAAACTTGAGCTTCCGAAGTATGAGTCCTTCCACGTCGATGATCAAGGCACGCTTTTCTTTGAACACCGGATGTTTGTTCCGAACTACCCGGGTTTGAGAGAGCAAGTTCTCAAGGAGGCACATGATTCGGTTCTTTCTATCCATCCTGGCAGCACAAAGATGTACATGGACTTGAAAACACAATATTGGTGGCCTGGTTTGAAACGGTATTGTGCCAAGTATGTCTCAGAATGTGATGTCTGCCGCAGAGTGAAAGCTGTCCATCAGAAACCTTTCGGTCTTCTACAGCCATTGAAACCTCCGGAATGGAAATGGGAGAAAGTAGAGATGGACTTCATCACTGGCTTTCCAAGGTCGCAGAAGGGCAACAATGCAATCTTTGTTGTCATCGACAGGCTTTCTAAAGTGGCTCATTTCTTCCCCGTCAAGGAAACAATTTCTGGAATTCAGTTGGCTGAGCTCTATATCAAAAGAATTATCTCTCTGTATGGGGTTCCGCTTGAGATCAGTTCAGACCGTGGAAGCATCTTCACGTCCAAGTTCTGGGAAAGTTTCCAAAATGCTCTGGGAACAAAGTTGAACTTCAGCACTGCTTATCACCCTCAGTCGCAAGGACAAGTGGAAAGGATCAATCAGATTCTGGAGGATATGCTTCGTGCTTGCGTCATCTCTTTCGGCATGAAGTGGGAAGAATGTCTTCCATATGCTGAATTCTCTTACAACAACAGCTTCCAGAAAAGTCTGAAGATGGCACCATTTGAGGCTCTCTATGGTCGCAAGTGCAGAACTCCGATTGGTTGGTCAGGTGCAGGCGAAAGAATTTGGTTTGGCCCTGACATTGTAACTCAAGCAGAGGAGAAGGTGCATATCATTCTTGAGAACCTGAAGATTGCTCAAAGTCGCCAGAAGAGCAATTATGACAGGAAGCACACGGACATGGTGTATGCCCCTGGTGATCTCGTCTACCTTCGTGTCACTCCCATGAGAGGCACACACCGCTTCGGCATCAAAGGAAAGCTGGCTCCTAGATACATCGGTCCTTTCAAGATTCGTGGTAGAAGAGGAGAAGTTGCTTATGCACTTGAGCTTCCGGAAAAACTCAAAGTCCATGATGTTTTCCGCATCTCTCAGCTCAAGAAGTGCTTCAAAGATCCCGGCAGGACCGTGGACCATGAGCTAATCGATCTCCAAGAAGACCTGTCTTATCAAGAACACCCCACCAAAATCCTTGAGACCGCAGAAAGAAGGACTCGCAACAAGTCCATCAAGTTCTGCAAGGTGCAGTGGTCACACCATTCTGTTGATGAAGCCACTTGGGAACGTGAAGATGAACTCCGTGCCAACTATCCTACCCTCTTTGTGTCTTCTTCTTCCTAGAATCTCGGGGCGAGATTCCTGTGTAGTGGGGGAGAGTTGTAGCATCCCAGTTGTCTAACACCTGTAATGCTACTTGATCTAATAATAAAAAGGGCCACTTCCTACAAATAATTGTGGCATCATCATCCATGTCATGTTCATGTCATCATGCCACCTTGCATTTGAGCATCATACAAAAACTCTTTTGTTTGGTTCTTATCTCATATGCATTAATAATTGTATTTGCCTCTTGATATTGTATTTGGTTCTTGATATATTGCTTAAATGCCCAAGTTGAGTTGGGGGCATATCTTTTTTTACTCCACCACCTTTCTTGTCATCACCCCTTCTTTCCACCATTCCACCTTACATGAGCATGGCAACTTATTGGTTTTACCTCTAGCTCATGAGGGTTGGGATGGATCAAATTCTAGCTCCACATGCTCCCATGTATGCACCATGTTGTTTTCACAATATTGGTATATGAGAGCCACATGGCCACCTTTGCATGCCTTGTGAGTGGTACCTTTTTCTTAGTCTCCCTATGGGTTGTTTTGGGGTTATTATCATGTTGGGATATTTTGGGACTATAAAAGATCTAGTGGCACCTACACACTAGCATGTTCCATTTTTATCCAAATATGGTTCCCCTCATTCACTCCACATGGAACCTTTCCTTCTTTCTTTTGCTTGGACCTTACTCCATCTTGTGAGGATGCAAATACATAATGCCATGCTATTATTTTTGTTTTCACAAGGATGGTACATGGCATTTAATGTTTTTGCATGGCCCATGCAAGTACCACCTTTGCTTGTATTTTTGATTATTTTTTTTGATGTTTGCTTGGATCATCTATCTCTCCCCATCTCTCCCTTCTTTGGCTTGATCTTGTTTGGTTTGCTTAAAACCCTAATTTAACCCTAAACCCTAACCCCCCTTATCACCATACCCCTCTCCTATCTACTCCTAAACCTCCCTCTCTCTCTCTCGGCCTCTCACCATCTACCATACCACCACCCTCTAGTACCCGAGGCCACCCTCTAAACCCTACCCGAGCCTAGCTCCACCCTCTCTCCTCTCTCTCTATGCCATGAGGGCCCCCCCTAACCGAGCCACCCCTCTAACCTAGCCCCTAACCGAGACCACCCCCTCTCCTTTCCTCCTCTCTTTCTCCCTGCCTTGTGGCCCTAGACCTGCCTGCCTACCCCGAGCTCCCTCCTCCCTGTCCCCACCTGGCAGCCCCTTCCCATGCCTAGATACCCCTGCCCCTGGCCGAGCACGTGAAGGTGACAAAGGTGGCACCGCAGCCACCTTTAACACCTTCCCCTCCCCCACGCAATCCTCACCTGCCCCCTCCCATTCTTATCCACCCCCTCGCCCCTCTAGCCTCCCCCAGATCCCACCCAGAGGCCCTGCCTCGTTCCCCTCTGCCCCTCTTTTCTTCACCACCATCGCCGGCCACCATCGGCTTCGGCGTCTATCTGCAGTACGAGGAGGCGAGCGTGGTTGTTGGGCGTCGAGGAAGAACGAGCCGGCTGCCAGCGACGCCCTGTACCCGCGGACGAGGAGGAGAAGCCCCAGGACGCTGGACACCGACGCGCCCCGCCGCGAAACCCTAGCTCGCCGGCGTCTGCCTCGTCGCCGACCTGCTGCTCCCCTGCATGATCCAACCCCCTCAACCAACTCTTGGTGAGCGCCCGACCCTCCCAGACACCTCCGCTAGCCGATCTGCTGCCTGTCCGCGTTGCGCGTTTCGTCGAACGCTCTCGGCGCGGAGAGCTCACGTCGTCGAGGACCGTCTTCTCGTCGCGAGAACCTTACCTAGGCCACGCGACCCTCCCTGACACCAACCCTGAGCCAGCGCAGCGGCTCTGCCCTCTGCGCCCGCGCCCTCGACGCAGGTTCGAACCCCCACCCCGCGCTGTCGCGCGCCGTCCGTCCGCGCGTAGAAGAAAAACAGTGCCGCTGCACCTTTTGCGCATACACCCCTGTGCTTTTTGCCGCTCAACCCGCAGTCCCTTCGCCCCACCGTCAGCGTCGTATGCACATTTGCAAAAAGGCTCCCGTGGTTTCTGGAATTTAACCCGCAGTCCCCCCTCTCTTGTGCGCACGTGTGGCGCTGAGTCAGCACAGGGCCCACCTGTCATTGACAGAGGCTGGGTTCCCCTGAGTATAAAAAGTATATATGTGTGTTTGTTTTAATTTAAACCTAATTCAAATTAATTCAAATTCAAAATTAAATCTGTTTTCAAATAACTTTAAAAATATAAATCCAAATCATATAAATAATATATGTTTTGAGATCAGAAAAATGTGAGGAATTCAATTATGCCATCCACATTTTCAATTGAGCATGTTATTTTCTAAGTTGGATAAAATTACATAAAATGCCCCTAAACTTAAATAATTAATAACTATTGATTTATAACTCCGAATTTAACAAATGATATGTCTAAAATGATCAGCTCGACGAGACCTTTCTGTTTATGCTATCCATGACTACAATTGCTGCATGCATCATATAAATATAAAGTATACAGCAACTATTAAGACAATAAAATGTGACCAAAACTCAATAAAATGATTTATTCTTGTATTCCACACCTCACCCATGCCATGCTACTTTATTGCCATGCAAATTGTGCATCATTCATCATGGCATGATTGTTTGCTTGTCGCATTTTATTCATATGCTTGCGCTCTTTATTTATGTTGGCCCTTGTTTGTTTGGTTCTTCTTCGAATAGACACTGAGCAGGGGATATATCAAGAGAACCAGGAGCACTACCCAGATCCGTCTCTCGCTTCAACTGAGTTGCCAGGCAAGCACTACCACATGCTTGCATACATACAGTACCTATTGCCTCTATCTTATTCTTGCATCATTGAGTCGCGATTGCATTAAACTGAATCCCAAGTATTGCATAGCCTTTACTTTTAACCCCACCAAGCTTGTCCCTCCATCCCATGAGCCATTACTACAGGAGTTGTTTGAGCTATGCGGGTCGTAGAACAACATGTGTAGGGTATGTGAGTGTCTGATGGATAACGAGGTACCTAAACAACTTAACCTGAGTAGTAATGGGACAACTAATGAAAGTGGCACCGATGAGCAATATCTGCTATTTGGTTTTCCTGCTCACTTGTGTCCCGTAAGACCCCGAGTACTTGATTCCTGTTCCAAGAATATTCGCGCTATCCACATCCGGGAGGCTTATGGGACCCCCCTGAGCCAGAGCTTGATTCAGTCTTATTTCTTGGGGCCACAAACTAGTTTGAGGTTTTGTTTACTATCCTGTACTTATGCCATGCTTTATTACTGTATTTACGATTGTGCGAGGAGCACACTGTACTGTTTAGGTAAGCGGAGTGTTTTCGCGGTATCGACAAGCCCAGTCACACTTTCGGGTTCCCAGTCGTTTACAGCCATTGACGCAAACCTTGAGTCCGTCTCGAAGTCAGCTAACTTCATTGCGGGTCTACTCAATGGGGTGGCCCCCTGAAATATTTCTGAATCTTGTGATTGCTTTGTCGTGAAGGCCTCGTTGGGTTTTGTTTTGGTTTTTCCGAGGTTGATCGAGTGTGTGTTGCTATTTGTGCACCCCTGCAGGGTAAAACTTTCTGAAAGCCGTGTCCGCGGTTATGGACGACTTGGAGCACAGTTTCTCGATCATAGACAAGCATAACTAAAGTACCGTTTTAATCTGACTAAGTAATTGACTAGTAAATAGTGCAACACTCATGGAATGGTTAATAAAATTGCCAACGGATGGGGGTTGTTCGTCCGCTTCCTCGTTGGTAAGCGAGGAGGAGGATGGATCTGATGAAATTACTGCTATAACTGTTGTCATTAATTCACGGACATCCGTCTATCATTGGTTAGGCGGATGGTTAGCGTTTATCTATAGAACTGTTAGGGTTTATCTTTCGCTGCAATTGCGTCACCCCAGGTTGTGTCCCCTTTGGAGGCATAAAGACTTGCTGAGTACCCTTAGGGTCTCACACGATAAATTATTGGTTCAGATGAACAGGTACACTCGCAGGACGGATACTGGGTGGAAGAGGCTGATGATGTGGGCAATGATCGTTCGGTGTAGAGATTCCGGGAACGGGGATCCGTGAGATCTGTGGGCGGGATGTGCTTATTTCTGTGGCATCTTATGCCAATTTGCTTCTTATCCGTACTCGGACTTGTTTTGCCGCTTCCGCTTGATACTCTGATGTGTGATGTATGAGGAACTATCCTAAAATATTATATCTATCTAGGTCATTTGAATCTTGCCGTATGGCGTTGCTATATTTTCGTTTCTTTCTAGATGGAATGGCTCTGATGTACTTTTGTATGGTGTCTTGCATACATACTCATTTGTGTATGTAGTTGATCCCTTCGCCTGCCGATTACGCCGCCCGTACAGGTCCCGATGAATTGGAAGTGGTTGGGACGGCCGAAAGGTCTACCCGCGAGTGGCTTTTGGGGCCCCACCGTACTATTTCAACCACTACCGTTCATCCAGGCTTGTATCTAGGAGCGTAATTCACCGAGGTAGTTACACGGAGTCAGGGCCCATCATCGCTTCTTTGCATGCAGTCCGTTCATTATTCTCAAATAATGATTCAACCCTCAAATCTTGGTATTTGATTGTTTACTCGACCTACTTGGTTCAAATAGAAACTTTGACCTCCGTAACCACAACCTTTGAGGCACGTGAGCCATGAGAATTGTTGCTGCCTACGGAACACTTTTAGGCGCTGCGCAATTTTACACATATAGCTAAGGTTCTTTTAACCTTATAAAAGTTCTATTGTCCTCCCACTTACCTTTTCACGAAAAATTCCTTCTCAAAGAAACTTGACGTTCTAAGTGACAAACACTTTTGTCTCCGATGTTATGGAGGAATACTTAACAGTTATTCGAAATAAGATACAAAGACAGGTTCATTCGACTTTGGTTGCAAACATCTTTCTTATGCATAGCATACCAATTTTTAAGAAAGGACAACTTGGGTTTTATCCCAAACCATAACTTTATATGGTGTCATTTCAACGGATTATGATGGAGCTCTTTTCAGTGGAAAAACGGTAGTCTCTAAAGCTTTTAATCTTTAAAATATAATGGCAGTTTTATGAATTACACCTTCGATCTTACCATGTCAAACAAGGTTTAATTACATATCTCGAACGCTCCGTACTCTTATGGTGTTTCGGGAAATGCAAATCCACGGAACGATTCCTTAAATCTTAGGTATTATGCTAAACTTGTAACTCAAATATCTTCCTTTATGATCTTATCATAAACTATTTATATTCTTGTTATAATGATTTTGCACTTCATCTTGAAAGTCTTCGAATTTTTCAAATGTTTCATACTTCATCCTTATTAAGTAAATATTTATATATTCACTCAAATTTTCGGAGAAAGCATATGAAGTTGAAATCCATCGCTCTTGACTACACATAATGGACTTCATACAACAATATGTACAAGTTCCAATAAGCTAGTCATTCGTTCCCTTTTGGCCTATGAACGAAGTTTTAATTATCTCTAGGAAAGTTTCACAAGCGTCATTTGATCAAAAATCAAAAGACTCCAAAATTCCATCCACATGGAGTTTCTTCATGTTTTCTTTCCAATATAATTTAAACGGCGATGTCACTTCCTAAGTGATCTTTCAATCAATTTGTCTTTCGACATTTTTAGCACTAGTTTTATGGATGTGATTTCTCCAACGAGATTTGTGAATCATCCATCTTTTATGGATTACGGCAATTATTTGAAAAACCCTTTTGTTCTCATAATACCTGATAAAACAAATCTTGAAGGCAAGCTTTGATGTTTAACAAGCAGCACAATAACCCTTTATTTGTTCTCGATGAACATCATCACATATTCTTTTGCTAGTTACTTAGGCCATTGTAGTTCATGAATTGTGTTGTTTCGTATGACGATTCATACCAACAAATTTAGTATCAAATACTTAAGAACCACATTGTTTAATAAGCAAAGAATATAGCCATAACATGTATATCATCTATATACTTAAGCTGAACAATTCTAGTCTTTTCTTTTCTGCCATATATTTATGAGATTCTCTTTCAGGATTTCCTTTTGTGTTTGAAAGAATCTATCAACATCAATAGTGGAGCCATATACATGACACATAGTCCAAAGCATGTATAGTTAAATACCAATGTCTTTGGACCTGCACTTTGAAGTAGATCACCATCATCAAATGTTTGGTGTTCTTTCAAATTCCTTTCTTTAGTAATCTTTTGGTGTAGTAAATATTTTACCTACATCAAATATTCACCCTTATCATGGAATTATCCATGATCAAGCTACTTTTAGCTTATAACGGTGAACAGCGAGTATAATGTTGCTCTCCAAAACATTTTGGAGGATTAGGACAACTAGTGTCTCCATCCTTTTGCAAATTCTCATCAAATATGAGAACATGACTTTTGCCATATTATACTCTGTCATGTTGCAACCAAAACTTCGTTTCAGATATCACAATATCTTCCACACATCATGGTTTCTGAAACAACTCTTTCAGATCCTAGATAACCTTGATATTAAGACAATCCTTTGAATATCAAGAATCATGGATACAAACATGATACTCATACACTAACACTTAGAATTGTCACTCTTGATTTAATACCAATTATTAAACTTCATGGAGTAACCAGAACTTACTGAAAGTTTGCAATAGGACTTTTAAACTTTAGATTAACACTTCAAAACAATACGATACCAGTTTGTAAAGTAACTAACCAGAATTCTATAGTTCTATCATCTTAATTATAACTAAGCGCAAGGTGGTAAACGGATGCCAATGACTACAACAACTATGCAAATTCACTTTGATTTAATTTATGATAAATAGTGTTCAACTTTTAATCATATTGTTGTTGAACTCCCACTCAAAACAATATCCCTCACATTGTTTTAGTGATCACACGAACCAAATCCACCACATCAAAACCGATCATCACGAGAGTTGATGTAGCTTCTATGGCGAACAATCAACATGTTCATCATATCTACTATATGACTCATGCTTTACCTTTCGGTGATCCGTGTTCCGAGACCATGTCTGTACATGCTAGGCTCGTCAAGATCAACCTTAGCTTCCGCATGAGCAAATCTGGCTTGCTCATGTTGTATACACTCGCAGAATCTGACACACCCGATCATCACGTGGTGCTTCGAAACAACAAACTTTAGCAACGGTGCTTACTAAGGATGAACACTCTAAACTTGAAATTGTGTGCTTGAGGGATCATCTTATAATGCTACCATCATGAACTAAGCAATACAAGATGCATAAAAGGATTAACATCACATGCAATTCATAATATGTGATATGATATGGCCTTTCTTCTTGTGCTTCCGATCTCCATCTTCAAGCACGAACATGATCTCCATTATCACCGGTGTGGCGTCAAGGTCAATGGCGCCGCTTCATGGTTGTCTTCCACCAGCATCAACTATTACAACTATCTTGAATAATAGCCACGCAGGACTTAACGGATTTAAAAGACAACCATATGGATCCTGCCGGTTGCCGACTTACAATAAGGAACATTGCATACATCATATATAATCACAATCATGGCCATATCACATCACAGCACACCCCTGCAAAACAAAGTTAGACACCTCTAATTTTCTTTGCATGTTTTACGTGGTTTGGGGCTTTCTATAAGTGTCGTTCTAACTTACAAACAAGAACCACAACATTGATACTAGTATTGTCAATCACCCGTTGTAAATTGAATCTTAACTATGTTGGGAGAAACAGGCACCCGCAAAGCCACTTATGCAATACAAGTTGCATGTCAAGCGTGGAGCAAGTCTCATGAACGATGTCATGTAAGGTTAGCCCGGGCCGCTTAATCCCACCATCCCGCAAGATGCAAAGTAAACAAGAAGCAATCAACAACAAAAGCATCAACGCCCACAATGACCATTGTGTTCTACTCGCGCAACAGATCTACATATAGACACGGCTCTGATACCACTGTAGGGGTTCGTAGCATGGAAAACAAAATTTTTTGTACCGCATGCAAACAAACAAGCCAAGATCTATCTACTAGATTGTATCAACGAGTCGATAGAGGAACTCACCCTCGAAGATTCCAAAGCGGTTAACGAGAGCATATTCTCGTGGGTGATGTAGTTGTACTCTTGCCGATCTCAAGATCGCGTAGACGATCCTTCCGGCGCTGCGTTCCGGCAGCGCTTCCGCAGTCGGTCACACGTTCGGTACTCTATGAAGACCTTCCACTCCCTTGTTCCAGCAGGCAGCGGAGGTTGTAGCACTCTCCTCGTGATTCCGGCAGCACGACGGCATGGTACCGGAAGTAGAGGGGAGATCTCGCAGGGCTTCGCCTTAAGCCGGAGCGAGTATGGTGGACTATGAGAGAGCCTCGATGATCTAGGGTTTAGACACACCAAATAGAGGGAGCTACTACGGCCTCTAGGGCAAGAGGGGATCCCCAACTCGGCGACTTGGCAAACCCTAGGAGGCGGCGGCGACAATGGTGGAGGCCGGCGGCTAGGGTTTAGGTTTGGAGGAGAGAGGTGTAGGTTTGGAGGGGCAGCCCTGCCCCTCCTTATATAGGTGGAGGGGGCGCGCCAAGGGGAGGGGAGTCCCTCCCCAACTCGCTCTCCAAGGGCCGGCGGTGGAGGGAGAGGGACTTCCTCCCCAAGTAGGTTTCCTACTCTCCCTCCACCAAACAAAATAGCCGTTTGACTTTTCAAACTAGGATTTGATTTAACCCTTTATTTTGTTCAGCGATGACACCTAGTACATGATGCAACCATTCCAACTTGTTATGACACATTCATGTACCCTTCCTCTTCGGAGTGCCGGACATTCCGAAACCTTCTAGAACATTCCCGATGAAAACACCGGAACCATTCTCCAACCCCGAAACAAGACTTTCCTTATATGAATATTATTCTCTGGACCATTCCGGATCTCCTCGTGATATCCCGGATCCCATCCAAGACTCCGAACAACATTCGGTCTCTTACTCATCATTCCATAACTACTCAACAACATCGAATCCTTAAGTGTGTCTCCCTACGGTTCGTGAATTATGCGGACATGATCGAGACACTTCTCCGATCAATAACCAATAGAGGAATCTGGAAATTCATATGGCTCCCACATATTTCTACGATTACTTTGCGATCGAATGAACCACTTACAATTTCCCTTTATCTCACGATAGTTTACTTATCCGAGGTTTTGATCGTTGGTATCTCTGCATACCTAGTTCAACCTCGTTACCGATAAGTACTCTTTTCTCGTTCCCGTGATATGTGATCCCTTGTGAGCCAGTCACATGCTTGCAAGCTAATTGGATGACATTCCACCGAGAGGGCCCAGAGTATATCTATCCGTCATATGGATGGACAAATCCCACTCTTGATCCATGTGCCTCAACCCATACTTTCGGAACACTCAATGCCACCTTTATAACCACCCAGTTACGGTGTGGTGTTTGATGTTATCAAAGCATCCTTCTGGTTATGGTGATTAACATGATCTCTTGGTCAAAGGAATTAGGTTACTATGTATCAGAAAGCTTATAGCAAATGAACTATATTAAATGAATTGATCTTTATGCTATGCTTAACTATAGGAGTATGTCCATCACATCATTCTCCTAATGATATGACCTTGTTGTTAATAACATCTCTATGTTCATGATCAGGAAACCATGATCATATATTATCCAACAAGCTAGTTTAACAAGAGGCTTTACTAGGGACTCTTTTATGTTTACAAATCACACAAGTATTAATGTTTCCTGTTAATACAATTATAGCATGGTATGTAAACATTTATCATAAGTATGAAGATATGATGATAACCACTTTATTATTGCCTCTTGGGTATATCTCCAACAATAAGGAGGGGCAGGGCTGCCCCTCCAAACACACAATACCACGCCCCGCAAACCCTAATCCTAGCCGCCGGCGCCGCCACCTCCTGCTGCCACCGCCTAGGGCAAGCTGCCGCCTAGGCAAACCCTAGCCGCCGGCCTTGCTCCTCCTTGGTGCGTCTAAACCCTAGATCACCGAGGCTCTCTCTCATAGTCCAGCATACTCGCTCCGGCTTAAGGCGAAGCCCTGCGAGATCTCCCCTCTACTTCCGGTACCACGCCGTTGTGCTGCCGGAATCGCGAGGAGAGTGCTACAACCTCCGCTGCCTGCTGGAACAAGGGAGAGGAAGGTCTTCGTCGAGTACCGAACGTGTGACCGACTGCGGAAACGCAGCGCCGGAAGGATCGTCTACGCGATCTTGAGATCGGCAAGAGTACGACTACATCACCCACGAGAATCCGCTCTCGTTAAACACTTTGGAATCTTCGAGGGTGAGTTATTCCATCGACTCGTTGCTACAATCTAGTAGATAGATCTTGGCTTGTTTGTTTGTATGCGGTAGAAATTTTTTGTTTTCCATGCTACGAACCCCTACATTTAGTTGATTTGTTCTTGCAATTTGGGTGTGTAGTACCATCTCAGTTTGTTGCTCTAAACCCAAGACTGTTTCCCTCATTGAACCATCTATTCTTGCACACAAGTCCTTTGTATACTTGCGAGGGGTTTTGCAAGGGGTGCTCCGGCCTGCATTTGTGCTAACAGAAAATTCAGAGGAGGGGCAGACTATCCGCCCCAAGTAGGGGCCAGATAATCCGCCCCGGGTGAATCTGTCCTTTAAGGACTAGGCTCAGGGAGGAAGGGCTCAAACAGAGCAGCCAGTCCTCCCCCAACCCGTGTCCTGCCCCAAGACGCCACCGGAGCCTCCGCCCCTTCCCGGAGTCGAATCGACCACCGGATTCTCCAGGCTCCCCCCGGATCTTCTTTCCCACGCATCCGGGTATCTTTTCCTCTGAGCTTTTCCTCCAATGAGTTAAGGAAACTCCCTCATCCATCCCCTTTGTATGGAAATCTTGTTTTTGGTGGAAAACTCTTTGTAGAAGCTACTATGTGTTTCCTTGCTTGTTAGATTCCATAGTATTGCAACCCTTGTGCCCGATCTGTGTTGCTGTGGTGAATCTGGGACGGGATAGAATTTTTTTACGGGGGGCGGATTATCCTCCCCTGCCAGGGCCGGATAATCTGGCCTAGAGGTTCACACCCTGTTCTGGCTTGTCTCAGATTTTCATAATACACATCTTTGGACCATGGATTGTTTTCCTACTGTATCTAATATTCCTCTTGGACTTGTGTGTGTGTGCTTATCCCCATGCTACCTATCCCTTTCTTTTCACGGGTGGTTCTAGTGCTCCTAAGACCTACAAGCATCGTCCCCGTGCCCGTTATCTCAGGCCCAACGTAGAGGGTAAGCTCGTTGACGAAACTGTAATCCGCAGGTCGGCAAGAGAGTCTGAACGGAAGGCTGAGGTAGCAAGGAAATCCAAGAGGGTTGCATCTCGCAAGGGCAAGGGAAAGCAGTCCCGACCCAACTACAAGGCCATGGACAGCGTTGAGCACTCCTCCATTTACCACATTGATTATTATGCCAAGGCTGACAGTGATGGTCCTCAGGAGGATCCCATGTTTTGGTGCTCTCACTTTTGGTCCATTCATGATGATGATGAGTATGATGACGAGGAAGGGGACGGGGATGACTACGACGAGGATGAGGAGTGATCTTCTGGGGAGCTAGCATCGCTCTTCTTCCTTTTTGGCGCTTCGATGCCAAAGGGGAAGAAGTAGTTCTATTAGGTATCGGATTTGCATGGGTCGAGCGCAAGCATTTGCCTCTTTATCATTCATTTTCTCCTTCGGTTGCTTGTGCCCTTTTATTGTTGAACTTATTTGGGCTTGGTTTGTATGAGACTATGTCATGTGTGGTACTATTTGTGCACTTGTGTGGAATTCTGGATTTATCTTGTGGAACTATTCGTATAGAATTCTAGATTTATCTATGGAGTATGGAATTATGTTGATGTCATATGGAATTATGGAGTTATCTATTGGTTGCATCAATATGGTGGGATGTGTTCGAGGCCTAATATTCTGATTGTTTACATTGGCTATTTCACATCCCGGTGGTATGACTTATGTCTCCTCACTCTTCCTTGTCATAGTTGTCATTGTTATGAAATTGGCTTGCTCTTTAGTGTGTGCATTTGTATTCAAATGCAAATTATTAATACGCACACATTTCGGGGGAGCCTCTTTCATTCCTTGAAGATGTTGTTAGTGGATCTCATTGCAAATCCTAGTATTGTCATCTAACACCAAAAAGGGGGAGATTGAAAGAACATTTCATGATTCCTAGTGTTTTATGTGTTAGATAACAATACCAAGGATTATTTAATGTGTGTTGAAGTGCTGCAGATAAAAGGAGCTCTAAAGTGATTGGGGGGCGGATTATCCGGCCCCTGGTAGGGGCCGGATAATCCGCCCCTCCCCAACATCAAAAGGGCGCAAGGGCGCGACCCTCAGTATGGGCCGGAATATCTCCTGGATTTTCCGGCCAGGGACGAAGTTTTTGCCCAGGCCGGATAATCCGCCACACATGGGGGCCGGATAGTCCTCCCCCCAGGATTTTCACCAAGTCAAGTTCGGCGCGACGCTCAGAGAGGGGGCGGATTTTCACCTGGACTTTCCATCCAGGGGACGGATTTCCCCCCAGGGCGGATAGTCCGCCCCTAGTGGGGGCGGATAATCCGCCCCAAACTTCACGGCCAGATCTGTGCAGGGGTATTTATACCAACCATCTCCCTCCTGCCAGAACTCTTGGTTCATTTGAAAAAGTCAAGATCTGCTCCTCAAGTTTCATCCAAGAGATCTCCACCTTCATCCACCCAAAGGCCCCGTTCCTTGGGGAATCGAAGGAGGAGGGCTTGATCTTCACCAACTGCAATCAAGCGCTTCATCTCCTCTCCATTCATTCGGAGAATCTCCGATCTAGTATTTCTTGCAAATATCTATATCCTTATGTTGATTATATTGATAATCCTTGTTCTTGTGACAGCTTGTTGTCATTATGGGAGCCTCCAATTCGGTTGTGGATGTGTGCCCCGCTAGAGTTGTAAAGGCACCGGTTCCCGCCTTGAAGGGTACCAATAGTGGAGAAGGTGGATCAGACCTTTCGTGGCGAGATCCATCGGAGAATAGGGTGAGGCCTATTGTGGCGTGGTGGTCTTAGAACCGCCCACCCCTCCAACGCAGATGTACTTCCCTTAACAAGAAAGGAACTACGGTAAAACAAATCCATGTGTCTCCGCGTGCTCCACTACGGTTTTCTCGCTCCTCTCTTTACGTGCTTAGTAGCTAGGGTTGCATATAGGGAAATTCTCGTAGGTGCATATCTAGAGAATTTACTTTGTGTCAAGCCTAAAATTGAAAAGGAACTAAAACATTGAGTAGCACCTATTCACCCCCCCTCTAGGTGCCCATACGATCCATTTCAAGGGGGCTTTCCCCGCTCATGGAGGCGACGACGCGGGCCGGGTGTCCATGGTGGGCGGCTTGCTCGGTAAGGGGCACGCCGGCGCGCCTTCTGCTGTGCGGGGACCTTGCGTCGTAGTGTGGACGGCGGTTGCCCCCGAAGGCGGTGGTGACGGCCTGAGCTCTGCTATGGTTTTGGGAGACGTCGTTGGGATGGCGGAGGCGACGTCGCGTTAGAATAAGGGTGCTGGAGCTCGATCCCCATCTCGGCAAGGCCACTTGTGGCGGCGCCGGCGAGCTGATGGCCTGGTATCCTCTCAGATCTACGGATCCGGGGAGGGTGGTCTCTCCGGGCGCGGTCGTTTTTCGACTTTGTCGTGGAGCTTCGGGAGTCGGAGGGCTGATGTTGCTGTTGTCTTCCCCTCGGCCGACCGTGGTGGCGAGGGAGTGGAAGGGGATGGTACAAACGCCTTCCTTATTAGGGTTTTGTATGGTCTTTTTTTAGATGTGATTGTCGTGTCTTGAAGCTTCTTCTGGCCGACCATGGTGGCGAGGAAAGGAGGCGGCTCGACGTGGCGTCGATGGTTTTGGGACCTTCTGCTCGGGGATCTTGGATTAGAGGTACTGCCTGGTCTTCACCATCTCCTGCCTGCCCGATGGTCTGGAAAAGTCTCTTAGCTCTCACTCCTCGGGGTGGGCACTCCTGCGGTGTTCAAAGCCCAATGTGGCGAAGGTGGCGGCGGTGATTCGATGGTGGCTGAAGATGTTCTGCTTCTGGATCCGGTCCCGGTACTTGGGTGGTGACGATGAGGACAATGGGCTTAATCGCGATTGGGAAGTACGGTGTGTGGTCTTCTAGGTCATGTTGTATTTTCCTTTTTTTTTGGAGTCGTTTGTAATCGGTTTCGATTGCTGAAATTTCATCGGTTATTATCTTCAAAAAAAGTAATAAGGATTCTCCATGATGAGATATCATCATACCGAAGGTACAACCACCATACTTGTACCGTCTGACCTGGTTTGTTCTAACTTAACTAATGAACGTGTGGCATCAATGTTGCAGTAGGAGGATTTGATTAGCGGCGTGGCGTGCGCAAGTTAATGCAGTACTGCCCGTGATTGACCAAAGCAAAGGGGAGGGAGCCGCACGCTGGCGCCCCTTTGGATCTTCTTCAGCTCTGCGAGAGGAATGTGTCGCAGTTAATGCTCGCTGCTGACTTCGCGTCCACTCCCCGTGCACTCTCTTCCTTTTCTTTCTTTCTTATATGGAGTATATAAGCCGACTTCTTCTCAACCGGCCGGTGATCCTTCTCGATCGCTTGGTTATCGATCGCATCCACGTCTGATGCTGCTGGCTTGTGTCCGTTGGATCTGATCTGATCTGATCTGATCTTTGGTCGTCAATATTGTCGTTGATCTATCCAACAACACAGCCTGTGGTTGTCCAAACACTATAAAGCTGATGATGAGAGCGAGCGAGGTCACAAATCTAGCTACTCCCTCCGATGCTTTATCTCGTTATTACTACTCCCTCCATCTTAAAAAGGATGTCTTAAGTTTATCTAAATTTAAATATATCTAGACACTATTTAATATATAGATACATCCAAATTTAAACAAATTTGAGATATTTTAGGACAGAGGGAGTAGTAAGTACTCCCTCCGACCCATATTAGTTGACTTGAATTTGTCTAGATTTGGATGAATCTATACATTATTTAGTATATAGGTTCATCTAAATTTTGAAAAATCCAAGCAACTAATATGGGTCGGAGAGAGTATTACTTTTACAAGTCGCGGCCGGGGCCTTGTGCATGCAATGCTTCTTTACTACTTTACCAAAGGAATCCAAAGAGCTAGCTAGCGAGGAGGAGTATCTTGGTACGTAGTAGTAGGACTTGAGCAAGTAGGAGGAGGCATGGAGGGCATAGGATCCTCTTGATTACTAAGCCGGTGATGATTCTAGCTAGACAATAATATTATCTCGTGAGGAGGTCAGTGTAGTAGTAGTAGTAGAACCTTTCGGTTTAGAACCGCCTTGGACTTGTTGGTTGTTTCCTTCTTCTACGTGTGGGCTCCCATCCTCCCATCCTAATTGGACTTGTTTTTATTATACTAAGAAGATGCGATCCACGTTTATGCCACTACTAAGTACCATACGGTCGTGTAGGATATATATACTCTGCCAAGGTGAGGCCAAACCACTTATTGCTTTAACAAAATAACCGGCAGCAGGTAGACAAGGGCTACTAATAATATGCAATTATGTCATTCTGGTGCGATCCATGCAACTTGGCCGGATAGATAAGAAGAAATACCAGATAATTGGATAAAACTATCATAACTGAGGCACTACCACTTTCGGTAATTTTGGCACGTCAGTACCAACACTCGACGAGGAAACGTTGGCCGCACTGATCCGCGGTTGATAGCGTTTCTGAAGACGCTAGCCCACGTTCGGCGCTGACGTGGCTAAATGGACCTTTTCCCCACCGTTTAGGACCAGACCAGTTTCTCTCTCGTCTCCCCCTTTCTCTCCCAGACCACTCACGATTCGAAGGCGATAGAGGAGCCGGCGGCGACGTCGCAGGCGACACAGGCGGGTCTTGTGCTGTAGGCGGAGGCCGCGGGAACGCGGGAGCCACGAGGGAGCAAAATGACGGTCTGGACGAGCTATGGCCTTCTCGGCCATCGACGGCAGCGGCGATGCTAGCGCAACTGTGGGTGGCGAACCCGTTGGATTCTGAGAGGTGGACGACTGGTCGCGGTGTGGAGTACGTATTCATCTTTCTCCTATCTCTCCCCTCCCGCCAGTCTTTGAAAATTTTGATTTAGGGGTTAAGGTTTGCTGAGCTGAGTTATTTGGTTGCTATGTTGTTGTAGTCTTGATCCAGAGATTTGGGAGGTCAGAATTCAGCTTGATGAAGTGGACAATTTAGAGAGAAAAATTGTCAGAGATGACATTACTTATCTGATCTTAGTTGGAGGAGAAGGGGTTTAGTCAGAGGTATTCTATTTACTGCAAAAAGCAAGGGGTAGATGAATTGGTTGAGAACAACTACCAAGTCTATGTGTTAGACCACTTTGATTCAAGTAAGGTGTTGTCTTTGTTTGTAAAGAGGGGCAGAGGTAGAAAGAACAAGAAATCTGAAGCCAAACCTAGTCAACCAACATCATCTTTCATTGTGCAATATGAAGAACATGTCCCTATTGATTACACTGAACTTGTCTATGTTGTTGACAAGGAAGGATGCATTTTCACTAGTCAGACTGGAAACACTATTATAGGTGACGATGAGTGCACAAATGGTTATCTTCCAACTCAAGAAAGTCAGACTGTGGTGAAGGGAAAGGCAATAACCATTGAAGACAGTGATTCTGAGGATGGTGGCAGCATGGGGTCAGACATTGGTGATGATGATGCTTGGTGGGACACTACCATTGGACATGTTAATTTTGAAAAGTTAGAAGAGTTGAGGAGAAAGGAAAAGAGGGAACTAGCAGAGAGAATTGAGGATATGAGCAGGAAGAGAGAGGGTCCCCTCCTACACTGTGAAGGGGACACATATATTGAAGACTTGTTTGTGACCGAAGAAGATACACTACCTATGTTTGTACCAGCCCCTGAACCCAAAAATAAAAAGAAGAAAGTTCATGTTAGAAAAGGACCCACATCAAGGTGTCATGCATATGTGGAGATAAAAGAAGCACCAGACTACATACCATCATCTGATGATGAAGATAATGCTACTGTTTTTTCTGAGGATGATGAAGTTGATCTTTTTGAACCATTGATCATGGTGCCACCAAAAGGCAGAAAAGGCAGAGCAAAGAAAAGGCCAGAGAGGAGGTGGTATGATGAGATAAGGTTGCATCTACATGAAAAATTATGCTTGAAGATGTGCTTTGTGAATGTGCAACAATTCAGAGATTCCTTGATAAATTTGCATATTGCTCAAAGCAGGAACTACCAATATTGGAGGAACTCAAATGTTAGAATAATTGTGCATTGCATCCATAAGGACTATCCTTCCCATATGACAACTTCAGAGATAAATGGTGAGAAGACCTTTTGTATTAGGAAGATGAGGTTGCAACCTACTTGTGATACAAGCACTGATAGTTCTAGGGTGAGTGCTAAATGGTTAGCTCACACATATGCAAATATGTCCAGGTCTGATCCAAATATAGGAATTCAGTCACTCATAGATGTAGCTAGGCAACAACATGGTGTGAAAGTTAACAAGGACATGGCCTATAGGGCAAGAAATTTGGCTCTAGATGCAATTATGGGTGATCACAGGGAGTAGTATGTTAGACTTAGGGATTTTTCCCAAGCTATTCTTGATATACTAACCCTAGTAGTAGGGTTGTTGTTACAACAGTGACACCTACACCAACTGTAGAGAACCCTAATCCTAGGCCTACATTCCATGGGTTCTTTTTTTTGTATCAATGGAGCCAGAGAGGGTTTTCGTAATGGTTGTAGGCCATTCATAGGTGAGCAACTGTTTTATTAATGTTTGTAGGCCATTCATTAAATTATAATGTGTAACTTAAGCTATTTGTGCAGGGCTTGATGGATGCTTTGTTAAGTTGTGCACCAGTGCTCAAATCTTGGATACAACGAGCAAAGATGCCAACAATAATATGTACTCTATTGCCTTTGCTATTATACCCAAGGAGGACAAATCCAATTGGTGATGGTTCTTAACTCAGCTGAAGTATGCTCTGGGTGGAGAAGAAGGGAAGTTTGGTAGATACATTCATTTTTGATAGACAAAATGTGTGCAACTTGACTTAATTGCCTCATAGTTTTGTGCTAGTTAGTAATTGCCTTACAGTTGTGTGCTACTTATAGTTTTATGGTACTTAGTAATTGCCTTATAGTTGCCTTATACTTGACTGAGTTTGGTACTTAGGGCCTTATAGCAGCAGTTAACCAAGTATTTCCTCTTAGCCCTCAAAGATACTTCCTAAGGCACATATATGCCAACTTCAAAGTAGCTGGCTTTATTGGTGATTTGAAAAAGCTGATGGATGCAGCCTCGTATGCTTACTAGCATCACCATTTTGAGATTGGCATGGACAATTTGAAGCAAGAAAGTGAGGCTGTTTGGAAGTGGCTTAGGGCAATCCCAGTGCACACATGGGCTAGGCATGCTTTTGACACCAACTACAAGACTGACCTTGTGGTGAACAATCTAAGTGAGGTCTTCAACAGATATATCCTAGATGTTAGAAAGAAGCCTATTAGAACTATGATTGAAGGGATAAAAGACAAGATGGTGACTAGGAATCATTAGAAGAGGATATGTGCTGCTAGGGCAGAATGGGATATTACTCCCCACTTCGGTGAGCAGCTAGAATTGGCCAAGAAGCACTCCAGATTCTGCATACCAAGGGTTGTAGATGTTGGTTTGTGGCAAGTTACTAATGCTAGAGGGGATGCAACACATGTTGTCAACTTTTTGTAAAAACATGTGGATGTAGAAAGTAGGATATGACAAGGCTTCCTTGCAGCCATGCATGTAGTGCTATCATCAAAGCCAAGCAAAAACCTGAGCATTATCTAAGCCATTTATTCAATAAAGATATGTATGCCAAATCTTTTCAGCCTGTAATTTACCCAGTGCTGACACCATACCACCTTACTTCCACATCAAGAAAGGGAGAAAACAAGATAAGGGCAGGAAGGGAAAGTTTGAGGTGCCAAAGCCCAAAGAGACATCAAGAATGGGAACCATTACATGCTCTAATTGCAAGCTGCAAGAGCACAGATACACCAGCTGCTCACAAGCTCTCAGGCCTGATCTGGTGATCAAAAAGAACAAACATGTGGTGAGATAACTGTTTTCAATTTGGTTTATTTTGTTTTCTTATGTTTATCCTAACACATTGGTTTTTCTTATGTGTAGCCTACAAGTTCTACACCAACTGGTCCACCTCCTGCTGCAAGTTCTACACCACCTGGTCCACCTCCTTCTGCAAGGGCTACATCTTGTGCTGCAAGGGATACACCAACTGGTCCACCTCTTACTGCAAGGGTTGGCTTTGTTTCTCCAAGACTAGCTACAAGAGAGAGAGAGAGAGAGGGTGATGGATCTGTTCCTGCATACAAGAGGATCCGAACATGGAGCCACTTGAATTTGCAGTTGCATACTTGATACGTCGGAAACGTATCTATAATTTTTGATGCTCCATGCTTGTTTAGTATCTACTTTGCTTTACTTGTCTACACTTTGAGGTGATTTTTACATGTTTTCTGGTACTAACCTATTAACAAGTTGCAATAGTACCAGGTGCCTGTTTTCTGCTGTTTTTGGTTTTAGAAAAGTTAGTAAAGAAATATTCTCGGAATTGGATGGGACAAACGACAAAGTCAATTACTTTCCGTGGGGAACAAGAAGTCCTGAGGGGAGCCGGGGAGGTGAGCCAGAGGGGCCACCCCCCCCCAGGCGCGACCATAGGTGGGCCCACGCCTGGCTAGGGTTTGGTCCCCGTGGCCGGCTCCTCGACCTCCCCCTTCGCCTATAAGAAGCCCCTGATGCAGAAACCTTGAGTACCCGATCATAAATCCACGAAACCGTCTGTAGCCGCCGCCACCATCGTCCCTAGATTGGGGGATCTGAAGTTCTTCACGGCACCCTGCCGGAGGGGAGATCATCCCGGAGGCCTTCTCTCCGGTATGATGTGTGAGTAGTTCCACCTTGGACTGTGGGTCCATGTAGTAGCTAGATGGTTGTATCTCCTCCTTTGTGCTTTCATGTATAGATGTTGTGAGCTCCGTTCATGATCAAGATCTAATCTATTTGGTAATCATGCATGTTGTGTTTGTGGGGATCCGATAGATATTGAGATTATTATGTTGGTTTGATTAATGGTTTTGTCTTTATGATTCTATCATGTCTGTGTTGTTTATGATCTTGCATGCTCTCCGTTTCTAGTGATTATCTTGGCCAAGTAGTTGCTAGTGACTCCAAGAGGGGGTATTTATGCTCGATAGTGGGTTCATGCCTCTAGTTTCCAAGGGAAGTGACAGAAATCTCTTAGGTTGTAGATGTGCTGTTGCTACTAGGGAGAAAACAATGGTCTCTTGTTCATGGAACATGTAAACTGTTTACCTTACACACTTTGCTTAAAGCAGTTGTCTGTTGCTTGCAACTTAATACTGGAGGGGGTTCGGATGATAACCTGAAGGTGGACTTCTAGTCATAGATGCAGTTGGATGGCGGTCTATGTATCTTGTTGTATTGCCCAATCAACCTCATGGGATCTTTCTGACTAGTAATTGCATTGTTATGCGTTGCTTAGTTCCTGTCAATTTCCCTCCCCTGTAATTTGTTTACCCTTCATGCAGGCCCGTCCAGGGGCCCGTGCGGACTGGGCGACCGCACAGGGCCCCCAAATTCTAAGGGCCCCCGGTTCCTAGCGCAGTCCAAGTCTGTAGCAGCGCATCCGTAACAAATTGCAGCTTAAAAGATGGGCCTTGTCAGACTCCGTGGCCTGAGTCGAGGGCGATTCAGTTAAGGAATAGCCATCGTATATACTCATGCGGTTACACGTGCGACTCCTGAATTCCCGATCGGTCCCGATCATACTGCAAAAAAATGAAAACCGAGCAAATTGATTGATGATTCATTGATCTAATTTAATCTGCTCACGTCGCCTAGAAACACCGACGACAGGGTTGCCAGTGCCCCTCACTGTAGCGTCATTCGCTCTCTTTGCATCCTGCCGCTATTAATTTGTTTTTTAAGGAATTGATCCATTGGTTGAAGTTTTCCCCGACGCCCCAACAACCGATCCGGAGGCCGTTCCAGATTTGGACAGTTGATATCTTCTTGAATTCTTCTTTATTCAATCTAGCTATACTGATAAGTGAAAAAACCAATGATCGAGTGTTTCAATTCAATTTGAGTACAGTATGTAATATTATTTTCGTTTATAAAGCACAAAGCATCTTGTGTTCCAGAAAGATAAATTCTAATTCTAGCGCTTCAAATCGTAATAATGTACTGTATTGAAATTATTGTTTGATACATTTGTAAATATTATAAAAAATACTCCGTAGCATATACTGTAATTTATAATTAAGTGAAATAAGCTTTAGTTTTCTAAAGTTTAAGGCCATGTCTTCATTCTCGCAAAGGGGCCCCCAATTTCTGAAGACGGCCCTGCCTTCATGCCATGTTGTTTATCTAAGGAGAGCACCTCTAGTGAACTATGGACCCCGGTCCAATCTTTACCATTGATACATCTTCCACTGTTACTTGTTTACTTGCAGCAAACCATTACCTTCCACACCATATGTTTAATCCTTTGTTACAGCAAACCGGTGAGCTTGACAACCTCACAGTTCGTTGGGGTAAAGTCTTGAGTTTGTGTTGTGCAGGTCTTCGCGTTTCTTACAACACCTGTGTGACGTTTCCTTCCTCCTTCTGGTTCGATAACCTCGGTCTTAACTGAGGGAAAACTTGCTGCTTGCTGCTTCACAAATTGCTCTTGGGGTTCCCAACAGGCACCAGCATTTCCATCAAGATTTTCTGGCGCCGTTGCCGGGGAGGCCAAGGACGTCTTCACAAGGGGAGTCCTTAACTTACTTTCTCTTTACTTTGCTTTTAGTTTGCTTTGTTTTTATTGCTTGGTTTTGTTTGTCTCTGTCCAAAAAAACCCAAAAAAATTAGTTCCTGCTCTATTTGATGGTCTGTCATTGCCTTGCCTTGTCATGCTTTCTATCAATGGATGATTTCTTTGAAACTATTTCTTATTGGCAAGGTGGGTTCACAGAAGAAGAAAATTATTATTATAAGGAACACCGTTTATCACAAAAACGGAAACACTTATGGGAACAAATTGATAAATTGAATACTATTGCTAGAGAGGTGTGCTCTACTTATAATGTAGCTTATTGCTTTGGTAAATATTGTTGCTGTAGGAGGTATAAACACCTACCTTTTGAATGCGAGTATAATGATAATGTTACCATATCTTCTTATGTTAAAGGAAATTATGACTTTGACGATGTGGAACAAATTGAAGAATTTATTGCCTTCAAGGGTGCATTTGAACTTGCCAGTTTGCTTGAAAATACTGATGATGCACCTTATGAACATGAGGTTTATGAGATACTTAAATTTTGCTTTGATAATTACAAGGAAGAAAATGGCTATATTTTCGAATATTTTAATAGGTGTTTTCCAAAAATGGAAGAGATTAATGCCTTGCAGGAGCCTATGGAAGAAGAAATTGCTGAAACTGAAAGCTCATTAGATGAAAAAGAGGAGGAGAGTGATGGTCAAGAGGAGTAAGAATGCATCTACCCATGTCTACCTTCTAATGAGAGTAACTCTTTACCTCTTATATTATTTGATTGTCCCCCATGCTTGCCAAAGGAGGACTGTTATGTTCCTGTGGATTTTGAAATATCTACTTTGGATAAAATCTGTGGAGGTTTTAATCCCACTATTTTTGAGCTTGATAGAAATTATGTAGATCATGAAAATAATGCTTTATGTGATAGCTATATTGTTGAGTTTATTCATGATGCTACTAAAAATTATTATGAGAGAGTAAAGTATGGTTGTAGGATTTTTCATGGTACTGAAACACCTCTCTATGTGTTGAAAGTTTTGAAGTTACTCTTGTTTTATCTTACTATGCTTGTCACTTTGTTTTTTGTGAATTTATTTGTGTACAAGATTCCGATGCATAGAAACAGGGTTAGACTTAAATGTGTTTTGAATTTTCTTCTTGATGCTCTCTTTGACTTCAATTCATATTTCTTATGTGAGCATCTTCTCAAGCTATCAAGCCTAACTTAAAGGCGTTAAAGAAAAGTACTTGTTGGGAGATAACCCAAGAGTTTCCTTGAGTCTTGGAAGTTATTACTTTAGTAATGACCTCTTCTTATCCTTTTTGTTTGCTTTTTGTGCCAAGAATGACCTATAATGAGAGGGAAGTAAGATTTGGGGAGTTGCTGTCCCGAAACAGATTTCTGTCCTCCGCCATAAAAATTAGTGAGGAGGATCTGTAACTCGGATTGAGATCAAAATTTACGAATAAATCCCCCAGTATGTTAGATAACTTTCGTTAGTTCAACACTTTTTGATTTGAGCAACATAATATGTTCTAGAAAAATCGGTTTCTACCTGCTGGTCTGTTTTGACAGATTTCTGCCATTATTTGCATTTGCTTCTTATTGATTCCTTTTTGAAGGAGTTGCTACAGTAGCTTGTGTTTTTAGTGAAAATTCTTCATGTTCTAAAGCTTTGCTAGTGGTCTAATATCTTTTGAATATACTAATGTTTCTAATGAAGATTGTGTGAAGTTTTGTATGAAGGAAAAATTTCAGGTGTGGAGAAAGAATGATGCAATGAGATGAAGAATGGAAAAAAGCTCAAGCTTGGGGATGCCACCATGGTGTCACCCCAAGAAATATCCAAGAGGTACAAGCGTTAAAGCTTGGGGATGCCTTGTTCATCAATAAAAAGCTTAGGTCTGTCTAGACACTTCATTTTTTATTGTTTCATGCACAGTTGTGTTGTTCTTGGAGCGTCTTAGTTTTTGTTTGCTTTGCTTAGGTTGTTTAGTTTGCTTGAATAAAGTAGTTTGGACCCCCGTTCTCGTTGTGTTGTTTTGCAAATATGTTTGCTTGGTGTTGGAAAGGAGTAGTAAGTTCTTGCTTGAAGTGCAAGAGGAGTTTGCATTGACTGTGACTTAGACATTAGCATGACGTGCAGGTGTTGTTTTAGCATTATGTTTAGTGATTATTGTTGTAGCAAGTCTTGTTCCAAACAATTGGGATTGCTTAGTGTGCCTTGAAGAAATTATGTGTTGTTTTAGCATGCAAAAGCATAGTATTGTGGTATTCTCCTTTGATGTTTTACTTGGGTTGACTTGGCACATGCTCACACCATGTTATGACTATGACAAGTCACCATTAGCCTCTATGATCATTTAGTTCTTGAATTTTAGTACCACTCTTTTCTTTGATTAGTATGCTTTGTTGCATTGCATGATTATGGCCATTATGCTCTCTTAGTTGGTTGCTCTGAGTCTTTTGCTAGCCTCCACTTGTATGCGTAAATTCTACTCATACTTCCAACTCCTAAGAAATCAAGTTATTCCAAAGTATCCACTATAAACTCCTATTCATGGTGTGTTACACCATTCCAAGTACATTCTTGTTTTCAACTATGTTCCAATTAAAAACTATTTTTTATGTGAAAACTTAGTGATTAAAGCCCTCACGAACTTGATGGCACACTTTATTCTTTGCCCCTAATAAACTTGAACCATTGTGACAACTTTGTTGTATATGCTTGCACTTATAAGTTGGAGTTAGCAGAACCGTGCTATCACGGGGAACGTTTTCAACATTGCACTTGTACGTCTGTACTTCGTTGATATCATGCTCTTTTGTCTATGGATGTTACCGGTGTGAAATGAAGTGGGACTTGTAAGTCCATGGAGTTTGTATTCTGTGTTAGAGAAACGCCTGGGCCGCTAGCCTAAGCCATGCCTAATCATGGTGAAAACTTGCAGCATCACCATAGTGAGCTATCTATGAAGCATCCTCAATAAAAAGCTATGCATATGGTAAATAAAAAGATTGTTGCGATGCTCATTGTCTGCTTGCCTTGTCATTTTGATTATGGGAAAGCTCATGTACCATGTGCAAGGGGTACCCCAATGGCGGTTCTCAATGATATGCAAATACTTACAGTGACAAGAACTTGCCTGGGCCCTAAGTTGAGTATCCATGAGGTGTAGCCCTCATATTCAACGGACTTGAGATTACTAACTTATACTTCGTCAAGCATATACTCCAGTTTTGCCACTTTAACCTTAACCACTTCAAGATGCTTATGATAGGGGCAATGAGGGATGAAAACTAACAAGTACCATAATTTTTGGAAGCTCTTTTTGAAACTTGTAATCCCTGCTTCCTTTACAAAAAGGCCTTTCTTCCACCACTATTGAGTCTCCACCTTCTACCTTTAGGCACCATTAAGAGAGCATAGTTGTCATTCTGCGTGCAGTGTCCCAAAGCTTATTAATTGATGCATATTGTGTTATTACTTGTTCTTGTGCTACTTGTTTCTAGTCACCCTTGTGAACTTTGCAGGTGTCCTATGCATTTTATTGCTACTCTATGAGGGACAAGCTGATTTCCACTATGCTATGTTTTATGCATGTGAAACAAACAAACGTTTTTCAATGCATATTATTCATGATCTTTGTTTGTAGCCTGTCATGTTGCATGCAAAGTTACTATGTCCTATTGTTAGAACTCCATTTTCATGCACATGTTTAGAGTTCTTTGATCCCAGCTTTCAATGCTTGCAATTGGTTGGATCTTTATTGTGAGGGTGCATGTCACCTCAAAAATTATTCTTTTTATCACTTACCTACTCGAGGACGAGCAGGAGTTAAGCTTGGGGATGTTGATACGTCGGAAACGTATCTATAATTTTTTATGCTCCATGCTTGTTTAGTATCTACTTTGCTTTACTTGTCTACACTTTGAGGTGATTTTTACATGTTTTCCGGTACTAACCTATTAACAAGTTGCAACAGTGGCAGGTGCCTGTTTTCTGCTGTTTTTAGTTTCAGAAAAGTTAGTAAAAAAATATTCTAGGAATTGGACGGGACAAACGACAAAGTCAATTACTTTCCGTGGGGAACAAGAAGTCCAGAGGGGAGCCGGGGAGATGAGCCAGAGGGGCCAACGCCCCTAGGCGCGGCCATAGGAGGGCCCACGCCTGGCTAGGGTTTGGTGCCCCTGGACGGCTCCTCGACTTCCCCCTTCGCCTATAAGAAGCCCCCGATGCAGAAACCCTGAGTACTCGATCAGAAATCCACGAAACCGTCTGTAACCGCCACCACCATCGTCCCTAGATCGGGGGGATCTGAAGTTCTTCCCGGCACCCTGCCAGAGGGGAGATCATCCCCGGGGCCTTCTCTGCGGTATGATGCGTGAGTAGTTCCACCTTGGACTATGGGTCCATGTAGTAGCTAGATGGTTGTATCTCCTCCTTTGTGCTTTCATGTATAGATCTTGTGAGCTCCGTTCATGATCAAGATCTAATCTATTTTGTAATCATGCATGTTGTGTTTGCGGGGATCCGATGGATATTTAGATTATTATGTTGGTTTGATTAATGGTTTTGTGATCTATCATGCTTGTGTTGTTTGTGATCTTGCATGCTCTCCGTTGCTAGTGGTTATCTTGGCCAAGTAGTTGCTAGTGACTCCAAGAGGGGGTATTTATGCTCGATAGTGGGTTCATGCCTCTAGTTTCCAAGGGAAGTGACAGAAATCTCTTCGATTGTAGATGTGTTGTTGCTACTGGGGAGAAAACAATGGTCTCTTGTTCATGGAACATGTGGACTATTTATCTTACACACTTTGCTTAAAGCAGTTGTCTGTTGCTTGTAATTTAATACTGGAGGGGGTTCGGATGATTACCTGAAGGTGTACTTCTAGTCATAGATGCAGTTGGATGGCGGTCTATGTATCTTGTTGTATTTCCCAATCAACCTCATATGATCTTTCTGACTAGTAATTGCATTGTTATGCCTTGCTCAGTTCCTATCAATTGCCCTGCTGTAATTTGTTTGTCCGTCATGCCATGTTGTTTATCTAAGGAGAGCACCTCTAGTGAACTATGGACCCTGGTCCAATCTTTACCATTGATATATCTTCCACTGTTACTTGTTTACTTGCTACAAACCATTATCTTCCACACCATACATTTAATTCTTTGTTACAGCAAACCGGTGAGCTTGACAAACTCACAGTTCGTTGGGGCAAAGTCTTGAGTTTGTGTTGTGCAGGTCTCCGCATTGCTTGCAACACATGTGTGACGTTTACTTCCTCCTTCTGGTTCGATAACCTCGATCTCAACTGAGGGAAAACTTGTTGCTTGCTGCTTCACACCTTGCTCTTGGGGTTCCCAATAGGCACCAACATTGCCATAAATACTCCACATTCCCAAAGATTCTTGTGTCTTTCTCTTCCTCATACATACTCCATAGCCGGATCAAAGCTTTCTGCAATGTAGGTGGCTACTCTAAATCTACCCAATGGAATGTGTCACACATGCCCTCTTCCTACACATTAGTTAGTACTACCATTTTCAATATTCTAATTAATAATCCTCATTAAGCAATGCAAAGTACACAATAAATGATCATTAAGCAATGCAAATTTCAGTAAGAAATGCAATATTTCATACAGTCACAGTCACTAAGCAAAGCAATGCAAATCAGTACTTGTAGGCCATTGTTGAAGAAATGCATATTTCAGTGATGATCAAGCAATGCAAATTCTACAATCACTAATATAACAAACCTTGCAACCACAACCAAGAAATTTTCGCCTAGTGCCCGAGCCTTCAAAAGCAACAAATTTGTGCAGAGGCTTGTCGTGCTTGCACCTGAGCTGAACATCATCACCGGCGTTGTAATAAGGGTCAAAGATCATATTTGTCACCTAACACAAAGCATAGCAAACAAGGAACTCAACTTAAATCGATGAATCTAGGGTTATGTAAGAATTTGACAGGATCTTATGTATATCTAGGGTTCAATCGATTTGCAGGCGAGTGCGTACGTGGGCTAATATCCTAAACTGAACAGGAGCTTAAATCGACTGAAATCCAACTAAAATCGACAAATCAAAGAAAAGAGAGACATAACCTTAGTTCTACACTTACAAGCGCACATGGGCTAATAACCTACCCTTGTGAGAACCTTGACACGAGGCTTCCGCTGCTGGTCTCTACATCATTCCAGGAGGGCATGGAGGGTCGGCGACGACGGAGGCACCATATTGGGGGAAGAAGAGGAGTGAAAGAGGAGACTGAGAGCCGGGGGATTCGAGCTGGGGAAGAAGAAGAGTGAGAGTGAGGAGGTGCGGTCGGACCGGCACCTGGTATCGTCCTAAACAGCGGGGGGAACAACCGTTTGGCCACGTCAGAGCCAAACATGGCTAGTGTTGTCAGAAACGTTATCAACCTCGAAATTGCGCGATCAAAGTTTCCTTGTCCGAGTGTTGGTACTGGCGTGCCAAAATTACCGAAAGTGGTAGACAACCTTAATTGTGGTAGTTTTATCCAATTAACTCTAAGAAATACGGTAAAAGGGCTGATGGTTGATAATTCAGTTTCTTCCAGGGGTTGAAACATGCTAGTCTATCGCATTCTATGTTTTTTATAAACACAACCTTTACCGAAAGATAAATAAACATAGAAGGGTTCCTTTGGCAAATACAAAGAGAAAAAGGAGATTATCAGGGTTTGAAGATCTAAAAGTATAGATGGCATAAACATTAAAGATTAAAAAAACATTAGTCTCCTAGTGAAATGTTGGTTGAATTCGGAGACTCAAAATGGTCTTTGCCAGTACCTTCTTAAGGCTACATACTTGTATAGTATAACCGTGGCTGATGTTACTTCTAGATTTAATGATTCACCCTGTTGGAAATCCTTGTTGAAAGTAAAAGACATTGACGATGACAAAATGCCGATTTTCTTAACAGTGGAGATGTGGTGATATTTTTTTGGAAAGCTTATTGGAAAAGTAAATCCACTTTTTTGTAATAGATTTCACGCTTTGTTTGACATTTATCAAACACAAGATTATACTAAGAGAAAATTTGCTGAGAGAGATGAATACTCCTTTTTTGTCATCATTTACACTCTAACTTGCTTGCTCAACTGGATGATGTGCTCCTAGAGTTTGATTAACTCAATCTTATTAACACCTCTGATTGTATAGTATGGGGACTCAATAAAAAATTAAATTCTCAACAAAATATGTTCACTTATTCCTCGAGACATTTCTATCCTAACAACATATGGATTTGGAAAGCCAAAGTTCCTTTGAAAAATTGAAATTTTATGTGGCAGCTTTTTCAAAATGCAATTGTCACCATAGATAATATGGGGACTTGTATAAGTGCACCCTTATGCTCTTCTTTTGATCAAATTTAAATGGCTAATGACCTTTCTTTACTTGTGCGGTTGCTATGGTAGTTTGAGGTATGGAAACTAGTGGAAAACAATACCCTCTCGGGTTCGTCGTGTGTGTTGATATAAGGTAGGAAAAGCTCCATACCATGGCGTATACAAAGGGTCTACCGTATAGGCTGGTGTACTAAAGCATGCCTATATGGTATATATACATGTAGTTCAACATCCCCTTTAACCTAAACGTTACAAAGATTAGATTTAGATTACGCTTAAGCTCATGAAGATTCCTAATAGGAAGTGGTTTGGTGAAGCCATCAGCCACTTGATCCTTGCTAGACATAAACTATTTTTTTTCCACGCATTCACGAACAAAGTGGAAATCAAATTCTATGTGTTTAGTGTAAGCATGAAAGACAGGATTCATAGATAAATAAGTAACACCTAAATTGGCACATCATAGATATGGTTTTTCCTGGAGCTTAACTCCAAGTTCACGAACAAGTCCCTCAGTCCATATCAACTCAACGGTGGCATTGGCTAATGCTTTGAACTTAGTTTTTGTACTTGAACGTGGCACTGCAGGTTATTTTCTAGCACTTAATGAAACAAAATTTGGTATAATAAATATACGTAGCAAAATCTCCGGTAGAGCGTCTATCATCAAGAGCCAGCCTAATCCGTATCTGAAATATGCTTAGCAAAAAAAGATCAACGGAGAATTAACTGGCTATACTTAAATAGGAAGTTTGTACCAGCTGTAGCATTTGCTGTGCTCAAGACAAAAAGTCAAAAAAATCACACCGAAGATGAATATAGAAACGCCAAAGAGTTGCACGAACTGAGTTGAATTGAATTTTCATTAAAAATTGGCGCGTAGCAGGCGATTATAAAGGCTTGCACGTCGTAGCAACAGCTCTTCCGTCCACCAAACATACTCTCCTCCTGCATCCTCGCGCGAGCGCATTTACTTCCCGTCAGCTCGTAGCTAGGAAGGTGCTGCACCGCGCGCCCCCGGGCTGCCGCCCGCGCGAGATCGATGGCCGGCGGCGGCGACGGCGGTGGGAGCGGCGGGGCGCATGACGACTTCTTCGACCAGATGATGTCCACGCTGCCCTCCGCGTGGGAGGACCTGGGTGGCTTCGACGAGTCGGCGCTGCTGGCGTCCAGGCTCCGGCAGCACCAGATCGGCGGCGGTGAGAAGCCGGCCGTGATGCTGCAGCTGACCGACCTCCAGCGGCAGGGCCTAGGCGGTGGCGGCGAGGAGGGCGGCGGCGCGGGGTTCTCGCCGCTTCCGCTGTTCACGGACCGGTCGCCCCCGCAGCAGTCGCGGGAGGACATGGACGGCGGCTTCAAGTCGCCCAATAATGGCACGGTACGTGCGTACGATCCTTGTTCGTTCTTTCTTTCGGCCGTACGTCTCCTTTGGAAGCTTTCGTTCTTTCTTTCCCGTTGATACGCATGGAATGGATTCGCTTTGCGCTTGCGCATGCAGCAGGGCCAGGGAGGCGATCACGCGATGTTCAACGGGTTCGGCGCGCATGGTGGCGCCGGCGCCGTGCAGCCGCCGTTCGGCCAGGTAAGATCAGGTCCAAGGACCTGGCCATTTCTCTTATTAGTAGTATTGTTTTCAGTTTGCTACTTAGCCGCGTTACAGGATCGAATTCTGGTGTGGACTGTGATCGATCCAAAGTACAGTAAAAAAAAACGTCCATAAACTAACTAACTAATCAAGGGTTTTGTGGTGTGATGCATGCAGGGTGGATCGATGTCTGGCCAGAGCTTGGGAGGTCCGGCGGCGAGCGGCGGCACGGCGGCGCCGGCCTCCTCCGGCGGCGCCGCCCCGCCGCGGCAGACGCGCGTGCGGGCGAGGAGAGGGCAGGCCACCGACCCGCACAGCATCGCCGAACGGGTAGGCGCCCACACTCGCTCGATCCCCACCCACCTACTACTACCTCTCCTCCTCCTCCCGGCCGGCTCTCTTGTCCGAATTTTAAAATCCCCGATCGACATGCACGCACGCACGTTCGTGCACAACAGCGACCAATAACCCGATCGACCAAGGTTTTTCAACCGCCCGCGCGCCTAGTAGTACTAGTTATTCTCGCTCTGTGATTCCATATCTTATCGTGGGGGATTTCTCGCATCTCAAATACAGTACTCTCTCCGATCTATATTACTCCCTCCGTTTCAAAATATAAGATGTTTTAGGTTTGTGAAGGAAATGAATCTAGACTTGTTTTAGTGTGTAGATTCATTCCAAAGTTGAGTGAATCTATAAAATAAGTCTAGATTCATTTTCTTCACAAACTAAAACATCTTATATTTTGAAACGGAGGAAGTACTTGTCATTAGATTTGATGTATCTAGCACTAAAACATGTCTAGATACATCCATTTCCGTGACAAGTAATATAAAGAGAGTAGTACATTAATTTACCCGTCACATAGGATGATAGGAGTAGTAATCAATTTGGGCAAATCAGTAGTAGCAGGTAGATGTTCCTGAACTGAACTCTTCTTGTCGCGCTTCCACAAACTTTTTTCTGAAGGTTTGGTTTGTGCTTGTGCATATATGGCTGCAGCTCCGGAGGGAGAGGATAGCGGAGCGGATGAAGTCACTGCAAGAGCTGGTCCCCAACGCCAACAAGGTACTAGCATTATCTTTCAAGTCTTAAGTCATGCATATAGCTTTTACCTTCCTACTAAGGCTTAAGGTTTTCCATAAGTCAAACTAACTAAAATTTGACCAAGTTTTTTTAAAAATATTAATATTTACAATACTCAATCCATAAACTTTCATATATCATGAAACATATTTTCACGTGTTATCTATATTAATATAATAGTTTTTTCTAAAAATTTGGCCAAACTTTGCATGGTTTGACTTTTCAAAAAGGTTATAGGCTTTAGGCCTTGGGAATGGAGGGAAAATCCATTTTCTTCCTTCCACTTGGAGGGACGACGGAATGCTTGCATGTTTATGTGCCGGCCGGCCGGGGTGCTCCTGCTGTCTATCTCTCTAGCTCGATCGACCTTGAGCATGCTAGCTGACATGCAGTGAATAATGTGCACATGGGCGCATTCATTCGATGCCCTGCTTCGCTCGATCGATTTGCAAGACGCGGTCAATGCGGCGGCATGTCCTGTCTATTCTAGTCTAGGCCTGCATGATGCGTTCATGTGAAATTTCTATGGTGTCTGCTGGTTACTGATCATGAGATGGCCATGCATGCATGTCCATTGCATGCAGACCGACAAGGCGTCGATGCTGGACGAGATCATCGACTACGTCAAGTTCCTGCAGCTCCAAGTCAAGGTAACGTACCTACGTGGACAGTACTGCTTCTTCTTGTACCGACTAGTAAAAGAATGTAGTATATGCATGTGCAAAGCAGGTGACGCGTTTTAATTTGCTACTCGGTCGATCGATCGCAGGTTCTGAGCATGAGCCGGCTGGGCGGGGCGGCTGGAATGGCGCCGCTCGTCGCCAGCATGTCCTCGGAGGTACGTACTACGTAATAACAAGCAGCAGCAGCAGTACTAATTAATTAACGCGATGATCGACTAACCTACGCTAGCTGCTTCACTAGTCCGCGATCCTCTGACACGCTAGCTCCGTACGTCCAACGTGCAGGCAAACAGCAGCAGCGTCAAGAGCAGCAACGGCGGGGGAGGGAGCAGCAGCGGCGGCGCCGCCACAGCCAAGCCAAACGGCGGCGGCGAGGGAGGAGGAGGCGGCGGTGGGACAGGGCTCCGGGTGACGGAGCAGCAGGTGGCGAAGATGATGGAGGAGGACATGGGCACCGCCATGCAGTACCTGCAGGGGAAGGGCCTCTGCCTCATGCCCATCTCCCTCGCCTCCGCCATCTCCTCCGCCACCACAACCGGCGCCTCCCCGGCCTCGCTCCTCTCCAGGCCGGTCATGCGCCACGCCGCCACCACGGTCTCGCCCGCCGCCGCCGCCAACGGAGGGGACGATGCCGCTGCCCGGCCCACCGTGAAGGTCGACGTCGGCGCCGCGTCCGGCGGGAAGTAATGTGAGCTGGTCGACGTACTACTGTACTGTACGTACGTGGGATCGATACGGATTATATATATGTATGTGTCCTAGGAGAGGAGATGGAGCAAACATGTCATGTTCATGTATATCGCTCTGCTTGTATTCTCCTTCCCTTCCGGAAATGAAATTGTTTGATCCTCTGAAATTCACACTAGCCTTCATGCTTGCACGTGTGTTCGTGAACTCCACCCGAGATCTCCGCGGAGAAAGGAGTAGTAGTATTATTATTTTCTTACACAAAGAGAGAATATATTAATATCATGAAGACACCAATTATAATCGGTCTCTGTAATAACGAAATATACTAAATACATTCCGGACACACACAATTCTACTAAAAAACAGAGTTATTAGCATAAAACTACCATATTTCGGCTGAAAGTTCGAATAACCACAACTTTACCAAAAAATCGCGAAAAACCACCACTTTTCGGCAGATTTCTTGCTATTCATGCTAAAACTCAGTTTGCGGTCGATTGACAGCGTTTCTGATAGGGTGGCCCCACAAGGATGATGACGTGGCAAGCGGGAGACGGCTCCTGGCGACGGCCGCTGCATGCCGTTAACAGCTGTGTGGGACCCACACCAGCACCGTTTCTAAAAGAGGAGGAAACGATCAGCAGTTTCCCCCTTCCACGCGCGCTCCCGCTCTCGGTAGAAGATGGCGGCGGCTACTTACGGCGTCGACCTGGACGGTGGCGCCGGTTTCAGCACAGGCGGCAGCGGATCAAGCGGCGGCGACATCGATTCGCCCGTAGGAGGGGACGGTGCCCCTCTATCCTCTCCTTCGTCGTTCACCCGAGGTGCAGCACGGTCGCCGAAGCGTTCCACTGGACCCGCCGCCGCTCTTGCTCGGGCGGTTCTGGCTTCACCTGCGAAGAGTAGCTACCGTTGGGGATTCTGCTCGGGCGGCATCGAGTAAGCTCTCACCTCACTTCTCTCTCACAATCTTGCTCTGTCTAGTTTGAATCTTGGACAAGTTAAGGATTGCATTGGCTAGTTAGGGTTTGAATCTAGGTCAGTTAGGTTTTGAATCTTGGATAGTATGGGTTTGAACCTTGGACAGGTGGCTAGTATTGCTTGTTTAACTGAATCTTATGTTGCCAGTATGAACTGGATCTTGTTTAACTGAATCTTGTGTTGCCAGTATGAACTAAACCTTGTATAATTTGTATGTATCATCTTGGACAGTATGAATTGATGCAGTGATAGTAGATATAATTAGTTGGTATTGTTCCCTATCAATTAAATGGGAGTATGAACTGATGGATTGACAGTACATATAATCATTACCTGTTGTACTATGATGTTTGGATGATGACATTTGGGATATTAAATTTAATTTCCCTGGTGAGGACAATCTAGAGAGAACCTTGTGTAGTGCAGACATCACATACATGAATTTGTTGGCCCTTATTGAAGAATTTGGTGGTTATAATGTTAATGACACCATGTACTACATCAAAGAAAGGGGGAAAAGGTTGAAGGGATTGGAGGTTGTTACCAGCATGGCAAAGGTTATTAAGATGAAAGAACTTTTTGAGAATGAGAAGGTTCTTAACTTGATAGTGATCAGACACAATTCAGTTGCGCCACCTGGACTGAATAAAGAAGAAACTAAGGTTGACATCCCATCACAAGACCCATTGATACTAAGGGTGGACAGAGATGGAGTGTCATATATTAGTGAGGAGGAGCATGTATATCCAGTTGCTATGGTTATCTCAGATTGCCTCTATATAGGAACACAACAGAGCTAGAATTTTGGGCTGGACAAATTAGCTGATCATGACAAGGCTGTTGATGTAGTGAATGCTGACGATGAATGGATGTATGAGCTGCATTACAACCCAGCTGATCATGACACGGCTGTTGCATCAGAGCTAGAGTACATAAAGGAATTGAAGAGGAAGGTACAAGGTGGACAAGATGGGCACAATAACAAGAAGAGAGGAGAATCTCCTGGGAAACTGATGTGGAAGAGTTGTATGAGGAATAAGAAGAGGAGGAGGAAGAGAGTGAACCAGAGGCTATGGATGAAGAGGAGTTTATTTCTGAGAAGGATAAGAAGGGTAAAGGCCGCACATCAAGCAGATCACATTATCAAGAAGAGCTAGTTGATGACTACTCTTTCATACCTTCAGGTGATGATGACAGTAGCCCAGATGATTTTCCTGGTAGTGCTGATGATGGTTTTGTGCCAAAGTTGGTGTTGCCTAGTGGGCAGAAGAGCAGGGTGAGGAAACTAAAGAAGAGGGTCTCGTATGATGAGTCTAGGGATGATGCGCACCAGTAGTTTGCCCAGAATTGTGCTTCAAAGATGTCTACCAATTTAGGACAGCTCTTAGGAACTATCACATTGCTCAGCTTAGAAACTATAATTACCACAGAAACCACCCTGACGGAATCATTGTCAACTGTACTGAAGATGGACTGAAATTAGGATGCCCATTCTTTTTGTCTGCCTCCATCATTAAGAATGAGAAGACATTCTGCATAAGAAAGTTGAACCCTTTGCGCACTTGCATCCCTCATGGAGAGAACACCAAGGTCACTATAGATTGGCTGGCACTTCAGTCTGAGCAAGCAATTAGAACAGATCCAAGTACAACTGTTGACACACTCATTGATAATGCAAAGATAAAATTTTGAGTGAATGTGCCAAGGAGCATGGCTTACAGGGCAAGGCAGAAGGCCTTTAGTGTTGTCATAGGTGATCAGAAGAAGCAGTACATAAGGTTGAGAAATTACCTGCAAGCTATCTTGGACACAAATCCTGGAAGCAGATGTATTGTTACAACCAAAGAGTTGTTGGAGCATCATAGTGCAAATCCCATGTTCCATGGACTGTTTATCTGTCTAAATGCTTCTAGACAAGGTTTTCTTGATGGATGCATGCCTTTCATAGGTTAGTTCATGTGTTTCTTTGTAGTCAAGATGTGCATTATGTTGCTAGTCTTTGGTCATGTTTCATCTTACACATGCTTTTATGTAATTAATTTAGGTCTGGATGGATGCTTCATTAAACTAACAACTGGCCAACAAATTTTGGCTGCCATTGGGAGATATGGAAACACCAATATATTTCCCTTAGCATTTGGTGTAGTGGACAAAGAGGATACTGCTAGCTGGCTGTGTTTTCTTACCCAGCTCAAATATTGCATAGGAACATCTGGGAAATTTGGGAATTACACCATCATATCTGATAGGCAAAAGGTGAGTTTGTTTTTCCATGTATTTATGTGTCCCCCCCTTCAACTTTGTGTTTGTTTTCTAACAACAAGGCTGGATTTCAGGGTTTGCTCAAGGTTTTTTCCCATGTTTCCCCAATTCTCCTCAAAGGTTTTGTCTCATGCATATTTATGCCAACTCCAAATCAGCTGGATTTAATGGGGAAGAGCTTAGGAAGATGATTTTCCAAGCTACCTAATCATGGACCAAGTCTTGATTTGATGCAGCAATGGAGGGGATTCATAGGGGTTGTGAGCCTGCCTATAATTGGCTTATGCAAATACCCGTGGAAGCTTGGGCCAGACATGCATTTGACACCAACTGCAAGACAGACCTCACTGTCAATAATCTAAGTGAGGTTTTCAACAAGATGATAATTGATGTTAGGGGCAAGCCTATTCAGTCCATGATCAAGGGTATCATTGACAAGTTGATGGCCAAGTATAGTGCAAAAAGGGAGAGGCAGAGCTTACAAGATGGGAAATCACACCTTTCTACTCAAAGAAATTAGAAACGGCTAAAAAGTTCTCAAGAACATGCAGTCCTAAAAATGATGCTCTTGGTCTGTGGCAGGTTGCACAAGTGGGCCTGGAGTGCATGCTGTTGATCTTAGAGTAAAGCCCCGTGGTTGCAGATATTGGGATGTGACAGGTATTCCCTGCAATCATGCAATTTCTATCATTACGAAGCTCAAACAGTTTCTAGAGGATTATGTGCATGCCTTTTTCAAGAAACTCATGTATAAGGAAGCTTAAAAAATTATTATCTATACAATCATTGGGTCTGATGCTTGTCCAAAGACACCTTACCAAGACATAGACCCTCCAGTTTTTAGAGAAAAGCCTGGCAGAAAGCAAACTAAGAAGTGGAAGGGTGCATTTGAGGTACCTGCGCCTAGAGAAAATTCTAGGATGACCACCATCACCTGTAGTAGCTGTAATCAGCTGGGTCATAGGTACACATCTTGTCCTATTTAGCTCAGTCCTGAGCTAGCTGTAAGGAAAGCACAGCAGAAGGTTGTCTCGTATTGCAATACTCTTTCATGTACCAAGAGATTGAATGCTATAAAAATTTATTTGTGTTTGCAGGCCAATAAGAGAACAAACACAGATGACTGCTCTACATCACAGAGCACTGTTATGCCTTCTCCAAGGGCAGCACCAACACCTCCAGCTCCAAGGGCAAGACAAGCCTTCTCAGCTCCAAGGGCCAATGATGCATCAGCTGTAATCCCTAGGACCAGTGGCAGAGAACCAAAGCTCACAAACAAGATGAAGGGCTACCTCAATGCTGGGAGCACCCCATTTACAAGGGGTACAACAAAAAGCCTAAGGCCAGCAACAACACCTCCAGCTCCAAGGAGTGAATATGTTTTTATGTTTGAAACTATCTATGCTATGTTCTTGTGTGTTTGAAACTATCTCTACTATGTTATGTTGTTGTTGAAACTTATTTGGTGTGCAAAACTATGTTCCTGTCCAAGACTATGTTGATGATTAGAACCAACTTAGTGTTTGAGACTATGATCTTGTGTAAAACTATGTTCCTGTGCAAAACTATGTTCCTGTGGAATCCATGGTTACAAAGGTTGTCGAGGGTTCTCGACAACCCTAAACCACTACTATAAAAATAGCTACAAAGGTTGTAAAGGGTTCTCGACAACCCTAACCAACTACTATAAAAATGGTTACAAAGGTTGTCGAGGTTTCTCGACAAACCTAAACCACTACTATAAAAATGGTTACAAAGGTTGTCGAGGGTTCTTGACAACCCTAACCAACTATTATAAAAATGGTTAAAGGTTGTCGAGGGTTCTTGACAAACCTAAACCACTACTCTAAAAATGATTACAAAGGTTGTCGAGGGTTCTCAACATCTCTAACCAACTACTATAAAAATGGTTACAAAGGTTGTTGAGGGTTTTCGACAAACCTAAACCACTACTCTAAAAATGATTACAAAGGTTGTCGAGGGTTGTCGACAACCCTAACCAACTACTATAAAAATGGTTACAAAGGTTGTCGAGGGTTCTCGACAAACCTAAACCACTACTCTAAAAATGATTACAAAGGTTGTTGAGGGTTCTCGACAACCCTAACCAACTACTATAAAAATGGTTACAAAGGTTGTCGAGGGTTCTCAACAACCCTAAACCAGTACTCTAAAAAAGGAAAATAATAATAAGACTGAAGGTTTCTAAAAACAATGCACAAGGGAACACATTTGGAATAACAAAGGGATTTTTCAAATGACAATATATAAAGGGAGAGCATTTCTAATAAAAATAACACGGAAGGTTTCAACATAGATAGATCGATTAAACTAACAAGGTTCCATCACAATTAGTTCAACACTAAATTCAACAACACATACATCACTAGTAGTTCAACACTGCTTCCAACAAAAAATCTACCACAGTAGTTCAACATTACATCCACAGTACTTCAGCATTACATCAACACATTCACTCAACTCACTCATCATCACAAATTGCCTTAATCTTCTTCACCTTCTGCTGGAGACTGTCCTTGGCATTGAAGAGGTCAAAAAGCATATAATCTAGCTTATTTTTCTCATCCTTGAGGGCCAGCTTCTCATGTTCACATTTCTGCATCTTGGCCTTCATTACATCGGCTTGAGTTTTTAGTATCTCTTTGAGCTCAGCCCCTACATTCTTCAAGACCTAAACTTCATTCTTGAGAGCAGCTATGTGCTCCTCCTTCTTCTGCTCAACCACACTCTCTTTCCTTTCTTCCTTGAACTTCTGATAATTATTCAGAAGCACCTTCCTCTTAGTTTCATCCATGAACTTCTTCACATCGTCTAACAGAGAATCATGTTTCTTTTGTACCTTCTTCTTATCCTCCGACAGTTGCTTCACCAAAATGGCTTGCTCATACCTGTCATTGATTCTACCACTATGGGCTTCATTGTACATGCCCCAAAGCTTTGTTAAAGCCCTCTGCATAGTTTCTGGCCACTCTTCATTATCAATCCAGGAGTGGAATCCACAGTTCATGACTTGCTACAATGCACAATCCAATAAAAATATAAGGTACTGCTAAAGCACTGTCAAAACCAGACACATCAAAGAGTAGAAAACCATTGCTAAAGCAATTATGCTAAACCACTAAAGTAACGTGCTTCTAATACATCACTGCAGCTTGTCACTAAGATAAACAATACAGGAAATAATCATAGTTAATAAGTATAACTTAAAACAATGCATAAAATAAGGTAGGCAGTACTAAACATCTTACATTTCCAACTTGGCACATGTAAAATCTACGGCCGGTGTTAGTGCCCTCAAAGGCGCCGCAGAGCCCATGCAAACGGCATACTTCTGGAGAATCCTGTGCCACACCATGGTATTCAGGATCCTCACAGGTATCTGGGGCGTAGTCCATGTCCACAAATTCCTAAATTATAGATATAACTGGTTTAATCGATCTAAATCGACGAGGAACTCTAAAATCCAAAATCACTGGATCTAGCCCGAACCCTAGAAATTTGGGAACTTACCCCAAGGAGGGAGTGGCTCGACGAGTCACTGTCATCCCAGCTGGGTATGGCGACGACGGACGAAGGGCTGCTTCCATGGACGACAGAGGGTTGAAGCGACCTCGGTGGCGCGGGGCCGCAAGAGCGAGCTAGGTCGGGCAGCGAACTAGCGAACTAGTCCGCCCGAACCCTCTTTCAGACACGGCACCGTATGGGCCCCACATAGCTGTTAACGGCGTGCAACGGCCATCGCTAGGAGCTGTCTCCCACTTGCCACGTCATCATCATGGTGGGACCACCCTGTCATAAATGCTGTCAATCGACCGCAAATTGGGTTTTAGCGTGAATTTTGCGATTTTTTTGTAAAGTGGTGGTTATTCGAAATTTCAGCCAAAATGTGGTAGTTTTATGCTAATAACTTAAAAAACAAGAAGTAAAAGAAAACAAAAGATACGGTACGATGATCAAAAAGTTATAGCTGAACCACCGTCAAGACAACACCCCGAGTCTATGCTCGCAAAATAATGCCTTCAGCAAGATAATTATCGGTAATAGCCAATTAAAGCAAGATCTTAGATTTTCATCTTGTAGCAAGTATGTCCTCTCAATACAATGTGTTCAGCAAGGTCATTGCCATTAGAACCAGTTAAGTCTAGACCTCGTGTTTTTTACAGAAAGAGAAGACACCTCACTCCTCGTGTGTTGTCGTCCCTATTTCATCTTGCTGCAAGTCAAGAACCACCAAGTAACACCGTCCACCATTACTAGCCTCGCATCTCAGCCGTCTGCTATTTTTGCCACTATCATCTCTATGTTATATATTTGCACAAAAGTTCATCTATGTGTCCCCACGAGTCACTTCTTCCACCTTGTGCATCTATAAAGACGCGATGTCAACCGTGTGGTCTACGTGCATGATCAATTTACAACACATGTTTTATTAGTTCTCAATCGACTGAGCTTAGTCCGGTTCTAAGCTATTGAAATAGTTGCCGCCGAGTTTTTCACTTGGAAGTTGGGTTGCGAGTGAGATCGAAACCGGGTTTTTCGGGTTGCAACTGAGGTTGATCGAACGACGACGCTGAATAAAAATCACTCCCTCCTTCACTAATATAAGACATATTAGTATTTTTTAAAAATACATGTATGTGAAAATTTTATAGTGCGTAGATTCACTCGACATTTGTGAAATATCTAAAATGTCTTTCATTAGTAAACGAAGGAAGGAATTTAAATCCCAGTCGATTGAGACAATTAGACGCACCTAACACAATCCATTGAATGTGTTAACTTTAACGTTGACTTCAGATTGGTAATAATACATTAGTGTAAGAAGAGTCAGCCGTTGACTATAGTATACAACAAATGCCTTAAAAAAGTTGATTCCGCATTACACGCTACTCGATCCCGAAAGAGATCCTGGTTCGTTCTAGTATTCTTGCCTTCCTCTTGTGATGCGAAGCATTAATGATGTTGATGCCGCAGGTGATTAGTTGGGAGTAAAATGATGCATGGCGAGATGTGCAGGCTACTAACGCCGCACGACCTCCCTCGCGATCATGTAAACAAATACGGAAGAATAATTAAGGGCGTGTTCCGTCTGCACGACATGGGAAGACGACGACGACGACGGTTAAGAGAGATCACTAGTGAAAGAATCAATCGGGCGCGCGCGAGGTCCGTCCACGTTGTGGGTTTTTGCCAACTCTGATCCAAACACACAAAAAAAAAACAGGGAAAGCCATTCATCATCATCCATGACTCCAATTAGTGCCACCACCTTCGGTGTCCTCGCCATCCCTGGGGACTATCAACTGCTTATCTTCTGGGCATATCCATCGGCACAACACGCACAAACCGCCCTAACGTGTCCGAATCAGTCCGCATGGACATGAGTACCCCCGCGGCACACTACAACGGCATGACCCAAACGGATAGACCCGCCCGGCGGGGACCATCAAATTTAGGGCAGCAATGCGGTGTGCCAGACGCACACGCGTGTCCTCCCACGTGGACCTAGAACTTATATTTGTGTATCAGATGGTTTATCCAGATGTGATGAGATGAGTTAAGAGGTGATATAAGTTAAACATGCTAAGACTTGTATGGGAGGCCACAGTGGGATGTGGTTTTTTAGTCTCATGCTCTCCACCACTAGGACCCGAGTTCTTGTCTTTGGAACCGAGACGAGCGTATACCACACTTGGGTTGGGAACCCCTCGATTGACTAACTTGCCTAGTAGATTTCATGAGTCACATAGTTCGGGCGTTCCATTCGACATACGCATTGAAAACGTTTTGAAAGATTTGGCGGGTGAAGGAGCATCATAACAGGTAGGTAAGCGTGGCCGGGGTTGCTTGGGGTAGATAGCTCCCTCGTAAACCAGCTCGCCTCACATCTCTAGGGACCGGCTTCAGGATTTAACCCGTTACGACGGAACCATCCTTAGAGAATGACTCATGGTCACGGCGAAAGCAAGGTAAAGGTCGTGGTCAACCACCCTCTGCCGGCCTTTCAAAGAAAAGGGCTAATGATTCTGGCATTAAGAGTCGGTTGGTATGTGTGGGTAAAGTTGTACACCCCTGCAGGGTTAAATCTTTTCGAAAAGCCGTGTTCACGGTTATGAACGCTTGGTGACCGAATTCTAAGATCATAGAGAACTATAACCTAATCATAAAACTTGGTAGATCAACATGTGCTTAAGGATGCTTCCTCATGGTTACGAGTGGGTGATCCTAGTTGAGGTTCAGATGATGATGATTTGGTAGATATCAAGAGATGATGATCAATACTTCGGAGATGTCGCTCTCTTATCCCTTTTAAAATATTCTAAGTAGACGAGCTTCTTATCTTTCTTGTTTTACAAATAAAGATGGCTTTATGCAAAACAACTCCACCAACCAAAAGTCTTGCGGAGTACACCTTGTATTCACCCTTGCTTTGTTGATACTTTTGGCAGAGTAAGTGTTCCCTAAAGATCAGTTTGGTACCATATCGACACCAACGAGTAGCTTGGGATTCTCGGCCGGCAGCCTGGAATCTATGGGCTGGGACATGTAGGGTTCGCAGCATAGAAAACAAAAAAATTTCCTACGATGGGAACTAAGTACCAAGATCTATCTACTAGATACAAACAACGGGCGGATGTATATCCGTAGAAAACATACCCTTGAAGACCGACAAAGCTTACCGAGTTCGACTCGTGGTTGATGTAGACGATCTCTTGCCGATCTCAAGATCGAGAGGAAGTCCTAGCGCCGCAAATCAGCAGCGCATCCGTGCTCGCACACACGTTCGAGGCACCGAGCAACCTCCGCCTCCTCGCTTCAGCGATGCAGCGGAAGCACAACTCTTTCTTGCCGAATAGCCACCGGGAACATGTATCTCGCTAGTCCGAGACCATGGGGGATAAATTCTAGAGGAGGAGAGAGATCCTTCACGAGGAGGTGTAAGTGAGAAGTGAGAGGAGGGGCTCCTTATATAGGGGAGGGGGCAGCCCAAGGGGGCATGGTCGCCAGCCATGGAGGGTGCCCCCACCTCTCCCTCATTCATGTGGGTGGACACTCCACTCACAAAATGGCCCTTCAATTTTCTCCATTAAAAAATCCACTCAAATTCCCATTAAATTTCCATCAAATTTAATGCAAACTCTCATTAAATAAAACTCTTTTATTTTATTCAGAATTTTGTCAATTACTTTAATGACAAACATTCACAAATAACCCCTTGCTAGAATTCTATTTTACATGCATAACCTCTTTATGCAATTTCACCCGAAAACCTGTTTCGGTATCTAGTGAAATAAATTCCTGCGCTTGTTCATTCTTTCGGCATGAAACTTTTGCTCCAATTGGATGTCGGTGTCTCTTAAGTGTGTCACCCTACGGTTCGTGAATAATGCGGACATAATCGAGACCCCTCTCGGATCAATAATCAGAAGCGGGATCTGGAGACCCATACTGACTCCCACACATTCAACGATGACTTTCTTGTGATCGTCGGAACCTTTTATGCTAGTATCTTAATCCCTTTGTTTCATGATATATTACATGTCCGAGATTTGATCATCGGTATCTCCATACCTAGTTTGATCTCTTTACTAACATGCACTATTTTCTCGTTCCCGTGATATAACATTCTAGTGATCAAATCACTTGCTTGCAAGCTAACCAATGTGATATCCCCGAGAGGGCCCAGAGTATATCTATCCGTCATCGGGATGAACAAATTCCACTCTCGATCCATGGGCCTCAACATAACACTTTATTAGTTCTGAATCCATCTTTATAATCACCCTGTTACGGTGTGACGTTTGATGTTATCAAGAAATTCTTCCAGTGTTAGTGATTGACATGATCTCATGGTCTAAGGATTAGGATCACTTCGTAAGTTGTTATAGCAATATAAACTCAATGACTTTGATCGTAATGCTATACTTCAGATGAATGTTCATCACACCATTACACTAATGTGGTGATCCCGTTATTAACAACATCCAATGTCCATGATCAGGAAACCTTGATCATCTTGTTAATCAACGAGCTAGTTTATGAGAGAGGCATAACTAGGAACTTTCTGTTTGTTTATTAAACACACATGTATTAACGTTTCCATATAAATACAATTATAGCATGCAAAATAAACATCTATCATATACTTGGAATACACATAATAAACACTTTATTATTGCCTCTCAGGGCATATTCCCTTCAGTCTCCCACTTGCACTAGAGACAATAATCTAGTTACATAGTGATAAATCTAACACCCATTAAGTTCTGGTGTTGATCATGTTTTGCTCTAAGGAGAGTTTTAGTCAAAGGATCTGCTACATTGAGATCCGTATGTACTTTACAAATCTTTATATCTCCATCCTTGACATGCTCGCGGATGGAGTGAAACCGGCGCTTAATATGCTTGGAATGCTTGTGAGACCTTGGCTCTTTGGCATTGGCAATGGAACCATTGTTGTCACAATAGATCACCATTGGGTCCAATGCGTTTGCAACCACTCCTAGTTCGGATATGAACTCCTTCATCCAAACTGCTTCCTGAGCTGCTTCCGAAGCAGAAACATATTCGGCCTCCGTTGTTGATCCCGCCACCACAGGTTGTTTGGAGCTCCTCCAACTAACCGCTCTGCCATTCATGATAAATACGTATCCGGATTGAGACTTAGAGTCATCCGTATCAGTGTCAAAGCTAGCGTCAACATAACACTTAGCGACGAGCTCTTCTTCACCTCCGTATACAAGAAACATATCCTTAGTTCTTCGTCAGTACTTAAGGATATTCTTGACCGCTATCCAGTGTTCCGAACCTGGATCCGATTGGTACCTACTAGTCAAACTAATAGCATGTGCCACATCCGGTCTTGTACATAGCATGGCGTACATTATAGAGCCTATGGCCGAAGCATAGGGGACTTTGTCCATTATCTCTCTTTCTTCCGCCGAAGCCGGACCTTGAGTCTTACTCAATGTCTTGCCTTGCAACATAGGTAAGAACCCCTTCTTACTTCCGTCCATTTTAAACTTCTTTAAAATCTTATCAAGGTATGTACTTTGCGATAGCCCTATTAGGCGTCTAGATCTATCTCTATAGATCTTTATGCCTAATATGTATGACTCTTCACCTAGGTCCTTCATTGAAAATTTGCTGTTTAGATAACTTTTAACACTGTTTAAAAGATCTATATCATTTCCGATCAATAATATGTCATCCACATATAATATCAGAAATGCCACATTGCTCCCACTCACTTTCTTGTAAATACAAGCTTCTCCATAAGTTTGGACAAATCCAAACTCTTTGATCACCTCATCAAAGCGGAGATTCCAACTTCGTGATGCTTGCTTCAATCCATAGATGGATCGCTGAAGCTTGCACACCTTGTTAGCATCCTTAGGATCGACAAAACCCTTTGGTTGTATCATATACAACTCTTATTCAATATTACCATTGAGAAACGCGGTTTTGACATCCATCTGCCATATCTCATAATCGAAATATGCAGCAATTGCTAACATAATCCTAACTGATTTTAGCATCGCTACGAGAGAGAATGTCTCATCGTAGTCAACTTCTTGAATTTGTCGAAACCCCTTTGCGACAAGTCGAGGTTTATAGACGGTCACATTACCATCAGCATCAATTTTCCTTTTGAAAATCCATTTGTTCTCCACGGCCTTTCGGTCGTGAGGTAATTCCACCAAGTTCCAAACTTGATTTTCATACATGGATTCCATCTCGGATTTCCTGGCTTCTAACCATTTGTTGGAATCCGGGCTCATCATCGCTTCTTCATACGTCGCAGGGTCATCATTTTCATCAACCATGAAATTCATGACAGGATTTCCGTATAGCTAGGGAGCTGCACGCGTCCTGCTAGACCTGCGAGGTTCGGTAGTATTCTCTTTTGGAGTTTCATGATCATTAACATTAGTTCCCTCTTCAACAGGTGAAGCCAACTCCGGAACAACTTCCGGCGCTGCGCTACTCGCCATACTTTGAAGAGAAGGTTCAATAACCTCTTCGAGTTCTACCTTCCGACTACTCACACCTTTCGCGAGAAACTCTTTCTCTAGAAAGGATCCATTCTTGGCAACAAAAACCTTGCCCTCGGATCTGTGATAGAAGGAATACTCAATAGTTTCCTTAGGGTATCCTATGAAGACGCATTTTTCCGGTTTGGGTTCGAGTTTATCCGGTTGAAGTTTCTTCACATAAACATCGCATCCCCAAACTTTAAGAAATGACAGCTTAGGTTTGTTTCCAAACCACAATTCATACGGTGTCTTTTCAACGGATTTAGATGGTGCCCGATTTAAAGTGAATGCAGCAGTTTCTAGTGCATAACCCCAAAATGACAACGACAAGTCCGTCAGAGACATCATAGATCGAACCATATCTAATAAAGTACGATTACGACGTTCCGACACACCATTTCGCTGTGGTGTTCCGGCAGGTGTGAGTTGTGAAACAATTCCACACTCTTTCATGTGAGTGCTAAACTCGTAACTTAGATACTCACCTCCACGGTCGGACCGTAGAAATTTGATCTTTCTATTACGATTATTTTCTACTTCATTCTGAAATTCCTTGAACTTTTCAAAGGTTTCAGACTTGTGTTTCATCAAGTAGATATAACCGTATCTACTCAAATCATCCGTGAAAGTAACAAAATAATGATATCCACCTCGCGCTGACACACTCATTGGACCACATACATTAGAATGTATGATTTCCAATAAATCTGTCGCCCGTTCCATTGAACCGGAAAACGGCGTTCTAGTCATCTTGCCCATAAGGCATGGCTCACATGTATCAAATGATTCAAAATCAAGTGTTTCCAAAAGTCCATCCGAATGGAGCTTCTTCATGCGTTTAACGCCAATATGAACTAGACGGCAGTGCCACATATATGCGGATATATCATCATTAAGTTTAATCCTTTTAGCATCAACATTATGAATATGTGTAACATTATCATCGAGATCTAATATAAATAAACCATTCATCATCGGTGCATGACCATAAAAGATTTCATTCATATAAATAGAACAGCCATTGTTCTCGGATTTAAATGAATAACCACTTCGCATCAAACACGATCCAGATACAATGTTCATGCTCAGTGCAGGCACCAGATAACAATTATTCAAGTTTATGACTAATCCCGACGGCAAGTGGAGAGGTAGCGTTCTGACGGCGATCACATCAACGCTTGATCCATTGCCGACACGCATCTTGACCTCACCCCTTGCTAGCGGTCGCTTGTTCCGCAGCCCCTGATTCGAGTTACAAATATTAGCAACTGAACCGGTATCAAATACCCAGGTGCTACTGCGAGCACTAGTCAAGTACACATCAATAACATGTATATCATATATACCTTTGTTTGCCTTGCCGGCCTTCTTGTCTGCCAAATACTTGGGGCAGTTGCGCTTCCAGTGGCCATTCCCCTTACAATAGTAGCACTCGGTATCAAACTTAGGTCCAACTCGGGGTTTCTTTTCAGGCACGGCAACCGGCTTGCCGCCCTTACTTCCCTTCTGTTTTCCCGTCTTGTCTTTCTTGAAACCAGTGTTCCTATTGATCATCAACACTTGATGTTCCTTTTTGATCTCCACTTCTACAGTTTTAAGCATTGACAGAAGCTCGAGGAGAGACTTCTTCATGCCTTGCATATTATAGTTCATCATGAAGCTCTTATAGCTAGGTGGCAGAGACTGCAGAACACGATGGATGCCTAAGTCAATGGGAATCGTTATTCCCAAGGATATAAGCTTACCGGCGTAACCCTACATCTTGAGTACATCCTCACTAATGGAGTTGTGCTCTTCCATCATGCAGCTAAAGAACTTTTCTGAAGCGTTGTAGCTCTCTACAGCAGCATGTGTGTCGAAAATCATTTTCAACTCACCCATTGTATCAAATGCATTGCCCTTTTCGAAACGCTTTTGAAGTTCAGGCTCTAGCCCATACAATATGCCGCAATGAACTAAGTTGTGGTCCTCCTGACGAGTCTGATAGACATTCTTCTCCTTGTCAGGGGCATCCTCAAAAGGTGGGGGGCCTAGCGGCGCTTCTAGCACATATTGCTTTTGTGCAGCAGAGAGGAGAATCCTCAAATTCATGGCCTATTCGGTAAAGCTGCTACCGTTCGTTGCAAGTTTCTCTTTTTCCATGAACACATTGAAATTAAAAGCAGGTGGTGCCATCTATAACAGAATTTGTAAAGTTTAGACTAAGTTTATGATAGATTGAGTTCAACTAATCCATATTACGATTGAACTCCCACTGAAAAACGACATCCCTCGTGCCATTTTGGTGATTACATGAACCAAATCCACTACACCAAGTCCGATCATCACGTGAGTCGATATAGCTTCAAAGGCGAGCATCAAATGGGCATCATATCTACTATATGACTCATGCTTAACCTTTCGGTCCATGTTCCGAGGCCATGTCTGTACATGCTAGGCTCGCCAAGTAAGAACCTTAGTATTCGCGTGTGTAACTATTTTACACCCGAAATATGGTCGTGGATCCAAGAACACCCGATCATCACGTGATGTCTTGGAGCGACGAAAACATAATCGGTGCATACTAAAGGAAGAACACATTCTTATCTTGATATTTAAATGAGGGATCATCTTATTATGCTAACAAAGTGCTAAACAAGCAATATAAGATGCTATCAAACATCACATGTTTCTTAGTGGAATGATATGGTTCCCGCATATGATCTCTATCATGTGCATCGTGGTATGATCACTATCATACCTTTATGTGTAAATCCAAGGTCTATGGAGTTTACACGCTATGTGTGTTGTAAGAGTATCATCTCATACTTCTATTTACAACATCACCATTTCATAACACTAGCCCAACAATAATCTAAACTAGACGCCTCTAATTTATCCATTGCAAGTTTTACGTGGCTTAGGGATTTCGAGATAGAACCGTTCTTACCTACGAACATGAACCACAACAAGGATAACCAAAATTGTTGACAACTCGTTGCAAAATAGATATTGACTATAGTAGGAGAGACAGACACCCGCTAGCCACTTATGCAAACTAGTTGCATGTCAAGCGTGGAACAGGTCTCATGTGCAAGGACATGTAAAGTTTGTCCGGGCCGCCTTCATCCCACTATGCCACCAATATCCAAAATTACAACTAAGGAGCAACAACATGATCATCATTGCCCACATACTCATATGTGTACTACCCGTGTAAAGCATCTACGCATAGATCCGGCTCTGATACCACTATAGGGTTCGCAGCATAGAAAACAAAAAAATTCCTATGAAGGGAACTAAGTACCAAGATCTATCTACTAGATACAAACAACGGGAGGATGTATATCCGTAGAGAACATACCCTTGAAGACCGACAAAGCTTAACGAGTTCGACTCATGGTTGATGTAGACGATCTCTTGCCGATCTCAAGATCGAGAGGAAGTCCTAGCGCCGCAAATCAGCAGCGCATCCGTACTCGCACACACGTTCGAGGCACCGAGCAACCTTCGCCTCCTCGCTCCAGCGATGCAGCAGAAGCATAACTCTTTCTTGCCGAATAGCCACCGGGAACATGTATCTCGCTAGTCCGAGACCATGGGGGATAAATTCTAGAGGGGGAGAGAGATCCTTCACGAGGAGGTGTAAGTGAGAAGTGAGAGGAGGGGCTCCTTATATAGGGGAGGGGGCAGCCCAAGGGGCATGGCCGCCGACCATGGAGGGTGCCCCCACCTCTCCCTCATTCATGTGGGTGGACACTCCACTCACAAAATGGCTTCAATTTTCTCCACTCAAATTCCCATTAAATTTCCAGCAAATTTAATGCAAACTCTCATTAAATAAAAATCTTTTATTTTATTCAGAATTTTGTCAATTACTTTAATGACAAACATTCACAAATAACCCCTTGCTAGAATTCTATTTCACATGCATAACCTCTTTATGCAATTTCACCCGAAAACCTGTTTCGGTATCTAGTGAAATAAATTCTTGCGCTTGTTCATTCTTTCGGCATGAAACTTTTGCTCCAATTGGATGTCGGTGTCTCTTAAGTGTGTCACCCTACGGTTCGTGAATAATGCGGACATGATCGAGACCCCTCTCGGATCAATAATCAGAAGCGGGATCTGGAGATCCATACTGACTCCCACACATTCAACGATGACTTTCTTGTGATCGTCGGAACCTTTTACGCTAGTATCTTAATCCCTTTGTTTCACGATATATTACATGTCCGAGATTCGATCATCGGTATCTCCATACCTAGTTTGATCTCGTTACTGACATGCACTCTTTTCTCGTTCCCGTGATATAACATTCTAGTGATCAAATCACTTGCTTGCAAGCTAACCAATGTGATATCACCGAGAGGGCCTAGAGTATATCTATCCGTCATCGGGATGAACAAATTCCACTCTCGATCCATGGACCTCAACATAACACTTTATTAGTTCTGAATCCATCTTTATAATCACCCTGTTAAGGTGTGACGTTTGATGTTATCAAGAAACTCTTCCAGTGTTAGTGATTGACATGATCTCATGGTCTAAGGATTATGATCACTTCGTAAGTTGTTATAGCAATATAAACTCAATGACTTTGATCGTAATTCTATAATTCGGATGAATGTTCATCACACCATTACACTAATGTGGTGATCCCGTTATTAACAACATCCAATGTCCATGATCAGGAAACCTTGATCATCTTGTTAATCAACGAGCTAGTTTATGAGAGAGGCATAACTAGGAACTTTCTGTTTGTTTATTAAACACACATGTATTAACGTTTCCGTATTAATACAATTATAGCATGCAAAATAAACATCTATCATATACTTGGAATACACATAAAAAACACTTTATTATTGCCTCTCAGGACATATTCCTTCCCGCTAGTTTATGAGAGAGGCATAACTAGGAGACCTGCTCTCCCGTCCGCCGGTGCACGCCGGCAAGCGGGATGGAGTAGACTACGGTGCACGTTCGGGTCGGTTACAATATGCGTATTCCATCCCGCTTGCCGGCGTGCACCGGCGGACGGGAGAGCAGGTCTCCGGAACCACTCGTCCTTGTGATCCTGTACGAGAGAGGGCGAATAAGGTTTTTGGGAAGCGCTCCGCACGACCGCTCGAGTTCTTCATCACGGGTCGTCTTCCATCCAAGTCAGGCGGTGCTGCCTACCGCCGTATTCGTCGTCATCTGCTGCGATCACTCTTCCCAAAGTTTTTACTACGACAACCGAACGGTACGTGCTACGTGCTCCTGTTTGGTTATTCATCATGTTCTGCGAGTATATGTTAAGCTGCTATTTGTTTCCGATTATCCTGTTGTTTAGTACATCTAGTATGTTCGAGTTACATGAGCTAGTAGCTGGTTTTGTCATGATTTATATTCTGAAATTAATCGTGGAAATTATGCCTAATAATCCAACACAGTATTGCTACCCTGCGACCAACTAGCCCATATATAGAATTGTCTCTCATGGTCTCACCACTTCACCAGGCACTAAGGCTGGTTATAGTGGGAAGTAACTTAGAATAGTAACTTACGTATGTTATTAGTCTAAGTTACTATCTCCATAGTGGCAAATAACATAGGTGTGATGTCATGCAAAGGCTTATTTATTGTAATGTAGACTCAATATTTTGTCTTAAAATGTGTGATGTTATGGTAACATAGGAGTAGTTAACATAAGCCTCTCTCTTATCATTTGATTACATGCCATGTCATCTAAATGCTTAGTTGGCAATACATGTAAAACTATATTACTACTCAAGTTACTCCCACTATGACTAGCCTAATATTATTTGCTTGATAAAGGGTACGTCTTCCAATACATATTATTACTAGCTAAATGCCCGTGTGTTGCCACTGCTATTTCGGTATTTTCTCACTACAAAATTCTTAGTGACAAAAACATCTTTTCATCAACATTTAGACGGCTATGCAAAAGATGTGACATGCATATATTCCTTTTCTATAACATTACACCTGGCCGATCTATAACAAGTGTGCCCCTAGAATTCGATTATTAACCTCATGAGGTTGAGCCTTACATTTTTCTATATGTGTCAATATTAATCTATTTTTTAAAAATAATAGCTTTTTAATCATTTTTGCAAATAATGCTCAAATCTAAGAAATTTTAAATCGAGCACACCCTCGGCATTACTCTCATGCAGTGGAGGCCGGTACAGGGGTAGCGACTCTCATGCGATGAAGGCCGGCCGGTAGGGACAACGGCGTTCACGTGGTGGAGAAGACCGAGGGAGGCTACGCTCGCGTGGAGGAAGCCTTGGGCGGTGGCCGAGAAATAGAAAAACACCAGCGACACCACTCAGCCGGACGCTGTACCGAGACCTTCCAATTCCTTGCATCCCCGGACCCTGCGACCATCTTGTGGAGATCCCAGTGATCTTCAAATCTTTGTGCCTTTGTGATCCCGATGCCAAGCACTCTTCTTCGCAGCCGTGAAGGATTTATCTAGGAATCAAACACAGAGGGAAAGGGCTAAATATGGATGTATATTTGTGCAGATAGGGCGAGATATTAAACACAAATCAAGTGGGATCAGTAGTAACCGAGTTCGGCATGAACTCATTCAGTAGTTGGTCATCGGGCAAAAGTTAGGCGACGGGGCAAAAAGTTGCGTCAGAAAACCACCTTAAGACTTTTTATTATGCACATGCGCGTGCGTACAACGGGTGAAAAATAATAAATATTTTTTGCGAAAGTAAAATATGTATTGTCCAAGTTTCTGAAAATCAGATTTTTTTGATAGAGGGCGTCGCCGTGTCGGTCTAACATTTTCTTGGAAAAGCTTGGCACGATGAGCGTTTATTTTATCTCACTCCGTGACGTAAAATTTGTAGTCACACAACTTGTCCTACCTTGCCTTTTTATCAACGAACATGGTGTGCTTGGCATCCATGATTTACGGCAGTTTGCGATTGCGAGTATATAGGTCTTTTATAGATGGCGATAAAGTTTCTAATATAAATTGTCATAAATTTAAAACTGGAATTTTAGATGAAATAAGAACAATGGCAGCGCATCTTTGACAGGAAAATGCCAGACGCGTCAGCTAGCTATCTCTCTGAAAACTATTCCCCAAAGCATCTAGTAGCAAATCCTTCGGTACACGCAGTCCAGCAACCCCGTGCCGGCCGTATTCCAGGCCAGGCCAACAGCACGCACTCCCGCAGCCCGACCCAGGCCATCAGCAGCAACGCGCACGCCGACACAATGCACACTGACCGGCTGCTGAGGCGCAACATCTCGTTCCCGTCGCCCATGACGCCGTCCTTTAAGAATAGCGGCCAGCAACATCTCCCCTCCCTTCCCCTCTGCATCGCCGTTTTCAGCTCGACGCTCAATGCGGCGGGATCCTTTCCCACCTCTCTCTCTCTGCTCTGCCTGTCCCGTGCATTGCCGATGCATATCCTGAATCTTCCATGGCTCTAGAACAACTAATTTTACCCAAGTCAGCCTACTCCACATCCAAATCTTGGCTTTTGCCTCCCAAATCCGGTGCTCAAAGAGAACCTCCATTGGATCTTACAGCTCTTCATCCCAGATGCTCGAGTTCTGGTGAGCCATAGATAGAGCTCGCCATGGCTGGCCGTTCGATGGCCTACACTGATGAAGCAGCATGCCTGGGCACACTCCTAGCTGATGAAGAGCGTTTGCCTCGTTTCTCGCGGATCCAGCGGCACCAATGTGATTTTATTTGCTGAAAAACACCTCGGCTCTGACCAAATCGAAGGTTTCGATTCCCATGGTGCTCCTCCTCTGCCCTTGAAATCCCCTGCGGCATGCATGCCTGGGCACGGTCGTAGCCGACGACGAGCTTTTGCCTCGTTCCTCGTGGATCCAGCAACACCCTCGTGATTTTCTTTGCTGAAAATCACCTCGGCTCTGACCAAATCGAAGATCTCGATCCCCATGGTGCTCCTCCTCTGCCCTTCAAATCCCCCGCGGCCTAGATCGGTGACCGTTCCACGAAGCTACTGTCGCTCATGAAGAAGGATCCGGCGCCGCCAGCGTCGTCGTCTGCATCGACGGGCCAGGCAACATTAAGTGGAGCGGGAGGTAAGGAAGAGGACAGAGGAGACGACCACGGAGGGCCAGGCGAAGGTCTCTCGTCTTTTTTTTTTGTTGTGCGTTGCTAAAGGAACGGTATAACTAATGGATGGCAGTGGTGGATAATTATCTCTAAATTGTAGGGGCAAAATAGAAATTTTTGGACGGACGAAAATTTCATGTGACGAAAACCATCGTAAGAAAAACTATATAGTAGAGATAGAGATTAGAGATAGAGATGTGCCTCTCAAGCCTAGTAATTTAGTAAAGGGTACGTACGTCTTTCAATACATATTCCAAACCGGCCGTTGTAACACCGAAAGGTTTTTATGCCTTCCTTCCTTCTTCTTTATTCAATAATCCTAGCCAGCCCTACGGGATGATGATTTCTACGGAATTACTACATATATGAAAGTCAAGCATGGTTTAGATGTGCCAAATCAGTAATTTACACTGTAGATCCGCACATCTACGGTAATCCAATCTACAGTGCCTTTTTTTTTTGCACACCTTTCCCGTGTCTTCTGGACGGTTCGTCCAAAGCGGTGGACCTGGCCCACATCGCAATTCCTTTCCTCCCCACGCCGCCGAGGTCGCTCATCTTCCTCCCCATCGTCGCCGCCATCGTCCTCCCTAATACCAGCGCCCTCTTGGCCACCGTGACGTCACCCGCCCTCCTCTCTCTCTCCAAGGTAGATGGTTGTGCGGACGACTGCGCCCTCCTCTTCTTATCAGTACAGCCGTGGAGGCGACGCCCCGCCGCTTCTGCCCTCTCTAGGTGGTTCGGCATGCTCTAGATCTCTGGCCCAGGTGGTTCGCGTTGTCTCACGCTAGGGACAACAGCACCGGAATGAGCAACATGAGAGCCACGACACCGGCGGGGAGCAGCGGGAGAGCCTAGCCACCGGCCTTTAGATCTCTATCCAAGGCCGAAATTTTCTCTTCCAAAATATCCCCTTGGCCGCGGAGCTGGAGTTCGACGGCCAGCGACAGCACGATGACAACGAGCGCTTCCCCTGCATCGGCCAGCTCTTCTCCTCCCTCCTCCATGACGTTGGTCTTCGCGCTCTGCAGGCCGCCGTCGAGCTCCTCGCCATTCTCACTGGTGGGGATTAGGTCGTGGTGACCTAGCTCGCCCCACTCCTCGCCCAACTCAGCTGGTCCACCTACATGGGCTCACCCGAGAGCAGCCAGAGTAGCAAGATCGCCAACCAGATGGCGGCCGTCGGCGCCATGGTCAGCCTAGGCAAGTCCCTGGCCTTCACCGACGCCGCTGGGCCCAACGTGTGTCAGTTCGTGGACGTGGGGTCCAAGGCGTGGCGGGTCTCGCATCTTGGAGATCTCTGGCCAAGCGCGCACGTCCGGAGGCGTCGTGTGTTACATCATCAAGGACCTCGGTATGCTGCTAGAGGTAGGGGACGACCAGGAGGAGGTCAACGTACTTACATGGGCGGTGCGTCTCTCTCTTCCTTCTCTCTCCCTTCGATGCTTCACTCGATTTCAGGGCACTCCATTGATTTTCTCTATACGATTTCTGCTCATTTTAAAACAATATTTTTTCCATATTGCATACTATGTGTTCGACCAAATGCTTACTAGCAGTACTGTGGCGACCTCCCTGTTGAGTTTCAGTGGATATACCACTGACAGTTACCCTTCACTCGATGAGGCATTGTTGATATTTATTCTTCGTGCTTAATGCTCTAATGGAGGTTACCAGTTCAGAATGGTTTCTGGTTGCTTTTCTTGGTGTGGGGTCTAACAGTGATTTTCTTTTGTTATAGATTTTTTATCCGTTGAAGCAGCTTAATTTTTAGATGACGCGTCTTTAGAATATGAATTCATCACCATCAGAAGCTTAGCTTCTTACCTGTGAGTCTAATAGACATGTCTTAAAGTCCAGTATGGATACGATGCACGAGATCTATGAATTATTATGAGAGCTGTTTAGTGAGACAACAAGTATAAGAAATCCAGTTGTATTTGTAGAAGGATAATCGGTTCCTCCACGCCACAATATTTTTCATGCTTCTGACACGTGGAAAAATAAAAATAAAAACCCAAATATTCTGATTGTTAGCTTTAAGCCTGCACTTTTAATAACATAATTGATTGTTTTTTCTGTTCCATATGAACATGTACATATGTGTTGCCCTTATTTTTTTCGTAATGGGGGTTACCCGGCCTCTGCATCGGTCGATGCATATAGCCTTTTTATTGCTTTATTCAAAAACAGATTCAGTACAGCTCAAGGATCACTAAGGTTTGATACATGTATCAACCACTCAAAAACCGAAAGTCTAAATGTAAATTGTTGATCCATCATGCTAAAATCTTAGAAACAGGTCGCTAGCTGCCAAGGTTGAATAAATCATGTGCTACCGTCTCCATACGGTTGCACCTTTGCATATAGGTCAACGAAGAAATTATTCGGATTTTATGCCGAAGCTATCAGTGGTAAGTCTATCTTTTCTTTTGCCAGCAGATTCTATAGAACACTTCTAAGAAAGTATGCGCTATATATTGATTCCTAATACCACTTCTCTATTTTCATCGCACTGTGTGCCTTCATTAAAAAGTTATTCTTGCATATAGGTCAATGGAGAAAATATTCGGATTTTGCGTTGAAGCTATCAGTGGTAAGTCTATTTTTTCTTTTGTCAGCAGACTCTATAGAACACTTCTAAAAAAGTATGTGCTGTATATTGATTCCTAATACCAATGCTATTTAATTTGCTCCATTTATATCAAGTAGCTCCAGTTTCAATTGATGGATGGTATTCTTTCAGGTATATCAGACAACAATTGTTTCCTTTATTCCGTTCAGGTATCAGACAACAACAACAGTTGTTTCCTTCATTCCGTTTCCTTCTATGGTATATCTTTTTTGAGCACTAAAAGTTATATACTCTTATATTCATAGTAGGAAATCAAATATTCATGTGCGTTGCACTGTTCACTTCTCTATTTTTATCGTAGTGTGTGGCTTCCTTCACTAAAAAATTATACATGCATATAGGTCAAAGGAGAAAATATTCGGATTTTTCATGTCAAAGGTGTGTCTCGCTGAAGCTATCAGTGGTAAGTCCTTGAGCGCTTTGAACACATTGGGGAACACATGGATCAAGAAACACATCAAGCTTATACGAATTTGACTTCATTGTTTTTGACTATGAGATATTCCACTACGAATCCAGGCATTCGACTTTCTCAGTATGCAGAATCAATTTGAATTTCTGAGAGAGCAGCATCTATTAATCTAAGTATGATTTGTTTGAGTTCTTACAAGAATAATGTCTTAGTCTTGAGGAAATTTAATTTCCCTCCTATGAGACATAAAACGTCTCGATGATACGTTATGTGTATCTTATTGTGTTAGTTTTGTGATAATCTATGCCAAAATTGTTGAATTGTTGGTCACTTGATTTATAAGAGCAGGTCACGTTTTTTGTTTACTTTTGATTTCTAACTCTATGTTCTCTGTTGTGTTTCTTGCAGGCCAACCGATGCTGGGCCATCAATCTCATCTGAGGACGAAGCTGAGCTCGCTCCGGTCATCGACCTCCTCATGCTAACCAAAAGCTCATCATTCTCTCTTTCTATATTTAATAGTGTCATCTAATCAGTTGTAATCTACCATGTAATACACTGTGAATATATGTACCAGTGATTTTATGTTTTTCGTGTTGTGATTAACATCCTATTTAATTATACACTCAGATAGAAAATATTTGCCACGGACGCGGTCGCCGCGCCATCTTTCCTAGTTACTACTTTACAGCCAAGCACGTAGTGTTGTATTAGATTTTGTGACGACGCTAGCTAGCTAGCTTAGAGTCCGCCTCGTCGAGTCAAACAAACTGTGGCTCATGCATATACTCAGCCAAGCTCTCGTATTAATTCCACCACTAATTCCACCGGCCGGCCGGCCCCGGCTGGGGGGAAACCGGATCGTCCTCATCCTCCTGCCTCAGTCAGATGTCGACGTACTGTAGCTATGCATCATGCTGCATGGCATAGAATACAAGTCCACCAGAGCTAGACCCATTATAGCAGCTGAGATTATACCAAGCCTAAGAGCAAGAACAATACTAGAGTCAAATGTTGGCTATAAGTCATGTCCATGTTATCTATAGTCAGTCGGTTCAATAGCCAACATGTATAATAGTTAGCTACTATATTAGTGTACTACTTTATTAGTACATGATCCACCTTTCACTCTCACATAGTGTCTAGGAGCACGTGTTACGGCTGGTTACTAACTAAGGCTGCTCATAGTGGGAGTAACATAAGTGGTAACATGCATGCCACCTAAAAGAGTGATGTGGCAAGCAATTAATAAGAAGAGAGTCAAATGGATATGTTATGTTACTATCATCACATCACACTTCTCAATACAAAGTGAGTCTATAAATCAATTAATGAAGCTTTCTATGTTACCACACATATGACACTTCCCACTATGGAAGTAGTAACTTAGACTACTAACATAAACATGTTACTAGTTTAAGTTTACTCCCCACTATGACCCGCCTAAAAGCTCACTACCATTCTCTCTTCTCTTTTGTCTTCCATCTCAACAAAAATATATTATTTAAATCTTTATAGTCATCTGACGTAAGCTTATCGCGCGCCAGGCGACCAGCCAGCATGCATGGCATGGGTACCATCGAAACCAGAGGCAGCAGCTAGCACTTGGACCGTCTAATTTTATTTCTCTATCTACAAAATCTCCTTATTACCTTCACGAGGACTTGTTTGATTTATAGGAATAGCAAAAGATTTTTATGGTAATGAAATCCTATGGATTTTTTCCTACGGCTGTCGTTTGATTTGTAGGAACAGAATCTGTAGGAATTTTTTCTATGGCATTTTCCCTAGTCTATTTCATAGAAAAATTTACATTAGATCATAGGCTCTTGTAAAAATTTTTGTGAAGGAAAGGAAACTTGGAGGATTTTACTGGACATACCATACCAATCCTACGATTTTCCTATCCCTTCAGTTTTACTATCCTGCAAATCAAACAAGCCATGAGTTTTGAATACGCTAGCAATAAATGATGATCTACAGTTAAGTTTTTTTTTTGTTTTACCGTTGATGATGCATGCATGAATCTATACATACTTGATTGATGACTTGATGCAGCAGTGGGCATTCAGATTATACTAGTAACTCAACGTGGTTTGCGGCAAGCGACTGCCCGGCTAGCTGGCAGTACGGCTTTCGTAGTATCGATCTCAACTAGTCGTCGTCCTAATCTTATTTGTCTACAAAATCTCCTTAATTACCTCCCATGTTTTGAATACGATGCAATGCAGAATCTGTTTTAATTTGGCGCCGTAGAGGATGGTTGATGGCTAGCTTGATGCAGAGAGAGGTGGATATATGACGCGCGTTCCTTTACTGCAGTACGCGCGCTACGCCGAAGACAAAAAGTTATCGGCGTAAGCTAAAATGCCCTTGACATATGCTACACCGACGGCTGTTCTCGGCGTAGCCTTGTCGGCAAAGGTCTCTCTCGACGGAGCATATATAGGTTGTTGGCGTACCGAAATACCGTCGGCGTACGCTACGCCGATGGCAAGTTTTGCCCTCGGCGTAGCGGCCGTTGGCATAGCCTGCCGGCCAGTTGCAAAAATATTTTTTTCCTCATTTTTTTAATCTTTGAATTGTTTTACTCGTAAATCTCTCACTTTGAATATTTTTCACACTAATTACACTTAATATTTGATTAAATTACAGTTTTGGTCAAACTTCTCAGCCTTACCTATCCTAATACTACTCCAGCTCTAACACGTTTAACTTTCTCGTTCCTTCATAATCTGTTTTCGCAAAGTAATTCATACATTGTTGTCAATACTATGATATCAATCCTGTTAACTCTTATATCATCATGTCACATGTTTATATTTTTTGAAATTACAAACAATTATTTAAGTAAACAATAATGAATAAGTAAAAATATTATTGAACTCAAATAAAAATATAATGATTTTTTTGTATTTTTCTATTTAATATGGAATAATTAATATCTTTAAATCCGTGAATCGGAATTCGACAAATAATATGTCTAAATTGATCAGAAAAATGAGAGGAATCCAAATATGATATCAATATCCACTTATCACAAACTATGCAGTGATTCTAGCCATAATTTTATTTGCTCGTTTAAAATGGAAAATGGCTTTTTGGCAGCCTCGAAAAGAGATAGCTCGGGGCTGATCCTCGATAAACTTGAAGTGGATCTCTGATGAAATAGCATATTTTGAACCTAAAAATGATTTTTATAAAAAGTCATGAGTAACGGATCATGTACCTATAGTTCATATTTGACCCACTTCCTACCAGTTTGGCAGGAATTTGTTTTTTTTACCAGGGATAGACGAAAAGGTTTGAGATCCCCGTGTTAGGACATTGTCCATGTAAGGTTGTATAGTATTTTGGAAAAATGTGGTGGTAGCATTTTGAATTAGCCATTTGGTGGTTGCTTCACAAAACCGTTCATTTTTTGCATTCAGAAAATGGAAAATGGCTTTTTGGTGCGACGAAAAGGAAAACTTCATCCTTCAACATTGTTCACCATCCGATGATAACACATGTATGCATAATATGGGCACATTATCACAAACTATGCCTTGATTCTAGCCATAACATTGGTCATTTGACCTAAAAGTCAAGAAACCTCAAATGAGATAGATCATTTTGTGAAGGTTTTTTACAGACATAATCAATATACCAAGTTTTATAATTTTAATTGTAACTATGTCACATAATATGACATCACACGAAGGTTTCGCATTGTTTCGATCGTTTTTGAATTTTTTTATGTCGTTTTAAACTATCGTCAAACTTTGTCGAACAACGGGCATGAAGATTCTTAGCTCGGAACCGAGCCTCGCTAAACTTGCATTGGATCTTTGATAAAATAGCATATTGTGAACCTAAAAATGATTTTTGTAAAAAAACATGAGCATCGAATCATGTACCTGTAGTTCATATCTGACCCACTTACTACCGATTCGGCAGGAATTTATCTTTTTCACCAAAGATGGACGGAAAGGTTTCGGATCCCCCTGTTGGGACATTGTCCATATAAGGTGGTCTAGTATTTTTGTAAAATTTGGTGGTAGCATTTTGGATTAGCCATTTGGTGGTTGCTTCACAAAACCTTCTGTTTTTTGTGCTCGGAAAATAAAAAATGGTTTTTTGGTGCCACAAAAAAGAAAACTTCCTTCTGCAACATTGTTCGCCATCCCATGATGCATATGTATGCATAATATGAGCAAATTATCACAAACTATACCTTAATTCTAGCCATAACTTCGGTCATTTGACCCGAAAGCCAAGAAACCTCGAATGAGATAGGTCATTTTGTGAAGGTTTTTTCAGACATAATCAATATACCAAGTTTGATATTTTTCCTTGTAACTATGTCACATAATATGACACCACGCGAGGGTTTCACATTGTTTCGATCGTTTTTGAATTTGTATGGCTGTTTTAAACTATATGTAATATTTTATGTTTCACTTATTTTTTTTTATAAATATATAATATTTGAATGTAGATAGATAGACCTTATTTTTCTGCAAATTTTGATATATTATTTGTATTTTTCCGAATTAGAATGATTTAGTTATGATTTTTCAAAATTTAATAAGGTAAAAGGAAAAATAGCTACGCCGAGGGCGGCCGTCGACGCAGACTACGCCGAGGGCAGCCGTCGGAGTAGCATAGCATACGCCGAGGAAAATTCTATGCCAACGACCGCGTAGGGGAGCTGGTCTGGACGATGGTTATGCCGACGGTCCCGACGTTTGGCCATCGGCGCGGCCCTCGGCGTAGCTTTCTATTCCTGTAGTGCTTTTTTTAACTACAAAAAATTAAGGATGACAATACCATCCGCTTGGCTTCCATTCGATGAAACTCTGGCGAGGTTTTGCCGGTTGTTCACCTCCTTGACACAATCAGGATTGTGTTTCTATATCGATCCTGTTCTACTCAGCGGCCGGAGAAGCGAATATTCTTAGATTCCCTACTGTATTCTCAATTTCTCATGGTCCGTTGAATGATTAGAGCACACCCACTACCATTTCTTGAAAGGTCTTTTCAGGCTTTTTTTTTATCTGAACACTTCCCAGGAGACGTTTCCTCGCCGAATTTGGCCCAACTTTTATCCGGTATTCCCAGGCCGAACCCGACGCCGCCAGGTGTCTCCTGGGAACACCGGATGGAAGAAAAAACTGGTGGGCCAACCCTGTCGGTGAGACGTCCCACTTCCCCACCGAGATTCGGCTTTCCCGTGACACGGAACCTTCTCCCCTGAACCCATGCCGGCGATGCCCCGCTCTACCCCACCGAACCCACACCGATAGAAAGGTTCGCCGCCGCTACAACATCCCTCCCCCCGCTGCTGCCCTTGTTTTTCTTTCTCTCGGCGTTGTTGGCAGCTCGGCTCCGTTATGAGCTCGTGTCCACCGCGCCCGCAAAATGTTCGGTGTTTTGCCTGCTCGGTCATGGACTCCGACAACGAGGACATGTTCGCCATGCTGTTGGAGGAAGAAACCATCGCAGCCACCAAAGATGAAGAGCATATGCATATCTTCGGCTGCCTGGCCAGACAGTACACGCATAATGTAGAGCCAAAGCGTGGTGGCTCGGTGGAGGAACGTCGGAAGTGCAAAGCAAAGTAGCGTATGGAGATCTATTGCATGTTGTACGCTGACTACTTCATCGACAACCCGTTGCACGAAGAGGTCGTGTTTCGGCGCTGTTTTAGGATGAGTCAGAAACTCTTCCTCAAGATCGTGTATGCCATCCGGAAGTTCGACCCCTACTTCATATGCAAGAAGGACTGCACCGATATGGTAGGATTTTCCTCACTGCATAAGTGCACAGTGGCAACGAGGTTGCTGTTGGAGATATGCCCAAGAGGCAATAATAAAGTGGGTTATTATCATATCTTCATACTTATGATAAATGTTTACATACCATGCTATAATTGTATTAACCGGAAACATTAATACTTGTGTGATTTGTAAACTAAAATAAGAGTCCCTAGTGAAGCCTCTTGTTAAACTAGCTTGTTGGTTAATATATGATCATGGTTTCCTGATCATGAACATAGAGATGTTATTAACAACAGGATCATATCATTAGGAGAATGATGTGATGGACATACTCCTATAAATAAGCGTAGCATAAAGATCAAGTCATTTCAATAGTTCAATTGCTATATGCTTTCTGATACATAGTAACCTAATTCCTTCGACCATGAGATCATGCATATCACCTTTACCGGATGGATGCTTTGATGACATCAAACACCACACCGTAACTGGGTGGTTATAAAGGTGGCATTGAGTGTTCGGAAAGTATTGGTTGAGACACATGGATCAAGAGTGGGATTTGTCCATCCACATGACGGATAGATATACTCTAGGCCCTCTCGGTGGAATGTCATCCAATTAGCTTGCAAGCATGTGACTTGGTCACAAGGGATCACATATCACGGGAACGAGAAAAGAGTACTTATCAGTAACGAGGTTGAACTAGGTATGCAGAGATACCGACGATCATAACCTCGGATAAGTAACATATCGTGAGACAAAGGGAAATTGGTATCGTATGTAAGTGGTTCATTCGATCGCAAAGTAATCGTAGAAATATGTGGGAGCCATATGAATTTCCAGATTCCTCTATTGGTTATTGTTCGGAGAAGTGTCTCGATCATGTCCGCATAATTCACGAACCGTAGGGAGACACACTTAAGGATTCGACGTTGTTTGAGTAGTTATGGTATTATGAAAAAGAGACCGAATGTTGTTCGGAGTCTCGGATGGGATCCGGGATATCACGAGGTGATCCGGAATGGTCCGGAGAATAAGATTCATATAAGGAAAGTCCCGTTTCGGAGTTGCGGAATGATTCCGGTGTTTTCATCGGGAATGTTCTAGAAGGTTCCGGATTGTCCGGCACTCCGGGGGGGGAGGGTACATGAATGTGTCATTACATATTGGAATGATTGCATCATGTACTAAGTGTTCTTGCTGTCCCAAATAAAGGATTAAATTGAATCCCAAAACAGAAAAGTCAAATGTCCAGTTTGAAAGTCAAACTGCCAAAACAAGAAACTGTGGGAAACAAGCAAGAGGAGTTGGAACCAACTTGGAGGAGGAGTCCCACTCCTCCAAGCCGGCGCCAGCCCTAGGCCGAGTTGGGGAGGTACTCCCTCCCTCCCCTGGCGCGCCACCCCTCCCACCTATATAAGGAGGGGCAGGGCTCCCCTCCTAGACATAACTTTCTACCTCTAAATCTCCGGTTTAGAGCCGTTTTGGTTTAGAGCTTCTAATTGCTTTAGCCAGCGGTTTAGAGCCTTCTAATTGGTTTAGAGCCTTCTAATTGATGTGTCTAATTACTAGACCACTAATAGCCTCTCTCATAAGCTCCACCATACTCGTACCGGCTTAAGACGAAGCCCTGCGGGATTTCCCCTCTACTTCCGGTACCACGCCGTTGTGCTGCCGGAATCGCGAGGAGAGTGCTACAACCTCCGCTGCCTGCTGGAACAAGGGAGAGGAAGGTCTTCGTCGAGTACCGAACGTGTGACCGACTGCGGGAGCGCTACCAGAACGTGGCGCCGGAAGGATCGTCTACACGATCTTGAGATCGGAAAGAGTACGACTACATCACCCACGAGAATCTGCTCTCGTTAACCGCTTTGGAATCTTCGAGGGTAAGTTATTCCATCGACTCGTTGCTACAATCTAGTAGATAGATCTTGGCTTGTTTGGTTGTATGCGATAGAAAATTTTGTTTTCCATGCTACGAACCCCTACAGTGGTATCAGAGCCGTGTCTATATGTAGATCTGTTGCACGAGTAGAACACAATGGTCATTGTGGGCGTTGATGCTTTTATTGTCGATTGCTTCTTGTGTACTTTGCATCTTGCGGTATGTTGGGATGAAGCGGCCCGGGCTAACCTTACATGACATCGTTCATGAGACTTGCTCCACGCTTGACATGCAACTTGTATTGCATAAGTGGCTTTGCGGGTGCCTGTTTCTCCTAGCATAGTATAGATCCAATTCATAACGGGTGATTAACAATACTTGTGTCAACGTTGTGGTTCATGTTCGTAAGTTAGAACGACACTTATAGAAATCCCCAAACCACGTAAAACATGCAAAGAAAGTAGAGGCGTCTAACTTTGTTTTGCAGGGGTGTGCAGTGATGTGATATGGCCATGGTTGTGATTATATATGATGTATGCAATGTTCCTTATTGTAAGTCGGCAACCGGCAGGAGCCATATGGTTGTCTTTAATTTATGTTAAGACCCGCGTGTCTATTCAAAGTAGTTGTAATAGTTGAAGCTGGTGGACGACAACCATGGAGAGGCGTCATTGACCTTGATGCAATGCCGGTGATGATGGAGATCATGTTCGTGCTTGAAGATGGAGATCGGAAGCACAAAGAAGAAAGGCCATATCATATCACATATTATGAATTGCATGTGATGTTAATCCTTTATGCATCTTGTATTGCTTAGTAGACGACGGTAGCATTATAAGATGATCCCTCATGCACATGAATTTCAAGTCATAAAGTGTTCACCCTTAGTTGGCACCGTTGCTAAAGCTTGTTGTTTCGAAGCACCACGTGATGATCGGGTGTGTTAGATTCTACAAGTGTATACAACGTGAGCAAGCCAGATTTGCTCATGCGGAAACTAAGGTTTGATCTTGACGAGCCTAGCATGTACAGACATGGCCTCAGGAACACGGATTACCGAAAGGTAGAGCATGAGTCATATAGTAGATATGATGAACATGTTGATTGTTCGCCATTGAAGCTATATCAACTCTCGTGATGATCGGTTTTGATGTGGTGGATTTGGTTCGTGTGATCACTAAAACAATGTGAGGGATATTGTTTTGAGTGGGAGTTCACCTAGATTAATTTAATTATTAATTAGAACTCAATTTATCATAAACTAAATCAAAGTGAATTTGCATAGTTGTTGTAGTCATTGGCATCCGTTTACCACCTTGCGCTTAGTTATAATTGAGATAATAGAACTATAGAATTCTGGTTAGTTACTTTACGAACTGGTATCGTATTGTTTTGAAGTGTTAATCTAAAGTTTAAAAGTCCTATTGCAAACTTTTAGTAAGTTCCGGTTACTCGATGAAGTTTAATAATTGGTATTAAAACAAGAGTAACAATTCCAATGTTAGTATATAAGTATCATGTTTGTCTCCATGATTCTTGATATTCAAAGGATTGTCTTAATATCAAGGTTATCTAGGATCTGAAAGAGTTGTTTCAGAAACCATGATGTGTGGAAGATATTGTGATATCTGAAATGAAGTTTTGGTTGGAACATGATAGAGTATAATATGTCAAAAGTCATGTTCTCATATTTTGATGAGAATTTGCAAAAGGGTTGGAGATACTAGTTGTCCTAATCTTCCAAAAAGTTTGGAGAGCAACATTATACTCGTGATTCACCGTTACAAGCTAAAAGTAACTTGATCATGGATAAATCCATGATAAGGGTGAATATTTGATGTAGGTAAAATGTTTACTACACCAAGAGATTACTAAAGAAAGGAATTTGAAAGAACACCAAACATTTGATGATGGTGATCTACTTCAAAGTGCAAGTCCTAAGACATTGGTATTTAACTATACACACTTTGGACTATGTGTCATATGTATGACTCCACTATTGATATTGATAGATTCTTTCAAACAGAAAAGGAAATACTGAAAGAGAATCTCATAAATATATGGCAGAAAAGAAAAGACTAGAATTGTTCAGTTTAAGTATATAGATGATATGCATGTTATGGCTATATTCTTTGCTTATTAAACAATGTGGTTCTTAAGTATTTGATACTGAATTTGTTGGTATGAATCGTCATACAAAACAACAGAATTCATGAACTACAGTGGCCTAAGTAATTAGCAAAAGAATATGTGATGATGTTCATCGAGAACAAATAAAGGGTTATTGTGTTGCTCGTTAAACATCAAAGCTTGCCTTCAAGATTTGTTTTATCAGGTGTTATGAGAACAAAAGGGTTGTTCAAATAAGTACCATAATCCATAAAAGATGGATGATTCACAAATCTCGTTGGAAAAATCACATCCATAAAGCTAAATGCTAAAGATGTCGAAAGACAAATTGATTGAAAGATCACTTAGGAAGTGACATCGCCGTTTAAATTATATTGGAAAGAAAACATGAAGAAACTCCATATGTATGGAATTTTGGAGTCTTTTGATTTTGATCAAATGACGCTTGTGGAACTTTCCTAGAGATAATTAAAACTTCGTTCGTAGGCCAAAAGGGAACGAAAGACTAGCTTATTGGAATTTGTACATATTGTTGTACGAAGTCCATTATGTGTAGTCAAGAGCGATGGATTTCAACTTCATTTGCTTTCTCCGAAAATTTGAGTGAATATATAAATATTTACTTAATAAGGATGAAGTGTGAAATATTTGAAAAGTTCAAAGACTTTCAACATGAAGTGCAAAATCATTGTAACAAGAATATAAATGGTTTATGATAAGATCATAAAGGAAGATATTTGAGTTACAAGTTTAGCATAATACCTAAGATTTATGGAATCGTTCCGTGGATTTGCATTTTCCTGAAACACCATAAGAGTATGGAGCGTTCGAGATATGTAATTAAACCTTGTTTGACATGGTAAGATCGAAGGTGTAATTCATAAAACTGCCATCGTATTTTAAAGATTAAAAGCTTTAGAGACTACCGTTTTTCCACTGAAAAGAGCTTCATCATAATCCATTGAAATGACACCATATAAGGTTATGGTTTGGGATAAAACCCAAGTTGTCCTTTCTTAAACATTGGTATGCTTTGCATAAGAAAGATGTTTTGCAACCAAAGTCGGATAAACCTGTCTTTGTATGTTATTTTGAATAACTGTTAAGTATTCCTCCATAACACCAGAGACAAAAGTGTTTGTCACTTAAAACGTCAAGTTTCTTTGAGAAGGAATTTTTCGTGAAAAGTTAAGTGGGAGGACAATAGAACTTTGATAAGGTTAAAAGAACCTTAGCTATATGTGCAGAGTTGCGCAGCGCCGAAAAGTGTTCCGAAGGCAGCAACAAAGCTCATGGCTCACGTACCTCAAAGGTTGTGGTCACGAAGATCTAAGTTCCTATTGAAACAAGTAGATCGGGTAAACAATCAAATACCAAGATTTGAGGGTTGAATCATTATTTGAGAATAATGAACCGACTACATGCAAAGAAGCGATGATGGGCCCTGACTCCGTCAAATGGCTTGAAGCCATAAAATCCGTGATAGTTCCATACACGAGAAATCAAGTTTTGAACTTGAAGGACCCTCGAGAAAGGTGTAAGACCTTACAGTTGTGTTTGGATCTATAAAGAAATAGACATGGATGTTTCACATCTATGAAATAGTCGACATGTTGGGAAAGAGTTCACAACAATGTTCAAAGGTTGACTATGACAAGATTTGATCTTTCATAGCGATATTTAGTCTAGACGGATAAATGTAGCAACCACTACATATAATTTTGTTATATGGTAGTTGAATAAACAAAACAAGTTCTTCTAATAGAATTGTTACCTAGGACGTGTGCATGACACGGTCCATAGGGTTTTGTTAAATCAAAGGATGCTAAAAGCATATGCAAACTTCAATGGTTGAAGTGAGCATCGCGGAGTTGGAATCTTCACAATGATGAAATTGTTAAAAAGAGTTTAAATTTATCAGAGACAATGAAGATGCTTGCATTTGCAAGAAATTAAGTGGGAGCGCTAAGACATATTTCTAATACATCATGTAGGAGACATATTGTTGATTGGAAGTGATGTATCTTTTTATTAACACAAGATAAGAATTTCATCTTGATGAAAGACTTAGGCAAAACTCAAATATTTGGCATCAATAGATGCTAATATGGTTGTGCCAGAAGTACATAGACGAGATATTGAATGAGTTCAATATAGAAACTACAAGAAAGTTTCTTGTCGCACAGAAAGGATTGAATGAGTTCAATGTTGATGATATATTCAAGTGTATTGACATTTGGTAAAGTGAAACAAATAATCAAGTATAGATTGATACTTGATGTATGAAATCACAAAGAGTATTTATATCAATCATACTGTGATATGTACAAATCCAGATATGTCCTATGCTCTAAATGTTGTGAGCATATACCAGAATGATTCGTAAGATGATCATTGGACAATAGTAAGGATATTCTTATGATCTTTTGGAAGAACTAAGAGTATATTATTTGTAGAAGTGACAAATAGATGGTTAGTTCATTGTATAAGTACTACATTGATACTAGCTTTGTCACAAAGTACAAATTAAGTGTATCTCAATTTAAACTAAGGGTGGCACAATATAATGGAAAGTGAGTTCCATGATGGATTTGGATGAGTTCCAAAGTTAAGACATTGTGACAGATACTACAACAAAAGGCTAAGTATATGACTGCTACTATAGCAGCTAAAGAGGGCATTTGTGTCAATTAGTTTGTTATCAAACTAGGTGTAGTTCACAGTGGGATAATACTATGAAGATATATTGTGCGACAATATTATCAACATGTTTTAACCCCAAAGAACTAAAGGTCACACCGAATGACCAAATTCATACAAAGCCATCTCATTAGAGAATGAATGATGCGTAGAGACGCAAAGACATGCAATTACACACGGACCTGGAAGTGTCAAGATCCGAAGATCAGTTGACCACTAGCAATCGTGTACATACAACACCGGAAAGCCATAGGTGTTGAATACACAAAGGTTTGAAACTAGATTTTTGACTCTGGTGCAAGTGGGAGACTGTTGGAGATATGCCCAAGAGGCAATAATAAAGTGGGTTATTATCATATCTTCATACTTATGATAAATGTTTACATACCATGCTATAATTGTATTAACCGGAAACATTAATACTTGTGTGATTTGTAAACTAAAATAAGAGTCCCTAGTGAAGCCTCTTGTTAAACTAGCTTGTTGGTTAATATATGATCATGGTTTCCTGATCATGAACATAGAGATGTTATTAACAACAGGATCATATCATTAGGAGAATGATGTGATGGACATACTCCTATAAATAAGCGTAGCATAAAGATCAAGTCATTTCAATAGTTCAATTGCTATATGCTTTCTGATACATAGTAACCTAATTCCTTCGACCATGAGATCATGCATATCACCTTTACCGGATGGATGCTTTGATGACATCAAACACCACACCGTAACTGGGTGGTTATAAAGGTGGCATTGAGTGTTCGGAAAGTATTGGTTGAGACACATGGATCAAGAGTGGGATTTGTCCATCCACATGACGGATAGATATACTCTGGGCCCTCTCGGTGGAATGTCATCCAATTAGCTTGCAAGCATGTGACTTGGTCACAAGGGATCACATATCACGGGAACGAGAAAAGAGTACTTATCAGTAACGAGGTTGAACTAGGTATGCAGAGATACCGACGATCATAACCTCGGATAAGTAACATATCGTGAGACAAAGGGAAATTGGTATCGTATGTAAGTGGTTCATTCGATCGCAAAGTAATCGTAGAAATATGTGGGAGCCATATGAATTTCCAGATTCCTCTATTGGTTATTGTTCGGAGAAGTGTCTCGATCATGTCCGCATAATTCACGAACCGTAGGGAGACACACTTAAGGATTCGACGTTGTTTGAGTAGTTATGGTATTATGAAAAAGAGACCGAATGTTGTTCGGAGTCTCGGATGGGATCCGGGATATCACGAGGTGATCCGGAATGGTCCGGAGAATAAGATTCATATAAGGAAAGTCCCGTTTCGGAGTTGCGGAATGATTCCGGTGTTTTCATCGGGAATGTTCTAGAAGGTTCCGGATTGTCCGGCACTCCGGGGGGGGGAGGGTACATGAATGTGTCATTACATATTGGAATGATTGCATCATGTACTAAGTGTTCTTGCTGTCCCAAATAAAGGATTAAATTGAATCCCAAAACAGAAAAGTCAAATGTCCAGTTTGAAAGTCAAACTGCCAAAACAAGAAACTGTGGGAAACAAGCAAGAGGAGTTGGAACCAACTTGGAGGAGGAGTCCCACTCCTCCAAGCCGGCGCCAGCCCTAGGCCGAGTTGGGGAGGGACTCCCTCCTCCCCTGGCGCGCCACCCCTCCCACCTATATAAGGAGGGGCAGGGCTCCCCTCCTAGACATAACTTTCTACCTCTAAATCTCCGGTTTAGAGCCGTTTTGGTTTAGAGCTTCTAATTGCTTTAGCCAGCGGTTTAGAGCCTTCTAATTGATGTGTCTAATTACTAGACCACTAATAGCCTCTCTCATAAGCTCCACCATACTCGTACCGGCTTAAGACGAAGCCCTGCGGGATTTCCCCTCTACTTCCGGTACCACGCCGTTGTGCTGCCGGAATCGCGAGGAGAGTGCTACAACCTCCGCTGCCTGCTGGAACAAGGGAGAGGAAGGTCTTCGTCGAGTACCGAACGTGTGACCGACTGCGGGAGCGCTACCAGAACGTGGCGCCGGAAGGATCGTCTACACGATCTTGAGATCGGAAAGAGTACGACTACATCACCCACGAGAATCTGCTCTCGTTAACCGCTTTGGAATCTTCGAGGGTAAGTTATTCCATCGACTCGTTGCTACAATCTAGTAGATAGATCTTGGCTTGTTTGGTTGTATGCGATAGAAAATTTTGTTTTCCATGCTACGAACCCCTACAGTTGCTTGCATACGAAGCTTCGGGTGATAGTGCCGATGACTACCTCCGCATGGTCGAGTCCACCTCCATCGATTGTTTATATAGGTTCTGTAGGACAGTGATTGTAGTGTTTGGGCCACTATACTTGAGATCACCCACTGTAGAAGACAATGCTCGGATCGTCGCAGTCAATGAAAGAATAGGATTTCCTAGGATGCTAATAAAGTATGCATGTAATCGTTAGAGCAAGATAATTATATGTGGGCAGTGCATCAATAAATGTTATCGCCTCGGCAATCGCTTATGGCAATAACCTACTAGTCTCATCCATAGAAGAAATAGAAGTAATGATATGCATCGTGATGTCACCGTTAATCCCAAGTAAATTCCTCACATACAGCCGTACTACCCCTTCTGTCACTAGGGTTCCCATCCTGCAGATCAGTCATTACTCACACTCCCTTTACCTAGATCAATCCTCGGGGTTGTAGGGGTTCATAGCATGGAAAACAAAAAAATTCTATCGCATGAACACACACAAGCCAAGATCTATCTATTAGATTGGAGCAACAATTCGATAGAGTACTAACCCTCGAAGATCCAAAGCGGTTAACAAGATCGAATTCTCGTGTGTGATGTAGTCGTTCACTTGCCGATCTCAAGATCACATAGACGATCCTTCTGGCGCCGCGTTCCTGCAACGCTCCCGCAGTCGGTCACACATTCGGTACTCGATGAAGACCTTCCTCTCCCTTGTTCCAGCAGGCAGTGAAGGTTGTAGCTCTCTCCTCGTGATTTCAGCAGCACGAAGACGTGGTGTCAGAAGTAGAGGGGATATCCCGTAGGGCTTCGCCTAAGCCGGTGCGAGTATGGTGGAGTAGAGGGAGCCCCGAAGATCTAGGGTTTAGAGGGTGGAGGTTTAGAGGTGGCTGGCAACTAGGGTTTAGCTAGTCGGTAGCTGTTTAGAGGAGGATCTAGACAGCGGCGACTTGGGGGGCAAGGACGGCGGCTAGGGTTTGTTATGGGGTGCAAGGGGGCGCCCCTCCCCTCTATTTATGAGAGGGAGGGGCAGTTTGGGGAGGGGAGTCCTCCCAAAACTCCACCTTGTGGCCGACGGCAAGGGAGAGGGAGGAATCCTCCCTTAGGTAGGATTCCTTCCCTCCCTCCACTAGGCAATGTTGGGATTTGACTTTTCAAAATGGCGTTTGACTTTTCAAACTAGAGTTTGATTTCTCTCTTCCCATTGCCCAGCCAAGTGACCTAGGACATGATGAAACCATTCCACTTTGTCATGAAACATCCATGTACCCTTCCCACTCCGGATCGGTGGACCTTCTAGACCCTTCTAGAACATTCCGGTGAAAACACCGAAACCATTCCCGAACTCTGCAATTGGACTTTCCTTATATGAATCTTATTCTCCGGACCATTCTGGATCTCCTCGTGATATCCCAGATCCCATCCAAGAATCCAAATAACATTCGGTCTCTTTACTCACATTCCATATCTACTAAACAACATCGAATCCTTAAGTGTGTCTCCCTACGGTTCGTGAATTATGCAGACATGATCGAGACTCTTCTCCGATCAATAACCAATAGAGGAATCTGGAAATTCATATGGCTCCCACATATTTCTACGATTACTTCATGATTGAATGAACCATTTACATACGATACCAATTTCCCTTTGTCCCGCGATACTTTACTTATCCGAGGTTTGATCGTCGGTATCTCTGCATACCTAGTTCAACCTCGTTACCGACAAGTACTCTTTTCTTGTTCCTGTGATATGTGATCCCTTGTGAGCCAATCACATGCTTGAAAGCCAATTGGATGACATTCCACCGAGAGGGCCTAGAGTATATCTATTCGTCATATGGATGGACAAATCCCACTCTTGATCCATGTGCCTCAACACATACTTTCCGAACACTCAATGCCACCTTTATAACCACCCAGTTACGAAGTGGTGTTTGATGTCATCAAAGCATCCATCCGGTGATGGTGATTAACATGATCTCATGGTCGAAGGATTTAGGTTACTGTGTATCTAAAAGCTTATAGCAAGTGAACTATTTTAAATGACTTGATCTTATGCTACGCTTTAACTATAGGAGTATGTCCATCACATCATTCTCCTAATGATATGAACTTGTTATTAATAACATCCAATGTTCATGATCAGGAAACCATGACCATCTATAAATCAACAAGCTAGTTTAACAAGAGGCTTTACTAGGCACTCTTTTATGTTTACAAACCACACAAGTATTAATGTTTCCGGGTAATACAATTATAGCATGGGATGTAAACATTTATCATAGGCATGAAGATATGATAATAACCACTTTATTATTGCCTCTTGGGCATATCTCCAATAGGGGTCTTGGGTACCTGACAAGTTCTTAGACTGAGGCAAGAGAGGGTACTACAATCATCATGTCATACAAAATAATACATGATCCCATCTATGATAAATAACATGCACAAAAGCTACATGGCTAGGCCGAATCCCTTAGCCCGAGGAGAATTACTCACACATAGAGATGAAATCAACAATCCTAAACATTGTAATAGAGATCATAAGGTTGATAGCAAATAGTCTTACAATGTCGCCAATTGGATAAGAGATCTACTATTAAAAGTGGTGGAAGATGGCTATGGTGGTGGAGAAGGGTTTAGAGGTTTAGATCTAGATCTATTCCTCTGGCGTGGCGGCTTCTGGTGGCAGGGAGAGTTGAGGTCGAAAACAAAGCGTTGTTTCTCGTCGCCCGAAGCCTCTTTATATAGGGGTCCCTTCACGAAAGTTGTTCTATTTGACCTAATGAAGTCGGTGCAAACTATACGGCCGGAATAAAATTCTCGCTGTATAGTTGGCCGTTAAAGCTTCAGTATTCACTTCACGGCTCCTGGTTTCTTTGATGTGTTGGAAATCTCGTATCTTTGGCATTTATGTAGTGATTTCCATCATCATACGTCATTATCTGCGCAGGAAAAAATAGCAAGAAAGGATTGCATACCCCTTTGATCATTAGGCATTAGTGGCAGGATTTAGAGAGATATTTCATCAAATATATGAATATATCTAGTTTAAATGTGGACGTGGATGGCTATGTTCACAGACATCTACCTCCCCAAGCTTAAACTTGATCGTCCTCAAGCAAAAAAACAAAATCAAAAGGGAACTCAACATTTAAATTGAAATAAGAAGATGATGATCTTACTCATGATTGGTAGTCTCATGTTTCCTCCACTTTATTAATCTGAAAAACTTTAGCATATATAGAGTAATGGCAAGCATATCATACGGGTTTCATGAATCCTTATATCACACAAAATTATTGTAAGCATGGATGATTCAGAAGATTAAACTTTATTCCATGTCATGTAATCAACTCATAAGCTTGTCTTTGAATAATAAAGTATAATCATGTAAAATTGAGAGTGTGAGAGATTGTCATGAAAAGCATATACATTAAAGTATCTCAATTCCCCCACATCAATAAATCAAGACTTTTCAAGAGCTACTTTTCTTTTCATTGTCCTTCAAGAAATTCGGTTCTTAAGTAATTGAGAGCGTGCCAAAAAAATCATTAGTTTATCGGGCTGTGATGGACACTCGTGGCATCACTAAGGTTTTGTTCCTTTTGCATAATGCTTACTCATATAAGCCAGAGGAGTGATTCCATCTTGTTACAGCTACCTGGGAGTGCCAAGAATCTTACCCATTATAGCATTGCTGATACATATGTTTAATTACTCACAGCCGAAATCTAGGAGTTTCCTCCATGAATATCGTTCGTAGGCTAGCAGAGTTATTGGCATCCCATGAAGTTTGACACGCATAAAGCTATATCATTCTTATGATTCATAAGTTTAACTTTGGCATGCTCACAAAAACCGCTAAACATTAATTCAATTGAACAAATTCTTTCACAGATAGCTATCAAGTCAATCATTATTTTTTGTGGTGTTGAGTGTCTCTAGGAATAAGCTTTCAAGACTAAACACTACAACACCCAAGCCTTCAATTGTAAGACTTTTTCTTATTTAAATTGTTTAGCAAATTTTTAGGCAAGACTTGGTTAACTACAAGAGCTAGAACAAAACATACTCAATTAAATACCCATGCAAAAAAAAATTAGTACAATATAGAGACCCACTCCACTGATATAACATCTTAACATTACTAATAACTAGAATGGGTTTCTCAAACTTAAAAAGTGGGGAGTCATAAGGCATACCTCTTATTTTTGGTTCCACTTATCTCTTCCCTTTTTAATTATTTCTTGGAAACTCGAAGTCAATCACTCTCCTGCAAATTTATGAGAACCTCAAGGCAAAAAGAGAAAGAGAGAGGGAAAATAAAGATAAATGGAGAAATATTTTTGTGGTTGTTGAGAAGGGGAATTAAATAATAGAAAATTGGTGGCAAAGCTCGGCCTAAAAATCTCAAAAAAAAAATGAAGTAACTAAAGTTGAAGTGTCGGGGAAACCAACACGAGTGCTTATAAACTCAAATAAAAGCATAACCTCGAAAATAAAATAAAGCAAATGAAAGCCAAATAAAATAGATAGAAACCCTCCCCAAGCTTAGGCTTTTGCAAGCCCTTCAAAACACTGTGGTGGGGGGAAAAGTTGTAACTCCAGTCCGCAAATTGAGTTGATAAGTTACTTGTTGTTTCTCAGAGGTTCAGGGCGAGATTATGCATTCCCTCCACAGTTCCTCTATAAGTAAAGCTCATTCTATTATAGCAGAGTTCACGGGAAGGTTCTATGTTGGTAAAAGATGCATGTAGAGCATTAGGATCATTGTTGGGTAAAATGATGGCGCGTGGTAGCGCTTTGTTGGGAAACCCCAAGAGCAAGGTGTGATGAGCACAGCAACAAGTCTTACCTCAGTAAGAAACCGAGGTTATCAAACCAGTAGGAGGAAGGAAACGACTCAAAGGTGTTGCTAGAAACTTGGAGACATGCACAGCACAACCTCAAGACTTTGCTCCAATGAACAGTGAAGTTGTCAATCTCACCGGTTGCTGTAACTGATAAGTGCGTGAACACTTTGTTGGGAGACCCCAAGAGGAAAGTATGATGAGCACATCAGCAAGTTTTCCCTCAGTAAGAAACCGAGGTTATCGAACCATTAGAGGAAGGAAACAACCCAAAGGTGTTGCAAGCAACATGGAAACCTGCACAACACAAACTCAAGACTTCGCCCCAACTAACAGTGAGGTTGTCAATCTCACCGGTTTGCTGTAACAAAGGATTAACTGTATGGTGTGGAAGGTAATGGTGGTTTGCAAAAAGTAAACAGTAACAGTGGAAGATGTATCAATGGTAAAGATTGGACCAGGGTCTATAGTTCACTAGAGGTGTTTTCCTTAGATAACAAACATGGCATGCTGGGTAAACAAATTATAGCAGGACAATTGACAGGACTGAGCAAGGCATGACAATGCAAAACTAGACATCATGATCCTATGAGATTCGATTGGGAAATACAACAAGATACATAGACCGCCATCCAACTGCATCTATGACTAGAATTCCACCTTCAGGTTATCATCCGAACCCCCTCCAGTATTAAGTTGCAAACAATAGACAACTGCTTTAAGCAAAGTGTGCAAGGTAAACAATCCACTTGTTGCATGAACAAGAGACCGTTGTTTTCTCCCTAGTGGCAATAGCACATCTACAACCTTAGATATTTATGTCACTTCCCTTAGATTAAATAGAGCCATGAACCCACTATCGAGCATAAATACCCCCTCTTGGAGTCACTAGCAACTACTTGGCCAAGATAGCTACTAACGACGGAGAGCATGCAAGATCACAAACAACACAGACATGATAGAATCAATAAGACAAAACCATTAATCAATATGACATAGTAATATCAATATCCATCGGATCCCTGCGAACACAACATGCATGATTACAAATAGATGAGATCTTGATCATGAACGGAGCTCACAAGTGTTGGAATTATCCCCTAGAGGAAATAATAAAGATGTTATTATTATAATTCTTGTTCATGATAAAGTTTATATTCCATGCTAGAATTGTATTAAGCGGAAACTTTGATACTTGTGTGGTTTATGAACAACACCGTGTCCCTAGTACGCCTCTATGGACTAGCTCATTGATTAATGATGGTTAAGATTTCCTAACCATAGACATGAGTTGTCGGTTAATAATGAGATCATGTCATTAGGAGAATGATATGATGGACATACCCAATTAAGCAGAGCAATTAGATCATGTCATCGTGTTCATCTTTGCGAAGCTTTTTCTTATGTCAAGTATTGTATTCCTTAGACCATGAGATAATAAAACTCCCTGGTATCGGAAGAAAGCTTTGAGGTCATCAAACATCATCCTATGTGAGGGTGATCATAAAGGTGTCTCTCAGGTGATCGGAAAGTACCTGTTGGGTTGTATGTATCGAGATGGAATTTGTCCCTCCCGAGTCGGAGAATATACTTCGGGCCCACTTGGTAATCAATATCAACACCGCTTGCAAGCACGTGGTTAAGGAGTTAATCACAAAGTGATATCAGATTATGGAACGAGTAAAGTACTTGTTGTGAACGAGATTGAACTAGGTATGCCGATACCAACGATCAAATCTCGGGCAAGTAAAATATCGCGTGACGAAGGGAATATATATATATGGGATTAATTGAATCCTGACATCGTGGTTCATCCGATATGATCATCGATGAATATGTGGGAGTCAATATGGGTTTCCAGATCCCGCTGTTGATTATTAATAGAAGATCATGTCTGCATATTCTCGAACCCGTAGGGTCACACACTTAACGTGCCTCGACGCTAGGATAGAATGGATAATTGGTTTATGAGTTTTTTAGGAGTCTCAGATGAGATCCAGGACATCACGAGAGGTTCCGGAATGGTCCGGAGAATAAGATTCGTATAAAGGAAATCAGTTTTTGGATTTCGGGGTATTCGGTATTGTACCAGAAGGTTCTAGAAGCTTTCGGAGTGGGACCAACGTGGCCCCACTTGTTGGAGGGTTGCGTGGGCCTAAGAGGGAGTGCCCTGGCCGCTTTGGGCCAGGGGCACAAGGCCCCATAGGCCCAGCTGGCCAAACCCTAGGGGAAACCCTAGGGAACCCTTCTAGAAGGGGGGGGGGGGAACTTGCCCCCCCACTCCAACCCTTGGGGCCGCCGCCCTAGGGCTTGGAGGAGGGGCCAAGGGGGCCGGCCAGCCCCCTATATAAGGTGGGCAGGGGCGCACCCCTACCCCCCCACTCCTCCAACCCTAGCCGTCGTCCTGCTGCCCTCCACCTCTCTCTCTCTCCCGACTGCGCGTAGGCGAAGCCCTGCCGCAGAAACTCTCCACCATAGAACCACGCCGTCGTGCTGCAGATCCAATCCATATCTCCACCCCACTTGCTGGACCAAGGAAGGAGGAGACATCGCGGCACCGTACGTGTGCATCTCTCGGAGGCGCCGTCACTTGCGGCGTTGGATCGGATCGGATCGCGAGGAGGAGAAGGCTAGTTCGACTACATCACCCACGTTCTGTTGAACGTTTCCGCTGTGCGATTTCTTCAAGGGTATGAAGATCTCATCTATCTATCTCATTGATTGCATCTCCTAGATTAGATCTTGGCTTTCTTGTTCGCATCTGTAGAAATTTTTTGATTTACTATGCTACGAAACCATTCAGTGGTATCAGAGCTAGATCTATGTGCAGATGTGTTTCACGAGTAGAACGCAACATGCTTGTTGCGGGAGTTGATGTTCTCTGTTGCAAGCCTCTTGTTGTGTATTTCTTATGGCGCGACATAGTGAGATCGAAGCGGTCCAGGCCAACTTTACGCGACCTCGTTCGCGAGACCGGCTCCGCACTTGACGTGTGGCTTGTTCCACACATGCGGCTGGTGGATGCCAATTTCTCTCACTATAGTAGTCATGGGATTTATACCGGATGTTGGCAACCATAATATCACCGTTGTTGCTTTCCGTAGGTAAGAATCGTTCTTAGCTTGTTACTCCCATAAGCCACGTAAAACATGCAACAACAAAGTAGAGGCGTCTAACTTGTTTTTGCAGGGAGTGTTTTGTGATGTGGTATGGCCCAAGACATGATGTGTATGATGTATGCGATGATCATGTTTTGTAATATTTCACGACTTGCATGTCGATGAGTACACAACGGCAGGAGCCATATGGTTGTCTTTATAATTGTGTATGACCTGTGTGTCAACTTCTTATACGCCATGTAATAGCTTTACTTTATCGCTAAGTAGTTAGCAATAGTTTTAGTTGCTATTCGTGGTGGAGGCAATCATGGTGGAGTGATGGAGATCATGCTGGTGCGCACAAGATGGAGATCATTGCACGGAGATTGTCTATACCATGTCACATAAAATTATATGCATGTGATGTTTATCCTTTTATGTATCTTATTATGCTTAGATCGTGACGGTAGCATTATAAGATGATTCCTCACTTAAAGATCAAGATAAAATTGTGTTCTCCCCATGTATGCACCGTTGCGAACGTTCGTCGTGTTCAAGCACCTCGTGATGATCGGGTGCTATAAACTCTACGTTCACATACAACGGGTGCAAGCCAGTTTTGCACACGCGAAAATACTTGGGTTTGACTTGACGAGCCTAGCATGTACAGACATGGCCTCGGAACACACGAACCGAAAGGTTAAGCATGAGTCATATGAATGATATGATCGACACTTTGTTGTCCACCATTGAAACCACATCTCTTCTCGTGAAGATCGGATTAGGTGTGGTGAATTTGGATCATGTTCACTAAACAACTTGAGGGATGTTGAATTTAGTGGGAGTTCATCTAGTAATTTGATTAAGTTGAACTAGTTATCATGAACATAGTCTAAATTGTATTTGGAAATTTTGTAGATCAAATGGCTAAGTCCAACTTCAACGTTTTTGCTGAGAAAGAAAAGCTTAAGAATAATGGGTCTAACTTCACCAACTAGTTCCGCAATATGAGAATCATTCTCGCTGGCGGACAAAAGGACTATGTCCTTGAGAAAGCGCTAGGTGACGCCCCTGCTATTGATGCGCCGACTGATGAAAAAGCTGTTTATCAGTCGTGCAAAGATGATTATGGAGTGATTAAGAGTACCATGTTGTTTGCTATGGAACCGTACCTTCAAAATCGTTTTGAGGAGTTCGCCGGGCCCTTTGAGATTCTTGAGGAACTGAAAACCATGTTTCAGACTCAGGCCCGTTTTGAGAGATATGAGATCTCTGAGAAGTTCTTTAACTGCAAGATGGAGGAAGGGAGTTCCATTAGTGAGCACGCCATTAAGATGTCGGGCTACACTCAACGTCTTGAGCAACTGGACTGCAAGATTCCAGAAGAGCTCAAGATTGACAGAGTTCTGCAATCACTCCCTCCTAGCTACAAAGGTTTTGTAGTTACTCACAATCAGATTGGTTCCACTGATACAATCACTGAGCTCTTCGCTAAGCTGAAAGCTGCGGAGGTGGATATCAAGAAAGATAATCATGTGTTGATGGTCAACAAGACCCCTAGCTTCAAGAAAGGTAAGGGTGCAAAGAAATCCTTCAAGAAAGGCAGCGGCAAGCGCGTTGCCCCTGTTGAGAAGAAGCTCAAGTCTGGACCTAAGCCGGACACTGAGTGCTTTTATTGCAAGGACAAGGGTCACTGGAAGCGCAATTGTCGGAAGTACTTAGCGGACAAGAAGGCTGGCACCATTAAAGATATATTTGATATACATGTTATTGATGTTTACCTTACTAGCGCTCGTTGTAGTGCCTGGGTATTTGATACTGGTTCAGTGCTAATATTTGTAACTCGAAACAGGAGCCACGGAATAAACGGCGGCTAGCAAGGGATGAGGTGACGATGCGCGTTGGCAATGGATCAAAAGTTGATGTGATGGCCGTCGGCACGCTCTCCTTAGTTTTACCTTTGGGATTAGTTTTAAACCTTAATAATTGTTATTATGTGCCTGCGTTGAGCATGAACATCATATCTAGATCGTGTTTATTGCAAGACGGTTATTCATTTAAATCGGAGAATAATAGTTGTTCTATTTATATGAATAACATCTTTTATGGTCATGCACCTGTTGTGAATGGTTTATTTCTTCTGAATCTCGAAAGCAATGAAACGCACATCCATAACATTGAGGCTAAGAGATGCAAAGTAGATGGTGATAATCCAACTTATTTGTGGCACTGCCGTCTAGGTCATATTGGTGTAAAACGCATGAAGAAACTCCATTCTGATGGACTTTTGGAGTCTCTTGATTTTGAATCATTTGACACGTGCGAGCCGCGTGCCTCATGGGCAAGATGATCAAAACCCCGTTCTCCAGAATAATGGAGCGAGCAACGGACTTGTTGGAAATCATACATACCGATGTATGCGGACCAATGAGTGTTTCGACACGCGGTGGATATCGCTATTTTCCCACTTTTACTGATGACTTAAGTAGATATGGGTATATCTATTTAATGAAACATAAATCTGAAACATTTGAAAAGTTCAAAGAATTTCAGAATGAAGTGGAAAACCATCGTAATAGGAAAATTAAATTTCTACGATCCGATCGTGGAAGTGAATATTTGAGTTATGATTTTCTCACGCATCTTAAAGCAAGCGGAATCGTTTCGCAACTCACGCCACCCGGAACACCACAGCGCAATGGGGTGTGTCTGAACGCCGGAATCGAACTCTATTAGATATGGTGCGATCGATGTTGTCTCTTACAGATTTGCCGTTGTCATTTTGGGGTTATGCATTAGAAACCGCTGCATTCACTTTAAATAGGGCACCATCTAAATCCGTTGAGACGACACCGTATGAACTATGGTTTGGTGCTAAACCTAAGTTGTCGTTTCTTAAAGTTTGGGGATGCGAAGCTTACGTCAAGAAGTTGATGCCGGACAAGCTCGAACCCAAAGCGGAGAAATGCGTCTTCATAGGATACCCTAAGGAAACGATTGGGTATACCTTCTACCACAGATCCGAAGGCAAAGTGTTTGTTGCAAAGAACGAATCCTTTCTTGAGAAGGAGTTTCTCTCGAAAGAAGTGAGTGGGAGGAAGGTAGAGCTAGACGAGGTTATTGAACCTTCTCTCGAGTTGGAGAGTAGCGCAGCACCTGAAATTGTTGCAGTGCCTTCTGCACCAACAAGAGAGGAAGCTAATGACGAGGATCATGAAAATTCGAACGATGCTACTACTGAACTTCGCAGGTCGACAAGGTCACGTGCCACTCCTGAATGGTACGGCAACCCTGTCTTACCCATCTTGTTGTTAGACAACAGTGAACCTGCGAACTATGAGGAAGCAATGATGAGCCCAGACTCTGAGAAATGGCTAGAGGCCATGAAATCCGAATAGGGATCCATGAGCGAAAACCAAGTATGGACTTTGGTGGACCCTTCTAGCGACCGTAAGGCCGTTGAGTGCAAATGGATTTTCAAGAAGAAAACGGACGCGGATGGTAATGTTACTGTCTATAAAGCTCGGCTTGTCGCAAAAGGTTTTCGACAAGTTCAAGGTGTTGACTATGATGAGACTTTATCTCCCGTAGCGATGTTTAAGTCCATTCGGATTTTATTAGCAATTGCTGCATTTCATGATTATGAAATATGGCAGATGGATGTCAAGACTGCGTTCCTCAATGGCAACATTGATGAAGAGTTGTATATGATGCAGCCCGAAGGTTTTGTCGATCCTAGGGATGCTGATAAGGTGTGCAAACTTCAGCGTTCCATTTATGGACTGAAGCAAGCATCTCGGAGTTGGAACCTTCATTTTGATCAAGTGATCAAGAGTTTTGGATTTGTTCCAAATTTCTATGAAGCTTGTATCTACAAGAAAGTGAGTGGGAGCTCAGTGACATTTTTAGTACTATATGTGGATTACATATTGATTATTGGAAATGACATTGGTATGCTTAACGATGTGAAGAGTTATTTGAATAAATGTTTTTCAATGAAAGACCTAGGAGAAGCTGCTTATATATTAGGCATCAAAATCTATAGAGATAGACAAAGACGCCTAATAGCTTTAAGCCAAAGTACATATCTAGACAAAGTTCTGAAAAGGTTCAGAATGGATAAAGCAAAGAAAGGTTCATTGCCCATGTTGTCAGGTAAGTTATTGAGCAAGGCTCAATGTCCAGCTATGGTAACAAATAGAGATACTATGAGCAAAGTGCCATATGCCTCGACCATAGGTTCTATCATGTATGCCATGTTGTGTACTAGACCGGATGTGTCCAATGCTCTTAGTTTGACGAGCATATACCAAAGTGATCCAGGAGTGGAACACTGGACAGCCGTGAAGAACATCCTAAAGTATTTAAATAGGACTAAAGAAATGTTCTTGGTCTATGGAGGTGATGAGCAGCTCGTCGTAAAAGGTTACGTCGACGCTAGTTTCGACACCGACCCGGATGATTCTTAATCTCAGACAGGATATGTTTATATTTTGAATGGAGAAGCTATGAGCTGGAGAAGCTGCAAGCAAAGAGTAATCGCGGGATCTATAACAGAAGCGGAATACATGGCTGCTTCAGAAGCGTCAAGTGAAGGAGTTTGGATCAGGAACTTCATCACTGAGCTTGGTGTGGTTCCAAGTGCCTTGGACCCACTAGAGATATTATGCGACAACACTGGTGCCATAGCACTGGCTAAGGAACCAAGATATCATCCAAAGACCAAGCACATCAACCGCCGTTTTCATATAATTCGAGATTATATAACAGATGGAGATTTGAAGATTAGCAAAGCACATACGGATCTGAATGTCGCAGATCCGTTGACTAAACCTCTTCCACGAGCAAAACATGATCAGCACCTCAATGCCATGGGTGTTAGATTGTTGCCAGATGTAAACTAGATTATTGACTCTAGTGCAAGTGGGAGATTGTTGGAATTATGCCCTAGAGGCAATAATAAAGATGTTATTGTTATAATTATTGTTCATGATAAAGTTTATATTCCATGCTAGAATTGTATTAAGCGGAAACATTGATACTTGTGTGGTTTATGAACAACACCGTGTCCCTAGTACGCCTCTATGGACTAACTCATTGATTAATGATGGTTAAGGTTTCCTAACCATAGACATGAGTTGTCGATTAATAATGAGATCATGTCATTGGGAGAATGATGTGATGGACAGACCCAAATCAAGCAGAGCAATTAGATCGTGTCATCGTGTTCATCTTTGCGAAGCTTTTTCTTATGTCAAATATTGTATTCCTTAGACCATGATATAATGCAACTCCCTGGTATCGGAAGAAAGCTTTGAGGTCATCAAACATCATCCTATGTGAGGGTGATCATAAAGGTGTCTCTCAGGTGATCAGAAAGTACCTGTGGGTTGTATGTATCGAGATGGAATTTGTCCCTCCCGAGTCGGAGAGATATACTTCGGGCCCACTCGGTAATCGATATCAACAACGCTTGCAAGCACGTGGTTAAGGAGTTAATCACAAAGTGATATCAGATTACAGAACGAGTAAAGTACTTGCTGTGAACGAGATTGAACTAGGTATGTCGATACCAACGATCGAATCTCGGGCAAGTAAAATATCGTGTGACAAAGGGAATATATATGGGATTAATTGAATCCTGTCATCATGGTTCATCCGATATGATCATCGATGAATATATGGGAGTCAATATGGGTTTCCAGATCCCGCTGTTGATTATTGATAGAAGATCATGTCTGCATATTCTTGAACCCGTAGGGTCACACACTTAACGTGCCTCGACGCTAGGATATAATGGATATTTGGTTTATGAGTTTTTGTTCGGAGTCTCGGATGAGATCCAGGATATCACGAGAGGTTCCGGAATGGTCCGGAGAATAAGATTCATATAAAGGAAAGCAGTCTTTGGATTTTGGAATCGTTTCGGAGTATTCGGTATTGTACCGGAAGGTTCTAGAAGCTTCCGGAGTGGGACCAACGTGGCCCCACTTGTCGGAGGGCTGCGTGGGCCTAAGAGGGAGTGCCCTGGACGCTTTGGGCCAGGGGCACAAGGCCCCATAGGCCCAGCCGGCCAAACCCTAGGGGAAACCCTACGGAACCCTTCTAGAAGGGGGGAAACTTGCCCCCACTCCAACCCTTGGGTCCGCCGCCCTAGGGCTTGTAGGAGGGGCCAAGGGGGCCGGCCAGCCCCCTATATAAGGTGGGCAGGGGCGCAGCCCTCCCCCCACTCCTCCAACCTAGCCTCCCTCCTGCTGCCCTCCACCTCTCTCTCTCCCGACTGTGCGTAGGTGAAGCCCTGCCGTAGAAACTCTCCACCATAGCACCACGTCGTCGTGTTGCAGATCCAATCCATCTCTCCACCCCACTTGCTGGACCAAGGAAGGAGGATACGTCGCGGCACCGTACGTGTGCATCTCTCGGAGGCGCCGTCACTTGCGTTGTTGGATCGGATCGGATCGCGAGGAGGAGAAGGCTAGTTCGACTACATCACCCACGTTCTGTTGAACGTTTCCGCTGTGCGATTTCTTCAAGGGTATGAAGATCTCATCTATATATCTCATTGATTGCATCTCCTAGATTAGATCTTGGCTTTCTTGTTCGCATCCGTAGAATTTTTTTGATTTACTATGCTGCGAAACCCTTCAACAAGATCTAGACATAAAAGCACAAAGGAGGAGATATAACCATCTAGCTACTACATGGACCCGTAGTCTAAGGTGGAACTACTCACGCCTCATACCAGAGGCTGGCATGATGAAGAAGAAGGCCTCCGGGATGATCTCCCCTCCGGCAGGGTGTCGGGAAGAGCTTCAGATCCCCCCGATCTAGGGATGATGGTGAAGGCGGCTATAGACGGTTTCGTGGAATATTGATCGGATGCTTAGGGTTTCTGCATCGAGGGGTCTTTATAGTCAAAGAGGCGAGGCAGGGGCGGCCAGGGTGGTCACACCCTCCCAGGCGCGGCTAGCCCTAGCAGCGCCGCCAGGGGGTGTGGTCCCCTGGTGCCTGCCCTTCGTCTCGTACTCTGGCTCTGTGTTCCCCACGGTAAAATATTGACTTTGGCTTTTGTCCCGTCCAATTATGAGAATATTGATTTTCTGCCTTTCTGGAACCAAAAACAGAAGAAAACATGCAACTGGCTCTATGAAATCTTGTTAATAGGTTAGTACCAGAAAACATATAAAAATACCTCAAAGTGTGGACAAAGCAAAGTAGGTACTAAACAAGCATGGAACATCAAAAATTATAGATACGTTTCTAACGTATCAAGCATCCCCAAGCTTAACTCCTTCTCGTCCTCTAGTAGGTAAGTGATAAAAAGAATAATTTTTGAGGTGACATGCACCATCAAAATCAAGATCAAACCATTTGCAAGCAATGAAAGCTGGGATCAAAGAACTCTAAACATGAGCATGAAAGATGGAGTTCTAAAGTAGGACAAAGTAACTATGCATGCAACATGAAAGGTTACAAACAAAGATCATGAATAACATGCATTAAAAAATGTTTGTTTGTTTCACATACAGAAAACATAGCATAGTGGCATTCAGCTTGTCCCTCATGGAGTAGCAAATAGATGCATATGACACATTCAAATTTCATAAGGGTGACTAGATACAAATAGTTCAAGAACAAGCAATATCAACATTATGAATCAATCAATAAGTTTTGGGACAATGCACGTAGAACTAAGAATAGCAACTATGCTCTCTTAACTGGTGCCTAAGGGTAGAAGGTGGAGACTCAATATAATAGTGGAAGAAAGGCCCTTCATAAAGGGAAGCAGGGATTTCAAGTTTCAAAAAGAGCTTCCAAAAATTATGTTACTTGTTAGCTTTTAGCTCTTATTGCCCCTATCATAAGCATCTTGAAGTGATTAAGGTTAAAGTGAACAAACTATGGAGTATATGCTTGACAAAGTATAAGTTGGAAATCTCATGTCCCTTGAATACGAGGGCCGCCCTCATGCTACTCAAGTTTAGTTACTTGCAAGTTCTTGAATACGAGGGCCGCCAACGGGGTACCCCTTGCACATGATACAGGAGTTATCCCATAATCAAAATGACAAGGCAAGCAGACAATGGGAATCTTAGCAATCTTCTTATTTACCATGGGAATATGGTGCTTTTTTCTCTCTTTCCTCTTTTCTCATATTTTTTTCTTTTTCTCAATCTCTTTTTATATCTCTTTTTTTCATAAGAAGAATACTTCATAGATGTCATTATGGTGATGCTGCAAGTTTCCACCATGATTAGGCATGGCTTAGGCTAGAGGCCCAGGCGTTTCTCTAACACACATACATAACTCCATGGAATTACAAGCTCCCCTTTCATTTCACACCGACGGCATCCATAGACAAAATAGCATGATATCAACTGTGAACAAAGTACAAGTGCAATGTTAAAAGTGTTCCCCATGAAAGCATGATTCTGCTAATTCCAACGTATAAGTGCAAGCATATACAACATAGATGACACAATGGTTCAAGTTTATTAGGGGAAAGAAAAATAAAGTATGCCATCAGGTTCGTGAGAGCTTTAATCACTAAGTTTTCTCATAACAAAATACTTTTTAATTGGAAGATATATGAAAACAAGAATATACTTGGAATGGTGTAACACACCATGCATAGGAATTTATAGTGGACACTTTGGAATAACTTGGTTTATTGGAAGTTGGATGCATGAGTAGAACTTACTCATACAAGTGGATGCTAGCAAAAGACTGGGAGCGACCAACTAAGAGAGCAATAATGGCCATAATCATGCAGAGCGACAAAACATTACTAATCAAAGCATAAAGTGGTACTACAAGTCAAGGACTAAATTATCATAGAGGCTATGGTGACTTGTTCTGTAAGGGGTCCCAATCTTTAATAAGATAGAGCCCTCTGTGTTTACTATGCTAGTCCCTGGATCAATAGCTAGCATCCACAGTTAAGATGTAATATCAAGAAACAAAGGTCATAATATAATTTTATAACCAGGAATAACATAATTTTATTACATCACACATAGCTCATATGGCTATTACATTACATTGCAGCGGAATAACAATAAGCATGGGGTCCTTCATCTTCAAAGTGCCACAGGCAGATGTTGGTTGTAGACTTTGTAATCCTAAACAATCAATCTTCACTAAAATCAATCAAACCTGCAACATTACAAGTTACAGCCACAAGGGTCAATACATTTGAATTGTATTGGCAAGTGATACTTTGGTAATATAGTGGAGTCTATCATCTATATGCTTTTGGCTAAGTGGAGTTGAGGCTTGCATTGCTCAAAATAGATTTTTCCCTAATATTTTGAAATCACTAAGTTTTTGTTTGGCAAAAACATTTTTCTCAAATCAAAGATTTGAAGATCCTTCAAGGCATCTCTCCATCAAAGATTTGAGGTTTTGACAAAATCATTTTTCTTAACCAAAGATTGGAGATCCTTAAACAAGCCATCTCTCAATCAAAGCTTGAAGAATTTCACACAACCCTTGTTCACCCACAAATTTTAATTTAGAAATTGGAATGATGAGATTCTTGATTGCTTCCATGTCTTGATGCTTAAATTGTCCTTTACCAGGGACATGGCTAAGTACTTAGATTTTACACTCTGCAGAGGTGGTGCACTTTCCCCACAAGACTTGGTTTCCCAAGACAAGATCTTTCAGAAGCCTTCCCTTAGACCAAAATGGACGCGCTCCAACCTATCAAACACTACCACCCACTGTCCATATGGCTAAGTTCTTGCAACCTATATGATCATGGCAGAGCCCATATTGCCAAGTGGTTGCACTTGAAGCTTCTCAACATTTGACATCTCAAATCCCTTTGTTTCCTGGGTGGCATTCCACAAGTGAGATACACAATCCAAGCCTATGGCATTGTGAACCACTCAACCATTCTCCACCAAGCAAGCCCATTCCACCCAGGGGATTCATTAACTTAGTTGTTTTATTAAACAAAACACAAGTCCTTAGACTTAGAATATTTTTCCATAATGTGAATATATCTCCCACCCAAGTTTTCTATTAGCTAGGCTAAGCTTGAGGGTAATAGGATTCTTACTTAGAAAAATCCTACTAAGGATTCATTCTACTAGTTTTCCTATAGCAAGGTCTATACTTAGCAAAAATAAAAACCATGCAAGTTTTACTTATCAAAATCACTAATGCATAGAGAAAATATTGGGACAAAAGTATGAAGCATCACTTGCCTTTTTGGTAGGGAATGGTGGTTCACTCCTTGATCTTGCTAGTCACACACTTCACTACAAGTCAATCAAGCAAACACCAATTCAATTTACATTCCAAACCAAAGTCAAACAAACAATTCTTCACACACACAAAGTAATGGAATCTAAGTCATGCATGGGAGCATGCACAAGACAGTTTTATTTTGCAAAGAGGCCTCTATTGGGTTTCTAAACTTTGTAAGATCCAAATTGGTCATTTACCAAAGTGGCAAAGTCATTAGTTAGAGGGTTTTGTCCAAAACTATTTTTAAATCCATTTATCATTTCATGTGGTGAAAAATGTTTTTATTAAGGCAAAACTCTTAAGTTGTTCACCAAATGAGTTGCTATTGCAAAACTTGGTGTTTTAGGGTCAGTAGGTTTGGTCCAAACCATTTTCTCAAAGTTTTCTTTCCATAAACATTTTTATAATAAAATCAACAATTTTATTTGGCTAGAAATGGACTAAACTAATTATTCCATTCCAAACTTTTCCAAATTCATTTTCCAAACCATGGGTTGGTTCCTAGGGTCAGTAAGGTCACAACAATCCAATTTGCAAAGGTTTTATCCTTAAATTCAATTTTAAACAATTTTTATACTCTAAACAAGCATACAAATGTTTCTGCAAATTCAACCAAGCTAACAGATACTATTTGTCAAACTAAGGTCATGGTTGGCTAGGGCTTGTTCTCCTGATTTCATTGATATAAAATTTGTAATTTTTGGACGTGTGGTTTGGAAGTTACAAGGGTTTGAAGTTTGCAATTAAATCAGATTCAAATCTGTTTTTCAAATTCTGTTTTAAAACAGATCCTGCCACGCGTCGTTATTCTACTGGATGATACCGGTTCGGCCGGATCGGGCGACGCTGGCCGTTGGATTAAGTGATATCGCACGGCGCGCAGAGGCTACTTACCTCTTCGCTTATTTCTAATCTTATCCGTCAGATTGAGATCCAATGGACCCCATTGTTTTGACCATTTGGCAGCGGCGCTGACGCGGCGGCGACTGGCGGCGCGGTCAGACGTGGACAGTGCCGGCGATTTAGGAAGCGAGGGAGGAGGTGAGGGTTCTTACAGTGATCGCGGTGACGCTCTGATGCTCAAGGTGCTCGTCGTTGGGCAGGGGGCGTACGGGAACGGCGGCGATTGCTCGTCGTAGACGTCGTCGGCGTCGGGCGCGTTCAGATGTTGTCGAAGGTGAGGATAGAGGGCGCCCTAGGACAAACTGAAAGTGCGGTAAGGTTCGTAAGAGCTTGGGGATCATCATCGTGTCCACGGGGATGAGAGGGGAGTCAGGTTTTACCGGGGAGACGTCGTCGGAGAACAGCAGACGCGGCGGCGCGGTCAGATATTGTCGAAGTCGATGCTCTGGGCGCCCGCGGTTGAAAGGAGGGTACAGAGAGGAGCGTCTGGGAGTGGGGAAGTTGCTAGGGTTCTCGAGAAGGAAGGGGGTGGCGTGTACTGGCCTGAATTGGCCGGAGACGGTGGTCGGAGCCGAGGCAGTCGAGGAGAGATTGTGGCGGCCTGGAGGCGTGCTCGGGGAAGAAGGCAGAGGGGAAACGGAGAGGAAACAGGGGCGATTAAAACAGCGTGGTTGCAGGAGTGATTAAGTGCGGCGTTAACGCGAATTGATGCCCGCGAATTCATCACTGAAACAGGGAGAGGGGGGGGGAGAACGGTCGCGGGGTGAGGAAGAAGAGCAGTAGGATGTGGGGTCCGCTGGCAGTGAAAGAAAAGAAGAAGGGGAGGGGTCCACTTGTCGGTTGCTGGGTGGGTGCGGTTCTGAGTGGAAAGAAAACGGTTCGGGGAAGAATAGGAGCTGGGTTGGACTGGGTTGTTGGGCCAGATGGTGGGCTGGTCGTTTTTCCTTATTTTTTCTGCTTACTTGTTTTATTCTTTTCTAATTCCATTTTCTGATTTGAAATTCAATTCATAATTCAAACAACAAGATAACATTCAAATAATTCAAACAATCATCACACTTGTATCAAGTTTTTGGTTCTGTTTATCAACATAATCCAAATCCAAAAATAATTTAGTAATTTTATTTATTTTAGGAACCATTTAATAATTAAATAAAATGGGCCTTAGTTATTTAAAATAGAGTTTGATTTTATTAATAAAATCTTTGTTTGAAACCTAAATATTTTCAAACCAAATCAGTAGGTTTTATTTGGGAAATATAGAATACTTGGAAACTTGTTTTAAAACAAAATAACATTTTATTTTAGAGTCCATTATTAATTAAATATAATAGACTTTCATTATTAAATCAAATAGGGTTTGCTTTATTTAGATATTTATTTTGAAATCTAAAATAAAGCCAAAACACTTTAGTAGGTATTATTTGTGAATATAAATATTTGGAAAACTTATTTTAAACAAATTAATAAGTTTTGTTGTTTCAATTAAATTGGTAAAACTTTTTATTAAATAAAGTTGGATATTAATTCCTTATTATTTTATTTAAGCAATCCTTTATTATTTTTAATTAAACCTTTGCTATTTTATTTAAAATAAAATGTTTTAATTCAAAAGCTTGGCCAAGGTTTTAATTGGCTTTATAAAATGATCCTTATTTATAAATCCATCTTTTCTTTTGAATACCAAATCTTTTATTAAGAGATCCAAAATAGTATTTTAAATATTTTTATTTTCCTTTAATAAAAGTTTATTTTTTTTAAATCTCTTTAGGATTTATTTGATTCAAATTGGTTTGAGGTTCCATTTGAATTCAAAAAGTTTCTTCTGGCTCTGAAAATCAAACAAAGTTTTATTTTATTAATTTATTTTCACATTACAAGATTTGGAAAATCTTGGGATGTGACATGTTCATAGTCATAACATGGTGTGAGCATGTGCCAAGTCAACCCAAACAAAGCATCAAAGGAGAATACCACAATACTATGCTTTTGTATGCTAAAACAACACATGATTCCTTCAAGGCACACTAAGTAATCCAAATTGTTTGGAACAAGTCATGCTACAACAATAATCACTAAGCATAAGGCCAAACAATATCTAGCATGACATGATAAAGTCTAAGTCACAGTCAAAGCAAGCTCTTCTTGTACTACTCAAGCAAGAACTTTCTACTCCTCACCAACACCAATAAATTTATTTGAAACAACATAGCAAGAACGGGGGTCCAAACTAATTTATTCAAGCAAACTAAATGAAAACTAAGACGCTCCAAGAACAACACAACAGTGCATGAAACAATAAAAACGAAGTGTCTAGAAAGACCTAAGCTTTTTATTGATGAAGAAGGGGATGCATTGGGCATCCCCAAGCTTTGACGCTTGTAACTCTTGAATATTTCTTGGGGTGACACGGGGTGGCATCCCCAAGATTGAGTTTTTTTCCATTTTTCATCTCATTACATCATTCTTCCTCTACACCTGCAAATTTTCCTTCATACAAAAGTTCACACAATCTTCATTAGCAACATTAGTGTATTCAAAAGATAATAGACCCTTGGGTTTAGCTTTAGAACAGCAAAACTTTCACTAAAAACACAAGATACTGTAGCAATTCCCTCAAAAAGCTCAATTTCCCAAAAATAACTCAAAAAGGAATCAATAAGAAGCAAATGCAAATAATGGCAGAAATTTGTCAAAACAGACCAGCAGGTATAAATCGATTTTTTCTATGACCTTATGTTGCTCAAATCAAAAAGTATTGAACTAACGAAAGTTAGCTAACATACCAGGGGATTTATTTAGAAAATATCAGCTCAATCCGACTTACAGAGATTCTTCATGAATTTTTATGATGGAGCAAAAAAATCTGTTTCGGGACAGCAACTCCCCAAATCTTACTTCCCTCTCATTAGAGGTCATTCTTGGCACAAAAAGAAAATAAAAAGGATAAGGAGAGTTCATTACTAAAGTAATAACTTTCAAGACTAAAGAAAACTTTTGGGTTATCTCCCAATAAGTACTTTTCTTTAACGCCTTTAAGTTAGGCACAAGAAGCAAGAATCAAGTATTTTCAAATGAAGAAGCATTAAGATCCATACTCGAAATCTCTTCAACCAAGAAAGGTATCTCATCTAAATGAGTTTTATAGGATCCTTTCTCATCTCTCTTTGGTTCACTACTTTCATCAAAAGGGTTTTCAGGAAACAATGCAATCAAAATTCTTTTCTAAGGCTTCATGCATTCCTACAAGTTTAAAAGTTATGGGTATCTTAATTTCCTCTATGGGTTTGGTTTTATCTAAAGTACCCATAACATCTACACATGATCCTATAGCATATTAAAACATTCAAAGACCTTTTTGGCTTCTTTAGCAACATCATTGAACTCTTTTAGTAAAGTTTCTAGGATAAATTCTCTCTTTTCAACATCATTTTTCTTTTAGTTTAAGGAACAAGATTTGCATCATGGGGTTAAAGTTAACAAACCTAGCCTCCAACATATGAACTAAAGAAGCTGCATCAATTTCACAATTAGGAGCAAGTTGTGCTATAGATCTATCCTTAATATCCTCATGTTTGATAACATGATTAAATAATTCTTCAATATTTTCTATACCAATTATAGAGCCACTACCTATTGAAAGGTATTTCAGGGTGAACTTGGGGATCAACATGGTGAGCTAGAGCAAGGTGACAACTAGAGCAGGAACTAATTTTTTTGTGTTTTTCATAAGAGAAAGCAAACCAAACTAAACTAATTTTTTGGAGTTTTTGATAAAAAGAGGCAAATAAAACCAAGCAAAAGAAACTAAGCAAAACAAAAACAAAGTAAAGAGAAAGGTTGTGAAGGACTCCCCTTGTGAAGACGTCCTTAGCCTCCCCGACAACGGCGCCAGAAAACTTGTTGATGGCGCGTGGTAGCGCTTCAATGGGAGACCCCAAGAGCAAGGTGTGATTAGCACAGCAACAAGTCTTCCCTCAGTAAGAAACTAAGGTCATCGAACCAGTAGAAGGAAGGAAATGACTCAAAGGTGTTGATAGCAACTTGGAGACCTGCACAACACAAACTCAAGACTTTGCCCCAATGAACAGTGAGGCTGTCAATCTCACCGGTTGCTGTAACAAAAGATTAAATGTATGGTGTGGAAGGTAATAGTGGTTTGCAAAAAGTAAACAGTAACAATGGAAGATGTATTAATGATAAAGATTGGACCGATGTCCATAGTTCACTAGAGGTGTTCTCCTTAAGATAAACAAACATGGCATGCTGGGTAAACAAATTACAGCAGGGCAATTGACATGACTGAGCAAGGCATAACAATGCAATACTAGACATTCATGATCCTACGAGATTCGATCGGGTAATACAATAAGATACATAAACTGCCATCCAACTGCATCTATGACTAGTAATCCACCTTCAGGTTATCATCCGAACCCCCTCCAGTATTAAGTTGCAAGCAATGGATAACTGCTTTAAGCAAAATGTGTAAGGTAAACAATCCATTTGTTCCATGAACAAGAGACCGTTGTTTTCTCCCTAGTGGCAACAACACATCTACAACCTTAGAGATTTCTGTCACTTCCCTTAGATTAAATAGAGGCATGAACCCACTATCGAGCATAAATACCCCCTCTTAGAGTCACTAGCATCTACTTGGCCAAGATAGCTACTAGAAACGAAGAGCATGTAAGATCACAAACAACACAGACATGATAGTATTAATAAGACAAAACCATTAATAAATCTGACAGTAATCTAAATATCCATCGGATCCCCGCAAACACAACATGCATGATTACAAATAGATGATCTTGATCATGAACGGAGCTCACAAGATCTAAACATGGTAGCACAAAGGAGGAGATACAACCATCTTGTAGGGTTCGCAGCATAGAAAACAAAAAATTTCCTGCGATGTGAGCTATGTACCAAGATCTATCTACTAGATACAAACAACGGGCGGATGTATATCCGTAGAGAACATACCCTTGAAGACCGACAAATATTAACGAGTTCAACTCGTGGTTGATGTAGACGATCTCTTGCCGATCTCAAGATCGAGAGGAAGTTCTAGCGCCGCAAATCAGCAGCGCATCCGTGCTCGCACACACGTTCGAGGCACCGAGCAACCTCCGCCTCCTCGCTCCAGTGATGCAGCGGAAGCACAACTCTTTCTTGCCGAATAGCCATCGGGAATATGTATCTCGCTAGTCCGAGACCATGGGGGATAAATTCTAGAGGGGGAGAGAGATCCTTCACGAGGAGGTGTGAGAGACAAGTGAGGAGGGGGGCTCCTTTTATAGGAGGAGGGGGGAACCCCAAGGGGGTGGCCGGCGCATGGGGGCTGCCCCCTTGCCCTCCCCTCTTCATGTGGGTGTACACTCCACTCACAAATCTCCTTTAAATTCCCTCCACTCAAAAGTCCACTCAAATTCCCATTAAATTTCCACCAAATTTAATGCAAACTCTCATTAAATAAAACTCTTTTATTTTATTCAGAATTTTGTCAATTAATTTAATGACAAACATTCACAAATAACCCCTTGCTAGAATTCCATTTCACATGCATAACCACTTTATGCAATTTCACCCGAAAACCTGTTTCGGTATCTAGTGAAATAAATTCCAGCGCTTGTTCATTCTTTCGGCATGAAACTTTTGCTCCAATTGGATGTCGGTGTCTCTTAAGTGTGTCACCCTACGGTTCGTGAATAATGCGGACATGATCGAGACCCCTCTCGGATCAATAATCAGAAGCGGGATCTGGAGACCCATACTGACTCCCACACATTCAACGATGACTTTCTTGTGATCGCCGGAACCTTTTTACGCTAGTATCTTAATCCCTTTGTTTCACGATATATTACATGTCCGAGATTCGATCATCGGTATCTCCATACCTAGTTTGATCTCGTTACCGACATGCACTCTTTTATCGTTCCCGTGATATAACATTCTAGTGATCAAATCACTTGCTTGCAAGCTAACCAATGTGATATCACCGAGAGGGCCCAGATTATATCTATCCCTCATCGGGATGAAAAAATTCCACTCTCAATCCATGAGCCTCAACATAACACTTTATTAGTTCTGAATCCATCTTTATAATCACCCTGTTATGGTGTGACGTTTGATGTTATCAAGAAACTCTTCCGGTGTTAGTGATTGACATGATCTCATGGTCTAAGGATTAGGATCACTCTGTAAGTTGTTATAGCAATATAAACTCAATGAATTTGATCGTAATGCTATACTTCGGATGAATGTTCATCACACCATTACACTAATGTTGTGATCCCGTTATTAACAACATCCAATGTCCATGATCAGGAAACCTTGATCATCTTGTTAATCAACGAGCTAGTTTATGAGAGAGGCATAACTAGGAACTTTCTGTTTGTTTATTAAACACACATGTATTAATGTTTCCGTATTAATACAATTATAGCATGCAAAATAAACATCTATCATATACTTGGAATACACATAATAAACACTTTATTATTGCCTCTCAGGGCATATTCCCTTCAGTCTCCCACTTGCACTAGAGACAATAATCTAGTTACATAGTGATAAATCTAACACCCATTGAGTTCTGGTGTTGATCATGTTTTGCTCTAGGGAGAGTTTTAGTCAATGGATTTGCTACATTGAGATCCGTATGTACTTTACAAATCTTTATATCTCCATCCTTGCATGCTCGCGGATGGAGTGAAACCGGCGCTTAATATGCTTGGAATGCTTGTGATACCTTGGTTCTTTGGCATTGGCAATGGCACCATTGTTGTCACAATAGATCACCATTGGATCCAACGCGTTTGCAACCACTCCTAGTTCGGATATGAACTCTTTCATCCAAACTGCTTCCTGAGCCGCTTCTGAAGCAGCAACATATTCGGCCTCCGTTGTTGATCCCGCTACCACAGGTTGTTTGGAGCTCCTCCAACTAACCGCTCCGCAATTCATGAGAAATATGTATCCGTATTGAGACTTAGAGTCATCCGGATCGGTGTCAAAGCTAGCGTCAACATAACACTTAGCAACGAGCTCTTCTTCACCTTCGTATACAAGAAACATATCCTTAGTTCTTCGTAAGTACTTAAGGATATTCTTGACCGCTATCCAGTGTTCCGAACCTGGATCCAATTGGTACCTACTAGTCAAACTAATAGCATGTGCCACATCCGGTCTTGTACATAGCATGGCGTACATTATAGAGCCTATGGCTGAAGCATAGGGGACCTTGTCCATTATCTCTCTTTCTTCCGCCGAAGCAGGACTTTGAGTCTTACTCAATGTCTTGCCTTGCAACATAGGTAAGAACCCCTTCTTACTTCCGTCCATTTTAAACTTCTTTAAAATCTTATCAAGGTATGTACTTTGCGATAGCCCTATTAGGCACCTAGATCTATCTCTATAGATCTTTATGCCTAATATGTATGACGCTTCACCTAGGTCCTTCATCGAAAATTTGCTGTTTAGATAACTTTTAACACTGTCTAAAAGATCTATATCATTTCCGATCAATAATATGTAATCCACATATAATATCAGAAATGCCACATTGCTCCCACTCACGTTCTTGTAAATACAAGCTTCTCCATAAGTTTGGACAAATCCAAACTCTTTGATCACCTCATCAAAGCGGAGATTCCAACTTCGTGATGCTTGCTTCAATCCATAGATGGATCGCTGAAGCTTGCACACCTTGTTAGCATCCTTAGGATCGACAAAACCCTTTGGTTGTATCATATACAACTCTTCTTCAATATTACCATTGAGAAACGCGGTTTTGACATCCATCTGCCATATCTCATAATCGAAATATGCAGCAATTGCTAACATAATCCTAACTGACTTTAGCATCGCTACAGGAGAGAATGTCTCATCGTAGTCAACTCCTTGAATTTGTCGAAACCCCTTTGCGACAAGTCGAGCTTTATAGACGGTCACATTACCATCAACATAAGTTTTCCATTTGAAAATCCATTTGTTCTCCACAGCCTTTCGGTCGTGAGGTAATTCCACCAAGTTCCAAACTTGATTTTCATACATGGATTCCATCTCGGATTTCATGGCTTCTAACCATTTGTTGGAATCCGGGCTCATCATCGCTTCTTCATACGTCGCAGGGTCATCATTTTCATCAACCATGAAATTCATGACAGGATTTCCGTACAGCTCGGGAGCTGCACGCGTCCTGCTTGACCTGCGAGGTTCGATAGTACTCTCTTTCGGAGTTTCATGATTATTATCATTTGTTCCCTCTTCAACAGGTGGAGCCAACTCCGGAACAACTTCCGGCGCTGCGCTACTCGCCATACTTTGAAGAGAAGGTTCAATAACCTCTTCGAGTTCTACCTTCCGACTACTCACACCTTTCACGAGAAACTCTTTCTCTAGAAAGGATCCATTCTTGGCAACAAAAACCTTGCCCTCGGATCTGTGATAGAAGGAATACCCAATAGTTCCTTAGGGTATCCTATGAAGACGCATTTTTCCGCTTTGGGTTCGAGTTTATCCGGTTGAAGTTTCTTCACATAAACATCGCATCCCCAAACTTTAAGAAAAGACAGCTTAGGTTTGTTTCCAAACCACAATTCATACGACGTCTTTTCAACGGATTTAGATGGTGCCCGATTTAAAGTGAATGCAGCAGTTTCTAGTGCATAACCCTAAAATGACAACGGCAAGTCCGTCAGAGACATCATAGATCGAACCATATCTAATAAAGTACGATTACAACGTTCCGACACACCATTTCGCTGTGGTGTTCCGGCAGGCGTGAGTTGTGAAACAATTCCACACTCTTTCATGTGAGTGCTAAACTCGTAACTTAGATACTCACCTCCACGGTCGGACCGTAGAAATTTGATCTTTCTATTACGATGATTTTCCACTTCATTCTGAAATTCCTTGAACTTTTCAAAGGTTTCAGACTTGTGTTTCATCAAATAGATATAACCGTATCTACTCAAATCATCCGTGAAAGTAACAAAATAATGATATCCACCTCGCGTTGACACACTCATTGGACCACATACATCAGAATGTATGATTTCTAATAAATCTGTCGCCCATTCCATTGAACCGGAAAACGGCGTTCTAGTCATCTTGCCCATAAGGCATGGCTCACATGTATCAAATGATTCAAAATCAAGTGATTCCAAAAGTCCATCCGAATGGAGCTTCTTCATGCGTTTAACGCCAATATGACCTAGACGGCAGTGCCACATATATGCGGATATATCATCATTAAGTTTAATCCTTTTAGCATCAACATTATGAATATGTGTAACATTATCATCGAGATCTAATAGAAATAAACCATTCATCATCGGTGCATGACCATAAAAGATTTCATTCATATAAATGGAACAACAATTGTTCTCGGATTTAAATGAATAACCACTTAGCATCAAACACGATCCAGATACAATGTTCATGCTCAGTGCAGGCACCAGATAACAATTATTCAAGTTTATAACTAATCCCGACGGCAAGTGGAGAGGCAGCGTTCCGACGGCGATCACATCAAAGCTTGATCCATTGCCGACACGCATCTTGACCCCACTCCTTGCTAGCGGTCGCTTGTTCCGCAGCCCCTGATTCGAGTTACAAATATTAGCAACTGAACCGGTATCAAATACCCAGGTGCTACTGCGAGCACTAGTCAAGTACACATCAATAACATGTATATCATATATACCTTTGTTTGCCTTACCGGCCTTCTTGTCTGCCAGATACTTGGGGCAGTTGCGCTTCAAGTGGCCAGTCCCCTTACAATAGTAGCACTCGGTATCAGACTTAGGTCCAACTCGGGGTTTCTTTTCAGGCACGACAACAGGCTTGCCGCCCTTACTTCCCTTCCGTTTTACCTTCTTGTCTTTCTTGAAACTAGTGTTCCTATTGATCATCAACACTTGATGTTCCTTTTTGATCTCCAATTCTGCAGTTTTAAGCATTGACAGAAGCTCGGGGAGAGAGTTCTTCATGCCTTGCATATTATAGTTCATCACGAAGCTCTTATAGCTAGGTGGCAGAGACTGCAGAACACGATGGATGCCTAAGTCAATGGGAATCGATATTCCCAAGGACACAAGCTTATCGGCGTAACCCGACATCTTGAGTACATGCTCACTAACGGAGCTGTGCTCTTCCATCATGCAGCTTAAGAACTTATCTGAAGCGTTGTAGCTCTCTACAGCAGCATGTGTGTCAAAAATCATTTTCAACTCACCCATTGTATAAAAAGCATTGCCATTTTCGAAACGCTTTCGAAGTTCCGGCTCTAGCCCATACAATATGCCGCAATGAACTAAGTTGTGGTCCTCCTGACGAGTCTGATAGACATTCTTCTCCTCGTCAGGGGCATCATCTAAAGGTGGGGGGCCTAACGGCGCTTCTAGCACATATTGCTTTTGTGCAGCAGAGAGGAGAATCCTCAAATTCATGGCCCATTCGGTAAAGTTGCTACCGTTCGTTGCTAGTTTCTCTTTCTCCATGAACACATTGAAATTAAAAGCAGGTGGTGCCATCTACAACAAAATTTGTAAAGTTTAGACTAAGTGTATGATAGATTGAGTTCAACTAACCCATATTACGAATGAACTCCCACTCAAAAACGACATCCCTCGTGCCTTTTTGGTGATTACATGAACCAAATCCACTATACCAAGTCAGATCATCACGTGAGTCGGTATAGCTTCAAAGGCGAGCATCAAATGGGCATCATATCAACTATATGACTCATGCTTAACCTTTTGGTCCGTGTTCCGAGGCCATGTCTGTACATGCTAGGCTCGCCAAGTTAGAACCTTAGTATTCGCGTGTGTAACTGTTTTACACCCGAAATATGGTCGTGGATCCAAGAACACCCGATCATCACGTGATGTCTTGGAGCGACGAAGACATAATCGGTTGATACTAAAGGAAGAACACATTCTTATCTTGATATTTAATAGAGGGATCATCTTATTATGCTAAAAAAGCGCTAAACAAGCAATATAAGATGCTATCAAACATCACATGTTTATTAGTGAAATGATATGGCTCCCGCAGATGATCTCTATCATGTGCATCGTGGTATGATCACTATCATACCTATATGTGTAAATCCAAGGTCTATGGAGTTTACACGCTATGTGTGTTGTTAGAGTATCATCTCATACTTCTACTTACAACACTACCATATCATAACACTAGCCCAGCAACAATCTAAACTAGACGCCTCTAATTTATCCATTGCAAGTTTTACGTGGCTTAGGGCTTTCGAGATAGAACCGTTCTTACCTACGAACATGAACCACAACGAGGATAACCAAATTGTTGACAACTCGCTTGCAAAATAGATATTGACTATATTAGGAGAGACAGACACCCGCTAGCCACTTATGCAAACTAGTTGCATGTCAAGCGTGGAACAGGTCTCATGTGCGAGGACATGTAAAGTTTGTCTGGGCCGCTTCATCCCACTATGCCACCAATATCCAAAATTACAACGAAGGAGCAACAACATGATCATCATCGCCCACATACTCATATGTGTACTACCCGTGTAAAGTATCTACGCATATATCCGGCTCTGATACCACTGTAGGGTTCGCAGCATAGAAAACAAAAAATTTCCTACGATGTGAACTATGTACCAAGATCTATCTACTAGATACAAACAACGGGCGGATGTATATCCATAGAGAACATATCCTTGAAGACCGACAAAGCTTAACGAGTTCAACTCGTGGTTGATGTAGACGATCTCTTGCCGATCTCAAGATCGAGAGGAAGTCCTAGCGCCGCAAATCAGCAGCGCATCCGTGCTCGCACACACGTTCGAGGCACCGAGCAACCTCCGCCTCCTCGCTCCAGCGATGCAGCGGAAGCACAACTATTTCTTGCCGAATAGCCACCGGGAACATGTATGTCACTAGTCCGAGACCATGGGGGATAAATTCTAGAGGGGGAGAGAGATCCTTCACGAGGAGGTGTGAGAGACAAGTGAGGAGGGGGGCTCCTTTTATAGGAGGAGGGGGGAACCCCAAGGGGGTGGCCGGCGCATGGGGGCTGCCCCCTTGCCCTCCCCTCTTCATGTGGGTGGACACTCCACTCACAAATCTCCTTTAAATTCCCTCCACTCAAAAGTCCACTCAAATTCCCATTAAATTTCCACCAAATTTAATGCAAAATCTCATTAAATAAAACTCTTTTATTTTATTCAGAATTTTGTCAATTACTTTAATGACAAACATTCACAAATAACCCCTTGCTAGAATTCCATTTCACATGCATAACCACTTTATGCAATTTCACCCGAAAACCTGTTTCGGTATCTAGTGAAATAAATTCCTGCGCTTGTTCATTCTTTCGGCATGAAACTTTTGCTCCAATTGGATGTCGGTGTCTCTTAAGTGTGTCACCCTACGGTTCGTGAATAATGCAGACATGATCGAGACCCCTCTCGGATCAATAATCAGAAGCGGGATCTGGAGACCCATACTGACTCCCACACATTCAACGATGACTTTCTTGTGATCGTCGGAACCTTTTTACGCTAGTATCTTAATCCCTTTGTTTCACGATATATTACATGTCCGAGATTCGATCATCGGTATCTCCATACCTAGTTTGATCTCGTTACCGACATGCACTCTTTTCTCGTTCCCGTGATATAACATTCTATGATAAAATCACTTGCTTGCAAGCTAACCAATGTGATATCACCGAGAGGGCCCAGAGTATATCTATCCGTTATCGGGATGAACAAATTCCACTCTCGATCCATGGGCCTCAACATAACACTTTATTAGTTCTGAATCCATCTTTATAATCACCCTGTTACGGTGTGACGTTTGATGTTATCAAGAAACTCTTCTAGTGTTAGTGATTGACATGATCTCATGGTCTAAGGATTAGGATCACTCCGTAAGTTGTTATAGCAATATAAACTCAATGACTTTGATCGTAATGTTATACTTCGAATGAATGTTCATCACACCATTACACTAATGTTGTGATCCCGTTATTAACAACATCTAATGTCCATGATCAGGAAACCTTGATCATCTTGTTAATCAACGAGCTAGTTTATGAGAGAGGCATAACTAGGAACTTTCTGTTTGTTTATTAAACACACATGTATTAATGTTTCCGTATTAATACAATTATAGCATGCAAAATAAACATCTATCATATACTTGGAATACACATAGTAAACACTTTATTATTGCCTCTCAGGGCATATTCCCTTCACATCTAGCTACTACATAGACCCGTAGTCCAAGGTGGAACTACTCACACTTCATACCGGAGGCTAGCATGGTGATGAAGAAGGCCTCCGAGATGATCTCCCCTCCGGCAGGGTGCCAGGAAGAGCTTTAGATCCTCCCGATCTAGGGACGATGGTGGCGGCGGCTATAGACGGTTTCGTGGAATATTGATCGCGTGCTTAAGGTTTCTGCATCGCGGGGTCTTTATAGGCGAAGAGGCGAGGCAGGGGTGTCCAGGGTGGTCACACCCCCCAGGCGCGGCTAGCCCTAGCCCACGCCGCCAGGGTGTGTGGCCCCATGGTGCCTCCCCTCCATCACGTACTCTGGCTCTGTGTTCACCATGGTAAAATATTGACTTTGGCTTTTGTCCCGTCCAATTTCGAGAATATTGATTTTCTGCCTTTCTGGAACCAAAAACAGAAGAAAACAGCCAACTGGCACTGTGGCATCTTGTTAATATGTTAGTACCAGAAAATATATAAAAACACCTCAAAGTGTAGACAAAGCAAAGAAAATTAGATACTAAACAAGCATGGAACATCAAAAATTATAGATACGTTTCTGACGTATCAAGCATCCCCAAGATTAACTCCTGCTCGTCCTCGAGTAAGTAAGTGATAAAAAGGAATATTTTTTTAGGTGACATGCACCATCAAAATCAAGATCAAACCATTTGCAAGCAATGAAAGCTAGGATCAAAGAACTCTAAACATGAGCATGAAAGATGGAGTTCTAACAGTAAGACAAAGTAACTATGCATGCAACATAAAAGGTTACAAACAAAGATCATGAATAACATGCATTGAAAAATGTTTGTTTGTTTCACATACAGAAAACATAGCATAGTGGCATTAAGCTTGTCCCTCATGTAGTAGCAAATAGATGCATAGGACACCTTCAAAGTTCATGAGGGTGACTAGATACAAATAGTTTAAGAACAAGCAATATCAACATTATGAATCAATCAATAAGTTTTGGGACAATGCACGTAGAACTAAGAATGGCAACTATGCTCTCTTAACTGGTGCCTAAGGGTAGAAGGTGGAGACTCAATATAATAGTGGAAGAAAGGTCCTTCATAAAGGGAAGCAGGGATTTCAAGTTTCAAAAATATCTTCCAAAAATTATGCTACTTGTTAGCTTTCAGCTCTCATTGTCCCTGTCATAAGAATCTTGAAGTGATTAAGGTTGAAGTGAACAAACTATGGAGTATATGCTTGACAAAGTATAAGTTGGCAATCTCATGTCCCTTGAATACGAGGACCGCTCCTCATGCGACTCAAGTTTAGTTACTTGCAAGTTTTTGAATACGAGGGCCGCCAACGGGGTACCCCTTGCACATGATACAGGAGCTATCCCATAATCAAAATGACAAGACAAGCAGACAATGGGCATCTCAGTAATCTTCTTAATCATGGGAATATGGTTCTTTTTTCTCTCTTTCCTCTTTTCTCATATTTTTTCTTTTTCTCAATCTCATTTTTTCTATCTTTTTTTTTCATAAGATAAGAAGAATACTTCATAGATGTCATTATGGTGATGTTGCAAGTTTCCACCATGATTAGGCATGGCTTAGGCTAGCGGTCCAGGCATTTCTCTAACACACATACATAACTCAATGGACTTACAATCTCTCCTTTCATTTCACACCGACGACATCCATAGACAAAATAGCATGATATCAACTGTGTACAAAGTACAAGTGCAATGTTGAAAGCGTTCCCCATGACAGCATGGTTCTGCTAATTCCAACGTATAAGTGCAAGCATATACAACATAGATGACACAATCGTTCAAGTTTATTAGGGGCAAGAAAAATAAAGTGTGCCATCAAGTTCATGAGAGCTTTAATCACTAAGTTTTCTCATAACAAAATACTTTTTAATTGGAAGATATATGAAAACAAGAATATACTTGGAATGGTGTAGCACACCATGCGTAGGAATTTATAGTGTACACTTTGGAATAACTTGGTTTATTGGGAGTTGGATGCATGAGTAGAACTTACTCATACAAGTAGATGCTAGCAAAAGACTGAGAGCGACCAACTAAGAGAGCAATAATGGCCATAATCATGCAGAGCGACAAAACATTACTAATCAAAGCATAAAGTGGTACTACAAGTCAAGGACTAAATGATCATAGAGGCTATGGTGACTTGTTCATAGTCATAACATGGTGTGAGCATGTGTCAAGTCAACCCAAACAAAGCATCAAAGGAGAATACCACAATATGCTATGCTTTTGTATGCTAAAACAACGCATGATTCCTTCAAGGCACCGGAAGCAATCCCAATTGTTTGTTACAAGTCATTCTACAGCAATAATCACTAAGCATAAGGTCAAAACAATATCTAGCATGACATGATAAAGTTTAAGTCACAGTCAAAGCAAGCTCCTCTTGTACTAATCAAGCAAGAATTTTCTACTCCTCTCCAACACCAATCAACTTATTTGAAACAACACAGCGAGAACGGGGGTCCAAACTACTTTATTCAAGCAAACTAAGCAACCTAAACGAAAACTAAGACGCTCCAAGAACAACACAACAGTGCATGAAATTGGCTAAATCATTAGACCCATGCGTGATTTCAGATTTTCCCTAAATCTCAAATCCCATGTATGTGGAAGCCCATATGTGATTTGGCCCAAGTTGGTGGCAGCTCATATGTGTGTGTGGCAAGAGCTATGGGAGCTAAAGTTTAGTCCCACATGGAGAGTTGAAGGAGAGTTGCACCACCTTATAAGGTGGAGTGTTGCACCACTTTATAAGTGAGTGACAATAAGAGAGCTACACGCGCGCTCCTCCTCCGACGATGCCCTCGCACGCACGCTCGCCTCGTCTCGTCACGACGCACGCATCGCGGGTTGCGGGAATCTCGTCGAGCCGAGCTTTATTTTGCTGCTCAGGAAATGTGTGCGGTTAGACAGACGTGTCAATAGTTAGCAGATTTGGGTCGCTTCCTGTTGGGGTCCCAACCTAATAAGGTTGATCCCTCCTGTGTTTTACAATGCTAGTCCCTGGATCAATAGCTAGCATCCACAGTTAAGATGTAATATCAAGAAACAAAGGTCATAATATAACTTTATAACCAGGAATAACATAAGTTTATTACATCAAACATAGCTCATTAGGCTATTACATTACATTGCAGCGGAATAAATATAGTCATGGGTCCTTCATCTTCAAAGTGCCACAGGCAGATGTTGGTTGTAGACTTTGTAATCCTAAACAATCAATCTTCACTAAAATCAATCAAACCTGCAACATATAAGTTACAGCCACAAAGGGTCAATACATTTGAATTGTATTGGCAAGTGATACTATGGTAGTATAATGGAGTCTATCAACTATATGCATTTGGCTAAGTGGAGTTGAGGCTTGCATTGCTCAAAATAGATTTTTCCTTAACATTTGAAAATACTAAGTTTTTGCTTGACAAAATCATTTTTCTCAATCAAAGATTTCAAGATCCTTGTACCAAGCCATCTCTCCATCAATGATTGAAGAATTCAAACAACCCTTGTTCAAACCACAAGATTTTAATTTAGAAATTTGAATGATGAGATTTTTGATTGCTTCCATGTCTTGATGCTCAAATTGTCCTTTACCAGGGACATGGCTAAGTACTTAGATTTTACACTCTGCAGAGGTGGTGCACTTTCCCCACAAGACTTGGTTTCCCAAGACAAGATCTTTCAGAAGCCTTCCCTTAGACCAAAATGGACGCGCTCCAACCTATCAAACACTACCACCCACTGTCCATATGGCTAAGTTCTTGCAACCTATATGATCATGGCAGAGCCCATATTGCCAAGTGGTTGCACTTGAAGCTTCTCAACATTTGACATCTCAAATCCCTTTGTTTCCTGGGTGGCCATCCACAAGTGAGATATACAATCCAAGTCCATGGCATTGTGAACCACTCAACCAATCTCCACCAAGCAAGCCCATTCCACCCAGGTGATTCATTAACTTAGTTGTTTTAATAAACAAAACTTAAGTCCTCAGACTTAGAATATTTTTCCATAGTGTGAATATATATTCCACCCATGTTTTCTATTAGCTAGGCTAAGCTTGGTAGTAGTAGGAATCTCTAACTTAGGAAAATCCTACTAAGGATTCATCTACTAGGATTTCCTATAGCAAGGTCTATACTTAGCAAAATCCATGCAAGTTTTACTTAGCAAAATCACTAATGCATAGAGAAAATATTGGGACAAAAATATGAAGCATCACTTGCCTTTTTGGTAGGGAATGGTAGTTCACTCCTTGATCTTGTTAGTCTCACACTTCACTACAAATCAAACAAGCAAACACTAATTCAATTTACATTCCAAACCAATAATCACTCAAACAATTTCACACACACAAGACAATGGAAACCAATTCATGCATGGGAGCATGCACAAGATAGTTTTTATTTTGCAAAAGGGGTCTCTATGGGGTTTCTAAACTTTGTAAGATCCAAATTGGTCATTTACCAAAGTGGCAAAGTTATTAGCATGAAGGTTTTGTCCAAAACTATTTTTTAATACCATTCATCATTTCATGTGGTGAAAAATGTTTTTATTAAGGCAAAAACTCTTAAGTTGTTCACCAAATGAGTTGCTATTGCAAAGCTTGGTGTTTTTGGGTCAGTAGGTTTGGTCCAAACTATTTTCTTAAGGTTTTCTTTCCATAAACATTTTTATAACAAAAACCATTCTTTTTATTTGGCTAGAAAATGGCTAAGTCAAGTAATCCAACCTAAATCTTTCAAAAATCATTTTTAACACCAAGGGTTGGTTCCTAGGGTCAGTAAGGTCACAACAAACCATTTTGCAAAAGTTTTACTCCTAAATTTAATTTTAAACCATTTTTGTACTCTAAACAAGCACACACAAGTTTCTGCAAATTCAAACAAGATAACAGATACTATTTGCTAGACTAAGGGCATGGTTGGCTAGGGCTTGTCTTGATGATTCCAACGACATAAAGTTTGTAATTTTTGGACGTGTGGATCCAAAGTTATGGAATTTACAAAATTGAACATCAATTAGATCAATTCTGTTTTAAATCCAACCAGCAGAGACACGTGTCTTAATCTAATTCGTCGGTACCGGTTCGCTGGGATCGAGCTACGTGAGCCACTGGATCTAAAGCAAATCCTACGACACAGATGCTTCCATACCCCTTCGATAAGTGACTCTATCCTAGCCAGTGGATCGAGATCGAACGGTTGCGGCAGGCTCGACCTAAAGTGGGCGGCGCTGCGGTGGCTAGCGGCGGCGGAGCGGTCGGTAGACAACGGAGGCGACGCTATAGGAGGTGGGGGAGAAGGAGGGGTTGCTCACTGGGCTCAGGGGGTCACGGCGAAGCTCAAGGTACTGACGGTTCGACGAGGGGCACTCTGGTTCAGCCGCGATTCCTCGCCGGAGTAGTGGACGGCGACGGACGGTTCTGTCCACGGTCGAAGACGAGGCTGTGGTCCACGAGAAGACAAACGGAGGACTGGGTTAGACGTAGGAGATCATGGCGGAGCTGTGAGCGTGAACGAGAATGGTTGGGGTAGTCTGATTTACCATAGAGGTTCCGCCGGAGTTTGCAGACAGACGGTGGCGCTCAGGTTGACGACGGGTTGTCGCTGCAGATCGCCCTCAGGCAAGACAGAAGCAAGTTCAGATGCGCAAGAGTAAGGCGATGCTGTGCGCGTGATCTAGGAGGCGCGGGGTGGTCAGTGTTCACCTGGATTGCTTGACGGAGCAATGGCAGACGGCGGCGCTCGCTCGGTGTCGTCGTTGTCGACACTCTGGGACGCTCGGGGACGAGCTGGGCTACGGAGATGATCGCCAGGAGGTGGGGATCACGAGAGCACGGTCGAGGAGGCAAGGGGCGGTCAGGTTTGGTCGGAATCGGAGATGGGAGCTCGTCGGAGCAGAGGGTGCTCGGGGAGGAATTGAGGGCGGTCTAAAGCGTGCCAGCGCGGGGTGTCAGAGGGGAATTATAGGGGAGACACGGGCGTTTACGTCTGCGTGATCAACTCGAGTAACGGCGGTCGCGTTAAGGCGAATTGAATCCGCGGTTTGAAGGCAGCAACGGCAGCGAGGGAGAGGGCGTGGTCGTCGCGCGGGGAAGAAGAAGGAGGTGGCGGTGGGGTCCTCTGGTCAGTGGGAAAGGGGAAGGGAACGGGGTCCACTTGTCAGCCTCAGTGCGGGTTTCTTTTGCGGTGTAGAAAAACGGTTCGGGAGAGGAATAAGAGGAGGTGGGGTCGTCTCGTCAGCGAGTGAGTGAGAGGGAGAAGTGGGTCCTGGTTTTCATTGACTCAGTGGGTCAGTATCTGGGTGTAAAATGTTTTCCTTCGGGGAGGGAGTACTGGGCTGGACTGGGCTTCCTGGGGTGCTGGGTTGGGTCTGTCCTTTTCCATATTTTTTCTGCCTGTTTGTTTTATTCTTTTCTATTTCTATTTTCTGATTTGATTTTCAAACAAATGATTTAATCAACAATTCAAACCCTTCAAACAATTCAAACTTGTAATGAGTTTTTGGTTCTGTTTAGTAGCATAAACTAACTTCCAAAACCCAAATAATATTTTAAATCTTTTTAGGTTCCATTTATTAATTAAATAAAAAGGTTCATTAGTTATTTAATAAAATAGGGTTTGATTATTTAATAAAATCTCCATTTGAAATCCAAATATTTTCAAAACTCAAACAGTAGATTTTATTTGGAAATAAAACATATTTGGAAAATTTTGTTCAAAATAAAATAACATTCTTACTTTAGGCTCCATTAATAATTAAATAGATTGGACCTTAGTTATTAAATCAAATAGGATTTGTTTTATTTAGTTATTTATTTTGAAATCTAAAATAAAGCCAAAACACTTTAGTATGTTTTATTAGAGAATATAAAATACTTGGAAACTTATTTTAAATAAATAAACAAGTTTTGATGGTTTAGAAATAATAAAACCTTTATTAATAAAATCTTGTATATTAAATCCTTATTACTTTATTTAAATAAACCTTTACTATTTTTAATCAAAACAAAACATTTTATTTTAAGTACTGGGCCAAGGTTTAATTTGGCTCTGTAAAATAATCTTTATTTATAGACTCATCTTTTCTTTTGAATACCAAATATTTCATTAAGAGATCCAAAATAGTATTTCCAAAATATTTTATTTTCCTTTGTTAATTGTTTTATGTTTTTAAATCTCTTTAGGATTTAATTGTTCAAAATAGGTTTGAAGATTCCTATTGGCATTTCAAAAGGTTTCTTCTGGCTCTGAAAATCAAACAAAGTTTTATTTTATTAATTTATTTTCGCATTACAAGATTTGGAAAATCTTGGGATGTGACATTCTACCACCCTTAAATAAATCTCGTCCCGAGATTTGGGGAGGTTAGGGTTACAAGCATGTTCAAAACAACTAGGGTTCTACCACCCTTAAAAATTTTCAAACAAAAATTACACATTGTCCTTCTTGGGATCATGAGAAATACTTTCTCTAAGAAAACTTTGCATGTGTCCTTGGTTTCCATACTTGACTCATGGGCCAAGGTTGAGTTTCTCCATAGACTGATTTAACTTGTTCTTCATCTTTTCTGGACAATTGCTTGCATAGTGGCCTAGTTCCTTGCATTTGAAACACATCACTTGGCTGATATCTTTCTTTTCCTTTGGTATCATTGCCTTTTGTTTGTTTCTTTGGTTCTTCTTCTTTTCTGGGCATTCATTGGCATAGTGTCCCATCTCTTTGCAATTGTAACATTGCTCTTGAGTAATATCCTTCTTGTTAGGGTTGGGGCATTTCTTCTTCTTCTTTTTGGGTCTCTCCAAAGCTAGGAGTTCTTCTAGTTCATGTTCTTCATAGGTGGGAGATCTTTCTCTCTTCTTGGGGCATTGATCTTCATGCTCCTTGGATGCATGATCCTTGTATCTAAAAACATTGCTAGTTTGGGTTCCTTCTAGATTAGCTTCTTTGTCATCCTTGTTGTCATTAGCTCCTTGGGAAAGTTTTCTCTCATGTTGATCATTTGAGTAACTAATCCTTGCAACAATTGGGATTGAAGTTTAAAAAAAAACCTTTGTATGGCTGGGTCTAGTCCATGGTTGTTGGCTAAAAGCTGAGTTATCTCTTGGCTCAACTGGTGTTGGGTTGCTATGAGCTCTTTCATGCTGTCAGTTTGTTTGGTGTTGGTGTCATCAACCTTGGAGTCTTTTGGAGTAGTCATCTGTTGGGTTGAAGGGAGATTAGAATAGGCAAGATATTTCTAAGGAAGTATTTCCAATCACACACATCACAATTCACACAAGCATTATGCAAGCAATCACAAACAAACATTCCACTCAAACAACAAGTTCAAGCACATTTATAGGCAACAAAAATATTTTTTGTTTCACCACATAAGTTGGTGTGTTTGACTTAACTAAAATATGGTGGTCCATCTATATGGTTCACTTGTGATCTTCCTTCTTTCTTGGTTTCTTCCTCTTACTTGGGATCATGGTTTCCTTGAGAAAAACTTTTGGTTACAATACTTCAAAGTTTGTTGATGGCTCCTTCTTATTTTGCATTCCCTCAGTCTCTAAATCTTGAGTAAGATTTCCTTGTCTCACTTGTAGTCCTTAGTAGTTTCCAAGTTGGAAGTCCTTGGTGAACATGCTGAAGATGTTGAAGTCATTAGAGTTGAAGATGTTGAAGTCATTAGAGTTGAAGAAGTTGAAGAAGTCCTTTGCACATGGTGTAGTCTTTGGCCATGGGGTTGGTTTTTCCATCAAGTTGAAAATAGAAGAGATGTAGAGTTGAAACCAAAATGGTTGAGGAAAGAGTTTACAAGTGTTTTGTAAATAAGTTTTTGGAACAACATAACTCCTATTTTTCTAAGGGTTTAAGTCCAATCCTAGGGTTACAAATCCTACAGGCAACACAATGCTCTGATACCATCTGTAGGGGTCCCAATCTTAGATAAGATAGAGCCTCCTGTGTTTACAATGCTAGTCCCTGGATCAATAGCTAGCATCCACAGTTAAGATGTAATATCAAGAAACAAAGGTCATAATATAACTTTATAACCAGGAATAACATAAGTTTATTACATCAAACATAGCTCATTAGGCTATTACATTACATTGCAGCGGAATAAATATAGTCATGGGTCCTTCATCTTCAAAGTGCCACAGGCAGATGTTGGTTGTAGACTTTGTAATCCTAAACAATCAATCTTCACTAAAATCAATCAAACCTGCAACATATATGTTACAGCCACAAAGGGTCAATACATTTGAATTGTATTGGCAAGTGATACTATGGTAGTATAGTGGAGTCTATCAACTATATGCATTTGGCTAAGTGGAGTTGAGGCTTGCATTGCTCAAAATAGATTTTTCCTTAACATTTGAAAATACTAAGTTTTTGCTTGACAAAATCATTTTTCTCAATCAAAGATTTCAAGATCCTTGTACCAAGCCATCTCTCCATCAATGATTGAAGAATTCAAACAACCCTTGTTCAAACCACAAGATTTTAATTTAGAAATTTGAATGATGAGATTTTTTATTGCTTCCATGTCTTGATGCTCAAATTGTCCTTTACCAGGGACATGGCTAAGTACTTAGATTTTACACTCTGCAGAGGTGGTGCACTTTCCCCACAAGACTTGGTTTCCCAAGACAAGATCTTTCAGAAGCCTTCCCTTAGACCAAAATGGACGCGCTCCAACCTATCAAACACTACCACCCACTGTCCATATGGCTAAGTTCTTGCAACCTATATGATCATGGCAGAGCCCATATTGCCAAGTGGTTGCACTTGAAGCTTCTCAACATTTGACATCTCAAATCCCTTTGTTTCCTGGGTGGCCATCCACAAGTGAGATACACAATCCAAGTCCATGGCATTGTGAACCACTCAACCAATCTCCACCAAGCAAGCCCATTCCACCCAGGTGATTCATTAACTTAGTTGTTTTATTAAACAAAACTTAAGTCCTCAGACTTAGAATATTTTTCCATAGTGTGAATATATATTCCACCCATGTTTTCTATTAGCTAGGCTAAGCTTGGTAGTAGTAGGAATCTCTAACTTAGGAAAATCCTACTAAGGATTCATCTACTAGGATTTCCTATAGCAAGGTCTATACTTAGCAAAATCCATGCAAGTTTTACTTAGCAAAATCACTAATGCATAGAGAAAATATTGGGACAAAAATATGAAGCATCACTTGCCTTTTTGGTAGGGAATGGTAGTTCACTCCTTGATCTTGTTAGTCTCACACTTCACTACAAATCAAACAAGCAAACACTAATTCAATTTACATTCCAAACCAATAATCACTCAAACAATTTCACACACACAAGACAATGGAAACCAATTCATGCATGGGAGCATGCACAAGATAGTTTTTATTTTGCAAAAGGGGTCTCTATGGGGTTTCTAAACTTTGTAAGATCCAAATTGGTCATTTACCAAAGTGGCAAAGTTATTAGCATGAAGGTTTTGTCCAAAACTATTTTTTAATACCATTCATCATTTCATGTGGTGAAAAATGTTTTTATTAAGGCAAAAACTCTTAAGTTGTTCACCAAATGAGTTGCTATTGCAAAGCTTGGTGTTTTTGGGTCAGTAGGTTTGGTCCAAACTATTTTCTTAAGGTTTTCTTTCCATAACATTTTTATAACAAAAACCATTCTTTTTATTTGGCTAGAAAATGGCTAAGTCAAGTAATCCAACCTAAATCTTTCAAAAATCATTTTTAACACCAAGGGTTGGTTCCTAGGGTCAGTAAGGTCACAACAAACCATTTTGCAAAAGTTTTACTCCTAAATTCAATTTTAAACCATTTTTGTACTCTAAACAAGCACACACAAGTTTCTGCAAATTCAAACAAGATAACAGATACTATTTGCTAGACTAAGGGCATGGTTGGCTAGGGCTTGTCTTTCTGATTCCAACGACATAAAGTTTGTAATTTTTGGACGTGTGGATCCAAAGTTATGGAATTTACAAAATTGAACATCAATTAGATCAATTCTGTTTTAAATCCAACCAGCAGAGACACGTGTCTTAATCTAATTCGTCGGTACCGGTTCGCTGGGATCGAGCTACGTGAGCCACTGGATCTAAAGCAAATCCTACGACGCAGATGCTTCCATACCCCTTTGATAAGTGACTCTATCCTAGCCAGTGGATCGAGATCGAACGGTTGCGGCAGGCTCGACCTAAAGTGGGCGGCGCTACGGTGGCTAGCGGCGGCGGAGCGGTCGGTAGACGACGGAGGCGACGCTATAGGAGGTGGGGGAGATGAAGGGGTTGCTCACCGGGCTCAGGGGGTCACGGCGAAGCTCAAGGTACTGACGGTTCGACGAGGGGCACTCTGGTTCAGCCGCGATTCCTCGCCGGAGTAGTGGACGGCGACGGACGGTTCTGTCCACGGTCGAAGACGAGGCTGTGGTCCACGAGAAGACAAACGGAGGACTGGGTTAGACGTAGGAGATCATGGCGGAGCTGTGAGCGTGAACGAGAATGGTTGGGGTAGTCTGATTTACCAGAGAGGTTCCGCCGGAGTTTGCAGATAGACGGTGGCGCTCAGGTTGACGACGGGTTGTCGCTGCAGATCGCCCTCAGGCAAGACAGAAGCAAGTTCAGATGCGCAAGAGTAAGGCGATGCTGTGCGCGTGATCTAGGAGGCGCGGGGTGGTCGGTGTTCACCTGGATTGCTTGACGGAGCAATGGCAGACGGCGGCGCTCGCTCGGTGTCGTCGTTGTCGACGCTCTGGGACGCTCGGGGACGAGCTGGGCTACGGAGATGATCGCCAGGAGGTGGGGATCACGAGAGCACGGTCGAGGAGGCAAGGGGCGGTCAGGTTTGGTCGGAATCGGAGATGGGAGCTCGTCGGAGCAGAGGGTGCTCGGGGAGGAATTGAGGGCGGTCTAAAGCGTGCCAGCGCGGGGTGTCAGAGGGGAATTATAGGGGAGACACGGGCGTTTACGTCTGCGTGATCAACTCGAGTAACGGCGGTCGCGTTAAGGCGAATTGAATCCGCGGTTTGAAGGCAGCAACGGCAGCGAGGGAGAGGGCGTGGTCGTCGCGCGGGGAAGAAGAAGGAGGTGGCGGTGGGGTCCTCTGGTCAGTGGGAAAGGGGAAGGGAACGGGGTCCACTTGTCAGCCTCAGTGCGGGTTTCTTTTGCGGTGCAGAAAAACGGTTCGGGAGAGGAATAAGAGGAGGTGGGGTCGTCTCGTCAGCGAGTGAGTGAGAGGGAGAAGTGGGTCCTGGTTTTCATTGACTCAGTGGGTCAGTATCTGGGTGTAAAATGTTTTCCTTCGGGGAGGGAGTACTGGGCTGGACTGGGCTTCCTGGGCTGCTGGGTTGGGTCTGTCCTTTTCCATATTTTTTTCCGCCTGTTTGTTTTATTCTTTTCTATTTCTATTTTCTGATTTGATTTTCAAACAAATGATTTAATCAACAATTCAAACCCTTCAAACAATTCAAACTTGTAATGAGTTTTTGGTTCTGTTTAGTAGCATAAACTAACTTCCAAAAACCAAATAATATTTTAAATCTTTTTAAGTTCCATTTATTAATTAAATAAAAAGGTTCATTAGTTATTTAATAAAATAGGGTTTGATTATTTAATAAAATCTCCATTTGAAATCCAAATATTTTGAAAACTCAAACAGTAGATTTTATTTGGAAATAAAACATATTTGGAAAATTTTGTTCAAAACAAAATAACATTCTTACTTTAGGCTCCATTAATAATTAAATAGATTGGACCTTAGTTATTAAATCAAATAGGATTTGTTTTATTTAGTTATTTATTTTGAAATCTAAAATAAAGCCAAAACACTTTAGTATGTTTTATTAGAGAATATAAAATACTTGGAAACTTATTTTAAATAAATAAACAAGTTTTGATGGTTTAGAAATAATAAAACCTTTATTAATAAAATCTTGGATATTAAATCCTTATTACTTTATTTAAATAAACCTTTACTATTTTTAATCAAAACAAAACATTTTATTTTAAGTACTGGGCCAAGGTTTAATTTGGCTCTGTAAAATAATCTTTATTTATAGACTCATCTTTTCTTTTGAATACCAAATCTTTCATTAAGAGATCCAAAATAGTATTTCCAAAATATTTTATTTTCCTTTGTTAATTGTTTTATGTTTTTAAATCTCTTTAGGATTTAATTGTTCAAAATAGGTTTGAAGATTCCTATTGGCATTTCAAAAGGTTTCTTCTGGCTCTGAAAATCAAACAAAGTTTTATTTTATTAATTTATTTTCGCATTACAAGATTTGGAAAATCTTGGGATGTGACACTCCCGGATCGTGGGCTATCTATAACCGACCTGAACGTGTGCGATGTGGGCTTGGTCCACTTCGTGTCCTATACGGGATTTCCGAGCCGCTCTATATAAACGCTTGTGCGGCTTCCACAACGGACAACACCAAACTAATCTAGGGTTTTGCCATCCTCTCTGCTTGCGCCGCCACCGTAGTCTACTCCATCCCGCTTGTCGGCGTGCACCGGTGGTCAGGGGAGCAGGTCTCCGGAACCACTCGCCCCTACGATCATGTACGGGAGAGGGCGAATAATGTTTTGGGAAGCGCTCCGCGCAACTGCTCAAGTTCGTCATCACGGCGCGTCTTCCCGGTCGTCAAGCCGGACCTCGTGCGCGTCGTATTCAACACCGACTTCTTCGAGAGGCTACTACACCAACGACGACTACATCGACAACCGATCAGTATGTACACCGTCAACAGATCTATTGTTTTACTATGGCTGCTAGTGCGTATAATCTGCTACTGTTCATGTTGATCAATACATCTAGTATGTTAGAGGTTCACGTGATTGTAGCTGCTGTTGTTATGATTTATATTCTGGAACTAATTATGGAAATTATGCCTAATATTCCAACAATCCAAAAACCTTATTATAGGCAATTTCCTGAATTAAACATGGGACACTTGGCCGATGCTATGAAGCCGGAAAAGTTTACCGGTGTTCATTTTAAGAGGTGGCAGTATAAGACCACTATGTGGCTACAAGCTCTGAAAGTATTCGAGGCTAGTGAGGGTTTACCTGAAGGAACTACATCTGACGAGGTTCAGAACAAGTTCAAGGAAACCAATCTTGCCTTTGTGGGATGTGTTCTGAGTGTTCTTGATACCAAGCTATTTGATGTGTATATGCACATCAAAGATGGAAAAGAGCTCTGGGAGGCACTAAACGCTAAGTTCGGTGTAGCAGATGCTGGCAGCGAGCTATACATCATGGATAACTTTCATGATTACAGGATGGTTAACAACCGTTCTGTAGTTGAGCAAGCTCATGAGATACAGTGCTTTGCCAAGGAGCTTTAAATCCTCAAGTGTATCTTACCCGACGATTTTGTGGCTAGGTGCATTACTGCAAAGTTGCCTTCTTCATGGAGGAACTTCGCCACAACTCTCAAACACAAGAGACAGGAGATATCAGTTGAAAACCTCATAGCGTCTCTTGATGTTGAGGAGAAGGCTCGGGCTAAGGACACTGCTGAGAGAGGAGGCGAGGGTCAGTCTAGCGCCTACATGGCGCAGAAGAAGACCTTCGGCAAGAACAAAGGGAACTATAAGCCCTCGTTCAACAAGCCTAAAAAGACTACAACCTTCAAGAAGAAGAAGCCGAACAAGGTCGAGCTACATTGTTATTCATGTGGAGAGCTCAGCCACTTTTCTGAGGACTGCCCAGATCATGCAGATCGTAGAGGGAAAGGTAGGAATACTGTCAATGTCAGGACCGCTAGCAACACTCATGGGTATGGTAATTTATTTACTGTTCTTTCAGTATTTCAATCACCATGTTGGTGGATTGATACGGGTGCTAATGTTCATGTGTGTGCTGACATCTCTATGTTCACTTCTTATCAGGTCGCTCGGGATTCAGCCGTCCTAATGGGGAATGGGTTACATGCTTCTGTTCGTAGTGTTGGCACGGTGGATCTGAAGTTTACTTCCGGAAAGATCGTGCAACTGAGGAACGTGCAGCATGTCCCTACAATGAACAAGAATCTCGTTAGTGGCTCCCTTCTGTGTAGAGATGGGTTTAAGGTTGTGTTAGAGTCCAATAAAGTGGTTGTTTCGAAACATGGACAATTTATTGGTAAAGGTTATGAGTTCGGAGGCTTGTTCCGGTTTTCACTTTCAGAGTTTTGTAATAAATCCGTGAATCTTATTTGTGGTGATGTTAATGATGATACCAGTGTTTGGCATTCTCGTTTATGTCACATTAATTTTGGTTTGATGTCTCGGATGTCCAGTATGAGTTTAATTCCGAATTTCACTATTGCCAAAGGTTCTAAGTGCCATAGTTGTGTGCAATCAAAGCAACATCAAAAGCCTCACAAGGCTGTCGAGGAGAGAAACTTGACACCTCTAGAACTCATACATTCTTATCTATGCGAGATGAATGGTGTGTTGACAAAAGGTGAAAATAGATATTTCATGACGTTGATAGATGATGCTACTAAATTCGGCTATGTTTACTTGTTGCAAACTAAAGATGAGGCTTTAGACTACTTTAAAATTTATAAGGCCGAAGTTGAAGTCAACTAGAGAGGAAGATCAAGCATCTTAGGTCGGATCGTGGTGGTGAGTATTTTCCCAAAATATTTGACGAATTCTGTCAGGAACACAGAATTATTCATGAGAGGACGCTTCCCTACTCGCCCCAATCAAACGGGGTTACCAAGAGGAAAACCGCATGCTGACTGACTTGGTGAATTCCATGTTAGCCACTGCTGGTTTATCAAAGGCATGGTGGGGGGAGGCTTTGTTGACTTCATGTCATGTCTTGAATAGAGTTCCTAACAAGAATAAAGGAAAGACCCCTTATGAGGAGTGGGCTGGGAGAAAACCATCACTTTCGTATTTGCGCACTTGGGGGTGTTTGGCAAAGGTCAGCATACCGATTCCCAAGAAACGCAAGCTCGGACCTAAGATAGTGGATTGTATCTTTCTAGGATATGCTCCACGGAGTGTAGGCTATAGATTTCTAGTGGTTAAATCTGAGGTACCTGATATGCGTGTTGATACTATAATGGAATCTCGTGATGCAACATTCTTTGAGAATATTTTTCCTATGAAAGATATGCATAGTATTGGTAGCATTTCTTCTGAAATACTTGCTGAATCTAGTGCATCTATTGAGAATTCTGACGATGAACCTCTCACGAGGAGTAAGAGACAGAGGATTGCAAAATCCTTTGGTAATGATTTCATCATGTACCTTTTGGACGATACTCCTAGATCCATTGTAGAGGCATATGCATCTCCATATGCAGATGATTGGAAAGAAGCTGTCCAAAATGAGATGGACTCGATTCTTTCTAATGGAACTTGGGAATGATCAGAACGACCCTATGGTTGCAAACCTGTGGGCTGTAAGTGGGTGTTTAAGAAGAATCTAAGGCCTGATGGTACTATTGAAAAGTACAAGGCACGGCTTGTAGCTAAGCGCTACACAGAGAAAGAAGGCGAAGATTACTTTGACACATATTCACATGTCGCTAGACTGACCACCATTCGAGTGCTACTGTCCTTGGATGCCTCTTATGGTCTTCTCGTTCATCAAATGGACATGAAGAAATCTTTCCTTAATGGAGAGTTGGAAGAGGAGATCTACATGGATCAACCGGATGGGTTTGTGGTAAAAGGTGAAGAGACAAAGGTGTGCAAGTTATTAAAATCTTTATATGGCCTGAAACAAGCACCTAAGCAATGGCATGCGAAGTTTGACAGAACTCTACTTTCTGCTGGCTTTGTCATTAATGAGGCTGATATGTGTGTTTACTATCACCATGGTGGGTGCGATAGTGTTATATTATGTTTGTACATGGATGACATTCTGGTCTTTGGTACAAACATGAAAGTGATAAATGAAGTCAAGTCTTTCCTGTCAAAGAGTTTTGATATAAAAGATCTGGGAGAGGCTGATGTGATTCTGAACATCAAGCTTATTAAGAACGAGAATGGGATTACTTTAACGCAATCTCATTATGTTGAGAAGGTCTTGAGACGATTTGGCTTTACTGATGACAAGACTTCTCCAACACCTTCTGATCCCAGTTTGACATTACGAAAGAACAAGAAGGAACCAACAGATCAGCTGAAATATTCATAAGTTGTTGGTTCTCTCATGTACTTAGCAAGCGCTACAAGACCTGATATCTATTTTTCTGTGAGCAAGTTGAGTAGGTTCATGTCTAACCCGGGTATTGATCATTGGCATGCACTTGAAAGGGTCATGCGCTATCTATATGGTACAATGAGCTATAGAATTCACTATTCAGGGCACCCTGCTGTGCTTGAAGGATATAGTGATTCGAACTGGATCTCTGACGTTGATGAACTCTATGCCACGAGAGGGTATGTGTTTACCATTGGAGGTGGTACGGTGTCATGGAGATCCCGTAGACAGACCATATTGACGAGGTCAACTATGGAAGCAGAGCTTACTACTTTAGACACAACCACTGTTGAGTCAGAATGGCTGCGTGAGCTATTGATGGACTTGCCTGTGGTTGAGAAACCAGTGTCGGCAATCCTTTTGAATTGTGACAACCAAACTGTTATTATCAAAGTGAACAATTCTAAGGATAACACGAAGTCATCAAGACACGTGAAGAGACGTTTGAAGTCTTTCAGAAAATTGAGAAACTCCAGAGTAATAACCGTTACGTATATTCAAACAGACAAAAACCTGGCAGATCTCTTTACAAAGGGACTATCACAAAATGTGATAGAAAGTGCATCGAGGGAGATGGGGTTGAGACCCATGGATGTCACACCTAGTGGTAACCCAACCTATGTGATCGGAGATCTCGTGAATTAGGACCTAGGAAGAACAAGCTAGTGGGTGGACTGATGAGAGTATTTTATAACCCTCTCTATGTGAAGATGCATAACTCTCATAATCTGTAAGGCAGGTTGGCAACACGCCTTAATGTGTTTCTGTTGGCTTTAACTAGCAAAGATGTTGTCCTACAGGGCATTCTTGAAAGAACACACCTATATGAGCTCGACTGTAAACGTCGCGGTCTATCAGACATGGGTGATCTCTAGTAAACTCATAAAGAGACCAGGGAGTATGACGCATATGCTCCAACCCGCGAGGTAGGCTACTGGCGGCCAGGTACTAGTTATGATTTTGAGTGAAATCTATTGGCACCAAACTTGCAATTCAAGGTTCGTCCATTGTTCAAGTTGTTGATAGACGTAGTTCAAGATTCTAGGTGAAATTTCAACTTAACAGTCTCTGCTGAAACACTGGTATATAAACAAGTAGCGACGATTAGCAAATCTTCAAATGGGCATTTGAGATCTGGTGGGGGATTGTTAGAAATAATGGGCAAAATTATTAGACCCATATGTGATTTCAGATTTTCCCTAAATCTCAAAGCCCATGTATGTGGAAGCCTATATGTGATTTGGACCAAGTTGGTGACAACTCACATGTGTGTGTGGCAAGAGCTGTGGGAGCTAAAGTTTAGTCTCACATGGAAAGTTGAAGGAGAGTTGCACCACCTTATAAGGTGGAGTGTTACACCACTTTGTAAGTGAGTGACAATAAGAGAGATACACACGCGCTCCTCCTTCGACGACGTCGCTCGCACGCACGCACGCTCGCCTCGCCTCGCCTCGTCACGATGCGCGCGCCACGGGTTGCGGATTGCGGGAATCTCGCCGAGCCGAGCTTTATTTTGCGGCTCAGGAAATGTGTGCGGTTAAACAGACATGTCAACAGTTAGCGGATTCGGGTCGCTCCCGGATCGTGGGATATGTGTAACCGACCCGAACGTGCGCGACGTGGGCTTGGTCCACTTCGTGTCCTGTACGGGATTTCCGATCCGCTCTATATAAACGCTTGTCCGGCTTCCACAACGGACGATACCAAACCAATTTAGGGTTTTGCCATCCTCTCTGCTTGCGCCGCCACCGTAGTCTACTCCATTCCGCTTGCCGGCGTGCACCGGTGGTCGGGAGAGCAGGTCTCCGGAACCACTCGCATTTGCGATCCTGTACGGGAGAGGGCGAATAAGGTTTTTGGGAAGCGCTCCGCGCGACTGCTCAAGTTCATCATCACGGCGCGTCTCCCGGTTGTCAAGCCGGACCTCATGCGCGTCGTCTTCAACACCGAATTCTTCGAGAGGCTACTGCACCAACGACGACCACATCGATAACCGATCAGTACGTACACCGTCAATAGATCTGCTGTTTTACTATGGCTGTTAGTGCGTATAATCTTCTACTGTTCATGTTGATCAATACATCTAGTATGTTAGATGTTCACGTGATTGTAGCTGTTGTTGTATGGATTTTTATTCTGGAATTAATCATGAAAATTATGCCTAATATTCCAACAGAAACAATAAAAACAAAGTGTCTAGAAAGACCTGAGCTTTTTATTGATGAAGAAGGGGATGCCTTGGGCATACCCAAGCTTTGACGTTTGTACCTCTTGAATATTTCTTGGGGTGACACGGGGTGGCATCCCCAAGCTTGAGCTTTTGTCCATTCTTCATCTCATTACTTCATTCTTCCTCTACACCTGCAAATTTTCCTTCATACAAAACTTCACACAATCTTCATTAGTAACATTAGTGTATTCAAAAGATAATAGACCCTTGGGTTTAGGTTTAGAACAACAAAACTTTCACTAAAAACACAAGCTACTATAGCAATTTCCTCAAAAAATCTAAATTTCTAAAAAAGAACCCAAAAAGGAATCAATAAGAAGCAAATGCTAATAATGACAGAAATCTGTCAAAACAATCCAGTAGGTAGAAACCGATTTTTTCTAAGACCTTATGTTGCTCAAATCAAAAACTATTGAACTAACAAAAGTTAGCTAACATAACGGGGAATTTATTTAGAAAATATCAGCTCGATCTGACTTACAGAGATTCTTCATGAATTTTTATGCTGGAGCATAAAAATCTGTTTCGGGACAACAACTCCCCAAATCTTACTTCCCTCTCATTAGAGGTCATTCTTGGCACAAAAAACAAATAAAAAGGATAAGAAGAGGTCATTACTGAAGTAGTAACTTTCAAGACTGAAGAAAACTTTTGGGTTATCTCCCAATAAGTACTTTTCTTTAACGCCTTTAAGTTAGGCACAAGAAGCAAGAATCAAGTATTTTCAAATGAAGAAGCATTAAGATCCATACTCGAAATCTCTTCAACCAAGAAAGGTATCTCATCTAAATGAGTTTTAGAGGATCCTTTCTCATCTCTCTTGGGTTCACCCTGGTGTCCTACTCCGTCTCTGCTTCGATTTTTTGTATCGTTCCAGGAAAAATAGTAACTTTGGCTTTTGTCCCGTCTAATTCCAAGAATATTGATTTTCTGCCTTTCTGGAACCAGAAAACAGAAGAAAATAGGCAACTGACATTGTGGCATCTTGTTAATAGGTTATTACCAGAAAACATATAAAAACACCTCAAAGTGTAGACAAAACAAAGCAAAGTAGATACTAAACAAGCATGAAACATCAAAAATTATAGATACGTTTTCGACGTATCATAAACCAAAACAATTGCACCATTCATCAAGTGATAAAGAATAGTTGTTGTTCAAAAGTCAGAAAGAAATCATATCATCTCCATGCCATGCTTTACCGTTTCTTTTCAAAGAACTAAGAAGTTCAATGGTTAACCGGAAATAGGTTGGTGCATCGTGAAATACAAAGTTTTGTAGACCAACCATATTGCAATGTAAATTAAATTCATCAGAGATAACAAGTTGGTTCAATATAATGGGGCAAGCCCACTTGGTTGCCTTGACTTCTTGGTTTTTGATCCTGTTGAAGCGATCACGGTGGGATTCATCCCTAAACCATATCCCCATGCGTTCCTGAGCTGCATCCCAGGAAGAACTAGCGGCATGAGCGCGGGTTTGGCTCCTTGTGTTCATCATCTTAAATAATAAGAGAAGACAATAAAACTTTTTGATCCAACAATAATAATCATAGCATATTCCTCATCATAGCACACTAAAGAATCTCCCTAACATAATAATCTAGGCAAGAGAATCATGGCAAATAGTTCAAAATAAGTCTCACCCTAGATTGATAATGACAATAGATTAGAGATGAATTTGCAAAAAGTAATTGGAGGATCGGAGGAGAAACATACCATAAATCACTTATGTGCGAGGAAATCGAACGAAATTGAGTAGGGGTGAATATCCCTTGAGGTTTTGAGAGAGTTTGGAGGTATAAGAGAGAAAAAGGATTGATGTTTTGGGTACCTCCCCGTGCGTTTAAGTGGTCGGACTCAACTATACGGCTGTAACACTTGTTCCTGCCATATAGTTGGTCTGGCGGCAAAAAATAGGGTTTCTAGGGTTTCTTTCCTGACGGCTATAACTATATGACCGGAACTTTTGTTCCTGTCGTATAGTTGGTCGTCAAACCTTCTGTATGCCGAGATGAAAAATTATCGATGGGTCGAATATCTATACGGCCAGAGCTATACGGCGGAAATTTTTATTCCCGTCACATAGTTGGTCGTTAAAGCTTCTGTACACATCAAAAAGTTTCTATTTCTTCAAGAATTACTTTTTAGACTGAAACTTAGCGAAACACCTTGTTTTGACAGAAAAATGACAGACTAAATTGTCGACCAACTTTGGTATGTATAAAACAGGATTTTTTAGTACCGTTGAATCTCTCCTTCTCACTGGAGTTTTCTAGCACTCTTTATTCTATAAAAAACTTAAAGTAAAACTTAAAAACTTAACTGAAACCTTTATTTAACATGGGTTGCCTCCCATGCAGCGCTCTTTTATGGTCAATAGCTTGACCTTGATATTGGTCACTTAGGCCATATGAGTGGAACACCTACTCCAAATTAATTGGCCTTCAAAGTGATGGCCTCCTTATCATCTTGCTTGGCTTTCTTTTTCCCAGGGAAATGAATAACAAAAGGATCCCGTGAAGGCAACTAGAGCTTCGCGTTCCCTTCATGCAAATTGATTAAAGCCTTAATAGTTCTTAAGAAAGGAGGGCCTAATATGATAGGAGCAGTAGCATCTTCAGGCATGTCAACAATAACAAAATCAATAAGAGCAAGACATCATTTAATGTACATTAATGTATTTTCTTTAATGCCTACTGCTTGTTTGTAAATAGAATCTGCTATATGGAATTTTAGTTCGGTGATGTCAAAAGATCCAAGATTAACTTATTAAAAAGACTCTTTGGAATTGTTGAAATACTTGCACCTAGATCACATAGTGCAGCTATTTCATTAGTCTCAATTTTAATCATAATAGTAGGCTCAAATATATCATCTAGCTTAACAAGAATTTTTTCATCAATTTTCTTATATTCTTATTCAAGCTCACATACCTTTATTGATACATGATTAACGAAGTGTTGATACATGGCTTCCTCATTTTCTTCACCTACCGGAATTTTGACATTGATCCTTTTTACAAGATCTTCAACTATGTAATTTGGTGAAGGCACATTGCTATAATCAAGTTCTTCAGGCTCCTCCCTTTGGATTCTTATCATCTTGAGGTCTTCTACTAGATTGGCCTTAGTTTTACCCACAAATTTAGCTAGAATGAGAGTTTGACTCTCGGTTATCTTACCTAGTCGTGCCTCAATAATCCTTGTTCTTTCTTGGAGGGCATGCAAATCATTCCTCAAACTAATAGCTTGGTTAGATAATTTACCAAGCATAGCATCATGATTCTCCGTAATTTTAACTAAAATATTGTTTTGCTCATTTTGTGAGTCCATAAAAGATTTAAGAGTTTCTTGGAGACTATTATTACTTGATGCAATATTATTATTAGAGTTACCTATAGGACTAGAATAATGTTTCTGAAAATTTGGGTTATAATTTTTTCCAAGCAGGGTTATAATCATTACGAGCTATGAAGTCTATTTCTTTAATAGTTGGTTCGGAAGTAGATCTTACCTGGGTTTCCTTACCTTTAACGGCTAATATGAGCTCGTCCAACTTAGCATTGAGTCCTTCATTTTCTTGAGGTGTGACGGAGTTCACCTTCTTCGTGTTTGCTCCTTCCACATGCCATTGGGCATGGTTATCTTGCATGTTGTCTAGCAGCTGATTTGCTTCGGTAATTTGCTTACCCATAAATGTTTCTCCAGCTGCAGTATCTAGCATAGACTTAGAAACAAGGTTAAGAGCATTATAAAATAAATGGAGAATTAATCAATCTTCCATCCCATGGCTAGGACAGTTTCACATGCATTCTTTCATTCTCTCCCATGCAAGCGCTAGTGGCTCACGCTCTTCCTGTCTAAAACCAGTAATATTAGATCTTAGTTGCATAGTTTTTGCAGGTGGAAAGAATTTAGTCATAAATAATAAAGAAGTACATTTCACCCATGGTGCAATAGTATTTCTAAGCAAAGATAGCAACCATTCTTTTGCTCTTCCTCTAAGAGAGGAAGGAAATAGGTGCAACTTGACCACATTGGGGTCAACATATTTAATGCTCATCATATCACATATTTCAGTGAAAGTATTTAAGTGCATACCTGCATCTTCAACAACAAATCCTCCAAATTGATTCTGTTGAACCAAACTTAAATAGTGGGGCTTAATTTCATAGTCTTCGGCAGCAATTGTTGGCTAAGTAATAGGAGTACGTAAATAATTATTGTTGGGAGTTGCAAACTCCCCTAGTTTATTTTCAGCCATACTTCCTGTGTTTTCGGATTTACTTAAACAAGTACTAATGATGATAAAAACAAGAATTAAAAGACTAACTAATTTTTTTGTTTTTCAAATAAAGACTGAAAGCAAACTAAAAATTAAAAATAAGAATTAGAACTAGCAAGGTTCCTACTAACCTCACCAGGGTAGCTATTGCTTCCCCGGCAACAGCGCCGGAAAAAGGGTTGATACCTTCGATCTAGATTATGGATGTAGTATAGCTCCTTTCCCTAATAGACCTAGGTTTATCGAATCCTAGGGAAGCAGAAAGCAAAGTGAGATTACTTAAACGGACATTCGAGAGTTTTAGAATTCCTTTTATGTTTTCATCGGACCAAGAGTTTGCGATCTTTTTGTTGTTGTTGACGATGGAGAGAGAGAGACTAGGGTCTTCGGTTTTCACCAGTAGCTGTGCAAAACATCTGATAGGAATAATATATAATAATAAAGTATGCATGTAATCGTTAGAGCAAGATAATTATATGTTGGCAGTGCATCCATAAATGTTATCGCCTCCGTAACCGCTTATAGCAATAACCTACTAGTCTCATCCATAGAATAAAATGAACTAATGATATGCATCGTGATGTTAGTGTTAATCCCAAGTAAATTCCTCACATACAGCCTTACTACCCCTTCTGTCACTGGGGTTCCCATCCTATAGATCAGTCATTACTCACACTCCCTTTACCTGGATCAATCCTCGGGGACTTGGGTACCTGACAAGTTCTTAGATTGAAGCAAGAGAGGGTACTACAATCATCATGTCATACAAACTAATACATGATCCCATCTATGATAAATAACATGCACAAAAGCTACATGGCTAGGCCGAAGCCCTTAGCCCAAGGAGAATTACTCACACATAGAGATGAAATAAACAATCATAAACATTATAATAGAGATCATAAGGTTGATAGAAAATAGTCTTATAATGTCGCCAATTGAAGAAGAGATCTACTATTACAAGTGGTGGAAGATGGCTATGGTGGTGGAGAAGGGTTTAGAGGTTTGATCTAGAACTATTCCTCTGGCATGGCGGCTTCTGGTGGCAGGGAGTTGAGGTCGAAAAAGAAGCGTTGTTTCTCGTCCCCCGAAGCCTCTTTATATAGGGTCCCTTCACGAAAGTTGTTTTGTTTGACCTGATGAAGTCAGTGCAAACTATATAGCCAGAACTATACGGCCGGAATAAAATTCCCGCCGTATAGTTGGTCGTTAAAGCTTCAACATTCACTTCACAGCTCCTGGTTTCTTTGACGTGTTGGAAATCTCATATCTTTGGCATTTATGTAGTGATTCCCATCATCATACGTCATTATCTGTGTAGGAAAAAATAGCAAGAAAGGATTGCATATCCCTTTGATTATTAGGCATTAGTGCCAGGATTTGGAGTAATATTTCATCAAATATATGAATAATATCTAGTTAAAATGCGGACGTGGATGGCTATATTTCACAGTCATCAATTGCCTGCTGCCTCTTTGCAACCCAAACCCTGCGATTGGGGTCGGCGATGCTATCCAGGTCGGTGAGCATGATGGCGTTCTCCTCGGCCATGACCTTGGCTTTGACCTCCTTGGCCTTGGCTTCGGCCTCTAGCACCCTAGACCCTCCCTCGGCCTCCTTGGCATTGGCTTTGGCCTCCGTCAACTTTGCCTTGGCCTCGATCTCCATTAGCATGGCCTTGGTGTTGGCCTCCTTCACCTCAATGGACCTCGTTTGCAGCTCGACAAAGGTCTTGGTGGCGGCCTCTTTCTCTTTGCGCTGCCTCCCCTCCCTCTCGGCGATGGCCTCTTCCTTCTTCTCTAGGATTTTCTTCAAGGTCTCCTAGAACGCCAAGGAACCAGCCTGGCAGGCGAGGTCGGCCTTTGTGGCCTTATGGCCACCAGGGCGGCGGGCATGGCCAGCAGTCCCGTCGCTTGCAGAGGCGATGAAGCCTTCGTCATTGTCGGTGTCTAGGTCGACGACACCGCCCGTCCAAGCACTGGCCTTGCCCCTGTTCCTTTTGTTCGTTTCTCACCAAAGGGCAGAGCTAGTCTCCCATTTTTTGTGTCCTTGAGCAACGTCCAACAATGGCACAACAAGAAGGCATTGTTATCGTTCACCGTCTTGAAGTGCTCCATTGATTTCATGATCTACACACATGGATGCCAACAATGGCTCAATGCAGATGCAAGACATCGACAAAGAGAGAAAATAGGTTTTACCATGTCAACTGGCTGCAAGCCGCTTATTTTCCTTTTCATCACCATCTCGTAGGAGCCTCGGAACTTGCTACACTGGGCATGGATGGTGCCCCAACGCTTGGAGAGGGAGAGATAGTTTCGATCACTAAAAAAGGCGTCCTTCCCAAATTTCCTATGCTCATGGAAGAACCGGCCCACCTTCTTCCAATAGGCAAAGCCCTTTTGCTCGGCGCCGCATAGTGGATCTTGTGAAATCTCCATCAATGCCTTGCATAGGAGCTTGTCCCAGGCAGGGGTGTAGCCCCCGGTTCGCCGACTCATCTTCTTGCCATCGACAATTGAGGCCGCGAGTGAAGCGACCAACGACACGGCCGTGACGCCCTCGCCCATGGAGCGGCCAATGACAATTGAGGCCATAAGTGAAGTGCCATCGTTCCCAAGCAATGCCTCGTCCGTAATGTTGCATGCATCATGCTGGGTCTCTTGACGTGTCTCCGTCTCGGCCTCGCCGTCGTCAGCATAGCCGTGGCCACCCTCATTGATCATGTCGTTCACGTCCTCGCCGTTGTTCCCCAAAAAATCCTACACCCCAATTGGCCATCGTAAAGCGGCGCAAGCAGTGCATTGGCAGTGGCGAAGAAATGTGGCAATCATACCGTGTCTTCGGCGGCCGGCAACTCGGCTCGCATTTCACCGAACACGTTGACTGGCATCGGCATGTTCACGACAGAGATGGTCCGCTGCTTCGTCGATGCCTCCGGGGTTGTGTCCGCGTTGGATGGAGTGCGGTTCAGGTCGATGGCGGGTTCTACCACCTCCTACGACACCTCGTGGGGATGGTTGAACCGGGACAATTGATGGCCTCCAAGCGAGAGCATGTGCGGTCCACCCGTCCTAGGCTGAGCTGGTGGCCGAGCGGTAGTCGTAGAAGTGGAGGAGCTAGTAGAGGACGTGCTGGCCATGGCTAGACCGAAAAGAGAGACCGTGTCGTTGAAAGCGGCGGTCATCGCCTCCTGCTTGATCATGTTGACGACGCACCTAGCGGCACTCACTGTCAGCTCCTTGGCGCCGACCCTGTTAGGAGGCGAGGAGGCGCTCGTTCTCCTCCCGATGCTCCATCTCGAGCATAACAGCGATGCGTCGATTTCACGCTGCTACCCGTCGGCCATTGCGCTTCTCCAACTCGATCTTGCGCTCCTCTGGCGTCTGTTCCTTTGCAGGCTTCTTTGGCTAGCCGCGCTTCTTGGCGACGGGAACGCCGGAGGGCATAGCATCGACCATGGCGGCGGGATCCATCGCCTTCCCTTCTGCTCCCGCCAGTGGAAATTTGGGAGAGGTTTTTGGAGGGAGAAGCGGTGTGGTTTCTATGCCACTGGCGGGAGGGACCGCCAAAGATAAAGGGAGGACGCGCTCGGACAAACGCGCTGTTCGGGCCGACACAACCGAGGCCCAGATTAAGTGCACAGATCGGTCAAGTCGGACACGTTTGTCCAGATGGATCGGCCCGCTGGGACGCCACGCACGCCACGCGCGTCCGCACGGACAAGTTCGGTCACACTCGGACGGGATGGGTCGGCCCGGTGAAGATGCCCTTATATTAGGGCATCTCCACCGGGATGACCCACAAAGTCTTCGCGTGTCCGAAACTGTCCGTGCGGACGCGCGTGGCGTGCGTGGCGCCCCAGCGGGGCGACCCATCCGACGAAACGCGTCTGACTCGACCCATCCATGCATCTAATCTGGGGCTTGGTTGCATCGGCCCGGACGCCCGCGGACAGCGCGGACGTCGTGCCAGTTGCCGACACGGGCCCATATATAAGAGAGACATTAGTACTTAACGATAGCTTTCCATTAGATTAAGCCCGCCAGTTACAAAAAAGGCCATTCAAACTAATTAGGAGGGGGTGCTACTGCTACTGCTGTTGCGGCTGCCGCTACGGCTACTGCTGGAGGAGGACGGCGCGGCGACTACTTGCCGCTGTTGCCGCGGTCGCCGACCCCGTCGATCGCCGCCCTAGCTTTCCAGATGGCCCGCTGCTGGACGCGTTCGCGGATACGGTCGTGAGCCGCCGCCTTGCCTTCCATCTTCTGCTGGTCCTCCGTCGCCCGGTTCGCCAGGGCCTTGTCCATCTCGGCGGCCCAATGGTCCCTCGCCTCCTGTTGGGCGAGCACCTCCGCCGGAGCCGGAGCACCATTGGGGCCGAAGCCCAGCGCCCGTGCTATCTGCATGGGAACGGCGAGCGGCGTCTCCAGATGGTCCACCTCCTCCCCTCGTTGTCCACCTCCTCACCTCGTTGTCCACCTCCTCTCCCTTGTCGTCCATCGCCTCCTTCATGTCGTCGGCGTCGACGAGACCCCACGCGGCCGCCGCCTCAGCGGCCAGAGCCACGCGCTCCTCCTCCACCGCCGAGTCGACGACGTTCTCGCGCCGCGCCTCTTCCGCGTCGTCGCGCGCTTTGATGGCCTGGCGGAGCTCGCGGATGGCGGACTTGGCGGCCTCCTTGGCCACCTCCTCCAGCGTGGTCATGGCCGCCTCGTGGCGGATCTCGCGAAGAGCCGCTGTTGCGGCCTCCATGGCCACCGCCTCCTTGGCGACGACGTGGTGCACGTCGGTAACCGCCCATTGGGCAGCCACCGTTGCCGCCGCCTCCACCACCTGTTGCAGCGCACCCTCGGCGACCTCGCCTTCCTTCTTGAAGGCCAGCACCTGCGCATCGCCCATGCGCCGGGCCAACATTGTGGCCTCGAGGTGCACCTCGTCGACCTCCACGTCTGGGTAGGACCATGTGGCGATCTTGCATGCATTGATGCTGGAGCTTTTTCGACAACTGGTTTTCTCTTGGTTTGGGGCTTGTTGTCTTCCCCGCGCTGGCGGCCGTCTTTTATAGACCGCAGTGAAGGCGGGAAACAGACTGGGATGCGCGGAAAGTTTTCTCGCCGCGGGAAGAGAGGCGCGCGGAAAACGATGGCGGGAAACGCCGGCCGCGGGAAGTCGCCGGCACGGACAACCGACGTCGTGTCGATATTAACGTCCCATCAGAAAGGCGTCAACCGATGACAGCAGGAGAGAGACGAACAAATGGATCAGACCGCTGTGCGCGTCTAGCCGACCATACTGACTGCGGCCCGAACCAAACGAACACAAACGAACTGTTTAAATCGGCCTAGTAAAAATGCCCTTAATCTGTGGTATCCAGAAGTTGCCCAGTCCCAGCCCAGCCCAGCCCAGCCTAATCACGCGGCCGCTCTACGTCGGTCCAGACGTCACACTTGACGTCTCTGGATCTCCCTCCCTCCTCCGCGTCCAGCTTTTCCATAGGAGTCCGGCCAAGCCGCACCGAACCGAACCATCCCGATTCCCCATCGTCTCCGTTAACTCTCCTCCCTCCCCCGCTCCCGAATCCACCGCACAAGTGTCGAAACCCTAACCCTAGTCACCCGCACCAGCCATGTCGCGCGCCACCGGCGCGACCCGCTCCGTGGTCCTCCGCCTCGACGACCTTGCCCTCCCGCCGCGATACCTCACCGTCGCGTCCGACCTCCCGGTCTCCCACCTCCTCCGCTCCCTCCCCATCCCTTCCTCCTCCTTCTACCTCACCTCCGATGGCCGCCCGCTTGCGCCCTCCGCCCCCGTCGCCTCCCTCCCGCCGTCCGCCTCCCTCCAGCTCCGCCTCCGCGCGCTCCGCGGCGGGGGCGGCGACGGCGGGTCTACTTGCGCCGAGTCGCGCGACTGCTACCTCTCCATGTACCTCGAGAAGAAGCCCGACAAGGCCGACCCTAACGAGGCCCGCCTCTCCCGGTTCACCTGCTGCGCGCTCTCGGGGCAGCCCCTTGCGGCGCCAGCCGTCGTAGATCGCCTGGGCAACCTATTCAACAAGGAACCCCTGGTCGAGGCGCTGCTCCACAAGCGCCTGCCCAAGGCTCTCTCGCACATCCGCGGGCTCAAGGACATGATCCCCATCCATCTGCACCCCAAGCCAGGCGCGGCTGACGAGGAGGTCCGTTTCCAGTGCCCGGTCACTGGTTTCGAGTTCAACGGCAAGTCCCAGTTCCTCGCCCTCCGGGGATGCGGCCACGTGCTCAGCGTGAAGGCTCTCAAGGAGGTGAAGACGCCAGGCTGTTTGGTGTGCCATAAGGAGTTTGAGGAGGCCGACAAGATGCCGATCAATGGGACAGAGGAAGAGGTGGCGGCGTTGAGGCAGAGGATGGAGGAGGAGAGAGGGAAGTTGAAGGAGAAGAAGGAGAAGAAGCTGGCGAATGGGCTGAGTGGGAGCAAGCATGCTGCTGCTGCTGCTATAGCAGACACTGAGAAGTTGGAGAATGGGAAGAAAGGGGAGGCTGCCCCAGCAAAACGGTTTAAGGCCGCAGATCATGCACCGGCTTATGCAAACAAGAAAGTCTATGCATCAATTTTCACTTCGTCCAACAAGTCTGATTTCAAGGAGACCTACTCATGCAGGTCGCTCCCACTTGGAAGGAATTAAATTGATGTTGGGGAGATGCCAATGGCATGGAGGTGAACCTCTTGTACCGATTCAGTGATTTGTTCCATACCATGCCGCTCCCACTAGTTCTGGCATTGTTATCTTATTAGTTGTTGGCCTTATCTATGCTGGATTGCTGTGTGGAGCTTTCTATTGTTCATGCGTTGAGAAGCAATATGGTATAAATTGTTTGTGAAATACGTAATGGTTAAAACAGTTAATGAGTTGCATTTAGTGTCCATTGTTGCAACCTCCACTCTATCTTTGGCTACACAATCTTATCTGACAATTTGTTTGAATAAAGCTTGATTTATGTGCATGCTGAACTCTCAAAATAAATTAAACCGTTTCTATGTTTTCATTTTTTGTAACTTCAAATGTACCATTTTATCAAACAGTGCAGATGTCCATTTTGATTGATTTGATGCCTGGTTACTGTCCAGGAAGTACTGACTGTGCGCAAAGACGTATTATTAGCGGCCATGTTAACATAAGCATGACACTGGCAATACACTGTACTTGCTCTTTTTCATGCTTCCATACAGCTGCTATTAAGTTAACCTCGGTGATGGTAAAAGTTTGCTCATTTTCCTTCACTTTTCCTTTTGGCTTTTATTCCTGTAAGCAGGTCATAACACTATTTACTTATGAATTTGCACGCATTGTATTTCTCGTTATACCTTTTGCATTTTGGGCTATATTAGTGCTGACTATACAGGTTTGCTAATTGTAGATTTTATAAACAGGTTGAAAACAGATAGGACATTACTAATTTTGCACTGTTAGCACACTGCCAGACAAAATGCTGCAAAAAATTATAGGATGCCATAAACTTATTGAGAATCAAGACATCAGTTTATTGTGGGCCTTTTGGCACACAAGAACTTGACAACACAGTTTCTAATTCTATTCAAATGTAGAAAGAACAAGGAAACATGGTCCTATCAAGAGCACACATGCAGATTTATTTCATGTTGGCATGGGGTACCTCCCTCAGTCTATTTGGACATTTCCAGACTTCCCCTTGTATGCATTTCGTTTATATTGATATTCTCTAGGAATAGCTTCTGTGATACTGCTATATTCATGCCAAAGCTGCATTTCAAAACATTAACTTCGAAGTAGTGGTCTAGAGAACAGAATTCAGTGTTAGTCGACTAGTTAGTAAATCTATTCCTGACTTTGTGGTACTGACTCGCCGACTCCTCGTGACTAGCCAACTAGTTAGTCGTGTAACATCATTCAGTATACTTGATACAAATACCACACTACTGCACTGAAAGCATATTTGCATACGGTATGTTGTCCTGAAGTAGGACTGAGGAACACATTCGCATGTCAGACATCCAGAATTCTCAACAAAGCACATCAGATATGGACTAAGAGTAGGGATTTAGAATTCGCAACTTGTTCCCATTCAGAGTGGAAGAGTAGGGGTGTCCGGTTGGGAGTCAAGTACCGACTTATGGACTAGTCGAATGAATAGTTGTGACTAGGCCAGCGACCCTTGATCACTGACAGAGATTATGTGTAATCCGAGGAATTCAAAGTTTTGATTTGTTTTTAGTTGGCAAAATGGGTCTGGCGTAAGAAAAAAAGAAAATTAGAGCACAATTCTTGGCTTATCTCATCTCAGATTGCTAATATGCATTGTTTTCTCATTGCACATTGCTTTGATGCATAGTTTCTCAGCCACCTCATCTTATGGTATGGATTTTGTTCAATACATTACAAGCTGTACACATACAGAAGTAGTTCCATGTACTCAGCTGCTTGTGTTTGGTATGTCTTCTCTCGGTGCTATTACTTCTGTTAGTGGATATAGTGATTAGTGATAGCATGCAGTTACTTCAGAAATTGGGAAAATGGCGCGGCATTGTAGCTTCTACTTGGACGGTTTGGTACTCTTACAATGTTGGCATTGTCATAGAGATGCCAATGTTACTTTTGTCACATCCTCCTCTCCTTGAAGGATTTCGCTGTGTTGCACCGCCGATGTGTCGGTAGGTGGGTTGTCAGGTTGTCATATGTGGTAAGCATGCTGGTCGGGAAAACCCAAGGAATCAGAGACGTTGTTATCCCTACAGTGATGTCTGGGTCATGGATTTACTTGATAAGGTAAGTTTTTGGTGATTTTACTCTTGATACTTCTTAGTTTTTTTTAGTCTTTGTGTTTTTTAACTTTTAACTGTTAATTATGATATTTTTATTTCCAGTTTAATTGTGCTATGACAGAAGATAGTCTTTCGTGGCAGCTTGTATATCCCCTTTCTCTTAGTCATGCTCTGCCACTGCATTACTTGTTTGTTAGGATGCAGTTCAATTTCAGATGACTCGAAAGTATGGACGTATGTTATTGTCCTGCTCATTTCTTCCACGTAATATTTTCTAGATGGCATACATTGATGCTTCAAGTTAATTCATTTGCATCGAGAAGTACCGGAGAATTATAACTTGGCAACGATTAATCAGACCTTTTACGAATTACAATAATTTTAGATACATCAACACTTGGGCACAGGATAACCAATTTTATGATAAAATTTTACAACAATGATCTTGATATCCACGTCCATAATTGTAAATTCCTGCATATGGCTCATCCTGGATTGAATCTTTTACTCGAGAACTGTGGCAATCATGGGTCGCTTAGGCACTCATGGGACCGGAGTGCTCTTGTTCCTAGCATGAATACTCCGTAGGATATTTCTTAGAAAACTGGTTATAATGGAGTCTATCATAATCATCTGCCTTTTCGTAATGAAAGGTCACTGAATTTATACATTGTATTGTATGGAGTGGATATAACATTTTATACTTTAACATTTCACGTGCATTCCTGCGTTATCATGATATGTGAGTTTTTCGGCTAATATTTCGTTGACCTTTTTGTTGTATCATATTCTGTCAACGGGAGTATCTGAATTAGTAGAGACCTGCACACAATGAATGTACATGGGAAGATTTCATACGATGAACGCACAGGGGGAAATGAGTCCAGCATCTTGGTGTTTCAACCTCAAATCAAGCAGTTCAATCTAGCTGGTCTCGGTCATCTAAGTGTGGCACTTAATTTATCCATGAATTTCCATTTGGCAAAGGTTGACTGATATCTTGTCTACTCTACTGGTCAAATTGAGTAACGGGAGGTACCATGATTGTACAAGGAAAAATGAGTCCGACATCTCGGTGTCTCAACCTGAGCGCCTTAATGAGATTTGGTCCACATAAAATAAGTCACAAGAGCAAGAGTGACAAACGTGAGATGTGTCATCTCGAGTTGAACCTTTTTTTCTCGTTCTGGTGGTATGATAATGTTAGACATGAAGTGTGGATTAGCATATGCATGCAATTTTGTGTTAGGTAATGTGTTATTCACATTTTTACTGTGAATGCATCCTCCATTTTGGTTTTATCCTCGGAGTCTGCCTGTTAATAAGCTATGAAGTTGTTATTGGATAGTATCACACTTTCACTATTCATATACTTTTACTTGGATCAAGTCATCACCTTCGCATGATAGACGTTTTTTTTATCAAATTGATCTGAAATATCAAGCTTGCAAAGTGATATCAAAATGATAAAATCATCAAAAGGTTCCAAAGAATAAATATTTTAATATTTGAGCGTTGGCTCAAAGGGAGATAGCTACTGCACAGAAGGATGAAACGATCCACTAGGTGGAAACCCGGATCTCAACCATGAGCAGAACAACAATTGTAATGAGGACATGTAACATTGTATGAAATATCGGGTACTCTCTAAGAACTAAACTTCAATTCACAAAGTCTCTCTGAGCATGGACTCATGTAAGGGTACATTGTCCTCTATGTGTGGTTTTGGTGATCAATGACAATTCCTGTGGATTAATATTTTCATTGAATTTTATATAAAGGAATATTCCATATGTAATGCTTGTAGTACATGTGTTGGATTCAAGTATGGGTCATGCAGATAAAGATATATCTTGAGTATTGGCATCAAGATCATCGATTTGAAGAGAAGAATATGATATGATCAAGAAGATGAAATGAAGATGGAGTTTTAGTGTGGAACTCAATTTGTCCTTGATCTAGCTTATGTGTTAAGCGAAGAATGATCAAGATCTTGAGAGTTTGATCCCAAGCGAAGAATCCAAGATACGGCTCTAAGTCGTTGTCATGATAGTCTACCCGTTGAGCTATGGTTTGACTAAGATTTAGGGCATGCGATCAAATAAAGAGTTATCTATGTACCTCAAGACATTGAGTAAGAGTCAAAGTCCGGCTACAGTAGAAGATAGAAAAATAATGAATAAAGTTCCCATAGGATATATCATGTATGCCATGTTATGTACAAGAACGGATGTGGCACATGTTGTTTGTTTGACTAGCAGGTACCAATATGATCCAGGTTAAATACTGGATAGCGGTCAAAAATATCTTTAAGTACTTAAGAAGAAATAAAGATATGTTTCTCGTGTATGGAGGTGAAGAAAAGCTCGTCGCAAAGTGTTACGTCGGCGCCAGCTTAAAAACTGGTCCGGATGACTCTAAGTCATAATTCGGATATATATTCCTCATGAATGGAGTAGCAATGAGTTGGAGGAGTTCCAAGCAAACCATGGTGGCGGGATCATCGACATAGGCGAAATATATGTAGCTGCTGCTTCGGAAGCAGCGCATGAAGCGGTTTAGATGAAGAAGTTTATTACAGAACTTGGTGTGGTTCCTAGTGTGTTGGACCCAATGGTCATCTATTGTGACAATAATGGTGCCATAACCAATGCCAAGGAGCCAAGGTCTCACAAGAATTCCAAACATATCAAGCGCTGATTTTACTCCTTATGTGAACATGTTAAGGATGGCAATATTAAGATTTGCAAACACATGGATCTAAATGTGGCAGATCCATTGACTAAAACTCTCCCTAGAGCAAAGCATGATCAACAATAGAACTTAATGGGTGTTAGATTCATCACTATGTAATCTAGATTATTGACTCTAGTGAAAGTGGAAGACTGAAAGGAATATGCCCGAGAGGCAATAATAAAATGTTATTATCTTATTTCAAGTTTATGATCGATGTTTATTTCTAATGCTAGAATTGTATTAATAGGAAACATTAATACATGTGTGTTTAATAAACAAACCAAAGTTCCTAGTAATGCCTCTCATATATACTAGCTCATTGATTAATAGATGATCAAGGTTTCCTGATCATGAACATTGGATGTTATTAATAATGGGATCATATCATTAGAAGAATGATATGGTGAACACACACCCAAAGTAGATTTAGAAATATGATCTAGTCATTAAGTTTACATTGCTACATAAAACATATACGAAGTAGACCTAGTCCTTAGACCATGAGATCATGTCAATCACTAACACCGGAAGAGTAACTTTATAACATCAAATCTCACACCATAACATGGTGACTATAAAGGTGGGTTCATGTATTCCGAAAGTGTTGTGTTGAGGCTCATGGATCAAGAGTGGTATTTTTTCATCCTAATGACGGACAAATATACTCTAGGCCCTCTCGGTGATATCACATCAACACTGTTTGGAAGCATGTGACTAGGTCAAAAGGATGTTGTATCACAAAACAAGTAAAGAGTACTTGTCAGGAACGAGATTGTTGGGGGGCTGAACCCAGGAAGGGTCAAGGTAAGTAAAAGGAGAGAGGAATATTCATGATCACGGCTGGATCATCCAGCCGAGTCATGTAGGAGTCGGCCGAATAAGGTCCGACTTGGCCCGAGTAAAGTAGTTAAGACTTGACTCGACCGACATAAGAGGTATGTCGGCGTAACGCTATCATGCATATTAAGTGCAGGTTAAGGTCAAGCCGAGTCATGCGAGGCAAGCCAGATCAAGGTAAGCTTGTCCAAGAAGGAGGAGGCAAACCCCAAAGTCAACACTAGCCAGTATCTCTCTCTAGAATTTGTACAGTGCCAAGCGCTACGGACAAGAAGTAGAGCAGCTGAGGAGCAGAGGAAGGTCACGGAGGTGACAGTCCTCAGGCCCGAGGCTCACATGTGGTGGGTTCTGTGTCTTTGCCATCGATAGAAGGGGGACATGGAAAGAAGCCCGTCGAGTTACCACTTTGGGACAAGCATATTCCACGAATATGCTTGTCCACGTCAGCCCTAGAAGGCATTAGGCCACTCCTTTATAAGGAGGGACTGGGCGTTTGGAGAGGGGGGTCGATTCATTTTCTCACTGGGCACTAGTTGTAGCTTCTTCTTCCTCTCACTCATATAGCTCGAGGAGCAAGTGTAGCTCCGTTGGTGTTGAATAAAGATTGAGTTCTAGCATTCTGAGTGTAGAAACCACTACATCTTCCCTCCCTGGATCCCACTAGCATCCATTGGCCCCCAACTTAAGCCTACCCATGCCATCTGCCGTGCCACCACCATGACAGTTGGCGCCCACCATGGGGCCAGCAGCGGTGCTAGCTGGAGTCAAGATCCGGACAGTAAACTTCATCGACACAGGCGAGCGCATCGTCTCCGGCTTAGTCTAGAGATTCGACATCTAGGGCTACGTCAGCAACAACGCTGGCAGCTTCGGAGCCAGACCACCCCCGCACAACGGCATCTTCATCAACTTGGGTGCTCACAAGATCTACGTCGGCGTTGACATGTCTAGCATCTACCCGCGCTGAGTCTTTCTCGCGAGAGACCCCCCCTCAGCGCTGCGAGCGGTCAGCGTAACGCTCACCCCGCGGGCAGTGTTGAGGTGACGATGACGGCACCAGCGCCAGCAGCAGGAGCAGGCACCAGACCAAGCAAGAACCAGGCGATGGCAGACCAGGCAGCGGTTAAGCAGGTAGCCACAAAGCAGGCAACAGGAGATCTGTCAGCAGCTAAAGCACCAGAGGTGCAAGAGGTAACCCCCAAGGCCCCACCAAGGGTAAGATGGCCACCTCTGGAGAGGCCGGAGAATATCTTGCAAGCAGCCATAGACAACCTAACTACACCTGTAGCACCAATAGTTAACCCGGCAAATGCACAGGCAGAATTAGAAGAAACTAGGTTGAGAATGTTAGAAGAAGCCAAGAAAGTATATGCACTGCAGGAGTCCTTTAACAGAACCTTGAGAGAGTATGCTAGGGCAAACAAGCTAGATACAACCCATGCACGAATAGATGACCTAAGGATGAAAGGGAAGAATCTCCTCAGTGACATTAACAAGGAGCATGAGTCTCAGCAGGGTGATTCGGCCGACCCAGGGTTGCCGAGGTATAGTACCTCGGCAAAGGAGGAGAATGCGGCAGCCTCGGAGTTGGAAGGATTGATCGGGGAAGCCCGACAAAGGCAAAAAGAAAGAGTAAATGAGCAGGTACACATCGCGAACCAGCAAAATGAGGAAATACACAGAGCTAACCCGGCAAAGCCAGGATCTTCACGCATGGTTCATTCGGCTGGGGCTGCCGCGGCATCCTCACCCGAAAATGTCATGCGAAAAGATAAAGCTGTAACTTTGGGAAAGAGAAACAAACAGATTGTTCCATATTACCCGGCAGTGGCCGAAAAGGTTAATGAAAATAAAGGCAATCGAAGCCAAGGTAACAGCGGTAAAAGAAACCCCGTCCACGGCAATAGAGAGCATGGGAATCTAGGAAGGGGGAACCCCGAGAATAATAACCCAGCTGAAGGGAGACGATATCACCTGTAGCATCCCAGTTGTCTAACACCTGTAATGCTACTTGTTCTAGTAATAAAAAGGGCCACTTCCAACATATGATTGTTGCATCATCATCATGTCATGCTCATGTCATCATGTCACCTTGCATTTGAGCATCATATAAAACCCCTTCTTGTTTGGTTCTTATTACATGTGCATTATTAATTGTAGTTGCCTCTTGATATTGCATTTGGATCTTGATATATTGCTAAATGCCCAAGTAGATTTGGGGGCATATCTCTTAATAACTCCACCACCTTTCTTTCACCACCTTATAATTCCACCATCCAACTAAATATGAGCTTGGCATTTTATTTGAGTTTACCTCTAGCTCATGTGGGTTGGGTGGACTCCACCATAATCTTATGCTTGGCCTTTGCCACCTTTTGGGAATGCAAGGAATAATGCCACATGATTTTATGTTTTTTTCACAATATAACTACATGGCAATTATTGTTTGCATGGGTCATGCAATTGCCACCTTTTTCTTGACATTTGAATGTTATTTGGCTTTGCTTGCATGGATCACCTCTCCTTTGCTTAATCTTGTTTTGGCTTGTAGAATTCTTCCCCACACCCTATACCTCTCTATCCCCCTCTAGATAAACCCTAATCACCATACCCCATGCATGCACATGTGATTATGTGGCATGCACAAAACCTAAACCCTTCCCCTCTCTCTAGCCCCTACCACCCTTGTGCTTGTTCATCTGAGGCCATGTTTTTATGTGCTTAAACATGAGCACACTCCCCCTCTATTCTCACCTCTCCCTTAAACCCTAGACCGAACCCCCCTTAATCTAAACCCTAAAGCTTGAACCACCACCCTCTAGCTAACCCTAATCGAGCCACCTCTCCCCTTCTCCTCTCTCCCTGCCCTAGGCCCCCCCTACCTGTCTGGCCACGAGCTCCTCCCCAGGCCCACCTGGCAGCCTCCCTCTCCCCTCCCCGGCCTGCCGAGCACGTGAGGAAGGACAAGGTGGCGCCGAGCCGACCTGCCCCTCCCCCACGCTAGCCCCACGCCATCTACCTGCCCCCTGTCGATCTTATCCTTCCCCCCTCGCCTCTAGCCTTCCCCAGATCCCCCCAGGCCTTCTTCCTCCCCCAGGCCTCCCTTCTTCCTCCCCAACGAGCACCCTCATCACCATGCCCCCTCAAACCTAGATCGGCCCCCTCTGCTTCCCTTCGCTCCAGCGCACCCCGAGGAGATCCAGGAGCACCAGGAGCTGCGCCTGCTTCCCCTGCATCGCCTAGGACCGCCGGAAGTTACGGGAGATCGCCGGAGGATCGTCGCCGCCGCCGCGCCCGCGAGCACCAGACGATCCAGGGTACCAGCCTCGTCGCCGATCAGCAGCCTCTCCGGCCTACCTCTCACCGCCGACGACACCGCGGTGAGCTCCTCCAGCCCCCAGACGACCCCTTCCCCTCGCTAGTTCGCCGTAGTGCCGCCGCCTTCCGTCGAACGCCCTGCGCGCGCGCCGCGCGACGCACCTGGCCGACAGCAGCATCCGCAGCAGCTCGCTCCGCCGCTGTTCGTCGCCCTGCCCCGCGCGCTACGTTCCTCCTCCGCGCTAGCATCCCGAACCAGAGTTGTAGTCCGTGATCCCCTTAGTATTTTTCGTTTTGGGGTCGTGTCGTTTAGATCAGCGACGGCGTCGCCATCGTCGTCTGAACGCCGGCCGTTCGCAGATGCCGGCAGAGCGGCGCGCCGCTGCCGTTCCGACAGGTTTTGCCTTTTTGCGTTTTAGTCCTCGCAGTTTCTCCCGCCTAAACCCGCGGTCCAGCCCAGGCCCACGGGCAGCGTCGGTGGCTGTTTTCTAGATAGGCTCCCAGGATTTCTGTGAATTAACCCGCAGTCCCCCTCATCGTCAGCCACTGGCGTGTGGGGCCGCGAGTTCCTGGCCCACCTGTAAGCGTCTGGGGTTAATTAGGCTGAGTATAAAAAGTTTTCCTGAGTCTGTTTAAATTCAAATCTTTTCCTAATTATTTCAAATTCAAATTCAAATCAGATTTTAACTAACTTTTCAATTATAAATCCAAATAATACAAATGATATATGTTTTGAGATCAGAAAAATGTGAGGATTTCAAATATGCTATTTAAATTACCTTTTGAACATTTTAAATTCCAAGTTGAATTAAATTACCACAAATGCCACTAGAACTTAAATAATTAATAACTTTTGATTTACAATTCCAAATTTAGCAAATGATATGTCTAAAATGATCAGCTCGACGAGACCTTTCTGTTTATGCTATCCATGACTTCAATTGCAGCATGCATCATATAAATAAATAGCAAACAACAACTGTTATGACAACAAAATGTGATCCAAAACCCCATTAAAATGTTATTACTTGTCTTCCACACTTCACCATGCCATGCTACCTTATTGCCATGTAAATTGTGCATCATTCATCATGGCATGATTGTTTGCTTGACGCATCTTGTTAATATGCTTGTGCTCTCTATTCATGTTGGCCTTGTTTGTTTGGTTTTTCTCGGATAGACACTGAGCATGGGTTATATCAAGAGAACCAGGAGCATTACCCAGATCCGTCCCTCGCTTCAACTGAGTTGCCAGGCAAGCACTTCCACATGCTTGCATACATACATTACCTATTGCCCCTATCTTATTCTTGCATCATTGGGTCGCGATTGCATTAAATTGAATCCCAAGTATGCATAGCCTTTACTTTTAAACCCCACCAAGCTTGTTCCTCCATCCCATGAGCCATTACTACAGGAGTTGTTTGAGCCATGCGAGTCGTAGAACAGCATGTGTAGGGTATGTGAGCGTATGATGGATAACGAGGTACCTAAACAACTTAACCTGAATAGTAATGGGATAACTAATGAAAGTGGCACCGATGAGCAACATTTGCTATTTGGTTTTTCCTGCTCACTTGTGTCCCGTAAGACCCCGAGTACTTGATTCCTGTTCCAAGATTTATCGCGCTATCCACATCCGGGAGGTATGTGGGACCCCCCTTAGCCAGAGCTTGATTCCGTCTTATTTCTTGGGGCCACAAACTAGTTTGAAGTTTTATTTACTATCCTGTACTTATGCCATGCTACTGCTTTATCTACGTTTGTGCGAGGAGCACACTGTACTGTTTAGGATCGTGGCACGATTCCGCGGTGTCGACAAGCCCAGCCACACTTTCGGGTTCCCAGTCGTTCACAGCCGTCCCCACAACCTTAAGTCCGTCTCGGAGCCGACCGGCTTCGTTGCGGGTCTACTTTAAGGGGTGGCCCCCTGAAATATTTCTGAATCCTGTGATTGCTTTGTCGTGAAGGCCTCGTTGGGTTTTGATTTGGTTTTTCCAAGGTTGATCGAGTGTGTGTTGCTATTTGTGCACCCCTGCAGGGTAAAACTTTCTGAAAGCCGTGTCCGCGGTTATGGACGACTTGGAGCACAGTTTCTCGACCATAGACAAGCATAACTAAAGTATCGTCTTAAAATGACTAAGTAAATGACTAGTAAATAGTGCAACATTCATGGAATGGTTAATAAAATTGCCAACGGATGGGGGGGTTGTTCGTCCGCTTCCTCGTTGGTAAGCGAGGAGGAGGATGGATCTGATGAAATTACTATCATAAATGTTGTCCTTAATTCACGGACATCCGTCTATCTTTGGTTAGGCGGATGGTTAGCGTTCATCTATAGAACTGCTAGGGATTATCTTTTGCTGCAATTGCATCACACCAGGTTGTGTCCCCTTTAGAGGCATAAAGACTTGCTGAGTACCCTTAGGGTCTCACACGATAAATTATTGCTTCAGATGAACAGGTACCCTCGCAGGACGGATACTGGGTGGAAGAGGCTGATGATGTGGGAAACGATCGTTCGGTGTAGAGATTCCGGGAACGGGGATCCGTGAGATATGTGGTTGGGATGTGCTTATTTCTATGGCATCTTATGCCGATTTGCTTCTTACCCGTACTCGGGCTTTGTTTTGCCGCTTCCGCTTGATACTCTGATGTGTGCTGTATGAGGAACTATCCTAAAATATTACATCTATCTAGGTCTTTTGAATCTTGCCGTATGGCGTTGCTATATTTCCTTTCTTTCTAGATGGTGTGGCTCTGATGTACTCTTGTATGGTGGCTTGCATACATACCCACTTGTGTATGTAGTTGATCCCTTCGCCTGCCGATTACGCCGCCCGTATAGGTCCCGATGAGATGGAAGTGGTTGGGACGGCCGAAAGGTCTACCCGTGAGTGGCTTTTGGGGCCCCACCGTACTATTTCAACCACTACCGCTCATCCAGGCTTGTATCTAGGAGCGTAATTCACCGAGGTAGTTACAATTGGTATCAGAGCCATCCTGACCTTCAGGGTTTCAGCCAAACGGTCGTTGTCAGTCTAGCAAATATCTTGGTAGTTATGTATATTAGGGAAAAACAAAACGCGAGAGTAGGACTGTTTCCATTTTTCTTCTTACCCTCCCACCCACCCTTTTCTGGTAAGGAAGTGCAACGTTTTCAATCCTCTTCTCAAAATTCAAACTAGGATTCACGTGTTCTAGGTTTCCGTAGTACCATAGGTTGTGTGTGTGTGTGTGTGTGTGTGTGTGTGTGTGTAATCCCTTGTCTATCTGTTGCATCCAAGTTGTTATCTTATCTGCCTTTGGTTATCAACTGTTGGTACATTCCATACCGACAGGCTTTTGCAAACCGACACAATCTATCTTCCTCTTTGTATCCGACGCTATCTTGTTTGGGGGTGTTCGTTCTGTAGTTACCAATCTTTAGGTTTCGTCGTGAGAAGAAGGGGTTGGGATATGTGTTCCACTTGTTCATGTGCGGGGTAATGATTTGAGTGCGGGATGGAGTCGCGACCATACCACTACTCTTATCATTCGCTTTTGTATATTGAATCGGTAGAGTCACTAATCTTGATTCGTTAAGTAATTTTGCGCATCTATTGGTATTTTAATGCCGAAATTTGTGGAAATTTTTTCTTTGATATATATGTGTACCACACTCCTTTTCAGTTGGGTGCGTTATGCTTAATATCTTCTAGGTGCTTTGAACTTTGTTGATATTTTAATATCACCTTAGTAAATTGTATCCTTTAATCTTGGTTAATTCCATCTTGGTACTATTTTGGATTATTATTATTCTCCATTATAGTACTGACTTGTGTTTTATATCAATCTCAGGATGGCTCCACCACGCCGTTCAGATGAGGACATCCCTCCGGAACTGGGCTCCGCGCTGTCAAACATCGCTAATGCTTTGGCAGCAATGCAAGAGAACCAGCAGCGCTTTGAGGAGAGTGTCAGGAGAAACGAGTTTGCTCCACTTCCTCCACCTCCCAAGCGAGGAGACATCAAGAGCTTCCTCAAATTGAACCCTCGTCAGTTTGATGTTTCTAACCGACCTTTGGACGCGGATGATTGGCTGCGTGAGATGTCCAGGTTGCTCGAGACTGCTGATGTTTCGGAGCAGGAGTGGGTCAAGTGTGCTACTCACCTTCTGAAGGGAGATGCAGCTATCTGGTGGGAGAATTACTTGAAGGCAAGCTGCACTGGGTTCCAGCCTACTTGGGAGAGGTTCACTGGAGCGTTCAAAGAGCAGTTTCTCTCAGAGATTGTAATGGAAAAGATGAAGGAAGCTTTTCTCAACCTGAAGCAAGGAAATGATAACGTCAACACCTACATCAGGAACTTCATGAATCTTTCTCGTTATGGTGGCGATGAGGTATCTGATGACAAGAAGAAGCAGAAGAGGTTCAGGCAAGGGCTCAATGCGTCGATCAAGTATGCAATCACACACGCAAGGCCGGCATCTTTCCTGGAACTACAGCACACAGCACTACAAGAGGAGGCAAGCAGGCAAGTGTTTGAGGAGTCCAAGAAACACAACAGGGATGCATCAAGCTCTGCAGTTTTGGTAGCTCCTTCTAAGCGGCGTGTTTGGGTTCCTAACACCCCACCGTCGCTCCCGGCTCCACCAAGACCTGCAAGTTTCGCGTCAAGGCCACCAAACTTCACCACTGCGGCTCCCAGGGGCTACAACCACCACTACCCTGGAGCGCCTGGCGGAGTCCCTGGCTACTCTGCTCCACGTCCACCTAGTGCCTGCTTCACGTGTGGAGATCCTGGACATCCCAGCTGGAACTGTCCGATGAAGAACAAAGCTCTCCCCCACCCCCGCCAAGATCTGCAACAAGCTCTCCTTCGGTTCGTGCACCACCACCTCGGGCTCTCAACATCAACACCAAGCCCGGGTCTACGGTTGCTCGTGCCAACTGTGTCAACGCCGCTCAAGCTGAGCATGCACCTGGAGTTGTGATGGGTATGCTTCCCGTTAACTCAGTCCCTGCACGAGTTTTGTTTGATTCTGGTGCATCGCATTCTTTTGTGTCTCACAAGTTTGCATATGAGAATGTGTTAACTCTGGACCCTCTCCTTAAGAAGCTAATGGTCCTATCTCCTGGTTCAAACCTGAGGGCTGCTTATATCAGTCATGGAAATCAAGTTGAGATTGGTGGTTCTTCGTTCTCGGCTTCTTTAATTGTTCTGGGCAATTCTGACATTGATGTCATCTTGGGCATGGATTGGTTGACAGCAAATGCAGCTGTGATTGATTGTGCTGAACGCTCAGTTTCTCTGAAGATTCCTGAAGGCCATATAGTCTTTTCTCCAAGTCTGACTCCTGCTGTCCAGCTTTTCTCTTTGGCGGCTCTGAATGATGATGCTATGGAAGCTATTCAGAGTGTACCGGTGGTCTGTGAGTTCCCAGATGTCTTTCCTGAAGAGTTGCCGGGTATGCCTCCGGATCGTGAGGTTGAGTTTGTGATTGAGCTTGAACCTGGAACGACTCCTATCTCCAAGCGGCCTTATAAAATGGGTCCTGCTGAGTTGGCTGAACTCAAACGACAACTTGATGAACAAGAGAAGTTGGGTTTCATTCAACACAGTACTTCTTCTTGGGGTAGCCCAACAATCTTTGTGAAGAAGCGTGACAGGACTGATAGACTTTGTGTTGACTATCGGGCTCTCAATGCTAAAACCATCAAGAACAAATATCCCCTCCCGCGGATTAATGATCTATTCGATCAGCTAGCTGGAGCTGTGGTGTTCTCTAAGCTGGACTTGAGAAGTGGTTATCACCAAATCAAGATTCGCAAGGAAGATGTGCCCAAAACAGCTTTCACCACCCGCTATGGCCTGTATGAGTACACGGTGATGTCTTTCGGTCTCACCAACGCACCGGCTACCTTCTCGAGGCTTATGAACTCGGTTTTCATGGAGTACCTTGATAAGTTCGTTGTGGTCTATCTGGATGACATCCTGGTCTATTCCAAGTCTAAGGAAGAGCATGAAGAACACCTGCGGTGTGTCCTAAACAAGCTTCGTGAGAACCGCTTGTATGCAAAGTTCTCAAAGTGTGAGTTTTGGCTGCCTGAAGTAACCTATCTTGGTCATGTCATCTCTGCCAAGGGCATTGCAGTCAACCCGGAAACTGTGAAGACAATTGTTGAATGGCTTCCTCCTGTTAATGTCAAAGAAGTGCGGAGTTTCCTCGGTTTGGCTAGTTATTGTCGTCGCTTCGTTCAGAACTTCTCGAAGATAGCGAAGCCTCTTACCGATCTCCTCAAGAAAGGCAAGAAGTACCTGTGGACTCCTGCCTGTCAAGCAAGCTTTGAGACACTCAAAGAGAAGCTCACTTCCACACCAGTCTTGGTTCCTCCGGATACCTCTAAGCCTTTCCAGATATTCTGCGACGCCTCTTTGCAAGGATTGGGTGCGGTCCTTATGCAAGAGAAACAGGTGGTTGCTTATGCCTCTCGTCAGTTGAAGACGCATGAGATCAACTATCCCACACATGACCTCGAGCTTGCAGCAGTGGTCTTTGCTTTGAAGCTATGGAGGCACTACTTGCTTGGTAACCGTTGTGAGATCTTTTCTGACCACAAAAGTTTGAAGTATATCTTCACTCAGCCTGATCTTAACCTTCGGCAGAGGAGATGGATTGAAGCAATCAATGACTTTGATGTGACCATCAACTACACTCTGGGCAAAGCTAATGTCATGGCAGATGCGCTTAGCCGTAAAGCTTATGTCAACAACCTCATGATGGAAGAACAGCAACCTCTCTTGTGCGAGGAATTCCGTCAGCTCAACCTGGAAATTGTGGAACAAGGGCATCTCCTGAACCTTCTGGCTACTCCTCTCTTGGAAGAAAAGATTCGCTCTCGTCAGCTGGGTGATCCGCACACCAGAAACATCATCTCTAAACTTGAGCTTCCGAAGTATGAGTCCTTCCACGTTGATGATCAAGGCACGCTTTTCTTCGACCACCGGATGTTTGTTCCGAACTACCCAGGTTTGAGAGAGCAAGTTCTCAAGGAGGCGCATGATTCGGTTCTTTCTATCCATCCTGGCAGCACAAAGATGTACATGGACTTGAAAACGCAATATTGGTGGCCTGGTTTGAAACGATATTGTGCCAAGTATGTCTCGGAGTGTGATGTTTGCCGCAGAGTGAAAGCTGTCCATTAGAAACCTTTCGGTCTTCTACAACCATTGAAACCACCAGAATGGAAATGGGAGAAAGTAGAGATGGACTTCATCACTGGCTTTCCAAGGTCGCAGAAGGGCAACAATGCAATCTTTGTTGTCATCGACAGACTTTCTAAAGTGGCTCATTTCTTCCCCGTCAAGGAAACAATTTCTGGAATTCAGTTGGCTGAGCTCTATATCAATAGAATTATCTCTCTGTATGGGGTTCCGCTCGAAATCAGTTCAGATCGTGGAAGCATCTTCACTTCAAAGTTCTGGGAGAGTTTCCAAAAGGCTTTGGGGACAAAGTTGAACTTCAGCACTGCTTACCACCCTCAGTCGCAAGGACAAGTTGAAAGGATCAACCAAATTCTGGAGGATATGCTTCATGCTTGCGTTATCTCTTTTGGCATGAAGTGGGAGGAATGTCTTCCTTATGCTGAATTCTCTTACAACAACAGCTTTCAGAAGAGTCTAAAGATGGCACCATTTGAGGCTCTCTATGGTCGCAAGTGCAGAACTCCGATTGGGTGGTCAGGTGCAGGAGAAAGAATCTGGTTTGGCCCTGACATTGTAACTCAAGCAGAGGAGAAGGTGCATATCATTCTGGAGAACCTGAAAATTGCTCAAAGTCGTCAGAAGAGCAATTATGACAGGAAGCACACGGACATGGTGTATGTTCCTGGTGATCTCGTCTACCTTCGTGTCACTCCCATGAGAGGAACACACCGCTTTGGTATCAAAGGAAAGTTGGCTCCTAGATACATCGGTCCTTTCAAGATTCGTGGTAGAAGAGGAGAAGTTGCTTATGCACTTGAGCTTCCTGAAAAACTCAAAGTCCATGATGTTTTCCACATCTCTCAGCTCAAGAAGTGTTTCAAAGATCCCGGTAGGACCGTGGATCATGAGCTAATCGATCTCCAAGAAGACCTGTCTTATCAAGAACACCCCACCAAAATCCTTGAGACCGCAGAAAGAAGGACTCGCAACAAGTCCATCAAGTTTTGCAAGGTGCAGTGGTCACACCATTCTGTTGATGAAGCCACATGGGAGCGTGAAGATGAACTCCGTGCCAACCATCCTTCTCTCTTTGTGTCTTCTTCTTCTTCCTAGAATCTCGGCGCGAGATTCCTGTTTAGTGGGGGAGAGTTGTAGCATCCCAGTTGTCTAACACCTGTAATGCTACTTGTTCTAGTAATAAAAAGGGCCACTTCCAACATATGATTGTTGCATCATCATCATGTCATGCTCATGTCATCATGTCACCTTGCATTTGAGCATCATATAAAACCCCTTCTTGTTTGGTTCTTATTACATGTGCATTATTAATTGTAGTTGCCTCTTGATATTGCATTTGGATCTTGATATATTGCTAAATGCCCAAGTAGATTTGGGGGCATATCTCTTAATAACTCCACCACCTTTCTTTCACCACCTTATAATTCCACCATCCAACTAAATATGAGCTTGGCATTTTATTTGAGTTTACCTCTAGCTCATGTGGGTTGGGTGGACTCCACCATAATCTTATGCTTGGCCTTTGCCACCTTTTTGGGAATGCAAGGAATAATGCCACATGATTTTATGTTGTTTTCACAATATAACTACATGGCAATTATTGTTTGCATGGGTCATGCAATTGCCACCTTTTTCTTGACATTTGAATGTTATTTGGCTTTGCTTGCATGGATCACCTCTCCTTTGCTTAATCTTGTTTTGGCTTGTAGAATTCTTCCCCACACCCTCTACCTCTCTATCCCCCTCTAGATAAACCCTAATCACCATACCCATGCATGCACATGTGATTATGTGGCATGCACAAAACCTAAACCCTTCCCCCTCTCTCTAGCCCCTACCACCCTTGTGCTTGTTCATGTGAGGCCATGTTTTTATGTTCTTAAACATGAGCACACTCCCCCTCTATTCTCACCTCTCCCTTAAACCCTAGACCGAACCCCCCTTAATCTAAACCCTAAAGCTTGAACCACCACCCTCTAGCTAACCCTAACCGAGCCACCTCTCCCCTTCTCCTCTCTCCCTGCCCTAGGGCCCCCCTACCTGCCTGGCCACGAGCTCCTCCCCAGGGCCACCTGGCAGCCTCCCTCTCCCCTCCCCGGCCTGCCGAGCACGTGAGGAAGGACAAGGTGGCGCCGAGCCGACCTGCCCCTCCCCCACGCTAGCCCCACGCCATCTACCTGCCCCCTGTCGATCTTATCCTTCCCCCCTCGCCTCTAGCCTTCCCCAGATCCCCCAGGCCTTCTTCCTCCCCCAGGCCTCCCTTCTTCCTCCCCAACGAGCACCCTCACCACCATGCCCCCTCAAACCTAGATCGGCCCCCTCTGCTTCCCTTCGCTCCAGCGCACCCCGAGGAGAGCCAGGAGCACCAGGAGCTGCGCCTGCTTCCCCTGCATCGCCTAGGACCGCCGGAAGTTACGGGAGATCGCCGGAGGATCGTCGCCGCCGCCGCGCCCGCGAGCACCAGACGATCCAGGGGTCCAGCCTCGTCGCCGATCAGCAGCCTCTCCGGCCTACCTCTCACCGCCGACGACACCGCGGTGAGCTCCTCCAGCCCCCAGACGACCCCTTCCCCTCGCTAGTTCGCCGTAGTGCCGCCGCCTTCCGTCGAACGCCCTGCGCGCGCGCCGCGCGACGCACCTGGCCGACAGCAGCATCCGCAGCAGCTCGCTCCGCCGCTGTTCGTCGCCCTGCCCCGCGCGCTACGTTCCTCCTCCGCGCTAGCATCCCGAACCAGAGTTGTAGTCCGTGATCCCCTTAGCATTTTTCGTTTTGGGGTCGTGTCGTTTAGATCAGCGACGGCGTCGCCATCGTCGTCTGAACGCCGGCCGTTCGCAGATGCCGGCAGAGCGGCGCGCCGCTGCCGTTCCGACAGGTTTTGCCTTTTTGCGTTTTAGTCCTCGCAGTTTCTCCCGCCTAAACCCGCGGTCTAGCCCAGGCCCACGGGCAGCGTCGGTGGCTGTTTTCTAGATAGGCTCCCAGGATTTCTGTGAATTAACCCGCAGTCCCCCTCATCGTCAGCCACTGGCGTGTGGGGCCGCGAGTTCCTGGCCCACCTGTAAGCGTCTGGGGTTAATTAGGCTGAGTATAAAAAGTTTTCCTGAGTCTGTTTAAATTCAAATCTTTTCCTAATTATTTCAAATTCAAATTCAAATCAGATTTTAACTAACTTTTCAATTATAAATCCAAATAATACAAATGATATATGTTTTGAGATCAGAAAAATGTGAGGATTTCAAATATGCTATTTAAATTACCTTTTGAATATTTTAAATTCCAAGTTGAATTAAATTACCACAAATGCCACTAGAACTTAAATAATTAATAACTTTTGATTTACAATTCCAAATTTAGCAAATGATATGTCTAAAATGATCAGCTCGACGAGACCTTTCTGTTTATGCTATCCATGACTTCAATTGCAGCATGCATCATATAAATAAATAGCAAACAGCAACTGTTATGACAACAAAATGTGATCCAAAACCCCATTAAAATGTTATTACTTGTCTTCCACACTTCACCATGCCATGCTACCTTATTGCCATGTAAATTGTGCATCATTAATCATGGCATGATTGTTTGCTTGACGCATCTTGTTAATATGCTTGTGCTCTCTATTCATGTTGGCCTTGTTTGTTTGTTTTTTCTCGGATAGACACTGAGCAGGGGTTATATCAAGAGAACCAGGAGCACTACCCAGATCCGTCCCTCGCTTCAACTGAGTTGCCAGGCAAGCACTTCCACATGCTTGCATACATACAGTACCTATTGCCCCTATCTTATTCTTGCATCACTGGGTCGCGATTGCATTAAATTGAATCCCAAGTATGCATAGCCTTTACTTTTAAACCCCACCAAGCTTGTTCCTCCATCCCATGAGCCATTACTACAGGAGTTGTTTGAGCCATGCGAGTCGTAGAACAGCATGTGTAGGGTATGTGAGCGTCTGATGGATAACGAGGTACCTAAACAACTTAACCTGAGTAGTAATGGGATAACTAATGAAAGTGGCACCGGTGAGCAACATCTGCTATTTGGTTTTTCCTGCTCACTTGTGTCCCGTAAGACCCCGAGTACTTGATTCCTGTTCCAAGATTTATCGCGCTATCCACATCCGGGAGGTATGTGGGACCCCCCTTAGCCAGAGCTTGATTCCGTCTTATTTCTTGGGTCCACAAACTAGTTTGAAGTTTTATTTACTATCCTGTACTTATGCCATGCTACTGCTTTATCTACGTTTGTGCGAGGAGCACACTGTACTGTTTAGGATCGTGGCACGATTCCGCGGTGTCGACAAGCCCAGCCACACTTTCGGGTTCCCAGTCGTTCACAGCCGTCCCCACAACCTTAAGTCCGTCTCGGAGCCGGCCGGCTTCGTTGCGGGTCTACTTTAAGGGGTGGCCCCCTGAAATATTTCTGAATCCTGTGATTGCTTTGTCGTGAAGGCCTCGTTGGGTTTTGATTTGGTTTTTCCGAGGTTGATCGAGTGTGTGTTGCTATTTGTGCACCCCTGCAGGGTAAAACTTTCTGAAAGCCGTGTCCGCGGTTATGGACGACTTGGAGCACAGTTTCTCGACCATAGACAAGCATAACTAAAATATCGTCTTAAAATGACTAAGTAAATGACTAGTAAATAGTGCAACATTCATGGAATGGTTAATAAAATTGCCAACAGATGGGGGGGTTGTTCGTCCGCTTCCTCGTTGGTAAGCGAGGAGGAGGATGGATCTGATGAAATTACTATCATAACTGTTGTCCTTAATTCACGGACATCCGTCTATCTTTGGTTAGGCGGATGGTTAGCGTTCATCTGTAGAACTGCTAGGGATTATCTTTTGCTGCAATTGCGTCACACCAGGTTGTGTCCCCTTTAGAGGCATAAAGACTTGCTGAGTACCCTTAGGGTCTCACACGATAAATTATTGCTTCAGATGAACAGGTACCCTCGCAGGACGGATACTGGGTGGAAGAGGCTGATGATGTGGGCAACGATCGTTCGGTGTAGAGATTCCGGGAACGGGGATCCGTGAGATCTGTGGTTGGGATGTGCTTATTTCTATGGCATCTTATGCCGATTTGCTTCTTACCCGTACTCGGGCTTTGTTTTGCCGCTTCCGCTTGATACTCTGATGTGTGCTGTATGAGGAACTATCCTAAAATATTACATCTATCTAGGTCTTTTGAATCTTGCCGTATGGCGTTGCTATATTTCCTTTCTTTCTAGATGGTGTGGCTCTGATGTACTCTTGTATGGTGGCTTGCATACATACCCACTTGTGTATGTAGTTGATCCCTTCGCCTGCCGATTACGCCGCCCGTATAGGTCCCGATGAGATGGAAGTGGTTGGGACGGCCGAAAGGTCTACCCGTGAGTGGCTTTTGGGGCCCCATCGTACTATTTCAACCACTACCGCTCATCCAGGCTTGTATCTAGGAGCGTAATTCACCGAGGTAGTTACATCACCCACAAGATCATCAGCCGAGGCATGAACCTCGGTAGGGGAGAGATGCAGGACATGTTCCACATAACCCGACCAATGACAGGTATAATGATGGTTATTCGGAAATGGAAAATGCTGGATTTTTTGGGCAAAACCACTATGGGGTGGAAGAAAGAACTGTCCCAAACTTCCAGTTAGCAAGAGGCTCACAAACGTATAACAGAAGTACTAGACCATAAGATTTGTTGATTGACTATGCCACTGCAGTGAAAATAGCAGGGGAAATTTGAGATGGGCTGTGAGATATGTGCCCCAGATATTTGGAGGGGCCAGCCAGGGTCTGGCTGAATAACTTACCCGTCGGCAGTATCAATTGCTGGTTGGACTTTGAGGAGATGTTTGTCAGTAACTTCACCAGTACATACAAGAGGCTGAACAGGCCTCAACAACTGGCAATGTGCAAACATAGACCGAATGAGACTGATAGAGAATTCCTGACTCGATGGTGCAACCTCAGAAACTCTTGCAAAGGAGTAATTGAATCACAAGCGATTGCTTGGTTTGCACAAGGGTGAAGATACGGAAGTGTGTTATGGAAAAGGCTACAAAGATATATGCCAACTACGTTGGCAGAGACGATCAGAACAGCAGATTCATATGCACTGGGTGATCCAACTCAACCCGAGCTTATGTCGGCAGAACACCTTGAGAAGCATGACCATTACACTCGTGATGGTGAAGGATCATCCCAGCGGAATGAATTCTGAGGTAGGAGAAGAGAAGATAGGCTGGATTACAAATACAGTTCGAATCAGGTTGCTACAGTTGTTCAGGACCAGCCGGGTGCAGGAAGCAATCGGCGCCAGAAGAACGGTCCTCAACAATGGACGTCGAGGAATGATGGGAAGAAACAATTCACTATATAATAGAAGAAGCAATGGCAGGAGAGACCGAAGTACACGTTTGAGTCAATGTTGGATCAACCATGTAAGTTTCATGTGCCTAACCCGGAAAAACCAGCCAACCACACAACTCGTCAGTGTTCTTGGATGAAGAGTGCAATGGGAAACCCGACAGCAATGCAAGCGCCACAGCAGCAACAACACCACCCACAACAGCCGCAACTTATAGGAGGAAATGCACAACAATTGATGTTACCTCCACCACCTCCGAAGTATGAGAATCAGGACCGAAGGGATGCAGTTCACCATGTGGTAAATCAAAGCCAAGATGGCCGAGGAAACCCCGGAAATAATGGACGCAATGATTACAGGCAGCACCACCAGTCATACTGTGTATTCACCACAGAGCAGCAAGATAGACAGAGCGTACAACACCGACACATGGAAGTAAATGCATTTATGCCAGCAATTCCGAGGTATATGACATGGTCCGATCAAGAGATAACTTGGGGCATTAGAGATCATCCCAAGATCATGCCAAACCCCGGGTCATATGCCCTGGTGCTAGACCCAACATTTGTCGGGCCCAATATCAACATGAAATTCTCAAAGGTGCTGATAGATAATGGAATAAGCATCAACATTATGTATAAGGATACAATGCATAAGCTCGACATATCCCCGAATATGCTGCATTCGACCAAGACAACCTTTCATGGGATAGTGCCAGGACTGTCATGCGAGCCCATTGGGAAGGTCCGAGTAGACGTCTTATTCGGCACAAGGGAAAATTGCAGAACAGAGAATTTGGAATTTGAGGTGCTGGATCTAGAAAGTTGCTATCACGCATTACTCGGACAGCCGACATTGCCTAAGTTTATGAGCAACTGTCATATTGGTTACTTGAAAATGAATATGCCATGACCACAGTGGGTAATAACAATAGCAAGAGACTACATGAAATCAATGGAATGTGCTTCGGTCGGATCAAATCTAGCCGAACCTTTGGTGATTTCAAGGGAGAAAAGGAGAATTAAGGAGGTCGCAACTTTAGCTCAGTCGACACAGCTTAACATGCCGACACTTGCTAACCCACATGGAAGTGTGTCTTTCCAGCCGACTATGGATACAAAGAAAATTCATATTGATGATCAGTTCCTAGAGTGGACCATCACCATTGGTGCCGGCCTAAATGATAAATAGAAAAGCGATCTCACCAACTTCCTCTGTGAGAATAGGGATATCTTTGCATGGTCTACACAAGATCTGCAAGGAGTACCGAGGGAGTTGGCTGAGCCTCTTTGCATGTAAGGCCAGGAGCAAGGCTGGTGAAGCAACCTCTCCACTGCTTCGTCGAAGACATGAGAAAAATCATAGGGGATGAGATATCTCGGCTCCTTGCGGCCGGGTTTATTATGGAAGTACTTCATCCGGATTGGCTGCCTAACCCGGTGTTGGTAGAGAAGAAGAAGGATGACCCGAACATAGATGTAGTTTGGCGAATGTGCATAGATTACACGAACCTTAACAAGGTGTGTCCCAAGGATCCTTTTCCTTTACCTAGGATAGACCAGGTTATTGATTCAACCGCAGGTTGTGAACTATTATCATTTGTAGACGCGTATTATGCCTTCCACCAGATATCATTAAACTCGGCTGATCAAATAAAAACTGCGTTTATCACTCCGTATGGAGCTTATTGCTATCGCACCATGCCATTCAGCCTATGCAATTGCAGGAGCCACGTACCAAAGGTGTATGCAAAAATGTTTGCATGATCAGATTGGAAAAAATGTTCAAGTATATGTTGATGTTGTGGTTATAAAAACCAAAGAGAGCAATACGCTTCTAGAACATATCCGGCATACATTCGCGAATCTAAGGAGATTCTGAATGAAGCTTAACCCAGAAAAATGCACCTTCGGTGTACCCGCCAGAAATTTACTCGGCTTCCTTGTGTCTAGCCGAGGCATAGAGGTAAATTCGACTAAAATTCGGGCAGTTGAAAGGATGGAACTGCCGAAGTGCCTCAATGACGTTCAGAAATTTACAGGATGCCTTGCATCTTTAAGTCGGTTTATGAGTCGGTTAGGTGAAAAAGCATTGCCTTTGTATTAGTTGATGAAAAAATTCGATAAATTTACCTAGACACCTCAGGCGGATAATGCCTTTCGTGATTTAGTGGCCACAGCGCCAATTTTATCCTCGCCATTATCAAAAGAGCCTATGCTGCTCTATATAGCAGCAATAAACCGAGTTGTGAGCGTTGTGATAGTAGTAGAGCGTGATGAAGAAGGTAAGTCGGTACATAGGCCTGTCTATTACCTAAGCGAGGTATTATCCTCCTCTAAGCAAAATTATCCGCATTACCAGAAAATGGCTTATGGAGTATATATGTCGGCAAAAAAGCTCAAGCATTATTTTGAGGAACACCCCATAAAGGTGATTTGCGAGGCACCAATAGCCGAGATAATGAGCAACAAAGATGCAAGCGGCCGAATAGAAAAATGGGCAATTGAATTATCCCCTTATGCCCCACAATTTGATAGACGAGATGCAATCAAATCTCAGGCAGTGACCTACTTTTTTGTCGATTAGGCCGAGATACATGAGCGATTTTGCCGGTGAGGGTTCGTTAGGCCTGAGCCTCACCTCCATTTTTGCAAAAAATTTATCAAGTATATAGGCTCTAGTTGTTTAGCAAACAATTGGAGCTTTTTCTAAACTTAGTACAACGTTCGATATGCATGAGAAAAGAAAAGCAACTGAGCAAGCAAACCAACCGACCATTTTCTAGTCTAGTCCTTATTGTATGTTTATTTGGCCCATTAGTTGAGACCTACCCAAGTGGGAGGTATTAGAAAGCGTACAGGTAGGCAAACTCGATCGATCTTCCGCTCTTCACCCAGATTGGATGCAAACATGGCCTTATATTGGTTTCATGTACAGAAAATTAGTGACTATTTCGACGGGTGTGAATGTCATCACATACCTCGGGCGGAAAACGACGCTGCAGATACTCTGTCAAAGCTCAGATCGACCAGACAGTCAATTCCACCTGGTATCGCCTTAGAACACCTGAGAAAGCCATCGATCATACCTTTCCCAGAGTCCGAATCAATTCGTCTCTCATCAGATCAGAAATCTGAATGTGTCCCAATGGAAATTGATAAGGGAAATGAGCCGAGTAACCCGGGGACTGATTCAGCTAATCAGGGAGTTTATTGGGAAAATTTGGCAAGCATTATGTCGGGAGAAGTAATGGAAATTGATGGGACAGTTACCACGGGGCAGGACATGCCGGAATGGGCACGACCAATATTCCTATTCCTCAAAAATGAGACCCTGCCGAATAATGAGGTCCTCGCTAGGCAGATAGTAAGGAGGGCAAAGGCTTACACAATAATAAATAATGAGTGACGAGGTTTGATCTCGTCAATGCCCATTGTTATGAGCTTGGGTTTTGGAGAAGATGGGGGGGTGCTCAAAGAACATTTCATAATCCCTAGTGTTTTGTGTGTTAGATAACAATATCAAGGATTATTTAATCTATGTTGAAGTGTTGCAGTTCTCTCTAAGGAAAAAGGAAAAGGAATCTGCCTTTGGGGGGCGGGTTACCCTACCAGGGGCGGATAATCCGCCCCACCCTTTTCCCAGATAGGTGCAAGCCGGGTGGAGTTTCGGCCGGATAATCCAGCCCCGCCGGATAATCCGCCCTTCAAGGGGGCCGAATAATCCACCCCTCATGCTCAGCCTGAAGTTTGCCAAGGCGCAAGCCCTAGAGGGGGCGGGGTTTCGGCTGGATTTTCTAGCCACACCGGATAATCCGCCCCTGGAGGGGGCCGGATAATCCGCCCCCAAGATCTTCATCAAGTTCTTCAAGGCGCCATCCCCAGAGAGGGGGCAGATTTTCACCCTGGAGTATCCGCCCCGGGGGCGGAGTTTTCCCCAGGGCGGAAAGTCTGCCCCTAGTGGGGGCGGATAATCCGCCCCTAAACTTGTTCAACGGCCAGATCTATGCATACGGTATTTAAGCCATCCTTCCCCCTCTTGCCAGACCCCTTGGTTCATTCGAAAAAGTCAAGATCTGATTTGCAACCTTCATCCAAGAGACCTCCACCTAGATCCACCCAAAGGCCCCGTTCCTTTGGGAATCGAAGGAGGACTCGATCTTCAACAACTGCAATCAAGCGCTTCATCTCCTCTCCATTCATTTGGAGAATCACCGATCTAGTATTTCTTGCAAATACCTAGATCGTTGTTTTGTTTATATTGATAAACCTTGTTCTTGTGACAGCTTGTCATCTCGGGAGCCCCCAATTCAGTTGTGGGTGTGTGCCTCGGTAGAGTTGTAAAGGCACCGTGCGGTGACCCAGCATACCATTGCATGATGTAGTACACTATAGTCATTGACATAACACCAATGAAACACCGTTCACTAGTATTACATCCCTCAGAGTGGTACAACAGAAACACAGCAGGTCCAAGACATGACTATAGGTTACAACTCAACTCTTTACACAAGATCCAGAGAACACTCTACGTTAAAGAGAGAGAATGAAACTTCTTACAAAGAAGAATCAGAAATAAACAACTCAAACTATCATACTAATAAGACTAGTATCTTAACTAATGGTCTAGCATTGCTGCTATTTCAATACACTATAGAAATAGGTTCTATGGCTAGAGATTATATTCCTATCTACTCAGTAACTTCGTCTTCACTTGAGTTGATGTATAAGTTGACTTCATTGAAGAGCTTTAGCTTTTGATGATGATTCCTGGAGCATAACTTGATGTAGACATCGTCTTAATGGCTTCAGAATCTAGCAAGGGTTAAGAAGATACGTTGAGTACAAGCGTACTTAGCAAGTTCACTATAAAAGGAGTGTTTGATGCACTATATCTACATCCATAGACCATAGGTCGTAGGCAATGCAGGTTTTTGTAAACATTTCTTCAAAGGTTGCTTTTATTCTAAAAAACTATGTTCATTAGCCTTCACGGGTTTACAAGAACTTTCATGGAGTTCCTTTCCCGTCGCGTTCACAGCTCCTTCCCAAAACAGGGAGTAACAAGTTACAGTTCTTACACTCTGCAGAGGTGCGTCACTTTACCCATGAGAGATATTAAGCTTTGTTGCACGACCGGGAGTATGTTCCCGTTCAAACTTCCATGGTTTAAGGCCCAACCTAAGTTCCAAGCCAATCACTGCCCTCACCGCGACCTCATATGTCCGCACGATCCTTCGGGATGGCTCACCTTCGTTAAGCCCCCTTCCGAGCAGGCTAAAACCCTGATGAGTTCCCAAAGACTCTATGACCTGGTGTTGCCCTGGCATGTGCCATATTAAATGGTACATCCACTAAACACCATCCATAGATAATCTAGACACCAAAAGTGTGGGGCGTAAGGGTGCCCACCCATATGTTGGATCCGCACAAGGAATCACAACGTCATGTTAAGGTCGTCTGGCCTCCATACGAGAGGAAAAGGATACAACTGACTTCTCCGTCCCATTCCAAATATCATGGTCAACGCGTAATATATGGCGCAAGAATCACTGGCGACATTGGTTGTTAATTCCTAGAGGATATATTCCTGAGCAGTGGTATTCCAACTGCCAGATTTAATAGATTAGCTGATCACCCTGGATTAGTAACCAACAGTTCACATTATTTTCAAAAATAGTGTTTTCTGACCTTTTTTTTGGAATGTAGGTGATGACAACACTGGATTTGCAAAATACTTTACAGAAAATAATCAAAAGGACATGAGCAAGTGTGAACTTGCCTTGTGTGATTGCAAGATTATGCACTCACGGTCTTCAAGACAATATAAGATGCAATATCTGAAATCAGCATCATTGGTCCGGTAAGGACTAATGTTTAAAGAAGCAAGGTGCTACTATGCATAAGTAATGTAATGCATTTTCGTAAACTCGAATCCCGGGGATAGTGTTGATCTAGGGTTTGGAAACTGGAAATGGCTTCTTTGGAATTTGTTGCCTTTTTTAGATTAAGTTTCACACATGTGCTTCTTATTAAGGCTTGTGAGTGTGTGTGAAACAATATGTAAGTATAGTAAAGCACACACAATAATGGAATACTCAAGTGGAAAATATATCTATAGGCTATGTATATAAGGTTTGTTTATCATTTAGAGCTTTCATAAAAATGCTTATGTCTTTCTTTATAATGTTCCTTAAAAGAATAACTTTTGAAGAAAATCTTACTTAGCTAAGGAGAAGTATTTAAATTTTAAGTTAACCTTATTAGGGTTTCTTTTAAGTTATAGTCTTTAAGTAAGAAAGAATCGCTTTATTGGAATAATGATAGTAGTATTTGAGACTTATCTATCTTGGTTTTGAACTTGGTTAGTTTGGGATTAAGATGCTTTAACAATTAATTATAGCAGACCAAAGTTAATTATAAAGTACATAATAAAGTTTTTAGCATGATACTTAAAGTCTAGTAGACTAAAGTTAACTTTAAAATATAGATGGACTTTAGGTGTAATGCTTGTTATACTTATACCTTGTTCACTTCATAGTGTTTCTTTAAAGTTACTTAAGAATGGTATTGCTTTTATTTGGTAGTGGTTTCTTTACATTATAAATGTATAAAGGGATTTATCTCCCTATAAGGGTGTGGTTAAGGTTTGTGAATAAGTAAACAATATTATTTACTACTTACGAACTCACTGTAGTGTTTTCATTTGTTTATAAACTTGTGGTTAAAGTAAAGGAATGGGTTTTATCTCATTACAATCATTCTTGGAGATTTTAGATTTGATAAGGATCCTTTTATAAAATAATCTACATTAATGGTTAAGAGATAATTGGATAAAATTGTATTTAAAGTGTGTTAAATCATTTTGACTTCACACTATCAATATTTAAGACTAATACTATTTATTAGACTCAATTGACTAATTTTTTAAAATTATTAGCAAATTTTTATTTTCCCTTATATGAATTATTAACTAAAGAAATAGGTTTAAATTCAGTTATTAAGTTGTTCAAATGTTTATTTATCTCAAAAGTGTAATATTATATTTTTAACATGTAGGTATTATTTTTGTGATCATTTTGGTATATTACATTTATTTTTGTGATTTATAATTTATAAGATATGATTTTTATAATGTATAATACTTTTATAAACACTTAATAAATAACAAATATTAAGTTAAGTGACATAATAATGTATTATTATAGGTTTGAATTATATTTTTTATTTTTCTAAGATTTTTGGTATTTTATTTATATTTTTTAACATTTACTAATATTAAAATATGATTTATCAAAGTATTATTACTTTTTAAATCTTTATAAAATAATAATTATTTAAATTGTTAACATAATAATGTTTTATAATGGTTTTAAGTTATAGATTTTATTTTTCTAAATTTTTTCATATATTACATGTATTTTTCTGAATTATAAAACAAAAGTTATTAATTAAACAAGATTTAATCATTTTGTTGTATTTTAGGAAATATTTATATTTGATTCTATAATGTCTTATCTAATTCCTAAACAGAAAATACTTTTGGTACCGAAACTAAACCTACCCTAGTCACTGACTAGTGGGCCACATGCCACATCATCCTTTAGGTTAGTGAAAGCATTTGTTAATGGCCCTATTACTACTTATAATCCATGACAAATGGGCCATGGGCCATGTCACACGCCACGCTAGCAAGGACTGGTCAAACTAACTGACGTGGCTGGGATCTGATGCAAGCATGACGTCACGCGAGTTGATCCTCACTGGTTGAGGATCGATCGATCGATCTTGTGCACGCGCGATGAAGTGGATGGGTTCATTAGAAGGAGCTTGCGATGGCGAGTTGATCTACGGCTGTGCCGCCCCGGAATGGTCACCGGAGCACTAGCTCCGACGAGCATCTGCGGCGGAGGACAGGGGTGCACGACGCGGGCGATAATGAAGCAGAGAGGAAGGCAACGAAGAGATGCCTGAGCATCGTGAGCTCACCAGGATGCCATCGGTGGGATCGGGAAGGCTCGGAGTAGCCGGAATCGATGGCGAGAACGGTTGCCGGAGTTGGAAGCGGAGGTCACAATCCGAGCGTCTGGGACCGCACCGGCCTGTGTTGTTAGGGGCAATCGACAGAGTCCAGCGTGGCGTGTCTTCCTGGCATCACGGCGAGGCTCGGGACGGCCGGAAACGAGCTCTAGCTGGAGCCATGGCGGGTTAGGGTTTCGGCAGAAGAGGAACTCGAGAGAGAGGGTTTCAGAGGGGGAAATGGGGAGGATGAGCAGGGAAGTCACGGTGGCAATCTTATCCCCACCCCGAGTGTCGGCGTCGATCATCGCAGCGCACGACAGCGACGGACGGCATCGGCTACCTCCACCGAGCAGCTTCCAGTAGGCGAGGAAGACGACGACGGACGTTTCGCAGAAAACCCCCTAGCAGTTTTTCGAACTCACTCCACAGTCCCTCCACGGCCCCATCTGTCAGCGATACAACAAAGAGGTATCCCGGCTGGGACGCTATTGGGTTATTGCTGGGCTGCAACTAGGTGCACGAGGCAGTAAATAAGAGAGGGAAACATCTCGGCTGGCCTGTTGCTCGGACCAGATTCCTTTTTTTATTCTATTTTGTATTTTCACCTTTGTTTTAAGATTTGTATTTTACTTAGTTGTTTGAAATTTTCTATAGAATTTTATCTGCTAGATAATTGCAGCAAATCCTAAAATGTATTCAAAGTCTTTTTGTGAGTTTTATTGTATAATGATTATTTCTTTATTTTCTTTATATAAATACCTTTCCTATTATTATTTGTGAGGACTTTTGATATGAATTTAATTGGGCTAATATCCACAAACTTATTATAGAATGCCTTACTATTAACTAATGAGATTTTACTCTCTTTAACTCATAATATTAAGGAAATCTTTATATGGTGAATTCTATTCTTCAAAATCTAATAACAGGTGAATCCTAACCACCCTTCTTATTTTGAATATGCATTATTCTTTTCTTGGAACTAGTTATTCACTACTTGCTTAAGTGTGATTAATATATGGATATAATATTGGGCATAATGGTTTATAGTAATTTCCAATTATGTGCTACACATGATTTAAAGGTTTGAAAATGTCAAATATATACTTGAGTGATTTGCTATAGGAAAATATTCCTATAAAGCATTGTGTAAATAAGATGATTGATTCAAATAGATAAAATATATAATGAGTTTGATTACAGATTTAAGGTTGAATGTTTTACCAAGAATTCCTATCTTCCATAATTCACAATCCTAGACTTTTATTTAAGGAATTCCTTTCCTAGATATATTACTTCTTCCTACCCATCATCATGTGTTAACATGATGAGCTTTACTTCACAAGAATCTTCTTATATTTATACTTGGTTATATTAAACTATTCTACTACTAATAATCTCCAATCCAACAAGTGGTTACTTCTAACTCCATTCATACTCTTCCTTAATCATCCATCACTAACATTACTTCAATAGATGTATACATCAAATCCTACTTCACCTCAAGTGCTTAGTATTTCCAAAGAGGAAAATACTACTTCTTTAATCCAATGTTGCTCTAACATCATCTTAATCATACAATCTTGTTTGTACTTGACTCCAGTAACTAATACTCCAGCCTCACTTTATATTAATGTGACCTATCATGGCTAACCTAGGGTAATATATCTAGATTAGGGTTTAATCATGTTCTATCCACTAATGCCACTTATACAGGATATAAGTATTCAATCTTGGTGACTAAAGTATGGTCCATTATAATCCTTTGATCATTTATGGCTTAGGTTTCCAGTTGGCTAATCAAGGCTTCCATCCATACAACATTACAGTTGTATTATAATTATATTCTGTTTATCTCTATTGGATTAAGAGATATAATTCATTGACTATACCTACTTGATCCAATAGGATTACTCCTGGTAACTATCTTCAGGATTCATCCTTGTAATCTTCTTTGTTACCATATTGATTTGATTTCCTTCAATCACTCCCATCCTATAGATGATATCTAATACTAGCTTTACTATTTACCCCTTTCTTAGTTGTTTCTTTATAGGCACTTTAGTGAATGCTATGATATGGTCAAGAGTTGATAGATTAAGAATTGGTGAATCAATAGTTGATTACTCAACATTGATGAACAAAAGATATTGAGATAGGATTCCATAAGGATTGACATGGAAGGAAGGATATGTGGTGAATGGTCTTGAATTGCTTTCCTTCCTACTTAATACAACTGATGAGTTAGGGGTTAAGTATTACCATGATACTCATGGTAGGATATATAAGATTAGGATAGGTCAAGATTTAGTTATTCCATTCCTATTACTTAAGTTAGGTTTATAACTTGGTATTCATGAGTTGTGTAATGAATACTAGGATATGATTACCTAAGGATAAAATAGAAATCATTAAGTAATATATTAGGGTTAACTTTTATTACATTTGATCTACCCTTAGATCAAATCTCTCTTACCCAAAATAAGGTTTTAACAAAGGTCATATTGAAACTTATCGCAGTCAACTTGATGATCTACTTCAATTTCATCAAGTTAAGAGAAGTATTCGGATTTTCTATGCATGAATGCAATGCACACATCTATGTTCAGCATATTTCTAAGCTCTAATGCTGGGATGTTACATACTCTCCCCCTTAAAATAAACTTCGTCCTCGAAGTTCGCATACTCTCACGTTTTGGAGTAAGGAATTGTCTTGTAATGATTACGATATGTCTTAGCTCCATGGTAACCTCAATGGGAATAATTGTAATATTCCATATCCAGATCCTTTCCTTGAATTCCTACCACACTTGGCAATTTTAATCCTGTTGTCTCCAATACTCCAAAATTCCTTTTACTTTACTCCGTTAGGAATATTTCCTTATTATACAATTCTTTCATTGATGTCTCTTATCTATTTTATTTCCCTAATTAGGTATCCTAATCCAATTCCCTTACTTTATCATCAACTTCCTTACTATATTATACAAAGTCTAGGAAGTCTCACTAAAACAGGTTTTAAAATTTATTAGTCAATAGTGTGGTCAAAAGACTAATATTTAATTTGTCATTGTATGAGTTGTACTGGTAATCCCTCCGGATATTGGTTTTGAACACATTTAGTCCAAACTCATTGGAATTTCTTATTTCTCGACACATGTCCCATTGGATGTGCTATGTTACTTCTTAAGGATCACTTAAGAATTGTTTCTTTTAGAATTAGTCTGTTAGGACTATTCTATTTTATTACTTCAAGCTTTTACCTTATCAGGATTTTAGACAAGTTTTGTTATTATCTTAAGTACTTTTATAAAAATGACTTCCCTTTAACCTTATGAAAATAAGGCTTGCTATTGTTGTAGGTTAGTCCTTCTTCTCCATCCTTTATTCGGAAATTCAGATAATAATACCTTCATTTCAAAGGTTTACTCTCCCCCTTAGGGTTTACTAATGGTCTTCAAACTGTCTATATAGTATTTATTGGCTTTATAATTAGGATGAGGTCTTTTTCTAGCTTATTTTCTACCTAGTTGGGTTCTCATGAAAGATTGTACGGTGTATCCACACATTTGTGGATCTCCGAAGTGAATCTTTCGGCATTATTTGTCTTACTTACTATTTGGACATTTTCACTTTGGTAGGTCAATTTTTGTAAGACCCCACCTTTATAAAGGTAAAGGTCCCTGTGATTGCAATGCTAGTCCCTGGATCAAAAGCTAGCATCCACTGTTTAAGATGAAGTACACAGAAACAAAGGTCCTTATTACATCGTCATTCCAGAGATAACATAGTCTTTTACAACTCCATAGCCATAGGCTAGTACAAGAGTTTATCATAACAATATAAATAAAAGTCTTCACCTTCATGTGCCACAAGAAAGCATGTTGAGTGTAGACTCATAACCCTAATCCTCATCAGAGTATCCTGCAACATCACAAGTTACATCCACAGTGGGTCAATACATTGGAATAGTATTGGCAAGTGATATCTTAGTAGAATAATAGTATCTAGCTTCTACACGAATTTGGCTAAGTGTAGCTTAGGCTTGCTTTGCTCAAAATAGGTTTTACCTATCAGTTGAAAACACTAAGTTTTTGTTTGGCAAAACTCCCAAGGAACCACCAATAGAAATTGGTGAACCTTCACCCTTGTTCAACCACAAGTTTTAACTTAGAAAATTGGGATGAGGAGATTCTTAATAGCTTCCATGTCTTGATGCTCAAATTGTCCATTACCGGGGACACGGCTAAGTACTTAGTTTCTTCCTTCTGTAGAGGTGGTGCACTTTCCCCACAAGACTTGATTTTCACCAAGACAGGACCTTTCAGAAGCCTTCCCTTAGACCAAATGGACGCGTTCCAACCTATCACCCACTACCACCAACTGTCCAAATGGCTAAGTTATTGCAACCCATATGATCCAGGCAAAGCCCATAATGCCATGTGGCTACACTAGAAGCTTCTTAACATATGGCATCTCAAATCCCTTTGTTCCTGGGTGGCATTCCACAAGTGAGATACACAAGGTTCACCAGTCCCCTGGCCTTGTGTAACCACTCAACATAAACCAATCCACCATTTCACCCATGTGTTTCATTCACTTAGTTGTTTTATTAATCAAAACGTAAGTCAAAGACTTAGAAATATTTTCACATAGCATGTGTATATCATCCACCCTTGGTTGCTACTAGCTAGGCTAAGCATGGCAATAGTAAGTATGTTAACTTAGAGAAAATTCTAAAAATTCTACAACTACTAGGATTTCCTAAGCATAGCATATACATACTTAGCAAAAATATTCATGCAAGCCCTATACAAAATATTTCTAATGCAAAGTCAAAATATTGGGACAAAAGTATGAAGCACCACTTGCATTGGTAGTTGGGGGAGTAACAACAATCCTCACAGTCACAATCACCACTAGCACCAAAATCTACACATAAAATGATAGCACCAAATTCACATATCAAAATAAACAAGCCAAAATATATGAATGCATGCAAATGACATGTGATGATTTTTCTAAACCCAACAAGGCAATTAAAACAGTAATAATCAATAAACTAAACATTTATACACCAAATAAACTTTATTTGGCCTTTTAAACATTTTCCAATTAATTTTATACACAAAATAAGCCTACAAATATCTCTGCAAAAACAACTAATTTTACAGAAGCAATTCATTAAACAAAGTACATGGTTGGATAGAATTATTTTTCCTGATTCCATTGATATAAAATTTGCAAAATTTGGACGTGTGGATCAAAGTTATGAATTTCTCAAGTTTGAACATCTAATAGATCTAAATTCAGATTTTAAATCTAAACCCTAGCCACGCGGCAGCTTCTGATTGGACGGTACCGGTTCGCGTGGATCGATCAGTACAGACCGTTGGATTTTAGTGGGATCGCACGGATCAGATCAGTCCATACTGCTTCGATTAATGATTCTATCGTGGCCGTGGGATCAAGATCTAACGGGCAGCTTTGCCCTGACCAAAGTCTGGCGGCGCTGGGTCAACAGCGAGCGGCGGCGCACTCGGTCAATGATGGTCCGACGGTTCTGGGAAGCAAGGGAGGGAACGGAGGAGCTTACCGTGCTCGCGGGGTCGTCGCAGTGCTCAAGGTGGCCGGAGGAGGGACAAGGGCACACGGAATCGACGTCTATTGCTCGCCGGAGAAGCTTCGGTCGTCAGGTACGGCTGCTCGTCGTCGTTGGCGAGGTTACAAGTCAGACCTAGTCAAACGAACGGTGTCATTAGATGCGCGCAAGTCAGGTGAACATGCGAGTAACCAATAGAGAGAAGAGGGCGGTCAGGAACTACCAGAGGGTGTCGCCGAAGTGGAGGCAGACGGCGGCGCGTGTTATCGTTGAGGTTGTCGACGAAGGGGAGCGCGCGCGGGCGAGTGCGAGGCACTGTCAGGTGCATAGGATGATGGGGAATAGGCTCGTGGTGTCTAGAAGGCAAGGGGCGACGGTGTCTGGCCGGAATTAGAGTTGGAGCTCGTCGGAGCAGAGGGAGGTCCCGAGCAAATTCTAAGCAGCCTAGAGGGAGAGAGGGGTTGTCGACCGAGGAAAAGGAATGGAAGACATGGGCAATTAAGTAAGCAAGATCAGGGGGAGGAATTACTGGCGCATTGTTTCGAATTCAAGCGGGTTTAATCGAATGGAAACAGCCGGCGAGATTTTGGGAAGAAGGGGTCGTGGGGTTGAGACGATGACTGGCGAGTGGGACCTGGCGCTCAGCGAGAGAGAGAGAGAGAGATACGGGGTAGGGTCCAATCGTCAGCGATGACGCGGGTTAGTACCGCGGTGTGAATCGTTTTCTGCGGGGGTGGAGAAGAGAGGTGGGCTATTGGGCTAGATGAGGTAGCTGGGCTGGGTTGGGTTAGTTAGCCAGTTGGTTTTATTTTTTTCTCTATTTCTTTTTCTTTTTCTGATTTGATTTTCTAGTTTGAATTTAAATGCCCATTTCAATTCTGTTTCAATTTTAATTTTCTCTAGATTTTTGTATTGTGTTTCTTATGTCCTGGGGTGTGTAAAACATCTATTCATACTCAAATTCATTTTGGGTTTGAAATAAAGTTTAAAACTATGCCCTTAGTGAAATATTTTTAATAGGCATATGAATGATTTTGAATTCATATTTTGTTCTGAAAACTTTGACCAAGCTTTGGAAATACCAATTAAACTTATGTTCAAATCTTTTCTGGTTAAAACAAGTATTCTCATATTAGAGAGTAGCTATAAGGCCATTGCCCTGCTTACATAAAATAATAAACAACAAATGTTTCTGTTTTTGAATTCTTATTTGAAAATGATCCTAAAATGATTATGAATGCAAGAATGATATGCAAACTTTGAAATCGTGATTTTTGGGATGTTACAAATCTAACCCCCTTAAGGTGAATCTCGCACTCGAGATTCGGATTGGCTAGCAAATAGGTGAGGGTGGTCTTTCCGAAGATCATCTTCTCTTTCCCATGTTGCTTCTTCCTCGGAATGATGGTTCCACTGAACTTTGCAGAATTTGATAGTCTTTGTCCGAGTAACTCTTTCTGCAGTTTCAAGAATCTTGATAGGTTTTTCCTCATAAGTGAGATCACTTTCCAATTGGACCTCCTCCAAAGGTATAGTATCCTTCAAAGAAGTCTCTTCCATCTCCGGATGGCATTTCTTTAGCTGACTCACATGAAATACATTGTGAACGGCAGACAAAGATTCAGGCAATTCAATCTCATATGCTACTTCTCCTTTACGGCTCAGAATCTTGAATGGTCCAACATATCTTGGGGCCAATTTTCCTTTGACTCGAAATCTCTTCACTCCACGGAGTGGTGATACTCTAAGGTATGCTCTATCACCTACCTCATAGGTGACTTCTCTACGCTTTGGATCAGCGTAGCTCTTTTGTCGGGATTGTGCTATCTTCAATCTATCCTTTACTAACTTGAATTTCTCTTCAGCTTCCTTAATTAGTTCTGGTCCGAACAAGTTTCTCTCTCCAACACCATTCCATAACAATGGTGTAGTACACTTTCTCCCATAGAGAAACTCAAACGGTGCCATCTCAATACTGGCTTGATAGCTGTTGTTATAAGAGAATTATGCGTAAGGCAGACTTTCATCCCAACTAGCACCATAGTCTAGGGCACATGCCCTCAACATATCCTCTAGAATCTGGTTGGTCCTTTCTGTCTGTCCATCAGTTTGGGGATGAAAAGCAGTACCGAATTCCAATCTCGTTCCCAAAGACTCATGCAGTTGCCTCCAAAAATGAGAAGTGAATTGAGTTCCTCTATCAGACACAATACTCTTGGGTACTCCATGCAGACACACAATCCTATTCATATAGATCTTGGCTAACTTAGCACTTGTATAGGTTGTCTTCACGAGTATGAAATGAGCCACTTTAGTTAGGCGATCCACTACAACCCAAATAGAATCATATCCTGATCTAGTCCTTGGCAGTCCGGTGATGAAATCCATGCCAATCTTGTCCGATTTCCAATCAGGAATAGGTAGTGGTTGTAACAATCCTGCTGGTTTCTGATGTTCCGCTTTCACTCTACTACATACATCACACAAAGCAATATGTTCTGCGATGTCCTTCTTGAGATTATTCCACCAAAATATTTCCTTTACATCCATGTACATTTTGGTGTTACCCGGATGAATGGAATATGGTGAGTTGTGTGCTTCTTGTAAAATCAGTTTCCGAAGCTCCGGATCTTGCGGAATGCAAATACGTTTTCCATACCATAAAGTACCTTGTTCGTCTTCATGGAATCCTTTGGCTTTTCCTTTACCAATCTTTTCCTTAATATCTTCAATTTCCTTGTCCGTATTTTGGGCTTCCTTGATTTTGTCCAACAAGGTGGGTTGAACATCCAATGACATGAGATGTCCCTCAGGCACAATCTCTAATCTGAGATCTTTGAATTGGGCACATAGATCATCTGGTAACTCTCCCTTAGTAAGGCCATTCACATAAACCTTATGGCTTAATGCATCCGCTACAACATTTGCTTTATTGGGGTGGTATTGCAAACTCAAGTCATAGTCTTTGATGAGTTCTAGCCATCTTCTTTGTCTCGTGTTGATCTCTTTCTGAGTGAAGATATACTTCAAACTTTTGTGATCCGTGAACACTTCACATCACTTTCCCAAAAGATAATGTCTCCATGTTTTGAGTGCATGGACAACAGAGGATAACTCTAAATCAGGAGTAGGATAATTCACTTCATGAGTTTTGAGTTGTCTCGAGGTATAAGCCACAACTTTCCCTTCTTGCATTAAACTGCACCTAATCCTTGATGAGATGCATCACAATAAACTTGGAAATCTTTTTCCAAATCTGGCAAACATAAGACTGGTGTTGTCACTAGTCTCTTCTTCAATTCTTGGAAACTGAGTTCACATCTTTCAGTCCAATCGAATTTCTTGTCTTTCTTTAGTAACTCCGTCATTGGCTTAGCTACTTTTGAGAAATTATCAATAAACCTTCTATAGTATCCTGCCAGGCCAAGGAAACTACGAACTTATTTTACTGACTTAGGAGATTCCCATTCAGTTGCAGCTGACACTTTTGCGGGATCAACTGCTACACCATCTCCTAACACAATGTGTCCCAGAAATCCAACTTCATTCAACTAGAATTCACACTTGCTGAATTTGGCATACAGTTTATGCTCTCTAAGCTTCTCAAGTATCAAACGCAAATGTCCTTCATGCTCTTCATTGCTCTTGGAGTAGATCAAAATGTCATCGATGAAAACAACAACAAACTTGTCAAGAAACTCCATGAACACCTTGTTGATCATATTCATGAAGTAGGCTGGTGCATTGGTCAAACCAAACGACATCACGGTGTATTCATACAATCCATACCTAGTGGTGAAAGCAGTCTTAGGTATGTCTTGTTCCCTTATCTTAAGTGGAAATTAGCATGACCGGAGATCAATCTTTGAGAACACACGGGCTCCTTCTAACTGATCAAACAAATCATTGATTCTGGGCAAAGGATATTTGTTCTTGATAGTCACCTCATTGAGTGAACGATAATCTATGCATAACCTTTGACTTCTATCTTTCTTTTCCACAAACAAAACTGGTGCTTCCCAAGATGAAGAACTTGGTTGAATAAATCCTTTCTGCAACTGTTCTCCAAGTTGTTTCTTGAGTTCTTTCAGCTCATCAACTGACATTTTGTAAGGTCTCTTTGCTATTGGTCTAGATCCTCGCAACAAGTTAATCAGAAATTCTACATCTCTATGTGGTGGCATTCCAGGCAATTCCTCCGGAAACACATCCGGATATTCTCTTACAATTAGCACACTGTCTATGCTAACCCCTTAAGAGAATTTAACTTACTTCCTTTTGATTCAAAATTAGTCTTGAATCTAATCCTTTTATTATCCGGGGTTGTGAGTGTGACAGTATGATTTGCACAATCTAGCACTCCCTTGTACTTAGTCATCCAATCCATTCCCAAAATGACATCCAATCCTTGGGAATTTAGGATTATCAAATTAATGGGAAACTTATACTTCCCAAATTCTATCACTAGGTCATGACAACCCGAGTTCACTATCATTTCTCCACCAGGAGAACTTACTTTTATAGGACACCCAATAGTTTCAACTGGAAGTTCATTTATATCAACAAATTCTCTTGATATGAATGAATGCGATGCGCTAGTATCAAAAAGAACAAGTGCTGGAACAGAATTGAGTTTGAACTTACCAGCCACAGCATCAGGTTCCTCATATATCTCTTCCACATTGATGTGGTTCACTTGTCCCTTATGGAAAGGGTTGGGCTTGTTGGAACCTTCAATTTTCTTTTCTGTGCACTCATTAGCATAGTGCCCCATCTTCTTACACTTGAAGCATTCAACCTGACTGAAATCTTTCTTAACAGGCTGACTTCCACTGCCACTTCCACATCCATTGTGGTGGCTCTTATATCCACTCTTGTGGTTCTTATACTTGTCATTATCATGACTACGATGATGCTTGTTGTCATGATGGCGGTTGTGTCTGTGCTGGTTGTTGTACTTTCCATGTTTGTGGGATCCAGAACTCCCACTATCATCATGATGGGAACGCTTGTGAGACGATCCCGAGCTATGCTTATCAAAGCTGTGCTTCCTCTTCCTACTCTCAACCTGTTTCATCTTGTTCTCCAAGATGGTAGCCTTGTCACAAAGTGATTGGTAGGTTGGGACATAGGCAACAGACATCTGCAGGTTCAGTTCATCATTCAGTCCTTCGAGGAATTTCTCCTTCCTCTTGGCATTAGTATCAACTTCATCCGGTGCATAACGCGCCAGATTGTTGAACTCCTCAATATATTCAGCCACACTGTGGTGACGCTGCTTCAGATTGTGGAACTCCTTCTTCTTCAAATTCATCACCCCGGATGAGATGTGAGCTGTATGGAATCCATCCTCAAAGGTAGCCCACGTCACATCCTCAATGGGAGTGGTGATCTGGAAGTTGTACCACCAGGTTGCTGCTGGCCCTTGCAATAGATGTGCTGCAAACCTGACCTTCTCTTCGTCGGTGTAGCCGACAGTCACTAAATCCTTGTTCACTGAACATAACCAATCATTGGCCACCATTGGATCAGTGGTTCCTGAGAACTTTGCAGGCCACAGTCTTAGGAATCTGGTGAGCATGTCAAATCCTAGCGGATTATTCTGGTTGTTGTTATTGTTATTGTTATTGTTGTTGTTGTTGTTCTGATTCTGGTTCTACATGAAAGTGGTCATCATCTGCATCAGTTGTGTCTGTGCTGTCATCAACTGTTGCATCTCGGGAGTGACATTGTTGTTGTTTGGATTAGGGTTGGCACGTCGAGGAGGCATCTGTGGTTTTCATAAGGATAAGAATGAGATACCCATAGATGCTAAACATGCACAATAAATCACATAGAACAATCACAATAATCAAACATCAAAATAACATAGAGTTTGAACGACACAAACAAGTTTTGGAAAAAGCAAACACACCATAGCAAGCTATCCACATGTTGGATGGTCATTGCGACTCAATAATCAAAGTACGGTAGATGAAAGATAATCGAGTAGTCTACACTACTCCTCCGCATCAATCTCCTTGTCAACAAGTGTAAGACCTGCACTCTCCATGGCGGTCTTGTACTCATCAACACTAGTAGTCAAGGCCTCAATCTTAGCCCTAAGAGCCCTCTTCTGTGAGCGAAGCCTCTCGATCACTCCCTGCTGATGCTCGAGATCGAAGTCCTTAGCCTCTAACTCTTCCTTCATCTCCCGGATCTTCTTGTTCCTGTCTTGTACTCTTTTCTCTTGGCTCTTGAATTTCTTGTCCTTGCTTTCAAACTTGGCCTCCATTTCCTTGACTATCTTGTCTTGCTCCGCGAAGAGCTTGTCCTTCTCTCGGAGCTAAACCCGGAGCTCGTCATTGCTAAGCATGATGTTGGTTCTATCAGTATCTAGGTGCCTAATAAGACCCTCTAGGTCCTGAAGGTACAGACGAATCGGCTCCATCGTCTCTCTAGCAGCATCCTCCTCCAGCAGCGGCAGGCTCCGGCCAAATTCCGACAAGGGAGAGCTCGCCTTGCTCCAGGAAGAAGTGGGGAGGATCAGTGAGAGGTGGGTACTGGAATGGTGTGGAGAAATCGAGCTAGGGAGGCCTCCTTTTATAGGCGAGCGAGAGAGGTCGAGCGTCATGGGCAGAGCTCATCGGAGTCGACGGTACAGGCGGCTATCGGCATGGCTGAGGCTAGGGGACGGTGCGCGGTCTCCTGGCAGTGCTCAACAGCTTGATGGCGTGGCAACGGGCGGTGTGGTTCGCTCGAAACGCGTTGGTGCTCTGAGCGGCACCGACGATGTTTTTTGACAATGCACAGGAGCTCCTGGTCGTGGGGGGCGAACGGGCATGTCTAGTGGTATCGTGGGATGGTGGTAATCGTGTAGACGGGCGGCAAAGGCGAGGCGCGGTCTGTGCGAGGCGGTCGGATACGGCGAGCTGGCGCGCTCTAGACATGGCAGGGACGAACTGGGCGCGGCGTGTTCGCTGTGGTCCACGAGTTGGCAAGGCTCTAGGGCTGGACAGGGGTGGCGGTGGACGATGGCCTGCCTCCTAGACATGGTAGCTAGGCGCGGCGATGGCTCTGGCTAGCTTGCCATGGTCGGCTGGCAAGGGGTGGCTCCGGCATGCACGGCATGGAGCAATGGGTAGGGTTCTAGCCTGTTTAATGCGATGGTTTTCACTGGGGGAGACAAGGATGATCAAGGGGAGACAAGGTTTGGGGTGATCACTGCTCAAAACAGTGAAGTTTGGCCAAGTTTGTTTTGTGTCTCCAGGTGTTTGATGAAATGGCCGCAAGAGATTTATATTTGAATTTTTGGATGAATTTTGGTTGGTGCATTGGTCACACACTGGGTAGTATCTGGCTGTTTGGATTTGTCAAGGTGAACTGGTTTGGTTGGGTTTTGAGAAATGGTTATCTTACCATATGAACTAGATTTAATTTTTAAATGTCATTTGAATAGGGTTGCCAAATGTTTCTGTGGGTTTGCAAGGTGGGCTTGGGTTTAATTTTACTTGGTATAGCAAGGGGTGAAAATAATTGGATTTATTTCTGTTAGAAATCTTGGACTAGAAACACTCAAAGTGGTCTAGTGAACAAGATTGGCAAAAATGACCATTTGCTTATATTGTTTGTTTTTGAATTTCTCTTCTTTTGATTCTGCTTGGAAATGATTTAGATGATGTTGTTTTCATCTTTAAACCATTCCTTGCCATTCATAACAATCACACAAGTCCAAACAAGCATTCATGCATTCATCACGTACACACATGCATTCATATGGATTTTAATTCACAAAAGTTTTTATTAACCCTAAATTTGAGTGATCGGAATTGATAACCTTGATTAATATTTTTGGGATGTTACAAACCTTCCCTCCTTAAACAAAATGTCGTCCCGAGATTTGAGAAAAAGAGAAAACTAGGATTTAAAGAGATCTGGAAACTCCGTCCTAATGTAGTCTTCTCGCTCCTAGGTAGCTTCTTCTTCCGTGTGGTTACTCCACTGGATCTTGAGAAACTTGATACTCCGGGTCCTGGTGGTTCTGAAAGCTTCCTCAAAAATACGGATGGGTACTTCGGGATATGTCAGGTCATCGTTGATCTCTATGGTTCTGTGATCAATGTTCTTGAAAACTTCGGTCTTCTGCGGGACTTCTAGGCATTTGCAAAGTAACAAGATATGAAACACATTATGCATGGCTGACATTTCCTCTGGTAGTTCCAGTTGATACGATAATTCTCCTCGGCGATTCAAAATCTTGAAGGGTCCGATATATCTGGGGGCTAACTTTCCTTTGAGTTGAAAACGTTGCATTCCCTTCAAAGGTGACACTTTGAGATACACAAAATCTCTGATATTGAAGGCTAGGTCTCGGTGTCTCTTGTCGTCATAACTCTTCTGTCTGGATTGGGAAGTCTTGAGGTGCTCACGGATCTTGTGAACTTTCTCTTCGGCTTCTTGTAGGATGTCGGGTCTGAAAATCTGACTGTCTCCTACTTCTGACCAATTCAAAGAGGTACGACACTTCCTTCCATACATGAATTCAAATGGGCCATTTGCAAACTGGCTTGGTAACTGTTGTTGTATGAAAATTCTGCGAACGGCAGACAGTCTTCCCATTTCAATCCATATTCCAACACGTAGGCTCTCAACATATCTTCGAGTATTTGGTTTACTCTCTCTGTTTGTCCATCAGTCTGAGGGTGATAAGTTGTGCTGAAATCCAGTCGGGTTCCTAATCCTTCTTGGAATTTCTTCCAATATCTTGAGGTAAATTGAGTTCCTTGATCCGACAGAATGTTCTTGGGGACTCCATGCAAACTGAATATTCCAGCAATGTACAACTCTGCTAGCTTCGAACTTTGGTAAGTGGTCTTGACAGGTAAGAAATGGGCTACCTTAGACAGTCTATCCACTATGACCCAAACAGAGTCATTTCCCCTACTAGATGTAGGCAAACCGGTGATAAAATCCATTCCTATAGAATCCCATTTCCATTCCTGAATCTGCAATGGTTGCAAGAGTCATGCGGGTCTCTGATGTACCCCCTTGACTCTCTAACAAATATCACATTTGGCTATGTAGCTTGTGATTTCTCGCTTCATCTTATGCCACCAAAATTGCTCCTTTAAATTCTGATACATCTTGGTTCCTCCGGGGTGGACAGAATAAAGAGTATCATGGGCTTCTTTCAAAATAGCTTGCTTCAACTCTGAATCTGCTGGCACATAGATAAGTCCTTTGTACCACAAAACTCCTTCATCTTCGGTGAATCCGGGTACCTTCCCCATACCGATATGACGTTTTATTCTGTCAATACTAGCATTTCTTTTATGCGCCTCCTTGATCTGACTGATCAAAGTGGGTTGAAGTTCTATGCTAGCCAAAAATCCTTCACTTACGAGCTCCATTCTGAAATCTTCCAACTCCTTGTGCAAACTTGGTTACTCCTTCAGAATCATGGAGTTCAAGCGACACGGCAATCTGCTAAGAGCATCTCCTACCACATTGGCTTTACCGGGGTGATAGTGAATGTCAAGGTCATAGTCCTTGATTAGCTCTATCCATCTCCTTTGCCTCATATTCAGCTCCTTCTGGGTGAAAATATACTTCAGGATCTTGTGATCCGAATAAATCTCACAACGGTTACCCATGTGATAATGCCTCCATGTCTTCAAGGCTAAAACTACGGCTGCTAGTTCAAGGTCATGGGTAGGGTAATTCTGCTCATGTTGCTTCAATTGTCGGGACGGATAAGATATGAATTTGCCTTCTTGCATCAACACACATCCGAGACAGATCTTGGATGCGTCACAAAACACATCGAAGGGCTTCGTAATATCCGGCATGATCAAGATTGGGGCTGAGATCAATCTCTTCTTAAGCTCTTGAAAACTTGCTTCACATTCGTCCGTCCCTTCAAACTTCTTATCTTTCTTCAACAATTGGGTCATGGGTCTTGCGATGCTCGAAAATCCTTCTACGAACTTGCAGTAATATCCTCCTAATCCAAGAAATGCACGAACTTAGGTTTGAGTGGTTGGGGCTTGCCATTCTTAAACATCCTTAACCTTGGCAGGGACGACAGCAATTCCTCCGGCTAACACAATATGTCCGAGGAATCCTACCTCCTGTAACCAGAATTCACATTTGCTAAACTTGGCATACAACTAATGCTCCCTAAGGGTTCCAAGGATGGTCCTCAGGCGTAGCTCATGTTCTTCTTCTGATTTGGAATAGATCAGAATGTCATCAATGAAAACAACGACAAACTTATCTAGGAAGTCCATAAAAATCTAATCCATGAGGTTCATGAAATAAGCGGGGGCATTGGTTAATCCAAAAGACATGATAGTGTACACATACATGCCATATCTGGTGGTGAAGGCGGTCTTTGGAATATCCTCTGCACGAATCTTGAGTTGATGATAACCAGTTCTAAGATTAATCTTAGAAAACACTTTGGCACCGGTCAACTGGTCAAATAGATCTTCTATCTTCGGCAGCGGGTACTTGTTCTTAATGGTGACATCATTCAGCTTCCGATAATCCGTGCATAAACGGTTACCTCCATCTTTCTTATCCACAAACAAAATAGGTGATCTCCATGGTGATGCACTTGGTTGAATCAGGCCTATCTCTAGCATAACATCTAGTTTCTTCTTCATCTCCACTAATTCGGACGGGTTCATACAATAAAGTCTCTGGGCTATGGGTCTGTGTCACATCCCAAAATTTTCCAAATTTTGTAATGTGAAAAATAAGTAAACAAAATAAATAATTGTTGAAATTTAGGGTGAAAAGAAATTTTTTAGTTCTAAATGGAAACTTAAAAACCCATCTTGAACAAACATTGAATAAAATGGAATCCAGCAAATTTCAATCAAGTGAAATGCATTCATCAAAGAATGAATCTTGAAATTTAAACACTTGGAAAAGTTAAATAAAAACTCTAAAACCTTAATGGAAGAAATCATTCCAAGATTACTCTAAGACTATGGATTTGTTCCATATAAAAATTTGTCAACAAACATTTATAAAATATCAAAATTGATAAATAAAAATATTATACAACCATAGAAATTGGTTTCATTTAATTTGGAACCATGGATAAAAACTTATGAATATAATAAGATAAAAGGAAATTATTTCCAAAGATAATAAAGCTCCTATCTAAAATCCATACCAAATTGTGAGCAAATAAATCCTAAAAGGATTTAACAAGGTAAACAAATATTAAATAAATCTTACAAATTGGAATCACCAATTTTGGACCTCTAAATAAAAAGATATGGATTTTATAAGATAAAGAAAGAAATAAAAAATAAGGAATATTTAAAAGCCAAATTAAATCTTGGCCAAATCCTTAACAAATAAAAGTTTATTAAATAATAAAAGTAAATAAATAAGATTATTTAAATAAAACTATATGGGCTTTGAACCATATTCAATTTTATTTAAACAATGACCATTTGCCTAAATAATAAATCCCAAGAAAATTATTTAGAAGACAATTTAAAGATTGAGTGAAATCCATAAGAAAATGAAATAAAGCTAAAATAATAAAGGGATAAGGAATATTCAAATAAAATAATATGACATTAACCAAAATTCTATTCAATTTGAATAAAGACAAAATCCCTAAAGTAAATGATTAATTAAATCATGGGAAAATAATAAATGGAATTTTCCCAAGTGGAATAAAAGTTATTCAATTAACTTAAATGAAATAAAAGAGTCATTTAAATAAAATTTATATGGAATTAAAACCATATTTGATTTTATTGGAATAAAGACAAGTTACCCAATTTAAATGATTAATAAATCATATTAGAAATATTTCAAAGTGAATTATTTAACACCCGATTAAATAAATAAAATCTACTGAAAAAGGTTTGGTGAAAATTTGAATTTAAATAAGAGTTTGAAAATATAATTAAAATCCTATTTAAATAAAGGCAAGTCATATTTTAATTAAATAATAAACCATATGTGAATAAAATAATTATTCTAAAATGGACTTAAATACATATTTAAAACAAGTATAGAAACATACTGAATGTTTAGAAAAGATTTGAAAAAGAAGTCTAAATTCAAAATGATAGTTTGAATTCAAAACAGAAAATCAAAATAGAAAAAGAAAAAGAAAACAGAGGAAGAAAAAAATAAAAAGAATCAGCCCAGCCCAACAAGCCCATTAGGCCTGACCAGCCCACTCTCTTCCCCCTCCGGAAGCGTTTTCCCCACCCGTGTCTAAACCCGCGCAGTCACTGATGAGTAGGCCCCACCAAACCCCTCTCAATCTCGCTGACCAGCCAGCCCCACCTGTCAGTCATCGTTTCCACCCGCGCGACTGTTTCTCCCCCAAATCTCGCCCGTCTTTGTCGTTTAATGTCAGCTTCAATTCGAGTAAAGGCCTGATTGATTCCTCCCAGTAACGACGCGCCCTTAACCGCCCACGCCCTCTCTACCTTTTCTCTCCAGATACCATTTCTTCTCTGCCCCGAGGCCGCCCTGAATTCGTCCCAAAACTCTCTGACTCCAGCGAAGCTTTTTCTCCAGTTCCGTCCAGACACCGTCACGCCTTGCCCCCTTTACCACTCGATCCTGCTCCCCACCTCCCTACGCACCTCCCAGCACCAACCACTCGCCCGCGCGTGCCCCTATCGTCGGCAACGTCCTTGACTGAACGCCTCCACCGTCCGCCTCTACTCCGGCGAGCTACTGTCGCCGACTCCGCGCACCCCTTGCAACCTGGTGAGTTTTCCCGCACTCCTCGAACCCGCGCGCACCTCAATGACGCGTTGCCTTACTCGCTTGTAGTCCAGGTACTCGTCTCCGTCAAGAACCGTGCGTACCCGAGCCAGTGAGGATCCCCGGCGAGCAATTAGCATCGACCCCGTGCGCCCCTTCGCCAACCAAGCACACGTTGAGCATCAGCAATCTTCAGCGATTCTGGTGAGCTTCTCCCCTCCTCCTCTCACCTCCTGTATCGCTGGCAACCTCACCGCCAGAGCCGCGCCGCCGCCAGCCACCGTCGTCACGCCACCAGACTTTTGTCAATCGCATTTGAGCCGTAGGATGCAGATCTGTTGGCTACGATAGATTCATTAACCGAAGAGGTATCGTGTGCTATGAGCCGTGCGATGCACATTAGATCCGATGGCTAGAATCAAGTGATCCACGCGAAACGTTATCGCCCAATCAGAATTAGACGCGTGGCACAGTTCTGATTTAAAAGACAGAAACTTTTCTATTAGATGTTTAAACTTGCAAAATTCATAACTTTTGATCCACACGTCCAAATTTTATAAAATTTTATATCAATGGAATCAGGAAAAAGAATTATATTCAACCATGTACTTTGTTTAGTAATTTGCTTCTGTAAAATTGGTTGTATTTGCAGAAACTTGTGTAGGCATATTTTGAATATAAAAATTATTCTCAAAATGTTTTGAGGGTAAAATCTTTTGTAATTGGATTGTTTTGAACCTACTGACCATAGAAACCAACTTGTAGATTTAAAAGTGTATTTTGTGAAGCTAAAGAATAAATCTTTGAATAAAAGCATTTCTAGTTAAATAAAAATATTGTTTATGATTTAAAAATGCTTTTTGAGTAAAACCTTTTGAAAATGGTTTGAATTAAACTCTCTGACCCTAAACACCAAGTTTTAGAATTTAAAAATATATTTGGTGAACCCTATAAAATTATTACCTTGTTTAAAGGCATTTCCAACAAAAGAAAATATGGCTTTGATTTAAAAATGGTTTATAGGTAAAACCTTTTGCAAATGGTTTTAATATTAAACAATTGATCTTAAAACACTAACATTTGCATTTAAAAATATATTTGACAAACACTAGAAATTACTACCTTGATTTAAATCAATTCTAGCAAAACAAAAATGATTTAAAGTGGCCATTTTCACTAACTTGTTATCAAATAGTCTTACCACGTTTATAAATGACCAATAGGTTTTTTATAATGTTTATAACCTATTATAAACCACTTTTCAAAATAAAACAATCTTTGGCATGCTTGCATGCATTGCTTTGTTTTTATTATTCTATGTGATGAATTGCTTGAATGGTAGATTGAATTTGTGCCTTGATTGAATTGTAGTGAAATTTGAAGAGTGTGACTATTGCAAGATCAAGGAGTGAACTTATATTCTCTACCAAAAAGGGAAGTGGTGCTTCATACTTTTTTCCCATTATTTTCACTATGCATTAGTGATATTTCTAAGTAGGACTTGCATGGAATTTTACTAGGAATGCTATGCCATGGGAAACCCTAGTAGATGAAACCTTAGTAGAATTTTCCTAAGTAAGATTCCTACTACTATCATGCTTAGCTTAGCTAGTAGAAAACCAGGGTGGATTATATTCATGCTATGGAATATTTCTAAGTCAAGGACTTGTGTTTTGTTTAATAAAACAACAATGTGAATGAATCACCTGGGTGGAATGGTATTGCTTGGATGGATTTTTGTTGAGTGGTTACACAAGGCCAGGGGACTGGTGAACCTTGTGTATCACACTTGTGGAATGCCACCCAGGAACAAAGAGATTTGAGATGTCAAATGTTGAGAAGCTTCAAGTGCAGGAACTTGGCATTATGGGCTCTGCCTGGATCATATAGGTTGCAGTAACTTATCCAAATGGACAGTTGGTGGTAGGGGATGATAGGTTTGAGAATGCGTCCATTCTGGTCTAAGGGAAGGCTTCTGAAAGATCTTGTCTCGATGCATGTCGAGTCTTGTGGGGAAAGTGCACCACCTCTCGAGAGAGTAAAATCTAAGTACTTAGCCATGTCCCCGACAATGGACAATTTGAGCATCAAGACATGGAAGCTATCAAGAATCTCCTCATCCCAATTTCTAAGTTAAAAACTTGTGGTTGAACAAGGGTTAAGGATCTTCAATCACTGATTAGTAGATGCCTTGGGTGATTTTGCCAAACAAAAACTTAGTGTTTTCAAATGATAAGGAAAATCTATTTTGAGCAAAGCAAGCCTAAGCTCCACTTAGCCAAATGCATATAGATGATAGATACCACTATTCTACCATAGTATCACTTGCCAATACAATTCAAATGTATTGACCCTTGTGGCTGTAACTTATTATGTTGCAGGTTTGTTTGATGTTAGTGAAGTGTGTTGACTAGGATTACAAGTCTACAACCAACATGATTGCCTGTGGCACTTTGAAGATGAAGGACTCCATGGTATATAGTTATTTATGCTGCATTGTAATGTCATAGCCAAATGAGCTATGTAAGATGTAATGAATTATTTTATTCCTAGTTATAAAGTTGTATTATGACCTCTGTTTCTTGATATTACATCTTAACTGTGGATGCTAGCCATTGATCCAGGGACTAGCATTATAAACACAGGGATCTCTACCTTATTAAAGGTTGGGACCTCTACAATCTGGTTCCAGGGATTAGTTCAATGATAAACTCGATATCCCGATCTGGGGGCATACCGGGCAAAACATCTGGAAATACGTCAAGGTATTCACGGACTACTCTGAATTAGTCAATGGTTGGTTGGGATAGACTCTTGTTGCACTTTAATTGACGGGGCAAGGTTTCAAATACATGCTCTACTGATACTCCAGTGGTACTGGTCATGGTTATGGCTTTCTTGGCACAGTCGATTAATCATTTATGTTTCAACATCCAATCCATTCCTAGTACTACTTCCAAACCTTTGGTTCCGAGTACTATTATATTAGCATAAAAATCTATGCCATGGATTCTAATAGGTACGGCCTTGCAAATTTGTCTAGCTTTGGTGGTTGAACCAGGTATTTGAACTATCATAACATGCTTCAATTTTGTTGGTTGAATCTTACTAGTGCATGCAAATTCTTCTGTAACAAACGAGTGCGGTGCTCCAGAATCAAACAACACTCTTGCAAGTAATGAGTTAACAGAAAACATACCCAGCACGACATCTGGCGCTTCTTGGGCTTCTTCAGCATTCATGAGAAACAGACGGCCGTTGCGGTTGAGCGAGTTCCCTGGGGCAAATCTTCTTCCAGGCTGAACACGGCGTTGCTGCTGAGCTGGGGCATTCACATTGGGGTTGCTGCAAGCTTCTTGGGGCACTCATTGGAATAGTGACCCTTGGTTCCACATTCATAACAAGTCACCTGAGACTTGTCTTTTCCTGTAACAGGCACATCATTGCTTCTAGTTCTTGGGGCAGTATTGATGTTGGTGAGGTTTTTGACTTTGGGTGGTGCACGATTAAAGTTGTTGGTGTTGCCGGGGGTGTTGTGGTTTCCTCCAGGCCTTGGGTTTCCTCCTCCACAGTTGGGATAGTTCTGATGGGTCATCAGGGGTCTATTGTTTCTTGGGGCATATCCTGCAGACGGGTTGGGGCGATACTTGGGGGTATGGTGGGTTCCTGGTTGATTCATCATTCTACGCTTGCGATTCTCATTAGCTTGGTTGATCTTGCCTTCCATCTGGATTGCAGAATCCACTAGGGCTTCAAGGTCAGCAAACTGGATATTGACTAACACTGTCTGCATCTCATCATGCAGACCATTCAGGAATCTCTCCTTCTTCTTGGCTTCAGTGTTAATCTCATCAAGGGCATACCAAGAAAGAGATAGGAATCTATCACAGTACTCGACCACAGTCATTCTTCCCTGCTTCAGCTCCTTGAATTCATCTCTCATCCGCATAATCAAACCTGGTGGCACATGGGTTCGGCTGAATTTGAGTTCGAACTCATCCCAAGCCATCATCTATCCTCCATTCATGGTGCGAATGCTATTCCACCAAGCTACTGTATCTCCTACCAGATAGTGGGTGGCAAACATTACCTTCTCATTGGCCTCTACTCCTGCGACTTCTAAGTTGTCTCTATGCTATGCAGCCAGTCATCGGCATCTAATGGCTCTTCAGACTTACTAAAGATGGGTGGATTGGTTTTCTGAAAGTTCTTGAGCTTGGATCCATGGTTGTCCTGGTTTCCATGGCCTTGATTGTTGTTGCCCATCTGAGCTATGTGTTGCAGGGTGGCTAGGTTGGCTTGACGTTCGGCTCTTTCAGATTCACGGTCTGAAACCAACATTTGCAAGATTTGCAGCATCGGCTCCGGGGATGAACTGCTTCCTCCGCGATGCATCTGAAGATTGGGATAGATCATGAGACAAGAGGGAAATTTCTAAGGTTCATTGGTTTGTTTTTGAAAAGCTTTTGAATTTGACTCTGGTTTTGCTAACTAGCAACTTGATTTTCATTCATTCATAGCACACAATACAAACACACCACAACAAGGAAGCAGATGGTTTTAAGAACCAATCTGTGAAACTACGATACAATGGGACCGGATACAACTCACTAACGTTAGTGCTCAAGTGCTACTACTCCTCGGAATCAGTGGCTTCATCATCATCAATGAAGGTGGAGTCATCGTCATCAGTGTGGAAGTCCATGGCTTGATCCTCTAGGAAGTCATCATCATCACTGAGGTAAGAGTAGGGGTCCACAGATATCTTCCCCTGCATTCTCTCTCTCCTTGAGCTGCATGTCCCGCTCATGGATGGTATCCTCCAAGTCTGTCACCTTGTGACGAAGGCGAGCAATGATGCGCTCCTTCTTGCCAAGCTGACGGCGATGTGACTGGCGATCCTTCACAAGCATGGTGATGGTCTGGTCCTTCTTGACTACGATGGCATAGTTGTGGTTGGCGTAGGAGCGGGCATTGTCCAACTCCTTCTGCCTATCATACATCATGAAGCTGAGATGGTCCACTTGATGCTTCAGCTCTGGGTGACGTGGTACCTCCAATGGATGTCCCATAGCATCACGCCTTGTGTAATACTCAAAGCATGTGCCCTTGATCTAATTGATGCTTTGCCCACACAGACGGGCAAGATCTTCCTGCATGGCCCTGGCGAGTCCATCTATCCAGTTGTCCTCTCTAAAGGTGAACTGGATTCCCTCTAAGGTGGGGGCTTCAATTTTCCCTTTGAGACTTGCAACAATCATCCATTTCAATTCTCCTCCTTGCCGATCGTTGAGCTGGGCTCCGAAGAACTCGGGTTGCGGGCGCTCCAGAAGTTCCGAGAGTTGGTCAAAATCACGCTCAAAGATGAGCCCTCCTCCATTTCCCAACTGATAGAACTTGCTATATTTCACGTCCATCTATAAGAATGTAGGATGAGTAAGTTAGTAGAGTGCTCAAGTGTGTCAAATTTTATTGTCGTGGGAATGGTCACGGCAGATGCTGCAATCGGCAGCGAGTAGTAGAACGAGGGGCAAGGGCGGCCAGCCATCTGCGGTGCGAGATGAGGGCGGAGACACAGGGTTTTACCCAGGTTCGGCCCCCCGGAGGGTAAAGACCTACTCCTGCTAGATTGTATTATGGAGGTGGTACAATGGGCGAGCTCGGCGGCTAGGCGGCGAGTCGCTTGGGTGTATGATGGAACGTATCTCTACACGCCCTGCAGGGAGGTTTATATAGGCTCACCTCCCCTAGGGTTTACATATCTCAACCGAATCAGTTAAAGCTTCGGTACTAATCCGACTTGGCCTATCTACTCGCCTGGGCCTTCAGCTTCCAGTCGCTTGGATCCTCGCTGGGCTTCGATCCAGTCGCCGTCTTGCAGGCCCACTCACCAGTTCTTGGGCCAGTCGGAAACGTCCTGCTGGGTATACCCCGGTAGGCACATCCCCATCAGTAGTCCCCGAGGCCGTCGTCGATTAGGCGTAGGTGGCTGCTGGCAGTCGGAGTATACGGCTTCAGAGTAGACATCTAGTCGAATCGTCGGCGGGCTCCTGTATAAAGGAGAAAACTAGTCATCCAGGTCGCAGCTTTGGCGAGTCGAGTCGGCGAAATACTGCCATAGTGATTGGGTCAGCGTGCCGAGTGGTTGAAGTTGGACCGTTAAACGTGGTCAAACTAGCCGTTGAGGTAATCCAACGGTAAATTTTGGCGTAATCATCGCGCGGTAACGGTTCCCTGATTTGGCGGGTAACAACCGCTATATAAGGGGAATGGCAGGCGATCAGGAAACCACCTTCTCGCCATTCCTTCCGATTGCGCGCACTTTCGCCTCCCTTCGCATCGCGATCCAGCCAACCGGAAATCCTCCGACCCCCCCACAAATCCTTCCGCCATGGCCCTCTCCATCGAACCTTGGGGTAGATCTAAGTGCACGAGGGCGCAACTGGCTTCCTTTGAGGAGGTCGGGGTCCTGCGAGCCGGCTGCTGGCGCATCCCCGCGGCCGCAGAGGTGATCCCGAGCCCGCGCGAGAGGGAGTTCATCTGCTTCACCAGTCATCTAGAACGGGGGCTAGGATTCCCCACATCCCTGTTCTTCCGGCGCTTCTGCGCCTACTACGGGATCCAACCATCGGATCTGGGTCCTCACAGCATCGAGCAGCTCGCCATCTTCATGGCGTTCTGCGAGTGCTACTTGGGCTGCCGTCCCTACTTCCCTCTTTGGCAAGATCTGTTCCACGGACGGATCAGCCGCGAGGAAGCGGGCGGCCCAATGCTTGCCGCGGGCGGCCTAACTTTCCAGCTGAAGTCGAAGGCTTCGTTCTTCGACTTGATGCTGCCCGCCAAGGCGGCGAGCGACTGGAAAAAATCTTGGTTCTACGTTGCCGAGGCGACCCCGGAGGGCGAGACGGCGATCCCACGGTACTCTACCAACCGGTCCGAACCGCGCCATCTTCAAGCCGGCAAGCTCCCCAGCGACCAGCGGATGGTCGTGGACGAAATGCTCCAAACCATCCGCGGTCTGAAGAAGAAGGGCCTCCAGACGATCAAATTGTACAACTGCTGGCTCGGGCGGCGGCTCGTCCCGCTGGCTCGGCGCGAGCACTACATGTACCAGTACGCCGGCCGGGAGGACTCGACAAAGTCCTGCCTCGCTGAGTGGAAGCTCGAGGATTACACCGCAGCACTGAAGAAGATCACCCAAGCGGTGTACCTGGACGCACAAGCTGGGGTCGCCCCCTACACCACAAAGCGTCCAGCCCCGACGGTAATCACCTCGCTTCATTCGCAGTCGCAATTTTTGCAGTCGCGGTCATTCTAATTTCATCTTGTGTTCATTGCAGCTATTCCAAGTGGTGGAAGGATGGCTCCCGCCTTCGGACGACGAGAATTCGAGCTCATCCGTCCAGGACATGGGCGAGTCGCCTCCCGCCAAGGGCGACGCCGAGAGCGACAAGCGTGACGGCGACGACGAGTCCGAGGAGGAAGTCGCCCCGCTGGTCCGCAAGACCCGCGGGCAGCGTCAGCGTGAGCTTGAGGCGAGCAAAAGCCTCGAGCGTCATGATGACGACGAAGAACTTCCGGAGACCACCTCGCGCCGCCAGGCTACCCCGTCAAAGAAGAAGAACAAGAAGGAGAAAGAGGCGAAGGCCCCTCCGAAGACGAAGGCGAAGCCGATGAGGCCGGCCTCGCCACCGCACTCGGCGAGCAGCTCCGACGCCCCCAGCCCGGCCAAGGACGAGGCGCCACCGAAGGCGGCCGCGCTGGACACGGCCACTGTCGAGATGCCACTGGCTTCGATACCTCCACCATTCACCCCAGTTTCTGGGCTGGGGGATGTTCCGGCTGCGGCGGCTTCGCCTCACAGGGAAGCTCCTGCCGAAGATGTCCCAGAGGCTCCGATTGCGGCCTCGATGACGAAGAAGCCGTCCGTGTCTTGGGCACGCGACGTCCTGGAGATGGGGCTCAGCCGCCGACTGGGTCCTGAACTGGAGAAGCCGTCCGGCCTCCGCACCGGGCTACGCTTCATTCCAGTCGCCAAGCGAGTTTACTCACCCACCTTTGTCTTCCATAGCAGGTTGAGAAGCCGGCCGGCCTCCGCACCGGGCTACGCTTCATTCCAGTCGCCAAGCGAGTTTACTCACCCACCTTTGTCTTCCATAGCAGGTTGAATTATCTTGCTTACATGATTGATGTACAGGACCGGAGTGAAGAGGATGGGCCACCCGACCGTGGCTAAGGTGCCACCCGTCGTCAGCGAGGAGGATCCCTCCCGTAAGAGGAAGGCGGACGAGGTCGTCGTCCCTACGGATGGTGGCAAGAAGTCCAAGGGCGATGATGTCGTCACGATCTCTGACGACACGGTGGTCGCACCGTCTGAACCCGCAACAGAGGCGGCCGCAACCACGAAGGAGGGCGCTCCCTCGCCTGGAGCGGCCGAGCCGACCTCCTTTGGTGCGGGTGTTTCCATCACGACATTCCCGCGCTTCATGACCAAAGCGGCCGCAGCGAGTGGAACTTCGCCCTCGAGCTGTGCACCTGGGGTCGCTGATGCGGAAGTCGAGCAGCGTCGTGGACACACGCCAGCTCTCCTCGCGTCCGTGGACGGGATACAACTTCATGGAATGCTTGGCGCAGCCATCCAGGTATGTCCAGTCCCTGAGGATCAGGTCGGTGTATTGCAGCGGCCTGATTCTTTTGGTGTATAATTGTTATTTTTCGCGTCCAGTCCCCGAGTGCGCACTCGCTGAATTTCAGCGGGTGGGCACTTAGGAATTTTTTGATTGCCAGTCCCCGAGTGCGCATGTGCTGAATTTCAGCGGGTGGGCACTTAGGAATTTTTTGATTGCCAGTCCCCGAGTGCGCACTCGCTGAATTTCAGCGGGTGGGCACTTAAGAAGTTTTTGATTGCTAGTCCCCGAGTGCGCACTCGCTGAATTTCAGCGGGTGGGCGCTGAGGATGTTGCTTTGATTAACTGTTTGAACGATGTGCAGGGTCTGCAACGTGAATCAGCTGACCGATTGGCAGCGAAGCACCGCGCGGAGAAGGAACTGGCAGCCGTCCAAGAGGCGAATAGGGGGCTTCAGGCGGTTGCCGCAAAGGCGGAGGAAGCTCGCCAGGGGCTTGTCCCAGCGGGTGAGTTGGCGGTGGCTCAGTCGGCACTGAGCTCAGCTGAGGAGCGGATCACCGAACTCGAGCGCGAGCTGAGGGAGGCGAAGGAGGAAGCGAACTCGGCAGATGGGCGAGCCAAGTCCGCTATTACCACCGCCGCAGAGGATCGTAAAGTGTCCGACGCCCTTGTTGCTGGGCTTCAGGACGACTATACTTCGCTTCAATGCTTCATCACGGATCTCTCCCGCCCATTGATTGGTAAGTGTATCTGCCTCTGCCAACATCATGTGTTCTGTTGTAATACCCAACGTACTCATCGTTGTCTTCTATTCGCAGGTCGCATTATTGATAACGCGGAGGAAGCGAGCTCGTTTGACGCGCGGCAGTGTGTGGCCACGCTCGTCGACTCGGCGATGTTGTCGGCGACGTGCATCCGAGCCTACCTCCAGGAGATATCACCCACAGAGGTAATTCCCAGCGACCTCGTCGAGGTGTGGAAGTACTTGGAGAAGGCGCCCTCGGTCGTTGAATTCATGACGCGATCGGCGTTTCGGCGCGGAGCAGCGACGGCGCTGAGCCTTGGACTTGCTCACTTCTCGGAGGACTTCGACCTCGACGACGTGACGAGTGGCTACCCGTCATCGGCTGGCGCAGTGGAGCTTTCCGAGGTGCTCAAGTTGATGGACCGTGCCGCGAAGTACTCCGAGCGTGTCTGGGCAATGGGCGACCTCCTCCCGTACCAGGAGACGGTCGTCGCGCCCAACGACCCCGAGCCGCAGCACCGGGATTTCAAGGTCGAGCAGCCCTTCCGCACGGCGATGGCGGGTGAGCTGAGGACGTACCCGTCGAACCCGTACACGCCGTTCATCCGCAATCGCCGGGGTGCTGGCGAGTCATCAACGAAGCCTGCAGAATAAGATAGTTTGCCCTAGGACGTTAGTAGGAGGTCTGCCGTATGGGCATATTTTGTAAGTTGAGACAATGCGACATGCTATTTGAATGAGACATCGTGTCTGTTTTGGGATTTGTCATGTGTTTTATGGTTGAGGTTTGAACGAGTCCCCGAGCGCGTCTGCCCTTTTGTGGGGTTTACCTCGTGTATGATATGTTTGTTGTTTTTGAATGTTTTATTATTGTGGTCAACTCGCCCGGACTCGAAGAGCCAGTCGCTAGGCGACTCCCTTGAGCGCTCTGTACTTCGCCGTTTTCCCTTGCGCGAACGAGGTCGGGTGGCCGAGTCCCCGAGCGTGGTACTTGGTTGTTCCAGGCGCGACTCGAGGGTGGGTGAGGACTTGGCGCGTTAGTTTGAGCGCATCACTCCTGCCTGGCCCGTGGGGTCAGTCGCGTGGCGAGTCCTAGGCATGCTCTCATACTTGGCGTTCTCCCGAGCCGCTCGCGCTGAACTGGTCATCAGTCCCCGAGCATGGTACGTGGCCGTTCGAGTCGCTATGTCGAGGATGCGGAGGATCATGGTCGCTGTGAGAAGCGAAGGCAGTTGTCTTGGCTCGTAGAGCCAGTCGGGCTAGGCGACTCCAGTGGGGCTCCGGGTTGGCGTTTTTCATGGACGATGTACAACCTGAGGTGACCCAGTCCTTGTGCATCGCACTACTTAGCCGTGCCGATCGCTTGACCAAAGGTTGACTTCTGCGGTTAGCTTGACGCTGTTATTACGAGTGCGAGTGGCACAAGACACGGAGAGTAGGCGCAATTTGTGATAACCGATTCTTTTTATTTCATAGCGACTGGAGAGTACATATGTGGGGTTCTAGGGGTAGAACTTCCGTAGGAGGTTTACATTCCATGGTCGCTTGACGTCGAGTTCGCCATACCCGCGGACGTCGATGAGGTAGTAGGCGTCGTTGCCGAGTACTCGCCCGATGGCGAATGGGCCTTCCCACGGAGGGGAGAGCTTGTGCATGCCCTTCTTGTCCTGGATGAGGCGCAACACCAGGTCGCCTTCTTGGAAGGTGCGAGTTTTCACCCGCCGGCTGTGGTAGCGGCGGAGTCCTTGCTGGTAGATGGCGGTGCGTGACCGAGCGAGGTCACGTGCCTCGTCGAGTTGATCGACTCCGTCTTGGCGGGCGAGTTCGTTTGCAGCCTCCGTGTAGTGGACGACCCGTGGCGAGTCGTGCTCGAGGTCGGTGGGCATGACTGCCTCGGCGCCGTATACCATGAAGAAGGGGGTGAATCCTGTCGACCTGTTGACCGAGGTGCGGATCCCCCAGATGACAGAGGGCAGCTCCTCGACCCAGCACCCGGCGGTGCGCTCGAGTGGTACTTGGAGTCGCGGCTTCAGGCCGTGGAGGATGCTTTGATTGGCCCGTTCCGCCTGGCCATTGGATTCCGGGTGGGCGACCGACGCGAGGTCGAGCCGGATGTGGTGCTCTTCGCAGAATTCGGCCATGGCTCCTTTGGCGAAGTTGGTGCCGTTGTCCGTGATGATACTGTTTGGGAACCCGTAGCGATATATGAGCTCGCATAGGAATTTAGTGGCGGTCTTCCCGTCGCATTTCCGGACTGGCTTGGCCTCCACCCACTTTGTGAATTTGTCGACCGCGACTAGGAGGTGGTGTAGCCGGAGGGAGCCTTTTTGAAGGGGCCTACCATGTCCATGCCCCACACGGCGAATGGCCAGGTGATGGGGATTGTTTTGAGTGCTGAGCTCGGCACGTGCGTCTGGTTGGCGTACTTCTGGCATGTAACACCCTCGGAATCGGCCCTATGCAAGTTTTAGCGAAACTCGCCAAACCCGCATAGAAACGATTCAAAGGTGCCCACCAGGCACTTTCGTGCGGGTGGAAAACGAAGTAATAACATTACACAACAGTCCTCGATGGGACCCACAGAACAGATATATACAACAGCGACTCAAAGAGTCAAGATTACAGATATAATATACAAAGATCCAAATCACCTTGAAAATGACAGAGCGTCCGACTACGGACAAGATGCAAATGGGGCTAAGAGCCCTGAAGAATAACCAATGGCGTCCATAACCCTGCCCAGGCCAAGACGGAAGGGTAACCCTGCTAACGGCGTCGATCTCAAAACCTGCTTAAACAAAAGGGGTGCCGACAAAGGGCAAAGGAAAAAGAGGAGCGTCAGTACTGAGGCCAGTACACGGCAAGGCTAGAATTCGGCGGTCCTCGCCTACATAGGTATGGTGGACTGAGCGGCAGCGGCAGCATGCACTAAACAACCTATAGAGACTCGATACAACTGGCGGCTATCAGAGAGGGGTGAGAAAGACCTATTCGGAACCAACCGTATACTACCAACAAACAAACCCATCCTGGCGTTTCCCCCTCGAGACCAAACGAGGAAGGCAACCGAGGAACTCACACAGTTGGCAGTTTTACTTTTTCAGTTATAGTTGCGGCACTTTACTAGTCAGTTTTAGATAATCATCCTGATAAAGTAAGCAGTGGGCACTTTTAGTTAACCATTCCGTTATAGTGGCAATACTTACTAGTCAGATACAATTAGCATGAGATAACCCAAAACCCAGCAGTTGTTGGTACTTTTACTTAGCCAATCCGTTGTAGTGAAGCTGATTACTAGTCATATCGGATACAAGTCAATTTATAACAGTAAACTTTAGTTATAGTTGTCTATGATCAAGCACTGTGCTCCAAGTCGTCCATAACCGCGGACACGGCTTCTCGAAAAGATTTAACCCTGCAGGGGTGCACCAAAGTATCCACAGGCACTTCGACCCTTTTTGCCAGATCAGTTAACATACACCCATCGGTATGTCGGCGGGGCCTAAGTCACGACGTTCCCAGACCCAGAGCAAGTACATGGGGGCCACCCCACCAAGTCGACACCCGCAACGAAGTCGGCCGGTCTCCGAGACGGACTTGGGGTTTGCGTCAGTGGCTGTAAACGACAGCAAATCCCCAAACGGGGACTGTCGATACAGCGAAAACACTCCGCTTCCAAAACAGTACATCGTGCTCCTCACACAATCGTAAATAAAGCAGTAAAGCATGGCATAAGTACAGGATAGTAACAAAACCTCAAACTAGTTGTGGCCCCCAGTACAATACTTTGAAATCAGGTACTAATCAATGGGGGGCCCATATCTCCCCACCTGTGGTTAGCGCGCTCGATCTCGGAACAGGTGTCAAGAACTCGGGTCCTACGGGACACAAGTGGGCGGTCGGAAACCAAAACTTACCTATCACCCACCGATGCCTCTGCTTAATTCAATTTTAGTTGTTAAACAGGAATTAAAGTGAAACAATAATTAAAGCCATGATCATCTCCAACATCAACATGTGGCAATTCTCCAACAAATGTGGCACTTGACAACACGCAACAGCACTTGAGCAAGCGACTACGACGCGCAAGTCCAACTATCTACCAAACAACAGGTAATAGGATGTGTCCAAGGCAATATAGGGTTGCACGGTATATCACAGGTACGGAAACTAAAGCATCGCAACACAGATAGCAATAGATCAACAGGAGGGAATAAAGACTATAAAAGTAAGATAGGTAGAAAGGGGGAGATGCTCGCCTGAAAACATTGTCGAAGGTTCATCCGAAGATCGGTTCGGCACTCGCATCAACTCAACGGCCGAATCCGCGAAGAAGCAAAACACTAGAAGAAGCACCGGATGCAATATTTAATACGACGGCATAAGATCGGCATGATGCATGTATGATGTATGACATGGCAAAGGTGCGATGCAATTAGGTCAGTATTAAGCGGAACCGGGGTCCCGACAATTAATTAGGTGGTTCATGTTGTTTAACTACCCCGCAATTTAAATGTTGTATTAACATGGCAAAAGTGAACACCGGTTCGATGCACAGATTTAAATGAGGCCAATATGAGACTAGATTTGCCCGCATTTGGGCCCCATATTTAATTATGAGGTGAATCGGCAAAAGGCCCCCAAACCAATGATATGCATGCGAGATGAAATGGTTAATATGCAACAAGTTTATTATATTATAAAATAGGGTTCCGGGAAGGGGTTCACACATTAGGGTTCGACGAGCTTGGTTCCGGGGGGTTCGGGGTTCGGCCTCAGGGTCCAGGGTTCGACGGAAGCGTTCTCGGATAGCGGAGTAGATCTTGGCGTTCCGGAAGGAAGCACTTGGTCTGGCGTCGGGGCGTAGCGGGTCCGCCCTGGTCGATGTCGTTCTTGTCGCATTCGCGGTCTTCGGGTCATGTCGACGGTCATGGCGTTCGGGACGAAGCACTTGTCGCGTCGGGGTCTCGGTGTCCGGGGTGAATCACTCGGCGTTCTCGAGGGAGTACTTGTCGTTCCGGGCCCTCGACGAATCTTGGCGTCCGAGAAGAAGATCATGTCAGTCCTGCAGGGTCCGGTCTTCGGGGTTCGAGAGGGTTCGGGGTCTTGGCGCCTTCGGGTCCGAGAGGGAGATCTTGGCGTCCGAGGGTTCGGGTTCCGTCTCTGTGGTGTCTATCTTCGGGGTTTCGTGAGGGAGGCCTTGTGGATGGTTCTTGCCCGAAGAGCTTGGCGGTCAACGGGTTCGGCACCTATGGTCGTTGGCGAGCTTGGGGTGCCTCAGGACGGCCCGCAGAGATCACAAGCAGATCCCCATGGCTCCCTTACACGAGCACACAGAGACACACGCACGTACACCGAGCGAAGGGCAGAAGGGCCGGCTTGGGAGGACGGTGCCGGAACGGCGGCGGGGAGACGGTGCCGGAACGGCGGCGGGGAGACGGTCGCCGCGCAGAGATGACCTGCAGGCGGCGGCGCCGGCGGGGGCGACGCGCTGGAGCAGGACGACGAGGGCGGCGGAAGGGGCGGCAGGCGCGGAGGCGGGCTCGCGAGGGGCAGGCGGCGCGGGGTCGGGTCGACGAGGGGTCACGGCCCAGCAAGGCGGCGGCGACGCCGGTGGGAGGCCGGAGGCGGCGCTGGGCGGGGAGCCGTGCGGGGCGGCGCTGCGGTTCTGGCGGCGGGGCGACGAGCATGGGGAAAGGGTCGCGCGCGGGGAGGGCTCTGGCGAGGGAGGAGGCTCGCTGGCGGCGCGGGGTCGCGAGCGCGACGGAGGGTGCTGGCGGCGGAGCGGCCGGAACCCGCAGAGGTGGTTGGCGGGGACGCACGGCGGCGGAGGCTCGCTGGCCGGAAGGCGGAGAGGAGGCGCGGGGTGAGCGGGGTCGGAGGCGAGGCGGCCCGTCGCGAGGAGGAGGCGGGGCGCCGCGCTGGGCGAGGAGGAGGCGGGCGCGCGGCGGAGGCGAAGCCGGAGCCGCGTCGGCAGAGGGAGGAGCGGCGGCGGGGCTTGGTGTGGGGGGCGGCGAGCAGAGAGGTGGGGAGGTTGGAGCAGGGGGAGGCGGGGCAGACGGGGTCAGGGGAGGCGGTGCTGGGGAGGAGGCGGCCGGGCCGGGGCGGGGTGGTCGCCGGCGGCGGCCGGAGGCGCCTGGGACGGGCGGACCAGGGGAGAGGGATCGAGGGAGGCGCGCCTGGGGATCGGGGCGTGGGGGGAGAGTTGTCGGGCGGGGTGGGGCGTGGGCGCAGGTGGGGGCTGGCCCGGTGGCGGGGAAACCGAGGGCGGGACGTGGGCTGGTGGTGGGGCCAGCAGGGTGGCCGGCTGCGTGTGTGGTGAGAGAGGGTTGAGAGGAGAGAGAGGAGGTTGAGTGACGTGGCGGCGTCTGGTAGGCTAGGGGGAGGGGAGAGGGGGAGGTGGCAGGTTGCTATTGGGTGGGGTGATGTGGAGGGGGGTGTGGGTAGATAGGTGGGTAGCTGTAGGATTAAGGGGTGGACCGATCTAATTTCTGGGGGTAGTCGTTCGGGTCTATTCAGCCCGTTCGACTGCCCCACTAAAAATAATGCAATATTTTATTTATTTAAACGGACCGTTTGAAAAACATATTTAGTCAAAACAAAATATTCCGGCGACCCGGGTTTGCGTTTGAATAAAGATGGGGCGTATAGAAAACTAATTAGGTTTTTCCGAAATAGTTTGATGCAAGCAAATGCAAGGCGATGACTATGCTCAAATGCATTGTGGCATGATGACATGAGCATGCGGTCATGACGATGCAATGCACAAAAACAACGCGATTTTCTAGTAGTGGTTTTGCGGGATGCCACATGGCACCCGGCGCACCGCTGGACAATGTCGACAGCATCGGCGTGTGCGGTGGGCCAGTAGAAGCCATGCCTCATAGCCTTGGCGACCAGAGAGCGGGCGTCGGCGTGGTGGCCGCAGTCACCGGAGTGGATATCGTGGAGGATCTTGCGTCCTTCGGCGGGTTAGACGCAGCGTTGGAACACGCCGGTGACGCTGCGCTTGTGGAGCTCGCCGTCGATGATGGTATAGGACTTATATCGGCGGGTGATCATCCGGGCGTCCATCACGTCTGCCGGCAAGGTGCCGGCCTCCAGGTAGGCGATGTAGGGCTTGGTCCAGTCGTCTGGCTCGGTGACGAGTGCGACCAGGGCTGCCTCCGGCTGTAACGGGACTCCGATGTCGATCTCCCTCGGGGGAGAGACTGATGGCTTGGTTATTGTGTCGAGGAAGACGCCGACGGGTGGTGCGAGTCGAGCCGACCCAATGCGAGAGAGGGCGTCAGCCTCCTCATTCTTCCGCCTGTCGATCCACTCGACGGAGTAGCCTGTGAAGTGTCCGCCCAGCTTGTCCACTGCTTGGCGGTATGCCGCCATGGTGGGGGAAACGGCGTCGCAGGTGCCAGCGACTTGCCCAGCGACGAGGTCAGAGTCTCCGTAGCAGCGTAGGCGGTTGACATTCATCTTCTTGGCAGCTCGCATGCCGTGGAGTAAGGCCTCGTACTCGGCCATGTTTTTGGTGCAGGGTGTGAAGTCGAGGCAGAGGACGTAGCGGAGCTTGTCGCCCTTCGGTGAAGTTAGTATGATCCCTGCGCCTGCGCCATCCGCGTTCTTGGAGCCGTCGAAGTGCAGGCTCCAGTAATGGAGGTATGGCAGCTTCTCTGGCTGCTGGGCCTCTTCCCAGTCGGCGATGAAGTCCGCTAGGGCCTGCGACTTGATCGCTTTTCGTGGCTCGTATTTGATGTTGTGGACGCCGATCTCGACGGCCCACTTGGCGACCCGCCCGGTCGCCTCACGGTTGCGGATGATGTCCTGCAGTGGTGCTGAGGAGACGACCGTGATCGGGTGCTCCTGGAAGTAGTGCGGCAGGCGTCGCTGAGCTCTGAAGACCGCGTATACCAGCTTTTGGTACTGCGGGTATCGCTGGCGCGACTCGGTGAGGACCTCGCTGATGTAGTACACTGGTCGTTGTACTGGGCGCTCCTTTCCTTCCTCTGGTCGTTCGACGACCATGACGGTGCTGACGACACGCTCGGAAGCCGCGACGTAAACCAGCATGGGTTCTTTGTCGGCGGGGGCGGCGAGTAGCGGTGCGGTGAGTAGCACCTTCTTGAGGTCGCGAAGCGCGTCATCCGCCTCCTTGTCCCACTGGAAGGTGGGGTTCTTGCGCATCAGGTGGTATAGGGGCATCGCCTTTTCGCCCAGGCGGGCGATGAAGCGACCGAGAGCCGCTACTCGTCCGGCCAGTTTCTGGACGTCGCGCAGGCACTCGGGTTTGCCGAGCCGGGCGATCGTGTCGATCTTCGTGGGGTTTGCCTCGATCCCTCGCTTGGAGACGGCGTACCCTAGTAGTTGTCCTGCTGGTACACCGAAGGTGCATTTGCCTGGGTTAAGCTTTATCTTGTATTTTCGCAAGTTGGCGAATGTTTCCGCCAGGTCGGCGAGTAGGTCACCCTGGCGAGTGGACTTTACGACCACGTCGTCGATGTAGACGTGGATGTTGCGGCCAATTTGGCTCGCGAGGCATTCTTGCATGCACCGCTGGTAGGTCGCCCCGGCGTTCTTGAGGCCGAAGGTCATGGCGGTGTAGCGGAAGGCTCCGAATGGCGTGATGAACGCCGTCTTCTCCTCGTCCTCGACGGCCATTTTGATCTGGTTGTACCCGGAGTAGGCGTCGAGGAAACATAGCGACTCCGAGCCCGCGGTGGAATCGATTATCTGGTCGATCCGCGGGAGGACGAACTGCTCCTTTGGGCAGGCGCTGTTCAAGTTTGTGTAGTCGATACACATCCTCCAGGTCCCGTTCTTCTTCTCGACCAGGACTGGGTTTGCCAGCCACTTGGAGTATTTGATTGGCCGGATGAAGCCTGCAGCGAGTAGACGCTGCACCTCCTCGGCGATTGCTCGGCGGCGCTCTTCATTGAAGGGCCGCAGCGACTGTTTGATAGGTCGCACTTTGGGGTCGGCGTTTAGCTTGTGCTCAGCGAGCTCCCTAGGGACACCAGGCATGTCAGAGGGCTTCCATGCGAAGATGTCCCTGTTCTCACGGAGGAACTCGATGAGTGCTCCTTCCTATGCTGGGCTCATGCCCGTCCCGATCGTCACCGTCTGGCTGGAGTCGCCTGGTACCAGCTCGACGGTGCGGGTGTGCGTCGTCGCCTCGAAGGTTGAGGTGTTTGCGCCCTCCGAGTTGGGCTTCTTGAGTATGGTGGGGTCGTCGTTGTTGACCCTGCTCATGTACTTAGCGAGCTCATCGGCGTGGTTGGTCTCCGCCGCGATGACGGCGTCAGCGAGTTCGGCTCCTTTGGCCTCGCACTCGGCGGCCATGTCGGGGTCGCCGTTGATGGTGATGACGCCGCACGGCCCGGGGAGCTTCATCGCGTTGTCCGCGTAGTGGGGCGCTGCCATGAACTTGGCGAACGCCTGGCGCCCCAGGACGCAGTGGTAGGGGCTGTCGAAGGGCACCAGCTCGAAGACGATCCGCTCGGTGCGGAAGTTTGCTGGTGTGCCGAAGGTGACTGACAGCGTGACCTTGCCGATCGGGTACGCCTTTCGACCGGGGACGATGCCATGGAACGTGGTGTGGGTCGTCTCGATCATCGATTGCGGGAGCCGCAGCCGCCTGAAGGTGTCCAGGTACAGGATGTTGATGGAGCTGCCGCCGTCCATCAATGTCTTGGGGAGCCAGTAGTCGCCGACCTTAGGCTTGACCACCAGGGCGACTCGTCCTGGGTACTCGATGCATGGCGAGTGGTCTTGGCGGCTCCAGGTGATGGGCTGCTCCGACCAGTTGAGGAACTGGGGAACGTCCACCTGAGCCACCGCGTTGATGGCGACGGCGCGGGCGATGACCTTCTTCTCGCGCTTCGTGTTGAAGCCTGTGAAGGTATGGAGCGAGCCGGCCACTTTGCCGAATTTTCCTCCGTTTGGCGGGTCGTTGTCGGGGTCCTCCCGTGCTCGCCGTGCCTTCTCGATCTCCGTGAGGGTGTGGCAGTCGGCGGTTGTGTGCGTTGCGGGCTTCCATTTCCTGCTATGAAACTCACAAGGTTGGTTAAGGAGGGCCACAGGGTCGAACCTTGGCTTGGCCTTGTAGTTGCCGCCGTCGCGGCGTTGTCCTCCGTCGCGACGGAAGCTCTTGGGCTCGCGTTGTGCGTGCCCGGCGTTGGCGACGAAGTCGACTCGCCCGTCGCTGCGGCGCTTGCTGGTGAGGCGAGTGTTGCTGTAGCGTAGGTCGGACCGTCGTCCGCTGTCGTTGCCGCTCGTGCGGCGTTGACCTCCCGACTCGTCGTCGGTTTCCTCCGTGTACCGTTTGGCGATCTCGAGGAGGTCCGGTATGTTGTCGAGTGTGCGGGAGTGTCGCTTGAGCTTGGCGACCAGAGGCTCGTAGCGGCACGAGGTCTTGAAGCAATGGATCGCGGTGTCCGGGTGGATGCCGACCGCGTTGTACCAGAGTTCTTGCCACCGTTGGACCCAGTTGCGGGTCGACTCGCGGGGTCCCTGGACGCATCGCTCCAGGTCCTCGATGGTGGTGGCGCGGGTGTAGGAGCACTCGAAGTGCCTGACGAAGGCGTCGCGCATCTCCTCCCAGGAGTCGATACTGTCCTGGGGGAGGGTGTTGATCCACTGCCTGCACGTCCCCTCCATCATCAGGGGGAGGTAACAGGCGGCTAGCAGGTCGGTGTGGCCTGCGATCCCCATCGCCATGAGGTATGTATCGAGCCAAACGGCGGGGTCGTACGAGGGGTCGTACTTTTCTATCTCCTTCGGCGCCTTGAAGTTTGGCGGGTACTTCTCGCCTCGGATCATTGGTCCGAAGCACTTGGGGCCGAGTCGACTGAGCGATCCCATGGGCTCGCCGTCGCGGCGATTGGTTAGGGTGTGTTGCAGGTCGTCGGGCTGACGTGCGCGCCAGCTTTGGTTGTTGATGATGTGGGTGCGGGCGTTGATGGGTTGACCGTTGGCGGCGACAAAGTTGGTCGCTGGCCTGGGGTCATTGGTGGAGAGTGTCGCGTTCGCAGGTCGGTGTTGGAGCTGCACTGGCTCCGGTGGCGGGCAGTTGAGGGTGTTTGCCGCCATTGGGCGGCCGCTTGAGGCCGCTCTGCTTCCCGACGAACGCGAGTATACTCGACCCTGCAAGTCGGCGCCCGCGTTTTGCTGCTCGACGGCCTTTGCGAGCAGGGCCCGGACGTACTGGATTTGTAGGGCGCCGTCGCCCGTGGCCGTTGCTCGGCCTGCCACGAGGTTGTCCATCGGGGTGGAGAACAATGGGAGGCCGTTTGCGTCTCGCTCCCGTGAGGAGACTACTATCCGCGGCTGGTCTCTAGGAGGTGTGCGGTTGGGTGGAGGTGGGGCGCCCATCGCCGTCGATCCTGGCGGGGGCCGGGCGCTTCCTCCTGTTGGCGCGTTCTCGCAGATCGCGCGCTCGGCCACGCGGGCCGGGTCATTTTCGTCGTCGAAGTTCAGGGCGCGCCCCTGAACGGTGGGGTTTAGGCGCGACCTGATCCGCTGCTGATGGTAGCGTGATAGTTCCTGCGCCGTCACCTGCTCGAGGCAAAAAAATTCGCGCTCGGCTTGCTCCTTGCACACCGCCTCCGCCAGTTTTAGGCGGAGTTCCTCGACCTCCGTTGCCGTGGCGATAGGAGGGATTGGGGTGGAGAAGGGGTCCTCCGGCGGCTCAGTGCCGGTCGCCATGTAGGTCGCGGCGTGGCGACCGGTTCCGTCGCGGAGGTCGGCGGAGTTTTCCGACCCGGAGTCGAATTCGAAGATCCCGAGGATGGAGGGGTCCTCGAAGTCTCCCACGTTGGAGACCTGGGTGATGGAGCCCGCGGGTGAAGCCGTGGTGATGGACCCGGCGAGTGACGCCGGGGTCGCCGAGTCGGCGTCGTCGTTGAGGGTCGCGTCTTCTGCGGCCGTTGAGTTTTCGGCCACGTCGCTGTGGGCCGAGTTGTACTCGGAGGCAAGGCGATGGATCGTGCGGATCTGGCTCTCGGAGAGCCGATCGCGTGGCGGCGACTCGCAGATGCGAGCCGAGTCCTCCGAGACGATGACGTCGGTGAGGCCGACGAAGAGGCTGATCGTGCCGACCGGCAGGATCACGCTGTGCGTGACGGGTCGTGCCGCCGGGACGTAGCTGCTCGGCAAGATTTGAAGCATCTCGCCGATCGCTATCATGCGGCCGGTGGCGACCGTCTCGTTGATGGGCATATTGGATCTCGCCGCAGAACACCGGTCAGGCCCCACGGTGGGCGCCAATGTCGTGGGAATGGTCACGGCAGATGCTGCAATCGGCAGCGAGTAGTAGAACGAGGGGCAAGGGCGGCCAGCCATCTGCGGTGCGAGATGAGGGCGGAGACACAGGGTTTTACCCAGGTTCGGCCCCCCGGAGGGTAAAGACCTACTCCTGCTAGATTGTATTATGGAGGTGGTACAATGGGCGAGCTCGGCGGCTAGGCGGCGAGTCGCTTGGGTGTATGATGGAACGTATCTCTACACGCCCTGCAGGGAGGTTTATATAGGCTCACCTCCCCTAGGGTTTACATATCTCAACCGAATTAGTTAAATCTTCGGTACTCGTTTAACCTAATCCGACTGGGCCTATCTACTCGCCTGGGCCTTCAGCTTCCAGTCGCTTGGATCCTCGTTGGGCTTCGATCCAGTCGCCGTCTTGCAGGCCCACTCGCCAGTTCTTGGGCCAGTCGGAAACCTCCTGCTGGGTATACCCCGGTAGGCACATCCCCATCATTTATGTAAGATTTTGCAAGAAATTTTTGAGGAACATGAATTTTCATGAAAGAATCTAAGAGATAAGAATGAGAATAGGTTTTCATAAATACTCACTTCTTTTGTTTTGAAACTAAGTTTTTGATTCAAGCGTCCTTTCTAACTAGGGTATCCTATGGTCAGGATGGCTCTGATACCAACTTGTCAACACCCGAATTTTTAATCCCAGATGCCGGTTATGCCATACATCGCAATCCCAGGATTACCATTTTTGTGAGACATAACAGATTGGTACCATAGTTCATCAACCATTACAAACCATAATAAAGGTCTTACAAATAAAGGATCTCATGATCCAGTCTTAGTACAATCAACATAGCAGAATAAATAATAACAGTAGCGTGGGCGAAGCTCCATCTTCAAGGTCATAGGCAATGCTGATGATGGGATATGATCCTAGTTGTCATAGACTTCCTGTTGTCCATCATCCTGGTAGTCCTCCTCATAGTCTGGCCATAGGAATAGCCAGGGACAAAGCCATGAATACTCTTTAGGTACTCGCAAACTATCACTAACAGGTAAAGAGGTTTCAAGTACGAATCCTAAGCTCTAGGTTGTTTTGCAAAAGCCAGGTTTATCTCTAACTGAGTTCAGATGTAAAGAAAACTAGTTTAAGGATTTATAACACCTAAGTGGGAACTTAGTTTTCATGTTCACAACCCTGTTGTGGTCAAGTCAAAGTCATGATTCATTTCACAAGTCATTTTGAAAACATCTGACGATGGAACAGTATGGCTACTCCAACTGTCCATAACCGCGGACGCGGCTATTCGAATAGTTTGACACTCTACAGAGGTGGTACACTTTCACCACAACATCCTATACATCCATCAGGAACAATCGTGAATCACCATACTCAGTATGCGGATAATCAATCCTAACATTTCAATTACATACCCTAGTATAGGCACCTCTCCTATGAGTTTGGCCTCCAAACCATGACCATATCTCATCTTGGGAACTGCACAGGTGGTCAATCATCACAAGGTAGCCTCATCTCAAACCTCAGTCGCAAGGGAACCCATACTAAGATATATAAACTTCCAGTTAAGCCCTACCCAAATTCGGGTATTGTGGTTGTACGGTAAATTTGGAATGGTATCGCATCTGAACACAACCATCAGTTTTATAAAGGGCTAAGACTCATGCCTCAACATTTCATCATCAAATCATCCGGTGTTCAATAACGCATGTCAAAACATTTCAGTAGAATGACTCATCATTTTAAGGTTTTCATAACCATTTTCACCAAGTATTCCCATCTAAAGTTATCAAGTTTTATGCTTAGAACTAGCCACTAAATTAGGGGTAATCACTAATGAGGGGTGATAATCAAGTGTGACTTATCTAAGTCTAATCTCATGCCTCAGGATGACATCTAAGTCTATCTAACTTAGGCCAAGTTTTATGCTCTTTATGCTACCTATAAATCTTTCCAAAACTACACAAGTCACTAAGTAAAGGCAGATAAAGAATTTTGATAAAGAAATAAAAGAGTAAAGCTTGCAATTAAAACTGGGATTTGGTATAATAAAGTGGTATAACCAATTATGCCTTTGGCATCTAGTTTGCATAGTTATCATGCAAGTGTTAGCTTGCTAGGATGGCTTGCATGGTTTATCTTAGCTTGCATTAGATAGCTTGCCTTGAGTAGTGCAGTGGTTGAAGTTCTCCTCTGCTTCCTCTTCGTAGTAGTCTCCTTCCTCTTCGTATCCTTGGTCGGTACTAGTGTCAATAAATAAATATGAAGTACACAATCACCAAACAATACTTAACTACTTCTATTTGGCACACCAGGGTTTACACTAGATGATCTAGCATCTTCACAATCATCACAAGGATTAAAGCACTAGTCTTATTCATTTTATTTTAGAAAAGTAATTTCTACTCATTGAAAAACTACTTAAGCTTTAATATTCTCCAATTAAAACATGGGATGACACATGTCATCACCACATATTCTAATACTTGGGAATATGATTTAAAGTGGTGGCACAATTTAATAAAGTTTAACATTATTATTTTAATTAATTAAAGTGCCTAGCAATGCCTATGGGGCATTCTTTTATTACTTGTCCATTATTACTGCAAGAACCTAGATATTTTTATATATTCATAAAGGTCTTGTCAAGTGTGACTTGAGAGTTGGAATCAACTCAAAATCTTTTATGGTTGAATTTTGAAAAATGTTTGAATGCAGAAAAGTTTCTGCCTTGTTATTTTTACCATAGGAGATCTATAATTCCAAATGGTTTGAATCCAACGGGATTGGATTAAGAATTTCAAAGTGGGTTGAAGTTCTATGCCGATACGATGTTTTATTCCGTCGATACTAGCATTTCCTTTCTGCGCCTCCTTGATCTGACTGATCAAAGTGGGTTGAAGTTCTATGCTAGCGAAAAATCCTTCACTTACGAGCTCCATTCTGAAATCTTCCAACTCCTTGTGCAAACTTGGTTGCTCCTTTAGAATCATGGAGTTCAAGCGACACGGCAATCTGCTAAGAGCACCTGCTACCACATTGGCTTTACCGGGGCGATAGTGGATGTCAAGGTCATAGTCCTTGATTAGCTCTATCCATCTCTTTTGCCTCATATTCAGCTCCTTCTGGGTGAAAATATACTTCAGGCTCTTGTGATCCGAATAAATCTCACAGCGGTTACCCATGAGATAATGCCTCCATGTCTTCAAGGCTAAAACTACGGCTGCTAGTTCAAGGTCATGGGTAGGGTAATTCTGCTCATGTTGCTTCAACTGTTGGGATAGATAAGATATGAATTTGCCTTCTTGCATCAACACACATCCGAGACCGATCTTGGATGCGTCACAAAACACATCGAAGGGCTTCGTAATATCCGGCATGATCAATATTGGGGCTGAGATAAATCTCTTCTTAAGCTCTTGAAAACTTGCTTCACATTTGTCCGTCCCTTCAAACTTCTTATCTTCAACAATTGGGTCATGGGTCTTGCGATGCTCGAAAATCCTTCTACGAACTTGCGGTAATATCCTGCTAATCCAAAAAATGCACGAACTTGGGTTTGAGTGGTTGGGGCTTGCCATTCTTCAACATCCTTAACCTTGGCAGGGTCGACAGCAATTCCTCCGGCTAACACAATATGTCCGAGGAATCCTACCTCCTGTAACCAAAATTCACATTTGCTAAACTTGGCATACAACTAATGCTCCCTAAGGGTTCCAAGGATGGTCCTCAGGTGTAGCCCATGTTCTTCTTCTGATTTGGAATAGATCAGAATGTCATCGATGAAAACAACAACAAACTTATCCAGGAAGTCCATAAAAATCTTATTCATGAGGTTCATGAAATAAGCGGGGGCATTGGTTAATCTAAAAGACATGACAGTGTACACATACAGGCCATATCTGGTGGTGAAGGCAGTCTTTGGAATATCCTCTTCGTGAATCTTGAGTTGATGATAACCAGTTCTAAGATCAATCTTACAAAACACTTTGGCACCGGTCAACTGGTCAAACAGATCTTCTATCTTCGGCAGTGGGTACTTGTTCTTAATGGTGACATCATTCAGCTTCCGATAATCCGTGCACAAACGGTTACCTCCATCTTTCTTATCCACAAAAAAAACAGGTGATCTCCATGGTGATGCACTTGGTTGAATCAGGCCTATCTCTAGCATAGCATCTAGTTGCTTCTTCATCTCCATAATTCAGACGGATTCATACTATAAAGTCTCTGGGCTATGGGTCTGGTTCTAGGGACTAGTTCAACGATAAACTCGATATCCCGATCTGGGGGCATACCGGGCAAAACATCTGGAAATACGTCAGGGTATTCACAGACTACTCTGAATTAGTGAATGGTTGGTTGGGATAGACTCTTGTTGCACTTTAATTGACGGGCCAAGGTTTCAGATACATGCTCTACTGATACTCCGGTGGTACTGGTCATGGTTATGGCTTTCTTGGCACAGTCGATTAATCATTTATGTTTCGACATCCAATCCATTCCTAGTACTACTTCCAAACCTTTGGTTCCAAGTACTATTATATTAGCATAAAAATCTATGCCATGGATTCTGATAGGTACGGCCTTGCAAATTTGTCTAGCTTTGGTGGTTGAACCAGGTATTTGAACTATCATAACATGCTTCAATTTTGTTGGTTGAATCTTACTAGTGCATGCAAATTCTTCTGTAACAAACGAGTGCGGTGCTCTAGAATCAAACAACACTCTTGCAAGTAATGAGTTAACAGAAAACATACCCAGCACGACATCTAGCGTTTCTTGGGCTTCTTCAGCATTCATGAGAAACAGACGACCGTTGCGGTTGAGCGAGTTCCCTGGGGAAAATCTTCTTCCAGGCTGAACACGGCGCTGCTGCTGAGCCGGGGCATTCACATTGGGGCTGCTGCAAGCTTCTTGGGGCACTCATTGGAATAGTGACCCTTGGTTCCGCATTCATAACAAGTCACATGAGACTTGTCTTTTCCTGCAACAGGCACAACATTGCTTCTAGTTCTTGGGGCAGTATTGATGTTGGTGAGTTTGTTGACTTTGGGCGGTGCACGATTAAAGTTGTTGGTGTTGCCGGGGTTGTTGTGGTTTCCTCCGGGCCTTGGGTTTCCTCCTCCACTGTTGGGATAGTTCGGATGGTTCATCGGGGGTCTATTGTTTCTTGTGGCATATCCTGCAGACGGGTTGGGGCGATACTTCAGGGTATGGCGGGTTCCTGGTTGATTCATCATTCTACGCTTGCGATTCTTGTTAGCTTGGTTCATCTTGCCTTCCATCTGGTTTGCAGAATCCACTAGGGCTTCAAGGTCAGCAAACGGGATATTGACTAACACTGTCTGCATCTCATCATGCAGACCATTCAGGAATCTGTCCTTCTTCTTGGCTTCAGTGCTAATCTCATCAGGGGCATACCTACACAGAGATAGGAATCTATCACGGTACTCGACCACACAGTCATTCTTCCCTTCTTCAGCTCCTTGAATTCATCTCTCATCCGCAGAATCAAACCTGGTGGCACATGGGTTCGGCTGAATTTGAGTTTGAACTCATCCCAAGCCATCATCTGTCCTCCATTCATGGTGCGAATGCTATTCCACCAAGCTCTTGCATCTCCTACCAGATAGTGGGTGGCAAATAGTACCTTCTCATTGGCCTCTACTCTTGCGACTTCTAAGTTGTTCTCTATGGTCTGCAGCCAGTCATTAGCATCTAATGGCTCTTCAGACTTACTAAAGATGGGCGGATTGGTTTTCTGAAAGTTCTTGAGCTTGGATCCATGGTTGTCCTGGTTTCCATGGCCTTGATTGTTGTTGGCCATCTGAGCTATGTGTTGCAGGGTGTCTAGGTTGGCTTGACGTTCGGCTCTTTCAGATTCACGGTCTGAAACCAACATTTGCAAGATTTGCAGCATCGGGTCCGGGGATGAACTGCTTCCTCCGTGAGGCATCTGAAGATTGGGATAGATCATGAGACAAGAGGGAAATTTCTAAGGTTCATGGGTTTGTTTTTGAAAAGCTTTTGAGTTTGACTCTGTTTTTGCTAACTAGCAACTTGCTTTTCATTCATTCATAGCACACGATACAAACACACCACAACAAGGAAACAGATGGTTTTAAGAACCATTATGTGAAACTACGATACAGTGGGACCGGATACAACTCACTAACGTTAGTGCTCAAGTGCTACTACTCCTCGGAATCAGTGGCTTCATCATCATCATCAATGAAGGTGGAGTCATCGTCGTCAGTGTGGAAGTCCATGGCTTGATCCTCCAGGAAGTCATCATCATCACTGAGGTAAGAGTAGGGGTCCACAGATATCTTCCCCTGCATTCTCTCTCTCCTCAAGCTGCATGTCCCGCTCATGGATGGTATCCTCCAAGTCTGTCACCTTGTGACGAAGGCGAGCAATGATGCGCTCCTTCTTGCCAAGATGACGGCGATGTGACTGGCGATCCTTCACAAGCATGGTGATGGTCTGGTCATTCTTGACTACGATGGCATAGTTGTGGTTGGCGTAGGAGCGGGCATTGTCCAACTCCTTCTGCCTATCATACATCATGAAGCTGAGATGGTACACTTGATGCTTCAGCTCTGGGTGACGTGGTATCTCCAATGGCTGTCGCATAGCATCACGCCTTGTGTAATACTCAAAGCGTGTGCCCTTGATCTAATTGATGCTTTGCCCACACAAACGGGCAAGAGCTTCCTGCATGGCCCTGGCGAGTCCATCTAGCCAGTTGTCCTCTCTTAAGGTGAACTGGATTCCCTCTGAGGTGGGGGCTTCAATTTTCCCTCTGAGACTTGCAACAATCATCCATTGCAATTCTCCTCCTTGCTGATCGTTGAGCTGGGCTCCAAAGAACTCGGGGTGCGGGCGCTCCAGAAGTTCCGAGAGTTAGTCCAAATCACGCTCAAAGATGAGCTCTCCTCCATTGCCCAACTGATAGAACTTGCTATATTTCACGTCCATCTATAAGAATGTAGGATGAGTAAGTTAGTAGAGTGCTCAAGTGTGTCAAATTTTATTTAAGATTTTGCAAGAAATTTTTGAGGAACATGAATTTTCATGAAAGAATCTAAGAGATAGGAATGAGAATAGGTTTTCATAAATACTCACTTCTTTTGTTTTGAAACTAATTTTTTGATTCAAGCGTCCATTCTAACTAGGGTATCCTATGGTCAGGATGGCTCTGATACCAACTTGTCAACACCCGGATTTTTAATCCCAGATGCCTGTTATGCCATACATCGCAATCCCATGATTACCATTTTTGCGAGACATAACAGATTGGTACCATAGTTCATCATCCATTACAAACCATAATAAAGGTCTTACAAATAAAGGATCTCATGATCCAGTCTTAGTACAATCAATGCAGCGGAATAAATAATAACGGTAGCGTGGGCGAAGCTCCATCTTCAAGGTCACAAACAATGCTGACGATGGGAGATGATCCTAGTTCTCGTAGACTTCCTGTTGTCCATCATCCTGGTAGTCCTCCTCATAGTCTAGCCATAGAAATAGCCAGGGACAAAGCCATGAGTACTCTTTAAGTACTCGTAAACTATCACTAACAGGTAAAGAGGTTTCAAGTAGGAATCCTAAGCTCTAGGTTGTTTTGCAAAAGCCAGGTTTATCTCTAACTGAGTTCAGATGTAAAGAAAACTAGTTTAAGGATTTATAACACCTAAGTGGGAACTTAGTTTTCATGTTCACAACCCTGTTGTGGTCAAGTTAAAGTCATGATTCATTTCACAAGTCATTTTGAAAACATCTGACAACGGAACAGTATGGCTACTCCAACTGTCCATAATCGCGGACGCGACTATTCGAATAGTTTGACACTCTGCAGAGGTGGTACACTTTCACCACAACATTCAATACATCCGTTAGGAACAATCATGAATCACCATACTCAGTATGCGGATAATCAATCCTAACATTTCAATTACACACCCTAGTATAGGCACCTCCCCTATGAGTTTGGCCTCCCAACCATGACCATCTGTCATCTTGGGAACGTCACAGGTGGTCAATCATCACAAGGTAGCCTCATCTCAAACCTCGGCCGCAAGGGAACCTATACTAAGATATATAAACTTCCAGTTAAGCCCTACCCAAATTCGGGTATTGTGGTTGTACAGTAAATTTGGAACGGTATCGCGTCTGAACACAACCATCAATTTTATAAAGGGCTAAGGCTCATGCCTCAACATTTCATCATCAAATCATCTGGTGTTTAATAACACATGTCAAAACATTTCAGTAGAATGACTCGTCATTTTAAGGTTTTCATAACCATTTTCACCAAGTATTCCCATCTAAAGTTATCAAGTTTTATGCTTAGAACTAGCCACTAAATTGGGGGGAATCACTAATGAGGGGTGATAATCAAGTGTGACTTATATAAGTCTAATCTCATGCCTCAGGATGACATCTAAGTCTATCTAACTTAGACCAAGTTTTATGCTCTTTATGCTACCTATAAATCTTTCCAAAACTAAGTAAAGGCAGATAAAGAATTTTGATAAAGAAATAAAAGAGTAAAGCTTGCAATTAAAACTAGGATTTGGTATAATCAAGTGGTATAACCAATTATGCCTTGGGCATCTAGTTTGCATAGTTATCATGCAAGTGTTAGCTTGCTAGGATGGCTTGCATGGTTTATCTTAGCTTCCATTAGATAGCTTGCCTTGAGTAGTGCAGTGGTTGAAGTTCTCCTCTGCTTCCTCTTCGTAGTAGTCTCCTTCCTCTTCGTATCCTTGGTCGGTACTAGTGTCAATAAATAAATACGAAGTACACAATCACCAAACAATACTTAACTACTTCTATTTGGCACACCAGGGTTTACACTAGATGATCTAGCATCTTCACAATCATCACAAGGATTAAAGCACTAGTCTTATTCATTTTATTTTAGAAAAGTAATTTCTACTCATTGAAAAACTACTTAAGCTTTAATATTCTCCAATTAAAACATGGGATGACACATGTCATCACCACATATTCTAATACTTGGGAATATGATTTAAAGTGGTGGCACAATTTAATAAAGTTAACCTTATTATTTTAATTAATTAAAGTGACTAGCAATGCCTATGGGGCATTCTTTTATTACTTGTCCATTATTACTGCAAGTAAACCTAGATATTTTTATATATTCAGAAAGGTCTTGTCAAGTATGACTTAAGAGTTGGAATCAACTCAAAAGCTTTTATGGTTGAATTTTGAAAAATGTTTGAATGCAGAAAAGTCTCTGCCTTCTTATTTTTACCATAGGTGATCTATAATTCCAAATGGTTTGAATCCAACAGGATTGGATTAAGAATTTCAATACCTTTCTAACAAAATTGGTTTCATGCAATTTGGTTTAGTGAATCTCTCTAAATTGATTTTTGAATCAATAGACTAAACTAGGGTTTGAAACTAAACGGAAAAATCTAATTTGAACTAACTGGGTTGTGCGGGAGAGTTACTGGTCCGGCCCACTGCACACAGCACACGCGGGTGGGTTTAAGTGGTGTCCCCACTCGTCAGTGAGACAGGGGGTTGCGAAGGGGTATGGGGCGATTACGACCGTAGGATTAGATGCAAGATCAACGGCTCACATCCGTTGTCCTCGTCTGAACAGAACACGACGGGCATGAACCCTAGCACGGCCAGTGGGGGTCTTGGGAGGCTCACCGGGGCTCAGGAGAGGGTCGGCGAAGGGGGCGAACGACGATGTCGATGACGGCGGTTCTCCTGGTACTTGCAGCTTCTCCTGGAGTGGCCGCAATCGACGACGCCCTTCTCCTCCAGCAGCGGCAGGCTCTGGCCAAATTCCGACGAGGGAGAGATTGCCTTGCTTCGGGAAGAAGTGGGGAGGATCAGTGATAGGTGGGGAGTGGAATGGTGTGGAGAAATCGAGCTGGGGAGGCCTCCTTTTATAGGCGAGCGAGAGAAGCCGAGCGGCATGGGCAGAGCTCGTCGGGGTTGATAGTATAGGCGGCTATCGACATGGCTGAGGCTAGGGGATGGTGCGCGGTCTCCTGGTGGTGCTCAACGGCTTGATGGCGTGGAAAGGGGTGGTGTGGTTCGGTCGGAACATGCTGGTGCTCTGAGCCGCACCGACGATGTTTTTTGACGATGCACAGGAGCTCCTAATCATGCGGAAGCGAACGGACATGTCTGGTGGTCTCCTTGGACGGTGGTGATCGTGTAACGGGCAGCAAAGGCGAGGCGCGGTCTGTGCGAGGCGGTCGTCTACGGCGAGCTGGCGCACTCTGGACATGGCAGGGACAAACTGGGCGTGGCGTGTTCGCTGTGGCCCACGAGTTGGGAAGGCTCGAGGGCTGGACAGGGGGTGGCGGTGGATGGTGGCCTGCCTCCTAGACATGGTGGCTAGGCGCGGCGATGGCTCTGGCTAGCTTGCCATGGTCGGCTGGCAAGGGGTGGCTCGGGCATGCACGGCATGGAGCAATGGGTAGGGTTCTAGCCTGTTTAATGCAATGGTTGTCACTAGGGGAGACAAGGATGATCAAGGGGAGACAAGGTTTGGGGTGATCACTGCTCAAAACAGTGAAGTTTGTCCAAGTTTGTTTTGTGTCTCCAGGTGTTTGATGAAATGGCTGCAAGAGTTATATATTTGAATTTTTGGATGAATTTTGGTGGGTGCATTGGTCACACACTGGGTAGTATCTGGCTATTTGGATTTGTCAAGGTGAACTGGTTTGGTTGGGTTTTGAGAAATGGTTATCTTACCATATGAACTAGATTCAATTTTTAAATGTCATTTGAATAGGGTTGCCAAATGTTTCTGTGGGTTTGCAAGGTGGGCTTGGGTTCACTTTTACTTGGTCTAGCAAGGGGTGAAAAGAATTGGATTTATTTCTGTTAGAAATCTTGGACTAGAAACACTCAAAGTGGTCTAGTGAACAAGATTGGCAAAAATGACCATTTGCTTATATTGTTTGTTTTTGAATTTGTCTTCTTTTGATTCTGCTTGGAAATGATTTAGATGATGTTGTTTTCATCTTTAAACTACTCCTTTCCATTCATAACAATCACACAAGTCCAAACAAGCATTCATGCATTCATCACATACACACATGCATTCATATGGATTTTAATTTACAAAAGTTTTTGTTAACCCTAAATTTGAGTGATTGGAATAGATAACCTTGATTAATATTTTTTGGATGTTACAGGGCCACAAGGGAACTACTGGCAATTAAGGTGCTCCTTTTAATAGAGCACCGGAGCAAGGAATTAACACTCCGTGAACACATGTGATCCTCACATCACAGTCATCCCCTCAGGTTGTCCCAATTTCTGTCACTTAGGGGCCTTTGGATCCGGGCAATGATATGTGTACACAATGTTGGGCCATGCATAGATAAAACAAAACTTTTTCCCTCTAACGTGGTGATCCCAAGATCTAGCTGAGGTAGAAGGCCACGAGGTTTACCACTAGACGCGCAGTTGCGGATTACTGATGAAGTGCGTCAGTTGATGCAGTGCAGTCCTTTGCAATACGATCATCCTGGTGCTGATCGTACAACACCTCTGCTGGTATCCACACGTACAAGGAGGAGCACCGGCAGCAAACTGCTAGGTTTGTAACGACGGCAGGACTGCTGTGGAGCTAGGGTTTCCAACACATGGAATGACCTAACCAATCAACGATTAACCTTTCTAGGTTACTCTACTCCACTATATATAGGGAGTGAACGTGGGCTCCACTCTTGTGGCCCATTCACTAAAGCCCATATAACACTAGTCACCGTGAGTCCAACTCACTGACTCAGTCCTAATCCGGCTTGGGTCCAACCCAACCAGATTTCCGGTTCAGATCCAATCCGAACTTGCTCCCGCTCTTAAGTGTGTGACCCCGCAGGCACTTGGCAACTTGGACACGATTGGAGTCCGACTCTCAATCGATCAGTCGGTAGCGGCTCCTAGCAGAACATGCCGACTCCCAAGTACCAAAGAGTCATGACGACTTGCCTTTCCAATGCGACTTGCGTTCGAGTCCCTTTTGCCTCAAGATATACCTTGTCAGACTATAGGCGAATAATTGTCATCCCTTAAATAGTCCGACTCTCTTCTCGATCCGAGATAAGTGATTCACCCGACTAACTCTTAGTCGATCGCCTCGGTTAACACTTAACCGAGTCGTGCATGGCCATGCTTTCTGAATCATATCATCCGAGAGGGCCCATAGAATATCTCTCCGAGTGGAGGGGCAAATCCCATCTTGGTTATTCACGTCACGCAGCTTGATTCTCAGTCGACCCGAACTCTGCCTTTATAACTGCCCAGTTACATATCAGCGTTTGACAGAACCTAAGTCGGTGATCCTCAACTCGGACTATGCAATAACCTCAGGTCTAAGGATTACATTGATTGAGATATACAAATGACAACTTGTTCGTTGTACCTCAATATGGGTCAATCCGACTCGCTAAACTCTTTAGCCGAATCTGTGTAAGTCAGAATAGCATCACCATGCCCATGATAAGTGGAACCGAGTCATCAGGCCGACTTTCACATTGGTATAAGTTGTGTGTCTAGCACAACCTCAATGACCAAGGATATTTAGTACAAACAACATGAATGCATAGTTCCACAACTGAATCACATATTCAATGATACACATCAGATGTTCATACAAGGACAACTTAATATCTTTATGAATACAATGGGAAATACCATCATACATGATTGCCTCCAGGGCATATTCCCAACAGTCTCCCACTTGCACTAGAGTCAATCTTTCCACATCACATGTCTAATCATCTAATGCCCATGGCTCTCAGGTGCGCCTCATGCTTCGACTGAGGTAACGGCTTTGTCAACAGATCCGCAATATTTGCATCTGTGTGTACCTTGCATAACTTGATATCACCCTGATCCACGAACTGGCGAATCAGGTGGTACCGCATGAGTATGTGCTTGTTCTTCTGGTGTTGTCTAGGTTCCTTGGCTTGTGCAATAGCACCATTGTTGTCACAATACACGTCTAACGGATTGGACGAGCCCTGAACCACACCAATATCCATGACGAAATTCCTCATCCAAACAGCTTCCTTTGCTGCCTCTGAGGCGGCAATATACTCAGCCTCTGTTGTAGATGCAGACATGGTCGCTTGCTTGGAACTCTTCCAGCTCACAGCACCTCCATTTATAATAAACACGTATCCGGATTGCGAACGGTAATCATCAGAGTCGGTAAGATAACTCACATCCGTGTAACCCTTTACACTGAGTTCATCTTCACCACCATAAACCAAAAACATATCCTTAGTCCTTCTCAAGTACTTTAGGATATTTTTAGCCGGTGTCTAGTGGATTTATCCAGGATCAGCCTGGTATCTGCTCACAACACTTAGAGCGTACGAAACATCCGGCCTAGTACAAATCATGGAATACATGATGGATCCGACTGTAGAAGCATACGGAATCGCACTCATCCGACTTCGCTCATCAGTTGTCGAAGGACACTGAGTCTTGCTAAGTTTTACACCATGGGACATCGGTAAGAACCCCTTCTTAGATGATTCCATGTTGAACTTCTTCAACACTTTGTACAAATAAGTACTCTGACTCAATCCAATGAGCCTCCTTGATCTATCTCTATAGATTCAGATTCCGAGGATGTATGTTGCCTCACCCAAGTCTTTCATTGAGAAACTCCTTTCCAATGATTCCTTGGTTTCTTGCAACATCTGGACATCATTTCCAATCAGCAATATGTCATCCACATATAAGATTAGAAAGTTTACTTTTCTCCCACTAAACTTCTTGTATAAACAAGAATCATGATCACTCTTGATGAAGCCAAACGATTTGACTACCTCATCAAAGCGAATATTCCAACTCCGAGATGCTTGCTTCAACCCATAAATGGATTTCGGAAGTTTGCATACCTTGTCAGCATTAGCCGGATCGACAAAACCCTCGGGCTGTATCATATACACGTCCTCGGTTAAATTTCCGTTAAGGAAAGCCGTTTTGACATCCATCTTCCATATCTCATAGTCGAAATAGGATGCTATCGCTAACATGAATCGAACTAATTTAAGCATCGCTACGGGCGAGAAAGTCTCGTCGTAATCAACTCCTTGAACTTTTTGAAACCCCTTCGTGACAAGACGTGCTTTATAGACAGAAACATTTCCATCCATATCAGTTTTCTTCTTAAAGACCCATTTGCACTCGACGGGTCTTGCACCGTCTGGCAGATCAACCAAGTTCCAAACTTGATTTTCATCCATGGACTTTAACTCGGATCTCATGGCTCATGGATCCAAGCCATGACTCGGAATCAGATCCCACCATCGCTTCCAAATAATTCGCCGGCTCATCACTGTCTAACAGTAACACATCACGAACACTTCGTAATCTCCCCGATCTTCGTAGTACAGGTGCTGCTGCCGGCTCGGCTACCACGACCGGCTCAACCTCCAAGGTTTTTGCCGACTCGCTACTAGCCGGTTCCTCTCGAATTTCTTTGAGTTGCACCGTGCTCCCACTTACTCCCCGACTGAGAAACTCTTTCTCAAGGAAAACACCATTCCGAGCGACAAACACTTTGCCCTCTTCTCGCTTGTAGAAGTAGTAACCCAAGGTTTCCCTCGGATACCCCACGAAAATACACTTATCCGACTTGGCCGTAAGCTTGTCCGACTGAAGTTGCTTGACAAATGCTTCACAAGCCCAAATCTTAAGAAAATACAAACTCGGCCTTTTGCCTGTCCACATCTCATGCGGTGTCTTCTCTACCGATTTTGATGGTACTCTATTTAGTGCGAGCGCCGCTGTTTCTAGACAATAACCCCAAAATCATAAAGGCAGATTTGTCCGACTCATCATTGATCGTACCATGTCCAACAAGGTCCGATTCCGCCTTTCCGAAACACCGTTCCTTTGTGGCATTCCGGGCGGAGTAAGTTGAGGAACTATTCCACAACTTTTCAGATGGTCATCAAACTCATGGCTCATGTACTCGCCTCCTCGGTCCGACCGAAGAAACTTTATTTTCTTGCCGAGTTGATTATGTGCTTCATTCTGGAATTCTTTGAACTTTTCAAAGGCTTTCGACTTATGTTTCATCAAGTAGATATATCCATATCTACTCAAATCATCAGTGAAGGTAATGAAGTACTCATAACCACCCATGGCTGTCATGCTCATTGGTCCACATACATCACTATGTACTAGTCCCAACAAGTCGGACGCCCTTTCGCAACTCTTTGCAAAAGGTGTCTTGGTCATTTTTCCGAGTAGGCAAGATTTGCATGTATCGAACGACTCCAAGTCGAACGAAGTTAGGAGTCCATCATCATGGAGCTTCTTCATGCGTTTCCAACTTATATGACCAAGCCAACAGTGCCAAAAGTAAGTCATATTCAGATCATTTGGTTTCAACCTTTTAACATTTATGTTATAAACCGACTCACCATCAAGATTCAAAATAAATAACCCGTCCTGGACGGGTGCAAAGTCGTGGAACATATCATTCAAATACAAAGAACAACCATTATTCTTGATATTCGACTCATAGCCTTGCCTCATTAAACATGAAGTAGAAATAATGCTTCGACTGAGCACTGGAACATAATAACAATTATTCAGTTCCATAATGAATCCGGAAGGTAAATGAAGTTGCATCGTGCCGACTTCCAACGCAGCAACTCTTGCTTTGTTGCCGACTCGAATATCAATCTCGCCTCTTTCTACGCTCCTAGTTCTTACCAGTCCCTACAACGAGTTGCAGATGTGAATAACTGATCCGGTATCATATACCCAAGAACTATTAGGTGCATCAGCAAGATATATGTCTATAACATTGCAAACAAGTGTACCTGATTCAGAAGTAATACCTCCACTCTTGGCTTTATCAGCCAAATACTTGTTGCAGTTCCTCTTCCAGTGGCCATCCGCCTTGCAGTAGAAGCAAGTGGATCTGGCTGAAGGAGATGGCTTAGTCCCTGAGGAAGCGCTTGGGACTGGGTCCTGAGCCTGCTTTCCTCCCGACTTAGCCTTCTTCTTAGTCCAAGAACTCTTCTTGAACTTAGCCTTATTCTACACCATCAACACTTGACTGGCGCCCTTCTTGAGATCCGCCTCTGCCTGCTTCAGCATCCCATGAAATTCAATGAGCTTCTTATCCATACCATGCATGTGGTAGTTCGAAATGAACTGCCCATATGCACTAGGAAGAGAGTTCAGAATTATATCTGTAGCGAACTCATCGCTAATGGGGCAGCCAAGCCTCTCTAGAGACTGCACATAACCAACCATTTTGATCACATGCAGACTCAGTGGATCACCATCATTAAGCTTGCAACTCAGCAAAGCTTGAGAGACTTGATACCTCTCAGTCTTCGCTTGAGCATGGAACATACTTTTGAGGCTTTCGATCATATCGTAGGCCTCAACATGCTCGAACTGCTTTTGCAAGTCCGGTTCCATGTGAGCAAGCATAAGACAGCTAATATTCGTGGACTCATCCTTAGCCCGACGGTAGGCATTGGTGGCAGCGATAGTCGCATTCTCATTCGGCTCATCTGGAAGTGGGTTGTCTAGGACATGGTCCTTCTTTTCTTGTTTGAGAACAATTCTCAGATTTCGATACCAGTTGGTAAAATTAGTGTCGTTCAGTTTATCTTTCTCAAGAATGGTTCTCAATGCAAAACCGGATATCTGAGAGTGACTGCTACTTGGTGCCATGATCTACAATAGAAAATATGCAAAACACATAAGACATGTATTCATAAAAGAGCAAGCATATTAAACATTTTAATATTTATGCTCCCACTAGAACCAACACCCCTCCGATGGTTGCTTAGTTATTTAGGATCCTAAATAAGCAAGTCGGCTAGTGAGATTTAGCATCACCGCTAGCCACCAAGTGATCTAGGTAGACAACTCCTTGTCAATCGCATATCATACGACTCCTGTTGGACGGGTGGCATCACATGCCCCGGCTCCCATCTGACTTTTCCCCGAGCCACACAACCGTTGTGATAGACCCGTCTAGCTTACCGAGTGTTTCCGTAGTAAGAGTCCGACTCGAACCCACCTAGTCGGAAAGAATTGGCAGCACCTCAATTTTATGAGCCCACTACCAAAAATGTCCGACTTGTGATGGTGCAAACACTGGCGGGAAAACCGACTAGACCTTCTTTGAGGGATTAAATTTTACCGACTATCTAATAGAGGTAAAACTGATACATAACAATAACACATAACAAAATAATCATAATGTGAAATGGTATGGCTCCCTTCATGGCGATCTCCATCTCCACAAAGCCTGTAATCCGACTCGTGCCAACTCTTGTCACTTGCCGTCTTACTCCATGTCCCCGACATGTACATCGCCTTGCATGCCATCCGGGTTCTCCACACAACTACACTAGCTTAGTAAAGTAAATTACAAGGAGAAGTACGCAGGTCGTTATACAATAGTATGACAGCACCTAGGCTCCAGCCAGCTGACAAAACCGTGATTCGCAGATCACGTATGGATTACACACATACATCACATGCACATGAACCATACCATTCACAACTTCCTGCAAAAACAAGTTATGCATAAATACAATATCTACTAGCGTTGTGAAACTCGCAACGACATCTAAGGCACTACGACAGGGCGAAGCCGGCAGTCCCGACGATTTTTCTGAAAACGTAGATCTCATCTACAATCCGGACATGGATTCCGACCATTGTTCCGATTCGATCAAACCTTTTGATCTTCGATCACCGCCTCTGGATTTATGTGTCACAGTCTACGCCGATGGCGGAAGCCGATCGGTAGGGGTATGTCGTTCCACGACCTCAGCAGTATGATCACGGAAATCAGATCTACCATTCCCCGAGTACAGTTGATCCAATCAACCTCGTACAAAACCGATCTATCTCATAGATCGACCACCAAACAGCATATAGATCTCATCTACAGCCAACCGCATATCACATATGCAAGATCTCGAGCCTAAAACCAGAAGTTATCGCTCTGATACCGTTGTTGGGCCACGCAGAGATAAAACAAAACTTTTTCCCTCTAACGTGGTGCTCCCAAGATCTAGCTGAGGTAGAAGGCCACGAGGTTTACCACTAGACGCGCAGTTGCGGATTACTGATGAAGCGCGTCAGTTGATGCAGTACATTCCTTTGTGATCCGATCGTCCTGGTGCTGATCGTACAACACCTCTGCTGGTATCCACATGTACAAGGAGGAGCACCGGCGGCAAACTGCTAGGTTCGTAACGACGGCAGGACTGCTGTGGAGCTAGGGTTTCCAACACATGGAATGACCTAACCGATCAATGATTAACCTTTTTAGGTTACTCTGCTCCACTATATATAGGGAGTGAACGTGGGCTCCACTCTCGTGGTCCATTCACTAAAGCCCATATAACACTAGTCACCGCGAGTCCAACTCACTAACTTAGTCCTAATCCGGCTTGGGTCCAACCTAACCAGATTTCCGGTTTAGATCCAATCCGAACTTGCTCCCGCTCTTAAGTGTGTGACCCCATAGGCTCTTGGCAACTTGGACACGATTGGAGTCTGACTATCAATCGATCAGTCGGTAGCGTCTCCTAGCAGAACATGCCGACTCCCAAGTACCAAAGAGTCATGACGACTTGCCTTTCCAATGCGACTTGCGTCCGAGTCCCTTTTGCCTCACGATATACCTTGTCAGACTATAGGCGAATAATTGTCATCCCTTAAATAGTCCGACTCTCTTCTCGATCCGAGATAAGTGATTCACCCGACTAACTCTTAGTCGATCGCCTCGGTTAACACTTAACCGAGTCGTGCATGGCCATGCTTTCTGAATCATATCATCCGAGAGGGCCCATAGAATATCTCTCCGAGTGGAGGGGCAAAATCCCATCTTGGTTATTCACGTCACGCAGCTTGATTCTCAGTCGACCCGAACTCTACCTTTATAACTGCCCAGTTACGGATTAGCGTTTGACAGAACCTAAGTTGGTGATCCTCAACTCAGACTATGCAATAACTTCAGGTCTAAGGATTACATTGATTGAGATATACAAATGACAACTTGTTCGTTGTACCTCAATATGGGTCAATCCGACTCGCTAAACTCTTTAGCCGAATCTGTGTAAGTCGGAATAGCATCACCATGCCCATGACAAGTGGAACCGAGTCATCAAGCCGACTTTCACATTGGTCTAAGTTGTGTGTCCAGCACAACCTCGATGACCAAGGATATTTAGTACAAACAACATGAATGCATAGTTCCACAACCGAATCACATATTCAATGATACACATCAGATGTTCATACAAGGACAACTTAATATCTTTATGAATACAATGGGAAATACCATCATACATGATTGCCTCTAGGGCATATTCCCAACACACAACTTGCAGATAAGATCACAAACAATAATATCATAATGATTCAATAATAAGTTCAGATCTGAGATCATGGCACTCGGGCCCTAGTGACAAGCATTAAGCACAACAAGTTGCAACACAGTCAAATAGCACTAATAGATATACTAGGCACCATGCCCTAACAATCTTATTCGATTACATGATAGAACTCATCTAATCCCTACCATCCCCATAGCCTATAGCGGGGGATTACTCACTCATGGATGATGGAAACATGGATGGTTGATGGAGAGGTGTTAGTGATGATGATGGCAATGATCCTCTCCAAATTCCTCATCCCGGCAGGGTGCCAAAACGAAGTTCCTCGTTTTGTATCGCGGTTTCTAGTGGTGGCGGTGCAGCGGAACTCTTTCTGGAAAAACGTCGAACCCCCCTCCGTTTTTAGGTCAAGAGGCATCTTATAGGCAAAGAGGGAGGCCGAGGGGATGCCTGGGGCAGCCACACCCCCTCCAGGCATGGCCTGGGCCCACCCGCGCGGTAGGGGTGTGGGCCCGTCAGGACTCCACTCCGTCTCGTATTCTGGCTCCATGAGTCTTCTGGTGAAATAGGATTTTTGGCATATTTTCCGGGATTGTTCCTAATAGTTGATTTTCTACACAAAAACTAGACACCAAGGTAATTCTACTGAAAACAGCGTCAGTCCGTGTTAGCTGTATCCAAATCACACAAGTTTAGAGGAGAAACAATAGCAAAAGTGTTCGGGGAAGTAGATACGTTTTGGACGTATCAGCAGGGAGACGAATCTTATCCTCCTTGTTAGTATTCTTGACATAGAAAAACGACCTATGCCACTTCTTGCGGGACTCTAGGCCTGTAACTCGGTGGAACAAAAAATTCTTCTGAGGTGTGATGGAAGCGGCCCCACACTGAGTCAGGGACTTCTCGGAAGGATGGAGAGATTTGTCCGGCACAACATTAGCTCGGATCTGGAAAAACTTTGACCAGACTACTACAAAGGGCCAGAGGCCGAAGTATCCCTCTGAGGCCGAGATAAAGGCCAACAAAGAAGCGATGGCGTTAGCCCGCACATGATGAGGCTGGAGGCCAAAGAACTCAAGGAAGCCCATGGTAAAATCGCTAAGAGGGAGGCCGAATCCTCTAGAAAAATATGACATGAAAACTACGTATTCGCCATCCTCAACTATGGGGGCAGACTCCTTGCCGGGTAAGCGACACTTCAGCTCAGCAGGGACTCGATGAGTCTTGCGGATCCACTAGATCTCTCGGCGGGTGACCGTGGACCCTTGCCACGAACCACGCTCCGGACCCACCACAAGGTCTTCTTCCCCCACGACGGCGCTGCTATGCGAGCTCGACATGGGCTCGTCGAAGGAGCCACCAGAGGAGGAATCGCTGGCGGCAGGGAGCAGCCTCGAAATCCAAGGCCCCCTCGCAACGACGATGGGCACGGTGGCGGTAAAAGGAGAGAACCGCCGTAGAGGCCTAACACGGAGACGAGGCGCAAAGAGGAAGGACCAAACAACAGCGGCGCGTCACGTGAGGAGGAGCGCGGCGGCATGGTCGCAGGAATAGGAGCACAGCGGCAGCGGCGCAGGAGGAAGACGAGGAGGGTGAGAATGGGAAAGTAGACCAGCCCTTTCCCTACTCCCCCTATTTATAACCGCGCGTGGGGAGATTTAGTGGAATCGCGAATGCACCGCGGTAACCGCATAAAGGCGTGTATCATGTATTCTCGATCGGTGATTGGAGCCACAGGGAGGATCACACGGTGCAGGAGGAGATCCGGCCGCCATGACCGTTGCGTTGATTGAAGAGTCACTACGCCGATAAGACTGCCACAGTAATTACTGTAGCGATGTTAGGATACACTGTAGCGGTACAAAAATGAGACAAAAGGCAATGATTGATACACGGAGTATGCCTCGGACAAAGATAAGTGACTCAGAAAAAGAGGGTAAGCAAAGAGGAGAAAAAACGAGAAAGGCACCGACTGAACAATAAGTCGGAGAGAAAAGAGTAAAAACTGAGTATCTAGAAACTGTTGTGGTCTGGCCGAATGTAGTCGGCAAGACCGCACCAGCTTCGGGGACTAATGTTGGGGGAATGACCCCATGTAGGGTCAAGGTAAGTAAAAAGAGAGAGGAATATTCATGATCACGGCCGGATCTAGATATGATCCAGCCGAGTCATGTAGGAGTCGGCCGAATAAGATCCGACTTGGCCCGACTCAAGTAGTTAAGACTTGACTCGACCGACATAAGAGGTATGTCGGCGTAACACTGTCATGCATCTTAAGTGCAGGTTAAGGTCAAGACGAGTCATGCGAGGCGAGGCCGGATCAAGGGAAGCTTGTCCAAGAAGGAGGAGGCAAACCCCAAAGTCAACACTAGCCAGTATATCTCTCTCGAATCTGTACAGTGCCAAGCGCTATGGACAAGAAATAGAGCAGCAGAGGAGCAGAGGAAGGTCACGGAGGTGAAAGTACTCAGTCCCGAGGCTCACATGTGGTGGGTTATGTGTCTTTGCCATCGATAGAAGGGGGACACGTAAAGAATCCCACCGAGTTACCACTTTGGGACAAGCATATTCCATGAATATGCTTGTCCACGTCAGCCCTAGAAGGCATCAGGACACTCCTTTATAAGGAGGGACTGGGCGTCTAGAGAGGGGGGTCGATTCATTTTCTCACTAGGCACTAGTTGTAGCTTTTTCTTCCTCTCTCTCTCATACAACTCGAGGAGAAAGTATAGCTCCATTGATCTTGAATAAAGATTGAGTTCTAGCATTCTGAGTGTAGAAACCACTACATCGTCCCTCTCTGGATCCCACTAGCATACATTGGCCCCCAACTTAAGTCTACCCATGGCATCTGTCGTGCCACCACCACGACAGAGATCGAACTAGGGTATAGTTGATACCTATGATCAGATCTCGGACGAGTAAAATATCGCGAGACAAAAGGAGTTGGTTACGATGTTAATGGTTCACATGAACACTAGAGTCATGTTGATTATGTAGGAGTCAGTATGGATCTTCAGGTCCCACTTCTGATTATTGATAAGAGAGATGTATCTATCATGTCTGCATCATTTGCGGACCACAGGGTAACGCACTTAAGGTAATCCAACACTAAGTGGTAGATAAAACATATCTGAGAATAATCTTATTAGAGCTAAAATAGTTTCAATGATCACCGGAAGTGTTTCGGGTCAAATTGCTGAAATTGGTTTCAGATGTGATATCGAAACAAGTGCAAGGAGTTTTATGTGAATGTTTATTAATTAAAGTAATTAACAATTTTTTAATAAAATAATAAAAGAGTTTCATTTAAAGAGAAAAATGCATTTATGCTAGTGGACAATTAATGCATGTGAGTGAAAGAGGTGTTTATGTGAGTGGGATGTGCACTCACATGAATGAGGGAAGAGGTGGGGGCACACCCATATCCGGCGGCCAAGCCCCATGGGCAGACCCCCTATAAAGGAGCCATCCTCCTCTCCAATTGCACCACCTCCTAGTGAAGGTTCTCTTCCCCCTCTATCAATTCCCCATGGCTTCGGATTAGTGAAGTACATATTCTATTGGATTCTCGGATTTATCTACTCCTTCTGCTGCTCTGCTGGAGTGGTGGCAAGAAGGTTGTCAGGAGTAGGACGTGTGCCTGAGGATGTATACTTCGCTGGTTTGTGGAGTTATTTTACTCGATCTTGAGATTGGCAAGTGAATGACTACATCACCAACGAAATCCGATTTTGTAAAAGGCTTTTGGTTATTTTGGTTACACTCTTACTCGTTACTAGCATCTACTAGATTATATCTTGGCGCAATTAGTGTTCTTATCGTAGGAATTTTTTGTTTTCTATGTTGTGAACCCTTCACAATGATTAGATCTCTAACAAGTCAGGTATCGTAGTAATAAAGGAAATTAAACTCGGCGTTTATGGTTCAAACGATATTGAAATCATGGAATGCATAGGACTCATTATGGACATCCCGGTCCCGCTAATGATCATTGATATAAGATGTGTCTCGATCATGTCTTTGATGTTCCCGAATCGTAGGGTAACCCGCTTAAGGGTTTTATGTTGCACGGAGATCATTTTTGATTGATCGGAATCATAGGGAGAAAGACATGAGAATACTAGAAGCATTCCGAGATAGAACCGGAATCGTTCTGGGAGGACCCTAAAGAGTTCAACATTAAGCGAAAGGTGTTTCGGGTCAAGGAGAATTTAATATAATGTATTTTATATTAATTATTGGAATTAATAATAAAATAATATAAATTTATTGGGAAAACTTCCCTAATGGGACAAGTCCCGCAGGAAACAAGGCCCAAGAGTCAAGCCGCCTTGGGGCAACCACCGCCTGATACGTCGTAAACGTATCTATAATTTTTGATGTTCCATGCTTGTTTTATATCATTTGTCTTATGCTTTGTCTACAGTTTGAGGTATTTTTATACACTTTCTGGAACTAACCTATTGATAAGATGCCACAATGCCAGTTGCATGTTTTCTGCTGTTTTTGGTTTCAGAAAAGCTAAAAAATGAATATTCTTGAAATTGGATGGGACAAAAGCCAAAGTTACTATTTTTCCCGGAACAATACGGAAAATCAAAGTAGAGACGGAGTAGGGCACCAGGATGGGCACACCCTAGGGTGGCGCGGGCCTACCTAGGCCACGCCACCAGGGGTGTGGCCCCCCTGGCTGCCTCCTCACCTTGTCCCTTCGCCTATAAGAAGCCCCCAGGGAGAAAACCCTAGATCATCAATCATACACCCACGAAAAGTTCTGCAGCGCCGCCACCACCGAAGGGGAGATTCGGGGGACAGAAAGTCTCTATTTCGGCATCCTGTCGGGACGGGGAAGTGCCCCTGGAGCCATCTCCATCGATCTCCACCACCATCTCCATCACCGTTGCTGATTCCCATGATAAGGAGGGAGTAGTTCTTCCTCGAGGCTAAGGTATCTACCGGTAGCTATGTGTTCATCTCTCTCTCTATGCGTGATCATATTGTGATCATGAGCTTTGTAATCAAGTAGATCTACTCTGCTACTCAAGTGCTTTAATAGATCGTTGGCTCTCCCCACGTGTGTGAAAGTGACAACGTGCATACCGTGGTGGCACTTAGACTAGAGTTTACATAAATACTCAAGTGCTTCAATAGATCTCTGCTCTCCCCACGTGTGTGAAAGTGACCGTGCACGTCATTATGGCACTTAGGCTAGAGTTCGTAAATTCTTATTATGAGTATATTTTGAGTTGGTTGTCTCTATAAAATTGTGGTGTTTGTTGGAACCATCTAGCGCTCAAGGTGACAGTGTGGGGTTATCTAGATGGGGAAGGCAGACTTTGAGGAGTGTTGTTATAGCCCTACCATGGATTAGAGTGTCCAACCATAGAGTAGTTAAGAGTAGTATCATGAAGAGAATATATTTATATGAGAGTGTTCACTAGTGAAAGTATGATCCCTAGGCCTTGTTTCCAAACATTGAAACACCGTTTGCAACTAGATATGTTACATGTTTGCTTGCTTCCATCTTTTTGCCTTTGGTCTTTTCCTCCCGTCAGAAGCTCTTTTCTGGCACTGTTACCACTTATAATCATCCATACCACTTGTATTTCACTACCTCTTTGCCGAACTAGTGCACCTGTACACCTGACAAGTATATTGGGTGTGTTGGGGACACAAGAGACTTCTTGTATCTTGATTGCAGGGTTGCTTGATACGGATACCTTTGACCACTTCCTCCCTGAGTTCGAAAAACCTTGGGTAAACCACTTAAGGGAAACTTGTTGTTGTTCTACAAACCTCTGCACTTGGAGGCACAACAACTGTCTACAAGAATAGAAGTGCATAGACATCAAGCTATTTTCTGGCGCTATTGCCGGGGAGGTAAGGTAAAAGGTACTCACATCCTCCGGTGTGAGTGCTCGAAGTTATTTCCTTTAGATTCTGCAATTTTGTCTTTTTGTTTCTTGTTTTCACTAGTTAGGCTTAATGGAAAATAACAAAAAAAATAGAGAACTTTTTAGTATTTTTCCTAAGTTACAACATGAATGGTCTGGAGAGAAAATTGAAAAACCTATGGAACTTCCTTTGCATGCTAATAGTAATGTTATTAGTATGAATTTTTTGAACACCATTGTTACTAATGCTATGGAAACATCTAAGCTTGGGGAAGCTAGTTTTTATGAAAGAGATATTTTTAGTTCCCCAGCTTTAGGGAAGAAAATTTGCTCTTATGATACTTTATCCCCCATATGTGGTAATTCTAATGATACTTGTGATATTTTAAATCCACATACTAAAAGTGTCCCTTTTAAAATACCTATTGAAATTGTTGAATGTGTTATGAATAACTGCTATTTTGGAGATGGAACATCCTAGTGATCATTTACTCTCTATACATGAATTATGCGAGTTGTTCCCTTTATCACTTAGGGACAAAGCAAGGGAGTGGTATGAGCTACTAGATGATCCTCATCATTTGGAGTGGAAGGAACTTGAATCTCTCTTTTACTCTAAATTTTATCCTCCTCATGAAATTCATAAAGATAGGAATTATATTTATAATTTTCATTCTCATGAGGGAGAAATTATTGCCCAAGCTTGGGGGAGACTGAAATCACTAATGCTCAAATGTCCCATTCATGATCTCCCAGTAATATTGTTATTAATAATTTTTATGCAAGGCTTTTAGGACATTACAAGGACTATCTAGATACCTGTTTAGAGGGATCCTTCACAAGTAAGGAGGTCAAAGATAAGTGGGATCTTCTTGAAACAATTCAAAGCAATGCTGAAGATTGGGATAACGACAAAGGTAAAGAACTAGGTATAAACTATGAGTATGATTGCATTAAGTCTTTCGCTGAAACTGCTGATTTTCAAGAGCTTAGTGCTAAGTATGGTATCGATCCTCAAATTCTTGTTAAATATTATAGAGCCTTTGCTTCCCATATTAATGCTCCTAAATAAAAGTGGGACATGTATCATGAACCTTTTAAAGATGCTTGCATGAAAAATGAAGTTGTTATTAATGATTGCAATAAACATGCTCAAACTTATGAAAATACTATTTCTTATAAGCATGTTAATTTTTTTGGAATGCATAGACCTTGTGAAAAGAATAAAAATGAAGAAGATTATTGTATCACCCACTAGAATGAAAAAACTAGAACGTGGTATAAGGCTCTAAGTGATCTTGGTAAAAAGGTTTGTGCCCTCTATCCTTTTATTTGTGAACTCTGCTATGAAGTGGATCATTTCAATTTCAATGCTCAGGCCATAATAATGACCTTTATAATCCAATGAGTACTACAAGTTTGTATTGTGATAACGTGATCACTGATAATCAACATGATGAACTTACATTATTTTTGGGGTGTGAAGAGTTATCAAGGAAAACTTCTTTCGTAGACATGAGTGCTTTTGGTATGAATAGCGTCCTACATGGGTGTCAAATTTATTGTGTTAATAACTGCCATGCAATACTTACATACAAAATCTTATAAATGATGATATTCTACCAAAATATGATAGGACTGATATGAGTTTTGTTCTTATTAATGAAAAGGAGGAATCCTCCAAAGTTTCTTCTATTGTCTCTAACAATAAACTAGGGTATGTGGAGAAGCTTCCTTTCAAGCCTCTCCCTCCTAAAGAGGAGAAGAAGAAGAAGAAGAAGAAGAATAAGAAGAAGAGGAGGAGGAGGAGGAGGAGTAAAAGGAGAGAGGAAACGGTATCTTCCCTAAGCATGTTGCTCCTATCATAGTTTTTGTTGATGAATCTGAACTAGATGATGTTCCTATGCCTGTTACCTATAGTAGTGATCATGATTGGGAAAAGCACACTACTTTTGATATTGAAAATCTCTTTGGTACCAATTCTGAAAATGATGATATTAATAATTGTTGTGCTATTAGTGCTATCCATGTTCCTTCCAATGATGATATGTTTACAAATGAACACACTTGGGAAGATAGGTATTCTATTGCTTATGATGATACTATACCTCCAATGTATGATGATTACAATGATGATTATGATATTTTATGTCCACCTACTATTGAGGAGAAAATTTATTGTGATTACAATATGCCTCCTATATTTGATGATTATGGTGATGAGAATAACAATGATAGCTATTTTGTTGAATTTGCTCCCACTATAATTAATAAGAATGACTATGCTTATGTGGAGAGTAATACTTATTTTATGCATGTGGCTCATGATAAGAATGTTTTATGTGATATTTATATTGTCAATTTTATTCATGATGCTACTGAAAGTTATTATGAGAGAGATAAACATGGTTTATGTATCTCAACAATATTAAGTTTCCCCTCTTTATATTGAAATTTTTGAAGTTGCACTTGTTTTGCTTTCCTATGCTTGTTGCTTTGTGCTTTCATGACTTGTTTCTTTATAAGATTATTATGCATAGGAAGTGGGTTAGACTTAAATATGTTTTAAATTTGCTTCTTGATGCTCTCTTTTACTTTAATTCATATTTCTTATGTCAGCATCTTCTCAAACTATCAAGCCTAACTTAAAGGCGGTAAAGAAAAGTACTTCTTGGAAGATAACCCAATAGTTTTCTTGAGTCTTGAAAGTTAATACTTCTGTAATAACCTTTCCTTATCCTTTTTTTTATTTTTGTGCCAAGAATAACCTCTAATGAGAGGGAAGTAAGATTTGGGGAAGTTGTTGTCCCGAAACAGATTTTTGTACTTCACTGTAAAAATTCGTGAAAAAATCCTGTATGTCGGATTGAGTTGTAATTTTCTGAATAAATCCCCCAGGTTGTTAGCTAACTTTCGTTAGTTCAACACTTTTTGATTTTAGCAACAGACGGTCTTCGAAAAAATCAGTTTTCACCTGCTGGTCTGTTTTGACAGATTTCTACCATTATTTGCATTTGTCTCCTATCGATTTTTTTTAGTTCTCTTTGGTAAATTGAGATTTTTGAGGGAATTGCTACAGTAGCTTATGTTTTTTATGAAAGTTTTTATGTTTTGAAAATAAACCCAAAGGTCTATTACTTTTGAATGCACTAATGTTGCTAATGAAGATTGTGTGAAGTTTTCTATGAAGGAAAATTTCAGGTGTAAGGGAATAATGATGTAATGAGATGAATAATGGACAAAAGATCAAGATTGGGGATGCCACCCCGTGTCACCCCAAGAAATATTCAAGAGGTACAAGCATCAAAGCTTGGGGATGCCCCTTCTTCATCAATAAAAATCTCAGGTCTTTCTAGACACTTTGTTTTTATTGTTTTATGCACAGTTATGTTGTTCTTGGAGCGTCTTAGTTTTAGTTTTTGGTTTTCATTTGCTTGGTTTGCTACAATAAGGTGGTTGGATCCCAACACTTATTTTGGAGAGAGACACATTCTGTTTCATTGCCTAGAACACTCTAGTTTTCATTCATATTGTCTTGTGAGTGTTCTCTTTTGCTAGCACTGTGTTTAGCCTTAGTTTTCTTGTGCTTTCTGCTTAGAACTTTTTAGTTCTTATTTGTGGTTGTGAGACCAGCTCACTGATATTTATTTATTATTATCTTTGCGAGTTATTTCAAATAAGTTGATTGGTGTTGGAAGAGAGTAGGAAGTTTCATGCTTATAGTGGTACAAAAGGGAGCTTGTTTTGATTGTGGCTTAGACTTTATCATATCATGATAGATGTTGTTTTGACCTTATGCTTAGTGATTATTGCTGTAGCATGACTTGTTCCAAACAATTAGGATTGCTTAATGTGCCTTGAAGGAATCATGCGTTATTTTAGCATACAAAAGCATAGTATTATGGTATTCTCCTTTGATGCTTTGTTTGGGTTGACTTGGCACATGCTCACACCATGTTATGACTATGAACAAGTCACCATAGCCTCTATGATCATTTATTCCTTGACTTTTAGTGCCACTTTATGCTTTGATTAGTAATGTTTTGTCGCTCTGCATGATTATGGCCATTATTGCTCTCTTAGTTGGTCGCTCCCAGTCTTTTGCTAGCCTTCACTTGTATGAGTAAGCTCTACTCATGCATCCAACTCCCAAGAAACCAAGTAATTCCAAAGTGTCCAATATAAATTTCTATGCATGTTGGGTTACACCATTCCAAGTATATTCTTGTTTTCATCTATCTTCCAATTAAAAAGTCTTTTTGTTATGTGAAAACTTAGTGATTAAAGCTCTCACGAACTTGATGGCACACTTTATTTTTCTTGCCCCTAATAAACTTGAACCATTGTGTCATCTATGTTGTATATGCTTGCACTTATACGTTGGATTAGCAGAACCATGATGTCATAGGGAACGCTTTCAACATTGCACTTGTACATTGTACCCAGTTGATATCATGCTCTTTTGTTTATGGATGTCGTCAGTGTGAAATGAAAGGGGATCTTGTAAGTCCATGGATTTATGTATGTGTGTTAGAGAAACGCCTGGGCTGCTAGCCTAAGCCATGCCTAATCATGGTGGAAACTTGCAACATCACCATAGTGATCAATCTACGAAGCATTCTTCTTATAAAAAAGAGATAGAGATTGAGAAAAAGAAAAAAATATGAGAAAGAGGAAAGAGAGGAAAAAGCACCATTTTCCCAAGGTAAATAAGAAGATTGCTGAGATGCTCATTGTCTGCTTGCCTTGTCATTTTGATATAGGATAGCTCCTGTATCATGTGCAAGGGGTACCCCGTTGGCGGTTCTCTATGATACACATGTACTTACTATGATAAGAACTTACCGGTGACTAAAGTTGAGTAACATGAGGAGCGGCCCTCATACTCAAGGGACATGAGATTACCAAATTATACTTTGACAAGCATATACTCCATATTTTGTGCACTTTAACCTTAATCACTTCAAGATGCTTATGATAGGGGCAATGAGAGCTGAAAGCTAACAAGTACCATAATTTTTGGAAGCTCTTTATGAGACTTGAAATCCCTTCTTCCCTTTTATGAAGGGCCTTTCTTCCACTATTATATTGAGTCTCCACCTTCTATACTTAGGCACCAATTAAGAGAGCATAGTTGTCATTCTTAGTTCTATGTGCATTGTCCCAAAACTTATTGATTAATTCATAATGTTGATATTGCTTGTTCTTGAACTATTTGTATCTAGTCACCCTTATGAACTTTGAAGGTATCCTATGCATTTATGTTTTGCTACTCCATGAGGGACAGGATGAATGCCACTATGCTATGTTTTCTATATGTGAAACAAACAAACGTCTTTCAATGCATTGTTATTCATGATCCTTTGTTTGTACCCTTTCATGTTACAGCATAGATACTATATCTTATTGTTAGAACTTCATCTTTCATGCTCATGTTTAGAGTACTTTGATCCCAGCTTTCAATGCTTGCAAATGGTTTGATCATAATTGTGATGGTGCATGTCACCTCAAAAATTATTCTGTTATCACTTACCTACCCGAGGACGAGCATGAGTTAAGCTTAGGGATGCTTGATACGTCGTAAATGTATCTATAATTTTTTATGTTCCATGCTTGTTTTATATCATTTGTCTTATGCTTTGTCTACACTTTAAGGTATTTTTATACACTTTCTTGAACTAACCTATTGACAAGATGCCACAGTGCCAGTTGCCTATTTTCTGTTGTTTTTGGTTTTAGAAAAGCTAAAAAATGAATATTCTCGGAATTGGACGGGACAAAAGCCAAAGTTACTATTTTTCCCGGAACGATACGGAAAATTGAAGCAGAGGCGGAGTAGGGCACCAGGGTGGGCACACCCTAGGGTGGCGCGGGCCCACCTAGGCCGCGCCACCAGGGGGTGTGGCCCCCCTGGCTGCCTCCTCGCCTTGCCCCTTCGCCTATAAGAAGCCCTCGGGGAGAAAACCCTAGATCGTCAATCATACACCCACGAAAAGTTCCGCAGCGCCGCCACCGAAGGGGAGATTCGGGGGACAAGAAGTATCTGTTCCGGCACCCTGCCGAGATGGGGAAGTGCCCCCAGAGCCATCTCCATCGATCTCCACCACCATCTCCATTACCGTTGCTGATTCCCATGATGAGGAGGGAGTAGTTCTTCCTCGAGGCTAAGGGCTCTATCGGTAGCTATCTGTTCATCTCTCTCTCTATGTGTAATCATATTGTGATCATGAGCTTTATAATCAAGTAGATCTAGTCTGCTACTCAAGTGCTTTAATAGATCTCTGGCTCTCCCCGCGTGTGTGAAAATGATAACATGCATACCGTGGTGGCACTTAGGCTAGAGTTTACATAAATACTCAAGTGCTTCAATAGATCTTTGTTCTCCCCACATGTGTGAAAGTGACAGCGTGCACGCCGTGGTGGCACTTAGGCTAGAGTTCATAAATTCTTATTATGAGAATATTTTGAGTTGGTTGTCACTATGAAATTGTGGTGTTTTTCGGAACCATCTAGCGCTCAAGGTGACAGTGTGGGGTTATCTAGATGGGAAAGGTGGACTTTGAGGAGTGTTGTTATAGCCCTACCATGGATTAGAGTGTCCAACCGGAGAGTAGTTAAGAGTAGTATCATGAAGAGAATATATTTATATGAGAGTGTTCACTAGTGAAAGTATGATGCCTAGGCCTTGTTTCTAAACATTGAAACACCGTTTGCAACTAGATCTATTACATGTTTGCTTGCTTTCATATTTTTGTCTTTAGTCTTTTCCTCCCCGTCAGAAGCTCTTTTATGGCACCGTTACCACTTATAATCATCCATACCACTTGTATTTCACTTTCTCTTTGTCGAACTAGTGCACCTATACACCTGAAAAGTGTATTGAGTGTGTTGGGGACACAAGAGACTTCTTGTATCTTGATTGCAGGGTTGCTTGAGAGGGATACCTTTGACCACTTCCTCCCCGAGTTCGATAAATCATGGGTAATACACTTAAGGGAAACTTGCTGCTGTTCTACAAACCTCTACACTTAGAGGCCCAACGAATGTCTACAAGAATAGAAGTGCGTAGATATCACCACCTAGGGCAAGGTATGGGTGGGGTCCAACCCAGCCTCCGACCCCTCCATGGGCCGCGCGCGGAGCCCACCTTGCCTGTCCGGCCGGCCCTCCTCCTCGTGCACGTGCATGCCTCCACTCCTCCTTGGTTTAATCCCACCCTAGGACTTTAAAGGTTGGGGTAGCCTATTTTACCCTATATATAGAGGTCTATATGGGAGGGGAAAAAGACACACACAATATTCTCTAAGGCATTTTTCTTAGGTAAATTTATATCTCTTCTCTCTTGCAACCGCAGTCCCATGTAAGGACTGCGCGCGTGAGGGATTGCTTCGTTGCGGTACACCGTTGTGCTGAAGTGATTTCGGCCAGAAGATCTACACGCATTCCGGCTGGATTAAGAAGAATGGGAGTCATTGTCAAGCACCGGACGCGTGCGAGACTACGGGGACACTGTCACTTGTGGCGCCAGGAGCTGTCGTGCCAGAACCAGGAGATGACGTGCGAGGAGCTTTACGACCTTGAGGTCGATTCGATTATGACTACATTATCCACATTCTTGCATTAGCGTTCAGCGCTTTTGGTCTATAAGAGTATGTTATCGAAGTCTCTCTCAGTTACAGTATTAATCCTAGATAGATCTTGGGCATATGGTGTTATGCTAGTCAGGAAAATTTTATTTTTTGCTGCGAACCCCTTCACTTATGTAGTTGATATCTACATTTTCAGTATTTTTTCCAACAAGATCTTGTAAAGGAACATCATCAATATTTTGTTTAGCGATGTAAGCAAGTATAGTATCAAATTTAGCAGCCAAGGAATCTATTTCCTCAATGGAGTTAACTTCCCAAGAAGATGAACTAGGTGCTCTTAAAGTGTGCCATTTACTATAATTTTGTAGCATGTTTTCTAAGATAGATTTTGTTTCTGGAATCATTTTACTTATAAATACACCCCCAACAGCAGAATCTAGCAGGCTTCTAGAAATGTTGTTCAAACCATTATAAAAATAATTTAAAACAGTTCATTCACTAACTCCATGTGATGGGCAAGTTTTAAGCATGATTTTAATTCTTTCCCAGGTTATAGCTACATATTCATTTTGTTTAAAGGAGATGCTATTTATGTTTTGCAAGAATTTAACAGGATACTACTTATTAATAAAAGTTTTTTAAGATTATCCCAAGAGTTTATCCTACCATTTGGTAATGATAGTAGCCATTATTTTGCTTTGCCTCTAACTAATAATGGGAATAGTTTAAGTTTAATAATATCATTTTCTATAATATTAAATTTTTGCACATCATAAATTTCAGAAAAATCATGTAAATGCATGGAGTCATCTTCACTAGCACTTCCCCCGAATTGTTCTATAGCAATAAGATTAAGTAGCCTAGGACTTACTTCAAAAACACCAGATTTAATTTCAGAAATTGTGATAGGCCTAGCAATAAATCGATCATTAGGGGTGTTGGTGTAGTCACGTAGTTTTGTAGTTCTTTCTCCCATGATAAGAAAAGTAAAATTACACTAATTTTTATGGATTTTTGTGTATAGTAGAAAGGTAAAAACAAGACTAAAAAAATTGTTTTGTAAATCTAAAATACAAGAAAATATCACATTGGTGCAACCTCCCCAAGCTTAGGTGTTTGCACAAGTTGACGAAGACAGTACTAGGAAGTCTTCTAGGCGTTGTTGTGGAAAACCACACTTCGATGACTATGATATTCTCCTCTTCAATTCCCCGACAATGATGCCAGAAAATGGTCTTGATGGCAACAACTCCTTCTGTACCAACTCATTGAAAATCCATGTGTAGACTGTTGTAGCAAACGTATTTTCCCACAAGGTTGACTTGGGAGTTAAATCAAACTCTCGGGGAATTGGAAGGAAATCTCTTCTTTTATGCTCTTCTAGCAACCTAGGAATTTTTTGTCTTTTGTCCCTAACTCCACCCTGTGATTGTCAAGTACAAGGTTTCATATTGGTAAAACCAAAATAAAACTATAAATAAATAAAATTAAACAATATATGACTAGACATGAAAAGTTAAAAGAATAAAGTAATGTTCTTTTGGGGTTTTTGTTTGTGTTTGGTAATAGTAAAAGTATTTTTTTGTATTTTTAGAATTAATTAATGCAAAAAATATATAAGGCAATAAAAGTAATGGAAAGTGGTTTCTTTAAATAAAAAGTGGACCAAGGTTCATGGATTCACTTGTCTACTCTTTCATAAGGTGTAATGGACATAGACTGTTTATAGAATATATAATATTGATGCAACTTAATTATGTGTTTGATTAACATTCATATGGGCATCATGTCCTATGGAAAGATAATGCAACATATTTCACTTATACTCCTCTAAAAGGGAAACTCCATACAATCTAGAATTAAGAATAAACATAGTGTAGCCTTAGGTACTTTTATATGATGTTTGAACATTTAATGTACTACCTTTAACAAACAAGACCATCTTGGCTGTCACGAGATGATTATAATACATACATTCACTTTATCCCTAGTGAGATAATAAAAGGGTAAAAACTATAGTGGATCTTGAGTTTTATGTCACTGCCCAATCCCCACCACCATGTTACTTCATCTAATACACATATTTCCCCACACATGTTTCTACGTACAAGTTTGACCATAACAAGTACTTAAAAATAGGATACATAATATGCATCTATCAACACATCTTACATATAATAGAATTCTAATCTCAGATATCAACTTATAAAACAAAGATCCACCACATATGAATTACATAGATAACCATAATCATATTAGGTAGCTCATATGATACTAAAACAATAATATCACAAGGGGGGAGAGAGACATCAAGCTACAGCCTCAAACTCATAATCCAGAGGTGGACTACTCCCTCTTCATCATGGAGATGATTTAGATGATGTTGAAGGAGGTGGAGATCCAACCGGCGTAGACTCCTCATCTAATGTTTATTAGTCATGCCTCTGTTTTGGTGTTTCCGCACCTCCTCCTCCTCTAAGGACAGGTCAAGGACATTTTTATAGATGTTTTGAGATCAATACTTCGAGGCTAAGATAAAAACGGACATCTACGAACGCCCGAGGAAGGAGAGAGCATGGGTGGTGCGGTCTAAGGTGGGCCCCGCTCCACCTGGTCTCTTTTGGACCTCTAGGCTCCCCTCCCGAGGTTCTAGTGCTCTAGGTTACTGTCCTGGCGAAAAAATAATCCTGGAAAAATTCAAAGTCTGCTTGATTTCGTTTAGGTCCTTGAAAGTTAAAAATACGCAAAATAGGGTTTTCTTGTCCTCTAGAGTTATACCCAAACAAAGGGGATCATTTGGTAAATCCCCATAAATCAATGGAAAACATGGATATAACATTCTATAGCATGCACATATATGTGAATATATATTAGTAAATTACAAAGTTCATGTATGCATTCAACATGCATCAATGGCCACAAAATACACTTGGAGAGTTTAACAAAAACCTCACATTGCACAATAGACATGTGTTGGATTGAGCAAGTCTGACCTTCTATTTTCTAGTGGGATCGAGCGCATGGATAGGTCATGTTCACAACCATCACTAGATATGCAGGTGATGACTCAATCCTAGTTAAAAATACGATGATCGAGAGCATACACCTCCATGCACGCGCTACGTTGGATTTGGAGAAGGAGACAACGATTGATGAAGAGGCTGCCATCACCGTCGTGAGAGATGGTGACCCAGTCTTTGTCAAAAAGTTTGAAGATCTGGATATAAATCTTAAGGTAGACCACAAGGCTAGAAAACATTTACTTTCAACAAATTTTCCATTTAAACACCGCTTAAGAATTTCGTATTTACTTATGCTTCAAACACATACTCGGTGTAACAAAAAATTCAAAATAAATGTACCTTACACAAATTGGTCACACTTTTTTGCCACAGGCAACAAGTTCCAATCTTGTAATGAACTAGTTTCAGAATTGTAGCTTGCCACGTGCCACCCATATATTCTAAAAGTTTTCGCATTGTAGTTTTCATGTTTTGTAGCCACTAATAAATTTGATATGGATCACCACTATATACACTGCAATTGATGCAAGATGATTAATATCCCATATGGTAATACAATATACATTGTTTTAATAAATGATTTCACATATTCTGACCTTAGCTATAAACACCTACAAGGCCTTCACAACACATAATCCCTATAGTGGATGCAAAAAATATATGTAACAAACCGATCAACATAGGTAGCTCATTCCAATAGGTTGTTTGTCTTTGCCGCAATGATCTCCATGTGTTAACTCAAGAATCCATGCTGCAACTAAATCTCATGTATCGCTATAAAATTATAATTAATTTCTATTTAGAAAGGAAAGAACAACACCCACCTCAAAATAACAAAGCCGCACATTATATTTTTTCTAATAATTACCATGTAATTATGTGGTGTAACATTACTTGCGTGATATTAAACCAAAAAAGAGAGGCTATATATATATGTTGTTTTACATGTAATAAATATATCTTTACAACAGGAATTCAAAATAATCTCTTTGTTTGGAAGGATACACCTATCAATAAAAGTATTTCCTAGTTCGGCCAAGTGCTCCAATGCATAATCTATCATGATTAGATTTTAGTCTCCATATGTGGCAAGCTGGGTTGTCCTTGAATGTTTTTAAAATGTTGAAAATGTGAGATAAGATATTGTGGAACAAACTAGCCTACAAATAAGACCTATTGATCAATTAAAAATTATGTTTTGGGGGGTCCGCATGCATTCACCTCCAGTTCTTTATACTCAAGGAAAATCATACACTAAAGTCAATAGTTAATGGTAACCTTAAAAATTATGTACCATGCAACCAAACACTATTGCTTGTTATAGTTTATTGATACGTCGTAAACGTAACTATAATTTTTGATGTTCCATGCTTGTTTAGTATCCATTTTTCTATGCTTTGTCTACACTTTGAGGTATTTTTATACATTTTCTGGAACCAACCTATTAACAAGATGCCACATTACCAGTTGCCTGTTTTATGCTATTTTTGGTTTCAGAAAATCTAGTAAGGAAATATTCTCGGAATTGGACGGGACAAAAGCCAAAGTCAATATTTCACCAAGACGAACACATAGAATGAAGGGCGACCAGAGGGGTGACATAGGGTGGCCACCCCCCCCCCCACGCGCGGGCCCACCCTGGGCCGCGCCTAGGCAGGGTGTGGGCCCCCTGGCCGCCCTCCTGCCTTGCCTCTTCACCTATATAATCACCCTGATGCCAAAACCCTAAGGATCCAATCAGATCTCCACGAAATAGTCCGTAGCCGCCACCATCGTCCCTAGATCGGTGGGGATCTGAAGCTCTTCCCGACACCCTGCCAGAGGGGAGAGATCATCCCAGAGGCCTTCTTCATCACCATGCCAGCCTCCGGTATGATGTGTGAGTAGTTCCACCTTAGACTATGGGTCCATACAGTAGCTAGATGGTTGTTTCTCCTTCTTTGTGCTACCATGTTTAGATCTTGTGAGCTCCGTTCATGATCAAGATCATCTATTTATAATCAGGCATGTTGTGTTTGCGGGAATCCGATGGATATAGAGATTACTATGTCAGATTGATTAATGATTCTATCTTGTTGATTCTATCATGTCTGTGTTGTTTGAGATCTTGCATGCTCTCTATTTCTAGTAGCTATCTTGGCTAAGTAGATGATAGTGACTCCAAGAGGGAGTATTTATGCTCGATAGTAGGTTCATGCCTCTATTGAATCTGGGGAAGTGGCATAAATATCTAAGGTTGTAGATGTGCTGTTGCTACTAGGGAGAAAACAACAATCTTTTGTTCATGAAACAATTGTATTGTTTACTTTACACATATTGCTTAAAGCAGTTATCCGTTGCTTGCAACTTAATACTGGAGGGGGTTCAAATGATAAACTGAAGGTATTATTAGTCATAGATGCAGTTGGATGGCGGTCTATGTATATTATTGTAATTCCCAATCAAATCTCATAGGATCATGAATGTCTAGTATTGCATTGTTATGTCTTGCTCTATCCTGTCAATTGCCCCGCTGTAATTTGTTTACCTATCATGTTATGTTATCTATCTTAAGGAGAACACCTCTAGTGAATTGTGCACCCCGGTCCAATCTTTACCATTGATACATCTTCCACAGTTACTGTTTACTTTCTCCAAGCAATCATTACCTTCCACACCATACGTTTAATACTTTGTTTTCAGCAAACCGGTGAGATTGATGATGACCCACAAGTATAGGGGATCGCAACAGTCTTCGCGGGTAGTATTACCCAATTTATTGATTCGACACAAGGGGATCCAAATAATACTTGCAAGCCTTAACAACTGAGTTGTCAATTCAGCTGCACCTGGAAATAGTTCTTGCTCACAGAAGTTTATCAGTAGCAACAACAAAACAACAGCAGCAGTAACAACAATAGTGAAATAGTAGCAATAGTAACACTAACGGTAATAGTAGGATTAGAGTGTGGTAGGCATAGGGATGGATGGACGGGCGTTGCATGGACGAGTCTAAACATGTAACTTCAAGATCTAGGGCATTGCAGATAAATAATAACAAGCATCCAAGTACTAAACAATCCTAGGCATGTGCTCCAAATATAGTCATATGTGCTCGCAATGAGAACTTGCACAACATCTTCTGTCCAGCCAGCCCATGGCTGCGGGGCCTCTAGGGAACTACTGGCAATTAAGGTGCTCCTTTTAATAGAGCACCGGAGCAAAGCATTAACACTCCGTGAACACATGTGATCCTCACACCACAACCATCCCCTCTGGTTGTCCCAATTATTGTCACTTTGGGGCCTTTGGATCCGACAATGATATGTGTACACAACTTGCAGATAAGATCATAAACAATACTATCATAATGATTTGATAATAAGTTCAGATCTGAGATCATGGCACTCAGACCCTAGTGACAAGCATTAAGCACAACAAGTTGCAACAAAGTCAAATAGCACTAATAGAGATACTAGGCACTAAGCCCTAACAATCATATTCGATTACATGATAGAACTCATCCAATACCTACCATCCCCAAGCCTATAGTGGGGGATTACTCACTCATGGATGAGGCAAACATCGGTGGTTGATGCAGATGCGTTAGTGATGACGATGACGATGATCCTCTCAAATTCCATGTCCTGGCAGGGTGCCAGAACGGAGTTTCTGGATCCGAATCTTGGTTTCTGGTGGTGGTGGCGTAGCAGAACTCTTTCTATAAAACTATTGACCCCCCCCCCCTCATTTTTTAGGTCGAAAGGCAACTTATATGCGCAGAGGGAGGCCGAGGGGGTGCCTGCACCCTCCACAGGTGCGACCAGTGGTGGGCCCACGCCTGGCATGGGTGTGGGCTCCCTAGGCCCCTTCTCCGTCTCGTCTTCTGGATCCATGGATCTTCTGGTGAAATATATTTTTTGGCATATTTTCCGGGATTTTTCCTGATAGTTGATTTTCTGCACAAAAACTAGACACTAAGGTATCTACTAAAAACTGCGTCAGTCCGTGCTAGTTGTATCCAAATCACACAAGTTTAGAGGAGAAATAATAGCAAAGTGTTTGAGAAAGTAGATATGTTTTGGACGTATCAACTCCCCCAAGCTTAGCTTATTGCTTGTCCTCAAGCAATTCAGTTGAAAACTGAGTGAGATAAAAGAACTTTCACGAACACATTGCTTCATATGATGTAAATATTCTCAGCACAGGAGTAGATGCTTAGACAATTCATAATAAAGAGTATGCAACTAAGTATACTCAATAGTCATTGCAAGCTATGAAGAGAAACCAACTCAAGAATAATAAGTAGCATAGAACATAAACATAAGCAACATTGCAATTCTCATAATAAGGTATGATAGAGTGGTATCTCGCTTGCCTTTGTTTGAAGAGCACAATATAAATGCCAAGGCACCTCTGAAGTTCACATGAAGACTAGAGATAAAGATATCAGAGATACAAGCATCAAAGTCATGACATAATTAACCAAGTTTTGGAACAAACACAAAAATGACAACTATGCTCTCAAGAAGGTGCTCATAGAATAAGTGGTGACTCAACAAGGTTGTGAAAATGGTTTTGAAAGGTTTGAAAGTCTTCCAAATGCTGAAAGGAAGGTACTCATTAGCTTTGAGCTCTCATTGCCCCTATCATAGGCATCTTTATATGGTTAAGGTGAAAGTCGGGTCCACTCTAAATCATATGCTTGACAGACCATAAACTGGAAATCCGGAGTCCCTTGAGTGCGAGGGCCGCTTCGCATGCTAGTCAACTTTTGGGTCCAGGCAAGTTCTTGTCATTGTAAGTATTTGCATATCATTGAGAACCGCCAACGGGGTACCCCTTGCACATGGTACAGGAGCTTTCCCATAACCAAAATGACAAGGCAAGCAGACAATGAACATCTCAGCAATCTTTTTATTTACTATATGTATAGTTTTTTATTGAGGATGCTTCATAGATAGCTCACTATGGTGATGCTGCAAGTTTCCACCATGATTAGGCATGACTTAGGCTAGCGGCCCAGGTGTTTCTCTAACACAGAATACAAACTCCATGGACTCACAAGTCCCCCTTTCATTTCACATCGTCGACATCCGCAAACAAAAGAGCAAGGTATCAACTAGATATAAATATATCTAAAAGGTGTTGAAAACGTTCCCCGTGATAGCACGGTTCTGCTGACTCCCAGCATATGATTTGCAAGCATATAACTTTCATGGACTAGTCACAATGGTTCAGGATTATTAAGCGCACAGAATAAAGTGTGCCATCAAGTTCGTGAGAGCTTTACTAACTAACTTTCTCAACACAGACAAACATTTTATTTTGGAAGAAAACACGGCATATAAAATATGCACTGAAGTAGCAAATGATGCTAATAGGTAGGTATGGTGGACACAGCTGGCAATAATGGTTTTGGGGAGTTGGAAGCACAGGTAGAGCACATACTCAGTGCAAGCGAAGGCTAGCAAAAAAGAGGGAGCGACAATCGAGAGAGCAATAGCTGTCATAATCATGCTTGCAACAAAACAAGACTAATTATGGCATGAAAGTGATACAAGAACTTTGAGGCGAAATAAATCACCGAAGCTTACTGACTATTGATTAGTCATATGCATGTGTGAGCATGTGCCAAGTCGATTCACATGAACAGTCAGAGGAGGATACCACAATATCATACCAAAGTATGAATAAAACAATGCAGCCAAACATTCATATGACATGCTACAAACTATTAGCGAGCTGGAGCTAATCATAGACAGGCAAGAACTACTAAGCATCCATAATGACATACACCTTACACAAACAGGCTAAGCATGCTCACAATGAAGAGTATATGTAAAAAAATGAAACAAATAGAGTTCGTTACCAGCCTATTACCACTCCTCGAGTTATCTTAATCTTCATTATTGCCCTTCACTTGTGTGATTTGAATAATTAACATAAAACCAAAATCCACTGAGGACGGCTGAACCCTGCAAAGAACTCACAAAACCAAAGAAGAACAACAAATATTTTTGGTGTTTTCGATTTTTTAGAAACAAGCAAACAGAGGAAAACAAACCAAACAAGAAGCAAACAAAGCAAAGCAAAAGAAACAAACAAAGCAAAATCTTTTTGGATTTTTATTTTAAGGCAAACCAAAACAAAGAAACAAACCAAGAGAAATAACGAAAATATTTTTGGTATTTTTGTGTTTTTGAGAAAGAAGCAACAAGAACCAAAAAGAAAGCGAAAACAATGGATATACAAAGAACCGACCGAACATGAGTGCGATGTCGATATACCTCCCCCAAGCTTAGGCTTTTGGCCTAAGTGGGGCTCAATCCCATGGTGTCCAAGAGGATGAACCTCCATAGTATGTCGAGGAAGCTCCCTCGTCCTGGTATGAGCTCGAGGCCTCCCCCGCGTAGTACACAGAGGGGTCGTATGATGGTGCTTCATCCTGATAGTGCCCGTGGAAGTTAAGAGAGTGTAGCTTGTCATCCATCTCCGCCTTCAAGCGTGACAAAGGTCCCTGAGAAATACTGAGCAAAGTGGTTTGGGGTAGAGGGATCTCTCTCTCTCTCTTTCCCGCCAGTAAACATCATTCTATAAACCAAGTTATCAAGGGTAGATCCGGTGGTGACAAAGTGGTGCGCCTTCATGGCAGCAAGATCAAGCCTCTAAGGAGCCAAAACTGTATCATGTGGATCAACAACAATGTTCAAGGCAGCAGCAAAACGAGTAGCAATAATTCCCCCATAAATGGGTCCCTTAGAAGCTAAACGACGAGCAACAAGAGAACCAAGATTATACTTGTCTTCATTGTTGAGCGCAGCAGCTAAGAAGGCCAATTGATAGTTGAAAATATTACTAGTGTTCTCCCTACCAAGAACACTGGTGGCAAGATAGTAGGCAAAGTACCTGATAGCTGGAAGTTGAATGTTCTTTATCTTCCCTCGCTGAGCTCTATGGTCATCATCATTGGTTATTCCTCGGTAAAGCTCTAACAAATCAGCGGGTAGAGCTGTAATCTTCTTTGATGACCCAGTTGTACCAAGTCCCAGAACCTTGCAAAATTGCTTCAAAGTCATGGAATGAGCCCTGCCATAAATTTTGAAAGACACAGCAGGATTGAACACACTATTAGTAAAGGAGAAACTCTCCACAAATGTTTTAGTGAGCAAAGCATATTGCGCGCTCTCATCCTGCATGTAACTTGTTAGTCCATCTCTTTGAACCAAAGTCATAAAATCATTAAGAATCCCAGTAGCTCGCAAGAAGGTTTGGCAAGGAAAGGTGGAGGGGTGCGTATCCCCTTCATCTCCCTTGTCACCAAATCGCGGAGTGATGAGATCCTCGTTGTATGAGGGTCTAGAGCTGGTAGATGACCTTGGAAGCCTTGCCCTTCTAGGTCCATCACTCTCAAATATATCACCAAATGTATGGTGGTCCATGTCTTCCCTTAATTCTGAAATTTTTAGACAAACATCAAACCAAGTGATTTCTAAGTTGATAAATGATGAGCAACTACTATAGGAACAAGCTAGAGGACTACAAATGCATCAAAATAAAGATTCTAAGCATAGAATAAGCATGCAAGCTCAAACAACCTGACACCTATAGCAGCAAAATACTTAAGATACAATCTACCAATCACAAATCTAATTGGACAAGTGTAGGAGGCACATACCAAGGAGCAATCCCTCCAAAAATTAGCACTTGAGATGGGTTGAACAAGGAGATAGAAAATCGCGAGCAAGAACATCAAGAACTCAAGCTTGAGAAAGTTTTCCGGTGTTTTTCGGGAGAGAGAAAGAAGATGGCTGGGAGGAGGCACCTTGGAGGGACCTAGGTGGGCCACACCTCTACCAGGCGCCACCTGGGGCTGGCCGTGCCGCCCAGGGGTGTGCTGGCCTGGGGTGCCCCCCTGGGTCACTCCAGGTGTTCCTATGCCCCCTTTTTTCGAGGAAAACTTTATTTTGAATTTTTTGGGAAACTTTATTTTTGGCCAATTTCCAGGGTATGAAAATTGATTTTCTCGCAGAAACAGTTTTTCAGAAGAAGCAAAAGCAAACCAAATGCCAAACTACAGGAGATCTAAGAAACTCAAACAAACAAACAAACAAACAAACAACTAGCAAAACTAAAGCTAAAGCAAATACTAGGAAGGAGAAAAGTAAAAGAAAACAAGAATAACCACAGTGAAAACATTATTTTGTTCATTAAAATCCTTTTGTTAACAAGGTTGATAAAGGCTTGTTGCCAAAGCAATCTTATATGAAGCAAAACTTTGTATTCCACCAAGTGATTATGTTACCTCAAGCTTGATAGCAATGGTCCCAATCATAATAGTTTCAAAATTTTCTTGTGGAATGGAACAATATATTTCTCCAACCTTGATGCTCTCAATATTTTCAATGGAGTTCAGGCAATAGCTCTTAGCAACCTTCTTGGGGAAATAGACAGTGTGCTCTTTGTCATTAATATTGAATATTACTTTTCCTTGATTGCAATTAATGACAGCACCTGCAGTAGTAAGAAAAGGTCTCCCAAGAATAATAGACATATTATCATCTTCACGCATTTCAAGCACAACAAAGTCAGTTAAAACCATGCAATTATGATCTACTTGAACAGGAACATCCTCACATATACCAACAGGAATAGTAGTTGACTTATCAGCCATTTGCAAAGATATATCAGTTGGTATTAAATTTTCTAGCTGGAGTCTCTTGTAGAGAGAAAAAGGCATAACACTAACTCCATCTCCCAAATCACATAAAGCAGGTCTAACATAATTATTCTTAATAGAGCAAGTAATAGTTGGTATACCTGTATCACCAAGTTTCTTTGGAACCTTACCATTGAAGGAGTAATTAGCAAGCAAAGTAGAAATCTCCTCATTAGGAATCTTCCTTTTATTAGAGACAATATCCTTCATATACTTTGAATAAGGATGCAACTTAATAGCATCAGACAAAGGAATTTGCCAAAATAAGGGCTTCATCCACTCACAAAACTTGTTGTAGTGTTCTTCCTCCTTTGACTTGTGTTTCTTACCTGGAAAAGGCATAGGTTTCTGCATCCAAGGTTCTCACTCTTTACCATGTTTATTAGTAGTAAAGTCTTCCTTAGTGTACCTAGTGTTCTTAGTGTGCTTCTCAGGTTCTTTCTCAACTTCCTCATTATCAGGAGCATCATTTTTATCATTACCACTCTCAGTTTCAACATCTGAGACAGATATACTCTTAGGATCTACAGCAGGTTCAAGTGGTTCCTCAACTACCTTATGTTTCTTTTTCTTTCTCTTATGAGGACTACCACACTCTACTTGTTGGGAGTCCTGCTCAATATTTTAGGGTGTCCTTTAGGATATAAAGGATCTTGAGTAGCCATACCACTCCTAGTTCTAATTCCATAAGCATGTTTATCTCCTGAAGCATTAACTAGCATATCCTTTTGTACCTTAGCAAATGATCAAGTTGAGTTTGAACCATTTGAAAGTGTTTACAAAGAATTTTAATATCATTTGAAGTTCTTTACACAATATCTTTCAACTCATTGATAGCTCTAGAGTTTTCCAATAAATGATTCTGAACTTGTTTATTAAAATTACCTTGTTTAACAATAAAAATGTCAAGTTCCTCTAAGCATTGATCAGGAGGCTTACTATAGGGAATATCACCTTCATCAAAGTGTTGGAGAGAGTGTACCTCAATAGTAGATGAGTGGGGAATTGGCTTACATAATTCTTCTATAGGAGGTAGATTCTTCACATCTTCAGCTCTAATACCTTTCTCCTTAAGACACCTCTTAGCTTCCTTCATCACTTCATCATTTAATGCAATAATTCCTCTCTTCTTTGGTGTTGGTGTTGGAATGGGTTCAGGAACATCTGGTTCAGGAGTAATAGGCTCAGGTGTATTCAACTCAGTTGAAGTCCAGTCATCATAATTCTTACTTATCTTAGCCATTAATTCTTCAGCATCTGTAGGAGTTCTTTTCCTAAAAACACAATCAGCAAAGCTATCTAGGTAGGTCCTAGAATCATCAGTTAGTCCATTATAATAAATATCAAGAAGCTCATTCTTAGGTAATGGACATCCAGGATAAGCATGAATCAAGGCACAGAACCTTGTCCATGACTCAGGTAATTTCTCTTCTTCTCCCTATTTAAAATCAAAAAGTCTCTTCAAAGCAGCATGTCTAGCACTGGGAGGAAAATATTTTTGGAAGAAAGAAGTAAGAAATCAGGGCTATCAATGGAACCAGGAGGTAATCTATTAAACCAAGCCCTAGCTTCTCCTTTTAGTGAAAAAGGGAAGATCTTAGCAACAATGTACTTGCGCATCTTAAAATCATCAAAGAATAAAGCACTCGTAGTAGAAAGCTCATTCATATGAGCCACAACACTCTCATTTTCAATCCCACAGAAAGGTTCTTTCTCAACAATATCTAAATAAGACAAATCAAGAGAGAAATCATAATCTTTATCTTTAATATCTATGGGAGAAGTGGCAAACTTAGGATCAGAGGACAACTTAGGCATAATAGTACGTCTAGCAAGGAGACTCTTAATAGCACTAGTACCATGTGTGTTTCGGCACTCTTCAACAAAATCACCAGTGAGCTCAATGTAACCATCATTAATATCATAACTCTCACTAGACTCAGGTGAGCTAACAGGTGTAACAGTGTCTTCACTAGGAGTTTTGGTATTTCCTAGACTATCCATAGTAGCATCTAGAAAAGGACCTAATGAACCACTCACATCAAGCACAATAGAAGTAACATCATGAGTATCAAAAGCAGTTTCAGATTCAGCAGTAGTAGCAGTGTGTGTAGCATGAGCATGTGGTGGTGGTGTGACAAGCTTACTTAAAACAGACGGTGAATCAAGAGCAGCAGATGTGTTTAGGATTGTACCTCTTCTTATAGTGGATGGTAAAATAGAGAACTTTCCATCACGAGACTTCCCCATGATGAAAGGGGTAGCAGTGAACAATAATAGATCCATGTGAACTTACAAATAAAGCTATGCTCCCCGGCAACGACGCCAGAAAATAGTCTTGATGACCCATAAGTATAGGGGATCGCAACAGTCTTCGCGGGTAGTATTACCCAATTTATTGATTCGACACAAGGGGATCCAAAAAATACTTGCAAGCCTTAACAACTGAGTTATCAATTCAGCTGCACCTGGAAATAGTTCTTGCTCACAGAAGTTTATCAGTAGCAACAACAAAACAACAGCAGCAGTAACAACAACAGTGAAATAGTAGCAATAGTAACACTAACGGTAATAGTAGGATTCGAGTGTGGTAGGCATAGGGATGGATGGACGGGCATTGCATGGACGAGTCTAAACATGTAACTTCAAGATCTAGGGCATTGCAGATAAATAATAACAAGCATCCAAGTACTAAACAATCCTAGGCATGTGCTCCAAATATAGTCATATGTGCTCGCAATGAGAACTTGCACAACATCTTCTGTCCAGCCAGCCCATGGCTGCGGGGCCTCTAGGGAACTACTGGCAATTAAGGTGCTCCTTTTAATAGAGCACCGGAGCAAAGCATTAACACTCCGTGAACACATGTGATCCTCACACCATAGCCATCCCCTCCGGTTGTCCCAATTATTGTCACTTTGGGGCCTTTAGATCCGGACAATGATATGTGTACACAACTTGCAGATAAGATCACAAACAATACTATCATAATGATTCGATAATAAGTTTAGATCTGAGATCATGGCACTCGGACCCTAGTGACAAGCATTAAGCACAACAAGTTGCAACAAAGTCAAATAGCACTAATAGAGATACTAGGCACTAAGCCCTAACAATCATATTCGATTACATGATAGAACTCATCCAATCCCTACCATCCCCAAGCCTAAAGCGGGGGATTACTCACTCATGGATGAGGGAAACATCGGCGGTTGATGGAGATGCGTTGGTGATGACGATGGCGATGATCCTCTCTAAATTCCATGTCCCGGTAGGGTGCCAGAACGGAGTTTCTGGATCCGAATCTTGGTTTCTGGCGGCGGCGGCGTAGCGGAACTCTTTTTGGAAAACTATCGACCCCCCCCCTCATTTTTTAGGTCGAAATGCAACTTATAGGCGCAGAGGGAGGCCGAGGGGGGGTGCCTGCACCCCCCCGAGGCGCGGCCAGTGGTGGGCCCGCGCCTGGCATGGGTGTGGCCCCCCTAGGCCCCTTCTCCGTCTCGTCTTCTGGCTCCGTGGATCTTCTGGTGAAATATATTTTTTGGCATATTTTCCGGGATTTTTCCTGATAGTTGATTTTCTGCACAAAAACTAGACACCAAGGTAATTCTGCTGAAAACAACGTCAGTCTGTGTTAGTTGTATCCAAATCACACAAGTTTAGTGGAGAAACAATAGCAAAGTGTTCGAGAAAGTAGATACGTTTTGAACGTATCAATTGACAACCTCACTGTTCGTTGGGACAAAGTCTTGAGTTTGTGTTGTGCAGGTTCCAAGTTGTTAGCAACACCTTAGAGTCGTTTCCTTCCTCTTACTGGTTCGATAACCTTGGTTTCATACCGAGGGAAAACTTACTGCTATGCTATCATACCTTCGTCTTGGGGTCTCCCAACGAAGCTCTACAGTGATTTGAGTCGCATCATTTATCTTAAACTATAATTCAGAAAATGTTATAAAATATGGAAAGCAAAGAAAAATAAAGACATGGGATGGAAAATTGGTGTCTTTTCCAAGAAAAAGTACATAAGTGTAGAAATAAAAATAAGACTAGTAATATGTGTTGAAGGATCATGGAAAAGATATGTACCTTCCGTATTTATCGCTTGTTTGTGAAAATGTGAAATAATCAACCTTTGATGTCCACATAATATACCCTACTTATGTACTATGTATACCTTTTTTTGAACTGGAACACTTGATTCCATTAGTTACTCGGCTCAGCAGAAATGCTGGCCATCAACACTCGTACATCGTTCGGTAGCGATTCCGGCCACACAGTTCCAAGTTCCTGCTGACTCGCACCATAAGCAACTAACTCATGAGCTAATATGTTACAATTACGTGGTGCAAAGCTAAACTCAAAAGAATTGAAGGATAACATTATATAGAGTCGCAGGTCTCTTGTAGATAATTCCTTTAGGTGCTCTGTCAAACTCAGTTTCATGGCTCGTACCAGGTTCTGAGAATCCGATTCAATTAGGATGTTTGAAATTCCCCATGATACAGCTGCATGTGTTGCCTCCTCACATACACGGATTTCTGCTTGTGCCGCACTCGAGGCATATGGAAGCTTTCCTGCTCTAGAGCCACGAATCTGTCCATGCTTATCTCTGACAACAATACCCCATCCACCAGATTTAGTCTCAGCAGAAAAAGCCCCATCGATATTAATCTTCAGCATATTATACTTTGGAGGTTGCCACACTCGTACTTCAGGTTCTGCCTGGGATTTTTGTGCTTGCATTTTCGAAAAAAACTGAGTTGATTCTCCTGCCTAGTAACGTACCTGATGAACAAGGTTATTCTTATTTCCTCCATTTTCTTTGGCATTAAATTTATTTCTTCTGATCCACCACCGCCAAAGAAGGCAAGCTATAAGGACTCTCTTCTCCTCTTTCATCGACAGTAGCTGTTGTACCATAGTTTTGGCATTCGGTCATGCACACAAGATCTGTCTTTTCTCCTCAAGCTTCAGTTCCCTCCACACATATTTTACTTCTTTGCATCTCAGGAACAAATGAGCACCATCTTCGTCAAGCCTTTGACAACACACACATTTGGTATCACAAACCATTCCTCTTCTTTTAATGTTCATTCTGAGAGGGAGACTGTTATGAGCGAACCTCCAAATAAATTGATTAATCTTTGGAGGACACTCTAATTTCCAAATCTTTTCCCATTGCAAAGACCCCTGGCTAGATGAAGATTGATGTGCACCATCTCTATGTTGCACATACAGTTTATAAGCAGATTTGACTGTAAATTGACCTTTGCTATCATAATGCCATGCAAGGAAATCTTCAAAATCATCGCGAATTGGGGTTGACAGAATAGTCTCGGCATCAATCCTCATAAACGTATCTCTTACCAATTGTTCATCCCACTGTCCTGTAACGGGATTAATCAGTTCATTTACCATTGTGTAGACACATTGACGGCGTGGAGTGATAGGTTTCAATGCATCATCTCGAGCAAGCCACGGGTCTGTCCAAATATTCACACTTGTCCCATCTCCTATCCGCCATATGATACCTTCCTTTAGTAGTTCCACTCCTTTTAAGATACTTCTGAATGTATATGACACCCCGTTTGTCATATTTGCTTGCAGTAACGAAGAGTTGGGAAAATACTTTGCTTTCAAAACCTGTGCACACAGAGAATCTGGATTAATGAGCATATGCCAAGCTTGTTTTGCTAGCATCGCCAAATTAAAAACCATATAGGTCCCGAAAACCCAATGCTCCATCTCTTTTTGATCTTGTCAAGTTCTCCCAACTAAGCCAATGCACCTTATTTTCCTTATCATGTTTTGCCCACCAAAACCTACAGATCATAGCACTCATATCCTCACAGAGTGTTTTGGTGAGGTCAAAACAGGACATTGCAAACATGGGGATCGCTTGTGCACATGCCTTAATAAGAATATCCTTCCCTACTTTAGAGAGGAGTCTCTCCTTCCATCCCTGTATCTTTTTCCAAATTCTTTCTTTCAAATATTCAAATGTTTGTTTACGAGACCTACTCACATACACCGGTAGGCCTAAATACTTTTCTGTCCTTGCTTCAGCCCGAATATGCAGTTCATCAAGCACACCCTTCTTACACCACTCCTTTGTATTTTTACTGAACATGACTGATGACTTGTCATAGTTGATAGTCTGCCCCGAACAACCTTCATAAAATTGTAGCAAAGATTGCAGAGATCTGGCACTTTGACGTGACGCTTTCATAAGCACCAAAGAATCGTCTGCAAACAATAAATGGTTGATACTCGGGGCAGCATGGCATATTTTGATTCCTGGTAGACTGCCATCTGCTTCTGCCTTGTTTAATAATGCTGAGAAACCTTCTCCACAAATCAAGAAAAGATAAGGGGAGAGGGGATCTCCTTGGCGCAGCCCCCGCTGCGGTATTATCACATCAGTACAATCTCCATTTACTCGGAACTGGTATGTAACCGAAGAAACACATAGCATGATCCTCTCTACCCACCTTGTGTCAAAGCCAAGTTTAGTCATCATCTTCTCCAAAAACGTCCACTCCACCCGATCATAGGCCTTACTCATGTCCAATTTTATTGCAGCATATCCTTCCTTTCCCCTCCTCTTATTCTTCATATAGTGAGTACACTTGTAGGCAAGTAGAATATTGTCCGTGATCAATCTACCCGGCACAAAAGCACTTTGATTGGGAGATATAATCTTGGGCAAGATTTGTTTCAGCCTATTTGCGAGAACCTTAGATACAAGCTTATACACTACATTGCATAGACTTATAGGTCGTAGATCCTTCATGCTCTCGGGGTTCTTGATTTTCGGTATTAGTACAACACATGTATCATTCCAGCCCTCTGGCATGGGACCTACATTGAGCACACTCAAGACTTCAGCAGTCACTTTTTCACCCACAAGCTCCCAGCTTTTCTTGTAAAAAATTGATGGCATACCATCTATTCCCGGGGCCTTTAAATCCCCAACACTATCAAGGGCTTATTTTACCTCCTCCGCACTGAACGCCTTGCATAGCAATTCATTCATGGCTGGGGTTACTCGTGGGTCGATGTGGCCCAAGAGTTCCTCCACGCGGGTGCCTGCACTAGAGGAAAAAAGATTTATAAAGTAGTTAGTCACCACATCTTTCATGGCCCCCTCATCCTCCACCACACTACCATCTTCCCCCCTTAGTTTTTTAATTCTTTTCATCTTCCTTCTCTCTGATGCAACCGAGTGGAAATACTTTGTGTTTCTATCTCCATTTTTCATCCAATTCACATGGGCCCTTTGTTTCCAATATAACTCCTTTTGTTCCTCTAGCCGACTCAATTTAAAACGAAGTAATTCTTCCCTCTGCACCTGCTCTGGCCCTATCCCCTTCCTTCTCCAACACTCAAGTTCTTTTTTTATTTTACTAATTCTCTTCTCAAGGTCTCCCAGTTTATTACGGATCCAATCCACCAATTCTCCCAAGACTCCCTTCACTGCCCCCGCCACCCTCTTCTGTTCACCGCGCAGCTCCATCTCCCATGCATTTTCAACTATGTTGCTATACTCCCCCTCTTCCAACCACATGGCCTAAACCGTTTCGCCATACGCCTACCCGGTCTCCGCCCTGCCCTCTCCACTCCATGTGTGTCTATGATGATTGGTCGATGATCTGAGTGACGGGGATCACTATTTACCACCTTATACCCTGGAAACCGATCCCGCCAAGATTGTGTGGCCACAGCCCGATCCAATCTCTCCCGTATATATCTATTGGCATCGTGGCTGTTGTTTCTCCATGTGAAAGCGTCACCTACGAAATTCAGGTCATCCAACTCACAATGCTCTAGCGTTTGCTTAAAACGATCCATGCATGCTTGCGGTCTCGGGGCTCCTCCTTCCTTCTCCCACGGGTGTAATATTTCATTGAAATCACCTCCACACAACCAAAGCTTATTGTTATGCTGCTTCAGATTTCGTAGTAGCCTCCACGTGCATTCCTTCCCATTCGTACGTGGATCCCCATATATTCCCGTAAATCGCCAAACGAAACCATCGTCTTCAGTTATCTCTGTGTCTATGTGGTACCTCGACATAAATCCTACCACCCTCAAATTCACTTTCCTCTTCCAGAAAAGAACCAAGCCACCACTTTGTCCTTCATAATTCTTCACCATCATGTGTGGCATGTCTAGCTTCCATCTAAACTACTCTAGCTTTTTCTGCTCCATTTTTGTCTCTGACACAAATAGAACATCGGGGTCCTCCCTCTTCTGGAGATCCAGAATACCATTAACGGCCGGGCCATTCCCCAAACCCCGGCTGTTCCATATTGCTATCTTCATTTCTGCTCGCGGAGCTGTTCCGACAGCTCCGCTTTATCAATGTTCGATTCAGCTCCCGCTTGTTGCACTGCATTGTCTCCGTCCTTCAGTTTTTTTGTTAACACCTGCACATCGACCTCCATCTCATCTCCTCCTCTCTTCCTACCCACTATTACTTGTTTTTCCATATTTTCTTTTTTGTCCTTCCGTACTTGCCTCTTGAATGTTTTGCCATTTTTTACTCCCACAGCTTTGCTTCCTTCCCCAATCTTCCCTCTCTTCGACCCCCTGCCTCAATACTGCTTCATTTTCCTTCACCACCTGTACATTTCCATCACCCCCTGTTTTGCAGCTCCTAACCCTTCATTTTTTGAACACATAAGCACATCTTTTTGTTCAGCTGTTACACCACTTTCTTCTACACCAGTCTTGTATTTCTCCATATCAAGGGATTTGTGTTCTATATCCTTTCCCTTCTTATCCATTTAATTTGTTATCTTAAGAGGACACGAGCTTTCTTTCACTCCTATATTCCCATTACGACCCTTCTCTCCTATACTATTACTATCCTTCCGCCATGATAGACTATCACTGCCATGTCCTTCATATTTGCTACCTCCACTGCCACATCCTACTGTTTTCCTTCCTCCACCATCAGTCCAACCCCTCCTAACTTCCATATATGGTAGTTTCTTTGGCGGTAACCACCTCAACCATTTTCCAAACCGGGGTTCCTCTCCCTTCTTAAGTTTTATGTTGCAATCTCTATCTAAGTGCCCAATAATCCCACATAGGAAGCAGAAGTCTGGGAGGTACTCGTACTCGAACGGACACCATTTTGTTCTCCCCTTCTCATCAACCACCACTGTAATATCTCGCATCAGCGGACTCTTATTTGGCATACGTACTTTTACACGAAGATATTTTCCCACTGCCAAACCATTATCCACTCCATCCACCTCCATCCACTCGCCAATCTGCTCGCCTATATCTTCTCCAGTTTGTCTACTCATCATGCCAAGAGGGAGTCTGAAAATCCTCACCCAGATTGGAATTTTGTTGAACTCATATTCATCGATGGATTTGCTCGCCACAAAATCTTCCATAACTAACAGCGATTTGTCAAACCACCAAGGCCCTCCATCCACTGCCTTCTTCTTCCCCACCGCCTGATGGAACATGACCAGAAAAATGTTATCCCCCATATCTTTACAGGTTATGCCCTTCATCGGACACTAGAGAGGTCCGAGCGCATTCTCCATAGCCTCAGCGAACGCAGGTTTTTCTGACATCAATTTCCCGATGGCTTGCACTTCAACTGCTCCCACCTTTCCCGCCCCCTCCATCCGATCTTGACCCCTTTCTTCTCCGCCTCCGTGAGTTTTAGGCCCTGCATCATCCCTTCCACTCCCTCCATGATCTCTTTGGAAACACAGCCGAAAGCTAGGATTTAAGTGTTTTACGACCGTATGCCCTAGCAGCACACGGAAGGCCTTTTTGTGGTGAGAGAACTGGATAGCTCACGAGATCCCCTAGTCAGGGATAGTACAACCAGGAGACGAGAAGGAATTGGTGAGAAATTACGGCTGACTTTGGCGAGATTCGTCAGAGACAGAGACCACGACGAGGACGGTTCAAGATCGCCGATCCGATCGCCCTACAAACACGGAAACCGTCACGCAAGGGACGGACTTGGGGGGTTTCCTTTACTACTATTTGATGTATACCTGATTCGACCATTTGATGTAATACACAAATAATATAGGACCTTATACCTACATTATCTTTCATATCTAAGACTGATTATTAGGTGCATCTCTAATTCTGTTTCACAGGGAGTAATAATAACAAACAAAATAGATACTAAGTACCTAAAAGTGATTATTAGCATGAGGCTGTACCTATTGATGTGAGACAATTATCTCAATGGCATTATCATCTTGTGAACACTGATATAAATAGAAAAATGTGCAATCAACCTCTCAACCATTTGCAAAAAGCAAACCATTGATGTAAAACTTCAATCCAGTCAAGAAAAAATATAGTTACGTTAATAATAGGTGGCTCAACATAAGTACCTAAATACATGGTATTAAGTGATGGAAGGGTGATTTGTGCTCGTTACATTAGCTCATGCAGCGAAGAGCCTACTCACTAAAGAAGTAGTGGTCAAGAACAAAAAAGTAGAAATGACCACCCATACTTCAGAGTGAGATGCCCCGTAAATAAATCTATTAGTAAAGCTATAGTTGGATTAACTCAAATAATGCAAATTACTCGCAAGTAATAAAATGGGAAGTACACTGTCCTGCAACACACAAAATTTCATATCATATATCACTTGAGCATGTAACTAAATCCAAAACATAGAATATTAAAATTTCAATAGATGAATAATTATGGCCTAATAAATAATGTAAAAATGGGAATACCAAATTTAGTATGCGCCTAGTTAATGGAACTAGTGCCTTCCTTTGTGGATACCAAGTGTTGGCTCATTAGCATGCACATAGGATAAAATGGTAAGGAAAACAAGCATGGTTAATGAAAATCATAAAAAATAAAATGACCAAAAAACCATTATATTTTCTAGATCCGGTTACAAAGATCCGTAAACCGAGAATTTCCAAAAATGAAACACCTATAGTGATCTATAAGTGGTAACTACAATTCATAATGTAGAGAGTATAAAGGACACATGAATAATGATGTCAGAATGGAATATCTATAGTGCATATTGTATCTTCAATCATTTTATCTGTATAAATTGTTTAAAGTAGCACCTCGAAGAGTAACTATACATGACAAATTACAATGGTGTACTCAATCTTTGGGGTCTTGAAGCCAAGATCAATATTCTTTCGGAAAGAATTACCTCCATTCCCATGACTCTTCACCTCGTTAGATCCCTTTGTGCTAAAATCAAGCATATGGTTTGTTAGATAATTTCAAGTTGCATACAAATAATATCATTAGGAGGTAGATTCAGAGCCCTCACCAAAATAATCCCCTTTGCTTCTTAAAAATGCCTCATTAGTCTGCACAAAACAAATAATACCATAGATAGAAACAATTGCATTATATGATACTAGACATAATGCTCGAATATATGACCAAAAGGATTTTCTATATGCCTAGACCGACGTCAAGGTCTCAATCGTTGGTGAAGGTGACTACTCGACCTCACTCGGTAAAGTTGAAGATCTGAATTTCAAATCTCAAAGCATATTGCAAGTTTAGAAACCATTTACGCACTTCACCCTTGTTACTCAAACATTGTTTAAATTATTAGTTATTTATTTGCTTGAAGATATGCTTGAGGAACAAAATTGTATCAAATAAATGCACACCATTAATAAGATAGTACTCGTGACCCCTTTCATAGTACTCAATAATACTTCCAATCTTATATCAGTAAATGAAGTGAAATTATCCTTTTCAAAAATAAATATCTCAGGTGCTAGATGAAGGATAGAATCGCATAACCAATATTTTTGGTGCCTAGATTTTCTAAAATGGTATTATCTAATAATTCTACCTCTCATGATTTGCTCTTTGTCCATGTCCGTTGGTGCTCGCATGAGAGAGAGAGAGAGACAAAAAGATAAACCACCATGTTGTCCTCATGCCCAACCACCCATAGCTACATACCAAGAGTCTCCTCATCCTTCCCACGGAATGCCAGCTCATGTCCAATGGTGATATAAATAGCGCATATTCTTGGCTCAGCCCTCTCGGAACCATCGAACGAGTACACACATACAAGAAAAGAGAAAGGGGGAGAGATACTAAGAGAGACAGAGATAGGAGGGTAAGCTCCCAGGGATGTCCTCGCGCCTAATCCCGTCCACAGGTACATGCCAAGAGCTACCCCTCTCTACCTTTTTTTTGTCAGCTCCTACCGCCAACTCATGCACAATAATAATATAGATACCGCCAACATGAGATCATCCCCATCGAACCAACAAAATGTGAAAGAGAAAAGCACTCCCCACACCGCCCTTGCTTCTCATCCACCCATAGCTATACGCATAATCATTACCCTCCTTTTTTGTTTTCTCCCACTGAGCATAATACCATTCTCCTTTGTGGCATATATACCCGCATATTCCTCCCTCATCCCTTCCAAAATCACCAAACCCTAGTATACCCGGGAAGTATAGAGCGAGAGTGATATAGAGGGAGCTCAAGCATATCTGATGAGGTAATACGCGGCGTGTAGTTGCTCATATTCCCAAACAGGGATGCGTAGTCCCATGGAGCAGTTGCGCGGGCGGTCGGATAGGCAACCACATAACACACTTGGAGAGTCTAACAATGACCTCACATCGCACAACATACATGTGATGGATCGACGCAAGGCCGACCTTACTAATAGGATCGGGCGCAAGGATGGGTCATGTCCACAACCATCACCGAATGCGAAGGTGATGACTCGATCCCTGTCAAAAAATTCTATGACCGAGAGGATAAATCTCCACGCACGCGCTACACGGGAGCCGGACAAGGATGTGCCATACCCACGGAGACAACGACTGTCGAAGAGGCCGACACCGTCGTCGTGGAAGATGGTGACCCGGTCTTTGTCAAAAAGGTTGAAGACCCGGATAGCAAATCTCAAAGCAGACCACAAGGTTAGAAACAATTTACTTTTAACAAAATTTCTATTTAAACACCATTTAAGAATGTCGTATTTGTTTATGCTTCAAACACATGCTCGGTGTACCAAAAAGAAAATGCAAAATAAATGCAATGGACACAAATTAGTCACACTTTTGGCAGCAGCCAACAAGATTTCCAATCTTGTAAGGAATAAATGCAATTGGAATTATCTATTTTTCTACAGTTCAGATCTTTATTTCCAAACAAGTCCACAGTTCAGATTGTTATTTTCGAGACCACAGTTCAGCGTCTCCTGAGCCCGGATATCACCATCTTAGAACCAGGCAATGCAATATAGGAACAGGAGAAGGACTATATCGTAAATATGGTAGTAGTACAGTTTCAGGAATCAGGAGTTCTTCCTTGGGCAGTGGCCGTTACTACTGCTTCCGCCCTCCCCTCGCGCTTGTGCGTGCGTCAGAGACAGAGAGCGCGCTCTCCCCTCGCCGCCCTCGCGCCTCCTCCCGCCCACAGCTACGCGCCGAGCGCCCCCCCTCGGCGCTACCTTCCATTTTCACCCCCTCGACCGCACGCCACCTCAGGCTCCGCGGTGGTATAAATTCCGCCTGATCCCGGGCTCACCCGTCTCAGAATCACCAAACCCTAGGCCACTCTGAGGCGGCGGAGCTGGAGCTGGAGCCGTAGCGAGGGAGCTTGCTGCGTGCTTCGTAGGAGCTTGGTCCCGCCTCGCAGCTTAGTGTTTGTTTTGGTGGCGGCGGGATGAGCAGCCTCGTGGAGCGGCTGCGCGTGCGGTCGGAGAAGCGGCCGCGCTACATACTGGATGAGTCCGACGACGACCTTCCGCCGCACGGCGGGAACGGGAAGGGGAGGGATCGGCAAGACGACGCCCCTGCCAAGCAGATCGAGCGAGAGGATGTGGTATGGTTGATCACGGCTTGTTTTTCTGTCCTGTTCTGTTCGATTTCTATTGATTTATTTGAAGGTGCCAGTGGATAGCAGGGAATTGATTATTCTGTATTCGGATTAGTACTCTGAAAAATAAGATGTTAGGCTGTGAATGGCTCAACTCTTGGTAAGCGGGAGGAATTGGCTTAGGGATCTGGTGTAGAATAGGGTTACTGGGATGGCATGACTGATTGGTGCTACATCAAGTTTCGAAGGATGATTTTGCTACATGTGTGCGATGCTTGGTGCCGTTTGGACACTGAACTATGGATTTTGGCTTAGTTTATTTGCCCAGTTAAGCTGCTAGATACTACTGCAATTGGGATTTTGTATGAAAAAGTTTGGCTCCAAGAGATTATCACTTAGTTGGTACATGCCATAGCCGACATTTTGCAATAGGATGTATGTGGTTTAGTGTTGGTGTTTTAGGCGGCCACGGTGCTGTCTGAGTGAAACTTCTCGAAATGAAGGGATACCATCATATATATCCAGTTAATAACATGTTCGTTTGTATAGAATAGGCAGGGTCCTATTTTCTATAATCTCAAGATTTAGTAAAGCTTGTTTGTTGGGCTAACCAGAAAGCAAAGATGCAAACACAAGTCCAGCGCGGGAGGAGCCCCACTAAATTTTCATAAGGTAGAAGCGCTCCTTGGTGAAAATTCCAGAAATTCGTTCCCAGCGAGTCTCGAACTCTGGTTGCCAGGGTGCGCCACTGCGACCCGACCAGTGGGCTACTGCCCCGTTCTCAGAAGGCAGAGATGCAAGAAATTTATTAAATCACTTAGAGAGCATTGGCCATATTCATCTTTATTCTGTCCTCATTTGCTGAACCGTACTTCAGATTGCCTTGTAGTTCTTGCCTACATAGTGGAGTTTCAAATATTTGTGGTGCCTTTTCCCTAATTCCAGATTCCTATTATTCACGTGATTCTGTGTTTACTAGTATCCCTCACTTTTCAGTTTTTGGGCTCCCGTATTGTTTGTAACTCTGTTCTTGCTCATTTCGTGTGCAGAAAGAAGATGCTTGCCAGAAATGTGGACTAAATGACAATCTTATATCTTGTTCAACATGTACATATGCATTTCACCGGAAATGTTTGATCCCTTGCCTAAATATCACATCTGACAAATGGAGCTGCCCTGAATGTGTATGTATTTGCTCTCTTGATCCATTTTTTTCACCTTATGATTTGTACTGTTGGTATACCGCAACATGTTTGTTATTATCAGGTAAGCCCACTGACAGAGATGGAGAAGATATTAGATTGCGAAACCCCAAAGGTTGCTTCTGAAGAGACTAGTTCTCCAGAGTCTAGATTAAAGAAAAAGCCTGTCAAGCGATATCTGATAAAATGGAAAGGATTGTCGCATATTCACTGCACTTGGTAGTTACTGCCTGTCATGCTCAATGCAGAATTGTTCCATACTGCCTTTCTTCTATTAACTGTTGACTTTCTTTATATATATTAGGGTGCCAGAAGATGAGTATTTAGAAGCTGCAAAGATACACCCTCGGTTGAAAACTAGATTAAATAACTTCAATAGGCATTTTGAGTCAATTGATAGATCTGACGATGACTATGTTCCAATTAGGCCTGAATGGACAACTGTTGACAGGGTCCTCGCTAGCAGGTATGGAGGTCAACTGAAAAAATTGCATTAATGCGGTTCAGTCATATTTTACCTTGTATAGTAGTGCTAATAATAAAGATGTGATTATTCTCCGATATGTCTTGTCATTATTTTGATTATATGGCCTAGTGTGCCAGCCTTTGGTCTATTAACACATGCATGTAGGTTTTAAAAACTTGCGTTATGTAACTTTCATTCATTTATTATTTATGGTATTTATCCTGAGAACAGGCCGTTACTCAATTTTGAAGCTGTTATTGGACAGTATCACATTTATTCCATAACTAGCATAGTGCACGTGCGTTGCACCGGATAAAATAAACCAATATGTGCTCACAAACATGAAAAACAATTCAACATTTTATACCAGTTAAACTACTTAGGCTTCATCCTGATTTGGTTGCATAACATTAGAAATATGTCAGGTTTCACCCCAGTTTTAGTCCTACATTTTTCAATTTTTGGTGGAGAGGTAAAAGTGAAAAAGCATGGAGGGGTATGTTGCCGAAACGGTGCTGTAGCAATTGAAATGGCCATGGGAGAGACAGTGGAAAAATCTGAAGCCAGGATCATAGCTCAGAGTTTATGGAAGACAACGATAAAAGAGCGGAGGTGGCAAGAGGAACACGGCTGGGAAGAAAGACGGTGAATGGAAGAATCACGAGGGAAATGATTCCAGGCTACTCTTAAGAGATTTTCTGTCTATTTTTTGTCATACTCTTGGTATGGGTTAGATGGTAAAAAGTTATTTCAGCCTATTTTTTGCAAAAGGTCCCACATGTAAGAGTAGAGCAGGGTGAGTGAACTCGCCACCAACTCAAACCTTTAGAATAGGAAAGAATGTATCATATTGTCCAGGGTACGCACATGGGAGACAATATAATTCTTCAATCGTAGTGTTATCTTAGAGGGGTCTCTGTTATCTGGTTGTGTCACCTTTTATCTGCCTCCCATGTAGCCAAGCATTTCTTTTCTATTTTGCAAAAGTTGACTGATATCTTATTTTTTCTGACATAATTTTTATCTTGTGAACAGAAAAAACTCTACTGGTGAAAGGGAGTACTATGTGAAATGGAAGGAACTTTCATACGAAGAATGTACATGGGAAAATGAGTCTGACATCTCGGTTTTCCAACCTCAGATTGAGCGCTACAATGAGATTCTGTCCAGGCGCAAGCAGTCCATTGACAAGAGCAAGAGTGCCGATCGCAAAATGCGTCATGTTGACGGGACCCCCAATTTTCTTTCTGGTGGTATGCTACTAAACATGAATTATGCCTGGATATTAGAATTTGAAATTTAGTTGACTATCAATTTAATGGGACATGTTTACATGTTCATTCTTTGAATTCATTTTCGTGTTATTGAAGGCACACTACATCCTTATCAGCTGGAAGGGTTAAATTTTCTGCGTTATTCTTGGTCCATTAATAAACGTGTCATCCTTGGTGACGAGATGGGTCTCGGTAAGATATTTTTATTTGCGAATATAGTCCCAAGTGTTGTTGAGATCTTTAGAAAATGGTAACAAAATAATGCAGGGAAAACGATACAAAGTATTGCATTTTTGGCCTCTGTGTCTGAAGACAAGTTTGGTCCTCATCTGGTTGTTGCCCCTCTCTCAACCTTGCGAAATTGGGAGCGTGAATTTGCAACTTGGGCACCTCAAATGAATGTTGTACGTGTGTTGAACTAATTCAAAATACATTGTTTTTATATTCCAGACAGACTAATTGTTCACTACTGACTTCTCTCATGTCTGTTGTCAGCTGATGTATTTTGGATCCTCAGCTTCACGTGATATTATCAAGAAACATGAATTTTACTACTCCAAAGATAAACCTAAGAAGCTGAAGAAAAGTAAATCATTTTCATCAAATGATGAAAAGAAGCAGTCAAGAATAAAATTTGATGTCCTTTTGACATCTTATGAGATGATTAACATGGACTCTGCTGTTCTGAAAACTATAGATTGGGAATGCATGGTACTTCTGTTTCCTCTTCATTTTCTGGAGGACACTTGTTACACTCTGATTTTATACCGACTCGTCTCCGATTGTTAATTGTGCATCACAGGTTGTGGATGAGGGGCATCGGTTGAAGAATAAAGATTCTAAGTTGTTTGGTCTACTTAAAGATTATCATACTCAACATCGTGTTCTCTTAACGGGGACCCCAGTTCAGGTTACTGCTCTACATTTATTCGTTAAATTATCATACTGTATTTTCCCGCTTTATGGAAAATTATTTCTTGTTCATGCTTATGGCTAGTGGTAGTCTTTTTGACGTGTTCTTACTATTTCTCTAGAAGTTTCAGCAGTGGATTATTAGGCTCTGTGGTAAATATTTTTCCTTGTTTATTGGGCTTTGTGGCCTATCAGAGATATTTATTATATAAACAACCACATTGCTATGTGCTTATCAGTATACTTCTCTGAACATATCCATTTTGTTACTAAGAGTTAGGTGCCAGAATATTGCATATCGAATAAACCAGAGAATCTCGACTCTATTCACGCATGGACATAATTTTATGGCATTATCACAGTCTATATATATAAATAGCACAGAATATTCATTTTTCATCCAATTTATTTGCTCATGCTATAATTTTCTTTCACGTGATAAGACTGCATGGAAGTTAGCAATCATGTGCCAGAACCTTAATTTACTTTTCTTGTACTTTGTTTACTTTTATCTCTCTTCACTCTTTGGTTGCCATAGTTTATTGTTGAGTCATGTCTAGCCTGCCCTAACTTGCTTGGGGCAAAAGGCTTTGTTGTTGTTGCTGCTTCTTTTTCACCTTTTCTATTTACGTAATTGTTTTCTTATAACTATATCCTATGTATTTAATTTAAAGTTGATATCCCGTCTCCTTTTCTTCCGCAGAATAACCTGGATGAGCTTTTCATGCTGATGCATTTCCTTGAGGGCGAAACTGTAAGTGATTCGTGGATGCTACCATTTTATGTTATCTAGTTTATGCTATTGTCTCATTAGGCCTTCTGTCTATCCTATTTTAAATTGTGTTAAATTTACTGTGGTCCTTGATAAACATTTCCCTTGCTTCTAGTTGCCGATTGACCAATCTTCTGATTTCCTGTTGCATTAAATATTACCTTCTATACTTTTGCCATGTAATGTTACGGCACTTATGTTTGTAGTTTGGGAGTATATCTGATCTCCAAGAGGAGTTTAAGGATATTAACCAAGACAGTCAAGTTGAGAAGCTCCATGGGATGCTGAAGCCACATCTTCTCCGGAGTATGAATATATCTAATCTTTTGTTTCCACTGGGCAGATGGTTTTGCTTATAACAATTAAACGACTGTAAAGGATTTCTGACTTAGCACTAGTCATTGGAGTCTTTTTCGTTGTTCCTGACTGTTGAACTGTCTCTAATGTTTGGAGTAAGAATATTTGTTCGCTTTAGTTTACAATAATAATAATAATATTATGAATGGTGGCACGTAAATTTCAGCTAAGCTTTGTACACATTCAGATGAATACACATATCATGAAAATCCATAATATTAGTTGCATGTCCATGTAACATTCATGATCTGATAAAAGATGGCAATAATTACATATAGAATAACTATAGAAGTGGGTATTTCATCAGACTTCTGATCTATTATATGTTGAAATTTATTCGTGTACAAGATGATGCGTCATGGTTCTTCTACTCCCTTTATGTTACCGTGGGCATTTATTTTGCAAATGCTAGAGGTGCAATATATCATGAGTAGAATTGATTTAGTAAACTCCGAATTAAAGCTGCTGAGAGTAAGATATATATCAAATTATAATTGTTTTTTTCCAATCGGACATAGTTTCAACTTTGTTGCCTATGTGGTATAAACAGGATTCAAGAAAGATGTTATGAAGGATCTTCCTCCAAAAAAGGAGCTGATTTTAAGAGTCGAACTGACAAGCAAACAGAAAGAATACTACAAGGCAATTCTCACCAAGAATTATGCAGTGTTATCTCGGCGCGGTGGTGGACATGTAATAGTTATATTTTAATTTCCATGTCATGTTTGTATTGGCCTGCTCTGGATTGAGACAATTCGTTGTTGTCTGATTACAGGTGTCCCTTATAAATGTTGTAATGGAGCTGCGTAAACTTTGTTGCCATGGATTCATGACGGATGAACCTGATACTGAGCCTGAGAGCCCAGAAGAAGGTTTAAGGTTTGTTTGCTGTTTTTCCTCTTATGTTCCTTTTTTCCTTTGCTGTTCAGGGGAAGCAGCTTGAACTGCTTTCCATTTGTTTTGCACTCTTCTGATTTCGCTTCTTGGGCTCTGCTGTTCTTATACGCAATGTGCTTGCACAAGTGGACACTGCCAATGTCTGTGTACTAGGTGTCATGAACATTCCAACTTTGAAGCTATGACCTTATGTTGCCGTTCTTTTTTTTTTTGCTTCCAGAATGTAGACACAGTGTCTATCAATCTTATCTTCTCACCACACGAAAATACATGTGCCACTGGAGTTTTTCAATCTCATAGAATTTTACTGTTGTAGTAAATAAAAATATATGCCAATTACTTAGGTTCAGTTTTGGCTACAGTAATCATCTTGTTTATAGTCCCGGTAAAGAACATGTTTATAGTTATGTTTAGTTCCAGGTAGAGTAAAACTTCCACACAATCTGCTAGAATGCTTATATGATTTGCTGATCAACTTTACTGATTGAAATTTACGTTTATATAATATTTACTTTTCTTTGGTTTGCTTGATTTTGTAGGAGGCTTTTAGATTCTTCTGGAAAGATGCAACTGTTGGACAAGATGATGGTGAAGCTGAAAGAGCAGGGTCACAGAGTCCTTATCTATTCACAGTTCCAGCATATGTTGGACTTACTGGAGGATTATTTAAGCTACAGGGTATTTAACTACCTTCTCGTGGCCACAGATGTTAATTATGCAGGCTAATACAACTCATGTACTGTATTTTAAACATTGCATGTTTCAGAAATGGAGCTATGAGCGTATTGATGGCAAGATAGGTGGCGCTGAAAGGCAGATAAGAATAGATCGCTTCAATGCCAAGAATTCTACTAGGTTCTGCTTTCTTCTTTCTACTAGAGCTGGTGGCCTGGGTATAAATTTGGCAACGGCTGATACTGTGATTATCTACGACAGGTGAATCAATCTCCTTGTTTATACAAGTTCATATTTTAAATTTTTCATAACCTATATCTTACATTTGCATACAGTGATTGGAACCCACACGCAGATTTGCAAGCTATGGCAAGAGCCCATCGATTAGGGCAGACTAGCAAGGTATTTTACCCCAGGCTATTTAGCTTTATCAAATCATTGATTTTTTTGAATCTTGGTTCTTAACTGTTGGTGTTATAAAAATCTGTTTTCACCTGCAGGTTATGATATATAGACTTGTTAGTCGAGGTACAATCGAGGAGAGAATGATGCAGCTTACAAAGAAAAAGATGATACTGGAGCACTTAGTTGTTGGTAAACTCACAAAGGGTAATAATGTCAATCAGGTAATTGCATGCACTGTGATTCTAATATTCCACAAGTGTTAAAAACGTCAACTTTTTTCGAGCTTCTATGGTTTGGCCTATATACAGAATTGCAGAGTTATGTTTATGGCATCATATGTTGACTACTTACATGCTATGTGTTACTGGTATAGTGGTATGACATGGATTGGAATACAGAATGGAAGTCAAGTTCTCTTTTATGGTGCATGTAGCATCTGGTTCCTATCACTTCTTTGCACTATCTTTCATTTCACAAGCTTTGACACCTGGTGCTACAGTTGATTATTATTAAGATCATGTAGATGCAGTCTCTTCTTATATTTACAAAACAGTTTATGCTTGACAAGTACTTCTTTTTGAGAAACCTATCAATTAATTTCTACTGGTCCTTTATCACATATAATTTTTAGTCGCTTTGGCCTTGTCCGGTCCATACTCTTTTGGTTTACCTGATTTGAAGCCGTGGTAGGATGTGTGGCTTTTCTTTTTATTTGCTACTACTTGACAATAGTTGTCAAAGTTTGAGTTGTTTTTGCTTCAAAATCATTGTGTATATCTATATTTTTCAATGGTTAATCATTTTGTGTCATTTTTCAGGAGGAGTTAGATGATATTATCCGTTATGGGTCTAAAGAACTTTTTGATGATGACAATGATGAAGCCGACAAGTCTCGCCAAATACATTATGACGATGCGGCAATAGATAGGTAAGCGCTTTATTTTCATAACAGATAATACTGTAGAGAGTCTTCAGTATGTTTGAAATTTTGACCAAAATTCACAATCAAGCGCTGTAGTAAAGGGTTAATTTGTACTTTAAGTCATTCTCTACAGAAGTAGACATTCAGCAACCTGATGCCTTATTTAATCTCAATTTTTTTCATCTGAATCTCCCTATTCTTTTTCTCCTTTTAGGGTAAAATCTAGATTATCATTTTTGCTATGTTACATACTGGATGCATTTGTATCCAAAGCTAGCGTACATCTCTACCCTTGCATGGCGATGCATTGTGTTTGGTAGTACAATAAAAATCTTGCTTTGCCAGCTGAGAGACTCTGTTCGGGCCAGAAATACCTAGAACAGATCTTGTAGTCATCTGCGCCTCTCGGCAGAAGCTGCAGACCAACCGAAGTAGGGGCAATGGCCAAAACATACCCTATATGGTAATTTTAGAGAGCATGAAAGCAAGCGAGATGACTGAGACCCTACATGACATTGTGTCCATTTCTCAACATGTTTTAGTGGTATTTTGCACTACTTCATCTTTATGCAAGAGTGGTGTCCATTGGATGACACTTTTTTTTTGTCACTGGCCTCACAGGTTATTGGACCGTGACCAAGTTGACGAGGAAGAAATTTTGGAAGATGAAGAAGAAGATGAATTTCTGAAAGGATTTAAGGTACTGAGGTCTTAGTTTATTGTTACAAGTAGAAATAAAGTATAAAGGGACTTCTTCATTTTATTCAGGAACAATTCCGTTTTAATCCACCCAACTCTTCCAAGTACCTAAAAAGCACCCGCAAGGTCTCAAACTCACCATTCACTTTAGATGCTCAACTTAGCAAACCGGTGAAAATATCCTCGAGGCCAAACCACCATGGTTCGGTCAACGCGGTATCTTCGTGTACATGTTTCACTATACGGTAGCCATATGTGCATCCGTATCAGCTTCCAATTCACTCTTTCTTCCTTCTTCCACTAACTTAGGACCTGATCAGTATAGAGTTGCCTATTTGGGGTCATGTAAGAATGTGGCGAAACGACCTTTAACACAACACAGCCTTTGGGTGAGCCGACAGTTTTGATTAGTACGAGTGAAAATGACGCATCATTACAACTGTATACTGGTGAGCCGACAGTTTTTATTAGTAGGAGTGAAAATGCCACATAATACAACTACATACCACATAACATTTTCCCACTAGTTTTCTGATTTTTGGGGCATATCTTGCTGAGAAGCACTAATTCTCGTGTTACTATGTGCCAGGTCGCAAACTTCGAGTACATAGATGAGGCAAAGGCTTTAGCAGCAAAAGAGGAGGCACGCAGAAAGGCTGAAGCTGAAGCTGCATCCAACAAAGCAAACTATTGGGAAGATTTATTGAAAGATAGATGCGTTGTACAAGAAGTAGAAGAACATACTGCTATGGGCAAAGGAAAAAGAAGCCGCAAACAGGTAAGAATTTCTATATTTGTCCTCGCTGATCTTTATCTCTTATTTTAATCCACATTCTTACTGAAGACTTACATATTTAAGACTTTATTGGTGTTGGATTTATACATAGTGGTGTTACATCTATATAGGCAGAAACACAATATAGATCAGTTGTAATTGCAGTTAGAGCATCTCCAGCAGCATAGCCATATCTCACCCTGACATCTCCATATGGAGGGCGGAGGGCTTGTCCAAAATGATTCCCTCTCCATATTTCTCCACACTACAAACAAACTCCGTACTCCAACTCTCCTACATTTTAGTAATATCTTATGAAAAACAATATAATACCATAACGGCTATATTTTTCTAACTGCTATGTTTTTTTTGAGATCGAACTGCTATGTTTCTGATTATATGCTAAAAAGCTTCTATACATGATACATGATTCAAATATCTTCTTCCATGTTCTCTCTGCCATTTCACTTCTTCCATATTCTCTTCTGAAATCCTCCAGTTCCCTCCTTTTCTCTGGTCTCTCTCGATCCTTCATGACACCACCTCAACTCTCCCTTCAGCTTCCCCTCTCTTCATCATCCTGCGGTCCTGTCCACTCTGACCAGCGGCCACCTATGGCATCTCCCTCTCTTCCTCTCACCCTGGCCAGCTTTCATCTGCCACCTCACTCCGGCGCACCTTGCCCCTCCCCTTCCAGCCCACCCTGATCAGCTCACCACACTCCACTTCCTCCCTCTGACGAGCAGCGGCGGCCGCCGTCATCGTCCGCCGCTGCCACTAGACAGCAGCAGCTGCAGGGCGCCATCTCCCCCTCTCTCCTTGCAGCCGCTCAGCTGTGTGGCTGAACTGCTGCACCGGGCAAGGTGGCTTCCAGGCGAGGGGGTGAGCACTGCAGCGGCAGGGGCATGCCGATGGGGGCCGGGGGGTGGGGGTGGGGGGTGGTGCTGGCCGGATAGAGGACTCATTTTGATAGAGGAAGGGAATTGGTGGGAGGGAAGGCAGTGGTTGGTCAATGGGTAGCCAACGAGCACACGCCAGATTTATCATGCGAGAGGAGGGTTTGGATCACGAGGAGCGATGGTTTGCCTTTTGGAGAGATGTTTTTGGTATGTTTGCAAATTTTTGCAGATGATGTCCTTGATAGCATGTCTGCTGGGGATCTTTTTGCATTTTTGAGGATTGTGGTTTCGGTTGGCCCTTAGCTGTGTGTCCATAAACGTTTTAAAATCCTCTCTTTCTCCCTCTGACCTGTTGATGGCTTGATGCTTGATGCCTTCTGTATTTTTTTTCCTCCGTACCATGATAGGTAGTGCTTTGCTTCACAGATCTCAAACCATGATGATTTTATTTATTTATTGCTCTTCATAAACTAGTATTTCCTATTGAGTAAGGTGGCGTTATAATTTTCCAAAGCTATCATGTCTTCATTTTGAGAAATGTGCAGATTATATTAGTTGCCCATTTTGAAGAAAATGGTATTACTGAGGATATGCATTTTCAGTAATGAAAAGACTAATGTGCCCTTTTCCTGTTCTTGTCTCGTGCGTAGATGGCTACTGCTGATGATGATGACATTACTGGCGTTCATGAGTTAAGTTCTGAAGATGAGGACTACTCCTACGATGACGATGTGTCGGATAATGAGACACCTTTACCTGGGAATATTACTGGGAGGAGGGGTCAATATTCTAAGAAAAATTCACGTAATAAAATTATATGGAGTACATTTTGTGTCATCATTTATTTTTATCCTACTTATGAATATTATTTAATTTACTTACCTCTAATACATCTTCACTAGGTAATGTGGATTCACTCCCTTTGATGGAGGGTGAAGGACGTTCTTTAAGAGTATATGGATTCAATCAGGTGCAACGGACACAATTCCTACAGACACTCATGAGGTTAGTTTGAAATATGTACTGATAATTTTTCTGCTCTTTAGGTTACGGTACTTGCTACTTTACCCTGTAGCTGCATAAATGTAAGCATTACTACTGCTTTAGGTAACATCCTGACCAAACTTGAAGGTCTAGTCCCCTTCCTCCCTCCCACCGACTAAGTTCAGTTATAGTATGATGTTATAAAAATGCTATATCGTCAAACTTGAACAGTTCCAAATCCTTCTTTTTATGCTCATGGGCATACTCTGGACAGCTGAGCCATGTATACCGATGTGTCTCAAAACCTGCCATTATTGGCAAGGGAAGTGAGAACTACAGTTCATGTGATGATGTTGTTTAGATATACTTGTTAAACAGAGCTCACACAGTGAATTCCTGATTTTATTGTATCTCGTGTGAACATTTTTCAATTATAGGGATCTTATTTTGACTGGAATTGGGAATGTCTCTTTATTTTCTCTTCCATCATCCCATCCTAACGGCAGCGGCAGGGCCAGGAAATATACACAGGGGGGCTGGACATTAAGCATAACTATAAGATGAAAACATGTATGAACTATAGGAAGCAAAATATAGAATTGGATGGCAATGAACTACTCTCTCTGATCCAAATTAATTGACTTAGGTTCGTTTAGATATGGATGTATCTTACACTAAAATGTGTCTAGATACATCGAGTCAATTAATTTGGATCGGAGGGAGTAACTTTCTTTATCGAATGCACACGGCGTGTCTCCATTACTCATCACTAATTTCATATGTCGAGAACTCCATTGCAATCTCTTTCTCGATGTGTATCTCTTAGAAATCCTTTTTCAATTTCTTTTCGAAATCTTTTCTTAACATGTTTCATTCAAAAATGCACGTGTTAAGGTTGAGACCAGTAAAGTATGAACAAGCAGAATCATCTTGCAAGTAAAAACAATGAATACTTGGTGTAATAATCACAGAAAATGATATGAGTGAAAACATTGCATCCTACAGAGATTAATCACCGGAAGTTAAAAAATGATGTTGATATCAATTTGTCCTATTCAGGAAATGTGGAACCAATAATGCAAAACAACGGAACTAGATCCAGAAATAAATACTGCAAATCAGGAAACAGGAGTGAAAATATTTCATCTTATACCTGTGTTAACCTCCCGATGTGCTCCAAATCGAAGAAGATAGAAGATAATGGCTGGGTTCTTTGGGGGCTTGCCGGTTGGCTGCTTCGATGAAAAAAAGAGAGATGTGAAGAGATGAGAAGCTATCGAGAGCAGAAAAGGAGCATGTGGAGTGCAGCTTGGGGTGAAAGAAGGGAAGCAAAAGTAAAGGTCTCTTACCTATCTTTGGGATCTTGTCTGAGCAGCTTACTATGTGTTCTACTTCACTAAAATAAAGTTTGAGAGATTGACATGCAGCAGGATACGTAGTTATATGCATATAAGTAATCTTGGGTCTCCAAATCTTTTCTGAATGTTGTGTGTGGTGGCGGTGGCAGCTTCTCATCTCTTCACATCCCGCTTGGTCTTAGGATAAATTTCTCCAAATCCTGCCTTCTTCCCGTTAATCTTTCAAACGAGAAAGCGACTCTCCTGGCTGGTCTTTCTGGATGCTAGCTAGAAATCTTTCCCTTTCCATATCTTGACCCCCCCTCCCTCCATAGTTTTAAAAACCAGGCTGGTTCACTGGTTGAACCGGAAAAACCTGGAACCAGAGCCTCCAACGGTTTGTTAAGCGCACTAAACTGGCTGCACAAGTGAACCCGTGAAAACCGTCTGAACCGTGGTCCAACCGGAGGTTTTTGTAGAAAACCGGACCGAGCAGGCTGCCGGTCGGACCGGTGGGGGCCTTTCTCCGTGAGAAAATAAATCGACAATGCTTGGAGTCAATCCCACGACCTCCCACTGATTGTTTGTGTTGTACTAATACATGCATATATTAAATATATATTACTTTTCAACAGATTATTATTATTTCTCGCGTACTTAATCTTTGAACCGGTGGTCAAACGAGTGAACCGAGGACCTCACTGGTTCGGTCGACGGTCCGGTTTTTCAAACTATAACGCGCGCGTCTAAGCAGACCTCACATTCACGACCTTGGTCGTCTTTATTCCATGATCAATCACCCCCTCGCCATTGCCTCCTTCCTTTCTCTTGATGGAAGAATCATGGTGACTAAGGCCATTCTTAGCTCTCTACTCACCTTCTACCTCTGCACTCTTAAACTTGCTGATGGAGCCCATTGAAATTGTGGATAAAGCTAATTGGCTTGTGTGGTAAATTGGACAATTCCAGCGGACCCAAATCCTTGGTGGCTTGGGACCTAGTTTGCAGGCCAAAATCTAAATGCGGTCTGGGCATCACTAATTTTGCTGCTCACTATGAGGCCCTTCTTATGAAGTTTTGCATAAAATTTTCAATAAGGAGAACATCCCTTGGGTCCATCTTATTTGGAGTAGTTATAGTAATTCTACTCCACAAGCCACCAATATCTCTAGTTCTTTCTGGTGGAGGGACATTTGTTAAACTTTGTCCCCCTGGCCTTCCCTGCAGTTTTCAGCTGATTTTTTTTTGTTCCCCAAATTAGTATACTTCTGTTCCAGATTAAGCTCCTTCATCCGTGTCTTGAGGATACTGTTATACTCCCTCCGTTTCAAAATATAAGATGTTTTAGGTTTGTGAAGAGAATGCATCTAGACTTGTTTTAGTGTGTTGATTCACTCCAAACATGAGTGAACCTACATACTAAAAGAAGTCTAGATACATTTGTTTTACAAAGCTAAAACATCTTATATTTTGAAACAGAGGGAGTATGTTCCAATCTCAGTAATATGTGGCTTTTGTTGTCTTCCATGGTCAGTTATTTGCCCTGTGCAACTTTGCAGGTATGGTTTTCAAAACTATGACTGGAAAGAGTATCTTCCTCGATTGAAGGGGAAGAGTGTTGAGGAAATCCATAGGTATGCCCTGTCTCTATTATGGAATACAAAATATATTTGTTCAGGTGCCAGAATATAATGGAGATTCTTTTTAGCATAGGTTGGACTAAATATCTGTTAGGTAAATCAGCAATGTCCTTTTTCTGTTTGTTCATCAGGATTGAATGAGATCAAATTCAAACAATTAGGAACAACGTAAGAACTGTCTTTTGTCCACTTGATGTCAACCATGGATATACAAACTTTAGCATTTAAATATTAATTTCGATGCGTGTCTGAAGCTCAACTATTTGTCATTGTGCATGTTGCATATTTAGTTTACTGATCTGTATTGTTGGGATTCAGGGCATCACAGAAAGCTGTGTTGCAGCTCTGTCCTTGTAGGTGTTGCTTTGGTCACTGTACTAGAAAGTATAAGTAACTTACACTTTGACATTTGAACATAGACATGTTTTTGTTCAAAAACTGTAGTTTATCCCATTTTGCTCCCTTATTTGCTCTTTCTTGTTTCTACATTTAATTATTTCTGTAGTGACTCCTATTCACTGTGGTTCTTGTAGATATGCTGAGCTTGTCATGGTCCATCTTGTAGAGGACATGAATGACTCAACAACATATGCAGGTATATGATGCTTACTGCCAATTTTGTACTTTTTCATTTATGTTTAATTTAATCCCTCGTGCATGAATATAGATGGCGTGCCAAAGGAAATGCGTAATGATGAGACATTGGTCAGGCTAGCCAAAATATCACTTGTGGAGGAGAAGGTATATGTTTACAGTATCACCCATCGTGTGCTCAGCTTTACCTGATGGCACTCGCTTGTATTGTTCCGGTCTATCTTCCAGAACTAGAATATTTTTGGAGTATGTGGAGTGTTGTATCTCTGAGTGATCCTAGGCAAAACATAATCTGCAAAATTGTGGTAGCTGAAACATGAAGCTGTTTTCATAAACATTTTGTGTTAAAATACGACTTCCATATGGTTAAAACAGCAGAACATTGTGTAATTTAAGGTACTGCATCAGTGTAAATACGTAGTATGTTACTGCATCCTTATGTGTTGACACTTGATTGTTAAGGTTTCTTTGGAATCAATTTTCTCATTATTTTGTTTAATTATGCCTATCAACTATATTCTATATTTCGTAGTCTGTATGTGTGACAGCTGATATTGGTAATTTTACATCTAACCATTAATTGGTGACTGCCCAAGCTTATTAACCATGAATTATGATTGGTTAGAGCACGGACATGGTTATTAGGATCCTAGGCAGGGCTCTTGACACTCGCAAACAGCTCCGGAGCTCCCTTGAGTCCACGGCCCTCCTAGTTCCCTGGATGATATGGAAGCACCGGAATGACTGCGTCTTTAACGGCACCCAGCCATCCGTGTCTTCCCTGACTGCAAAGATTAAGGAGGAGATTAGCTTGTGGGCTTGGTCAGGGGCAAAAGGGCTACAGGTTGTGCTGCCATCCACATGGGATGTGCACTGATTTTCAGTTTGTACCTCTGTAACTTGCCTCCTAGCGAGGATGTAACCTAAACTCTGCCTATTCAATGAAATGAAACGCAAAGGTCCTTTGCGTTTTCTCTAAAAAAAACTGTGTCAGGTTTTAAAGTCATCCAGTGCATTAAAAGGCCTAGAATATATATATATATATATATATATATATATATATATATATATATTGGATTTAAATATGCAAAATCAAAATCAATTTTTTTTGGGAAAAGGGAACACACTTCAGGCTTAGCAGATAAACCACGTGGGATTGTTGAACTTTCAGTATTTTACCTTGTTATAGTATGTATTTTTGAAGTGGCACTGTTCTTGATTGTAGTTTTCAAGCCAGATAATTGTGTGATTTCTGCGATCTCTAGTCCTTGTAGAATTTATAAGATAATATTACTTCAATACATGATTCTGTTTTCAGTAACATGTATAGCGTTTCAACATTGTGCTTTTCGTTGTCCCAGGTGGCAGCCATGGAACAAGGAAAAATTACAAAACTCTTTCCCAACTACTTGTTGTATGAATTTCCTGGTTTATCTGGTGGAAGAATATGGAAAGGGGAACATGATCTACTGCTACTGAAAGCATTAGTAAAGTATGAATCCATCTTATATGTTCAGTTTGTTACCATAAACATTGTTCAATTTTCCATTTGTCTCATCTAACTAGACAATTTCCCTGAGAAAATTTTGCAGCTAGATTGATTCTTTAAGAATTTTGGACTTTGCCTCAATGTTAGCCAACAGCACTCATTTGTCTCATCTGAGGTTTCATCAGGTCACCGGTCGGACTGCCTCTTTATTTAAATGCTTATATATGGCAAGCATGAAAGGCATCCATGGACATGAACTAATATATTTATTTTAGCTAAAAATAAATAATCAATTATGGGTGCTGTTGGCTAGCGTGCTTAGTTTCATGCTTCAGCCTGACATGTACAAGTTCAAACCTGACGGTGCAACCCATAGAGAAATAGTGTGGGGCCTAGATGGTACACTCAAACCAGCGGATTTCTCTTTTCTCTTGATTTATTAGAAATGTCGTAGGAATTTGTACTTTTCTCCTGATTTAATGATTAAAGTAGGAATTTGCAACCCTTAAAGTGAAGTTGTTTTACTATATATTAATACTACTCTGCTTCTGTTTTACTCATGACAAATGCATTGTTTATCTCCTCCTATTTATTTTATTGACATTGTTAATGCTCAAATATAGCATCTAAGGTTCTGATATTTGTTCTCCTTTCATTAGGCATGGGTATGCCAGGTGGCAATACATATCAGATGATAGAGAGAACGGGTTATTTGAAGCTGCTCGACGAGAGCTGAATCTTCCTTCTGCTAATGAATTGATTAGTTCTCAGGCAAACAATGAGGCAAACGTTAGTGTATGCACATTATTAATTTCCTAACTAAACACAGAAGGCTGTGAGCCATTAGATTTATTTTAGTTGCATGTCTTTTTCCAGGGAAATCTAGAAAGCACACAGGAAGTTCAGGTGAACCCAACGAGCTTATCTCAATACAGGGAGATCCAGAGAAAGATTGTCGAGTTTATAAGAAAGCGATACCATATTCTGGAGAAATGCTTGGACATTGAATATGCTGTGGTATGGCATGTGATCTCTTTCCTATACATACACTAAGACTATTGATCTAGTATCTCTGTTGTGCAGCAATTATTGAAGTCATATCTTTTGGTTTTGCAGATAAAAACAAAAACCCCTGTTCCCGATGATCTTACTGGACAAAATGTTTCTGGGGGACATAGCCCAGCTGTTCCAGATATCAGTGAAGTGTTGAGAGAACTTCCTCCTCTTGTACCAATTTGTAAGTGATCTCGTTTTCTCTTTTTTTTTTATCTATGCATACATGTTTGTGTGAATATTATTGTATATTTGTTCATATACCCTAAACATCAAATCCCAAAATTCCAAATTGAGCAAATAAGATCCATACGGTCTCTTCCCTCTGGAGCCTACCTTGAAAACTGGAACTCTGTTGGTTGTGGTTTTAGAGCTGGTTTCTGTTTTGATAACCAAAAAACTTCTGTTTGCGCCATGTTGGAATGGCACTCCCTCCAGTTACAAAGGAGTGTTGTCTTGGGATGTGTGCAACCAAAATTTAGAACTCTACCTACTCATGAATATTAAGGTTCAACATAAGAAAATGCATGAATATTAAGGTTCAACATAAGAAAATGATATCTACGTTGAAAGTGTACTGACCTTATACGTATAATATACACATATAGTTGGAGTTGTGTCTGGAAACCAGTTCAGTATCCAAAATGACGCTCTTTTGTGATCTTGTTGGATTATGCTCAGCAGCGTAAAAAATTCTGGCATAAATCGTGTTAAATTATGTTGCAGAGAGCATGTTTAAGTCCAAACCCACGATCTCGAACAATATTGACTGTTCTGAGCTCTTGCTATTGTTCTTAATCTTTAGCCTTGTAATTATTACTGGATCTGCGGCAAGTCCTCAACTTTCCCCACCTCTTCTGGGTGGGGACATTCCCATTTCTAGTTTGTCTTACAGCTGCATTTTGGTTATACTTAAATAGAGGCTGTATAACAAGTTACTTGTTTATGCTGAAAGATCAAATATAAAAGTTTATCTTTGCAAATTTACATTTATTTGTATTGTATATCCCGTGAGTTTTGCCCGTTGCTTACTCGTTAATGGTATCATTTTTTTCCAGCTGCCAAAGAAGTGGCTTCTAATGGCACAACTGATCAGGCACAATTTCCCCATCTCTACAATAAGGTATTACCTAATGAACCAAGTTTTCATGTTTTAATGACCTAACATGTTTTTGCCTTCTCTTTTTAAGTATAAATTTCCTTGACTGACTCTTTTTTTTAATCTTTGCAGATGTGTGGTGTGCTTGAAGATAGTGGTGCACGTGCGCTCAATTCGTTCTGTGGTGACAAAGCAGCAGCTTCAAGTCTAATCAACAGCCTCCATCAGTTTGAAAAAGTTTGTGAGGATGTTGATCGGATCCTGAGAGTCCAAGAGAATGGTACTAGCTCCAAAGAGGAAGTGGTGGTAGATGCCAGTGTCGAAGAAGCCATTGTTTTTGACACCGAAGGGAAGCCTCCACAAGATGTTGTCACCGAGGCGGTGAATGGTGACGGGCCTTCAACTGTCAAGCTGGAGGACAAAATGGAAGTTGACGGTTGATGTGTAGGGATGAAAACGATATGAGGACTCCCTTCATTTTAGTTGCTAAACTGGTTAGAGTTGACATTGTTGTAACCCTAAGCTAGGCAGCCAGGACTAATGACCTCCAGAGTCCAGACCCATCTCGCAGCTATCAAATTTTCCTTGCATTTGTTTTTGTGGTGTACTAGTGTTTACTCGCCAGGTTTCAACTTTTATCTCTGTTTGTGGTATACTGTTCCTCCACACTGGAGGTCCTGTGTGACGGTGATGGATGGGTGATACACTAGTTTTTTTCTTTTCTTTCCTGAGGTGAAGTAATACACTAGTTGAGTTCATAATATATATGTATTGTGATGAACAAATAGATAGTCCCTCATTGGAAAAGAAAAGTGAAATGTGTTGGGATAATGAGGAACAAAAAGGAAAGAGTGCAGCATTTATCCATGTTCATTTTCTTCACTTTTGTGAACAAATCCAAATGCAAGGTTATATATGTGAATGGTGGGACCTGTTTTTAGCAATTGACATCTCAGTTCTGTGTTGTTGCTTTCTGCTCAAATCAAAATCCATTTTGGGTCTTGGAAAAGAACATTTATGAATGCCAATTTTTGTTGCAAGAAAAACGACATTGTAAACGGGTTGAAACTTTGGGAATCTGGCCGGTAGCCGAGAATGGTCAAGTGTAGTAGAGGCAAGACATGAAAAGGGCTCATTGATATTAGCAAGGAATCATGTTCTCAACAGCTGTCCCCTTGTACCTTTCTGGACGTAGTTTTGTTGGGCTATCGAATCAAAGGTATCTGCGGATCATCCTTGCATTCCCAAACTTCTTCGTTCTCCATCTCGTGGATCATCCTTCACATCAGGGTATGACATTGATGGATGGGTAGTGGATCATCCTTGGCATCAGAGGGCAAGACATTGATCGGATGTAAGAATTTGGAACGGAATGAAAAGAGCACAAAACATACTAAGTAGATTATTGGGTGGTGGCAACAATATTCATTTCCTTCAAATTAAAGAACAAATGCAAATGCAAGGTTAGCAAATGACATTTCAGTTCTGCTCCAAAGGAAATGCATTTTGGGTCTACTAGTAAGTTTGCACGTGCAACGCACGTTTTTATTAAACACAAACACGGATAAAAAAATCAAAGAAACATTCTATGGAGTGCCTTTATTCAACTGATGAGGTAATTAGAACACTCGATAAAAATACATGTTTTTGCATTTAGAACTATGTTTGGACCTTGCGAAACATCAAAATCTAAACTCATATGAATATATTGTTTGTTGAAAGTATAATTTCAAATTGGGAGCAACAATTCTTACAAATGGCAAACAAAAAAATCGTACGGGTAGGTAGTCAAACATATTTTTCACAATAAGCTTTCAGTATTAAAACAATAATAGAACAATATATATCATGTGATTTCTCAAACTCAAGGAACACAATAACATGAACATAAATGAAGCCAATGATTTAATATCTGATTGGGATGACTTAATTGAAATACGTCCTTTTATAGCTCCCTAAGAAATAGCAAAAACTATATGCCTGCACTTCTACAAAATTTAATGCAAATTCCTGTCGTTACCAAATTATCTCACTAAGGATAGGGATTTGGGAATCAAATTAAGTTAGAAAGCTTGATTGTATCCCTAACAAAGCAATGTTGAATTGGATTCTTCTCTCCACTTGTAGGATCACCTGCTCACTGCAATTGGAATTGGCTTCGTCCCCACTAGAATAGGGCATGATTACAGTAGCCTGCTCGAAAAGTTGAAATCAATTGTGATGTCAAAAAATTAAAACAACATCAACAACAACTAGTAGCATCCAGCCATGTTCTTCGCTAAATTAGAACCCTCTTGCGGTTTCTCAGCTGCAACATTCACTCAGAGTGGGTGGCCATCCAATTCCTACTGTTCTGATAATAATTGATTAATACCATTGTGGAGAAAAATATTTTGTTTCCATGATGTAGTTTACAAATAAGATATTATGATGTCCTCACCTATTAATCAAATGCCAAAATAGCATTGTCAAGCTCCTCGAGATATAGTTACAAACCAAGATTTTCGTGAACGCCCAATTTCTCTGTCGACGAATGTGGCATTATTAAGTACTTCCTCATGCTCAATGAACAATTTCTCTAACCTAGAGATTTTCGCTTGCCATGGTAGGTTACCAACATAAGCCTTGGAAAGCAGATGCATATTGTGAAAGGATAGAGATGTCGCCTAGAGGGGGGTGAATAGCCAATTTCAAAACTATTACGGTTTTGGTTTGATAGAATGCAGAATTAAACTAACGTTTATTTTACAAGCACAAAACCTAAATACACTAGGCTCAACTAAGTGCACCAACAACAAATTAAGCTAAGCAAGATAGCACAAGATAAATATACCACAAGTGATAAGCAAGATATAAGTACTTCAAGCTCGATGGCTATCACAAGGAAAGTAAGCTCGGATATAGAGATAACCGAAGCACGCGGAGACGAAGATGTATTCCCGTGTTCACCACCTTTGGGAAGGGGGCTACGTCACATTGGAGAGGTGTGAGATTCCACGAAGGATTCCTCACGCGCCACAAAGGCTCACCTTCTTCTCCGAGTCTATCCCACGAAGGAATATGCCCTTTCCTTATGGCTAGCTTTTCCTCCACTCCAGAGATGGCAAGCTCCATAACCACTTCACAAGCTCCACGAAGGAGAATCCCGGGTCTCTTCACAATCTTTCACGAAGAGAACACCGCGGTACCAACCGCCAAGCCAACTAGGAGGTCACCCTCCAAGAGTAACAAGCTCACGGTCTCTCACTCGAACAAATCGTAATGGAGAGCTCAACACTTATGCAAGAGTGCAAAGCAAGACCACCAAGGGTGCTCAAATCATTCACTCTCAAATCCCACCAAAGCAACAAGTGCTAGGGAGGGATTAGAGAGGAAGAACAATGGTGGAAGTCAACCAATGACTCCAAGATCTAGATCCAATGGGTTCCCCTCACTTAGAGGAGGAATTGATTGATGGGGATTGTAGATCTAGATCTCCTCTTCCAAAGCCCTCAAAAAGATGCAAGAATCATAGGAGGGAAGGGGGGGGGAAGCAAGCTTAAGAAGTTCAACAATGGAGGTCAATTTCGTGGTCAAGAACGTCCTAAAACGTTGGGGGAAGAACCCCCTTTTATAGTGGAAAGCAAATATGGCCGTTGGAAGAAATCTGTGCGAACACGGTTGAAAGTTCGGTTGGACCGGCTCCAGAACCGGACGGTCCGGTTCCTGGACCGAAAAACCAAACTTAAAACCGGAATTAGGGTCAGTACACAGTCTCGGATAGACTCGGTATAGCCAAACCGAAAATCCCGGTTTCAGATCCGGTTTTCCGGTCCTGGCACCGGACCACCCGGTCTGGGAGCCGGTTGAACCGAATCCACAACCGAGATGAAACAGGCTTCACGAAAAACGCAATAACTTTTGCATCCGGACTCCGATTTCGATGATCTTGGGCTTGTTTTGACGAGGACAACAAGTTATACAAGATTGTGCAGATAAACATCATATCCCAACAAAGGAGGATAGAAGCAAATGAAGAAAGGTAAGAAGCCTCCCTAAATAAGAACCGATAAAACCTTCAAACTCGAAAACGCCATAGAAGATGCATACAAATTCCGTTTTCGATGAACTTGGGCTTGTTGAAGAGCTAGCAACAAGCTCAAGAACCTCACATAGAGAAACACCAAGAAGCAACAAAATAGTAAGTTACAAAGTATGCAAAGGATTGAGCTCCCTATGACGATGTGATCAAGTTACACAACCGAAAGCCCCTCTTGATAGTGCGGCTATCTATCCTATAACCCGGTCTCCCAACAACCATCTTGAGACCGGTAAAAGGAAAAACCTAGCAAGGACATACCTTTGCCTTGCGCATCCTGCTTGATCTTGATGACAACGCTTCAAGCTCCACCCAAGCCGGAATGCAACACTTGATCATTGTTGCTTCGTGAAGACTCATAATTTGCTCCCCATACACCACTATGGGATAGCTTCATTAATACATGTCTTCACATGTCCATTATCACCAATATGGATGGCAAGTTTCAAGCAAATGATCTTCTCGAGATGCTTATCTTGAACTTTCCCTTCTCAACCTTGATGACGATCACCACTTGATGTCATCCTCTCATGGGCTATATAATACCTTCATTTTTGAAGCATGCCCATGGAAAGATACCTGTCCCATATGGAAAACGCAAAGACAAATATATAATAGGTTAGTTCATGATGCATAATTGACAAGGCTTACCATACCACAATACCATGTGGTACATTCTTTATGCTTCATGTGTTGACCAACTTGAAATCACTCTTCACTCGTTGTATTGGTCAACCAAGTATCTTCTCGCGCTCCATCTTAATATCTTGAGGTACATAAGGAACTCTTAATTTGATTACATGCTCTAAATCTTAGTCAACCATAGCTCAACTAATGAGGCTATCATGACACTAACGTAGAGCCATATCTTGAATTCTTCTATTGAGATCACACTCTCAAGATCTTGATCATATCATATTATTCTCTTAATCTTGATGATTTTGATGCCAATACTCAAGGTATATCTTTATCTTCATGGCATCCATACTTGAATCCAATACATGGACTACAAGCATGACCTATGGAATATACCTTCATATAAAACTCAGTGAAAACATTAGAACATAGGGATTGTCATTAATCACCAAAACCACACATAGGGGCAATTACCCTTTCAATCTCCCCCATTTTGGTAATTGATGACAATCACAACAAGAGGGTTTATATAATGAATATTAGAAACAAGTACGCAACTTATCCGAGAATAAGTTGTATACAAGAGGTTGTATTTGATATGGTTAAGTAACACAAAGATACTAGCCCATATCAAAACCGATTCTACTCACATAAACTACAACTAATGTAGGAGATGTGAGTAGAACCAACATATATAGAGCAAACTACCCCACAATATATGCACACATGATGATCTTGAATTTCATTGCATACATTGTCAAGCATAACCTTTGGGAGAGTTTCCACTATATATACAACCACACAAAACATAATAAAGATGAAATGCATGAAAGGCAAACACTTAAGAACAAACCAATATTAAGTAGAAAACCATTTCCCTTAAAACCCTCTAAACTTCTCCCCCATTGACAACAAGGTTAGAAGGACAATATAGTATGAGTTCCTTCACAAGGTGTGCATTACTCGTAATATGAGTGAAATCACATGCACATATCCAATGATGAACACTTGGAGGAAATCAAACTATATTGAGGATCCAGGATTGCTAAAAGGATAACAAGGTTAAGGAACTTCAACAGATGAAGAAAGCAATCGAAAGATCCAAATAATCAAATGGACAAATAGTGCTCTAAGTGGAATAAGGAAGCTCCCCAAGGTTCGTGCATAAATTAGTTGTTTCATTTGAATACAATATGCACAAACATGGAATCCTCACTCCCTCTATATTATTTAGAACACAACAAAGATACAAGGATTAGATATAAACCAATACACTTGTCAAGAGAAGCTTAAGTCCAAAAGAAACCAAATATGAGATATGAGTGCATGAATATGAAATAAAAGTAAACCAAGCACTCATAAATCAAGACCTTACCAAAACCATTAAAAATCAAGAGGATAAGAGTGATGGTCGGAAAAGAGCGAGCATATCAAGGGGAGAGATTAACACTCTCGTGTATATAAGTTTCTAAGGGGAAAACATGAGAATAATCCACAAAGAAACATCCACACATAAGAGGTTAATAAAAAGAATACATGATATCCAAGCGGAAGTCATGAGATATACCAAAAAGTATACTTTGCTTAAGTGCATATATAGCCCATGGCTCTATTTTATCTTATGGTATATCAATGAACTTCACCAAAGAATAAATAAAAAAATCTCAAAACCATCACAACTAACACTAAGGGAACTAATGCTAGCTGGGATACTTTGAGAAAGGCAACAAGTATCAAAAGGAATGATTCAATGCAATTTCAACAATATTGCACATGAGAGTACCTTGAGGAGTTGATATGCAATAAATTACTAGAAGGCATATTTGGAATTGGTGAATCATGAACATGATTTTATATACTCCCCATTATATGCATCATCTCAAATTACTCACATAAGCAATAAGGATACAGAAGTCTTTCAAAGATAATTGCAAGAATCGAACATTTACAACCAAATAAATTCATGCCAAGATGCAACCTACAAGAGATTGGATGGAAGAATAGTATGCATGAATAAGATACTTGTTACCAAGATAGCAATGGTACGATGTAGTAGATAAGAATTTTTAGATCATCCTAGCTTGGCTCCAATTATCATGCGGTGACAACTTTCTTTATAGACGAGACAAGCATCCATTGCATCTTCAATGTACCTGAAACAACATTCAAGTACATCTTGGTCCCCAGACTTATTGGGTCCAAAGTGGTTAGAATAACCACAACACATAGGATACACTCCATAAAAATATGTGCATATTTAGAGATGAAATTTGAATTTCATGCAAATCTTAGACGTTTAAGGATTTGATGGAGTATACACTATATATTGGATCAAAGAAAGCAAAACATGACATAAGATATATATTTATTAAACATGCATGCGCGAGAATTTTAAGATCCAACGAAGATATACTTTGGACAAATCACCAAAAATATTTAAGAAGGCATACAAGGTGTGACAAAGCACATTTGTTGTCCAAACTATATCAAAGAATCAAATCAACACACGATTTGTTCAACGAAGTTCAACAAATGAACTAAGCAAAAACTATTGAGCAAAAAGATGAAATAAAAACACAAATACTCAAAGATTTATATCATTCAAGCAAATAAAATAGAGAAGAAATAATGAGATAACAAACTCCCAAAAGAGCAAGGTTTCAACAAATAAACCAAACCCTTAACACTTTTCACAATGGCACAAGGTTCCGAGAAGAAAAAGTTTGTCTTCCACTAAAACACATTTGATAATAATAAGAAACATCATCAAAGATATGTTCAAAAGCCAAGGAAGACAATGGGAGCCACACCAAAGTTTTGGAAATAAAATAAGGCAATAAGAGGTTAACTCCAAAGTGAAGATGATCCACAAATGCTACCACACACAAGTATATCAATTGTCAAAGACAGTGAGTATATTGGAATAGATTTCCGGTGGTATATTGCACAAAATATTAAAGATAAATCTTCACAATAAAAAGCATAGGATATAAATAAAAAGATTAAGCACTATGCAATGATAGAGATTCTTGATAGCTTCAACTAGTCACAAATGATGCAAAGAAATGATTAGAATAACTTGAAGCAAATGGTATCCCAAATAAGATATAGAGATATGTATTTGAGAAAGACCGCACCAATAATTTCTTACTCAAACAAAGACCAAAAGACGAGCAATAAAAGCTTCTAACAAAAATAGGACCTTGTTTGAGCCAACATGCCACCTAGAAACAAGATAATCAACAATATCAACTCTAAGTGGCACTACCTCATATGTTCACATTTCCTAGGATTGTGATATGCAAAAGAAGCATATTACTCCCCCATAATGTGATATTCATTTTTTCTTAATAAGAGGCAAAGCAACCTCAACTAGAGAGAATTAATGGACATTTAGAATTTGAATTTCTCATGAGTATGGCACACCACATAGTGACTAGATAAGCTTGCAATATCAATACTAAGTGGTAGTACTCACATACACACATTTTAAGGTTTGAGAGATGCACAAGGCATATTACTCCCCCAAAATGGGATGTTCCATGAACCACTCAAAAAGAGCCAAATAAGATATCATCAAGATGCATTAGAGGCTCAAAATAAAACACACAAGTAAATGATGTGCCAAACACCTAGACATACTTGAATACACAAAATAATCAAGCATGAGGCACACCAAATACAAACACATACTTGGTACAAAACCAAAACATGTAAAGGGGAAATTAACTTACAATATAAATGAGTTAAGTACAAGTTACCGTTAAGAGGCACATTGGATATAAGATAGGGAAATAATAATCCAAAGGACTTGGCTTGATCAAGTATAACATATGAAGATCCCTTAATTCTTCATGAGTTAGCCAAGTCTCCAATGCCCTCCATAAACACCTATTGATCAAGTTTGAGCTAGTTGGTACCCAACCAAGTTGGGTCCTAAGAGGTTAGTCACAATAGGCTTGGCAACCCAAATGGTTCTTTTCTTGACACCACTTTGAGTTCCAACAAACTTGGCAAACACATTGCCATCCTTATCCTTCCTAAGATAATAATCATCAACAACAATGATAGGGTTAGATAAGGCACCGTTTGAACATGAAGAGGCAAAGTGCCCCTTCACACGACATATGTAGCAACAAGTGCTCCCCTTTCTCTTCTTCATTGATTTCTTGGCTTGGGGAGCATTATCTTGATTTTTCTTCGGAAGCGGCCTAACTTCAACTTGGGCTTGAACATGAACTTATGGCCGCTTCCCTTGTTGCTTCTCACTCAAGTGCTTTTTCTTCAATGGACAAGATCTTACATGATGTCCTTCAACCTTGCACTTGAAGCAAATAATCTTGGCCGAATTCTTGACTTGGTTTTGGCCCTTCTTCTTGTTTATATTGGACTTGTTCTTGTTATTGGAGTTGAATCCAAGTCCACTTTTATCATTAGGGGATTTTTGCACACTCAAGATATTATCGAGTGTGGATTTCCCTTCATGACTCTTTTCCAAGTCATTCCTCAAGGAAGTGAGTTGAGCCTTGAGCTCTTTGATTTCCTCTACATGGTTAGTATAAATACAAGTACTAGAGGAAGTAGAAGCTTCATTGTTAGAGCAACAAGCCAAAGCAATTAATCCAACACAAGGTTTATCAATAGTATGGCTAGATGAATTACTAGGACTAGCACATGGCAAAATAGCATTTTGAGTAGAAGTTGTGCTAATGTACAAAAGAGGCTCACAAGATGTTACCTTAGTAATACTTGCCTCACGAGCTAACTTTTTCCCATCATAAGAGATTAGAAGATCATTATGAGAGACCGAGAGATTTTCGTGACTTTCTTCCAATTTCCTATACTTGCTAGTTAGCAACTCAAGTTTAGCCCTTCGCTCAACATTCTCCTTTAGGATAGATGCTTCACAAGAAGTAGAGTTAGTAGCACAAGCATCATTAATGGAATTTTCCTTTTCAAGCTCATAAGATTCATTTTTTTGTGTGAGGAGACAATTAGTGTGCTTCTCCTCGGCAATCTCTTGCTTAAGGAGATTGAATCTCTGACTCACATCATCAAGTTGGAAATCTAACTCCTCTATGGTTCCCGTTTGTTTAGTTATGGTGTCCATAACGTGTTTGAGACAAGTAACGGCCTTATTATTACCACGAAGAGAGGTACACAAAAAATTCAACTCAAGCAAGAGAGCACTAGTATCCTCATCAATGTCATCATCACTATCATCATTATCATTGCTATTATCTTTACAAGATATATTGGGATCCAAAGTAGGAGATACCTTTGATCCTCTTGCCATAAGGCACATGTGAGCATGGGAGAATGAAGATGAGGATATTCTTGAATCTTCATTCATGATCATGTATTGCTTCATAGAATGTTTGATTTCCTCTACATTGTTAGATAAACAACTAGAGGAAATAGAAGCATTTTGTTCATGGTAACAAGGCAAATCAAGCGTATCCTCTACACTAGTACTAAAATAATTTCTAGATGATATACACGGACTAGCAACACAAGGGGATATAGCATTATTGTTGCAAGAAGTGCTTAAGTCCAAAGAAGAAACATTGCAATGGGATAGAGATGAAGGATCATCATTAGCGAGCACAATATCAACATTGCAATTCCCAACACCACTCACCATATCTTTACCTTGTGTCTTGCCACACATTGGTGAAGTGGGTGAAGATGAGAACTCATCGCGGCCGGAGGTGGAAGCAACTTGGAGCTCTGCATGATGTGAAGGAAAAGAGATCTCCTCGGAGAAACCACCGACAATATTAGAAATGGAACCACCAAATATTTCTTTAAGCTTGGTCCACTTCTCATGAGACGACTTGCGCTTTACAATCGTCAAGAACAAATTAACTGTGGGGCTCAAAAAGAAAATAAGCTCATTAGATACTTGAGCTTCGAGATGTAAATTTTTCTCATCCTCTAAAGATAGATTTTGAGGATCCATAGGAGGAGAAAAACCTACATCTAGAAATCGCTCAATATTTGGACACAAGGTCCGAAGATTACAAAGTAAGCAATTTCTCCACAAAGCATAATTTGTGCCATCAAAGATAATTGTGTCATTGTGCACTATACTACTAGCCGACATCTTTACACTCTAGGCGGTGAAGCCTAAACAAGGAGAGACCTTGCTCTGATACCAATTGAAAGGATAGAGATGTCGCCTAGAGGGGGGTGAATAGGCAATTTCAAAACTATTACGGTTTTGGCTTGATAGAATGCGGAATTAAACTAAAGTTTATTTTACAAGCACAAAACCTAAATACACTAGGCTCAACTAAGTGCACCAACAACAAATTAAGCTAAGCAAGATAGCACAAGATAAATATACCACAAGTGATAAGCAAGATATAAGTACTTTCACCACCTTTGGGAAGGGGGATACGTCACGTTGGAGAGGTGTGAGGTTCCACGAAGGATTCCTCACGCGCCACAAAGGCTCATCTTCTTCTCCGAGTCTATACCACGAAGGAATAGGACCTTTCCTTATGGCTAGATTTTCCTCCACTCCGGAGATGGCAAGCTCCACAACCACTTCACAAGCTCCACGAAGGAGAATCCCGGGTCTCTTCATAATCTTCCACGAAGAGAACACCGCGGTACCAACCGCAAAGCCAACTAGGAGGTCACCCTCCAAGAGTAACAAGCTCACGGTCTCTCACTCGAACAAATCGTAATGGAGAGCTCAACACTTATGCAAGAGTGCAAAGCAAGACCACCAAAGGTGCTCAAATCCTTCACTCTCAAATCCCACCAAAGCAACAAGTGCTAGGGAGGAATTAGAGAGGAAGAACAATGGTGGAAGTAAACCAATGACTCCAAGATCTAGATCCAATGGGTTCCCCTCACTTAGAGGAGGAATTGATTGATGGGGATTGTAGATCTAGATTTCCTCTTCCAAAGATGCAAGAATCATAGGAGGGAAGGGGGAGGAAGCAAGCTCAAGAGGTTCAACAATGGAGGTCAATTTCGTGGTCAAGAACGTCCTAAAACGTTGGGGGAAGAACCCCTTTTTATAGTGGAAAGCAAATATGGACGTTGGAAGAAATCTGTGCGAACTCGGTTGAAAGTTCGGTTGGACCGGCTCCAGAACCGGACGGTCCGGTTCCTGGACCGGAAAACCAAACTTAAAACCGGAATTAGGGTCAGTACACAGTCTCGGATATACTCGGTATAGCAAAACCAAAAATCCCGGTTTTAGATCCGGTTTTCCGGTCCTGGCACCAGACCACCCGGTCTGGGAGCCGGTTGAACCGAATCCACCACCGGGATGAAACAGGCTTCACGAAAAATGCAATAACTTTTGCATCCGGACTCCGATTTCGATGATCTTGGGTTCGTTTTGACGAGGACAACAAGTTATACAAGATTGTGAAAAGAAACATCATAGCCCAACAAAGTAGGATAGAACCAAATGAAGAAAGGTAAGAAGCCTCCCTAAATAAGAACCGATAAAACCTTCAAACTCGAAAACACCATAGAAGATGCATAAGAATTCTGTTTTCGATGAACTTGGGCTTGTTTAAGAGCTAGCAACAAGCTCAAGAACCTCACATAGAGAAACAGCAAGAAGCAACAAAATAGTAAGTTTCAAAGTATGCAAAGGATTGAGCTCCCTATGACGATGTGATCAAGTTACACAACTGAAAGCCCCTCTTGATAGTGCGGCTATCTATCCTATAACCCGGTCTCCCAACAACCACCTTGAGACCGGTAAAAGGAAAAACCTAGCAAGGCCATACCTTTGCCTTGCGCATCCTGCTTGATCTTGATGACAACGCTTCAAGCTCCACCCAAGCCGGAATGCAACACTTGATCATTGTTGCTTCGTGAAGACTCATAATTTGCTCCCCATACACCACTATGGGATAGCTTCATTAATACATGTCTTCACATGTCCATTATCACCAATATGGATGGCAAGTTTCAAGCAAATGATCTTCTCGAGATGCTTATCTTGAACTTTCCCTTCTCAACCTTGATGACGATCACCACTTGATGTCATCCTCTCATGGTCTATATAATATCTTCATTTTTGAAGCATGCCCATGGAAAGATACCTGTCCCATATAGAAAACGCAAAGACAAATATATAATGGGTTAGTTCATGATGCATAATTGACAAGGCTTACCATACCACAAGACCATGTGGTACATTCTTTATGCTTCATGTGTTGACCAACTTGAAATCACTCTTCACTCTTTGTATTGTTCAACCAAGTATCTTCTCGCGCTCCATCTCAATATCTTGAGATACATAAGGAACTCTTAATTTGATTACATGCTCTAAATCTTAGTCAACCATAGCTCAACTAATGAGGCTATCATGACACCAACTTAGAGCCATATCTTGAATTCTTCTATTGAGATCACACTCTCAAGATCTTGATCATATCATATTATTCTCTTAATCTCGATGATTTTGATGCCAATACTCAAGGTATATCTTTATCTTCATGGCATCCATACTTGAATCCAACACATGGACTACAAGCATGACCTATGGAATATACCTTCATATAAAACTCAGTGAAAACATTAGACCATAGGGATTGTCATTAATCACCAAAACCACACATAGGGGCAATTACCCTTTCATATTGTCAAGGGGGTCTCTCCACACAGGGAATCCTTTGAGCTGATTTTTTACGTTCATAACCTTTCACTAATGTCCAATTAGAACATAAGCTAGTTACCAAGTCAATTATTCAGATGGCACGGTTATATGGCAATACAATTCATAGTGAAATCCACCCTAATTAGCATCAATTATCAAATACTCATAATATATATACTAATACACTTACTCAAATTAATATCTGACCACACAAACAGAACAAAAGAGGTAATATCAAGAGACGCATGCCGTAGATCTGACAAGAAAACAACTAATAAAAACATACTGCAATCTCGACAATATTGAACTAAAGGAATCATAAATGCATATCCCAAGCTCATGCTCTAGAATGGGTGATCCAACAGATCTTCACAAAACAATATGGATAATATTTCAAAGAGTTCATTTATGAACACATGTATGTTTTATAATTCTTATCTGAACAAATATTTGTTCATGTTAAAGAGATGAGCAAGAAGATAGAATCTACTCTACTCTAGATTACAAACATAAAAACCCTTCGATAGGGAGAAGAGTGTGGTCATTTACTTACTCTTAGCGATAGATAACCACAAATTCAAAAATAAAAAAGGAATTGCGAAATATTATGAATGAAGCTAAACAGAACATCCCTTGTGGCATCTGAAGTAGCACACCGTCAATCATAGTGAATGAACATATGCAAAAACAAACATCGAATATGTATAGGCATTGATTTGACAAAAGATACACACGAATTCATAGTTTCTTATGTAACTCCAGGAACATTGAGAAAAGTGGATATATCTTTGCTTGCAATCCAACAATGCACCAACTACTGGATATCTATATAAATACTTGAGAAATGGAGGATCACACCTCATTTGCTTGGTGTATGCTCAATGTAAACTTTTGAATTACTCCGCAGAGAGAGATACATACTACATACATTATACAATTATTATTCACTTTTGATCAAATAGGCAACTTGTATCCTTGTAAAAAATTAAATTTCACCCATGGCAACATACAAATGCCTGTTGTAAAGTTGCGACTTGTCTTAATTCGATCCTCTGCTCCTTTATGACAACCGATATCCTATCATTCATCTAAACTAACATGATTCTCTCTCATCTTAAACCATTCATCTCGCAAATAGATAACATGTAAAATGGGAAAAATAAGTAGCATTGTATCTAATTTGAGAGATATAAAGTACTAATATTATAACTTCTACAAATGTGATATACATGTTCAGAGTGTTGGAGATATGCCCTAGAGGCAATAATAAATGTAGTTATTATTATATCTTTGTGTTTATGATAAATGTTTACATTCATGCTATAGCAGTATTAACAAGGAAACATTAATACTTGTGTGATTTGTAAACTAAATTAGAGTCCTAGTAAAGCCTCTTTATAATACTATCTTGTTGGTTAATAAATGATTGTGGTTTCCCTATCATGAACATTGAGATGTTATTAACAACAAGATCATATTGTTAGGAGAATGGTATGATGGACATACTCCTATAGATAAGCGTAGCATAAAGATCAAGTCATTTTAATAGTTCAATTGCTATATGCTTTCTGATACATAGTAACCTAATTCCTTCGACCATGGGATCATGCTTATCACCATCACCGGAAGGATGTTTTTATGACATCAAACACCACACCGTAACTGGGTGGCTATAAAGGTTGCATTGAGTGTTCAGAAAGTATGGGTTGAGACACATGGATCAAGAGTGGGATTTGTCCATCCATATGACGGATAGATATGCTGTAGGCCCTCTCGGTGGAATGTCATCCAATTGGCTTGCAAGCATGTGACTGGCTCACAATGGATCACATATCACGGGAACGAGAAAAGAGTACTTATCAGTAACGAGGTTGAACTAGGTATGCAGAGATACCGACGATCAAAACCTCGGATAAGTAAACTATCGTGAGACAAAGGGAAATTGGTATCGTATGTAAGTGGTTCATTCGATCGCAAAGTAATCGTAGAAATATGTGGGAGCCATATGAATTTCCATATTCTTCTATTGGTTATTGTTCGGAGAAGTGTCTCGATCATGTCCGCATAATTCACGAACCGTAGGGAGACACACTTAAGGATTCGATGTTGTTGAGTAGTTATGGAATGATGAGTAAGAGACTGAATGTTGTTCGGAGTCTCGGATGGGATCCGGGATATCACGAGGAGATCCGGAATGGTCTGGATAATAAGATTCATATAAGGAAAGTCCTGTTTCGGAGTTGGAGAATGATTCCGGTGTTTTCGTCGGGAATGTTCTAGAAGGGTCCGGAAGGTCCGGCACTCCGGAGGGGAAGGGTACATGAATGTGTCATAACAAGTTGGAATGGTTGCATCATCTACTAGGTTTCATCGCTGAGCAAAATGAAGGGATAAATCAAATCCTAGTTTGAAAAGTCAAACACCAATTTGAAAAGTCAAACGACAAGTTTGCTTGGTGGAGGGAGAGTAGGAAACCTACTTGGGGAGGAAGTCCTCCTCCCTCCACCGCCGGCCAAGGAGGCCGAGTTGGGGGAGGACTCCCTCCTCCCAACCGGCACCCTCCCACCTAGATAAGGAGGGGCAGGGGTGCCCCTCTAGATCTACACCTCTCACCACCCAAACCCTAGCCCTAAGCCGCCGGCGCCACCACCCCCTACTGCCGCCGCCTAGGGCACCACCAACTCGCCGAGTTGGGGTGAAACCCTAACCCTAGCCGCCGGCTAGGCTCCTCCCTTGGTGCCTCTAAACCCTAGATCGCCAAGGCCTCTCTCATAGTCCACCATACTCGCTCCGGCTTAAGGCGAAGCCCTGCGAGATCTCCCCTCTACTTCCAGTACCACGCCGTCGTGCTGCCGGAATCGCGAGGAGAGTGCTACAACCCCCGCTGCCTGCTGGAACAAGGGAGAGGAAGGTCTTCATCGAGTACCGAACGTGTGACCGACTGCGGGAGCGCTGCCGGAACGCAGCGCCGGAAGGATCGTCTACACGATCTTGAGATCGGCAAGAGTACGACTACATCACCCATGAGAATCCGCTCTCGTTAAACACTTTGGAATCTTCGAGGTTGAGTTATTCTATCGACTCGTTGTTACAATCTAGTAGATAGATCTTGGCTTGTTTGTTTGTATGCGGTAGAATTTTTTTGTTTTCCATGCTACGAACCCCTACAGTGGTATCAGAGTTGTGTCTATATGTAGATCTGTTGCACGAGTAGAACACAATGGTCATTGTGGGCGGTGGTGCTTTTATTATCAATTGCTTCTTGTGTACTTTGCATCTTGCGGTATGATGGGATGAAGCGGCCCGGGCTAACCTTACATGACATCGTTCATGAGACTTGATCCACGCTCAACATGCAACTTGTATTGCATAAGTGGCTTTGCGGGTGTCTGTTTCTCCCATTATAGTATAGATCCAATTTACAACGGGCACTTGATAGTTCAAACATCAACGTTGTGGTTCTTGTTCGTAAGTTAGATCGACACTTATTGAAAGCCCCAAACCACGTAAAATATGCAAAGAAAATTAGAGGCGTCTAACTTTGTTTTGCAGGGGTGTGTTGTGATGTGATATGGCCATGATTGTGATTATATTTGATGTATGCAATGATCCTTATTGTAAGTTGGCAACCGGCAGAAGCCATATGGTTGTCTTTAATTTCTGTTAAGACCCGCATGTCTATTCAAAGTACTTGTAATAGTTGAAGCTGGTGGACGACAATCATGGAGCAGCGTCATTGACCTTGATGCAATGCCGGTGATGATGGAGATCATGTTCGTGCTTGAAGATGGAGATCGGAAGCACAAAGAAGAAAGGCCATATCATATCACATATTATGAATTGCATGTGATGTTAATCCTTTATGCATCTTGTATTGCTTAGTTAACGACGGTAGCATTATAAGATGATCCCTCATGCACATAAATTTCAAGTTCTAAAGTGTTCATCCTTAGTAAGCACCGTTGCTAAAGCTTGTTGTTTCGAAGCACCACATGATGATCGGGTGTGTTAGATTTTGCAAGTGTATACAACGTGAGCAAGCCAGATTTGCTCATGCAGAAGCTAAGGTTTGAACTTGACGAGCCTAGCATGTACAGACATGGTCTCGGAACACGGATCACCGAAAGGTAAAGCATGAATCATATAGTAGATATGATGAACATGTCGATTGTTCGCCATTGAAGCTACATCAACTCTCGTGATGATCGGTTTTGATGTGGTGGATTTGGTTCATGTGATCACTAAAACAATGTGAGGGATATTGTTTTGAGTGGGAGTTCACCTAGATTAATTTAACTATTAATTAGAACTCAATTTGTCATAAACTTAGTCTAAACTATTGCAAATATGTTGTAGATCCATGGCGGCCCCTACCATCAATTTTAATGCGTTCCTAGAGAAAGAAAAGTTGAAAAACAATGGAAGCAACTTCGCGAATTGGTTCCGCAATTTGAGGATTGTCCTCAATGCTGGTAATTTGACCTATGTGCTGGATGCACCGCTGGGTGACCCGCCTGCAGCTGATGCTACCGATGAAGTAAAGAATGTTTACCTCGCTCGGAAGAATTAGTACTCCATAGTTCAGTGTGCTATCTTGTATGGTTTGGAACCGGAGCTTCAGAAAAGGTTTGAGAATTCAGACCCACATGATATTGTCCGTGAACTCAAATTGATATTTGAAACTCACGCGACAGTTGAGAGCTATGAGGCTTCTGAAAAGTTCTTTAACTGCAAGATGGAAGAGGGCAACTCCGTCAGTGAGCATGTGCTTAAGATGTCTGGGCACGCAAACAAACTCCAAAGCTTGGGTATAGTGATTCCTAATGCTTTGGGGATTTACCGTGTCCTCCAATCACTACCACCAAGTTACAAGAACTTTGTGATGAACTACAATATGCAAAGCATGAACAAGCAGTTGCCAGAACTCTTCTCCATGTTAAAATCTGCAGAAGTGGAGATCAAGAAAGAGCACCAAGTGTTGATGGTCAATAAGACCACCAAATTCAAGAAAGGCAAGTCTAAGCAAAAGGGACACTTCAAGAAGGGTGGTAAGAAAGTTGCCGCATCGACGAAGAAGACCAAGGCTGGACCTAAGCCTGATACTGAGTGATTTTACTACAAGGGAGAAGGTCACTGGAAGGAATTGCCCAAAGTACTTGGTGGATTTGAAGAACGACAACATCAAGAAGAAAGGTATATCCGATATACATGTTATTGATGTGTATCTCACTAGTACTCGTAGTAGTGCCTGGGTATTTGATACCGGCTCGGTTGCTCATATTTGTAACTCGAAACAGGTGCTGCAGAATAAACGGAAGCTAGTGAAGAACGAGGTGACGATGCGCGTAGGAAATGGATCAAAGGTTGATGTGATCGCGGTCGGCACACTACCTCTTCATCTACCATCGGGATTAGTTTTATACTTAAATAATTGTTATTTGGTGCCTGCGTTAAGCATGAACATTATATCGGGATCTTGTTTATTGCGAGACGGTTACTTGTTTAAGTCCGAGAATAATGGTTGTTCGATTTATATGAGTAATATGTTTTATGCACATGCACCTTTGATAGATGGTCTATTCTTATTGAATCTCGATAGTGGAAATACACATATTAATAACATTGAAGCTAAATGTTTGAAATTAAGCGATAACTGGACCTATTGTAACACCCTCAGAATCGACCCTATGCAAGTTTCAGCGATTCCCGCCAAACCCGCATAGAAACGATTCAAAGGTGCCCACCAGGCACTTTCGTGCGGGTGGAAAACGAAGTAATAACATTACACAATAGTCCTTGATGGGACCCACAGAACAGATATATATATACAACACAACTCCATGAGTCAAGAATACAAATATAATATACAAAGATCCAAATCACCTTGAAAATGACAGAGCGTCCGACTACGGACAAGATGCAAATGGGGCTAAGAGCCCTGAAGAATAACCAATGGCGTCCATAACCCTGCCCAGGCCAAGCCGGAAGGGTAACCCTGCTAACGACGTCGATCTCAAAACCTGCTTAAACAAAAGGGGTGCCGACAAAGGGCAAAGGAAAAAAGAGGAGCGTCAGTACTGAGGCCAGTACACGGCGAGGCTAGAATTCGGCGGTCCTCGCCTACATAGGTATGGTGGACTGAAGCGGCAGCGGCAGCATGCACTAAACAACCTATAGAGACTCGATACCACGGTCGGCTATCAGAGAGAGATAAGAAAGACCTATTCGGATCCAACCTGAATCTAACACCAACAAACCCATCCTGGTATTTCCCCCTCGAGACCAAACGAGGAAGTCAACCGAGGAACTCACACTGTTGGCAGTTTTATTTATTCCGTTATCGTTGCAGCAATTACTAGTCAGGTGTAGATAGTCATCCTGATAAAATAAGCAGTGGGCAGTTTTAGTTGACCATTCCGTTGTAGCTGCGACACTTACTAGTCAGATATAATTAGCATGAGATATCCCAAAACCCAGCAGTTGTTGGTACTTTTATTTAGCCATTCCGTTATAGTTGCAATACTTACTAGTCAGGTACAATGGTCGCAAGCGACAACTCAAACAAGCAATTGTTGGCAGTTTTATTTAGCCATTCCATTGTAGTGAAACTGATTACTAGTCATTATAAAGTCAAATTTATAGCACTACTTTAGTTATAGTTGTATATGATCGAGATACTATGCTCCAAGTCGTCCATAACCGCGGACACGGCTTTCAGAAAGTTTTACCCTGCAGGGATGCACAAATAGCAACACACACTCGATCAACCTCGAAAAAACCAAATCAAAACCCAACGAGGCTTTCACGACAAAGCAATCACAGGATTCAGAAATATTTCAGGGGGCCACCCCATTAAGCTACCCGCAACGAAGTTAGCTGACTCCGAGACGGACTCAAGGTTTGCGTCAGTGGCTGTAAACGACTGGGAACCCAAAAATGTGACTGGGCTTGTCGATACCGCGAAAACACTCCGCTTACCTAAACAGTACAGGTGCTCCTCGCACAATCGTAAATAAAGCAGTAAAGCATGGCATAAGTACAGGATAGTAAATAAAACCTCAAACTAGTTTGTGGCCCCAAGAAATAAGAATGAATCAAGCTCTGGCTCAGGGGGGTCCCATAATCCTCCCGGATGTGGATAGCGCGAATATTCAAGGAACAGGTATCAAGTACTCGGGGTCCTACGGGACACAAGTGGACGGTTAACAACCAAATAGCATCGCCCACCTGTGCCTCTGCTTACCTACTTCAATTTTAGTTGTTAAACAGTAAATAAAGTGAACGGTAATTAAAGCCATGAACATCTCCAACATTAAACATGCGGCAACACTCCAACAACTGTGGTACTGGACGACACGCAACAGCACTTGAGCAAGCGACTACGACGCGCAAGTCCAACTATCTACCAAACAACAGGTAATAGGATGTGTCCACGGCAATATAAGGCTGCAAGGGATATCACGGGTACGAAAACTAGAGCATCGCAACACAGATAGCAATAGATCAACAGGAGGGAATAAATACTATAAAAGTAAGATGGGTAGAAAGGGGGAGGTGCTCGCCTGAAAACATTGACGAAGGTTCAACCGAAGATCGGGTCGACACTCGCATCAACTCAACGGCCTTATCCGCGAAGAACCAAAACACTAGAAGAAACACCGGATGCAATATTTAATACTACGACAGAAGATCGGGCATGATGCATGTATGATGTATGACATGGCAAAGCTGCGATGCAATTAGGTCATATTAAGCGGAACCGGGGTCCCGACAATTAGATATATGGTTCTAGTTGTTTAGATACCCGCAATTTAAATGTTGTAATAACAGGGCAAGATAAGTTACCGGTTCGTTACACAAATTTAAATGGAACCAATATGAGACTAGATTTGTCCGCATATGGGCCCCATATTTAATTATAATGTGAATCGGCATAATGCCCCAAACCACACAATTATGCATGCGAGTATGACAATTTAATATGCAACAATTTATATTACATTTATAAAATAGGGCTCGAGAAAAGGGGCACACATTAGGGTTCGGCGATCTTGGGGTTCGAGGGGTTCGGGGTCGGTCTCAGGGTTCAGGGTTCGACGGGATCGGCCTCGGATACAAGATGGAGAACTTGTCGTGACGTGCCGGAGATCTTGGTTCCAAGCGGTCGATCTTGTCGTCGAGAAGATCTTGTCGGGTCCGCGGTCGTCGGGTCGTGTCGTTCCACGGCGGAGATCTTGGTGTTCCGGGTCTCGGCGTCCGAGAGGAAGTGCTTGGCGCTCGGCGTCCTTCGGTATCCATGTCGACGGTCTTGGCGTCCGGGGATCCTCTGGGTTTCCACCGACAACCTTGAAGGCTCCGGCTTGGTTGCTCGTAGTGAACTTGGTTCCGCGTCGGAGTTCATGAGGATCCATGAAGCAGAGCATGGCGTTTGATACCCTTGTCGGTGGTTCTTCGAGGGTCATCGATGGTTCATCGGGCTCGCTCGGGTCTCTATCGGGTCGGGGTCGATCTTGGTGGTTACTATGCTCCTACACGAGCATTGGCGACGCATGGTTCAGAGGAGCTTGGTCGGCGTTGCGAAGACGACCCGGCAGACGTGCGGCAACGCTGGCAGGCTCGGTGACGTACGGAGGGCCCGGGTCGCGTAGGGCGGTGCACACGTCCGGACTCCGTGGCGGCGCCAGACTGAAGCGGCAGCGGCACGTGCGGGTGTGTCGCTGGGGGGAGCGGGCAGGGCTCCGGCGGTGATGGGCCGGCAAGGGCAGAACGGAGGAGGGGGCCTGGCCGGCGACGCGAGCAGGCGAGGTCGACGGCAGGTCGACGGCGAGGGGGCGGGCCTGGCGGCGGCAGACAGAGGCGCTCGCGGGGCAGCGCCGGAGGTTGAGGAAGCGGGGACCACGGCCAGCGGAGGAGGGCGCCGGGGCTCGAGGCCGGGGGACGCGCGCAGGGCGCCGGAGGCGGGGTCGAGCTGGAGAGAGCGCCGGAGGGGAGGAAGAGGGGGTCGGGGCGGAGGACGCGCCGGCGGCGAGGAGGAGAGGAGGACCCGGCGGCGAGGCGGGGACGCGGGAGGAGGCCGGCCGGAGGGACTCCGCGAGGCGGCGAGGAGCTGCCGAGGGTGGCCGACGCGGTGGGGGAGGCGAGCAGCGGGGCGGGGTCGCGGTCGGGGTGGGCTCGCGGCTGAGGGAGAGGAGGGCCAGGGGCGGCGGGGTGCCCGCGGTGAGGAGCGCCGGGGAGGTTGAGGAGGAGGGAGCCCCAGGCGGCGGTGAGCCGGGGTGGTGCTGCGGCCGACGAGCAGAGAGAACGGGCGAGCGGGGAGGGGGCGCGGTCGGGGAGAGAGGTTGGAGAAGGTGGGGGAGGGGAGAGAGGCAGGTGGGGCCGGGGAGATGGTTGACCAGGGGGAGAGAGAGGGAGTGGCTGCGGGGTGGGGCCAGGCGCGGTGGGACCCGGTTGGAAGGGAGAGGGGGTAGATGGGGGCTAGGTGAGAGAGAGAGAGGGGTGTAGGTGGGGCTGTGGATTGGTGAGGTGGCAAGGCGGGTAGGGATTGGGGTCCAGGGGGTGAGGTGGACTGGGGAGGTGAGGTGGAGGGCTGGGAGTGGCTGGGTAGAATAGGACTAGGTAGGAAAGATTTGGGGTAGGGTTTAAGGTGGACCGATTGTACTGGGGGTGGCCGTCTGGGTCGGATCGGTCCGGTTCGGCTGCCCCCTAAAATAATATAACTTTTATTTAATTTGCAATAAACTTTTGTAAATAGTTTTTAGACAAACAAAATATCCAGAAGCATCCGGGGGTTTAATTTGAAATAGAAGGAGGGCTAGTTTCAGAAAACAATAGTTTTTCGCAACATAGTTTCAAGTAAAATAATATGCATGATGTCATGATGATGCAATGCACAAAAACAACGCGATTTTCTAGTAGTGGTTTTGCGGGATGCCACACCTATATGTGGCACTGTCGTCTTGGTCACATTGGAGTGAAGCGTATGAAGAAACTCCATTCCGATGGACTTCTTGAATCACTTGATTTCGAATCACTTAAAAGATGCGAAGCATGCCTGATGGGTAAAATGACTAAGACTCCATTTTCTGGTATGATGGAGCGAGCTACGGACTTATTGGAAATCATACATACCGATGTGTGTGGTCCAATGAGTGTAGCATCGCGCGATGGTTATCGTTATGTTCTTACCTTCACGGATGACTTGAGTAGATATGGGTATATATATTTCATGAAACATAAGTCCGAAACTTTCGAGAAGTTTAAGGAATTTCAAAGTGAGGTGGAGAATCAACGTAACAAGAAGATTAAATTTCTACATTCTGATCGTGGAGGTGAATATCTAAGTTACGAGTTTGGCGAGCATTTGAAGAAATGCGGAATACTTTCACAATTGACACCGCCGGGAACACCACAGCGTAATGGTGTGTCCGAACGTCGTAATCGAACTCTCTTAGATATGGTTCGTTCTATGATGTCACTTACAGATTTACCGCTATCATTTTGGGGTTATGCATTAGAAACAACTGCATTCACTTTAAATAGGGCACCATCTAAATCCGTTGAAACGACACCGTATGAATTATGGTTTGGGAAGAAACCTAAATTGTCGTTCCTTAAAGTTTGGGGTTGCGAAGCCTATGTAAAGAAGTTACAGCCGGACAAGCTTGAACCCAAAGCGAAAAAATGCGTCTTCGTAGGATACCCGAAGGAAACTATTGGGTATACCTTCCATCATAGATCCGAAGGCAAAATCTTCGTTGCCAAGAATGGATCCTTTCTAGAGAAGAAATTTCTCTCGAAAGAAGTGACTGGAAGGAAAGTAGAACTCGACGAGGTTGTCGAACCTTCTCTCGAACTTGCGAGTAGCGCAGCACCGGAAGAAGTTCATGTGGTGCCTGCACCAATAAGAGAGGAAGCTAATGATGACGATCATGAAACTTCGGTAGAAGTTGCTACAGAGCCTCGCAGGTCAACGAGAACTCGTACCACTCCTGATTGGTATGATACCGTTATGAGTGTCATGTTGGTGGACAACACCGATGACCCTGCGACATATGAGGAAGCGATGATGAGCCCAGATTCCAATAAATGGCAAGAAGCCATGAAATCCGAGATTGGATCCATGTACGAAAACCAAGTATGGACTTTGGTGGACTTACCGGATGGCCGGAAGGCTATCGAGAACAAATGGATTTTCAAGAAGAAAACAGATGCTGATGGTAATGTTACTGTCTATAAAGCTCGACTTGTCGCAAAAGGGTTTTGACAAATTCAAGGAGTTGACTACGATGAGACTTTCTCACTAGTAGCGAAGCTAAAGTCTGTAAGGATTTTGTTAGAAATCGCTGCATATTATGATTATGAGATATGGCAGATGGATGTCAAAACAGCGTTCCTCAATGGAGACATTGATGAAGAGTTGTATATGATGCAACCCAAAGGTTTTGTCGATCCTAAAGATGCTAACAAGGTATGCAAACTTCAACGGTCCATATATGGATTGAAGCAAGCATCCCGAAGTTGGAATCAACATTTTGATAAAGTAATCAAAAGTTTTGGTTTTATACAAACTTATGGAGAAGCTTGTATTTACAAGAAAGTGAGTGGGAGCTCTGTAGCATTCTTAATACTATATGTAGATGACATATTGTTGATTGGGAATGATGTAGACCTTCTTAACAGTGTCAAGGAATATTTGGATAATAGTTTTTCAATGAAAGATCTTGGCGAAGCAGCTTACATATTAGGCATAAAGATTTATAGAGATAGATCGAGACGCCTAATATCATTGTCACAAAGTACATATTTGGACAAAGTTTTAAAGAGGTTTGGAATGGAAGATAGCAAGAAAGGGTTCTTGCCCATGTTGCCCAATACAACCTTGAGTAAAACTCAAAGTCCAGCAACGACAGAAGATAGAGAAAGGATGAGTAAGACTCCCTATGCCTCGGCCATATGATCTCTAATGTATGCCATGCTATGTACTAGACCCGACATTGCATATGCTGTTAGTTTGACTAGTAGATATCAAAGTGATCCAGGAGTGGATCATTGGACAACGGTCAAAAACATCCTTAAGTACTTGAGAAGAACTAAGGATATGGTTCTTTCTTATGGAGGTGATGAACAACTCGTTGTTAATGGTTACACCGATGCTAGTTGAAACACCTATCCGGATGATTCTAAATCACAATCTGGATACGTATTTACTTTGAATGGTGCAGCAGTTAGCTGGAGGAGTGCAAAGCAAAGCGTTGTGGCGAGATCTTCAACTGAATCGGAATACATAGCTGCTTCGGAGGCTTCAAAAGAAGCGATATGGATGAAGGAGTTCATTACAGAGCTCAGTGTGGTTCCAAGTGCGCTGGACCCAATGTCTATCTACTGTGATAACATGGGCGCCATAGCCAATGCGCAAGAACCAAGGTCACACAAGAAGCTGAAGCACATCAAGCTACGTTTTCACGCTATTCGAGAACATGTCCAAGATGGTGACATAAAGATTTGCAAAGTACACACAGATCTGAATGTGGCGGATCCGTTGACTAAACCTCTTCCGAGGGCAAAACATGACCAACACCAAACTGCCATGGGTGTTCAGTATATTACCATGTAATCTAGATTAGTTGACTCTAGTGCAAGTGGGAGACTGTTGGAGATATGCCCTAGAGGCAATAATAAATGTAGTTATTATTATATCTTTGTGTTTATGATAAATGTTTACATTCATGCTATAACAATATTAATAAGGAAACATTAATACTTGTGTGATTTGTAAACTAAATTAGAGTCCCTAGTAAAGCCTCTTTATAATACTAGCTTGTTGGTTAATAAATGATTGTGGTTTCCCTATCATGAACATTGAGATGTTATTAACAACAAGATCATATCGTTAGGAGAATGGTATGATGTACATACTCCTATAGATAAGCGTAGCATAAAGATCAAGTCATTTTAATAGTTCAATTGCTATATGCTTTCTGATACATAGTAACCTAATTCCTTCGACCATGAGATCATGCTTATCACCATCACCGGAAGGATGCTTTGATGACATCAAACACCACACCGTAACTGGGTAGCTATAAAGGTTGCATTGAGTGTTCGGAAAGTATGGGTTGAGACACATGGATCAAGAGTGGGATTTGTCCATCCATATGACGGATAGATATGCTCTAGGCCCTCTCGGTGGAATGTCATCCAATTGGATTGCAAGCATGTGACTGGCTCACAAGGGATCACATATCACGGGAACGAGAAAAGAGTACTTATCAGTAACGAGGTTGAACTAGGTATGCAGAGATACCGACGATCAAAACCTCGGATAAGTAAACTATCGTGAGACAAAGGGAAATTGGTATCGTATGTAAGTGGTTCATTTGATCGCAAAGTAATCATAGAAATATGTGGGAGCCATATTAATTTCCATATTCCTCTATTGGTTATTGTTCGGAGAAGTGTCTCGATCATGTCCGCATAATTCACGAACCGTAGGGAGACACACTTAAGGATTCGATGTTGTTGAGTAGTTATGGAATGATGAGTAAGAGACCGAATGTTGTTCGGAGTCTCGGATGGGATCCGGGATATCACGAGGAGATCCGGAATGGTCCGGATAATAAGATTCATATAAGGAAAGTCTTGTTTCGGAGTTGGAGAATGATTCCGGTGTTTTCATCGGGAATGTTCTAGAAGGGTCCGGAAGGTCCGGCACTCTGGAGGGGAAGGGTACATGAATGTGTCATAACAAGTTGGAATGGTTGCATCATGTACTAGGTGTCATCGCTGAGCAAAATGAAGGGATAAATCAAATCCTAGTTTGAAAAGTCAAACGCCAATTTGAAAAGTCAAACAACAAGTTTGCTTGGTGGAGGGAGAGTAGGAAACCTACTTGGGGAGGAAGTCCTCCTCCCTCCACCGCCGGCCAAGGAGGCCGAGTTGGGGGAGGACTCCCTCCTTCCAACCGGCGCCCTCCCACCTATATAAGGAGGGGCAGGGGTGCCCCTCTAGATCTACACCTCTCACCACCCAAACCCTAGCCCTAAGCCGCCGGCGCCACCACCCCCTGCTGCTGCCGCCGCCGCCTAGGGCACCACCAACTCGCCGAGTTGGGGTGAAACCCTAACCCTAGCCGCCGGCTAGGCTCCTCCCTTGGTGCCTCTAAACCCTAGATCGCCAAGGCCTCTCTCATAGTCCACCATACTTGCTCCGGCTTAAGGCGAAGTCCTGTGAGTTCTCCCCTCTACTTCCGGTACCACGCCGTCGTGCTGCCGGAATCGCGAGGAGAGTGCTACAACCTCCGCTGCCTGCTGGAACAAGGGAGAGGAAGGTCTTCATCGAGTACCGAACGTGTGACCGACTGCGGGAGCGCTGCCGGAACGCAGCGCCGGAAGGATCGTCTACACGATCTTGAGATCGGCAAGAGTACGACTACATCATCCACGAGAATCCGCTCTCGTTAAACACTTTGGAATCTTCGAGGGTGAGTTATTCCATCGACTCGTTGCTACAATCTAGTAGATAGACCTTGGCTTGTTTGTTTGTACGCGGTAGAATTTTTTTGTTTTCCATGCTACGAACCCCTACATAGAGAATAGAGACCAGCTTAAAGTAGCAATACTATATAGCTAGATAGTAATTACAGGACATTCACCGCCTTAGATAGTAGGCATCCCATGTAATAGAACCACATATCATTTGTGACTTTATGAGCGTTATAGAAAAGTGCAAAATGCATCTTCAAATGCTTGTCAACCATCTATCTAATGTGAGACTATTTTTAAACATGTGATGACTTGCACAAAAAGTGAATGCATCTCAGATGAAAATATTGTCGCTTCATTGCCAAATTAGAGCTGATTGCTCAATCACGGACTCATATTGTTCACGCAAGGCATGAGTCATACAGACAATTGCTCGTACATACAAACATGGTAGTGTCCAAATTCCCAGAGCTACCTCATTAAACGAACTCCCTTACCCTCTCTATGGTTGCGTGAACATCACACGCCTATCAATGGTCGGCTCATAATCAGTGCTGGTGTTGGTCGATCCATCTTGAATTGACTGTTGCACGCGGAACCTCTGAGATCCAGAAGACAACCAGATATATTAAAATTGCAAAATTCAAAACTAAAACATATATAATCTATGTGCATAAGGATACTTCATACTTAGGGTGGATGGCTGGGCGAACGTGTGACGGCTGAACGCTATCACAAAACCCCAGCGGAAAGAGCACGAGCAAGATTTATTCAAGAGATTGGGAATGGCGGTAGCCGGAAGTTACGAAGTGGTGGAGCCAGATCTTCCGCCAGAAGAGTAGGACAGCAGCAACGATGCCCTGGTGATGCGTCCACGCTCTATACACGGAGGCGGCAACCTATGGGCAGGGAGCGCGCTGGAGGAGAGAAGCGCACTGGTGCAGGGGACGGGGCGAGCCGTAGTGAGGGGACGGGCGATGAGCACGGAGGAGCAATCTGGCGGCGACTGCCTGACCATGCACAATTCACGCGGTGGGATTTTGTGTTGGTTTCCTTTTCGGGGTGATTTTTTCCAAAGGGCCCTGGAGCTCGGGCGTGGGGGCTGAACTTTTCCTCTGCTGGTGGAACGCCTCCGCTCCGTGTTAGTAAATGCTAAGTATACATTAGATTAATTCTAGATTTAGTTTAGCAGGTTGATCTGGTGGTGCTAATTCGCCTGTGTATATTGGATGGGGTGTACTTAAAAAGAAAATGTTTGCTTTTTTATTAGTAGCAGAGACAAGACGATCATCATCTTTTAACCCTCCAGAAGCCGAGATGGGGTTGTCTCGACAGCTGTACCTTCCTGGCATCTTTTTTTTTCTTCTTGAGATGGTGTACCTTCCTGACATCTAGGCTATAAGATATTTTTCCAGATTTTTCTCACTGATGACCATCGCTAAACCTCTTCGCCACGATGGAACAGGAAGCGGCGGCCGAGCTCCAGAGGCGGCGACCGCCGTGGCGCCGCACGGTGGCCGTCCAGGCCGCGCTATGCCTCGCGCTCTACGCGGCCTTCAGCCTCGGCGAGCCGCAGCTCCGGCCGCGGGGCGGGGACGCGCTGGGCAGCGGCGGCCACGGCGGCAGCGTATCCTTCCTCAGCGTCGCGGGCGGCGCGCGGCCGCCCGCTGACCAGGCCCGCCTCCTGAGCCAGGTGCGTGCGTCTCTGCAGCAGTGTAGTCCAATCTCCGCGTTCGATCTCTTCTGCTGCATGCGTCCTCACACCGCAATCGGCCGGCCCTCCCATTTGGGGATCCATTCCTTGTGAGCGTCGCTAGCTGCTTCATTTGACGGACCCCATCCAGCCAGCTTCGCCTCCGTTGCTTCGCGGTGCCATGGAATCGCCAAGGCTCCATGAATCTAGGCTATTCGCTTCGCCTGTTACGGAATATTGCCTGAGAAATTCGTAATAATTAGGAAGAGTTTGTTCATCCTGAATCTGCCCAATCAGGTGACGGCCTGCGCATTCTCAGATCTAAGACTAGTATACAGTGGTAGCCGACAGGCTGCACTGGACTTACCTGGATGACACAACGTGCAACATGTTCATCCCAGTCCCAGTGTGGCACATGTGTCCTCTCGTGACATTGTTGACCGTGACAGTGGATTAGTTATTGTCCAGCATAGCATGTTCATGTTCACATAACTAAACGACGAATTAGTCTGGTTTTCAGTCGACCCTTTGTCTGCACATTGCGTGATTGTTGATCTCAAACAAAGTTACACAGTTCTTTTTTTTTATATGGTTGGTGTGTCCTAGGAGAGTGTCTAGTGCTGTTCTGTTGCTTGCGCATCGCTCTTTTCCCAGTCTAAAAATCAACAGAAGATTCGCACGATGTATTATATCTATACATGGGATTTTTTATTCTTTCTGATGAATCTGTTATTGTATGAAGATGGAAAGCATAGCAAAGGTTTATGGAGTCAAGTTAGTGTTGGATGTTGCTCGATTTGGCGACGACCCACTTTGGCAAAATGTAAGCACTCCAGTTGTGTTGATAATACTGGACTAATGTGTAAATCATATCATTAACCATTACTAGTTTATTAGTTGGAATAAACGAGCTTCAGGTTGGACCAACTAATTGAACAAAATGCTAAGTCACATTTTTCCCCCTGTCTTTCAGGGTTCTCTGCACTTCCAAGCTCTGAATATCCCATGGTATGCACTGGATTTGTATGGTGTAGGATAATAACTAGTATAAGTTATATGGTTTGCTCTCTAATGTGTGTACATTATACGACATGAAAATCTGCCTCTTCTTCAGGTATTCCACTACATCACATGGGCAGATAGTTGATAATTTCGTGAAGAAAGTGAAGATGCCATATGATCAAATTCTGGAAATTATTGGTTTTGACACAGGGCCTCTTCAGGTATTACATTTTATCGATGAACAATTCTGAGTTTCTTCTCGCAGGCAGCCTACCTCACAAACAGCACATTATCTGTCCACTGATTATGTCAGCATCCCACATTCATAATGATTAAAAATTACTTCATGAATGGTTAGCCCCTTACACTGATTATTCAGCAGCACATAGATAAAAAGGCAACAACTCATTTGTTTCGTTTCCTTCCTTGTCTTTATTCAAGTTCGGCAATCTGTAAAAATACATTTTTGGCGCATTATGGCCACAATTTAAATTTTGCATATGATTGCTTTTTTTTCTTTTTCGAAAAGGGGCAGCCCCGGCCTCTGCATCAGTTGATGCATATGATTGCTCTATATTGAGAGTTTGTTGAATAGGAATGTGCCAACCTTTAAGCATTCTTTCTGATTGATCTTGTCATTTGGAAGGAACTTCTACATGATGGCAAAATGCGCAATTCTAGCAGGGAACAAATTACATGGTTGGAACAAACACTAGCACTGTCCAGCAGTAACTGGTATATGTTTACTACTGATTGAATATGCCTACTTAATATACAGTTCTTCTTTCATTGTTGAAAGAAATGATTCTAATCTATGCACTAGTTCCCCTCCTCGTATGATCTCCATTACTAATGTGCCTTCATGTTATGAAAAGAAATACATACTCACAAGTCACAACATGCATATACACTCATACGAGTGGATAAGGTAATAGAATATACATAGATTATACCATTGCTATACCTGAAAATAAAAAAAAGACCATATACTATTGTTCAATTAATTGTACTAGAATAAGAGGATCAATATTATCTTGAACATAGTAAAAAACAAAATAGTAAAAACAAATATGAAACATGTATATGCATGTGTTGGTATTAAGGTCGTGATGCCTAATATTATCTTTATTTTAAGCCAGGAAAATAGTTGTTGGATATGATCCATTAGTTGATTGCAATGAGGTGCACACAGCAAAAGTAACACAGTTCCGCGAGCCGCTCCGGCAATTGTTTGAAGCATACGCAGTGGTAATTCCTCCTTTTCTGGGAGAAGATGTGATTCCTATTCACTTTGTTGACGGACGAAAACTTCACATCAAATGATTTCTTATCCTTGGCTGCTTCATGTACAGGATGCATATGTTAGCACAGGGGGTTCTTGCGGACAGTTCCATCAAGACAATTCAGTGTTGTATATTCAAAACCCCATCCCCGGTGTTCACACAAATTTAGATGGTTTCTTGTTGCATAGAGTCAGCCCTCTAGAGATGGTGAGTTTATGGTCCTACACTTGCTCCTCTTTCTCTGAGTATCAGTTTGAAACACAAAAAAATACATGTAACTTTTTTGTGTGTCTGATCTTATCAGGAATCCCTGTCGATAAACTTGGAAGGCGAGATTGTTCAAAGATCTGTAGTTCACCAGCAGGGAAGGGGAGCCATGTAAAATGCATGCCCTGTTTTCACTCTCTGGTCAACAATCCAAGCACGCCGGTTCTGTTTCCAGCACCGGTCATTGCTCTGTAACCATTTGTTTGTTTCAGTATGTTTAGCATTTTATTTTTGGAGAGTAGACTTTGGCTATTTTCGTACTCCTTTCCTCGATCTTGAAAACATATGTAATTTTGTTGGTTCATAAAAGCGTCAGGCACTGTTGAATATTATGTATTTATTAGTGTTTGGATTATTAGTTATATCACAAGGAGTACTCCATTTGTCGATATTGTATTAGTTTCTCTTTCAAATGTCCAACAGATCAAAATATATATTATAAGAAGCAAAGCTAGCTCTAGTATCTAATCAGCTTACGCGATGTTTTCGCTCATGCTATATATTAGCAAAATTCAGCATTTCTCTTCAACCAAAAAAAACACATTGAACCTTAATTAGCAAGAAGGGTTGAACCTTAATTAGCAAAAAAAAACACATTGAACCTTAATTAGCAAAAAAAACACATTGAACCTTAATTAGCAAAAAAAACACATTGAACCTTAATTAGCAAAAAAAACAGCTTGCGGCAGATCAGACCACTCCTGGTGGTGCGTCTGAAGTCACGCCATTGTGCTGACCGCTCTCGGTGCAGCCGTGGAGATTGCAAGGGATGGATCCGAGGCCGTGACCATGTTCACAAAATCGCTCGAGAATGCAAGCGGTGGTGTTCCAGAGATTCTGCTAGATACGGTGGCATTGCCCTACGATATGATCTTCATGGATTGCCAGGTAATTTTGTTATTTCGCAGCAACAACATTCAAGCATCGGTTCGATCTTTTTTGTTTCTGACGATGATGGTTTTGCCATTGCTGTCAATTTGACCTTGTTTATTTGTTTCAGATGCCGGTGATGGATGGGTATGAGGCGACAAAGTGCATCCGGCAAGAAGAAAGCCGTTACGGGGGGGATGCGCACCCCGATCATCACGCTGACTGCGCGTGCCGAGGAGGAGGATCTGCAGGAGACCATCCAAGCAGGTATGGATCTTCACCTGACCAATCCAATACAGAGGAAGAAGATTGTGGAGGCTGTTTATCAGGTCTGCAAGGAAGATAAGAACTGATGGTATAATTCTTTTGCGCAACATATAGTAGAGGTTATTGGTGGCACAACAGTGCTAGAGCATCTGACCACATAATTCACACCAAAAGAAAACTGGCACATGTTTGATTAGATGGACCTGAGATTACAGAAATATATTTGCTACTACTTGTGATGGTCTGAGCTTAATAAGTCCCATTACCTACTCTACTCTACAAGAGAAAGAAAGTACAGATTAGTACAAGCCATTGAATCCCTAGCTAGCTATCCCAAATATCAAGTGTACACAACAAGCATAGCTGATAAATATCCCTAAGCATAACTGTACAGTCTGTCTCCTCTTGTCTGTAGAGGACTAGCCTAAATAATCGCTCTCATATGCAGGCACCAAGTGGGAAAAGTTCACATCCCAGGTCGTTATCCGTGAACGGCACATCGTCGTTCTCCTGCGTTCAAAGCATAATAAGGCTTCAGAAAAATCGCCATTGAATTCTAGGAATTTTAAAGAAAAAGAAATGCAAGATGAGCACAGTACTAGAGGTTCTTACCACTTTGATTATGGAATTGAGAAGGCCATCAAAACTGCAGCTACTAGAACTAAACCCACCCTGCAGCTTTGAAATCCCAAAATCATAAGCATCGGTGGTCTGTTCAGGCACACTGGCATCACCGCTATAGTTAAAACTTCCATTGTCCGGTCTCTGGCTATGTGTGTGGTGGTCTTGGCTCACTTCATCCATTCTAGGTCTAGAATTGCTTGCAACTCCAAACTGCAAGTATCTGGAATGCCTCTCGGTATCGGAAGGGAGCAGCATTGCACTACCTGAAGAGCTCGATCCATGTTTGGTATTGTTGGCTGCCATAATAAGGCTCTCGGAATGGAAAACTGCCACTCTTTCTGGAAACTTCCCCTTCTGGTCCATCATCACTTGTTCTGGAGCGACAAAGCTAGCATCCTGTTTTGTCGCGCCCGCAGCGCTGTCAAACGGGACGCGGAATGGTAACTTGTCGACAGAGAATCCATCACTGATTGGAAGAGCACTCTGCTGGGACATACCAGAATCCCGCAAACTAGCAGAAGACCTTTCAAGCAGTCCTGAATCTGCAGATGGCGTCCTTATTGATGGAAGGATTCCAGATTTTATATGTGAGCACTCCAAAAGCTCTACGGCTGGTGGCAGTGAACTGCTTGTAACTCTTTGGAGTGTGCCGGACATGGTGTTAGCCAGAGGAGCACTCCCGGAAAAGACAGAAGACAGGTCACTGGTTTCTTGATGGATCCACTTGTGCTGGAGCTGGGGCTGCCCGAGCGACGCAGTCAAATTTAACTGATGGTTTTCTTGTAAGTTGACAATGTGGAATTTGTTAGCATCGCCAACGCAATGACCTACTGCGCCATTGCTGCTGCTAGCACACTGAATTGGCTTGGAAGGAGCAAGGTCCTGAAGCCCAAATGCTGTTGCGGCAGCACCACCACTTAGCAGTCCGTGGGGATTGAAAGATGGAATACCAGCAGAAGAAGGAAGGGCAAAATGTTGATAACTATGAAGCCCTTCAAATGCTGCCATGTGCAAGAAGGGGTCTCTTCCTCCAAAAGCAGCAGCAATGCTAGCTTGCTGCGATGCCACGGCACTTAGCCGTCTGAGGTATAGCCTGTACTTCTGCATGGCATATAAAGTCAACTGATTAGGCATGGATGGAAAATCACAATTTCAAAATATTACATGCATGAGATATATCGTAAGAATTCTCAAAATGTGCCTCACATGGTCATGAACGAAAGAAAGAAAATACTACTGTAACTAGTTAATGGTGTACTCCCTCTGTTTCAAAATATAAGATGTTTTAGGTTTGTGAAGTAAATGAATCTAGACTTATTTTAGTGTGTAACTAGTTAATGGTGTAAGGCAGTGACATAGTGGCCGTACCTGTAGATGACTGGCAACATTTTCCCTGGTGAGCTTGTCCACGTTCATGAGCTCAAGTATCCTTTTGGGCACAGCTTCTGCATCGGAACAGTAAAGAGCAAGGACAGGGCGTAAATGGGTTTGCTGCAAGCACATTTATTTAACAGAAGAAAGTGAAAGGAGGTGTTTTCTTCTTCTTACTGTCGATCCCGAGGTGGTTGACAGCGGCAACAAATTTCCGGTGCAGCTCGACGGACCACACGACTCTGGGCTTCTTGGACCCCGAGGGCTCATCGTCGTCGCCGCCACCGTCAAGGTCTTCCTCCTCTTCGCTGTGCGGCTCTAATTTCCTCTTCTTGCTGACCCTGCTGTTGCTGTTACCCTGGTCAGATGACCCAGGGCAGGCGACTTGGCTCTGGCTGAGCCCATGGTAAGAATCTGCGCCCGACGGCTTGCTGCCGGACTCCTTGCAGAAATCAAGGTTATTGTTGGTTTCCCGGTTACAGAACTTCCTCCTGACAACATGCTGCCACACGTTCCGAAGCTCCTCGAGGCGGACGGGTTTGAGGAGGTAGTCGCAGGCGCCGTGGGTTATCCCCTTGAGTACCGTTTTGGTCTCTCCGTTCACGGATAACACTGCACGAGTTGACCGGGGGGTACTTGATTAGGATATATCCACCCATGTCATGTGTTTAATAAACATGGAAACAGCTAGTATTACTGGACAGTAAGTAGTACAACCTCCGTTTAGAAATACTATAAGACGTTTTAGGTTTATGAAGCTAATGTATCTAGACACCTTATTTCCAAACGGAGGGAGGGAGTAATTAGCAGTGTGCAGAAAAAGGAAGTACTAGTAGCGGACTTACTGATGACAGGGAGGTCCATTTCAAGGCCCACGAGCTCAAGCAGCTTGAAACCGTCCATGTCGGGCATGTGGACGTCGCTGATGACCAGATCGAACATGTCCTTGTTCTCCCTTAGCAGCTTGAGTGCAGTGATAGCCTGGTTGGTGGTTGTTACTGTTAAGGAGGAGGCAGCGGGTGCTCTTATATCAGTTTATAGTTGTTTTTGGAAGCAGAGAGGATAGACATAATAATTAGTAGGTAAATTATTTGCATTAAGAGACTAGCAAAACATCTGCACTGTACTATAAATCACAGAAGTAACACAAAACATGGATCGTATCGTTTTCAATATATGCATGTCTGTCAGGAGTGTGCATGTGGAAACTCTTGCAACAACAGAAGCACTTTAGCAGCAGTATTAATCACCAACGCAGTGCACTGTGTAGGAGGAGCAGTAGTACAATGCAGACAGCAGGAAAGACCTCTCTAGCTAGAGAGAAGATAAATAACAAGAGATGATTTATAATTAGCAGGTGAAAACACGGTTAATTAACTAGCTGAGCAGGTTCTCATATGTATGACCTATCAGAAGAAAAAGAAAAAGAAAGAAATGTATGTACTACTAAGAAAAGGCAGACAATGAGGTGCAAGCAGGAAAGGAGAGGAGTAGGTTACTTCTGACCATGGTACTGGCAGCGGCGAAGGAGGGCCTCCAGGACCTTGAGGCACACTGGGTCATCGTCGACGGCGAGGACCCGCATGCCGACGGGGAACTGATCCCTCTCCCTCGCCGTCGTCGGCCCCTTCCTGGCGTCCACCATCAGCATGGCGTCCAAAAGCATCCCAATTCGCAGCACCCCTAACAGCAACGAGGAGCTCCCCAACGCCTCCCAATCGACCAGCTCGATTCCTAAGACACGAACTCCTAATTGGCCAGCAAGAAAACGGGGCCTATCCGGGACAATCGAATCGAGCCGCCCCTGACCGAGAAGCTAATTGAAGGGAGCTTTCCTCAAGCCCTCCACACCACCCAGAGGAAGCGAAGCAAAAAAGGCCCCAAAGAGTAGCGGCTACCTATGGTAAGTAGAAATTAGAGTCTCTGGGGAGAAGAAATTAATGGCGGTGGGTAAAAAATGGACAGAAGAAGAAAGCCCCAGGTGGGATTTGGATTTTGGAACAGAAGGCTTCAAGATGGGAGGAAGGAACTAGTGCTCATCCATCATCATCATCATTATTGAAGCCGAGAAGAGAGGTTGGGAAAGCAAAAGGCTGGGAGAAAGAAAGCAGAGGACACAACACGCACGCACGCACAGAGAAGCTAAAGAAAAAAAAGAAAAGAAAGCAGAGACAGACAGCGACACTCGAGGTGACCAAGCAAAGGAAGCGAGACTCTGCTCTCTCAGCCACAGCAAGCAAGCAAGCAAGCAAGCAAGCCGGAGGAAGATGATGATGGGGGAAGGAAGAAGCCAAAACTAGACTGTGAGAGTCGAGACGCGGGCGTTGTTTGGGGAGGCCCAAGAGGCGAGCGATGGCGATGGAAAGCAAAGTTTTGGAGTGTTGGAGGCCCGATTTATAGGCCGGCCAGAGAGCGTGTCCGGTGACAAGGCTCGTCTACTGCGTGCTGATGCAAGACTACCAGAGAGGCGCCGTGGGTGGGGCCCGTGTCCCACAATCTTCCAAGGCAGTTGGGGGAGCAATTGGGAGAGCTCTGGTTATTTTACATTCTTTGTAGTGGTGGTTTCTACGGAGGCGGCAATTCGGCCGTGCATATGCACTCACTGTAGAGAAAACATACTTTGAAATGTTAAAAAATTTGAAAACAAAATTTTATATAAACATTCGAATATTTTATGTTGGTTCACAAAGTTTTAGGATAAAAAATATTTTATGTGTTGTGTATAGAAAAAAAAATGTCATGTGCATAGTCATATTCATGTGATATATTTTGTTTTTTTATACACGACACATAAAATGTTCTTTCATCATGAAAACTTGCGAACCAACATAAAATGTTCTAATGTATATGTGATTTTTTTTAATTTTTTAATATTTTAAAATATATTTTCTCACAATATATTTTCGGCCGTTGTCCTTGTGCCTGGCCGTGGGCTGCTTTAATACCGGTACTGAACACAACGCGGGGTAGCACAGGTAACCAAACAGGTCGTCTTCTGCGCTAGCGGGCCTGTCTTGACATGATGCAGGCTACCGAACGCGTGTTTCTGCGGATTCCCTAATAGTGTTAGTGCAAGCAAGCAAATAAGTTGGTTAAAGCCATGTTTCCACTCAGCCTGGCTTCCCAGAAAAAAAAATCTCCCGATATATGGGGAAAAGAAGTCACGAGCAAGTAAACACGTCACAAGTTTCTTCCATGATTTTCCCTTCGTCCTAAAGATCAAGTCAAACTGCAAGGACAGACAAGAAAAAAAGACAAGCCTGGAACTGGATTTTCAGGGGAGGTCATCTCAAGATCTCGTTTTCAAAGAGCGAGCCTGCGGAAAATATAAAGCCTGATCAGCGGGCGGCAGATGCGTTATATAAAGCCTGATCCCATCAGTCACAGCTTTTATTAACTGCCTCCTGCGGCAGCTCACTGCATGCGGAGAGACGGGGTCGATCGATGTGTACCTCCCGCCAGGATCTTCTCCATCCATCGAATCGATCGATCGATCGCAGAATTGATCTGGCTAATTAAGAAGGGGATCTCGTCGCAGCAGCTAGCCGGAAACGTAACTAAGCTCGATCGGTATATATATATATATATTGCTGCAGCTGCTGCAGAGTAGTACCCGCCTAGTACGCGCCGAGAGTCCAGAGCTTGATTAATCGATATAGTAGGTACAGTACTATGTAAATCCTATGCTGGCCTGTTGAACTTAATGGGTTCTAATTGCACTAGCCGTAGGTAGATGCTACTACTATAAGTTGCTATGCATGCCACGGTCTACTGTTTAAATTACCCCGCGCGCAGTCTGTCTGTGGAGTACTAGCTCTACGAGGCTGACCAACCAAGAGCAGGTCTTCATTTCAGTTCGGCAGGACGCGACTCCCGTTTCACAGCCAATTCTGTCACGGACAGTACAGTGAGATAATATTAGTCGATCAGTATATATGCAGCCGAGGTGTCTGTAGTAGTAGATCTTTATTTATGTGTGTACACACGTACTTACGATCTGGAGGGTGGTGGTGTGCCTCTCAGCATTTCCAAGTTTTTCTCTTTTTGTCGATGACCCCATTTCAAAGTGTTAGCTATCTATAATACGCAACGTTTCACTCGCATGTTGAACCCTCACGATTTTTATGGCCAGATTTTCGGGTGATGATGCCTCCGATTTTGTGCGTCATTAAAATGACAATTTATCTTTTTTTCCCATTATTGCCGAATTATGGTATGACATGCTACTATAATATTTTTTTTTTACCATAAATTTTGGTTACTTCCAATATTTTTGTTTTGATGAGAGTCAGTGAGTACAACGGTAGAAGCACACCATCACTTACATGCACACACTCCTACAACGTCTACCGAATACTGTGGTTACCGTGTGTCATGTCACCGTGTACTCTCGATGTTGGGGCTAAGTGCATCTCCACTAGTTGGGCAAACCCAGACCAAAATACAGACCTTTTTCTGGCCGGACGGCGCAAATTTTTGGCCTAGGTACGCCCAGTTTCTCACTCGCGTACCCAGGCCGAGTATCCAGGCGAACACAAAACGGCGAGATATTTGAATCTTTATCGTTCCCGCCGGCGAGCGCTCGGCCACAAGGTGTTTGACAGATACATCCACATGTTCGGCGACAAATTTTTATTACATAACAGTGAAAACGACTCTCAGTCGTCGATGGGGATGGGCTCCTGCGGCGTGGACGACGCGGCGTTGTAGTCCGTCTCGCCGGCGAAGGCCGTCGGGTCGGAGGAAGTCGAAGCAGAGTTCGGCGTGGGGGCGTTCGGCGCAGACACGTTCGTCGCAGAGGAAGGGGAAGACGTGATCATGCCCTGCAGGATGGCCTGATGTTGCGCCATGTACCAAGCCTTGACCGGCGAGCTCATCTTCGACGTGTCCTCGCCGTCCATGAGGAACTTGAGGTCCGTGTTGCGCTTCTTGGCGGCGTAGTTGGCCTTCTTCTCGGCGAGGTTGGCTTTCTTCTCGGCGAGGTTGGCCTTGACGAGGGCCACATTTTCCTCTTGTGTCTCGATCAGCTTATTCCAGCGCTCCTCGCTCTTCTCAGCCCTCTTCTCGGCCTGCGCCCTCGTGTCGGCGTTGCATTTCTCGATCGAAGCCTGCAGACGCTCGGCGGGAGGTCCGGCAGCCTTGAGCATCTTCGCCTTCTTCTGGCCGAGCTCAGGTCTTCCTTCGCTGGCAGCAGCTGCCGGGGCCTCGGGGTTGTAGACGCCGTCCTTGCTCTTGGAGAGACTCAAGCGAGTGTCCCGCCACTTATCGCAATGCTCGATTTGCTCGAAGACATGATGAAACTTGAACTCCATCTTCATGTCCTCTCGAAACAGAGCAAGTGCACGACGCAACTGCAAAATGAAAGTGTGTCATGTTTGTCAAAATGGAAGAGAGTGCACGACAAAGATAGTGTTCGCGAGTACCTTGTTGTCCATGTTTTCCCCCACTGGCTTGTGTGCGGTCGACCTCTTCCACGCAGCTGTGCCACTTGCTGCATGCAGTCTGGATGATCGCCCAATGGTTGGTTATTGCCTTCTCCCCTCGCTCCATGTGGATCTTGCGATACTTTGGGTCGCATATGCTTCGCTCGTCGAATGCTGCCTTCACGCGCCGCCAATAATTGTCGGAATTTTGGTTCGCACCGGTGATCGGATCCATGCTCACCGTCTTCCAAACTTCGGCGAGGCAGGTGTCCTCGGCCACGGTCCATTTGAGCCGAGCGTCCGCCGAAGTGCCCGTCTTCTTCTTCCCCTTCTTGCCTTTCGCCTCAGTCTCGGTGTCCTCTGGCTGCGTCTGCTCGGCCTGTGTCTCCTCGGCATCGATGTCGGCGAGGTCCTGGGACTTGATGCCGCGCTCGGCGTTGGCCCGGGTCTGCTCTTCCGTGAAGAAGGAGGGGTGATTGGAGGCCGAGCCTGTTGCGATCAAGTCCTCCATGTATGCCTCGGGCGTCATGCCGACTGGAAGTGCGCCCGGCATTCCTCCGAACAGGTTGCGCGCGTCGGCCTCGCCGAAGGGCGCCGAGTTTCCGCCGAAAGGCAGCGGTCCGTGACGCAGAGCGGGGCTTGCGTACGCCGGAGAGGTGGAGTAGGGGAGGTTGATGTCCACGCCGAAGGCCGAAGGAGGGCGTGGCGCCGGACAGGGGAAGATCACGTTAGGGTTGAAGCCGCCGTCGAACTCCGGCGACGAGGAGTACCTCTGCCGAGCGGTCGCCTGGCTCTCCTAGAAGCCAGCCGGAGAGATCGGCGAGAATCCGGCCGGTGAGCCGCCGCTCGCCTGGCTTCCCCCAGTGTGGTGGGTACGGCGCGGCCATCAACGCCGAACGCGTCGCCGCCGCCTGCTTTGCCTTCACCATCGCCTGTTCTTCTGCCGCCGCCTTCACCTCCTCCGCTTGCTGTTACCGGAGCTTCGCCCTCTCCTTCCTGTCCTTCCGCTCGGCCGACGAGATCTGCCTGGCCTGCTCCTTCTTCTCCCAGTTGGCGGAGGACATGCCCTCCGGTTTGGTCGGTGGCGCTCTCGGCTTCCTCGCTTTCTTCTCCGCCGGACCCTCGCCGAGGATCGATCTGGGTTGGACGAAGCTCTTGGGCGGCATATCGGGCGGGGAGATCGGCGGAGCGGCGAGGGTGGGGGAATAGGGAAGAAAAGGGCGGGAGCTCGGCAAAGTGGCGGGAGTGGTGCCTTCTCTCGCCGACAGAGCTGGTCCACTGCCGTTTTCGCTGAGTCCGACGTTTCCAGGACGTACCCGAGATCCTGGATACGGCCTGGGTAGGCCGGACCAAAATACGCCAAAATCCGGACGAAAACAGGTCTCTGGATACGCGACTAGGCCGATTTTGGCGTCTAGACCAAAATTCGGCGTCCGGACCGGCGTGATGGGTAGACGAATGGAGATGCTCTAATGTGCCGCAACGCACACCGAAAGATACCCGGCCGGAAGAGGAGAGACCCGTCAGGACTCGTGGTGGCTACGGCCTGCTCCAGATCGATTTTCTCGCCCCTAGAGCCGAGCCTCGTGAATTTGCTGCTCACCAAGATAAAGAACAAAAAAAAAATGAGAAGAAAGATAAGGATAGAGGATAAATTCAACACGCAGAAGTGTGATAGATTGCTACATTTGATTGGGTTGTTCAACCGGCCATCACCTCTTACATATGTATGATGGGGCTGATCTTCCTGTACAAGAACAAGATACTTTTACACATTTTATACAATAAAAGGGCTTGAATTCATGCCAGGACACAGGTCGGATCTAACTACGCTTATGTATTGTCTCTTGTATTGGCCATAGATATCGCATATTAAATCAGACGGAGATGGTTCAAACGAAAAATTTGCACATCTTGAAGATAAGAACAACAACTCTCATGTTGACTACGTTTGCATTCGAATTCATCTTCATGGTTGTTGTTCGGCCTTGTTTAAATCACAAACTAATGTAAAATGATACATGAACTTTGTATTCTATTGTCATATATTTCAACATATTTGTATCATATTAGTAGTTATTGTCAATGTTCTTAATGATTTTTGGTGATAGTCTAAACAATCCCCTCTCCTCTGGTTCTAACTATGTCTGACCGAAAAACATTTTGTTAGTATTTTGGAATTTTTAGGAGCTACGGGCCTCGAAAAGGACAACATCAGAGAGCACTCTTCAAAAATTTCGATACGAACAAAAGGAGCTAAAGTGGACATCAGAATGTTAGTGGGATGCAAATGAGGGCCCATGGCGCGGAGTACTACCTAGGCCGTGCCATCACTACTCATCCACGCCTCGTTGCTCGGATGCAGTCGATTCCACCTCCATCCTCTTCGTCTTGACCTAAAGTTTTATATATGTATATAATGCTCGTAAGAGAAATTATATTATATATGCATCAACGTGTACGGTATATAGTAACATAGATTATATATATGAAAACTTGTTTAAAATGAAAACACAAAATGAAAAATAATTGAACACAAAACACACAATGAAAAAAAACAAAACCCTAAACCCTAAAATCCATCTCCTGCCACGGCAACCGATTGCCCCAAAACGCTGCCACGATTTTTTAAGTCCCGGTTGGTGATGATCCTCCAGCCCAGCTAAACCCGCGGAGCCACGTGAAGGTCCTTTTGTCCCGGTTTGTAACATAACCAGGACTAAAGGTGAAGCCCTCTAGTCTCGATTTGGTAGTCCCGCAGACCGGGACAAGAGTCATGTTTGCTACCGCTCCTACACGGCACACACCAGGCCAAGTTGAGATTATGTGGACGGGAGAAATATTAGTAAATTATATAAAGAGGGCAGTCGTGCATGCATGGATGGACCAACCAATCAAATGATCGATGCTCACACAATCTTCGTGTCAACCAATCACTCATGATGCACGTCACTACAGGAAAGAATTAAAACGCCGACGGCCGGCCGGCTACGCCGATGGCCCCGGCGTAGCTGCCTTCCCTAGCCAGCCGACCAGCCCGGCCGTCGGCGTAGATGACTACGCCGAGGGTAGCTCTCGACGTAGTGTGGCCGTCGGCGTAGTAGCGAGGTCTGTGCCGACGGTGGCCCTCGGCGTAGCCCCAGTTCAAACACGATGACGGAAACGGCATTAGGCAGTCGTCGGCACAACTCTTTGACAATTTTTGTTTGGTCTGTGCCGACGGCTTGGCCGTCGGTATAGGCCTCCAGATTTTTTCTTTTTTCATTATTTTTTGAAAAATCATAACTAAATCATTCTAATTCAGAAAAATACAAATAATATATCAAAATTTGCAGAAAAAAAAATCTATCTATCTACACTCAAATATTACACATTTATAAATAAAAATTAAGTAAAATATAAAACATTATATATAGATTAAAACAGGCATTATAAATTCAAAAACGATCCAAACAACATGAAATCTTCGCGTGGTGTCATATTATGTGACATAGTAAGAAGGAAAAATATCAAACTTGGTATATTGATTATGTCTCAAAAAAACCTTCACGAAATGACCTATCTCGTTCGAGGTTTCTTGACTTTAGGGTCAAATGACCAATATTATGGTTAGAATGAAGGCATAGTTTGTGATAATGTGTCCATATTATGCATAAGTATGCATCATGGGATGGCGAACAATGTTTCAGGAGGAAGTTTTCCTTTTCGTCGCACCAAAAAGCCGTTTTCCATTTACCGAGTGCAAAAAACAGACGGTTTTGTGAAGCAACCACCAAATGGCTAATTCAAAATGCTACCGTCACATTTTTCAAAAATACTAAACCACCTTACATGGATAATGTCATAACAGGGGGATCTCAAACATTTCCGTCTATCCCTGGTGAAAAAGACAAATTCCTGCCGAATCGGCAGGAAGTGGGTCAGATATGAACTACAGGTACATGATCGGATGCTCATGATTTTTTACAAAAATCATTTTTAGGTTCAAAATATGTTGTTTCATCATAGATCCACTTCACGTTTAGCGAGTCTCAGCCCCGAGCTAAGAATCTTCATGCCCACCCTTCGACAAAGTATAACGATGGTTTAAAACGGACATTATAAATTTAAAAACGATCCAAACAACATGAAACCTTCGCGTGGTGTCATATTATATGACATAGTTAGAAGGAAAAATATCAAACTTGGTATATTGATTATGTCTCAAAAAAACCTTCACGAAATGACCTATCTCGTTCGAGGTTTCTTGGCTTTCGGGTCAAATGACCAATGTTTTGGCTAGAATAAAGACATAGTTTGTGATAATGTGTCCATATTGTGCATAAGTATGCATCATGGGATGGCGAACAATGTTTCAGGAGGAAGTTTTCCTTTTCGTCGCACCAAAAAGCCGTTTTCCATTTACCGAGTGCAAAAAACGAACGGTTTTGTGAAGCAACCACCAAATGGCTAATTCAAAATGCTACTGTCGCATTTTTCAAAAATACTAGACCACCTTACATGGATAATGTCATAACAGGGGGATCTCAAATATTTCCGTCTATCCCTGGTGAAAAAGACAAATTCCTCCCGAATCGGTAGGAAGTGGGCCAGATATGAACTACAGGTACATGATCGGATGCTCATGATTTTTTACAAAAATCATTTTTAGGTTCAAAATATGTTGTTTCATCATAGATCTACTTCAAGTTTAGCGAGTCTCATCCCCGAGCTAAGAATCTTCATGTCCACCCTTTGACAAAGTATATCGATGGTTTAAAACGGACATTATAAATTCAAAAACGATCCAAACAACATGAAACCTTCGTGTGGTGTCATATTATGTGACATAGTTAGAAGAAAAAATATCAAACTTGGTATATTGATTATGTCTCAAAAAACCCTTCACGAAATGACCTATCTCGTTCGAGGTTTCTTGACTTTTGGGTCAAATGACCAATGTATTGGCTAGAATGAAGGCATAGTTTGTGATAATGTGTCCATATTGTGCATAAGTATGCATCATGGGATGGCGAACAATGTTTCATGAGGAAGTTTTCCTTTTCGTCCCACCAAAAGCCGTTTTCCATTTACCGAGTGCAAAAAACGGACGGTTTTGTGAAGCAACCACCAAATGGCTAATTCAAAATGCTACCGTCACATTTTTCAAAAATACTAGACCAGCTTACATGGATAATTTCATAACAGGGGGATCTAAAAAAATTTCGTCTATCCCTGGTGAAAAAGACAAATTCCTGCTGAATCGGCAGGAAGTGGGTCAGATATGACCTACAGGTACATGATCGGATGCTCATGATTTTTTACAAAAATCATTTTTAGGTTCAAAATATGTTGTTTCATCATAGATCCACTTCAAGTTTAGCGAGTCTCAGCCCCGAGCTAAGAATCTTCATGCCCACCCTTCGACAAAGTATAACGATGGTTTAAAACAGGCATTATAAATTCAAAAACGATCCAAACAACATGAAACCTTCGCGTGGTGTCATATTATGTGACATAGTTAGAAGGAAAAATATCAAACTTGGTATATTAATTATGTCTAAAAAAACCTTCACGAAATGACCTATCTCGTTCGAGGTTTCTTGGCTTTCGGGTCAAATGACCAATGTTTTGGCTAGAATGAAGACATAGTTTGTGATAATGTGTCCATATTATGCATAAGTATGCATCATGGGATGGCGAACAATGTTTCAGAAGGAAGTTTCCTTTTCGTCGCACCAAAAAGCCGTTTTCCATTTACCGAGTGCAAAAAACGAACGGTTTTGTGAAGCAACCACCAAATGGCTAATTCAAAATGCTACTGTCACATTTTTCAAAAAATACTAGACCACCTTACATGGATAATGTCATAACAGGGGGATCTCAAATATTTCCGTCTATCCCTGGTGAAAAAGATGAATTCCTGCCGAATCGGTAGGAAGTAGGTCAGATATTAACTACAGGTACATGATCGGATGCTCATGATTTTTTACAAAAATAATTTTTAGATTCACAATATGTTGTTTCATCATAGATCCACTTCAAGTTTAGCGAGTCTCAGCCCCGAGCTAAGAATCTTCATGCCCACCCTTCGACAAAGTATAACGATGGTTTAAAACAGGCATTATAAATTCAAAAACGATCCAAACAACATGAAACCTTCACGTGGTGTCATATTATGTGACATAGTTAGAAGGAAAAATATCAAACTTGGTATATTGATTATGTCTCAAAAAAACCTTCACGAAATGACCTATCTCGTTCGAGGTTTCTTGACTTTTGGGTCAAATGACCAATGTTATGGCTAGAATGAAGGCATAGTTTGTGATAATGTGTCCATATTATGTATAAGTATGCATCATGGGATGGCGAACAATGTTTTAGAAGGAAGTTTTCCTTTTCGTCCCACCAAAAAGCCGTTTTCCATTTACCGAGTGCAAAAACGGACGGTTTTGTGAAGCAACCACCAAATGGCTAATTCAAAATGCTACTTTCACATTTTTCAAAAATACTAGACCACCTTACATGGATAATGTCATAACAGGGGGATCTCAAACATTTCCGTCTATCCCTGGTGAAAAAGACAAATTCCTGCCGAATCGGTAGGAAGTAGGTCAGATATGAACTACAGGTACATGATCGGATGCTCATGAGTTTTTACAAAAATCTACAAAAATCATTTTTAGGTTAAAAATATGTTGTTTCATCATAGATCCACTTCAAGTTTAGCGAGTCTTAGTCCCGAGCTAAGAATTTTTATGCGTGCCGTTTTAAATGGGCAAATGAAATTATGATAAGAATCACGGCATAGTTTTTTTTGAACGGAACGACATAGTTTGTGATAAGTTGATATTGATATCATATTTGGATTCCTCTCATTTTTCTAATCAATTTAGACATATTATTTGCCGAATTTCGATTTACAGATTTAAAGATATTAATTATTCCATATTAAATAAAAAATACAAAAAAAATCATTATATTTTTTATTTGAATTCAATAATATTTTTACTTATTCATTGTTTTTTACTTAAATAATTGCTTGTAATTTCAAAAAATACAACCATATGACATGATGATACAAGAGTTAATAGGAATGATATCCTAGTATTGACAACAATGAGTAAATTGCTTTGCGAGAAGAGATTCTAAAGGAACGAGGAAGTTAAGCGTGCTATAGCTGGAGTAGTGCTAGGACGGATGACCGAACGGGAACTTTGACTAAGACTGTAATTTAATCAATTATTAACTATAAATAGTGTTAAAATGATTAAAGCGGGAGATTAAGGAGTCAAATAATTCAAAGATTTTTAAAAAAATTAGGCTATGCCGACGGCCAGGCCGTCGGCACGGAAACTTTGACTAAGACTGTAATTTAATCAATTATTAACTATAAATAGTGTTAAAATGATTAAAGCAGGAGATTAAGGAGTCAAATAATTCAAAGATTTTAAGAAAAAATTTAGGCTAAGCCGACGGCCTAGCTCCATTCCTGTGCCGACGGCTTGGCCGTCGACGTAGCTTCAGACTGAACCGTTAGTCAAAACTGCCGTTGACTGACACGCGAGACGTTGGAGAGGCTGGCAATTGTACATAGGGAAAGGGCCATAAAGATGTTGCTGAGACTAGTCACAATGGAGAGTATCATATAGTAGTATCATGCATCTGATACTAGTATATGATATCATCTCCACAATGCATAGTATCATATAATACTCCCTCTGTTTTAAATTACTCCGCGCGCACGCCTACCTAGGTGGCCTAGTATTCTCTCATTTTTCGTCAAAAAATTCTTAGAATTTTTGGTATACGTAGTACATATTTCATACTATCTATTTCAAAAATTCGAGGATTTTTTTGAATGAAAAATGAGGGAGTACTAGTTCACCTACGTAAGCGCGCCGGCGGAGTAATTTGAAACAGAGGGAGTAGTATTGTAGTCTTAGTGTATTTATTATTTTTTAGAATGTTAATGTAAAATTGTGGACAAGATTTGTTTGAGATTATTTTTTATAGTTTTATGTGCTATGATACGTATCTACATATGATACCAACACAATCTCTTTTATCATTAATTGCCATGACACATAAACATTTTACATGCATATGGTACACGATATCACCTATGATACTCCCACTGAGAGGGTGCCATCAGTTGTTGCGGCCTGCCGGGGAAGGCTCTTGCATTTGATAGCCACGGACCATTGGTCTTGTACTGCACCCCCAAACCCCTTCTCTCGGGAACAGTCCGCCGCCAAGAACTCGCGATCGAGAGGCTACCAACTCTGGAACCCTACCTTACATGATTAATTGTCAAAGTACACACAAATTAAAATGTAAAATTATCAATTACTATAATCTTTGGAGTGATTGTCTGTAAGTTTTTCAAGCAGCTCAGTTTTATACTTTACACGTGCTGCGTGACGTTTCCAAACGGCACACACCTGGCCTAGTTGAGATTATGTGGACGGGGCAAATATTTATTCAGATTTGCTAGTTCTCATGCGCCTGAGAATTTCTTAAGTCTCAGTCGTCTCTTTCACCGTTCGATTTACCTCGTGATTCGTGTAAAATGGAAGTTACACGTGAGTTGCAACTCGGGTGTAACTGAGAACTGAGAATTAATATAAATCTTATGAGTTGCAACTAGATTGTAACTGAGAATTATCATAAATATTAGGATGACATCAGCAACTTAGACATAAGTAGTTCTCAGGCGCCTAAGATCTAGGCACTCCCATATTTGTTACTCCCTCCGTTCTGGTTTGAAAGACATAATTTGCAATTTTCTGGGCCATATATGTTCTCCCTTTTATAGCATGGAGAAGAACATGGGCGAAGAGTTCACATCCAATATAAAGCGTTCACATTTGTTCACACACAAGATTGTAATTAGTGATTAAATGCTTTTGTGTTTAAATATTTTAGGTTACATATTTACAAATTATGTCTTTTAAACCAGGACAGATGGATATAGACAATTCTGCATGGATGGACCAACAGATGTATTGCACCTGCACCACGATCCAACCAATCAAACCGATCGATGCTCACACACATCATCATTTCAACCAATCACTCATGATGCACGTTCGAGCATCGCGCAGACCACGGGGTCTAGCTCGTCGTTTTGCTCAACTTGTTTCAACCCTGCATCATGCCTACACGTAGTACGGGGAACTAAATTCGTCGATCCATGGATCGATCGATCGATCGGCCTCCGGCCGGCTACCGCGCGGCCACTACTCTGACACGTAGTTACGCCGGTTTTGTTTTCTGCTTTGGCTGGCGATGGCGATGGATTGGGTCGCCAATGGCGCGCGCGGGCCGAGGAGGGGTGCCAGATCGCAATCATGCGATTTATCGCGCGCATACAGGGGCTAGCTGGATGGGTCGTACTACTACGACGAATCTATTTATGGACACAGATTCGGGGATTTTTCTAAACTTTCAAACGGACTCTATTATTAGTAGCTGCTCTCTCCGTTTCAATCAAAATATATGATGTTTTAGCTTTGTGAAAGGATTGTATTTAGATCCCTTTAAATGTGTAGGTTTACTCTAGCTAATTTACACGAACATACGCACTAAAAGATGATACACTTATTCTATAAAGATGAAACATCTTATATTTTGAAATGGATGAGTACCAGTGAGAGTTACATCATCCAAAATGTTGCATTCAGGACGACTTAGTAGGTGATCTGCACGCATAGCTTGCGGATGTGCAACTTTGTTTGCTTCCCGGGGGCAGAGTGCTCGAAGATGACGATACTGGAGAAGTCCTGCGCCATGCAATAACAGTGTTCGTCGTACACATCAATAGCCGCGCCAAGCGAACGTTCTCCCGCCTCCCTCATTTCAATAACCTCCCTGTTGTCGACATTGACATCTACTCCTGCTATTAAAAAATATAAGACATTTTAGTTCCGTAAAATGAATGTATCTAGACGTCTTTTATTTTATAGGTTTACTCCAAACCCCTATGAAACTATACATTAAAAGACGTTTAGACACATTCGATTCACAAAGCTAAAACGTATTATATTTCTGGACAGGAGGGAGTACATGGCCGAATCCCAGTGCTAGGGCAAATGAGAGGCCACAACAATTGCTTCAGCCATAATGGATCACATAATCATTTTTGCTGGTAATTGCCTCTATGAAAATACCATGTGAATGCCTTACCATCACTCCAGCTGAACCATTCAGTTGATCAATATCAAATCCCCCGTCTGTACGTGTTCAGTTTAACGAAGATCTCCGGGCACAGGAAATAAATGAACGAACGAGATTCGGAAATAAACGAATATATATAGTACGTCCCTAAGTTCTCTCTCGCACAGTATTTCTGAAAACAAGTATAATGGTCCGACCCGAGAGCGCGTCTCGCGTCACCCCCGCGGCGCCCAAGACGCCGAACCCTAGCGCCGCCTCCCACCCTCCCCTCTTCCTCCCCTCCCCCGCCGCCACCGGCGAGCATCACCTGGCGGAGCCCGGGAGCTCCGGCGGCGGCGGGATCTCTCTTCCCCGTGCGCACGGGTGTCCTCGCGGGACGGACACGCTAGCGGCGGTGTGGCTAGGCGATGATGTCGACGGCGCAACGACAGCTCCTGGGTGGCGTGGTGGCGTGGTGGCTCTCTGGACGTGTTGCCGGGACCTCGGCGGGCGGGGTGGTCTGGAGACGCGGGATCCTCACGAAGCGCGGCTCGCTGATTCGCCCTTATCTGCCTAGGGCTGGTGGCGACCTAGAACAGGCTGCGATGCGGCGGCCGGACCTGTAGGTGATGGCTGCATCGGTACGTCCATGCATGGCCTCGCCCGATCTTGGCTAGGCGGGCTCATATCTGGTGGCGTCTCCACAGGTCGATGGGCCATGGCTGCTGCTCTTGAGGCTACCGATGTTGTACATGGATGTTGTTGGGACGTCGACCGGTGGTGCTCCTCAGACTGACCGTGGGTCCGACATGCCCGGGTGAACATGGTGGCGACAACGCTGCTACATGGTGGCGGGGATCGACGGTGGTGGTGGATCTACTGGTGGACAGAAGAATAGGGACTAGTGCTAGGATTGGCGTTAATGGTGGCACCCTTGCTGCAGTGCGACGGCAGGGCTTCATGGGCCCATTCGGGCTCGGTCGAGACACGGAGGGCCTGGTTTTCCCTACTGCTGCATCCGGTCGGCTACCACCGGAAGGCGGTGGAGGTTGTTTCCTCCCGCATGCTACTTTAACGGTGACCCTTGGCAAAACTCCCTCTTTTTGGTCTTACTAGCCTCGCAGCTGATGACCCATAAGTATAGGGGATCGCAACCGTCTTCGCGGGTAGTATTACCCAATTTATTGATTCGACACAAGGGGAGCCAAAGAATACTTGCAAGCCTTAACAACTGAGTTGTCAATTCAGCTGCACCTAGAAATAGTTTTTGCTCACAGAAGTTTATCAGTAGCAACAGTTTGGTAGTAGCAACAACAACAGTAAAACAGGAGCAATAGTAACAGTAACAGTAAGCAGTGGGATTCGAGTGCGGTAGGCATAGGGATGGATGGACGGGCGTTGCATGAACGAGTCTAAACATGTAACTTCAAGATCTAGGGCATTGCAGATAAATAAGAATAAGCATCCAAGTACTAAACAATCCTAGACATGTGCTTCAAATATAGTCATACGTGCTCGCAAATGAGAACTTGCACAACATCTTCTGTCCAGCCAGCCCATGGCAGCGGGGCCTCTAGGGAACTATTGTCAATTAAGGTGCTCCTTTTAATAGAGCACCGGAGCAAAGCATTAACACTCCGTGAACACATGTGATCCTCACACCACAGCCATACCCTCCGGTTGTCCCAATTTCTATCACTTTGGGGCCTTTGGATCCGGACAATGATATGTATACACAACTTGCAGATAAGATCACAAACAAAACTATCATAATGATTCAATAATAAGTTTAGATCTGAGATCATGGCACTCGGGCCCTAGTGACAAGCATTAAGCACAACAAGTTGCAATCAAGTCAGATAGCACTAATAGAGATACTAGGCACTATGCCCTAACAATCTTATTCGATTACAAGATAGAACTCATCCAATCCCTACCATCCCCATAGCCTACAGAGGGGGATTACACACTCATGGATGAAGGAAACATCGATGGTTAATGGAGAGGCATTGGTGATGATGATGGCGATGATCCTCTCCAAATTCCCCGTCCCGGCAGGGTGCCAGAACGGAGTTTCTAGATCCGAATCTTGGTTTCTGATGGTGGCGGCGAAGCGGAACTCTTTCTGAAAAAACATCGATGAAGGGTTTCGCAGCATAGTAAATCAAAAAAATTCTATGGATGCGAACGAGAAAGCCAAGATCTAATCTAGGAGATGCAATCAACGATAGGGATAGATGAGATCTTCATACCCTTGAAGAAATCGCATAGCGGAACGTTCAATAGAACGTGGTTGATGTTGTCGTACTAGCCTTCTCCTTCTCGCGATCCGATCCGATCCAACGCCGCAATTTGGGAACGCCTCCGAGAGATGCACACGTACGGCACCGCGACGTCTCCTCCTTCCTCGGTCCAGCAAGTGGGGTGGAGAGACAGATTGGATCTACAACACGACGGTGTGGTGCTATGGTGGAGAGTTTCTGCGTCAGGGCTTCGCCTACGCGCAGTCGGGAGAGAGAGAGGGAGGTCAGCAGTATGCCGGCTAGGGTTGAAGGAGTGGGAGGGAGGAGGGTGCACCCCTGCCCTCTTTATATAGAGGGCTGGCCGACCCCCTTGGCCCCTCCTCCAAGCCCTAGGGCGGCGGCCCCAAGGGTTGGAGTGGGGGGCAAGTTTCCCCTTCCCTTCTAGAAGGTCCCCTAGGGTTTTGGCCGGCTGGGCCTATGGGGCCTTGTGCCCCTGGACCAATGCGGCCAGGGCACTCCCTCGTAGGCCCACGCCCCCCTCCGACAAGTGGGGCCACGTTGGTCCCACTCCGGAAGCTTCTAGAACCTTTCAGTACAATACCGAACATTTCGAAACAATTCCGAAATCCAAAAACTGCTTTCCTTTATATGAATCTTATTCTCCAGACCATTCGGAACCTCTCGTGATGTCCTGGATCCCATCCGAGACTCCGAACAAAAACTCATAAACCATTTATCCATTCTATCCTAGCGTCGAGGCATGTTAAGTGTGTGACCCTACGGGTTCGAGAATATGCAGACATGATCTTCTATCAATAATCAACAGCGGGATCTGGAAACCCATATTGACTCCCACATATTCATCGATGATCATATCGGATGAACCACGATGCCAGGATTCAATTAATCCCATATTTATATTCCCTTCGTCACGCGATATTTTACTTGCCCGAGATTCGATCGTTGGTATCGGCATACCTAGTTCAATCTCGTTCACAGCAAGTACTTTACTCATTCCGTAATCCGATATCACATTGTGATTAACTCCTTAACCACGTGCTTGCAAGCGGTGTTGATATCGATTACCGAGTGGGCCCGAAGTATATCTCTCCGACTTGGGAGGGACAAATCCCATCTCGATACATACAACCCAACAAGTACTTTCCGATCACCCGAGAGACACCTTTATGATCGCCCTCTCATATGATGACGTTTGATGACCTCAAAGCTTTCTTCCGATACCAGGGAGTTGCATTATCTCATGGTCTAAGGAATACAATATTTGACATAAGAAAAAGCTTTGCAAAGATGAACACGATGACATGATCTAATTGCTCTGCTTGATTTAGGTCTGTCCATCATATCATTCTCTCAATGACATGATCTCATTATAAATCGATAACTCATGTCTATGGTTAGGAAACCTTAACCATCATTAATCAGTGAGCTAGTCCATAGAGGCGTACTAGGGACACGGTGTTGTTCATAAACCACACAAGTATCAAAGTTTCCGCTTAATACAATTCTAGCATGGAATATAAACTTTATCATGAACAAGAATTATAACAATAACATCTTTATTATTGCCTCTAGGGCATAATTCCAACAGTCGAACCCCCCCTGGGTTTTTAGGTCAAGGGGTAACTTATAGGCGAAGAGGGAGTCCGAGGGGGTGCCTGGGGCGGCTGCACCCCCCTAGGCACGGGCAGGGCCCACCCGCGCCTGGTAGGGGTGTGCCCCCCCAGGCCTCCACTCCGTTTCGTCTTATGGCTCCGTGGATCTTCTGCGAAATATAATTTTTGGCATATTTTCTAGGATTTTTCCTGATAGTTGATTTTATGCACAAAAACTAGACACCAAGGTAATTCTGCTGAAAACAGCGTCAGTCCGTGTTAGTTGTATCCAAATAAAACAAGTTTAGAGGAGAAACTATAGCAAAAGTGTTCGTTTTGGACGTGTCAACTCCCCCCAAGGTTAGCTTATTGCTTCTCCTCAAGCAATTCAGTTGAAAACTGAGTGCGATAAAAGAACTTTCACGAACACATTTGCTTCATATGATGTATATATTCCTAGCACAGGAGTAGATGCTTAAACCATTCATAATAAAGAGTATGCAACTAAGTCTACTCAATAGTCATTGCAAGCTATGAAGAGAAACCAACTCAATAATAATAAGTAGCATAGAACATAAACATAAGCAACATTGCAATGCTCATAGTAAGGTATGATAGAGTGGTATCTCGCTTGCCTTTGTTTGTAGATCACAATATAAATGCCAAGGCACCCCTGAAGTTCGATCGAAGACTAGAGGTAAAAATATCAGAGAAATAAGCATCAAAGTCATGACATAATTAACCAAGTTTTGGAGCAAACACAAGAATGAAAACTATGCTCTCAAGAAGGTGCTCATAGAATAAGTGGTGACTCAACATGGAAGTGAAAAGGTTTTGAAAAGTTTGAAAGGCTTCCTAATGCTGAAAGGAAGGTACTCATTAGCTTTGAGCTCTCATTGCCCCTATCATAGGCATCTTCATATGGTTAAGGTGAAAGCGAGGTCCAATATGAGTTATATGCTTGACAGACCATAAACTCGAAATCCCATGCCCCTTGAGTACGAGGGCCGCTCCGCATGCTACTTAACTTTGGTTACCTGCAAGTTCTTGTCATTGTACATACATGCATATCATAGAGAACCGCCAACGGGGTACCCCTTGCACATGATACAGGAGCTATCCGTGATCAAAATAACAAGGCAAGCAGACAATGAGCATCTCAGCGATCTTTTTATTTACTATGTGCATAGCTTTTTATTGAGGATGCTTCATAGAATGCTCATTGTGATGATGCTGCAAGTTTCCACCATGATTAGGCATGGCTTAGTCTAGCGGCCCAGGCGTTTCTCTAACACAAATATATACTCCATGAACTCACAAGATCCCCTTTTATTTCACACCGTCGACATCTGCAAACAAAAGAGCAAGGTATGAACTGGATAGGATATCCAAAAAGTGTTGAAAGCATTCCCCGTGATAGCACGTTTCTGCTAACTCCCAACATATAATTTGCAAGCATATAACTTTCATAGACAAGTCATAATGGATCAGGATTATTAAGTGCAAAGAATAAAGTGTGCCATCAAGTTCATGAGAGATTTACTAACTAACTTCCTCAAAACAGACAACATTTTATTTGTAAGAAAACAAGGCATATAGAATATGCACTGAAATAGCAAATGATGCTAAAAGGTAGGTATGATGGACACTGTTGGCAATATTGGTTTTGAGGAGTTGGATGCACAAGTAGAGCTAATATTCAGTGCAAGTGAAGGCTAGCAAAAGAGAGGAAGTGACAAACGAGAGAGCAATAATTTTCATAACCATGCTTGCAACAAAATAGGACTAATTATGGCATGAAAGTGATACAATAATTCTGAGGAAAAATAAATCGCCGAGGCTTACTGACTATTGTTTAATCATATGCATGCGTGAGAATGTGCCAAGTCGATTCACATGAAACTTTCAGAGGAGGATACCACAATATCATACCAAAATATGAATAAAACAATGCAAGCAAACATTCATATGACATGCTACAAACTATAGGAAGCTGGGGCTAATCATAGACAAGCAAGAACTACTAAGCATCCATTAGTAACATACGCCTTACAATGAACAGACTAAGCATGCTCACAATTATGAGTATATGTACAAAAATGAAAACAAATAGAGTTCGTTACCAACCTCTTACCACACCTCAAGTTGTCTTAATATTCATTATTGCCCTTCAGTTGTGTGACTTGAATAATAACATGAAACGAAATCTACTGAGGACGGCTGAACCCTGCAAAGAACTCACAAAACCAAAGAAGAACAACAAATATTTTTGGTGTTTTCGATTTTTCAAACAAGCCAACAAAGGAAAAACAAACAAAGCAAAAACAAACCAAGCAAAGCAAAAACAAACCAAGCAAAGCAAAATATTTTTGGATTTTTTTATTTAAAGGCAAACCAAAGCAAAGAAACTAACCAAGAGAAACAACGAAAATATTTTTGGTATTTTTGTGTTTTGAGAAAGAAGAAACAAAAACCAAAAAGAAAGCGAAACAATGGATATACAAAGAACCGACGAACATGATATATAGATGAGTGTGATGTCGGTACCTCCCCTAAGCTTAGGATTTTGGCCTAAGTGGGGCTCAATCCCATGGTGCCCTAGTAGGTGCACCTCCGTAGTACGACGAGGAGGCTCCCTCGTCCTGGTATGAGCTCGAGGCTTCCCCTGTGTACTACACAGAGGGGTCGTATGAGGGCGCTTCCTCCTGATAGTGTCCATGGAAGCCAAGAATGCGCAGCTTCTCATCCATCTCCTCCTTGGAGTGTGACAAAGGTCCCTGAGAAATACTGAACAAAGTGGTTTGGGGGAGTGATACGTTGGAAACGTATCTATAATTTTTGATGATCCATGCTTGTTTAGTATCTACTTTGCTTTACTTGTCCATACTTTGAGGTGTTTTTTACATGTTTTCTGGTACTAACCTATTAACAAGTTGCAACAGTGCCAGGTGCCTGTTTTCTGCTGTTTTTGGTTTCAGAAAAGTTAGTAAAGAAATGTTCTCGGAATTGGACGGGACAAACGTCAAAGTCAATTACTTTCCGTGGGAAACAAGAAGTCTAGAGGAGAGACGGAGGGGACGGCCAGGGGGGCAGACCCACCCCAGGCGCGGGGGCAGCTGGGCCCGCGCCTGGATAGGGTTTGGTGGCCCTGGCCGCCTCCCGGTCTCGCCCCCTCGCCTATAAGAAGCCCCCGATGCAGAAACCCTGAGTAGCCGATCAGAAATCCACGAAACCGTCTGTAGCCACCGCCACCATCGTCTCTAGATCGGGGGATCTAAAGTTCTTCCCGGCACACTGCCGGAGGGGAGATCATCCCGGAGGCCTTATCTTCGGTATGATTCGTGAGTAGTTCCACCTTGGACTATGGGTCCATGTAGTAGCTAGATGGTTGTATCTCCTCCTTTGTGCTTTCATGTATAGATCTTGTGAGCTCCGTTCATGATCAAGATCTAATCTATTTGTAATCATGCATGTTGTGTTTGCGGGGATCCGATGGATATTGAGATATTAAGTTGGTTTAATTAATGGTTTTATCTTTATGATTCTATCATGTCTGTGTTATTTTTGATCTTGCATGCTCTCCGTTGCTAGTGGCTATCTTGGCCAAGTAGTTGCTAGTGACTCCAAGGGGGGGTATTTATGATCGATAGTGGGTTCATGCCTCTAGTTTCCAAGGGAAGTGATAGAAATCTCTTCGGTTGTATATGTGCTATTGCTACTAGGGAGAAAACAATGGTCTCTTGTTCATGGAACATGTGGATTGTTTACCTTACACACTTTGCTTAAAGCAGTTGTCTGTTGCTTGCAACTTAATACTGGAGGGGATTCGGATGATAACCTGAAGGTGGACTTCTAGTCATAGATGTAGTTGGATGACTGTCTATGTATATTGTTGTATTGCCCAATCAACCTCATAGGATCTTTCTGGCTAGTAATTGCATTGTTATGGCTTGCTCAGTTCCTGTCAATTGCCTCGCTGTAATTTGTTTACCCTTCATGCCATGTTGTTTATCTAAGGAGATCACCTCTAGTGAAATATGGACCCCGGTCCAATCTTTACCATTGATACATCTTCACTGTTACATGTTTACTTCCTGCAAACCATCTTTACCTTCCACACCATACATTTAATCCTTTGTTATAGCAAACCGGTGAGCTTGACAACCTCACTGATTCGTTGGGGCAAAGTCTTGAGTTTGTGTTGTGCAGGTCTTCGCGTTGCTTGCAACACCTATGTGACGTTTCCTTCCTCCTACTGGTTCGATAACCTCGGTTTCTTACTAAGGGAAAATTGCTGATGTGCTGCTGCATACCTTGCTCTTGGGGTTTCCAACGAAGCATCCCACGACAAGTGGTGGGCGCCATCAAGCTATTTTCTGGCGCTGTTGCCGGGGAGGCTAAGGACGTCTTCACTAGAGGAATCCTTCACTTACTTCCTCTTTACTTTGTTTTTAGTTTGCTTTGTTTCTTTTGCTTGGTTTTGTTTGCCTCTTTTCAAAAAACCCCAAAAAAATAGTCTAGTTTGGTTTGCTTGCCTTATTCAAAAACACTCAAAAATTAGTTCCTGCTTTAGCTGCTGCTATTTTTGGCTTGCCCACCTTTGCCAAAATGAACTCTGTTGAGAACACCAAGTTGTGTGACTTCACTAGCACCAACAACAATGATTTCCTAAGCACACCTATTGCTCCACCTGCTCCTGACGCTACCTTTTATGAAATTAAGCCTGCTTTGTTGAATCTTGTGATAAGAGAGCAATTTTCTGCTGCTAGTTCTGATGATCCTGCTGCCCATATCAATAGATTTGTTGAACTCTGTGAAATGCCAAAGTATAAGGATATAGATGGAGATATTATTAAGCTCAAGCTTTTTCCTTTCTCCTTAAGGGGAAAAGCTAAAGAATGGTTGCTATCTTTGCCTAAAAACAATATTTATTCTTAGACTAAGTGCAAAGATGCTTTTATTGGAAAGTACTATCCTCCTGCTAAGATTATTGCTATGAGAAGTGACATTATGAAATTTAAACAACTTGACAGTGAACATGTTGCTCCTACTTGGGAAAGAATGAAATCTTTGGTTAAAAATTGCCCTACTCATGGACTCACTGCTTGGATTATTATCCAGACTTTATATGCAGGTTTGAACTTCTCCTCAAGAAACCTGTTGGATACTGCTGCTGGAGGTACCTTCATGGGCCTCACTTTGGGTGCTTCAACAAGGCTCCTTGATAATATGATGGTTAACTACTCTGAATGGCACGTTGAGAGAGCTCCACATGGTGAGAAGGTAAATTCTGTTGAGGAAACTTCCTCTTTGAGTGAAAAGATTGATGTTATTATGGCTATTCTTGTTAATTGGAAAGCTCCTCTAGATCCTAATAGTGTTCCCTTAGCCTCTTTGGTTGCTCAAGAAGAGAAAGTTGATGTGAACTTCATTAGAAACAACAATTTCAGCAACAATGATTATAGGAATAATTTTGGTAGCAACAACAATTATAGGCCTTATCCTCCTAGTGGAAATACTTATCAGAATAGATCTGGAATGCCTAGTGAAGAGAGGATTCTAGAAGTTGAGAGATCCACTAAAAACTTTATGCAAATGCAATATGAGCAAAACAAGATTTTCACTAAAACTATGGAGGAGCAATCTATCATTTTTAAAAATATTAGTCATCATCTTGATAATCTGAATAGAGAAATTCCTAGTTTACAGTCAAAAATTTTGAGTGCTGAGAAAAATATATCCTCTTTGTCTGAAGCTCAAACTTCCTTGGTTAATAAAATGGCTGCTAAACCTGAAACTATGGAAAACACCTTTGCTACTTCTCATGCCATACAAGTTACTATTGATGAAAATGTCAGGCTGTTAGCTCAACTTCATGCTAAGTGGGAAAGGGAAGCTGAAATTGATAGAAACAATAGTGTGTGCACTATCACCACTAAACCACAAGTAGCCCCTATCCCTCCTCCTACTATGCCTACCACTAGTGATGCTAAGTTTGACTTTGATATTGATGGTTGCAATATTTCTGAAGTAATTATGTTCCTACAAAAGCTTGATAGAAGTCCTGATGCTAGTGATATGCATGTTGCCTTTACCAAATACATTACAGATGCTCTTGTTAAGATTAAGGAAGAGAAGTTAAAACACAAAGCTTCTATTCCTAGGAAAGTAGAAGATAGTTGGGAACCCATTATTAATATGCAAGTGAATGACTTTGATCTCAAAGCTTCATGTGATCTTGGTTCTAATGTCTCTATTATGCCTAGGAAGATTTATGAAATCCTTGATTTGCCAACATTAGAAGATTGTTATTTGAATGTCCCACTCAATGATTATGCTAATAAGAAACTCATGGGGAGTATTAATGATATTCTCATTATGGTTAACAATGCTTATGTCCCTATTGATTCATATGTTTTGGATGTTGAATACAATGCTTCTTGTCCTATTACTTTGGGAAGACCTTTTCTTAGAACAGTTGGTGCCATCATTGATATGAAAGAAGGCACCATCAAATATCATTTTCCATTCAAGAAAGGTATTGAACACTTCCCAATGAGAAGAGAGAAGTTGCTTTTTGCTCCTCCTTTGAAAGCAAGGTTTGATGTTAATGCTTCTTCATTTGAAAATACTTGATTCTTCTTGCTTCTTGTGCCTAACTTAAAGGCGTTAAAGAAAAGTACTTGTTGGGAGATAACCCAAGAGTTTCCTTGAGTCTTGGAAGTTATTACTTCTGTAATGACCTCTCCTTATCCTTTTTGTTTGCTTTTTGTGCCAAGAATGACCTCTAATGAGAGGGAAGTAAGATTTGGGGAGTTGCTGTCCCGAAACAGATTTTGTCCTCCACCAAAAACATTTGTGAGGAGGCTCTGTAACTCGGATTGAGCTCAAAATTTACGAATAAATCCCCAACATGTTAGCTAGCTTTCATTAGTTTAAAACTTTTTGATTTGAGCAACATAAGATGTTCGAAAAAAATCATTTCTACCTGCTGGTCTGTTTTGACAGATTTCTGCCATTATTTGCATTTTCTTCTTATTGATTCCTTTTTGAGCTCTTTTCAGGTAAATTGAGTTTCTTTGGAGGGGTTACTACAGTAGCTTGTGTTTTTAGTGAAAAGCCGTGCTGTTCCAAAGCTTTGCCAGTGGTCTAATATATTTTGAATAAGCTAATGTTGCTAATGAAGATTGTGTGAAGTTTTGTATGAAGGAAAAATTTCAGGTGTAGAGAGATAATGATGCAATGAGATGAAGAATGGACAAAATCTCAAGCTTAGTGATGCCACCATGGTGTCACCCCAAGAAATATCCAAGAGGTACAAGCGTCAAAGCTTGGGGATGCTCAAGGCATCCCCTTCTTCATCAATAAAAATCTTAGGTCTGTCTAGACACTTCGTTTTTATTGGTTCATGCACAGTTGTGTTGTTCTGGGAGAGTCTTAGTTTTCGTTTGCATTGCTTAGTTTGTTTAGTTTGCTTGAATAAAGTAGTTTGGAACCCCATTCTCACTGTGTTCTTTTGCAAATAAGTTTGCTTGGTGTTTGGAAAGGAGTAGTAAGTTCTTGATTGAAGTGCAAGATGATCTTGCATTGACTGTGACTTAGCCTTTAGCATGACATGCTAGGTGTTGTTTTAGCATTATGCTTAGTGATTATTTGTTGTAGCATGTCTTGTTCCAAACAATTGGGATTGCTTAGTGTGCCTTGAAGAAATTATGCATTGTTTTAGCATGCAAAAGCATAGGATTGTGGTATTCTCCTTTGATGTTTTGCTTGGGTTGACTTGGCATGTGCTGACACCATGTTATGACTATGACAAGTCACCATTAGCCTCTATGATCATTTAGTCCTTGACTTGTAGTACCACTCTTTGCTTTGATTAGTTTTCTTTGTTGCATTGCATGATTATGGCCATTATTGCTCTCTTAGTTGGTTGCTCCAAGTCTTTTGCTATCCTCCACTTGTATGAGTAAGTTCTACTCATGCCTCCAACTCCCAAGAAACCTAGTTATTCCAAAGTGTCCATGTCACGACCTGGGATCAGGGCTAGACAAATACCGGATCCTCATCTGATATAAGCCTAACCTAAATTCTAAAACGCGCAGGGAAAGATCAGTAACATTACAGAACATACAAACATACATTAATAAGGTAATCTCTTACGAGAGTTACAAACCAGTCCTACAAGCCAAGGTTCAGAGACCCATCATTACATCAAACAACGGAAGCAAACAAGTTGTTCTAAACAACAAACTTAGCAAAGGGCCTAAGAGGCCTTAAACAGAAGTAGCGACCCTTCCATAGATCCTAGGCTGCTGCCCGGGAACCCCAACTACTCGTCGACCTCGACATAGAAACCACCTTCAGTTGGAGTAGCATCATCTGTAGAAAAAGCAAGGCTGAGTACAGGGTGTACTCCGCAAGACTTATGGCTACTGGAGTTATTTTTGCATAAAGCCATCTTTTGTTTTCAAAACAAGAGGGAGAATAAACTCGTCTAGTCAGATCATTTTCAAAAGGGGATAAGAAGACTTCCTCTCGCTCTTAGAATCATCTTTGACATCCACCAAGAACCATCATCAACAGAACCTCTCTTCCCGGACTACCCCCGCAACAACCCCGAGGAAGTATTCCGGATCTCACTTTAGTTGGCAAGTTTTATCATTCGGTTATAGTTCTCTATGATCTTCACGTCTGTTCCCAGGTCGTCCATAATCGTGGACATGGATTTTCGAAAAGATTAATAACCCTGCAGGCGTGCACAACTTTACCCACACGTACCAACCGATTCTTAATGCCAAACTATTAGCCCTCTTCCTTGGAAGGCCGACAGAGAGTGGTTGACCACAACCTTTACCTTGCTTTCGCCGAGACCATGAGTCACGCACTAGGGAGATGCCGCCATAACGGGTCAAGTCCCGAAGCCGGTCCCTAATGATGTGCGCATGGTTCAAGATTACGGATACCGGGCATCTCTTGTTCCCGGCCACGCTTACCTACCTGTTATGAATGCACCTCCTTCACCTCCATTCAAGAACAACCAAGATGCGTATGTCGAATGGAAAGCCCAAACTATGTGACTCATGGAATCTACTAGGCAAGTTAGTTGGTCGAGGGGGTTTCCAGGCCCCCGTGTGGTTGTACGCTCGTCTTGGTTCAAGAGGCAAGAACATCGGGTCCTAGGGGTGGAAAGTATGGGACTACAAAAACCCCAACCCATGTGGCCTCTCAAACAAACCTTAGCATTTTAATCATCCACTGTTGATAACATCACCACATCCTACCATACTAGATTCATTCGCAACTCCGGTGCATCAGATGAATGATCAGCATCAAACCACTAAGCATGGCTAAGCTCGACTGAACTGTGGCACTAGCGACGCTCATAAAGCCAAACCCTAGTTATGCTAGGAGCAGTGGATCAGGTAATATAGTTCACAAAGGAAAACATGCATCAGATAGGATTACTCTGTCTACTGATAAAAGACTGTTTGAACCGAATGCATATGACGAGAATGAAATACTTTGTAATCATAGGATTCATATGTATGAGTGGGGCTTCGCTTGCCTTGTTCGTTGTTGGACTGATACTGCTCTTCGTTGGCGTTAACTTCAGCTCCGGGTTCGGTTCCTATTCACGAGAACCAATCACCAGAAAAGAGAAAGCAACACTCAACACATGGCATGTGCAATGCTCATACACTATGGATGATATGACAAGTTGAATTGTGTTGAATTTAACCCTAAAGCATGCTTGGTCACTTTAAAGGGGTTTCCGAAAGTCCAGACCCTAAAACAGGGGGATCATCGGAATCACCTGTGGGGTTTAATTAGTTCTTCTAATTAAACTTACTATCAAAGTTGATTAACAATGTATGATTATAGCTTAGTTAGATAGGTTTCATTTTTCTAAACATTTTGGTATATTATTTGTATTTTTCTGATTTAAAATGAATTATTTATGAATTTCCCAAATTTTAATTAATTTTAAACATTTTTGGAATATTTAAATTAATCTCCAAACTTGGGCCCACATGTCAGATTTTTATTAATTTCAGAAATTATTTATGGAAATGATTAAAACCCTGACAGGAAGGGCCCACCTATCATATTTAATATTTACTAAAATGATTTACTGAAAATGAAAACAAAATAAAATAAAAGGATTACTGCATCAGCATGATGCAGTGCTGATGTCAGCAATGGAGAGGAGCTTCAGATCGAGCTCGGTCTCGGTGCTAGGGGAAATGTGGGGCTGCAGGAGCGGGTGCGTTAGACAGAGGGGAGCGAGGCAAGCAGAATAGTGGCGGCGCCGCCCAAGATTGGTCACCGAAGACGGTGGCGCAACGACGAGCAGAGGCGGCAGCGTCGGGCTCAGGCGAGGAGGAGGATACAGAGGGAGAGGGGGCAATGGAGGGGTGCGTTAGCACCGTGAGCTCACCGCGAGAACGACAGGAGTGGTGGCGAAGCTTGGGGAGGCCGGACGGCGGTGGATCGACGGCGACAACGGCGGCGTCCGACGGTGCTTCGAGCTTGATTCCGGGGAGAGGAGGTCGCCCCGACTCGCGTACTTCGGGGAGGAGGACGAGGGAGGCAAGGCGATGCTCCTGGTCACCTCGGCTGGGCGAGGGGTGCTCGGAGACGGCGGTGACAAGGAGGACCTGACGAGCTAGGGTTCGGCCATGGCGCTGCCGCGAGGGAGAGGAAGAGAGAGGGGGGTGAAATGGGTACTGGGAGATAGAGCATAGCACGGCGGTTCTTATCCGCGGCTCCAGGGGCGGCGGCGAGCATCGCAGCGCGCAGGAGATCGACGGCGAGTGCGCTGCCAGGCAGCTGCTTGCCGGCGTCGGGAAAGAAGAGAGGGGAAAGGCCAAAGGGGGACGGGCCAGAGGTGGGCCGACTTGGGCCCCAGGTGGGCTGGCTGCTAGCTGCGGTGGGCGGCAGAGTGTGAGGAAAGAGGTGGGCTGCGGCCCAGTAGCTAGGTTAGATAGTTTTTTTCTAGGAAACCTTTTCTATTTCTGTTTTTCCTGATTTCTTTATATATTTTGAATTTCAAACCTATTTTGAATGATTTCAAATTACAGAAACTTTTATGAAGTATATTAAATAATGTGGAACCCTTTTATTCACTTTGGGTTCAACTCATGTAGTTAGTTTTTCAAATACAAAACTCATTTGAATGGTTTTCAAATGGAGGGGGAAGTGAGGGTTTAGGATGTTATTTGTTCTTTCTTAATTTAAACCAAAGTGCAAATGTTATGCATGCATGAAATGCTCGAACATCTCCTTATTTATATTACACAAAAGGGTGGTATGTTACAGCTCTACCCCACTTACAAGAATCTCGACCCGAGATTCCTAGGTTTTAGAAAAGAAGGAAGAGTACTCAGATCGAAGGCGATCTTCGCGTTCCCAGGTTGCTTCTGACTCAGAGTGATGAGACCATTGAACTTTCAGGAACTTGATGTTTTGGAGACGAGTCTTGCGCTCGGTTTCATCAAGAATACGAACAGGATATTCTCGACAGGCTAGATCATCTTGGAGATCCAAAGTTTGATGGTCCACACCACGAATGGGATCTTTGAAGCAGCTCTTGAGTTGAGACACATGGAAAACATCATGTACTTCTGGAAAAGTTGAAGGTAGATTCAATTGGTAGGCAAGCTCACCTCGCTTGGAGAGAATGCGAAAGGGACCAACGTAGCGAGGTGCTAATTTGCCTTTGATACCGAATCGATGGACACCCTTTAGAGGAGTGACCCGGAGGTAAACTTGATCACCAACTTCATAATGAACATCAAGATGATGACGATCGTAGTTGGTCTTCTGACGAGATTGAGCGGCCTTCAGACGCTCTCGGATTATGTGAACTTGATCTTCTGCTTCTTGGATCATGTCCGGACCAAAGAATTGTCTTTTGCCGGCTTCTGTCCAGTTCAGCGGTGTTCGACATGTTCTCCCATACAGGAATTGGAAAGGTGCCATGCCCAAACTGGATTGAAAACTGTTGTTATAAGATAACTCCGCAAAAGGAAGACATTTCTCCCAGTTCTTTCCAAAGGATATGACACATGCTCTGAGCATGTCTTCAAGAATTTGATTCACTCTTTCAGTTTGACCACCGGTTTTAGGATGATAAGCTATGCTGAAGGAGACATGAGTTCCCATTGCTTCTTGCAAACTTTGCTAGAATTTGGAAGTAAACAAACTTCCACGATCAGAGATGATCTTCTTGGGAACACCATGAAGAACGATGATCCGAGAGATGTATAGGTCAGCCAATTGACTAGCACGAATAGTTTCACGAACTGGAAGGAAATGAGAAACTTTAGATAAACGATCAACTATTACCCATATGGCATCATTTCCTGCTTGTGTCCTTGGGAGTCCAGTGATAAAATCCAGACCAATTTCATCCCATTTCCACTCAGGAATTTTCAATGGTTGCAGAAGTCAGCAGGCCTTTGGTGTTCGTCCTTCACACGACGGCAAACGTCGCACTCTGCAACAAAGCGAGCGATTCCTGGTTTCATTCCACTCCACCAGAATCTTTGACGGAGATCTCGGTACATCTTGGTACCACCAGGATGGATAGACAGAGGGGATTCGTGAGCTTCCAAAAGAATTAGATCTTTGATTTTCCGACTGTTTCGAACCACTAGCCGGTTACTGAAGTATAGAATACCTTGATCATTGACGGAGAAACATTTAGCTTCACCACTTGCAACACGTTCTTTGATCTTGGTAACTTCATCATCTTGCTTTTGAGCTTCCTTGATTTGGTACTCTAGAGAAGATTTTATTTCAAGGTTAGCAAGGAATCCACAAGGAACTACTTCAAGGTTAAGACGCTTGATTTCCTCGTAGAGAAGAGGTTGGGCTAGTGAAATCATCAGATTGTTGCAATAAGACTTCCGACTTAGCGCATCAGCAACAACGTTGGCCTTGCCGGGTTAATAGTTGAGACCCAAATCATAATCTTTGATGAGTTCCAACCATCGTATTTGCGTGAGATTCAGATCTGGCCGGGTAAAGAGATACTTTAGACTTTGATGATCCGAGTAAAGTTTGCAACGGTTACCGATGAGGTAATGTCGCCATTGCTTAATAGCATGAACAACAGCAGCGAGCTCGAGATCATGGGTTGGATAATTGTTCTCATGTGGCTTCATCTACCGAGAAGCATAGGCCACTACATGACCATCTTGCATCAACACATAGCCTAGCCCTTGAAGATAAGCATCACAGTAGATGACAAAGTCCTTGCTTGTATCCGGAAGAACAAGCACAGGAGCGGTGGTTAGCTTAGTTTTCAATGCTTGGAAGCTTTGTTTTGCCTTTTCTGACCATTCAAATTTCTTATCTTTCTTAAGAAGATCGGTCATAGGCTTGGCTATCTTGGAGAAGTTCTCAATGAATTGGCGGTAATATCCGGCCATTCCAAGAAAACTTCGGACTTCCTTGACTGAAGTAGGTGACTTCCACTCCAGAATGGTCTGAACCTTATCCGGTATGACATCAACACCACTTGCAGACACAACATGACCAAGGAATACGAGCTCTTGTAACCATAACTCACATTTGGAAAACTTGGCATAGAGACGATGTTCACGAAGTTTAGTTAACACCAAACATAGATGTTCGGCATGCTCTTCTTCGGTCTTGGAATAGATTAGGATGTCATCAATGTATACCACGACGAACTTGTCGAGATACTCCATGAAGACGGAGTTCATGAGCCTCATAAATGTGGCAGGGGCATTGGTCAACCCGAAGGACATCATTGTGTACTTGTAAAGACCATAACGAGTTGTGAATGTTGTCTTTGGGATATCTTCCTTTCTGATCTTAATTTGATGATACCCTGATCTTAAGTCCATTTTGGAGAAGACAGTGGCACCACTTAATTGATCAAAGAGGTCATTTATCCGGGGAAGTGGGTACTTATTCTTGATTGTCACCGTGTTGAGTGGACGGTAATCAACCACCAATCTTGGAATATTTGTATCCCGCTTCTTGACAAAGATGGTAGGGAAACCCCAAGAGGATGTGCTAGGTTGGATGTATCCTAGACCCTCTAACTCTTCAAGTTGCTTCTTCAACTCAACCAACTCATGAGGAGGCATGCGATAAGGTCTTTTGGAGATAGGAGCAGTTCTAGGAACTAGCTCAATGACAAACTCCACACTTCGATCAGGTGGCATGCCAGGCAACTCTTCAGGAAAGACATCCGGAAAATCACAGACTACATGGACATCTTGGACCTCGAGAGCAGGTAGGACATCCATGGCATACAACTCCGAGAAAGGTTTAAGAACTGCTGACGGAGACTTTGAACCATCAGTCCAATACTTGACAGTTATGCCAACAGGAGAGGTCACAAAAACCGTTCTAAGTGCACAATTAATGACAGCTTGATACTTGGTTAACCAGTCCATGCCCAGAATGACATCTATGTCAGTTGACTTGAGTGCAATTAGAGAAGTGGGAAACTTCTGATATGCTATATCTATCTCAACCCCATGAGTAACCCAGATGGTCTGCCAACGAGACCCAAGAGTACTAATCTTTACAGGGGAAGACATTGCTTCAAAAGGTAGACCATGATCCCATGCAAACTCTTGTGATATGAATGTATGCGATGCTCCAGAATCAAACAAAACTGTTGCAAGAATTGAATTGACACGGAGCGTACCCAGAATGACGCGTGGATCTTCCTGAGCTTCCTCAACTGTGACATGGGTCAGACGACCACGTCCAGCACCTTGAGATTTATCATTCTTGTTTGCCTGCTGATCATTGCGTCCGACAGCCCTTTGAGAACACTCCCTTGAGTAGTGACCAGGCTGACCACAGGAGTAACAGGTAACCCCAGTGTGAGAACCAGCAGGAGGATGATAGTTTGATCCACCAGTATTTGACTGTGGCTGACGAGAATTATTGCCAGAAGACTTGGGTGCATAAGGAGCACGAGGCACAACACTGTATGGAACAAAGACACGGCGCTTCTTATTACCAGAGGAAGAAGCACAAGAATTTCCTTCTTCACGCTTTTGAGAGACTTCCATATCCTTCCTTCCATGCTCTAAGGTAAGAGCCTGATTGTGCAAGTCCTAGAAAGACTGGAACTTGAAGGGCAGCAACTCATAGCAAAGTGCAGGGTTAAGTCCCTTACAGAACAGCTCTTGCTTATCTTCATCATTGGTCACATCCCTGGTTGCATAACGATCCAGGCGAGTAAACTCACGCCCATAGGTTTCAATATCCTTGCGCCCTTGAGTCAGATCCAGAAACTCCCTCCTTTTGAGATCCATAATGGGCTTAGGGATATATGAGGCACGAAATGCTGCAACGAACTCCTCCCAGGTAACGACATGTCCCTGACCTTGCAGATTCTGAAAACCTTCCCACCAAACACCAGCCTCACCTTCCAGTTGATAGGTGGCAAAGTTGACACGGTCAGTGGGACGGACACGAAGGGCACTGAACTTGCGCTCTATGGTGCAGAGCTAATCATCAGCTTCAAGGGGCTCCTTGGAGTGGGTGAAGATTGGAGGAAAAGAGCGGATGAAATCTCCAAGTGTGACACAGTCGTCAGGACGACGTTCAGTGTTCTAAGCCACACGCTCCAAAAGGCGTTCATTCCGCAGACGGTTGGTCTCAGTGTTGTTGAGAACCTCGGCCATTGTGGGAGGTGGCGGAAGTTCCTGATCAGCATCGTTGTTTCCTCGACGGCCAACAGAACCACGAGTACCAGCCGACATCCTGAGGATAAAACAGAAACCATGAGAATGGATTCACCAAAGAGGGTACAACAAAGGATGGCAAAACCATATCAAAGGATCATGGTAGAGGTGAACATGTGGACGAAAACTATATCAATGCATTAAGTATGGCAGTAGAATAAGCATACGAAACGTATACGCTATCAACTTAGGTACAAACCATAACAATGGAATGCAAGCATGATATAATACCAACAAGTCACAAAGAATTGAGGGCGAGATTGAAGGCATCCTTAGCAAAGTTGAAAAACAATGCTTCAGTTGGACAGATATATCTTGGAAACTCTGAGCCTCGCAATCAAGTACAGAGTACTTAGAGAAAAATGACCCAAATCCGTATATCCTAAGAGTTTGAAATGGTAGACAAGAAGTGAAAACTTTGCAAACCAAACAAGGTAAGATAACTCAGCAATAGAACAACCTTGGATAAGGAGTAAAAAGAGTCCTATTCAGAGTTTTGTAAATAGTTTTAGCTTTCAAATAGTTTTCTCAAAATCTAGAGTCAACATCGACCAGCTAGAAGGGTTTCCTACAGGCAGTCCTGCTCTGATACCAAAATCTGTCATGACCCGGGATCAGGGCTAGACAAATACCAGATCCTCATCTGATATAAGCCTAACCTAAATTCTGAAACGCGCAGGGAAAGATCGGTAACATTACAGAACATACAAACCATACATTAATAAGGTAATCTCTTACGAGAGTTACAAACCAGTCATACAAGCCAAGGGTCACAGACCCATCATTACATCAAACAACGGAAGCAAACAAGTTGTTCTAAACAACAAACTTAGCAAAGGGCCTAAGAGTCCTTAAACAGAAGTAGCGACCCTTCCATAGATCCTAGGCTGCTGCCCGGGAACCCCAACTACTTGTCGACCTCGACATAGAAACCACCTTCAGTTGGAGTAGCATCATCTGTAGAAAAAAGCAAGGCTGAGTACAGGGTGTACTCCGCAAGACTTATGGCTAGTGGAGTTATTTTTGCATAAATCCATCTTTTGTTTTCAAAACAAGAGGGAGAAGAAACTCGTCTAGTCAGATCATTTTCAAAAGGGGATAAGAAGACTTCAACTCTAGCTCTTAGAATAATCTTTGACATCCACAAAGAACCATCATCAACAGAACCTCTCTTCCCGGACTACCCCCTCAACAACCCCGAGGAAGTATTCCGGATCTCACTTTAGTTGGCAAGTTTTATCATTCGGTTATAGTTCTCTATGATCTTCACGTCTGTTCCCAGGTCGTCCATAACCGTGGACACGGCTTTTCGAAAAGATTAATAACCCTGCAGGGGTGCACAACTTTACCCACACGTACCAACCGATTCTTAATGCCAAATTATTAGCCCTCTTCCTTGGAAGGCCGACAGAGAGTGGTTGACCACGACCTTTACCTTGCTTTCGCCGAGACCATGAGTCACACACTAGGGAGATGTCGCCATAACGGGTCAAGTCCCGAAGCCGGTTCTAATGATGTGCGCAGGGTTAAAGATTACGGATGCCGGGCATCTCTTGTTCCCGGCCAAGCTTACCTACCTGTTATGAATGTACCTCCTTCACCTCCATTCAAGAACAACCAAGATGCGTATGTCGAATGGAAAGCCCAAACTATGTGACTCATGGAATCTACTAGGCAAGTTAGTTGGTCGAGGGGGTTTCCAGGCCCCCGTGTGGTTGTACGCTCGTCTTGGTTCAAGAGGCAAGAACATCAGTTCCTAGGGATGGCAAGTATGGGACTACAAAAACCACAACCCACGTGGCCTCCCAAACAAACTTTAGCATGTTTATCATCCACTGTTGATCACATCACCACATCCTAACATACTAGATTCATTCGCAACTCCGGTGCATCACATGAGTGATCACCAACAAACCACTAAGCATGGCTAAGCTCGACTGAACTATGGCACTAGCGACACTCATAAAGCCAGACCCTAGTTATGCTAGGAGCAGTGGATCAGGTAATATAGTTCACAAAGGAAAACATGCATTAGATAGGATTACTCTGTCTACTGATAAAAGACTGTTTGAACCGATTGCATATGACGGGAATGAAATACTTTGTAATCATAGGATTCATATGTATGAGTGGGGCTTCGCTTGCCTTTTCCGTTGTTGGACTGATACTGCTCTTCGGTGGCGTTGACTTCATCTTCGGGTTCATCTCCTATTCGCGAGAACCAATCACCAGAAAAGAGAAAGCAACACTCAACACATGGCATGTGAAATGCTCATACAATATGGATGATATGACAAGTTGAATTGTGTTGAATTGAACCCTAAAGCATGCTTGGTCACTTTAAAGGGGGTTCCGAAAGTCCAAACCCTAAAACAGGGGGATCATCGGAATCACCTATGGGGTTCAATTAGTTCTTCTAATTAAACTTGCTATCAAAGTTGATTAACAATGTATGATTATAGCTTAGTTAGATAGGTTTCATTTTTATGAACATTTTGGTATATTATTTGTATTTTTCTGATTTAAAACGAATTAGTTATGAATTTCCCAAATTTTAATTAATTTTAAACATTTTTGGAATATTTAAATTAATTTCCAAACTTGGGCCCACATGTCAGATTTTTATTAATTTCAGAAATTATTTATGGAAATGATTAAAACCCTGACAGGCAGGGCCCACCTGTCATATTTAATATTCACTGAAATGATTTACTAAAAATAAAAACAAAATAAAATAAAATAAAAGGATTACTGCATCAGCTTGATGCAGTACTGATGTCAACAATGGAGAGGAGCTCCAGATCGAGCTCGGTCTCGGTGCTAGGGGTGATGTGGGGCTGCGGGAGCGATTGCGTTATACATAGGGGAGCGAGGCGAGCAGAATAGTGGCGGTGCCGCCCAAGATTGGTCACCGGAGACGGTGGCGCAACGACGAGCAGAGGCAACGGCGTTGGGCTCACGCGGGGAGGAGGATACAGAGGGAGAGGGGGCAGCAGAGGGGTGCGTTAGCATCGTGAGCTCACCACGAGCACGGCAGGGGTGGTGGCGAAGCTTGGGGAGGCCGGACGGCGGTGGATCGAGGACGACAACGGCGGCGTCCGACGGCGCTTCGAGCTCGATTCCGGGGAAAGGAGGTCGTCCCGGCTCGCGTACTTCGAGGAGGAGGACGAGGGCGGCGAGGCGATGCTCCTAGTCACCTCGGCTGGGCGAGGGGTGCTCGAAGACGACGGGGACGAGGAGGACCTGGCGAGCTAGGGTTCGGCCATGGCGCTGCCATGAGGGAGAGGAAGAGAGAGGGGGTGAAATGGGTACTGGGAGATAGAGCGTAGCACGGCGGTTCTTATCCGCGGCTCCAGGGCGGCGGCGGGCATCGCAGCGCGCAGGAGATCGACGGCGAGCGCGTTGCCAGGCAGCTGCTTGCCGGCGTCGGGAAAGAAGAGATGGGAAAGGCCGAAGGGGTACGGGCCAGAGGTGGGCTGACTTGGGCCCCGGGTGGGCTGGCTGCTAGCTGCAGTGGGCGGCAGAGAATGAGGAAAGAGGTGGGCTGCGGCCCAGTAGCTAGGTTAGATAGATTTTTTTCCAGGAAACCTTTTCTATTTCTGTTTTTCCTGATTTCTTTATATATTTTGAATTTCAAACCTGTTTTGAATGATTTCAAATTACAGAAACTTTTATGAAGTATATTAAATAATGTGGAACCCTTTTATTCACTTTGGGTTCAACTCAGGTAGTTAGTTTTGCAAATACAAAACTCATTTGAATGGTTTTCAAATGGAGGGGGAAGTTAGGGTTTAGGATGTTATTTGTTCTTTCTTAATTTAAACCAAAGTGCAAATGTTATACATGCATGCAATGCTCGAACATGTCCTTTTTTATATTACACAAAAGGGTGGTATGTTACACTATAAATTCCTATGCATGGTGTGCTACACCATTCCAAGTATATTCTTGTTTTCATCTATCTTCAAAAACTATTTTTTATGTGAAAACTTAGTGATTAAAGCCCTCACGAACTTGATGGCACACTTTATTCTTTGCCCCTAATAAACTTGAACCATTGTGAAAACTTTGTTGTATATTCTTGCACTTATAAGTTGGAATTAGCAGAACTGTGCTGTCACGTGGAACGTTTTTCAACATTGCACTTGTACCTTGTTGTACTCAGTTGATATCATGTTCTTTTGTTTATGGATGTCACCGGTGTGAAATAAAGAGGGAACTTATAAGTCCATGGAGTTTGTATCCTGTGTTAGAGAAACGCCTGGGGCGCTAGCCTAAGCCATGCCTAATCATGGTGGAAACTTGCAGCATCACCATAGTGACATCTATGAAGCATTCTTCTTATAAAAAAAGAGACACATTGAGGAAAGAGGAAAGATAGAAAAAAGAACCATATTCCCATGGTACATAAGAAGAATTGCTGAGATGCTCATTGTATGCTTGCCTTGTCATTTTGGTTATGGGAAAGCTCATGTACCATGTGCAAGGGGTAACCCGTTGGCGGTTCTCAATGATATGCAAATACTTACAGTGACAAGAACTTACCTGGACCCAAAGTTGAGTATGCATGAGGTGTGGCCCTCGTATTCAAGGGGCATGAGATTGCCAACTTATACTTCATCAAGCATATACTCTAGCTTTGCCACTTTAACCTTAACCACTTCAAGATGATTATGATAGGGGCAATGAGGGCTGAAAGCTAAGAAGTACCATAATTTTTGGAAGCTCTTTTTGAAACTTGTAATCCCTGCTTCCTTTACAAAAAAAGGCCTTTCTTCCACCATTAATTGAGTCTCCACCTTCTACCTTTAGGCACCATTAAGAGAGCATAGTTGTCATTCTGTGTGTAGTGTTCCAAAGCTTATTAATTGATGCGTATTGTGTTATTACTTGCTCTTGTGCTACTTGTTTCCAGTCACCCTTGTGAACTTTGTAGGTGTCCTATGCATCTATTTGCTACTCTATGAGGGACAAGCTGATTGCCACTAAGCTATGTTTTCTGCATGTGAAACAAACAAACGTTTTTCAATGCATATTATTCATGATCTTTGTTTGTAGCTTGCCATGTTGCATGCATAGTTACTATGTCCTATTATTAGAATTCCATCTTTCATGCACATGTTTAGAATTCTTTGATCCCAGCTTTCAATGTTTGCAAATGGTTGGTTCTTTATTGTGAGGGTGCATGTCTCCTAAAAAATTATTCTATTTATCACTTACCTACTCGAGGACGAGCAGGAGTTAAGCTTGGGGATGCTGATACATTGGAAACGTATCTATAATTTTTGATGCTCCATGCTTGTTTAGTATCTACTTTGCTTTACTTGTCCATACTTTGAGGTGCTTTTTACATGTTTTCTGGTACTAACCTATTAACAAGTTGCAACAGTGCCAGATGCCTGTTTTCTGCTGTTTTTGGTTTCAGAAAAGTTAGTAAAGAAATATTCTCGAATTGGATGGGACAAACATCAAAGTCAATTACATTCCGTGGGGAACAAGAAATCCAGAGGAGAGCCGAAGGGGCCGGCCAGGGGGGCCAGACCCACCTCAGGCGCGGGGGCAGCTGGGCCCGTGCCTGGCTAGGGTTTGGTGGCCCTGGCCGCCTCCCGGTCTCGCCCCTTCGCCTATAAGAAGCCCCCGATGCAGAAACCCTGAGTACCCGATCAAAAATCCACGAAACCGTCTGTAGCCGTCGCCACCATCGTCCCTAGATCAGGGGGATCTAAAGTTCTTTCCAGCACCCTGCCGGAGGGGAGATCATCCCGGAGGCCTTATCTTCGGTATGATTCGTGAGTAGTTCCACCTTGGACTATGGGTCCGTGTAGTAGCTAGATGGTTGTATCTCTTCCTTTGTGCTTTCATGTATAGATCTTGTGAGCTCCATTCATGATCAAGATATAATCTATTTGTAATCATGCATGTTGTGTTTGCGGGGATCCGATGGACATTGAGATTATTAAGTTGGTTTGATTAATGGTTTTATCTTTATGATTGTATCATGTCTCTAGTTGGTTTAATTAATGGTTTTATTAAGTTGGTTTGATTAATGGTTATCTTGGCCAAGTAGTTGCTAGTGACTCCAAGAGGGGGTATTTATGGTCGATAGTGGGTTCATGCCTCTAGTTTCCAAGGGAAGTGACAGAAATCTCTTCGGTTGTAGATGTGCTATTGCTACTAGGGAGAAAACAATGGTCTCTTGTTCATGAAACATGTGGATTGTTTACCTTACACACTTTGCTTAAAGCAGTTGTCTGTTGCTTGCAACTTAATACAGGAAGGGGTTCGGATGATAACCTGAAGTTGGACTTCTAGTCATAGATGCAGTTGGATGACAGTCTATGTATATTATTGTATTGCCCAATAAACCTCATAGGATCTTTCTGGCTAATAATTGCATTGTTATGTCTTGCTCAGTTCCTGTCAATTGCCTCGCTGTAATTTGTTTACCCTTCATGCCATGTTGTTTATCTAAGGAGAGCACCTCTAGTGAACTATGGACCTCGGTCCAATCTTTACCATTGATACATCTTCACTGTTACCTGTTTACTTGCTGCAAACTATCATTACCTTCCACACCATATGTTTAATCCTTTGTTAGAGCAAACCGGTGAGCTTGACATCGTCACTGATTCGTTGGGACAAAGTCTTGAGTTTGTGTTGTGCAGGTCTCCGCGTTGCTTGCAACACCTGTGTGACGTTTCCTTCCTCCTACTGGTTCGATAACCTCGGTATCTTACTGAGGGAAAATTGCTGCTGTGCTGCTTCATACCTTGCTCTTGGGGTTTCCAACGAAGCGTCCCACGACAAGTGGTGTGCGCCATCAGGGAGAGGGACCTATCTCTATTCCCCGTCAATAAACAACATTCTATAAACCAAGTTCTCAAGGGTAGATCTAGTGGTGACAAAGTGATGTGCCTTCTTGGCAGCAAGATCAAGCCTCTGAGGGGCCAAAACTGTATCATTTGGATCAAGGAGGGAGGAGTGGGGGGCAAGTTTCCCCCCTTCTAGAAGCTCCCCTAGGGTTTCCCCTAGGTTTGGCCGGCTGGGCCCTATGGGGCCTTGTGCCCCTGGCCCAATGCGGCAAGGGCACTCCCTCATAGGCCCATGCCCCCTTCCGGCAGGTGGGGCCACGTTGGTCCCCTTCCGGAAGGTTCTATAAGCTTCCGGTACAATACCGATTAACCCGAAACAATTCCGAACTCCAAAAACTGCATTGCCTTATATGAATCTTATTCTCCGGACCATTCTGGAACCTCTCGTGATGTCCCGGATCCCATCCGAGACTCCGAACAAAAACTCATAAACCAATTATCCAATCTATCCTAGCGTCAAGACACGTTAAGTGTGTGACCCTTCGGGTTCGAGAACATGCAGACATGATCTTCTATCAATAATCAACTGCGGGGTCTGGAAACCCATATTGACTCCCACACATTCATCGATGATCATATCGGATGAACCACGATACCAGGATTCAATCAATCCCATATATATATTCCCTTCGTCTCGTGATATTTTACTTGCCCGAGATTTGATCGTCGGTACCGTCATACCTAGTTCAATATCGTTCATAGCAAGTACTTTACTCGTTCCGTAATCCGATATCACTTTGTGATTAACTCCTTAACCACATGCTTGCAAGCGGTGTTGATATCAATTACCGAGTGGGCCCGAAGTATATCTCTCCGACTTGGGAGGGACAAATCCCATCTCGATACATACAACCCAACAGGTACTTTCCGATCACCTGAGGGACACCTTTATGATCACCCTCTCATAGGATGACGTTTGATGACCTCAAAGCTTTCTTCCGATACCAGGGAGTTGCATTATCTCATGGTCTAAGGAATACAATATTTGACATAAGAAAAGCTTCGCAAAGATGAACACGATGACACAATCTAATTTCTCCGCTTAGTTTGGGTCTGTCCATCATATCATTCTCCCAATGATATGATCTCATTATTAATCGACAACTCATGTCTATGGTTAGGAAACTTTTACCATCATTAATCAATGAGCTAGTCCATAGAGGCATACTAGGGACGCGGTGTTGTTCACAAACCACACAAGTATTAAAGTTTCCGCTTAATACAATTCTAGCATGGAATATAAACTTTATCATGAACAAGAATTATAATAATAACATCTTTATTATTGCCTCTAGGGCATAATTCCAATAGTCTCCCACTTGCACTAGAGTCAATAATCTAGTTTACATTTGGCAACGATCTCACACCCATGGCACCAAGGTGCTGATCATGTTTTACACGTGGAAGAGGTTTAGTCAATGGATCTGCGACATTCAGATCTGTATGTACTTTGCTAATCTTCAGATCTCCATCTGCTATATAATCTCGGATTATATGAAACTTGTGTTTGATATGCTTGGTCTTTGGATTATATCTTGGTTCCTTAGCGAGTGCTATGGCGCCAGTGTTGTCACACAATATCTCAAGTGGGTCCAATGCACTTGGAACCACGCCAAGCTCAGTGATGAAGTTCCTGATCCAAACTCCTTCACTTGACGCTTCTGCAGCAGCCATGTATTCCGCTTCTACTGTAGATCCAGCGATCACGCTTTGCTTGCAGCTTCTCCAGCTCACAGCTCCTCCATTCAAAATATAAACGTATCCTGTCTGAGATTTAGAATCATCCTTGTCGGTGTCGAAACTAGCGTCGACGTAACCTTTTACGACGAGATGTTCATCACCTCCATAGACTAAGAACATTTCTTTAGTCCTATTTAGGTACTTTAGGATGTTCTTCACGGCTGTCCAGTGTTCCACTCCTGGATCACTTTGATATCTGCTCGTCAAACTAAGAGCATTGGACACATCCGGTCTAGTACACAGCATGGCATACATGATAGAACCTATGGCCGAGGCATAAGGCACTTTGCTCATAGCTTCTCTATCATTTACCGTAGCTGGACACTGAGCCTTGCTCAATATCTTACCTGACAACATAGGCACTGAACCTTTCTTTGCCTTATCCATTCTGAACCTTTTCAGAACTTTGTCTAGGTATGTACTCTGGCTTAAAGCTATCAGGCGTCTTTGTCTATCACTATAGATTTTGATGCCCAATATATAAGCAGCTTCACCTAGGTCTTTCATTGAAAAAAACTTGTTCAAATAACTCTTCACATTGTTAAGCATGTTAATGTCATTTCCAATAATCAATATGTCATCCACATATAGTACCAGAAATGTCACCGAGCTCCCACTCACTTTCTTGTAGATACAAGCTTCGTAGCAATTTGGAACAAATCCAAAGCTCTTGATCACCTGATCAAAACGAAGGTTCCAACTCCGAGATGCTTGCTTCAGTCCATAAATGGAACGCTGAAGTTTGCACACTTTATCAGCATCCTTAGGATCGACAAAACCATCGGGTTGCATCATATACAACTCTTCATCAATGTTGCCATTGAGGAAACCAGTCTTGACATCCATCTGCCATATTTCATAATCATGAAACGCAGCAATTGCTAATAAAATCTGAATGGACTTAAACATCGCTACGGGAGAGAAAGTCTCATCGTAGTCAACACCTTGAACTTGTCGGAAACCTTTCGCGACGAGCCGTGCTTTATAAACGGTAACATTACCATCCGCGTCCGTTTTCTTCTTGAAGATCCATTTGCACTCAACGGCCTTTCAGTCGATAGGAGGGTCCACCAAAGTCCATACTTGGTTTTCGCTCATGGATCCCAATTCGGATTTCATGGCTTCTAGCCATTTCTCAGAGTCTGGGCTCATCATCGCTTCCTCATAGTTCGTAGGTTCACTGTCTTCTACCAACAAGACAGTCAAGACAGGGTTGCCGTACCACTCAGGAGGGGCACGCGACCTTGTCGACCTGCAACGTTTAGTAGCAGCATCGTCCGAAGCTTCATGATCCTTGTCATTAGCTTCCTCTATTGTTGGTGCAGGCGGCACTGAAACAATTTCAGGTGCTGCGCTACTCTCCAACTCAAGAGAAGGTTCAACAACCTCGTCTAGCTCTACTTTCCTCCCACTCACTTCTTTCGAGAGAAACTCCTTCTCAAGAAAGGAACCGTTCTTTGAGACAAACACTTTGCCTTCGGTTCTGTGATAGAAGGTATACCCAATAGTTTCCTTAGGGTATCCTATGAAGACGCACTTCTCCGCTTTGGGTTCGAGCTTTCCCGGCATCAACTTCTTGACGTAAGCTTCGCATCCCCAAACTTTAAGAAACGACAACTTAGGTTTAGCACAAAACCACAGTTCATACGGTGCCGTCTCAACGGATTTAGATGGTGCCCTATTTAAAGTGAATGCAGCGGTTTCTAATGCATAACCCCAAAATGATAACGGCAAATCAGTAAGAGACATCATCAATCGGACCATATCTAATAGGGTTCGATTCCGGCGTTCAGACACACCATTGCGCTATGGTGTTCCGGGTGGCGTGAGTTGCGAAACGATTCCGCTTGCTTTAAGATGCGTGAGAAAATCATAACTCAAATATTCACCTCCACGATCGGATCGTAGAAACTTAATCTTTCTGTTATGATGGTTCTCCACTTCATTCTAAAATTATTTGAACTTTTCAAATGTTTCAGATTTATGTTTCATTAAATAGATATACCCATATCTACTTAAGTCATCGGTAAAAGTGAGAAAATAGCGATATCCATCGCGCGTCGAAACACTCATCGGTCCGCATACATCGGTATGTATGATTTCCAACAAGTCTGTTGCTCGCTCCATCATACCGAAGAACGGGGTTTTGATCATCTTGCCCAAGAGGCATGGTTCGCATGTGTCAAATGATTCAAAATCAAGAGACTCCAAAAGTCCATCAGAATGGAGTTTCTTCATGCGCTTTACACCAATATGACCTAGACGACAGTGCCACAAATAAGTAGTATTATCACTATCTACTTTGAATCTCTTAGCCTCAATGTTATGGATGTGTGTTTCATCCCTTTCGAGATTCAGAAGAAATAAACCATTCATAGCAGGTGCATGACCATAAAAGATGTTACTCATATAAATAGAACAACCATTATTCTCCGACTTAAATGAATAACCGTCTTGCAATAAAAACGATCCAGAAATAATGTTCATGCTCAACGCAGGCACATAATAACACTTATTAAGGTTTAAAACTAATCCCGAAGGTAAAACTAAGGAGAGCGTGCCGACGGCCATCACATCAACTCTTGATCCGTTGCCAACGCGCATCGTCACCTCAGCCCTCGCAAGCCGCCGTCTATTCCGTAGGTCCTGTTTCGAGTTACAAATATTAGCAACTGAACCAGTATCAAATACCCAGGCACTACAACGAGGGCTAGTAAGTAAAACATCAATAACATGTATATCAAATATACCTTTGATGGTGCCAGCCTTCTTGTCCGCTAAGTACTTCGGACAGTTGCGCTTCCAGTGACCCTTGTCCTTGCAATAGAAGCACTCAGTGTCCGGCTTGGGTCCAGACTTGAGCTTCTTCTCAGCAGGGGCAACGCGCTTGTCGCCGCCTTTCTTGAAGGGCTTCTTTGCACCCTTACCTTTCTTGAAGGTGGGGGGCTTGTTGACCATCAACACATGATTATCCTTTTTAATGTCCACCTCCGCAGCCTTCAGCTTTGCGAAGAGCTTGATGATCGTATCAGTGGAACCAATCTGATTATGAGTCACTACAAAACTTTTGTAGCTGGGAGGGAGTGATTGCAGAACCCTGTCAATCTTGAGCTCCTCTGGAATCTTGCAGTCTAGTTGCTCAAGGCGTTGAGTGTAGCCCGACATATTTATGGCGTGCTCACTAACGGAACTCCCTTCCTCCATCTTGCAGTTAAAGAATTTCTCAGAGATCTCATATCTCTCAGAATGGGCATGAGTCTGAAACATAGTTTTCAGCTCCTCAAGAATCTCAAAGGGCCCAGGATAGTCTTCAAAACGATTTTGAAGGTCCGATTCCATAGCAAACAACATGGTGCTCTTAATCACACCATAATCATCTTTGCGCGACTGATAGACAACTTTATCATCAGCCGGCGCATCTACAACAGGGGCGTCACCTAGCGCATTCTCAAGGACATAGTCCTTTTGACCGCCAGAGAGAATGATTCTCAGATTGCAGAACCAGTTGGTGAAGTTAGACCCATTGTTTCTAAGCTTTTCCTTCTCAGCAAAAACGTTGAAGTTGAAGTTGGACTTAGCCATTTGATCTTCAATGTTTGCAAGTACAAACTAGACTATGTTCATGATAACTAGTTCAAATTTTAATCAAATTACTAGATGAACTCCCACTAAATTCAAAATCCCTCAAGTTGTTTAGTGAACATGATCCAAATTCACCACACCTAATCCGATCTTCACGAGAAGAGATGTGGTTTCAATGGTGGACAACAAGTGTCGATCATATCATTCATATGACTCATGCTTAACCTTTCGGTTCTTGTGTTCCGAGGCCATGTCTGTACATGCTAGGCTCGTCAAGTTAGACCCAAGTATTTCCGCGTGTGCAAAACTGGCTTGCACCCGTTGTATGTGAACGTAGAGTCTATAGCACCTGATCATCACGTGATGCTTGGACACGACGAACTTTCGCAATGGTGCATACATGGGGAGAACACAGTTTTATCTTGATCTTTAAGTGAGGAATCATCTTATAATGCTACCGTCGCGATCTAAGCATAATAATATACATAAAAGGATAAACATCACATGCATATAACTTTATGTGACATGGTATAGCCAATCTTCGCGCAATGATCTCCATCTTGTGCGTGTCGGCATGATCTCCATCACTCCACCATGATTGCCTCCACCATGAATAGCAACTACAACTATTGCTAACTACTTAGCGATAAAGTGAAACTATTACATGGCATATAAGAAGTTGACACACATGTCATACACAATTATAAAGACAACCATATGGCTCCTGTCGGTTGTGTACTCATCGACATGCAAGTCGTGAAACATTACAAAACATGATCATTGTATACAACATACACATCACATCTTAGGCCATACCATATCACAGAAAACACTCCCTGCAAAACAAGTTAGACGCCTCTACTTTGTTGTTGCATGTTTTACGTGGCTTATGGGAGTAGCAAGCTAAGAACGATTCTTATCTACGGAAAACCACAACGGTGATATTATGGTTGCCAAACTCCGGTGTAAATCCCATGACAACTACAGTGAGAGAAACTGGCATCCACCAGCCGCATGTGTGGAACAAGCCACACGTCAAGTGCGGAGCCGGTCTCGCGAACGACGTCGCGTAAGGTTGGCCTGGACCGCTTCAATCTCACTGTCCCGCGTCATAAGAAGAACACAAACAAGAGTCTTGCAACAGAAAACATCAACACCCACAACAACCATGTTGCGTTCTACTCGTGAAACACATCTACGCATAGATCTAGCTCTGATACCACTGAAGGGTTTCGCAACATAGTAAATCAAAAAAATTCTACGGATGCGAACGGAAAAGCCAAGATCTAATCTAGGAGATGCAAACAACGAGGGGGATTAGATGAGATCTTCATACCCTTGAAGATTCGCACAGCGGAACGTTCGTCGGAACGTGGGTGATGTAGTCGTACTCGCTTCTCCTCCTCGCGATCCGATCCGATCTAACACCGCAAGTGGCGATGCCTCCGAGAGATGCACACGTGCGGCACCTCGACGTCTCCTCCTTCCTCGGTCCAGCAAGTATGGTGGAGAGACGGATTGGATCTACAACGCGACGGCGTGGTGCAAGTGTTGGAGAGTTTCTGCAGCAGGGCTTCGCCTACGTGCAGTCGGGAGGGAGAGAGAGAGGAGGGCACCAGGGCGGCTAGGGCTTGAGGAGGAGGTGTGGGAGGGGTGCGCCCCCAGTCCTCTTTATATAGAGGGGTGGGCGGCCAGCCCTTGCCCCTCCCCCAAGCCCTAGGGCCGGCGGCCAAGGAGGGAGGAGTGGGGGGCAAGTTTTCCCCCCTTCTAGAAGCTCCCCTAGGGTTTCCCCTAGGTTTGGCCGGCTGGGCCCTATGGGGCCTTGTGCCCCTGGCCCAATGCGGCCAGGGAACTCCCTCATAGGCCCATGCCCCCTCCCGGCAGGTGGGGCCACGTTGGTCCCCTTCCGAAAGGTTCTAGAAGCTTCCGGTACAATACCGATTAACCCGAAACAATTCCGAACTCCAAAAACTGCATTGCCTTATATGAATCTTATATTCCGGACCATTCCGGAACCTCTCGTGATGTCCCGGATCCCATCCGAGACTCCGAACAAAAACTCATAAACCAATTATCCAATCTATCCTAGCGTCGAGACACGTTAAGTGTGTGACCCTTCGGGTTCGAGAACATGTAGACATGATCTTCTATCAATAATCAACAGCGGGGTCTGGAAACCCATATTGACTCCCACACATTCATCGATGATCATATCGGATGAACCACGATGCCTGGATTCAATCAATCCCATATATATTCCCTTTGTCTCGCGATATTTTACTTGCCCGAGATTTGATCGTCTGTACCGTCATACCTAGTTCAATCTCGTTCACAACAAGTACTTTACTCGTTCCGTAATCCAATATCACTTTGTGATTAACTCCTTAACCACATGCTTGCAAGCGGTGTTGATATCGGTTACCGAGTGGGCCCGAAGTATATCTCTCCGACTTGGGAGGGACAAATCCCATCTCGATACATACAACCCAACAGGTACTTTCCGATCACCTGAGAGACACCTTTATGATCACCCTCTCATAGGATGACGTTTGATGACCTCAAAGCTTTCTTCCGATACCAGGGAGTTGTATTATCTCATGGTCTAAGGAATACAATATTTGACATAAGAAAAGCTTCGCAAAGATGAACACGATGACACGATCTAATTTCTCCGCTTAGTTTGGGTCTGTCCATCATATCATTCTCCCAATGATATGATCTCATTATTAATCGACAACTCATGTCTATGGTTAGGAAACCTTAACCATCATTAATCAATGAGCTAGTCCATAGAGGCATACTAGGGACACTGTGTTGTTCAAAAACCACACAAGTATTAAATTTTCCGCTTAATACAATTCTAGCATGGAATATAAACTTTATCATGAACAAGAATTATAATAATAACATCTTTATTATTGCCTCTAGGGCATAATTCCAACAAGAACATCCTGTAGCAACGATGGGCTAAGCAAGGAGATCAAAAATCGCGAGCAAGAACAACAAGAACTCGAGCTTGAGCAAGTTTTTCGATGTTTTTTGGGAGAGACAAAGAAGATGGCTGTGAGGGGGCACCTTGGAGGGACCCAGGTGGGCCACGCCCACCCTAGGCGCCAGAAAATAGTCTTGATGACCCACAAGTATAGGGGATCGCAATAGTCTTCGCGGGTAGTATTACCCAATTTATTGATTCGACACAAGGGGAGCCAAAGAATACTTGCAAGCCTTAACAACTCAGTTGTCAATTCAGCTGCACCTGGAAATAGTTCTTGCTCACAGAAATTTATCACTAGCAACAGTTTGGTAGTAGCAACAACACATCAACAACAATAGTAAAACATGAGCAATAGTAATAGTAACAGTAAGAAATGGGATTCGAGTGCGGTAGGCATAGAGATGGATGGATGGGCGTTGCATGGACGAGTCTAAACATGTAACTTAAAGATCTAGGGCATTGCAAATAAATAAGAATAAGCATCGAAGTACTAAACAATCCTAGGCATGTGCTCCAAATATAGTCATACATGCTCGCAGCAATGAGAACTTGCACAACATCTTCTGTCCAGCCAACCCGTGGCAGCGGGGCCTCTAGGGAAATACTGGCAATTAAGGTGCTCCTTTTAATAGAGAACCGGAGAAAGCATTAACACTCCATGAACACATGTGATCCTCACACCACAGCCCTCCCCTCCGGTTGTCCCAATTTCTGTAACTTCGGGGCCTTTGGATCCGGACAATGATATGTGTACACAACCTGCAGATAAGATCACAAACAATACTATTATAATGATTCAATGATAAGTTCAGATCTGAGATCATGGCACTCGGGCTATAGTGACAAGCATTAAGCACAACAAGTTGCAACAAAGTCAAATAGCACTAATAGAGATACTAGGCACTATGCCCTAACAATCTTATTTGATTACAAGATAGAACTCATCCAATCCCTACCATGCCCATAGCCTACAGCGGGGGATTACTCACTCATGGATGAGAGAAACATCGATGGTTGATGGAGAGGCGTTGGTATTGACGATGGCGATGATCCTCTTCAAATTCCCCGTCTCGGCAGGGTGCTAGAACGGAGTTTCTAGATCCAAATCTTGGTTTTGATGGTGGCGGCGGAGCAGAACTCTTTCTAGAAAAAACGTCGAACCCCCTCGGTTTTTAGGTCAACGGGTAACTTATAGGCGAAGAGGGAGCCCGAGGGAGTGCCTAGGGCGGCCGCACCCCCTAGGCGCGGGCGGGGGCCACCCGCGCCTGGCAGGGGTGTGGCCCCCCTAGGCCTCCACTCCTTTTCGTCTTCTGGCTCCGTGGATCTTCTGCGAAATATAATTTTTGGTATATTTTCCGGGATTTTTCCTGGTAGTTGATTTTCTGCACAAAAATTAGACACCAAGGTAATTCTGCTGAAAACAGCGTCAGTTTGTGTTAGTTGTATCCAAATCACACAAGTTTAGAGGAGAAACAATAGCAAAAGTGTTCGGAAAAGTAGATATGTTTTGGACGTATCAGCAGCCTGGGTCACGGTGAGACGACGGTGGTGACTGCGAGACCGTGGTGGCGTGTGCTGGTGGACGGCAAGATTGGTGGAGCAATACGAATCGTCCGGGAGTGTGGTTTTTGAGGGGTCGGGAGAAATCCTTGTCGTCTAGACACCGACGCGGTGACGCCTATGGGTGTCATCGTCCTTCTTGAGGGGCGTCGGGTGTATCTCTTCCTCACCCCTCGTAGCGTACGGGGAAACCCTAGGACTAGTTCGGGCAGCAGCGTCGTTGTCGTCGCTTTCCCTCTTGGGGGTGGCGCTTTGGAGCGCTAGCAGCGTGGTGGAATTCTCTAGAGGCGCAGCGGTGGCGGGTCATCATCGTTTTTGTCAAGCCACTATTGTCGGCTTTGTTTACTTTTTTTCTTCTTCTTTTCCTTTGTTTATCTTTTGGGCACTGTGCTGTCTAACCCAGCAGCGGTCTCAAACGGTTTCTATATTAATATAGCTAGGCGAAAGCCTGATTCGAGGAGGAAAACATGTATAATCACATACCTAGGTTCGTAGTACAACGTACATAGCTAAGCTGGAGTATATATGTGTATTAATACGAAGAAAAATACTCCCTCTATTCCAAAATATAAGCCACATAAGGATTAATCAAAAGTCAACATTCTTTAAGTTTGACCAAGTTTATATGTAAAAATATAAACACTTACAACATTGAATAAATATCAATATATTCACCATAAATATAATTTATTAATATGTTTATTTAATATTGTAGATATAGATATATTTTTCTAAATATTTAATCAAAGTTAATAAGATTTATATTTTGACTAATCCTTAAAGGTCTTATAATTTGAAAACAGAGGAAGTAAGTACGTAACAAGTACTCCCTCCGTTTTAAAATATAAAATATTTTAAGTTTGTAAAGAAAATATATCTAAACTTCTTTTAGTGTGTCCATTCACTCTAAACTTGAATAAACCTAGACACTAAAAGAAGACTAAATATATTTATTTTACAATTCTAAAACATCTTATATTTTAATGCATGTACGTGCATGATCCATGAGGGGTACACCGGGCATCGAAACGCATAGTACTGTATTATATTTGGTGCCGCTCCATGCGGGAATTTGCTACGGATCAAAGTATCGATCCATCAATAAAAGCTCGCGATATTGATCTCGCTGCATGTGTATGCACCATATGCAGCAGCAGGCCCATTAGCTACTGTTCATGAATGCGTCGCAAAATGTTGCGTTCTGCTCTAAAAGAAGCTAGGGTGCCATAAAAGAGCTATTTGGTGTTTTCTCCTGGTAATCTATTAATGTCCTCATTCTATAGTACTAGTAGTAGTATTTGTGCCAACATTTTGTTTTTAAAAATATCCTAAGTGCATAGGCACACGAAGAACACCACAACCACACTCACACGGTGTCACCCTAGTTAGGGAGAATCAAGACCGACCAACTAACCACTGAGATCTCACTATCTACGAGAACATCGCTTCCCGACGCTCAAAAAAAAAATGCTCCAGAACGAGACATGTTGGCATCAAATTTAGTAATTTGTTCTTTGGTGGGCTAGGGGTACAATTATTCTCCTAACAATCCAACCATAATAATATATTATGTCATGTCGGAGGTTATGTAGGCGCCTTCACAAATGAGCAAGCTTACCCTTATAAGGATAGAGTAAGGGCAATGTGGGCCATTTATGTACATGATCCGGTGGTGGACTACAGAAAAGGGGTGGTGTGGGTGCACAGACCATAGGGTTTAGGGTTTAGGGTTTAGGGTTTATCCTAATAACAACAATGATATTAATTAACTGTTAGATGGTTCGTATTTTGCACACGTGACATCCCACTCAAAAAAATAATAATAACATTAAGATAAATGAAAATTATATCTTTGTCTGTCTTTAAAATAATAAAATTGAAAAATACGTAGAAATCCAAAAGGTAAAATAAGTTACCTGTCGAGCTAATTTTGTGACACACTTTCAAAATGACATTTAATTTCATGTTTTTCGGATATAAATTTTAAAGGGTTGGTAGTAAGGGGGGTTGGGAGATGGCTTTGAGACTGTTGTCAAATGTTAACCATAGATGATTGATTAATTAAAAAAGACCACATATGATTGATTGTTTGGCGAAGCTTAAAACAAATGCTTCGAGAGAAGAAGAAATTAAGCTTTATATACAAGTACGGGAATATGAGTTTATATATATAGTTTATTATATTTATTTACTTTATACAAGCTGCATATTCCCACACGCCAACAGAAATTAATTAAGCGGTTTTCCTATTTCTCGATTGACTGAGATTTTTTTAAATCTCAGACACCTAAGAAAAGTGCAACCGTCTTTAAAAAAATGCAACTGGTTTCAGTTGTACTTTTCTGCAGAAAAATGCAATTGCACTTTTCTTTTAATTACCCTTGCACTTTTCTCAGTTGATTGAGACTTAAGAAAATCTCAATCGACTAAGCATAGACAAACCCTTAATTAAGCTTATGTTAATACTAATAGTTATTCTACCATCAAAGAGGGCAGTCTCTTGCATGCATGGATGCATGCATGGACCAACACATATATACTCAGGCCGCAGGCAGCAGCAGCCGATCAAATGATGGGCGCTCACTGCTCACACCCACATCAGCCCCGCAGGTCTTGATTTCAACCAATCACTGATGCGCGTAGGAGCATGGCGCAGGCCTGCAGGGCCTGTAGAGCTCGCGTCGTCGTCTTGCCCAGTTCGTTTCGACCGACCCTCCATGACGCCTACACCACGGGGAACTAAATTCGTCCATGGATCTGGCTGGTCCTCCGGCCGGCTACCGCGACCACTGCTCTGACAGGCAGTTACTCCGGTTTTTGTTGTGTCCTTTGGCTGGCAATGGCGCGAGCGGGCGGAGGAGGAGGAGGAGGGGCCGGCCGGGACGCCATACGACGACGGACGCCTGCAGAGCGCAATCATGCGGGAATTGATCGATGGGATTCATGTCGCGCGCAGGGAGAGGAGAGGAGAGGAGGGGCTAGCTGCAGGCTGGATGGACCGTACGTACGAAGAATCTATTTATGGGCAGGGATCCGGGGGATCTTGATCTTCTTCTTCTCTCTCGTCACACTGAATCCTACTACTACCTTCGCGTCAGTTATTTCTGGACGGAGGGAGTAGTAGCTTGGAGTTGGGTTAGCATCGGACGATCTGGTACAGGAGAAGAAATCGTGCTACTACCTAGCTAGTGTTTTTGAAAACTTTGTTAATGTGCATATATGTCAGTACTGTTTCGTAGCCGTGTACTACTGACGAAATTCGATGCGTGTGTGAATCTCCTGCCTGTACTCAATCTGTAGGAGTAGTAACTAGCAAGTGTTACGGCGGTGGCGCATCAGCACGCAGGATTTGGCTACGGACGGACGGATCGATCCGTCAATAAAAGCCCGCGATTCATCGATCGATCGACATGAATCTCCCCTGCTGCTGCCTGCATGCAGCAGCAGCATCAGCAGGCCATCAGTTACTACCACTGTTCATCAATGCGTGGATGGAGAGAGAGAGATAGATACTGCCGGATTTCCCCGTGCACGTACGTACACGGTACGTGCGTGCAGTGTATGTACGTACATACGCGCACGTACGTACGCCATCCACGGGTGGTGGATCGACCTGCTGCTTGCGCATGCATGCATGTAGCGATGTGCGTGACCTGCCGCGGCAACGTGCGCGCTGCCCCACTTGCATGTGTGCGTAGTACGTACGTACACGCTGATCAGTTACTGCTAGTAGTATCTTGTTCGTGCGTGCGTCCTCGGTGTAGGTAGATTTCATTTCATGCTGGTATATTATATGTACGTACTACTTACCAATACCACGGCAAACTATATCAATAATAGTACATCGCTACAGGCCTATAAATCAGTATTGACATATATCCGATCGATCTGAGACTTATATATATATATATATATATATATAGAAACCCTATTCAGCACCCAGGGTGCAGAATAGTTATTCTGCACCCAACATATTTTTATGTTGTTAGATTGAAAAAATTATGTTTTGTATACGAATAATTATATCCATATATTCACCCCAACAACAATAATCGACAAAAAAATAGAGTTTATGTGTCATTATAGTGTAAAAAACACCAAAAATATGTATTTTACGTCGAATTTTTATACTGCATGTAAACAAAAAAATTATGTCATTTCTAAATTTTATTATGTTCTTCTCGACTTACGAAGTAAGACAAAATTTACGTGACGTAAAAATAATATACGGTTCTAAAGATAGAGGGTGGGTGTAGAATAACTATTCTACACCCTGGGAGTCAAATAGCGCGACTCTCTCTCTCTCTCTATATATATATATATATATATATATATATATAATATTTTAGGTTTACGAAGCTAACGTATTCTAATGTGTAGATTTATATGAATCTATATACTAAAAGATGTTTAGATATAGATATCCTATATTTTCGAACGGAGGGAGCTAATGTATTTACATATGCTGCCTCACGTATGTACCTATGGTAGCTCTTACATACATCCTTCGAACCATAATAGTTGACATAGATTCATGTATCTAGTTAAATTTTAGTGTCGTATCTATACAAATTTAAATAACCAATATGAATGCGGAAGGAGTACGAAAAATTAAACATCGTACTGTGCTACCCCTACTGCTGTGTTACTTACTTGTCACTTCACAGTATATATTTTCTAAATGTACTATCATTCATGGCCCTCAGTAAATACCACTGGCACGATTGCACACGCGCTCTTGATCGTCAGGGCCCAAACGGAGGGTCGTACTCATACGACGCATGTGGATATATACCGTAGATGATGGGATCGAGAGGGGTTTACACGCACGGTGTGCGTACGTATATATCTCTGCTCGCGTCAGGGATGGCGAGTGAGTGAATGCATACGTACGTACGTGCAGAATAGTTGGGACCTGTGCACTTGCGTAGGTCCAAGTACACAGTGTGTAAGGAGTACCTCCATCCAGTTTTCATAGCGATCCATCGGCTCCAGCCTACTACTGGCTTCAGGATGGGAATGGTCCATGTCGGCCCCGTTGGGCCACCAACCCGATCAAAAAAATTCAGATCCAATGGGTCATGTGGGTCGGTCCTCAACGAGATTTAGGTCTAATGAAGTCGGCACCAAGGGAGTGTCTCTGCTTGCTTGTTTTTAGAAGTTGCTCCGCTAGATGCTACATCTGTTAAGATTGGACTTGGGCTAACTTGGATATCTTGATTGGTTGTCCACATCAGGTTTTGGTGCAGTTTTGGCAATGATGTTTGTTGCATGCACTGATTTGTGGTTTACTTCATCGGCGATGCAATTTAGGTTTGTTTGGTTTTCGGTTTTACACCTCCGTGCTTGAGATATGACTACCCATTTCAAATTAGGTGATCTTACAACCATAATCTACACAGCAGGCCCTACAGCATAACATCACACATGAACAGATTTATCGCATAGCACACAGCACACACATGAGCACATGGCATTAATCATCTTACTTAGCAGGTTGCCGTCATGTCATAATCAGGAGATCTTACTAACATCCCTGATCAAAAGCACCATAAACAGGCGCATCCCATGCCCCTGGATAACCAGGGTTTAACTCCTGATCAAAAGCCATCGGCAGTTCAATACTTCACCATTACACTATAATTACTATTACGTACTTAGAGCATGTCTAACAGACCCCTTAAAAGGGCCAAACCCGTATAATAACCGCCGGAATACGGGTTTGAGCTCCACCCGGCCGTCTAGCAGGCCCCGTAAAAACGGCCCCCGCTCCGATTTTTGCTGTTTTCGATTACAGGGCGGGCCTTCGCCCCCTACTTGTGCGGGGTGGGAGCAGGAATAGAGGGCCAAACCAGTATCCTCTCCTCCACTGCGCGCGAACGGTTTCAGCGAAACCCAACCGCCGCCGCCGCCGCTCGATCTCCTCGGCCCCGCCCTTCCCGGCAACGTCGTGGCCGGATCCCGCTGCCATGGATCCTCCGCAAGGGCCGCCTACCGCCGGCGGTGCATCTCCAACGGCCGCGGTGGTTGATGTCCCCGTCGGAGGTCCGCCCAACGCCGGCGACGTGTCGGCCATGATCTTCGCCACCATCCCGTCGAAGAGGAAGAGGATTCCGAAGCAATTCTTCGAAGCCCCTTCGGCGGCCGCAGCTCCGCCGGCCGCAGCCCCGCCGGCTGCCAAGAAAGGGGGCAGGATGAAGACGAAGGCGGCCGGGCCGAGGGATGATCCGCAGACCAAGGTGAAGACAAAGCAGGTCAGCCGCATCGGCCTCGCGCCTCCACCGTCTTCCAAGGCCACGGCCCCTCCTCCCTCCGTTCCGTCCAATGCGATGCCCGCGCCACCCACCATGGACGTAGACAAGGTGTTCGATGTTGAGTCCACAACATCATACATGGACATGCTCAATGAATCCGCGGTGGATTTGGATATTCTGTTTTAAGGGGTGGGGATACGGGTTCTGCTAGCTCGTCAGAGTTTTCGGCCGGCGAAAAGTGAATACAGGGCCCTTTACTCGCGTTTTAAGGGGCGGAAATATACGGGGCCTGTTAGACATGCTCTTACATTACATGACGTAATGTAAAATCATGCTGTCTACCGGTGGTCAAGGTAGGTGTACTTCCTGGCAGTGGAGGATCCGACCTTGTAGATTGTCATCTTTAGAACTAACACCCGAATCTTGAAATCCACTAGGTCGTCGCACTGAAAATCATACTTGTACACCATCTTCGGGCAGCTCTTCTTCAGCATCACGTGGCCACCATCTCCACGAGAGAAGCTTCAAATAAGCTCGATATTATTTTCGGTTTCAGCTTCTTAGGACCTAGACTTTCGCTTAGCGGACTCTCAGGCCGGATAGATACAGGAGCGAAAGACGGGCTACCGAAAAACAGATCTCGTGATCGGCTCGCCCCCACGGGCGACCGGCCGTGCTGCCACCACTCACCGTCTCCTCCCTCCCGCCGTCATCATCGGCCGTCGCCGGGCTAGCCCCGGGAGGCGTTGACGAACGGCGGCTCTCGGCCCTTCCCCCTCGTGGTCTCTCCTGCGCGGGATGGCGAGGTGATGGGGGTGCCTCCGGCGGCAACGGCCCGACGCGGCGGCGGGAACTCCGGCGCTTGCGTGGATGGAGCAGGAGGCGTACGTGTTGTTGTTGGCGGCGGGGAATAGTACTGGGTTGGTGGAGCTCGCCCTCCCGACCGAGATCTGGGCCTGCCAGGGTTGATCTGGGCCTGGGCGGCTGCCCGGTGCGGTGGTCTATGAAGATGGAGCTGGTGCGGGGTTTGGCTGTGTCGATGGTGCCCTTGCGGCAGTGCGGCGGCAGGGGCTTTACGGGCCCATTCGGACTCGGTCGGTCCGGAAGGCCTAGTTTGCTCCTGCCGCTGCATTCAGTCGGCGGCCGTTCTCTGGTGGCGGAGGTAGTTCCCTCTCGCGTGTGATTGCCCCTGTTGACCTTGTCAAAGCTTCTTATTTTTGGCCTACCAGCCTTGCATCCCAAGCCATGGTGCGACGATGGCGATGACTGCAAGACCTTGGTGGCGTGCGCTGGTGGATGGCAAGCTTGGTGGAGCAAGGCGGAGCATCCGGGGGTCTGGTTCTTTGGGGGTCGGGAGAAATCCTTGTCGTCTCGGTACCGGCGTGGTGATGCCCGCGGGTGTCGCCGTCCTTCCCGAAGGGCGTCGGGTCTGCCTCCTCCCCACCCCTTGTAGCGTACCGGGGGAAACCCTAGAACGCGTTCCGGGGGAAACCCTTGGACTGGTTCGGGCAGCAGCGTCGTCGTTGTCGCTTTCCTTCTTGGAGGTGTTGCTTGGTATGTGACGCTCTGGAGTGCTAGGAGCGAGGTGGTAATTCTTCGGAGGGCACAACAGTGGCGAGTCATCTCCTTTTGCGTTCTACCTCCAGTTTCGGCATTGTTTTTGTTTTTGTTTTTATCTTCTTCTTTTGGGATGGTTTTGTGTTGTCTGCCCCAGCAGAGATATCTCAGTTGTATCGGTCGTTTGCTATATTAACATAGCAGGACAAAAGCATGTTTCGAGAGAGACTTTCTCTTAGCTTGGAAAAACGAGGCTATATATGTCCTGCAAGAGGAAGATCGAGGAGCTCTTGTTTGGGATCCGATGGCTGTTGAATAAAAGAGCAATTTACCAAGCGAATTATCCATAATAAACTCTAGATAAAACATGATTAGAATAATAGGAAATATACTAATCATGTGAAATAGCGAATACATATTAAGGCATATAATCAAACAAACTGCAAGCCATAAAACTTTAGATGCGATCAGAACAAGATTGAGAAAGAAAGTATACACGGCAGTAGCAGCAAAGGAACCGCCGACGTTGGAACCGTGGTTAGACATGTCGTCGAGGAAGAGGGTACTGATGTCGGGGAAGAAGTCCTCGTCGGGGAAGACGTCGCCGCAGTCGCTATCCGTGAGGGAGTCCGTGACGATGCCAGTAGTCGCGCCGATAGCGCTCCCCAAAAACCTTATCGCCCTTCTCCCGTATAGGACTCGAAGCAGCGGGGTCTCGGAGGCCTACTGTCCCGGCTCGCGGTGCACGCCGTAAGACGGGATGGGAAAGATCTAAATAGCGCAGTGCTCTGGAACTGGAGCGCAAAGGAGCGTGATTCCCGCAAACCGCGGTGCGCGCGTGGCGTGGCATGGCGAGGCGTGGCGAGGCGTGGCGAGGCGTGGCGAGGAGGAGGAGGACCGCGCGTGTATATGTCTTCTCTTCTCAAGCTCGTACAAGTGGTGAAAGAGCTCAACTTATAAGCTGGTCCAACTTCCACTCAACTAGCAATATGAGACTAAATATTTGTTCTAGCTCTTGCCTTGTATAAATGGGCCAAATGGGCCTCTAGGATTTTAGGAATTTATTGATATATAATAAATAGGCTGAGTCTATTTAGGCAAAAATTCCAACAATAGCTAGCTCAGGGTGCTCGATCTGATGTTACCTACTCCTCTCGGTGGATAAATCCTCGATCAAAGCAAGGACACATTCATGAACTATGATACTCCCTCCGTTTCAAAATATAAGATGTTTTAGCTTTGTGAAGAAAATGTATCTAGACTTGTTTTAGTGTGTAGATTCATTCAAAACATGAATGTACCTATATACTAAAAGTAGTCTAAATACATTTGCTTCACAAAGCTAAAACGTCTTATATTTTAGAACGGAGGAAGTATATGCATGGGCGTCACTGATGGTCTTCTACATACCCTACGTACGTGAAGCTGTAATTACTTTTTCTACAACATGGACAATGAAATGAATCGAATCATACGGTACGGGAAGACCTACACCGGATTTACAGGATGATGTTCGTTGTAACATGGACAGCGAAATTTACATGGCCATGCATCATGCATGCATTGAATCTCGATATTAGAATGGGATCGAGATCTAGATGGTTTACACGCACAGTATGCGTACGTGCGCGCGTCGTCACTCGTCACTCGTCACTCGATCGTCAGGGAGTGAGTGAATGCAAACGTGCAGAATAGTTGGGACCTACACTTGTGTATCCTCTGTAGCAACGAGTACAAACTAAAGTACCTCTAATTATTTTGATACCAAACGGCTCCTGCCGGGAGTTTAGCCATTGCCCTCCCACCTTTGCTTAATTGTGGTTAGGAGGTGGTGGCGGGATGAGAGAAACAAAGAGAGGGTGAAATTTGGCTGAGGCATCATCCATGATCGAGGAGAATTAAGGAGGCGCCTATTAAATTAGAAATGCCACTCTTTTTATTTACTATTTTCCATACAACTAAACATAATAATTTGAACATAATAAAGTGTTAGGACTATAATCAGGTTTTAAACATGAAAATTGTTGATCCGCCAAGACGTCAATAAAAATAGGGGAAATTAATTGTGATGTTGTATACTCTATTTATTTTACCAACTATGGTGTGGACGGTGGCAGACCTACCATAAGGGTGCGCAGGGTCGGTGGCCCCAGGTCTCCTATGCATGGAAGATCAGGGTACCCCTATCACTACCTTGTTGATACCATCGGCCATCGGAGGAGCGTCATTTTCCAACCGGGCTAACCTCCTTTCCATTAATAGCTCAACAGAAATACAAAGTCCACTACAAAGAAGGAGAAGGAAAAGAGAGAGCGAGCGAGTTGGGGCACTAGTAGGAAACCTGATAGGGATGCTCGATCTCGAAAAATCTCTTGCAGGGAAAAAACCTACTACCACCAGAATTCAACCTAAACTACAGGGCAACAAACCCACGAAAAGAGCACCAGGCTAAACCACAGTTCAAGCAACGCTGGGAAACACAACACCAGCACTAGAAACAACCACCGACAAAACTCGAAGAAACCGAAACTATTTGCATTAGGAACCTCAATCAAAAACCAACAACTCCAAACTTATCCTCAAGAAAGCCTCCCGTCACCGATTCTCAAAATGCCTCTAGTTTTGCCCCTGGTACCTCTAGCCACCTCCGCAGCAAGCTTCATTATCTTCCTTGTGTTGTCCACCATTAGTTCTTTGTCATCCCTTGTTTGCAGACCTGCCCAGTAAAGTAGAAACAAACAAATCGTAAAAACAATCTCAATAGGTGATCGGAGGATGTATCCTTCAAAAGTCACTTTGTTCTTGGTGGTCCAAATAGCCCAGCATATAGCTGCAATCCCCACCAAATAAAACTTTTTCCCTCCAGGAAGAAACCGATAGAACCAACACAATGCTTGCCAGTAGTTTTTAGGGAAAGTGGAAGTACCAAAAATCCTACCAAATATACCCCAAACAACCTTGGCAATAGAACAAGAGTGAAACACATGATTCATAGTCTCCACCTGATTGCAAAAGGAACGGACAGGATTCCCAGGCCAATTCCTCCTACACATATTATCCCTAGAAGGAATAGCATTTCTAAGTAATTGCCAAATAAAAATTTGGATTTTGAGAGTAAGTTTAGCTTTCCACAGAAGCTTGTTATTAGCCTCAGCAAGGTTTCTTTCCAAATACTCATATACATATTTGGTAGAGAATTTTTCATTTCCAGTAAGATTCCACACCACATCATCAGATTCATCTACCAAATGAATACTATCAAATTTCATCAGGATAGAATTCCAATTATTCTCTAAGAATACCATGAATCCTTCTTATAAAAGGTAAAAAGAATCCATGATCCAGTAAATACTTAATAGTACAATCAGGAAGTTGGCAGATATCAAAAACATCAGGAAACTGATTACACAAAGGTCCCTCGGATCCCAAGGATCCTTCCAAAACCTCATCAAATCACCATTTTTAAGAACAAGACCCCTCCCAGCCAAATACACATCTTTAACCTGAAGAATAGATTTCTGGTACGTCGTAAACGCATCTATAATTTTTTATGTCCCATGCTTGTTTAGTATCAACTTTGCTTTGCTTTGTCTATACTTTGAGGTATTTTTATACAATATTCTGGGACTAACCTATTAACAAGATGTCGCAGTGCCAGTTGCCTATTTTCCGTTGTTTTTGGTTTCAGAAAAGCTAGTAAGGAAATATTCTCGGAATTGGACGGGACAAAAGCCAAAGTCAATATTTTACCGGAACATACACACATACCGAAGGGGAGACGAAGTGGGGCCATGAAGGGGCCACACTCTAGGGTGGTGTGGCCCCCTGATGGTGCTGATTAGCACTTCATTGGAAACCCCAAGAGAAAGGTGTGATGAACATAGAAGCAAATCTTCCCTTAGTAGAGACCGAGGTTATCGAACCAGAAGGAGGAAGGAAACGTCACACAGGTGTTGCAAGCAACGCGGAGACCTGCACAACACAAACTTAAGACTTTGCTCCAACGAATCAATGAGGTTGTCAAGCTCACCAGTTTGCTGTAACAAAGGATTAAACGTATGGTGTGGACGGTAATGGTTTGCAGCAAGTAAACAAGTAACAGTGGAAGATGTATCAATGGTAAAGATTGAACCGGATTCCATAGTTCACTAGAGGTTCTCTCCTTAGATAAACAACATGGCATGAAGGGTAAACAAATTACAGGAGGGCAATTGACAGGAAATGAGCAAGGCATAACAATGCAATTACTAGTCAGAAAGATCCTATGAGATTTGATTGGGAAATACAACAAGATACATAGACCGACATCCAACTGCATCTATGACTAGAGGTCCACCTTCAGGTTATCATCCGAACCCCCTCCAGTATTAAGTTGCAAGCAACAGACAACTGCTTTAAGCAAAGTGTGTAAGGTAAACAGTCCACATGTTCCATGAACAAGAGACCGTTGTTTTCTCCCTAGTGGCAACAACACATCTACAACCGAAGAGATTTCTGTCACTTCCCTTAGAAACTAGAGGCATGAACCCACTATCGAGCATAAATACCCCCTCTTGGAGTCACTAGCAACTACTTGGCCAAGATAGCTACTAACAATGGAGAGCATGCAAGATCACAAACAACACAGACATGATAGAATCATCAAGACAAAACCATTAATCAAACCAACATAATAATCTCAATATCCATCGGATCCCTGCAAACACAACATGCATGATTACAAATAGATTAGATCTTGATCATGAACATAGCTCACAAGATATATACATGAAAGCACAAAGGAGGAGACACAACCATCTAGCTACTACATGGACCCATAGTCCAAGGTGGAACTACTCACGCATCATACCGGAGAGAAGGCCTCCGGGATGATCTCCCCTCCGGCAGGGTTCCGGGAAGAACTTCAGATCCCCCCTCCCGATCTAGGGACGATGGTGGCGGCGGTACAGACGGTTTCGTGAAGATTTGATCGGGTTCTTAGGGTTTCTGCATTGGGGGCTTCTTATAGGCGAACGGGGAGGCCGGGGCGGTGGCCAGAGGGGGCAAACCCTAGCCAGGCATGGGGTGGGGCCCACCCTGTGCCTGGGATGGGTCTGGCCCCTCTGGCTTGCCCCTCCGGCTCTCCTCTGGACTTCTTGTTCCCCACGGAAAGTAATTGACTTTGACATTTGTCCCGTCCAATTCCGAGAATATTTCTTTACTAACTTTTCTAAAACCAAAAACAGCAGAAAACATGCATCTGGCATTGTTGCAACTTGTTAGTAGGTTAGTACCAGAAAACATGTAAAAAGCACCTCAAAGTGTAGACAAGCAAAGCAAGATACAAAACAAGCATGGAGCATCAAAAATTATAGATACGTTTCCGACGTATCAAGCATCCCTAAGCTTAACTCCTTCTCGTCCTCGAGTAGGTAAGTGATAAAAAGAATAATTTTTGAGGTGACATGCACCTTCACAATAAAGATCCAACCATTTGCAAGCATTGAAAGCTGGGATCAAAGAACTTTAAACATGTGCATGGAAGATGGGGTTCTAACAATAGGACATAGTAACTATGCATGCAACATGAAAGGCTACAAACAAAGATCATGAATAACATGCATTGAAAAACGTTTGTTTGTTTCATATACAGAAAACATAGCATAGTGGCAATCAGTTTGTCCCTCATAGAGTAAGAAATAGATGCATAGGACACCTTCAAAGTTCACAAGGGTGACTAGAAAAAAATAGCAGAAGAACAAGTAATATCACAATATGCATCAATCAATAAGCTTTGGGACACTGCACACAGAATGACAACTATGCTCTCTTAATGGTGCCTAAAGGTAGAAGGTGGAGACTCAATAATGGTGGAAGAAAGGCCTTTTTGTAAAGGAAGCAGGGATTAGAAGTTTCAAAAAGAGCTTCCAAAAATTATGGTACTAGTTAGCTTTCAGCCCTCATTGCCCCTATCAGAAGCATCTTGAAGTGGTTAAGGTTAAAGTGGCAAAGGTGGAGTATATGCTTGACGAAGTATAAGTTGTCAATCTCAAGTCCCTTGAATACGAGGGCCATATCTCATGCATACTCAACTTTGGGTCCAGGTAAGTTCTTGTCATTGTAAGTATTTGTATATCATTGAGAACCGCCAACTGGGTACCCCTTGCACATGGTACATGAGATTTTCCATAATAAAAAATGACAAGGCAAGCAGACAATGAGCATCTCATCAATCTTTTTATTTACCATATGCATAGCTTTTTATATTGAGGATGCTTCATAGATAGCTCACTATGGTGATGCTGAAAGTTTCCACCATGATTAGGCATGGCTTAGGCTAGCGACCTAGGAGTTTCTCTAACAAAGGATACAAACTCCATGGACTTACAAGTTCCCTCTTTATTTCACACCGGTGGAATCCATAGACAAAACAACATGATATCAATTGAGTACAAAGTACAAGTGCAATGTTGAAAACGTTCCACGTGATAGTTCGGTTCTGCTAATTCCAACTTATAAGTGCAAGCATATACAACAAAGTTGTCACAATGGGCAAAGAATATAGAGTGTGCCATCAAGTTCATGAGGGATTTAATCACCAAGTTTTCACATAACAAAATAGTTTTTAATTGGAAGATAGTTGAAAACAAGAATATACTTGGAATGGTGTAACACACCATGCATAGGAGTTTATAGTGGACAATTTGGAATAACTTGGTTTCTTGGGAGTTGGAGGCATGAGTAGAACTTACTCACACAAGTGGAGGCTAGCAAAAATACTGGGAGCAACAAACTAAGAGAGCATAATGGCCATAATCATGTAGTGCAACAAAGCATACTAATCAAAGCAAAGAGTGGTACTACAAGTCAAGGACTAAATGACCATAGAGGCTAATGGTGACTTTTTTATAGTCATAACATGGTGTGAGCATGTGCCAAGTCAACCCAAGCAAAGCATCAAAGGAGAATACCACAATACTATGCCTTTGCATGCTAAAACAACGCATAATTTTTTTCAAGGCACACTAAGCAATACAAATTGTTTGGAACAAGACATGCCACAGCAATAATCACTAAGCATAAGGTCAAAACAACACCTAGCATGTCATGCTAAAGTCTAAGTCACAGTCAATGCAAGCTCCACTTGCACTTCAAGCAAGAACTTACTACTCCTTTCTAAACACCAAGCAAACTTATTTGCAAAACAACACAGCGAGAATGGGGGTCCAAACTACTTTATTAAAATAAACAAACTAATCAAAGCAAACAAAAACTAAGACGCTCCAAGAACAACACAACTGTGCATGAATCAATAAAAACGAAGTGTCTAGATAGACCCGAGCTTTTTATTGATGAAGAAGGGGATGCCTTGGGCATCCCCAAGCTTTGACGCTTGTACCTCTTGGATACTTATTGGGGTGACACCATGGTGGCATACCCAAACTTGAGCTTTTGTCCATTCTTCATCTTATTGCATCATTCTCTCTTTACACCTGAAATTTTTCCTTCATACAAAACTTCACACAATCTTCGTTAGCAACATTAGTGTATTCAAAAAATATTAGACCTCTGGCAAATCTTTGGAACAAAAAGACTTTTCACTAAAAACACAAGCTACTGTAGTAACTCCTTCAAAAATCTCAATTCACCTAAAGAGAACTCAAAAAAGAATCAATAAGAAGCAAATGCAAATAATGGCAGAAATCTGTCAAAACAGACCAACACGTAGAAACTGATTTTTTCTAACATCTTATGTTACTCAAATCAAAAAGTGTTGAACTAACGAAAGTTATCTAACATATAGGGGGATTTATTCGTACATTTTCAGCTCAATCCGAGTTACATAGACTCCTCACGAATATTTTTTGTGGAGGACAGAAATCTGTTTCAGGACAGCAACTCTCCAAATCTATTTCCCTCTCATTAGAGGTCATTCTTGGCACAAAAAGGATAAGGAGAGGTCATTACATAAATAATAACTTCCAAGACTCAAGGAAACTCTTGGGTTATCTCCCAATAAGTACTTTTCTTTAACGCCTTTAAGTTAGGCACAAGAAGCAAGAAGAATCAAGTATTTTCAAATGAAGCATTCACATCCAATCTTGCTTTCAAAGGAGGAGCAAAAAGTAACTTCTCTCTCCTCATAGGTAAGTGTTAAATACCTTTATTGAATGGAAAATGATATTTAATGGTGCCTTCTTTCATATCAATGATGGCACCAACTGTTCTAAGAAATGGTCTTCCCAAAGTAATAGGACAAGAAGCAATGTATTCAACATCCAAAACATAGAAATCAACAGGGACATAAGCATTGTTAACCATAATGAGAACATCACTAATACTCCCCATGAGTTTCTTCTTAGCATTATCATTGAGTGGGAGATCTAAATAACAATCTTCCAAAGGTGGCAAATCAAGCATTTCGTAAACCTTCCTAGGCATAATAGAGACACTAGAACCAAGATCACATGAAGCTTTGAGATCAAAGTCATTCACTTGCACATATTAATAATGGGTTCCCAACTATCTTCTACTTTCATAGGAATAGAAGATTTGTGTTTTAGCTTCTCTTCCTTAATTTTAACAAGAGCATCTGTAATGTGTTTGGTGAAAGCAACATGCATATCACTAGCATCAGGACTTCTAGCAAGCTTTTGCAAGAACATAATCACTTCAGAAATATTGCAACCATCAATATCAAAGTCAAACTTAGCATCACTAGTAGTAGGCTCAATAGGCTTAGGCATAGTAGGAGGAGGAATAGGGACTACTTGTGGTTTAGTGGTGATGGTGCACACACTATTGTTTCTATCAATTCCAGCTTCCCTTTCCCACTTAGCATGAAGTTGAGCTAACAGCCTAACATTTTCATCAATAGTAACTTGTATGGCATGAGCAGTAGCAAAGGTATTTTCCATGGCTTCAGGTTTAGCAGCCATTTTATTAATTAAGGAGGACTGAGCTTCAGATAAAGAGGATATATTTTTCTCAACAGTTAAAAGCTTTTCCTCTATAGTCTTATTGAAAGTGGTTTGTTTACTAATAAAGTCCTTGAGCATGACTTCAAGTTTAGAGGGGGCACTTCTAGCATTATTGTAAGAGCTTCCATAGGAATTGCCATTATTAGGAGGATAAGGCCTATAATTGTTGTTGCTACCAAAATTATTCCTATAGGCATTGTTGTTGAAATTGTTGTTTCTAATGAAGTTCACATCAACTTGCTCTTCTTGAGCAACCAAAGAGGCTAAGGGAACACTATTAGGATCTAGAGGAGCTTTCCCATTAACAAGCATAGCCATAATAACATCAATCTTTCACTCAAAGAGGAAGTTTCCTCAACAGAATTTACCTTCTTACCATGTGGAGCTCTCTCAACATGCCATATAGAGTAGTTAACCATCATATTATCAAGGAGCCTTGTTGCAGCACCCAAAGTGAGGCCCATGAAAGTACCTCCAGCAGCTGAATCCAACAGGTTTCTTGAATAAAAGTTCAAACCTGCATAAAAAGTCTGGATAATCATCCATGCAGTGAGTCCATGAGTAGGGCAATTCTTAACCAAAGACTTCATTCTTTCCCAAGCTGGAGCAACATGTTCATTATCAAGTTGTTTAAATTTCATAATGTCACTTCTCATCGATATAGTATTAGTAGGAGGATAATACTTTCCAATAAAAGCATATTTGCACTTAGTCCAAGAATCGATACTATTTTTAGGCAAAGAAAGCAACCAGTTTTTAGCTTTTCCTCTCAAGGATAAAGGAAAAGGCTTGAGCTTAATAATATCTCCATCTACATCCTTATACTTTTGCATCTCACAAAGTTCAACAAAGCTATTGATATGGGCAGCAGGATCATCAGAACTAGCACCAGAAAATTGCTCTCTCATCACAAGATTCAACAAGGCAGGCTTAATTTCATAAAAGGTAGCATCAGGAGCAGGTAGAGCAATAGGTGTGCTAAGGAAATCATTCTTATTGGTGCTAGTGAAGTCACACAACTTGGTGTTCTCAGCAGAGTTCATTTTGGCAAAGGTGGGCAAGCCAAAAACATCAGCAGCAGCTAGAGCAGGAGCTAATTTTTTTTGTGTTTTTTCAATAAAGCAAGCAAACCAAGATAGACTAATTTTTTTGGGTTTTTTGAAAAGAGGCAAACAAAACCAAGCAAAACAAACAAAGCAAATGAAAAACAAAGTAAAGAGAAAGGAAGTGAAGGACTCCCCTTGTGAATACGTCCTTAGCCTCCCCGGCAACGACGCCAGAAAACTTGTTGATGGTACTGATTAGCACTTCGTTGGAAACCCCAAGAGCAAGGTGTGATGAGCACAACAGCAAGTCTTACCTCAGTAGAGACCGAGGTTATCGAACCAGAAGGAGGAAGGAAACGTCACACAGGTGTTGCAAGCAACGCGGAGACCTGCACAACACAAACTCAAGTCTTTGCCCCAATGAATCAGTGAGGTTGTCAAGCTCACCAGTTTGCTGTAACAAAGGATTAAATGTATGGTGTGGAAGGTAATGGTTTGTAGCAAGTAAACAAGTAACAATGGAAGATGTATCAATGGTAAAAATTGGACCAGGGTCCATAGTTCACTAGAGGTGCTCTCCTTAGATAAAAAACATGGCATGAAGGGTAAACAAATTACAACAGGGCAATTGACTGGAACTGAGCAAGGTATAACAATGCAATTACTAGTCAGAAAGATCCTATGAGATTCGATTGGGCAATACAACAAGATACATAGACCGCCATCCAACTGCATCTATGACTAGAAGTCCACCTTCAGGTTATCATCTGAACCCCCTCCAGTATTAAGTTGCAAGCAACAGACAACTGCTTTAAGCAAAGTGTGTAAGGTAAACAGTCCACATGTTCCATGCACAAGAGACCGTTGTTTCTCCCTAGTGGCAACAACACATCTACTATCGTAGAGATTTCTGTCACTTCCCTTGGCAACTAGAGGCATGAACCCACTATCGAGCATAAATACCCCCTCTTGGAGTCACTAGCAACTACTTGGCCAAGATAGCTAGTAACAGCGGAGAGCATGCAAGATCACAAACAACACAGACATGATAGAATCATCAAGACAAAACCATTAATCAAACCAACATAATAATCTCAATATCCATCGGATCCCGCAAACACAACATGCATGATTACAAATAGATTAGATCTTGATCATGAACGGAGCTCACAAGATCTATACATGAAAGCACAAAGGAGGAGATACAAACATCTAGCTACTACATGGACCCATAGTACAAGGTGGAACTACTCACACATCATACCGGAGAGAAGGCCTCCAGGATGATCTCCCCTCCGGCAGGGTGCCGGGAAGAACTTCAGACCCCCCTGATCTAGGGACGATGGTGGCGGCGTCTACAGACGGTTTCGTGGAGATTTGATCGGGTGCTTAGGGTTTCTCCATCGGGGGCTTCTTATAGGCGAAGGGGAGGCCGAGGCGGCGGCTAGAGGGGGCAAACCCTACCCAGGCACGGGGTAGGGCCCACCCGCTCCTAGGGGGATTTAGCCGCCCTGGCACGCCTCCTCGTCTCCCCTCTGGACTTCTTGTTCCCCACGGAAAGTAATTGACTTTGACGTTTGTCCCGTCCAATTCCGAGAATATTTTTTTACTAACTTTTCTGAAACCAAAAACAGTAGAAAACAGGAATGTGGCACTGTTGCAACTTGTTAGTAGGTTAGTACCAGAAAACATGTAAAAAGCACCTCAAAGTGTAGACAAGCAAAGCAAAGTAGATACAAAACAAGCATGGAGCATCAAAAATTATAGATACGTTTCCGACGTATCACCCCCCTAGGGCGCACCACCACCTGGTGTGGGCGCCTCGGGTTCCCTCCTGCCTCGCCTCTTCGCCTATAAAAACCCCTCGATGCAGAAACCCTAAACACCCGATCAGATCTCCATGAAACAGTCCGTAGCCGCCGCCACCATCGTCCCTAGATCAGGGGGATCTTAAGCTCTTCCCAACACCCTGCTAGAGGGGAGAGATCATCCCGGAGGCCTTCTTCATCACCATGCCAGCCTCCGGTATGATGCATGAGTAGTTCACCCTTGGACTATGGGTCCATACAATAGATAAATGGTTGTTTCTCCTCCTTTATGCTATCATGTTTAGATCTTGTGATCTCCGTTCATGATCAAGATCATCTATTTGTAATCATACATGTTGTGTTTGTGGGGATCCGATGGATATTGAGATACTATGTCAGATTGATTATTGATTCTATCATGTCTTATTGATTATTGATTCTATCATGTTTGTGTTGTTTGTGATCTTGCATGCTCTCCGTTGCTAGTAGATATCTTGGCCAAGTAGATGCTTGTGACTCCAAGAGGGAGTATTTATGCTCGATAGTGAGTTCATGCCTCTAGTAATCTGGGGAAGCGACAGGAATCTCTAAGGTTGTAGATGCGATGTTGCTACTATGGAGAAAACAACAATCTTTTGTTCATGGAACAATTTTATTTTTTTACTTTATACACATTGCTTAATATAATTATCCGTTGCTTGCAACTTAATACTGGAGGGGGTTCGGATGATAACCTGTAGGTGGATTATTAGTCATAGATGTAGTTGGATGACGGTTTATGTATATTGTTGTAATGGCCAATCAAATCTCATAGGAATCATCATGTCTAGTATTTGCATTGTTATGACTTGCTCAGTCCTGTCAATTTCCCCGCTATAATTTGTTCACCCAACATGTTATTTATCTTAAGGAGAACACCTCTAGTGAACTGTGGACCCTGGTCCAATCTTTACCATTGTTACATCATCTATTGTTATCGTTTACTTTCTACCAGCAACCATTACCTTCCACACTATACGTTTAATCCTTTGTTTTTAGCAAACTAGTGAGATTTACAGCCTCACTATAAGTTGGGACAAAGTCTTGAGTTTGTGTTGTGCAGGATTCCAAGTTGTTAGCAACACCTTGGAGTTATTTCCTTGCTCCTACTGGTTTGATAACCTTGGTTTCATAACTGAGGGAAGACTTGCTGGTGTGCTCATCACACCTTGCTCTTGGGGTCTCCCAACGAAGCTCTGCAATTGACTGAGCCACGTCAATTTCCAACAAGGAGAAACATGAAATCTAGAAACCACATAATTAACAGTTTTATTTCTCATATACCTGGCTTTACCAATTCTTTGCCACAAGCATCCTGATTTTCTAATTTCCACCACCATTTCACCAACAAGCTAACATTTTGTCTTCTCATATCTTTGATGCCCAAGCCACCCTTACTCTTAGATCAACACACTTTATGCCATCTCACCATATAATAGCCTTTCTTATCTCTCTCTTTTTTCTAGAAGAATCTCTTAAAGTGTTTATTCACTTTTTCAATGAAGCTTTTCCTCAGGAGAAACATAGGGTAATAAAGAATAGTAGACAAGGAAGAGTCAATAAAAAAAATCCCCTAGATGACATAGAGTTTCCAACCCAAGCATCCAGTTCATTAACCAACTTGGCATTAATAAAATCCCAATCAACATTTTTGAAAGCCAAAGCAGAAATGGGCACCCCCAAATATTTCATAGGTAAAGAACCAACCTGGTGATGTCTACGCACTTCTATTCTTGTAGACAGTTGTTGGGCCTCCAAGTGCAGAGGTTTGTAGAACAGCAGCAAGTTTCCCTTAAGTGGATTATCCAAGGTTTATCGAACTCAGAGAGGAAGTGGTCAAAGGTATCCCTCTCAAGCAACCCTGCAATCAATATACAAGAATTCTCTTGTGTTCCCAACACACCCAATACACTTGTTAGGTATATAGGTGCACTAGTTCAGCGAAGATATAGTGAAACACAAGTGGTATGGATAATTATAAGTGGTAACGATGCCAGAAAAGAGCTTCTGACGGGGAGAAAAATACTAAAGGCAAAAATATGGAAGCAAGCAAACATGTAACAGATCTAGATGCAAACGGTGTTTCAATGTTTAGAAACAAGGCCTAGGATCATACTTTCACTAGTGAACACTCTCAATAAATATATTATCTTCATGATACTACCCTAAACTACTCTCCGGTTGGACACTCTAATCCATGTTAGGGCTATAATAGCACTCCACAAAGTCCGCTTTCCCCATCTAGATAACCCCATACTGTCACCTTGAGCGCTAGATGGTTCCAACAAACACCACAATTTCATAAATACATCCAACTCCAAATATACTCATGATAAATATTTATGAACTCTAGCCTAAGTGTCACCATGGCTTGCACATTGTCACTTTCACACACGTGGGGAGAGCAGAGATATATTGAAGCACTTGAATATTTATGGAGACTCTAGCCTAAGTGCCACCACAGCATGCACGCTGTAACTTTCACACATGTGGGGAGAGCCAGAGATCTATTAAAGCACTTGAGTAGCAACGCAGATCTACTTGATTAAAAATCTCATGATCACAATATGATCATGCATAGAGAGAGAGAGATGAACACATAGCTATCGGTAGAGCCCTTAGCCTCGAGGGAGAACTACTTCCTCCTCATCATGGGAGCCAGCAACGGCGATGGAGATGGTGGTGGAGATGGATCTGGGGGCACTTCCTCGTCCCGGCATGGTGCCGGAACAGAGATTTCTGTCCCCCGAATCTCCCCTTCGGAGGCGGCGGCGCTGTGGGACTTTTTCGTGGATTTCCGCCCGTGTTAGGGTTTACGTCTTGGGGAGACGTAGAAGTAGGCGAAAGGGCAATGTCGGTGGAGGGCCAGGGGGCCCACACCCCCTGGTGGCACGACCAGGGTGGGCCCGCGCCACCCTAGGGTGTGGCCACCCTAGTGTCCTCCTCCGTCTCTCCTTCGGGCTCCGTGTGTCTGCTGGAAAAATAGTAACTTTGGCTTTTGTCCCGTCCAATTATGAGAATATTCATTTTTTAGTTTTTCTAAAACCAAAAACAGCAAAAAACAGACAACTGACGCTGTCACATCTTGTCAATAGGTTAGTTCCAGAAAGTGTATAAAAATACCTCAAAGTGTAGACAAAACATAAGACAAATGATATAAAACAAGCATGAAACATAAAAAATTATAGATACGTTTACGATGTATCACCTGGCAACCAAATAGATTAGAGTAAAATCCATCTAAAGCATTATCACCCACTAGTAGGAAAAATCTGATCAGTGGCGCACTACTTTTCGACTTCTGTAATGCATATGGGATGTGCCACTGTTATCACGCCACAAAACTGTATTTTTGTGGCGCATTTCAAAATGCGCCATAGAAGTCTCAAAGTTCAGTGGCGCATATTGCATATATGCGCCATAGAAGTTTTTTTCAAATTTCAAAAAAAGGCGGGCTAGATCTAAAAATTATGTGGTGCATATTACCAATATGCACCACGGTTTTTTTCAAATTAAAAAAAAGCTGGCCGGAGGTGGGGGTCGCCGAAGGAGGGCTAGCCTAGGCTGGAGGTAGGTGGAGAAGGGGGCTCAACATAGGAGGAGGAGGCCACTGCCGGAGGAGGAGGAGGTATCCGTAGGATGAGGTCATCGGGGTGGTCATCGTCATCGTCAAAGGAGGAGAAGCTCACCGGGATGGAGGAGGAGGGAGGAGCTCACCGGGTAGAGTAGGAGGAGCTCACCAGGTGGAGGAGGAGGAAAAGGGAGGAGAAGGGGAGGAGAAGGGGAGGAGAAGGAGAGAAGAAGTGGAGGAAAGAGAAGTGTGGAGGAGAGGAAGAGGAGAAAAGGAGAAAGGGAGAAAAGGGAGGGAGAAGAGGCGACGAGATTCAAATTTTGAATCCCGCCCAAGACTTTTGTGGCGCATATGGGAGATATGCGCCACATAAGTTTCTCCCTATTTTTTATTTTTTTGCAGGAAAAAATATTCTCACTGCCATAACTTTTTACTCTTTTCGAATTTGAGGAATCTATAAATTTCAGCCATTGAATTCGAGTAGAAAATTTTGAGACAATCAATTTGATGGATAAAACTTTTTTTCCGACATCATATGTAAAAGTTATGGCCATTTTACCGTGCCATGACCGATTTTTGCAAAATACATCGAAATTCATGTTTTTCAATTTTCTATACAAATATACTCCAAAATATAACTACATCTTAAAGGAATTCTGTTTGAAGTTTTTATCATTTTTGTTTTTACAAAAGTTAAAAGGCGATCCAAGGGGGATCTGTTTTTCCATATTCTGTGGCGCATACATCTATATGCGCCACAGAAACATCACTTTCTATGGCGCATATAGATGTATGCGCCATAAAATGTTAGTCAACTGAATTCTATGGTGGGGCCTACCCTCACTTTCTGCGGCGCATATGGTCGTATGTGCCATAAAAGTTTCTGTGGCACATACGACCATATGCGCCATAGAAAGTGAGGGAGCCCAATCCCGGTGGCGGGTCCCACCAAATTTCTGTAGTTCATTGTTTCCCTATATGCACCACAGAATGGTGAAGTTTTCTATGGCGCATTCCCTGAAATGCGCCACTGAAATTTGTCTGTGGTGCATGGTCACACATATGCGCCACAAAAGATCCTTCTATCTATAGCTGGTTTCCTAGTAGTGAGCCCCAATGGTATAAATCTCACTCTTATCAAAATTAATCTTCAAACCAGACATCAACTGAAAGATATACAACATAAGATTAAGGTTAACAGCTTTATCAGGATCATGAGTTATGGACAACACAGTGTCATCAGCATACTGCAAAATAGCAACACCCATATCAATCAAATCGGGAGCAAAAACTTCAAACAAATCATTAGACTGAGCTCTTAAAACCATCTTAGTTAGACACTCAGGAACAAAATTGAACAAAATGGGAGAAAGAGGATCCCCTTGCCTCACACCTTTGGCACTAGTAAAATAGGGGCCCATCTCATTATTGATCTTCACACTAATAGTGGCTTTCAACAAAGCTTTCTTGATCCAAGAACAAAAGGTACCATTAAAACCTCTAATATGCAAACACTCAAGCAAAAAATCCCAATTCACTTTATCATAAGCTTTTTCAAAATCAATCTTGAGCATCACCCCACACTGTTTTTTCACATGAACATAGTTAAGAAGTTCATGAAGATAAAGCACCTCATCTATAATGTTTCTCTTTTTAATAAACGCATTCTGCTAGAGGCTAAACATCTTATAAGCATAGGGTTCAAGCCTAATAGTCAACGTTTTAGTGATCAGCTTATAAATGCACCTTAACAAACAAATATGCCTAAACTGAGTAATCTTCTCAGCCCCCTCCACCTTAGGAAGCAAGGTGATCACCCCATAATTCAACCGCTTCAGGTCCAAATCCCCCAGGTAGAAACAATAGAAAATGTACATAATCTCAGGTTTAACCAAATCCCACAGTGTTGAAAAAATTCAATAGGTATATTTTCAGGTCTAGGAGCCCTATTCACCTCCATAGAAAATAAAGCCTCCTCCACTTCTTTCACAGAAAAATGTTTAGTAATTTCCTGATTTTTAGAACTATTGATTGTTTCCTCTATAGACCATAAATCATAAGACAAATGAAACAAGTTCCCAACAGCAGGTCCAAACAGATTTCTATAATAATGAGTGGCATGCTTAAGAATATTCTCAGTACCCTCAATCAACACCCCACCATCTTTCAACAAATGGATAGAGTGTTTCCTCTTCCTCCCATTGGCAACTCTATGAAAATAAGCAGAGTTATTATCCCCCTTTAACAACCATATCTCATTAGATCTTTGCAGCCAAAAAAGCTCCTCATCAGCATAAATTTCATGAAGCTCAAGCAGGATATTAGTCTTTTTAATATAATCATCAGGAGACAAAGGATGAGATTCTTCCACCACCTCAAGGTTACCTAGCTCCTCTTTCAACTCTTTTTTCCTTTTCCTCACATGCCCAAACAAGTTAGATCCCTAGCCTTTAAAATGATTTTTAAATCTGTTTAATTTGATATTTAAAATATCAATAAGATCCACACTATGAACAAGTTTCTTCCAAATTTGCTCAACTTTACCAAGAAACTCATCATTTTTAACCAAGCAATATCAAACCTGAACTCTATATTCTTAGGGTCCACATTATTACAATCACCAGACATAAGCAGTAAAGGAAAATGATTAGACATATCAGAAACCAATTTCCTAACTTGAACAAGAGGAAAAATATCTTCCCAATCAGAAGACATGAGCATGCTATCCAGCTTCTCCAAAGTAGGATTTTTTTGTTTATTTTACCAAGTAAAAGCACCACCATGCATATAAATTTCTCCCAAACCAAGCACATGAATGACAGAATTAAACACATAAAAAATGAGACATATGAGTCCGTTTATTTTTCCCCATGGAATATCTTAAAATATTAAATCCCCCCAATGATATAAGGAGAATCCACAGCATTGCAAAAGGCAAAAATCTTTGCCAGGAACTTGTTCCTAAACTCATCATGAGCAGGGCCATAAACCACCAAAAGAGACCACTTGCATTTCTTGATATTGTCCTAGAGATCAAACCTCAGAATATACTCCCCTATCTTAAATCCCACCACTCCCAAAGTTTTGTATCTAACTCCACATAGAATACCCCCAGATTTCCCCACAAAAGGAATCCATTTCGAAAAGAACAACCCACCAGGATCAATTTCCCTAAAGAAACCACTAGAATAAGTTTTTTCATAGTTTCTTGAAAAGCAAGGAAATCCAGAGCATGATCAATAATGAGTTCATTTAAGAAAGCAGACATACCCTTCTTGCCCACACCCTTTCCATTCCAAAAGGCCCCTTTCATTTAAATTTATTAGGTTTTATTCTCTGCCTAACATCTCTACCAAGAGTATGGGTATTGATGTTACTTTTCTTTTGGGTTCTAGTTAGGTGCCGATGATTCACAACCACTTTATTATGATTAGCTTTCCTACTTTTCCTATTTTCCACCATGTTAAAATCACATTCATCTTCATCTTTGGGTACCCAACCCAAATCCATAGGAGTTTTAGCACCAGACACAACCTCAATAAGAAGATTATCCAAAACATTAGCCTGTTTGATACATAAATTTTCCCTAGAGATTTCAATTTCTCTAATAAGGTTAATAGACTCAAAATTATCATCTGGAATAATAACCCCATCAAAGAAGCTCTAAGCATAATTGTTGGTTAGACAGAACAACAAAAGCATTTGATTGAGGATTTTTAGTAGATTTACCTTGTATATTCCTCTTCTTGCAAAGCTTGGTGGCTTTCTCTAGGATGCTATGATGAATCATAGAAGAAATCCTCTTGCTTAATCTTCCAGGTTCATCCATCTCAACATCAGGAGCATAAGAAGGACCATCATCCAAACCAGGGGAACTATCAGGTGACTAGACAGTGTATGCGTGGGAATCAGTATCCTGAATAAGAGTGTTACTTTCAATTTCCACCACCTATGGTAAAGGAGTCCACATCTCTTTGCATAAATTCTGACAATAAGGGGCCATCACCATAGGAATCATTCTTGGGTGCATATCAGGAAAATATAGCTCCCTACTAACAGTAGGCATCCCTGGAGGAATAACACATGTGTTCCATACATATTTGTGCAACACCATAGTTTTGAAAGTGTTCACCACCTCAATCCTATCATCCACAGTAACACCACTTTCTCCAGTTCTCACACCATCCACCTCCCTCATGGTATCAACCTCAAAACCTCTCTCACGGTTTTTTCAGAGTTATTTTTTCCATACTTTTTTCTTTGATTATCTGATCAATCAGCAAACCTTGGTCATCATCACTATCTTCCTCAGATTCATGTTCTTGAACAGTTTCCAACCCATGGGCATAAGATTTTCCATAATTCTCAGAGGTAGAATGCTGAGCATCAGTAATGTTCTCAGAAGAATCCTGAGTGATATTATCCATTCTGGCTCTTTTAGGAGAAGGAACATCAGGACCATGACCCACACTGACCAAAGAATGATTCCCAGCAGAACCACCAATGATCACTTTGTCTAACTCATAATAAAACAGATATAAATTTCCCCCAAGCACCCTTCAGCTTTTTCAGGTATGTTCTCAATGTTTCTGCACCCAATGAGTACTTTAACATATTCAGGCCGATGCAAGGTAGACACATCAATGCCCAGAGGAACACCAACCAACAAAGCAGCATAATAAGCATGAGCCTCACATCGTTTTTCAGAAGGAATATTTTTTAATCATACCCAAGCTTTCTAAAGTTGAGCCAGAGCCCCAACAGAATCAGACCAAGGGGACAAGTTGGGAACAACATCCTTTATTTTCATTTCCATACTTTTACCGCAATAACAAGCTCTCTCCACCTCTTTTGGATTAGGAAATCTCATCGAAAATTTCTTCGGACTAATGGCTCTCGCAGTGCACCTCCATCCAGCTCCAAAAAAGCCTCCATTAAACTCCACCTCAATATCTCTAGAATTGACCACACCTTCAACCACAATAATGATAACCGTACTAGCTTTCTCTTTCAATTGCTTAGGAATACTAGTATCAGGGAAATAGAAAAACCTTGCCCAGGAGACTGGAATCCACACATGGAAGCAACACATTGCCAAGGAAGGGTCGTCTGAAAAACATGAGAAGTATGTTCCAATTTATCACATCGAGCACAGCGAATCGTAGGACAATGAGCCACCAAATGTCCAGATAGGTTACAATTATGACATGGACGAGGATCATCACGAATGTTATGAATCCCAGGATTCGGAGGATCATCAATAGGAGCACGATGAGGCTCATTACCTCCAGGAATTTCCGCCACAGCCTCCCGGCAATCTCGCTCAGGGATCTGCTGCCTAGCTCCAAATCCCCCTCCCGTAGGCGAATTCTGCCTCGGGGCATCACGAGGCCCGCGATGCCATACATAGTTGCGGCCATGACTACCGCCCCCACCTCGATCTCCACAGGCTTCGAATCCTCTTCCCCCACCACGCATCTGCTGGCCTCGAACACCCCACCGCCACCCTGATCCGCCATCGATCGCGTGGAGCTATTCAGGCGAGGAGAAGAAACCACTTGCGCAAAGGATCTCCAGCAACTTTCCCCGGCCACCAACTGAATGATTTAGAAGATGGCGGCAGCAGCGAAACCCTAGGCGACTCCCAAAAATGCTAGAAAAGCACGCGAAGGTCGCTCTCGAGAAATATAGATGAGGAGAAGGAATCACGACCGAATATACCATCTGTTGTTGCCGTTTCCGTCGCTGTCGAGGAGGAACGCGCCGCCTCTCCAAACGGAGCAGCCCCAGGAATGCCCTGGGACGGAGACGGTAACCGGATACACTGCAGTCCCACCTGTATGGACGGAGGCCCCTCACCTCTCTCGCCAAATGTGGATGTTCCGGAGACGCCGTCATGCCGACGTTTCCCTCCGGCCAGGTTCATGGACGGGAGGAAAAAAGTTTGCTAGAGAGCGTCACGTCAAACGCCATCCCTCTCTCGTCACAACAACTCCTTGCATGAAACGATCTAGATGTCAATCGGAGGAGCGTCATGGATGGTTCAACCGTAGCTTTGAGTCTAGGAAGAAAAGTGTGGGGGGGATCTAGGTGTCTAGGCTTAAGTGAAAAGGCCCATCAATTGGTGCCTCCCTCATGCGGCAAGCACGAAACCTCCACTAAGTAAACAAATGCTGAGTGTATGATAAACCCTGCTCTTTTCAGTTTCAGCATCTTAGGACCTAGACTTTCTCTAAGCGGCCATGTCCGGCGAGAAGAAGATCGAGGAGCTCTTACTTCAGATTCAAATGCTAGGGTGATCCATCTGACTTTACCCTACTCCTCGGTGTGGATAAATCCCCTGGATCAAAACAAAGGGCAGATTTTGATTCAGGTATGGATCCGCGTGGGGTTGGTACGTAGTTGCATGGTACGTGTACACGATGACATATGCATGGACGTCACCGATGGTCCTCTAGATCATCCCCTACGTACGTACGTACGTACGTATGTACGTACGCGCGAGGCTGTAATTACGTTTCTCACAACACACATGGGCAATGAAATGAAATCGAATCGAACGGTACGTACGTGATGCAGAGCTACACCGGGTTCTCACGGGATGATGTTCGTTGCAACATGGACAGCGAAATTTACGAGGACATGCATGCATTGCATTGCATCGATGCATTGAAGCCCCAGATCGGAAGAGACTCGGATGCTTATCGTCGCATGCATGCATGCATGCAGGTTTCTCGTGGCCGGCCGGCCGGCCGGGACCTGTCAGCAGCCTGCAGGGCCACGATCGAGGCGACTGGCCAGGTCTGTTAGGCCAATCATCTCGGTCAGTGTGGCCGCGCGCTATGTCTCACCCAAATTAAGTTGCACAGCGTACGTGTACTGATACCAGCCAGAGCCAGGTCATGTTTTCTGCTTATCTTTTTTTTCTTCGGACGAGTAACATTACCGACACGTACTGCTACGACCTTTGCTCCCTGCTTCCTCCTCTACCGTCTTTTCTTTTTGCATAATAATAATACCCTTACTCTGCTTCCTCCTTGTGAGTTTTAGTCAGAAGTCAATGTTTTTAAGTTTGACCAAGATTATACACAAAAATATAAATATTTACAATACCAAATCAATATCAATAGATTTATCATAAAGACGTGTCTATTCTATAATATAGATGTATATATTTTTTCTTAAATATTTGATCAAAATTAGTAAGATTTAACTTTTGACCAGTCCTTAGACGTCTTATATTTTGGGATGAGGGAAGGCTTCGTCGGCTTTGGTACGAGTGGTCAGCCCCGGAGAAACCTTGGGTGGGCACCGAAACTCCAAATGACGGAGTCTGATAGACAACTCTTCAATGCTGCTACAAGAGTTGCACTTGGCAATGGGAGAAAGGCTTCCTTTTGGTCGTCTTCATGGCTGGAGGGCACTCCACCAAAGGACATAGCCCCCTTGATCTACAAAGCCTCAAAAAGGAAAAAATGGTCGGTACATGACTCCTTGACTGACCAGAAGTGGGTTGCAAATATTGCGGTGGATTCTTTCATGGCCGAGCACATCGAGCAGTTCGTCTGCCTGTGGGATCTTCTCTCGACGGTTCAGCTTTTGCCTGACACTGACGACTCTATCTTTTGGACCTTGTCGCCAAATGGATGCTATTCAGCCGGCTCTGCTTACAAGGCCCAATTCATGGCCTCCCTGTCTTGTTCCTTCTCCCAAATTGTTTGGAAGACATGCCCCCCCCCCCCCCCCAAATGTCGCTTCTTTGCTTGGCTCGCCGTTCAGAATCGTCTCTGGACTGCTGACCGCCTCACTAAACGCGGTTGGCCGCACCAACCTACATGTCAGCTTTGTAGGTGTGTCCCTGAAACGGCGCGTTATATCCTTTTCGAATGCCGCTACTCCAAAAGGCTTTGGGCCGCTGCAGTCACCTGGCTTTCTTGCCCAGACTTGCTGCTTTGCTTGGGCTCGGGAGTCGGGACGATCTAAGGTTTTGTATTACTGGCACGCCATCGTCAAGACTCCCTCTTCTTCCACCAAAGGCCTAAGGACCGCCATCATTCTCATCTCTTGGGAAAGAAAGGAACGAGAGGGTTTTTAATAACAAATCTTCTATGCCTTCGGACCTCATAAAAGGAATCAAGGAGGAAGGAAAATTTTGGAACTTAGCCGGTGCCAAAGATCTAGCGGATATCGCGAGTTGATTCGTGTTCTCTTTTCCTGGCGATCCTCATGGGTTGATCATTTCTTGGATGTAGCCTGTCCTTTTTTTTTATGGCTTAGGCCTACTGTTTTGTTTTCTGCTTCCTCGCTCCTTGTGAGTCATGTTGCCGACGTACGACACTTCCTTGGTACATCCATTCCCGTCTGCTTTCTTCTCCCTCGATCTTCCGACGTTGTTGCTGACCAAGAGTTTAGTTAGTTTATATATATATTGACCGAGAACTAGCATAGCCGTGCACAGGATTCTGATAGCTAGCGTAGACATGCATGCACACTACGGTGCATTACGCGGGGTCGACATGATGATCGACGAAGCTGTGATGAGACACATGATATATACATACATATAGCGAGAAGTGACAATTAATGGCTGGATGAATATGGCGGCATCTGGACCGGTGTCCCACTTTGAAACAACCTTGGCAGCGCGCGCAGGGCAGGCAGGCAGGCAATGGTCATTATTCATGGTGAACGTCGTCATGCAGCTGGGACCAGGCAATCTGCACCCAATCTTCGCGCCATTTATTTGCTAGCTAGCTTGCCCACGATCGAGCAAGTACGTACTACGTTGTTCTTCCGGGCCATCGATCCATGGAAACATTACACGGATATATACTGTACGCGTGAGCGTGCCACAGCAAACGAGATGGTGCGTATCGATCGAGTTCATCCATCGTTTTGATTTACAGGTGTTTCATGCATGGTTTAGAGAGTTTGCCCTCCGGCCTTCCAATCAAATTCTTCGCATGTGCCTTACATTTGCATCCAGGATATACTAGGATTTGGATTGCCCACCAGTTAAACATGGAGTCCCGAAATCAGCATGCACCACCTTCTAGTAATAATTAGTAAATTGCCGCTACGTTATTCACCTTCGTGGTTTCATCAAAGATTTGGGTTAGGCTCCATAGCCTTGATTTGTAGCAATGGCCGGCTCAGGGCACACACCTTCTTGATCAACTCTTGAGAAATTTGGAAGGAGCGAGCGGAATGTGACGGTGTTCAACAACAACAAGCTTGGCCCCTCCAATGGTGACAAAATCAAATCATCGCGGGTGTGTAAAGAAGTTGAGTGAAATACGTAGTACAGGAAGAGTAAAGCCGGGGATGCAATTTTTTAAATTTTATTGACGACAAACTTCTCATCATTAATTAATAGAAGAATGGGTTATAAAGCTTTTGCCTATTTTTTAATGTACATACACGCGTGCATGTGTTTGTACATTTTTTTGATTTGGCCCCCACCGAAGGAAGGGCATCTAGTTCTGAATCTGTACCTGGCTGCATGCGCGCGCGCCATTACTCGGGACCGGATCCTTCCAAGAGTATGTACGTGGTGCATTCGTCTCGATCCTGCCTCGTCGTGGCTGTCGCTGCCCAGCTAGTAGCTCCAAAGGCCGCAGGGGCGACATGACTGTCGTCGATCCACGGCACGCATGCAGGACCTGGGCGGCGCGGCCGACTGATACTATATCTGTCGATCCACACAGGTCTGTTCCGTCAGCTGCATAGAGCAGAGAGCCCGTTAAAATCTGGGTAGGCTATAGCCTTGTCGATCTGCCGAGTTTGACTCGATCGGTGGGTGGCCACATTCCAAGTTTAATTTCCACCTATCAGCTGGTCGATCGCAGCACTCACGACAAATTAATGAATTTTCGGATGGAGCAAAATAGTTTTCAACCTATATCACTACAGTAATGGCCAGATGCGCCGACGTCCGTCCGCTACGCCGACGGCCAAACGTCGGGGCCGTCGGCGTAGCACCGCACCAGGCCAGCCCAACTGGCCAGCCCTCGGCATAGCCAACCCGTCGGCGTAGTATACACTACACAAACGGTCACCCTCGGCGTAGTGGCGGCCCTCGGCGTAGCAAACGGACGCGTGGCACATGCGGGCAGCACGGACGGCGCGCTAACGGTGCCGTCGGTTAGGCCGACGGCGACCCTCGGCATAGCATACGCCAACGGCCACCCTCGGCGTACCAGCAACGTACGCCGACGGTCACCCTCGGCGTAGCCTTCTCTATTTTTCATATATTTTATATTTGCATCAATTATTTATATATTTTTTTATTAATTGGATAATTTTGTACCCTCTGAATAGCAGTCTACACGTCCACATGAAATGTCGTTGCGAATCTTCTCACACCCCGAGAAATTTCTATATGTTTGTAAGTGTTATTATCGCATGTGGTTCTCAATAGCACTCACCACGACCACATGAAGTGCTTGCATGTGCCCCCTCGCATGCATGCGCTCTAACCTAGAGGCGAAGGTTCCGTACCCGTATAAGGTGGAATCTCCCCGTCGAGGTGAAACCAGGTAGGATAGTGCCCCAACTTGTGAACCAACATGGTTTGACATCACCTATGACCTAAACAAACACAAAACAAGAGAGAGCTACGCCGGGCTACCCCTGTCAGAGGAACGTCTAGGGGGGTAGACGATCCGAGTGTGCACAGAGATCAGGGTTTCGCCGGAGGAAGACCACGAGAACATTGGAATGAGATGAAAACTTTCATGTGCCCCTAGCATATGTGTGTGGGTGTGGTGAGAGGTTGGTATATATAGGTGCTTGCATGTGTCCCCCCTCGCATGCATGCGCTCTAACCTAGAGACGAAGGTTCCGTACCCGTATAAGGGTGGAATCTCCCCGTCGAGGTAAAACCGGGTAGGATAGTGCCCCAACTTGTGAACCAACATGGTTTGACATCACCCTATGACCTAAACAAACACAAAACAAGAGAGAGCTAGGCCGGGCTACCCCTGTCAGAGGAACGTCTAGGGGAGTAGACGATCCGAGTGTGCACAGAGATCAGGGTTTCGCCGGAGGAAGACCACGAGAACATTGGAATGAGATGAAAACTTGCATGTGCCCCTAGCATATGTGTGTGGGTGTGGTGAGAGGTTGGTATATATAGGTGCTTGCATGTGTCCCCCCTCGCATGCATGCGCTCTAACCTAGAGGCGAAGGTTCCGTACCCGTATAAGGGTGGAATCTCCCCGTCGAGGTGAAACCGGGTAGGATAGTGCCCCAACTTGTGAACCAACATGGTTTGACATCACCCTATGACCTAAACAAACACAAAACAAGAGAGAGCTACGCCGTGCTACCCCTGTCAGAGGAACATCTAGGGGGTAGACGATCCGAGTGTGCACAGAGATTAGGGTTTCGCCGGAGGAGACCACGAGAACATTGGAATGAGATGAAAACTTGCATGTGCCCCTAGCATATGTGTGTGGGTGTGGTGAGAGGTTGGTATATATAGGTGCTTGCATGTGTCCCCCCTCGTATGCATGCGCTCTAACCTAGAGGCGAAGGTTCCTTACCCGTATAAGGGTGGAATCTCCCCGTCGAGGTAAAACCGGGTAGGATAGTGCCCCAACTTGTGAACCAACATGGTTTGACATCACCCTATGACCTAAACAAACACAAAACAAGAGAGAGCTACGCCGGGCTACCCCTGTCAGAGGAACGTCTGGGGGTAGACGATCCGAGTGTGCACAGAGATCAGGGTTTCGCCAGAGGAAGACCACGAGAACATTGGAATGAGATGAAAACTTGCATGTTCCCGTAGCATATGTGTGTGGGTGTGGTGAGAGGTTGCTATATATAGGTGCTTGCATGTGTCCCCCCTCGCATGCATGCGCTCTAACCTAGAGGCGAAGGTTCCGGACCCGTATGAGGGTGGAATCTCCCCGTCGAGGTAAAACGGGTAGGATAGTGCCCCCAACTTGTGAACCAACATGGTTTGACATCACCCTAAGACCTAAACAAACACAAAACAAGAGAGAGCTACGCCGGGCTACCCCTGTCAGAGGAACGTCTAGGGGGGTAGACGATCCGAGTGTGCACAGAGATCAGGGTTTCGCCGGAGGAAGACCACGAGAACATTGGAATGAGATGAAAACTTGCATGTGCCCCTAGCATATGTGTGTGGGTGTGGTGAGAGGTTGGTATATATAGGTGCTTGCATGTGTCCCCCTCGCATGCATGCGCTCTAACCTAGAGGCGAAGGTTCCGGACCCGTATGAGGGTGGAATCTCCCCGTCAAGGTAAAACCGGGTAGGATAGTGCCCCAACTTGTGAACCAACATGGTTTGACATCACCCTATGACCTAAACAAACACAAAACAAGAGAGAGCTACGCCGGGCTACCCCTGTCAGAGGAACGTCTAGGGGGGTAGACGATCCGAGTGTGCATAGAGATCAGGGTTTCGCCGGAGGAAGACCACGAGAACATTGGAATGAGATGAAAACTTGCATGTGCCCCTAGCATATGTGTGTGTGGGTGTGGTGAGAGGTTGGTATATATAGGTGCTTGCATGTGTCCCCCCTCGCATGCATGCGCTCTAACCTAGAGGCGAAGGTTCCGGACCCGTATGAGGGTGGAATCTCCCCGTCGAGGTAAAACCGGGTAGGATAGTGCCCAACTTGTGAACCAACATGGTTTGACATCACCCTATGACCTAAACAAACACAAAACAAGAGAGAGCTACGCCGGGCAACCCCTGTGCCAGAGGAACGTCTAGGGGGGGTAGACGATCCGAGTGTGCACAGAGATCAGGGTTTCGCCGGAGGAAGACCACGAGAACATTGGAATGAGATGAAACTTGCATGTGCCCCTAGCATATGTGTGTGTGGGTGTGGTGAGAGGTTGGTATATATAGGTGCTTGCATGTGTCCCCCCTCGCATGCATGCGCTCTAACCTAGAGGCGAAGGTTCCGTACCTGTATAAGGGTGGAATCTCCCCGTCGAGGTGAAACCGGGTAGGATAGTGCCCCAACTTGTGAACCAACATGGTTTGACATTACCCTATGACCTAAACAAACACAAAACAAGAGAGAGCTACGCCGGGCTACCCCTGTCAGAGGAACGTCTAGGGGGGTAGACGATCCGAGTGTGCACAGAGATCAGGGTTTCGCCGGAGGAAGACCACGAGAACATTGGAATGAGATGAAAACTTGCATGTGCCCCTAGCATATGTGTGTGTGGGTGTGGTGAGAGGTTGGTATATATAGGTGCTTGCATGTGTCCCCCCTCGCATGCATGCGCTCTAACCTAGAGGCGAAGGTTCCGTACCCGTATAAGGGTGGAATTTCCCCGTCGAGGTGAAACCGGGTAGGATAGTGCCCCAACTTGTGAACCAACATGGTTTGACATCACCCTATTACCTAAAAAACACAAAACAGGAGAGAGAGCTACGCCGGGCTACCCCTGTCAGAGGAACGTCTAGGGGGTAGACGATCGAGTGTGCACAGAGATCAGGGTTTCGCCGGAGGAAGACCACGAGAACATTGGAATGAGATGAAAACTTGCATGTGCCCCTAGCATATGTGTGTGTGGGGTGGTGAGAGGTTGGTATATATAGGTGCTTGCATGTGTCCCCCCTCGCATGCAGGCGCTCTAACCTAGAGGCGAGGTTCCGTACCCGTATAAGGGTGGAATCTCCCCGTCGAGGTGAAACCGGGTAGGATAGTGCCCCAACTTGTGAACCAACATGGTTTGACATCACCCTATTACCTAAACAAACACAAAACAGGAGATAGAGCTACGCCGGGCTACCCCTGTCAGAGGAACGTCTAGGGGGGTAGACGGTCCGAGTGTGCACAGAGATCAGGGTTTCGCCGGAGGAAGACCACGAGAACATTGGAATGAGATGAAAACTTGCATGTGCCCCTAGCATATGTGTGTGTGGGTGTGGTGAGAGGTTGGTATATATAGGTGCTTGCATGTGTCCCCCCTCGCATGCAGGCGCTCTAACCTAGAGGCGAGGTTCCGTACCCGTATAAGGGTGGAATCTCCCGTCGAGGTGAAACCGGGTAGGATAGTGCCCCAACTTGTGAACCAACATGGTTTGACATCACCCTATTACCTAAAAAACACAAAACAGGAGAGAGAGCTACGCCGGGCTACCCGTGTCAGAGGAACGTCTAGGGGGGTAGACGATCCGAGTGTGCACAGAGATCAGGGTTTCGCCGGAGGAAGACCACGAGAACATTGGTGAGAGATGAAACTTGCATGTGCCCCTAGCATATGTGTGTGTGGGTGTGGTGAGAAGTTGGTATATATAGGTGCTTGCATGTGTCCCCCTCGCATGCATGCGCTCTAACCTAGAGGCGAAGGTCCGGACCCGTATGAGGGTGGAATCTCCCCGTCGAGGTGAAACCGGGTAGGATAGTGCCCCAACTTGTGAACCAACATGGTTTGACATCACCCTATGACCTAAACAAACACAAAACAAGAGAGAGCTACGCCGGGCTACCCCTGTCAGAGGAACGTCTAGGGGGTAGACGATCCGAGTGTGCACAGAGATCAGGGTTTCGCCGGAAGAAGACCACGAGAACATTGGAATGAGATGAAAACTTGCATGTGCCCCTAGCATTATGTGTGTGTGGGTGTGGTGAGAGGTTGGTATATATAGGTATTTGCATGTGTCCCCCTCGCATGCATGCGCTCTAACCTAGAGGCGAAGGTTCCGACCCGTATAAGGGTGGAATCTCCCCGTCGAGGTGAAACCGGGTAGGACAGTGCCCCAACTTGTGAACCAACATGGTTTGACATCACCCTATGACCTAAACAAACACAAAACAAGAGAGAGCTACGCCGGGCTACCCCTGTCAGAGGAACGTCTAGGGGGGTAGACGATCCGAGTGTGCACAGAGATCAGGGTTTCGCCGGAGGAGACCACGAGAACATTGGAATGTGATGAAAACTTTCATGTGCCCCTAGCATATGTGTGTGGTGTGGTGAGAGGTTGGTATATATAGGTGCTTGCATGTGTCCCCCCTCGCATGCATGCGCTCTAACCTAGAGACGAAGGTTCCGTACCCGTATAAGGGTGGAATTCCCCGTCGAGGTGAAACCGGGTAGGATAGTGCCCCAACTTGTGAACCAACATGGTTTGACATCACCCTATGACCTAAACAAACACAAAACAAGAGAGAGCTACGCCGGGCTACCCCTGTCAGAGGAACGTCTAGGGGAGTAGACGATCCGAGTGTGCACAGAGATCAGGGTTTCGCCGGAGGAAGACCACGAGAACATTGGAATGAGATGAAAACTTGCATGTGCCCCTAGCATATGTGTTGGGTATGGTGAGAGGTTAGTATATATAGGTGCTTGCATGTGTCCCCCCTCGCATGCATGCGATCTAACCTAGAGGCGAAGGTTCCGTACCCGTATAAGGGTGGAATCTCCCCGTCGAGGTAAAACCGGGTAGGATAGTGCCCCAACTTGTGAACCAACATGGTTTGACATCACCCTATGACCTAAACAAACACAAAACAAGAGAGAGCTACGCCGGGCTACCCTGTCAGAGGAACGTCTAGGGGGTAGACGATCCGAGTGTGCACAGAGATCAGGGTTTCGCCGGAGGAAGACCACACGAGAACATTGGAATGAGATGAAAACTTCATGTGCCCCTAGCATATGTGTGTGGGTATGGTGAGAGGTTGGTATATATAGGTGCTTGCATGTGTCCCCCCTCGCATGCATGCGCTCTAACCTAGAGGCGAAGGTTCCGTACCCGTATAAGGGTGGAATCTCCCCGTGAAGGTAAACGGGGTAGGATAGTGCCCCAACTTCTGAACCAACATGGTTTGACATCACCCTATGACCTAAACAAACACAAAACAAGAGAGAGCTACGCCGGGCTACCCCTGTCAGAGGAACGTCTAGGGGGGTAGACGATCCGAGTGTGCACAGAGATCAGGGGTTTCGCCGGAGGAAGACCACGAGATCATTGGAATGAGATGAAAACTTGCATGTGCCCCTAGCATATGTGTGTGTGGGTGTGGTGAGAGGTTGGTATATATAGGTGCTTGCATGTGTCCCCCCTCGCATGCATGCGCTCTAACCTAGAGGCGAAGGTTCCGGACCCGTATGAGGGTGGAATCTCCCCGTCGAGGTAAAACCGGGTAGGATAGTGCCCCAACTTGTGAACCAACATGGTTTGACATCACCCTATGACCTAAACAAACACAAAACAAGAGAGAGCTACGCCGGGCAACCCCTGCCAGAGGAACGTCTAGGGGGTAGACGATCCGAGTGTGCACAGAGATCAGGGTTTCGCCGAGGGAAGACCAGACCACGAGAACATGGAATGAGATGAAAACTTGCATGTGCCCCTAGCATATGTGTGTGTGGGTGTGGTGAGAGGTTGGTATATATAGGTGCTTGCATGTGTCCCCCCTCGCATGCATGCGCTCTAACCTAGAGGCGAAGGTTCCGTACCTGTATAAGGGTGGAATCTCCCCGTCGAGGTGAAACCGGGTAGGATAGTGCCCCAACTTGTGAACCAACATGGTTTGACATTACCCTATGACCTAAACAAACACAAAACAAGAGAGAGCTACGCCGGGCTACCCCTGTCAGAGGAACGTCTAGGGGGGTAGACGATCCGAGTGTGCACAGAGATCAAGGGTTTCGCCGGAGGAAAGACCACGAGAACATTGGAATGAGATGAAAACTTGCATGTGCCCCTAGCATATTGTGTGTGTGGGGTGGTGAGAGGTTGGTATATATAGGTGCTTGCATGTGTCCCCCCTCGCATGCATGCGCTCTAACCTAGAGGCGAAGGTTCCGTACCCGTATAAGGGTGGAATTTCCCCGTCGAGGTGAAACCGGGTAGGATAGTGCCCCAACTTGTGAACCAACATGGTTTGACATCACCCTATTACCTAAAAAACACACAAAATAGGAGAGAGAGCTACGCCGGGCTACCCCTGTCAGAGGAACGTCTAGGGGGGTAGACGATCCGAGTGTGCACAGAGATCAGGGTTTCGCCGGAGGAGACCACGAGAACATTGGAATGAGATGAAAACTTGCATGTGCCCCTAGCATATGTGTGTGTGGGTGTGGTGAGAGGTTGGTATATATAGGTGCTTGCATGTGTCCCCCCTCGCATGCAGGCGCTCTAACCTAGAGGCGAGGTTCCGTACCCGTATAAGGGTGGAATCTCCCCGTCGAGGTGAAACCGGGTAGGATAGTGCCCAACTTGTGAACCAACATGGTTTGACATCACCCTATTACCTAAACAAACACAAAACAGGAGATAGAGCTACGCCGGGCTACCCCTGTCAGAGGAACGTCTAGGGGGGTAGACGTCCGAGTGTGCACAGAGATCAGGGTTTCGCCGGAGGAAGACCACGAGAACATTGGAATGAGATGAAAACTTGCATGTGCCCCTAGCATATGTGTGTGTGGGTGTGGTGAGAGGTTGGTATATATAGGTGCTTGCATGTGTCCCCCTCGCATGCAGGCGCTCTAACCTAGAGGCGAGGTTCCGTACCCGTATAAGGGTGGAATCTCCCCGTCGAGGTGAAACCGGGTAGGATAGTGCCCCACTTGTGAACCAACATGGTTTGACATCACCCTATTACCTAAAAAAAACACAAAACAGGAGAGAGCTACGCCGGGCTACCCGTGTCAGAGGAACGTCTAGGGGGGTAGACGATCCGAGTGTGCACAGAGATCAGGGTTTCGCCGGAGGAAGACCACGAGAACATTGGAATGAGATGAAAACTTGCATGTGCCCTAGCATATGTGTGTGTGGGTGTGGTGAGAAGTTGGTATATATAGGTGCTTGCATGTGTCCCCCCTCGCATGCATGCGCTCTAACCTAGAGGCGAAGGTTCCGACCCGTATGAGGGTGGAATCTCCCCGTCGAGGTGAAACCGGGTAGGATAGTGCCCCAACTTGTGAACCAACATGGTTTGACATCACCCTATGACCTAAACAAACACAAAACAAGAGAGAGCTACGCCGGGCTACCCCTGTCAGAGGAACGTCTAGGGGGGTAGACGATCCGAGTGTGCACAGAGATCAGGGTTTCGCCGGAGGAAGACCACGAGAACATTGGAATGAGATGAAAACTTGCATGTGCCCTAGCATATGTGTGTGTGGGTGTGGTGAGAGGTTGGTATATATAGGTATTTGCATGTGTCCCCCCTCGCATGCATGCGCTCTAACCTAGAGGCGAAGGTTCCGGACCCGTATAAGGGTGGAATCTCCCCGTCGAGGTGAAACCGGGTAGGATAGTGCCCCAACTTGTGAACCAACATGGTTTGACATCACCCTATGACCTAAACAAACACAAAACAAGAGAGAGCTACGCCGGGCTACCCCTGTCAGAGGAACGTCTAGGGGGGTAGACGATCGAGTGTGCACAGAGATCAGGGTTTCGCCGGAGGAAGACCACGAGAACATTGGAATGTGATGAAAACTTTCATGTCCCCTAGATATGTGTGTGGGTGTGGTGAGAGGTTGGTATATATAGGTGCTTGCATGTGTCCCCCTCGCATGCATGCGCTCTAACCTAGAGACGAAGGTTCCGTACCCGTATAAGGGTGGAATCTCCCCGTCGAGGTGAAACCGGGGTAGGATAGTGCCCCAACTTGTGAACCAACATGGTTTGACATCACCCTATGACCTAAACAAACACAAAACAAGAGAGAGCTACGCCGGGCTACCCCTGTCAGAGGAACGTCTAGGGAGTAGACGATCCGAGTGTGCACAGAGATCAGGGTTTCGCCGGAGGAAGACCACGAGAACATTGGAATGAGATGAAAACTTGCATGTGCCCCTAGCATATGTGTGTGGGTGTGGTGAGAGGTTAGTATATATAGGTGCTTGCATGTGTCCCCCCTCATGCATGCGATCTAACCTAGAGGCGAAGGTTCCGTACCCGTATAAGGGTGGAATCTCCCCGTCGAGGTAAACCGGGTAGGATAGTGCCCCAACTTGTGAACCAACATGGTTTGACATCACCCTATGACCTAAACAACACACAAAACAAGAGAGAGCTACGCCGGGCTACCCCTGTCAGAGGAACGTCTAGGGGGTAGACGATCCGAGTGTGCACAGAGATCAGGGTTTCGCCGGAGGAAGACCACGAGAACATTGGAATGAGATGAAAACTTGCATGTGCCCCTAGCATATGTGTGTGGGTATGGTTAGAGGTTGGTATATATAGGTGCTTGCATGTGTCCCCCTCGCATGCATGCGCTCTAACCTAGAGGCGAAGGTTCCGTACCCGTATAAGGGTGGAATCTCCCGTGAAGGTAAACCGGGTAGGATAGTGCCCCAACTTCTGAACCAACATGGTTTGACATCACCCTATGACCTAAACAAACACAAAACAAGAGATAGCTACGCCGGGCTACCCCTGTCAGAGGAACGTCTAGGGGGGTAGACGATCCGAGTGTGCACAGAGATCAGGGTTTCGCCGGAGGAAGACCACGAGAACATTGAATGAGATGAAAACTTGCATGTGCCCCTAGCATATGTGTGTGAGTGTGGTGAGAGGTTGGTATATAGGTGCATGCATGTGTCCCCCCTCGCATGCATGCGCTCTAACCTAGAGGCGAAGGTTCCGGACCCGTATGAGGGTGGAATCTCCCCGTCGAGGTAAACCGGGGTAGATGTGCCCCAACTTGTGAACCAACATGGTTTGACATCACCCTATGACCTAAACAAACACAAAACAAGATAGAGCTACGCCGGGCTACCCCTGTCAGAGGAACGTCTAGGGGGGTAGACGATCCGAGTGTGCACAGAGATCAGGGTTTCGCCGGAGGAGACACACGAGAACATTGGAATGAGATGAAAACTTGCATGTGCCCCTAGCATATGTGTGTGGGTGTGGTGAGAGGTTGGGTATATATAGGTGCTTGCATGTGTCCCCCTCGCATGCATGCGCTCTAACCTAGAGGCGAAGGTTCCGGACCCGTATGAGGGTGGAATCTCCCCGTCAAGTAAAACCGGGTAGGATAGTGCCCCAACTTTGTGAACCAACATGGTTTGACATCACCCTATGACCTAAACAAACACAAACAACGAGAGAGCTACGCCGGGCTACCCCTGTCAGAGGAACGTCTAGGGGGTAGACGATCCGAGTGTGCACAGAGATCAGGGTTTCGCCGGAGGAAGACCACGAGAACATTGGAATGAGATGAAAACTTGCATGTGCCCCTAGCATATGTGTGTGGGTGTGGTGAGAGGTTAGTATATATAGGTGCTTGCATGTGTCCCCCCTCGCATGCATGCGATCTAACCTAGAGGCGAAGTTCCGTACCCGTATAAGGGTGGAATCTCCCCGTCGAGGTAAAACCGGGTAGGATAGTGCCCCAACTTGTGAACCAACATGGTTTGACATCACCCTATGACCTAAACAAACACAAAACAAGAGAGAGCTACGCCGGGCTACCCCTGTCAGAGGAACGTCCTAGGGGGTAGACGATCCGAGTGTGCACAGAGATCAGGGTTTCGCCGGAGGAAGACCACGAGAACATTGGAATGAGATGAAAACTTGCATGTGCCCCTAGCATATGTGTGTGGGTGTGGTGAGAGGTTGGTATATATAGGTGCTTGCATGTGTCCCCCCTCGCATGCATGCGCTCTAACCTAGAGGCGAAGGTTCCGTACCCGTATAAGGGTGGAATCTCCCGTGAAGGTAAAACCGGGTAGGATGGTAGTGCCCCAACTTCTGAACCAACATGGTTTGACATCACCCTATGACCTAAACAAACCAAACAAAAGAGATAGCTACGCCGGGCTACCCCTGTCAGAGGAACGTCTAGGGGGGTAGACGATCCGAGTGTGCACAGAGATCAGGGTTTCGCCGGAGGAAGACCACGAGAACATTGGAATGAGATGAAAACTTGCATGTGCCCCTAGCATATGTGTGTGTGGGTGTGGTGAGAGGTTGGTATATATAGGTGCTTGCATGTGTCCCCCCTCGCATGCATGCGCTCTAACCTAGAGGCGAAGGTTCCGGACCCGTATGAGGGTGGAATCTCCCCGTCGAGGTGAAACCGGGTAGGATAGTGCCCCAACTTGTGAACCAACATGGTTTGACATCACCCTATGACCTAAACAAACACAAAACAAGAGAGAGCTACGCGGGGGCTACCCCTGTCAGAGGAACGTCTAGGGGGTAGACGATCCGAGTGTGCACAGAGATCAGGGTTTCGCCGGAGGAAGACCACGAGAACATTGGAATGAGATGAAAACTTGCATGTGCCCCTAGCATATGTGTGTGTGGTGTGGTGAGAGGTTGGTATATATAGGTGCTTGCATGTGTCCCCCCTCGCATGCATGCGCTCTAACCTAGAGGCGAAGGTTCCGTACCTGTATAAGGGTGGAATCTCCCCGTCGAGGTGAAACCGGGTAGGATAGTGCCCCAACTTGTGAACCAACATGGTTTGACATTACCCTATGACCTAAACAAACACAAAACAAGAGAGAGCTACGCCGGCTACCCCTGTCAGAGGAACGTCTAGAGGGGGTAGACGATCCGAGTGTGCACAGAGATCAGGGTTTCGCCGGAGGAAGACCACGAGAACATTGGAATGAGATGAAAACTTGCATGTGCCCCTAGCATATGTGTGTGTGGGTGTGGTGAGAGGTTGGTATATATAGGTGCTTGCATGTGTCCCCCCCTCGCATGCATGCGCTCTAACCTAGAGGCGAAGGTTCCGTACCCGTATAAGGGTGGAATCCCCCGTCGAGGTGAACCGGGTAGGATAGTGCCCCAACTTGTGAACCAACATGGTTTGACATCACCCTATTACCTAAAAAAAACACAAAACAGGAGAGAGAGCTACGCCGGGCTACCCCTGTCAGAGGAACGTCTAGGGGGTAGACGATCCGAGTGTGCACAGAGATCAGGGTTTCGCCGGAGGAAAGACCACGAGAACATTGGAATGAGATGAAAACTTGCATGTGCCCCTAGCATATGTGTGTGTGGGTGTGGTGAGAGGTTGGTATATATAGGTGCTTGCATTGTGTCCCCCCTCGCATGCAGGCGCTCTAACCTAGAGGCGAGGTTCCGTACCCGTATAAAGGGGGAATCTCCCCGTCGAGGTGAAACCGGGTAGTAGTGCCCCAACTTGTGAACCAACATGGTTTGACATCACCCTATTACCTAACAAACACAAAACAGGAGAGAGAGCTACGCCGGGCTACCCTGTCAGAGGGAACGTCTAGGGGGGTAGACGGTCCGAGTGTGCACAGAGATCAGGGTTTCGCCGGAGGAAGACCACGAGAACTTGGAATGAGATGAAAACTTGCATGTGCCCCTAGCATATGTGTGTGTGGGTGTGGTGAGAGGTTGGTATATATAGGTGCTTGCATGTGTCCCCCCTCGCATGCAGGCGCTCTAACCTAGAGGCGAGGTTCTGTACCCGTATAAGGGTGGAATCTCCCCGTCGAGGTGAAACCGGGTAGGATAGTGCCCCAACTTGTGAACAACATGGTTTGACATCACCCTATACCTAAAAAAACACAAACAGGAGAGAGAGCTACGCCGGGCTACCCGTGTCAGAGGACGTCTAGGGGGTAGACGATCCGAGTGTGCACAGAGATCAGGGTTTCGCCGGAGGGAAGACCACGAGAACATTGGAATGAGATGAAAACTTGCATGTGCCCCTAGCATATGTGTGTGTGGGTGTGGTTGAGAAGTTGGATATATAGTGCTGTGCATGTGTCCCCCCTCGCATGCATGCGCTCTAACCTAGAGGCGAAGGTTCGGACCCGTATGAGGGTGGAATCTCCCCGTCGAGGTGAAGCCGGGGTAGGATAGTGCCCCCAACTTGTGAACCAACATGGTTTGACATCACCCTATGACCTAAAACAAACACAAAACAAGAGAGAGCTACGCCGGGCTACCCCTGTCAGAGGAACGTCTAGGGGGGTAACGATCGAGTGTGCACAGAGATCAGGGTTCGCCGGAGGAACGACCACGAGAACATTGGAATGAGATGAAAACTTGCATGTGCCCCTAGCATATGTGTGTGTGGGGTTGGTGAGAGGTTGTATATCATAGGTATTTGCATGTGTCCCCCCTCGCATGCATGCGCTCTAACCTAGAGGCGAAGGTCACCGGACCACGTATAGGGTGGAATCTCCCCGTCGAGGTTGAAACCGGGTAGGACAGTGCCCAACTTGTGAACCAACATGGTCTCTGACATCACCCTGATCGGACCTAAACAAACACAAACAAGAGAGAGCTACGCCGGGGCTACCCCTGTCAGAGGAACGTC